>OV281359.1:2500000-3750000 GCA_923062675.1 Marasmarcha lunaedactyla
TGATGGTATGTTTCTGGTCCCATTGAGGATGAGTAGGCCGTTGGTGTTGGATGCAACCTACGTATACACTCTTCCCATCTTTATACAACCAGCGCACAATATGATTCGGCTGCCAACAATGCTAAAAGTTTATGGCCACTTAGAAAATATGAGAATTTGTGTAATCGATATATATTTGAGGCTTTTGACGTTGAAACCAAAGGGCTCATCGCCTTTATTCGGACTTAGCGAGGCGATTGCTGAGTGAAACTCGTGGCCTTATGCCTGGCACCTACCCCGCACAACGAATATCTATTGCGATCCGGATGCGTGTTAATTCAGACAGACTTTTGGCTTCGTTGCCCTCAATGCTATGCTAGTTTAGGTGTAGTTTTCTATTATGTAGTGTATTTTTATCTTCCTAATAATTATTAATTTAATACACTTTTACTTTGACTTTTCTGTCCTTGTAAATATTTTTTATATTTTTATAAATAAATTAAATAATAATGTATAGATGATTTTTCTTCAATACGTTATTGATGCCCTCGGACTGTTCTTATTAACATAAATAGCTGCGATCATGTCTTATAAAAATACTATTTTCCTTCAGCTCAACTCATTGGATGTATCAGAATGGAAATCAAAGTTCTAAAACCTAAAAAATACAAATAACTCAACAAATTTTATGTTCATTCTGAACAAAAATACAAACTACAAATTGATTCAATCGCTTGTCCTTCAAATCAAAGGCCAATGTCTAGGTGCCTATATCGAATTATTTGTAACAATAAAACACGTAGAAAGCATCTCCATTCACACCGAGAACCCGAATCTGATCCATTCCTGTCGATTCCTCTGAGAATTCAGGGACCCCATTGAAGCACGACTATATGAAAGTGTTTCTTGTGGGTGTGCGAAACGAGCAGACGAATTTTAGGGTTTAATAATACGACAAATTAAAGAATGTTATATTTTATATGATTGATGTTCGTTTGTTTGGAATGTATTCGAATATACAGTTCTGTAACTAAAAGAAAACGCCGGAGGCTTTAGGTACAGTTGAACAATCTTCTAAAGCTGAGGAATTTTCGATGTTATCTCCACTTTTTATTCATTATCGAAGAGGTGGTACCTACCTGCACCTACCACACAAAATTCAAGGAAATGGTTCTGTTTGCAGATTGTTCCACCAACGCGGTACTAGGTAGGCTACTACAGACATAATACAGTCAAATGTAGCTACAATGAAATACTTCGGTGCCGAACATTAAACAAAAATCTTTACTTGTGTGCTTTATCCACTGATTCTGATACATATAAGAATCGATTCGGCAAAGCAGTGAATTTAGCACTATTTAGATAAATGAAATTTAAAATCAAGTAGCGGAAAAAGCCTTTAAATCTATAAAAGTCAACATAAATCGGAAAAATGATGAATAAAAAGCAAGTAAATTCAACAATTTTCTCTTTTCTTGTACAAAGCGAACAACAACCTAACTTCTTTTTTCGGAAAGTCCGCCGCTAGAACTGCGCGCCGCGCTTCCGACTCTGGCTTGACGTCTCTCGGGCTTCGTTAAAATCTCGATTTAATTAAACACATTCCAAGTAATAATTTTTGCTTCCGCTTCGCTTCACTCAGCTAATTGTTCTAGAATTTGAACAACCCTTCTGAAGGCAGCCCTTCTGTATTTATGTCGCATTTATGTTATTTTACTGTTTGAATTTGAATAAACTTTGCGCTAATTTCAGTGTAATTGTTTACTTCTTTAATTCTTTTATCTTTGAGAGGTTTAAGTGTCCTTTAAATTCAGTATTGGATATTTCTTAGTTGATTCTACTTGAAAATGTTACTTTACAAGAGGAAATAGTGTAATTAGTTAGAAATGCCTGACTCTGAGAGATATTACGTTTAAAACGAGGTTAAATGATTTTACACCGTCAAAACTGTCAATGTTCTTAACCTTTTGTGCACCATGTAAATTCATTTATTTCGAAAAAGTTTGCCCTAAAGCATCTACGCTTATTGTGTCCGCAACCGTGCCAATGTGCCAGACCCGAAGTCCACGATCCGATTAGCCACCAAAACAATTAATAAAATTACTCCACATAATATTCTCCATTATACTAATAGCAACAAATAAATTTATTGAAATGATAAAGCGAAAAAATACCCTTCTAGTCCATTAAATAATCGGACACGATTGTACGCAAAACTGCTGCATGAAATTGAACTTTATTTTCAGGACTCTAGTAATTATTTATATTTCATTAGATAAAGTGACATATTGCGTTTTTCCTTTGAAGTTGTAAATTTGGTTTCCATAAATACACCAACTGCGGAATAAGGAAAACTTGACGGACGCACTTAATTCTTGTTGAATGAAGATTCGCTGAAGCGCTTTGATCGTTTGTTTTGATTTTTTTATACTTAAGCTCATTTAGTTTTTTTTTTCACTTTAAAAGTCAAACGCCTATTTAGGCATTAAATTTCTTAAAATAAAATAAGAATGTTTTTTAATAGATTTAAAGTTACCCCACAATTGTGTAATATATTTAAAGTTTCTGACAACCAACTCATAGTCATTTGAAATCTTTAATTATTTAGTAAGTATTGTTTTGCATAAAGGGAAGGATGAGTTTAATTATATTTTTAGAAAATTGTTCCAAACGAACCCTCGAGCTTGATCAGCTGTACTGATTTTCATCAAACGTGACTTACTTCACTCTCAATTTCTTCAGCTTTCAAACGAAAAAATCTCTTGAGATTGGTCTACTGCAACCGCTTTTCTGTGTTTGCGGTAAAATAATAAAAATTTATTTCTAGAAATTATACATCCATATCGGTATAAAATAATTAGAATTAGAGTGCTGTAGAAACAGTCTACATGTGCGCAGGCGAACATTGTCGACGCGCTACACCGGCGGGGGAGCCCCTAACAACATCCTGAACGCGTTATTAAACTGGACGTGAAATTAAACCATGATTAGTTACATAGCTCCCACAAGTTTTTGTAGCCTTTTCAACCCAAAGATTGAGGCACTCAGCAACACCATATCATCCGCGTAGCTTATATTATTGAAACAAACGTCGCCTATGGGAAGGCGGACACGTTGCTTGCTGAGCGCGCCAATCAGTGCATTAATATAGAGATTGAAAAGATATGGAGAGCTCAAACCGCCCTGCCTCACTCCACATTCAAGGCTGTAAGGATCGGACATCATTCGTGCCCGCCCATCTCACGCTGTTAATTTGATATCCATACGAATACTTGAAAATATTTATAAGTTCAACTGGTTAATGGGATTCGCGCATCTTCTTCCAAAGGATGTCATACGACACTAGATCAAATGCCTTCGCAAGGTCAAGGAAGCAAACAAGATGTTCTCCTCATGGTATAGTATTTAACAGCACTCACTCAGTTGTTATTCTTCTTCCTTATTCTGCATTCCTTATAATTAATAAAATCACATAAACACTAGAGTTTTTTTTTAAATAGCGCCATCTAGCCCTTTAGATCTGAACTATTGTGACTCTTCAGATAAACAGTCGATATGAATAAGTGTGGGGCGTGTGGTAAATTTATTTCGACAACAGGGGGCGCTGTTTGCAATAAGTGCAAAGTTAAATACCACAAAAATTGCGTTGCTATTGGCACTGGTGAAAACGTAAAAAAGGACTGGATATGTCCATGCTGTTCGGTAAAGCTGCCACGACGGGATAATACTAATACCCCGATAGGACCCACATCAAGGGATAATTCATATTTTGAAATAGACCCTATTGAAAAGTTGGTTAAGGAGAGTGAATGCAATGAAGATGAAATTATAGATAAAGTTACCATCCTTAGATTTATGTCAGAGATCCGTTGTTGTCGAGAACAAATGAAGGATACAACGAAAGAATTGGTGAAATTCCGAGGCGAATTAGCAGAGATACGACTTGAGATATCAGCTTGTAAAGATAGGATTCAGGCTATAGAAGATATTCATGATAATCTCTGTTCTACCCAAAAATTAAACATTGATGCTATTCAAGTACTAGAATCGACTGTAGAAGGTTTAAAAAAAGAGTTAAATGGCAGAGAGCAAGATACATTAGCAAATGATATAGAAATAATAGGCATACCAGAGAGCGGCGGAGAAAATTTATTCCACCTTGCTAATGTACTTGCTGTGAAAGTTGGTACAAAACTCGACGAAACGGAAATTGTTGAAGCATTTAGAGCGGGTCCTCGACAGCTAAATGCGGTTAATTCCGAAGGTGCGCGCCTACGGCCTCGCCCCATCGTGCTGCGACTGTCGCGGCGCGCGGTCAAGCAGCGGGTGCTGCAGGCTGCGCGCGCGCGCCGCCAGCTCTCCACCGCTGACATGAACCTACCCGGCGAGCCTCCAGCCTCGCGCATCTACATCAATGATAGATTGACAGCTCACAACCGGATGTTACTCAGTAAGGCGAGAATGGAGGCAAAACATAACAGTTGGAGGTATGTGTGGATTAAAAATGGCGTTATATTGGCGCGGAAGACGGAAGGAAAACCGGTACATAAAATAGCTGACGAGAAAGATCTTGCCTGTTTTCGTACTGTATAAGAATATTCGTTATTTTTTGCACATGTCATATCTAGTTTTTTTTCTCTTGTATTCGATATCTAAATTATAAATTGGAAAAAACAATAAAAACCCATGTTATCATAATCAAGTTCCTTGGGTTCTTAACTTATTTTTTGGTTTACAAATCAAAATCACTTTCAATTATAATAATAGTTCAAATACTCTAAACATGATAAAATATCATATTAGTTTTAAATTGAGCTTTATGTTACCTACGAAGTGTTGCGTTTTTCTTTTATATTGTTTTAAAATTGACCTTATGATGGTGATAGTATGTATTTATGTCTTAATATTATTATATTTATCATATTTATTATTATATACTCAGTATATAAAAGCATATATCATATTTTACGGTAACATATTTTACTTTATAGCGAATATTTCAAGTTCAACCATTATAATACAGAATGTATGTACAATATGGCGCAATATTCGATACAATTTAATAGAGTTGTTTCAAAAAAATGTAGATTTTATCATCTTACTTATTCAGTATGGTTCTGAAAGCTAAAAAATATTTAAATATAGGACTGATTAATGTTAGATCGCTGAATACGAATAAGGAAGAGTTTTTACTTACCATTGAAAACTTAAAGCCAGATTTACTAGCGCTAAACGAAACATGGTTGAAGGCTGGTGAAGAAAAATTCACGAATGTCATACCGGACTACACTCTTAAACATAGCCCACGCGAGGGGCTGCGGCGCGGCGGCGGGGTGGGGTTTTACGTGCGCGCGGGGTTGCGCGCGCGCGTGCGCCCGCACCCCGCCGGCGCGCTCGAGCAGCTGTGGCTGGAGGTGGCGCTGCCGGTCGGCGTGCGCGTTGCCGTATGCGCCGCCTACCGCTCCAACTCTGTACTGTCCGTCGCCGCCGCCATCGACTGTCTGAGTGAGTCAATTAATGCCTTTAGATATTGTCAACATTTATTTATCCTGACGGATTTTAATGTGGATTTACTAAATCCTTTAAAAGGTAAAGCCCCTGAATTGCTGACTTTCCTAAACCAACACGCGTTGGAACAGCTAGTTAAAGAACCTACTCGTATCACCAAAGATTCAAAGACCCTGTTAGATTTATTTATTACAGACTCTTCACAGATCTGCAGTAATATAAAGGTACACCACAACCCCCTTCTAAGCGATCACGCATTAGTCCTAGCTGAAGTGAACATAAAAAAACCAAAATTATTAAAGAAACATATCACTAGTCGTTCCCTGGGTAAAATAGATGAGGCTCTTTTCTCTAAACTAATACACGATTTCCCGTGGCGCGATTTGACTGCAATTGATGGTGTTAACAATATGGCGATGGTTTTTGGTACATGTTTATTGGAGTTGTATGATAGTTTTGCCCCAGAGCGCACCTTCCATGTCAAACAAAATCCACAACCATGGATTACTGACAACATCCGCTTTATGATATCCTTGCGGAATGAAGCATTAAAGAGATTCCTTAAAACAACGGTCGAGTCACATCATATTTACTATAAAGCTTTAAAAAATTATATTATAGGTGCAATAAAAAGAGAGAAAAAAGCATACTTTGAATTTTATGTAAATAAAAATAGCTCTCAGCCAGCTAAGATGTGGCGCCACCTTAAAAGTACTACATCTTTTGTAATACATGAACCTCAAATACCTCAACACCTCAGGGACCCCGACAGAATAAATAATTTCTTTTTAGACGTACCAGGCACTAACGTACTCAATTCTGAAGCATACAATTTTTTTAACAATAATAAACTAGGGAAAACGGAATTTGAATTAAGGACCTGCACTGAAGGCGAGATATTAAAAATAATAAATTCAGTGCATACAAATGCCTCTGGACACGATAAAATATCCATAAATATGATCAAGCTTACACTTCCTTCAAGTTTGCCAGTAATCACTGATTTAATTAATAAATCACTTATTAATAAAGAGTTTCCTGACGAATGGAAATTGGCAAAAGTTACCCCACTTCCGAAATCCTCCAGTATTGAGTCATATGCAGACATCCGCCCTATTAGCATATTACCCATTATGTCAAAGCTTATCGAGCGCGCAGTGTGTACGCAGCTTACTTGCTTCTTGGAAAATGAAGGCATTCTACCGCCAGTACAATCCGGATTCCGTAGAGGGTTTAGTACAGCTACAGCACTCTCCAAGGTGACTGACGACTTGATTGATGCAAGCGATAAAGGAAAAGGCAGTATTTTAGTGCTCTTGGATTTTTCCCGCGCGTTCGATTGTTTGAATACTACTCTGCTCCTGGCTAAGCTACGATACTACGGAGTGTCTGATCTATCTCTGGAATGGTTTGCGTCTTTTTAAAAAAATCGTAAACAGTTTGTTAGTCTGGACAGTGGGCTTGGAGGCCGATTAGAGTCTCAAGTAAAACATATACCTAATGGCACACCTCAAGGCTCTATACTCAGCCCTATTTTGTTTGCACTCTACACTGCGGATCTCCCTGGCCAACTAAGGAGCTCTAACGTCCATTTATACGCCGATGATACCCAACTCTATCACTCTTTTCATCCTGCTGACACACCAAAAGCCGTTCAAATAATTAATGAAGACCTTAAAATAATAAAGAAATGGGCGGATGCTAATAATCTGATTCTAAATCCGTCAAAATCCAAGTTTTTAATAATTGGTACGAAGCGTCAAATAGCAAGCATAAAAATGTATAAACCAGAAATTAAGATTCATAACAGCTCTGTTGCATACACCTCTCTTACAAAGAACTTGGGTTTATTGATGGATGAGGAACTGAGATATATGGAACATATCAATCTTAAAACTAGGAACTGCTTTTATCGATTAAAATCCTTGTATGCACTTCGTAATCATCTCTCCGAGAAAGTTAGACTTATTTTAGCGGAATCGCTTATACTGTCTAACTTCAACTATTGCGATACAGTGTACGGTCCCCGCATCTATGCAAAAACTAAAAGGGCAATCCAAAGGGTCCAAAAACGCGAGTCGCAATGCAGCGGCAATGGCGCCAACGACCAAAACAGCCCGCACGAATCGGGCGACCCAGGTTCAAATCACCAATCAGCACCAAACCAATAATTTCGAAATTTTAATTATTAACAACTTCTTTCCGTCAACACAGTCAACACGTCCACTCACCACAAATTTAAACGTACGAATTTAAACATTCTCGCTCTGATCGCCACGCGGTTCGGACGTGCAAGACCCAGTTCTCCGTTGATCGGTCCCTTCCCGCCATTCCGCGGCGCTCAGTTTACTGACGTCACAGTCTAGCGTGTTGGCTCCGTGCTACGGTTTCCTAAGTCTTTCTACTCCGTCTGAGTGCTTTCGAAGTGCGATTTTTCTTTGCGACTAAGCCTCTTAGTCTTCAAAGTGCTGTGCTAAGTTGTGTTGTGCTTGTGCTGAGTGCAGTGTTGTGCCCAGCGTAAGTAGTCTGGTTTCAGTGCAAAGGATACTTAACGGTGACAACGAATTTGTACTGAACCAGTCCTTTTTATTTTTATTTATTTCTCTTCTCTATTTTATTTATTTTTCTCCTATTTTAATATTTATTTTTATCATATTTGTGTGTTTTCGTGTGTATTTGTCCTTTCTGTCGGTAAAGGTTGACCCTAACGCGGTCAACTCTTTACCTGCGCACCCTTTTTTAGGTTTCTAGGTAGCGGCATACGGCGTACTATTGTTAGTTTTAGTTTATTCTCCCCAGCCCCCCTACCGCTGGTAGGGAGGTTTGCCGCTAGGGTTCGCTAGGTTTTTATTTAGGAATCCTAGGCATTTGTTATATATTATAGGCATACATTATATATTTATATATTACATTTTATAATTCCAAGTCCTCCAATGGACCTTGTTAATATCCTTAAGTCGTTCGCCCAGGCGCTCGCTGCGTCCGGCGTAAGCATACCCGCTGACGCACTTACGCAGGCCTTACAGGCATCTATCGCGTCCCCGGCCCCTCAGGCCTCAACCCCGGCCCCTCAGGCCTCCAACGTCGAGACCCCTCTGGTCTTAAGCTCTCCCGCGTCTCCCGCCTCGTCCGAGATGGACTGCGAATCGGTCGCATCCTCTCACGCGTCGCGTCGTAAGCGTACCGCTCCCGGGAGCGACTCCGAACCCGCGTCTGATACGTCGTCAGATGCCGTCACCCTAACCGGCTCTCCTGAGCCCGCGTTTCAACTCGTCGCCAAGCGCTCCAAGAAGCGCTCTAAGAAAGCTTCGGTATCTTCAATACCCGAGCCCTCCCCGGTGTCTTCAACACCAGCCCCCGCGCCGTTAAAATCGCCCGTAGTAACCGCGTCTCCTTCGGTCACATCGAAGCCAGCGACGCGCTGCGCTCCCGTCCCGCCGAAGCCTCAGCTCCCTCCGCCCGTATTCCTGCGTGAAAAAGCGCGCTGGACCGCGGTTTCCAACTTGTGCAAAGTGCACAAAATCAATTACTTAAAAGCCGCCAACGCTGGCGAGACAATCAAAATCCAATTAGCGACCGTCGACGACTTCCGGTCTTTTACTAGGCTACTCTCGATAAATCAAATCGCATTTCACACCTACGCCCTCCCGGAGGAGCGTAAGATCCGCGCAGTACTACGGGGCGTCCCGTTCGAACTCAGCAACGAAGACATCCTCGATGACCTTAAGTCTCAGGGTTTCCCGGTCACAGCAGTGCACAAGATGCACTCCAACCGCGGTAGGCGTTTTCCGTTAGCGCTAGTAATCCTCTCCAATACTCCCAACTCGAAGGAGATTTTCAAAGAGGCTCGCACGATCTGCGGACTCTCGAACATCTCCGTCGAGCGTCCCAACCCCCGTGGTCACCCTGGACAGTGCCACCGCTGCCAGCTATATGGCCACGCAGCGGCTAACTGTTCAGCTCCCCCCAGGTGCGTTAAGTGCCTGGATCCCCACTTCACTAAGGAGTGCACTCGCACTCCCGAATCCACTTCCCCCCCTGCCTGTGTGCTGTGCGGCCAGTCCGGCCACACAGCACACAGGCAGGGGTTGCCCGCGCGCTCCGCGCTCCACCGTCAAGAGGGTCGCGCCTAAACCGGCGCCGCCGCTCACCTCCGCTAACTTCCCGCCGCTGCGCAACCGGGGTCCCCCGGAAGCAAAGCCCGTTCAGCCGACGCCTACTCCGGCTCTGTCTTGGAGGCAGCGTCCGGCCGTCCCGCCTGCACCTTCCCGACCCATCCCAGCTCCCGTAGCTCCAGTAGGGCCGCGTCCCGCGTTGTCATCTTCCCCTCAGTCGTCGTTGGCTGAGGACATGAAGACCGTGTTCGACGTCATCCAAAACGTCGACATTAACGAAATTTCCGTACTCGCACGCAAACTGCGAGCCGCCCGCTCTCCTCAAGAGCGTTTATTCGCGTTAGCGGAGCATCACTCGCTCCTAAGTTCGTTGTAAATTCTTTTATTTTTGTATAAATTCGTAAATAAATTAATTTAATGTCTAGACCCGCGAATCCCGCGTCCAGTCGTATTAAACCTAAGGGCTTATCCCTAGTATCTTTTAACGCTCGTAGCCTTAATACCAACCTTCCCGAGATTAAACTGTTCCTTCAGAACAAAGAACCTGACTTATTCCTTCTCCAGGAGACATGGCTTACTCCAAACCGCTCCAGGGGATTCGCTATACCTAAGTACGCGTTTACTCGCAACGATAGGCCCAACTCCGACGGTTACGGCGGCACCGCTATATATTACAAAAGAGGCTTCCATTGCTGTCCTCTCCCTACCCCTCCTCTCCTCAACATGGAGGCCACTGTGTGTAGATTGGCTATGACTGGTCATCCGACCATCATCATAGCTTCAGTCTACATACCTAGTGGTACCAGACCAATCCGCAGCGACTTTGAGGCCATTCTCGCCCTCGGCCATTCAGTCATTATGTTCGGAGACTTTAACTCCAAACATACTGACTGGACGTGCCTATCGACTAACACCAGCGGTATCGCTCTCCTCGACATCACCAACTCCCTTGACTTAGACGTCATATCCCCCATCACTCCCACTCACTATCCCAACAACCCGACCTATTCTCCTGACATCCTCGACTTTGCAATTATCAAGCGAATCAATCTTGATCTCAGGTCCATCGAACCGCTCGATGACCTAGGCTCCGACCATCGCCCCGTCTCCCTCGTGCTAGGCGCGCCTAACGTTAACGTCACACCGCCAAAGACCTTTACCAACTGGAAAGGTTTTAAAAATACGTTAGTTTCAGCCTTAGAGGCACCGAACTCTCCGCTCGCGATTTCGCCCGACCAATTAGACAGCCCGATTAAAATAGATTCGATAGTCGATAATCTCACCGATGCTATCAACTCAGCCATCAGCGACAACGTAATCATTGCTAAGCAAGGCAAACCCGCGCTTCCCTTAGCCGTTAGCAATCTCATTAAAGCTAAGAACGCGGCTCTCCGGAGAGCCAAGAAATATCCCACGCCCGCATATAGAACAGCTGCGAATCAGCTTCAACGTAAAGTTAGGTCTCGCCTCGCGGAACTCCGTGACACTCAGTTTAACGATCTCATGGAGAATATCTCCCCGTCCCACCAAGCGTATTATCGAATGGCCCGAGCTTTACGCGTAGACACCGCCTCTCACGTTCCTCCTCTCACTCGCCCCGACGGCACCATTGCCTTCGAAGTCGAAGAGAAAGCCGAATGCTTCGCCGACAGCATAGCGGCACAATGTTCCCCCAGCACGCAACCCGCGGATCCCTCCCACATCCAGGCGGTGGAGGACGAAGTTCTCCGCAGAGAATCTCTCCCTATCACCGACGACCCCGTCACAGTCTCTAATGATGAAATCTTGCTTCTCATTAGAAAACAAAAGTCCAAAAAGGCTCCGGGTGCGGATGGAATTTCCAACCACGCACTCAAGCACCTGCCACAGCAGGTGCTTACCTTGTTAGCTATCATCTTCAATGCCTGCTTCGACCATAGCTACTTTCCAAAAGCCTGGAAAGAAGCGACAGTCATAGGCATTCCCAAGCCGGGTAAACCTCTGAACATCCCGGCTAATCACAGACCCATCAGCCTCCTCAAGGCAATGTCTAAACTTCTCGAAAGAGTCATACTCTCTCGAATGCGGAACCATCTGTTTCCAACGGATGGCGACCCTCTCATTATTCCCCACCAGTTCGGCTTTCGCGCTAAGCACTCCTGCCCTCAGCAAGTCCATCGAATCGTCGAGTACATTCTCGAAGGATTCTATCCGCATCGTAAAAAATCAATCGCGGTTCTCTTTGACGTAGCCAAGGCTTTCGACAAAGTCTGGCACAGCGGTCTCGTTTTTAAACTCTATAAAATAGGCTTACCGGTTCGCCTAGTCAGATTAATCGCGTCGTTTCTTAAAGACCGTACGTTTCGATTCAAACATGAAGGCACGCTCTCCGCGCCTCGTCCCATAAAGGCTGGAGTCCCGCAAGGCTCAGTCCTCGCCCCTCTGCTGTACACCGTTTACACTAATGACATGCCCATCCCGCCGAAAGGCGTCGAACTCGCCCTCTTTGCAGACGATACCGCCCTTTACACTAAAGGTAAAATAATCCCGTATAACATCACCAGACTCCAAAAGGCCGTAAACGCCCTCGGTGTTTGGTTTCAAAAATGGCGTATCGATGTCAACCCAGAAAAGAGTTCTGCCATTCTATTCGACCACAAACGTCGTAATCGCCGCAACGATCCCCACATTCGAATGTTAGGTATTCCCATCCCCTGGAAGCGCAGTATCAAATACTTAGGCGTCACCTTAGATCAGACGCTTTCTTTTAAGCCACACGTCGATAGAGTAACGAAACTCGCGCGTTTGTACTTAAGCCGCTTAAATAGTATGATAGGTAGAAAAAGTAAAATGTCTTTTAGAAATAAACGTACGCTTTATAAGGTCTGCGTTAGACCCGTCATGTCATATGCTTCGCCAGTCTTTGCCCACGCCAATCCCTCCGTCCTGTATAAGCTGCAGGTAGTTCAAAATCTCTTCTGCCGCAGGGCCACAGACGCACCTTGGTATGTGCGCAACGCGGACCTGCACAGAGATCTTGAACTGCCTACAGTGCAACAGCACTTCAAAACACTCTCAGAATCGTTCTTCAAACGCGCCGAATCCCATCCCAATCATCTTGTTCGAGATTCAGTCTCATATACTGCTCCTGTGTTAGATTCGAAATTCAAAGTCGCTAGGCCGAGAAACGCGCACACGGGCGAACCTTCGCAGTTAACTTTAGCTCTCGAGGCCCTTCAGGCCGCAAATCCTAATTCTAACGTAAATTCTAATTCTAACGTAAATCCGAATTAATGCAATTTTTATTTTTCATTTTTAATGTTTTATTTTTACTTTTCATTTTTGAGCACCTTCAGTGCTATGTGAATCTCAGCGGGTGACCCCTTAAGGGCCCCGCTGGCGCGGCCTCTTTCTCCAATTGGCCGTCGTTCAGATGAAGGCTGAGTGGCAAAAATGCACGAGCCGACAGGGGGTTTTTTAGTGGGTATGGTTCTGGTAGGCGTCGGGACGAGTCCCACATAACTCCGATCGCGCGCGCGGAGTATGCGTCAGAGCATTTTTTATGTCCTCCTGCCCTTCCCGTGGAGGGGAACCAAAAAAAAAAAAAAAAAAAAAAAAGGGTCCAAAACGCGTGCATACGTTTTTGTTACAACGTGCCAAAAAGGTCTCATGTAACACCATATCTAAATAAATTTAAAATATTAAACATGGAGACACGCAGAAACCTTCACCTGGCGACACTTGTGTATAAAATTGTCTACAAGCAAAGGCCCAACTATCTTTATTCTTGTCTCTCCTGGGCAAGTCAATATCACAATGTCAACACCAGAGGTAAAAATTTGAAACTGTTGCTTATACCTAAATACCACAGTGAGGGATTTAAAGGTAGCTTTAAATACTCAGCCTCCAAAATATGGAACAATCTTCCTCCACCGCTGCACCAACATATGTCTGTGCACACTTTCAAGGTCAAATATAAAAGCATTCTCATAAACAGACAGCAGGGCGAGGGCGTGATTCTAGCTAACAACTTACTATCTCTGGTGTGAAACATAGTACGTGTTGTGTTGGATCTATGTATGGGTTATTTATTATATTATATTATACTCTAATTTTTTTATTCTATGCACTATAAAGTCTATATAAATAAATAAATGTATTTATAAAAACACTATATTTCTCACTGAATAATTAAGTATATCATATAATAATGTGTATGTATGTTTTATTTATCAAGTTTTATTTTATATTTTTAATTTGTATGCACCCACATATGGTTAATTCTTTGCTTTTTTTTATTGTAATGTAGGTACTGAGCCATACTACATTGTTTTGTGTTAAATATAACTAAAATGTTGTGTGTTATTGTTGTGTTGTTGTTTACTTGTAGGGGAAGACTGAAAACCAGCGCTTCTAAGTGTCTCCTTGTATGCTTTTAAGCAATATGCTGAGTCTTTTCCTGTTTCCAAGATAAATGTTATATTTTCTTTGTGATATATTTATAATTGTGGAAATAAATCATTTTATTATTATTATTATTATTATTATTATATGCAGAGGTAATATAAAAAAACCAAGACCCTGGACAAGTTAGTTCCGCATACTGTAAGTGTTCTATACTTAAATTTTTTATGATTAGGGGACCCACCACTCGAGACAGATTTTATTGCCCTCACTACATCTTTACTAGTTATTTTTGTTTTCACGTATCCCCCACTCACCCCACTCGACACCTGCGATAATGACGGCTCCACAGGCGATTTAACAACAAACTTATTTTTAAACTTATCAGCTATATCCTTAAAGTTACTTGTGCCGCCCACAGTTACAGGCAGGCCAGGCCGATTCCTGAGACGATTGGTATTTTCCAGAAACCTTTAAAGTCCTTGTTGCAATGCTTTGACGCAAGAATATCCATTTTTATTTGTTCTTGGTGGTTTTGACAGCACTTATGACGCGACTTAAATATTTTCTTACATTCACGCATAAATATTACCATTAGTTGGGCGACCGGCCATCAGCCACTCTCGAAAACTCGCCCTGGCGTGCCCGTAGCTCTCACTAACATGTTTATTCCACTCTATAACTTGTTTAACCCGGCTCTTTGACTGTTTACGCTCGCACCCCCGACCCCCGACCCTCCGAGGCAGCTTGTGATAAGGCGCATACGACGTCAGAGTACATTTTATCAATAATAGCTAATTGACTTGAATCATTACAATATCTATCCGCACATTTATTAAATTCTATTGGAAAATCGATAAGTCGTAACCTTTTATGACAATTTTCTTTATGTAATAATAATAATAATATATAATAATCCCCAGACAAACACACCAACTGTACGGCCCCAAAGTAAGCAGAGCTTGTGTTATGGATGACCATACAGCGAACTGGGGGGAACCCAGAATAAACATAAATATATAAATATCAACAACCATGACCCGAGAACAAACATCTGTGTTCATCACACAAATGAATGCCCCGGCCAGGACTCGAACCTGGGACCTCCGGCGTATAAGACAGGGCTACTGACCACTACGCTACTCGGCCGTCTATATGTAATTTAATTTCAAATAATGTTCTTTCACCCCACCCTACTTTATTGTCAGTTACAACCGGAATACTTGTGAGCGGCGTCAAACATTTTGAATTACATGCACATATATTATATTATAAAACATCAAGTGCTACGCGGGTGAAACAAGCAAAATTAACGCCAACGCCAGAATGTGGAATGAGCTGCTTGGGCTATTTTTCGTACAACGTATAGTCCAGGAAACTTCAAGACTATTTTATTTTATTAATATTAGGAAGGTTAACGGCTTCTTTTTCAGATCAAATAACTCTATAGGAAACCAACCAAACTAGACTCTGTAGGCGGGACTCATCAGCGGCTTCACCATGACTTCCATCAGTGAGATAGAAGGCAAAAGCAAATCAAACTAGACGCTCCAGTCAAAATCGCAATTTACAATCAATTTGTTATGTATTATATTCACGTCCCTAAACAAAATTATAATATAAAACAAATAAACAAAATAACAACATAAACTTACTCCTATTTGCCAACACTTATTTTTTATTAAGGATAAATACTAATAATTAATCTATCGTCTCGAGACAAGGGTCCTAAATCCTCACATTTCGTATTCTTCATTCTTCCAATAATGGCGCCAGCAAATTGGTTCAGCCTGTAATGACGGATGCTGCCGACTCGCCGTCTATCTTGAGCAATGATCAACTCCCTGTAGTGATCATTTTGGATTATCGCAAGATTATTAATTCGGATAAGTTTGTTTGTTTGTTTCCCATAACTGAATGAGCCGATGCAAAATTATAGAGGAATACCATATTTAGCTCTTCACTCAAATAAAAAAAAAATTAAGTTACAAAGGTGATACCACAGACATATACAAAGATAAACACATTAAACTTATAACACGCCTCTTCTTTTGTTGGAGTCAAAAATGCACTTCTGTTGCAAATTATTCCCTATAATTATTGACGCTGTATCCAAGTTTGTCTCGCCAGGCTCATGTCATCCCCGCATCTGTCGCTGTAGCTATCAAAAGCAATATCTGTCAAACAGATATTGCTTTTTTTGAAACAGAAACAGCAGGCGGAAGGCCACAATATAGATTCTAGCAAAACCAAATTACTCTCCTAATATAAATGCCTGAATATCTCATAACATTACACCGCCGCGCCAGTGGAATTATCAAACTATGATAAAGCTTCGTATCTCGCAAAAAATCCTTTCATAACTGATAACTTAACGAATACGTCACCTAAACATTTACTTGGTTTCTTATATAGTGTCTTATTAGTATTTAATAAAATATCTAAACAGCATTGCAAAGAATCTTTCATTTCCTTGACGTATTCCCATTTTAAAACCTTAACCTTTAATCGCCTTCTAACAATAACCAACAAAACAGCTGCTTGCGTTCTATGCAAACAAATGTGCCATGTCAGGAAAACAATAAGAGACTCCATTTCAATTCCAGTCGTAGATTCCTCTTGTTTCAGTATATTTTCTCGAGAACTAGTTTGCAAAGGTACAAAATAAATGTTATTCCATGAAAGACGAGAAACAAGAGATGCTATCATTACAATTTGTAATAAGAGTTTGTTAAGTCCTGAACGTAACATAAAGTTTTGTCATGTGGCAATATTGTTAGATTTCTATAATGTTGGCAGATCTGTTGTGAGGCGACGCTGTATGTAAAATGTATCGCTGATTGCAGCGCGTGTGGGCTATAGCCACAAATATTAAATATTATCAATTTATTACTTATGTGCATTTAAAAGTGATTGTTCTTACAACATAATTAAGTTCAATGTACTTAGTAATAAGAAAGGTGTGCGAGTGCAAACAAACAGTTATTTATGTACGTGGTGTGCACGTTGCTAAATAAAATAACCTTTTATGTAGTGTGCGAGTTTTCAATTTTTCTAACCAGCGCCTTGCACCTACATAAAAATGGTCCTTCGAGAAGAGAAGGTTGATTCTTTATAAGGCTTATTCTATAAATAAGAAAGATAGAAGCGGTGATAGACGTTAATTTCTACGAAGTATCTACCTAAAATGAGGAATGGTTTGTCAATGCCATTAAAAATAGAAGCTGTGAAAAAATAAACGAAAAATTCGTCAAAAAATTTCATTAGATGCTATTAAAACTACGCAATATATATGACCGGAAGTGTGCTTAAAGCCAACAAAGATCGTTACAACCTTAGATTACAACACAATCAGTCGATTGGTCAATTCAACAATATTGAGATTGGCGCGGCGGCTAAGCAGTGACATCATTGGTCGATAAGCTGTGGCAGCAGCGGAGATTGGTTGCAGTTGGTGCTACTGGAATACGCGGCGCGGGAACCTCGCTTCTGGTGTTTGTGGAATGTGCATCTGCTCTGCGTCGTGTGCTTGACATTTTTTGCAGCAATTTTTGTTCTTGTCGGCGGATCAGCGTCAGTCATTTCAATTTTGGACTAGTAAAGTTATTCTATGTTTGAAAAATTAAGATTTTAACTTATAAATAATAGAATTGGCAAATGAATGTGTACTATATTGCAAGCCGATTTAAGGGTTGAGAATTAGTTACTACATAAGTATTTTTTTTTAAAATACGTTGCGCGATGGCAAAAACATTAGAAGAGTATATTGCTGCTCGTGGCCAGCTAAAGGGCTCTATAACTAAATTGTTTAATATGACGCAACTTCCTCATTGGGCTGAAGAAATTTCACTGGAAACCCTTAAGGTGAAAATAAATTACCTGGAAAAGTCATTTGAAAATTACCAAACTTATTGCCACAAAATTCCCACTAAAGATGAGAATGAATTCAATGAATATGAAGATAAATATATAGCAGCCTTATCATGTTTGCAGCAAGCACTAAGTTGCAAAAATGCCAGTAAGTCTACAACATTATGTAGTCCTACAACAGATAATGTAAATTTACCTAAAATTAATATTCAAAACTTTAGTGGGCAAAGCAGTGAGTATTACCCATTTATCAATTTGTTTAAAAGTTTAATTGATTCAAATGAAAAACTAAGTGAAACTCAAAAATTGTATTATTTGCGAAGCTTTCTAAGGGGGGAGCCCTTAGACTTAATAAAAAATTTAACTTTAGAATCTAGTAATTATAAGAAAGCTCTTAACTTACTTGTGGAAAGATATGATAATAAAAACAAAATTATAACTGATCACATAAATAAAATATTGGATATTGTGCCTATAGTTAAGTGTACTTCTGTAGTGTTAAGAAATGTTGTTGCTGATATTAAGCAAAACTTGAGTGCATTGGAGAGTTTAGGGCAACCTGTATCTCAATGGGATATGATCTTAATTGCAATATTATCTAGAAAAATAGACCCTTATACAGTTAGGTCATTCTATTTGGATCAATGTAATGTCAAGGATAATAGTTATAAGTTGTGTGATTTCTTAACATTTTTAGAAAACAAAGCAATAGCCTTTGAGGCAACGGCTCAACCAGACAAAAGGACAAGTGGTGGTGGAGGAGCCCCACGAGTAAGCCTGTTTACCAGGCAAAACTCATGTGAGTATTGCAATAAAGATGATCATAAAATTTATAATTGTTCAAAATTTAAAATAAGTTCATTGAGTGATAAATTAAAATTTATTGAAAAAACAAAGCGATGTAAGCTATGCTTGAATAACCACTCAAAGAAGTGTCATTTTAACTTTCGCTGTGCTAAATGCAGGGGTGTGCATAATACATTGTTGCATAATGACAACAATAATATTTCAGCAGATAATGAATCTGAAGCCATGGGAGATTGCAAGGTGTCACTTTTTAACTGCAGGAAAAATGAGCATGTACTGTTGCCAACTGCTATGATAAAATTGGTTAAAAAGGATGGGTCTCTTATGTATGTTAGGGCTATCCTTGATTCTGGTAGTGAAGTATCAATGATCACCAAAGAAATTGCTGATCAAATTAAATGTTTAATTTCCTCGCAGTCTCATACTGTAGTGGGTGTGTGCGAAGGCACAAATAATATAAATAATATTGCACGATTTACTATTGGCTCTTGTCTTCAAAGAGAATTTAGTTTGCCTGTCACTTGTTCTGTTATTGAAAAGATATCTTGCACTATGCCTCACCAATTGATTGATATTGCACACTTAAATATCCCTTCCTATGTACAGCTGGCTGATGCTAGTTTTTATGCGCCTGGGCATGTGCAACTGCTTTTAGCTTGTGATGTGTTTTTCCAGGTGTTGCTACGTGAGCGGATACCGCTGACACCCAACGGACCCTACCTTATTAACACTAAGTTGGGGTATGTTGTGGGTGGTACTGTTGTTAGTAAGGACAATACTAAGGGCATTAAATATTGCAATTTAACTAATAAGTGTTTAACTAATAATTATTTTGAGGAAACTTGTTCCAAGTGTGATGATTCTATTCATAAACAATTACAACAATTTTGGGAGTGTGAGAAGGTGCCTGAAACCTTTTTTGAATCTAATTCCGAACAAGAATTAGCAGAAAAGTGTTTCCATGAAAATGTAGTCCTTAAAAATAATAGATTTCAGGTATCTTTGCCACTTAAGTTGCCATTTGAAGAGATTGATTTAGGCGATTCCTTAACCTGTGCTTTGCAAAGATTTTATAACATTGAAAAAAGATTATCTAAGAATCCAGATTTATTCAATAAATACAAATTGTTTATAGATGATTATATTAAACAAGGACATGCCCAGCTAGTTGATATATCACAATATGATCTTAAGAAAGGTAACATTTATTTTTTGCCTCATCATCCTGTTTTTAATGAAGGATCTAAAACCACCAAGTTAAGAGTAGTTTTTGATGGTAGCATGTTAACCAAAAATGGGATTTCCTTAAATGATATTTTGCTGAATGGCCCTATAGTTCAGAATGATTTAATTGATATTTTAATACAGTTTAGATTGGATAAATATATACTTATCTGTGACATAAGGCAAATGTTCAGAAATATAAAATTAGACAAAAGTCATTGTCAACTCCAAAATATTTTATGGCGAGAGTCTAATGAGCATAATATTAAATGTCTTCAACTTCAAACTGTCACATATGGTTTAAAAAGTTCTTCTTACTTGGCTACTCGCTGTCTACTTGAATTAGCTAACAGATATGGTGACAAATATAATTTAGCAGCATCAACCTTGAGGCATAGAACCTATGTAGATGATATTTGTGGGGGTACAAACAATATAAAAGAGTTAGAACAGTTAAAAAATGAATTAATTGATTTATTAAATTTGGGAGGTTTCCAATTGCATAAATGGTATTCTAATGTACCACAAATTTTAGCTAATATTCCCATAGAGAAGCAGCAATTAGAAAATATTGATTTAGCTTATGATAATAATATTTCTGTAAAAACATTAGGATTACATTACAATATAAAAACTGATAAATAATGTAGTAATGTTTACACTAAACTGGAGGTTTTAAGTTT
Organism: Marasmarcha lunaedactyla; assembly: GCA_923062675.1. Classification (NCBI taxonomy): domain Eukaryota; kingdom Metazoa; phylum Arthropoda; class Insecta; order Lepidoptera; family Pterophoridae; genus Marasmarcha; species Marasmarcha lunaedactyla. The sequence continues at coordinate 2,520,570 of OV281359.1, forward strand.
TGTTAGCAAGTTCTTTGACCCCTTGGGAATGGTCGGTCCTATTTTTGTTAAAGCAAAATTATTTTTACAAGAACTCTGGAAAACGAATTTAGCTTGGGATGTTCCTTTACCTTCAGAGTTAAATGAAAAATGGCAAGGTTTTGCATTAAATTTAATTAATATGTCGTGTATCTCGATTGCTAGGAACATAGACATATCTTTAAGTAAAAAAATAGAATTAATAGGATTTGCAGATGCATCAAATGATGCTTATGGATGTTGTCTATATTTAAGGGTGGTTAAACCTGATGGTTCAGTCACTATGGACTTACTTTGCTCTAAGTCTCGAGTCAGTCCCATTGGGAAGCAGTTAACAATGCCTAGGCTTGAGCTCAATAGTGCACTCTTGTTGTCTGTTTTAGTTAAGAAGATATATAATACTTTATGTTTAAAAACAAGTAAAGAACAGCTTGATGTATACCTGTACTTAGATTCTCAAATTGCTTTAGCTTGGTTAAAAATTGAGCCTGTTCGTCTGTCTGTTTATGTTGCCAACAGAGTAAAATGTATTATAGAAAATACTAAAGGGTTTTCATGGTATTATATAAATACACAACTTAATCCAGCTGATTGTAAATCAAGAGGGCTAGAGCCTGATATGCTGAAGCATAATTTATTATGGTGGCATGGTCCACAGGTTATGCATGATAAAAATTATTGTCCTAATTCTAATAATAATATTGATATTCACAAACTCATGTTTGGTAAATATAAAGGAAAAGGATAATGAATTTATAAAGAATCTATTTTGCAAACACTCATCATGGGGTAAATTACAAAGAATAGTTGCTTACATATTTAGATTTTATAACAATTGCAAAAATTCAAAAAATAAAATTAATAATTCTCTAACTGTAAGTGAACTGAATTTTGCTTCAACAATTATTGTCAAATGTGAACAAAGACTTATTTTTTGTTCTGAAATTAAATGCTTAAGCAATGGTCATCCAATTAAAGGTAGTTTATTACAATTAAATCCTTTTCTAGATGATAAAGGTGTCTTACGGGTTGGAGGAAGGCTACAACATTCAAAGATGTCCTTTACTCAAAGGCATCCTATTATTTTACCTAAACAATCACATATAACTACACTGATTATTCACAATGCCCACTTGCTGTTATTACATGCTGGGCCTAAGCTTATATTGAGTTACTTAAATCAAAAATATTGGCTGATCAATGGTTTAAGAGAAATAAAGAATGTTACACATAGATGTGTGGTATGTTTTAAACTTAAGGCAAAGCAGGCTTCACAATTGATGGGTACCTTGCCACATAGTCGTGTAACAGCTTCGCGTCCTTTTGAAGTGGTAGGAGTTGACTATGGAGGTCCTTTCCAAATAAAACAATCACGGGCCAGAAAGGTTTTAATATCCAAGGGATACCTTGTATTGTTCATTTGCTTTTCCACTAAGGCTATACATGTTGAGCTCGTTACAGATATGACTACTGATACTTATTTGGCCGCTTTAAAACGATTTATCTCGAGAAGAAATAAACCATCTGTAATATATTCAGATAACGCTTCTAATTTCCGTGGCGCAAGGAACCAATTAAAGGAGCTGTATAAAATGCAAAATTCTAGTGAACATCGAGCAGCTGTTCATAATTATACTAACTCATTAGGGATTTCATTTAAGTTTATACCTGCATATTCACCAAATTTTGCGGGCATATGGGAAGCCGGTATAAAAAGTGTTAAGTATCATATAAAGCGTGTAGTAGGGGATAAATGCCTTACTTATGAAGAATTGTATACTGTTATGGTACAAATTGAAGGAATCTTAAATTCCCGGCCTTTAGTGCCCTTAATTAGGTCAGATTATGATGATATGTCTTATCTCACCCCCGGTCATTTTCTCACGGGGGCACCTTTACAGTCCTTTCCAGAGCCAGATGTGACTGATGTTCCAACTAATAGATTGAAGTTTTGGAAACAGTGTGTGCAAATGCAGCAGTCATTCTGGAAACAGTGGCACAAACAATACCTCGTGCAGCTGCAAAATAGGCCTAAGTGGCAAGCTAGTAGACCTAATGTAAAGGTTGGAACATTGGTCATTATTAAAGATGACAATACCAGCCCTCTCACGTGGCCTATGGGCAGAGTGGTTGGAGTGCATCCGGGGGAGGATGGCAGGGTGCGTGCTATAGATGTTAAAAACCAAAAAGGGTTTGTAACTAGAACTAGTATCTCAAAGGTTTGTGTTCTGCCTATTGAAGATAATGATGTATGTAGTACATAAGTATTTTTGAGTTGATTCTTTTAGAATAAGATTGTAAAGTTTGATCTTAAATGTTTAATTTATAGTTTCATTTTCCAAATATTGTTTGCCGAGGCCGCAACTATGTTAAGTCCTGAACGTAACATAAAGTTTTGTCATGTGGCAATATTGTTAGATTTCTATAATGTTGGCAGATCTGTTGTGAGGCGACGCTGTATGTAAAATGTATCGCTGATTGCAGCGCGTGTGGGCTATAGCCACAAATATTAAATATTATCAATTTATTACTTATGTGCATTTAAAAGTGATTGTTCTTACAACATAATTAAGTTCAATGTACTTAGTAATAAGAAAGGTGTGCGAGTGCAAACAAACAGTTATTTATGTACGTGGTGTGCACGTTGCTAAATAAAATAACCTTTTATGTAGTGTGCGAGTTTTCAATTTTTCTAACCAGCGCCTTGCTCCTACAGAGTTCACAATTCACTTAAATTAATTTGCTATAAACAAGAAAAGGATATAATTTCGCTGGAAAAGTATGTTCAGCGACTTTTGTACGAGATCAAATAACAATAGTTTGTGGTTTGAAACAGCAATCTCTATTTTTTATGTTCTGCCTTGTTAATGTAAAAGTTTCACTTCGTGAAGATCAACTAGCAGAAGTTTTCATAACCAATGCATAGTCAATGTGCATACTTATTATTTTATCGAAGTGTTCTTGAGATATACTCTAGAATTGTTCTAGAGTATATCTCAATGGAGCAAGCAATCAAGTGATAAATTGAGTTGGTTTAGTTTTTGTTTTAAGAGTTTAATTTGGTCTCAATTGTCAAATCCTTGCCAGGTTTCCGTGGTGGTGGTTGGGCTGGTGTCCTGTTAGTGTATGTCACTCACCAATGAGTGTCCTTGTGGAAGGTAATGGTCAGGCAATTGCGATGTCTCTTGACATATCCATGACCTTTGACCGGTTTGCCTGGAAAACAAGTTGGGGATTTCATGTGAAAACAAGTTGGCCGTAAAGCTGCTCTTCTGACTTAATGGCAATGAATGCCGAGGCACCTCAGGGATCTTGTCTCTCAGCAACGTTATTACTGCTACATATTAATGACCTCTTGTCAGCTCGTATTTTGGCTACACCGAAGACAGCACTGTTGTTGTCAGCTATTACTCCAAGCCACGGGCTAGTCTGCCAGAAATCAAGCATCTATCAACGGGGCTATAGCATTCCACTCAAATTCAACAAATGTTAAACCCAGGCGTTTCTCATTTCTTCTAAAAAGAGCACATTGGACCTTACCCCTACATTCCAGCCCCCTCAACCAGGTTGATACCCGGTAATGGCTATCACTGTAACATCAAAACTCAACTTCGGGCACCTAATTGAGTCTGTCGTAGTAACTTACAATTTCTTACTAATTGAAAAAGATCCCAAATTATTATCTTGCAATTGTATTTCGCAACATGACATTTAACCTCCTAGTCTTCAATAAAATTTTGTATGAAAATCATTATCCAAAATCCTTGGCTCGACTGAACCCAATGAGGGTTGGATATAAAAGGATAGCATTTGAATCGTAAACTGTCCCGTTGCCAGATTGCAAAATATCCGCACTGTCACGAAAATTGTTTCTCTTTCTTGTCCAATTTTTGTATTATGGCAACTTTTGAGACGTGACCCCCGCATGCTAATGTGAAAACGTTTTTGTTCTTTTTTGTATATATGTTTCCAGTCTAGAAATCATTTGCTTTATTTTGATTTGTTTAATAAGTTTGTTGACGTTTGAGTTGGAGTTTTTTGATGGTAACTTATTTATTTTGAGATGAAAGATGTTTCGTTTCTAATTTAAAATGAAATGTAAGATGAGTATCTGAATATTATGAATTGATAAAAATTAACAGAAAATTATTACGTACTAGAGGTCTCAGCACGGTGTCAGTCGCGCCACTCTAGATCCCGCGGGCATTTCGGAATACTATATAGCCCATGGCTTCTGAATAAAGAAGAAGGTGATGCTAGAATTTTTACAAATGGCCGATAATTTTACAGTTTATTAATTGCACATAATACAAAGATTTACCTTTTCTCATTCAAATAAGCGCTACTAGAACAAAGCTATTAAAATGCATTATTTACCCTATCCTAAGACCCATCCAAAAAGTCAAAAATTCATCCTATTACAGCCATCGAAGGTGAGCTAACCCTTCCAGAGATGCATTAAATATGTACAACTGGCAGCCAGACGTGACACGTGAGTTGTGATTACCCTCAGACCTGCAGGGCTCTCAACAAGGGATAACTGTGACCGCAACACCTCGAGAACAACGGCTTGATGATCCAGGATAGGGAACAAAGACGTCATCGTTTAGCGTAGCTTTTGTTGTCAAGAAATAAAATGTTCTCATTTTACACGTTCACGTCGCTCTGGCAGTGAGCAATACCTGTAACAGATTCCATTTATAGATAAAAAATATCTAACCATTAAATACACAGAGTTTCCATACCAGATTACACATGTTTCTACTGATCGCAAGCCAAACATGGAACGCAATTGAAAATAGTAATATGTAGGCAAACAAGCCTCTTATGGTAGCGTCGGGTGACGGGTCGCTCACTTCCCACTAATATGGTTGAGGAGGGCGATGGCTGGATCCCGCGTTAACTCGTGAACGGGTGCCGTTTGAGGGTGTTCGTCGTTTGGATACTTTAGGGGAGGGAGACTTGCCGAGCTAACAGATGCAGAAAAGAATAATTTTGTATAGACATAAAGAGACTCTGTAAATTTATTTTGAAAAAAATATACCCGTGAAGTTTCTTGCCAGTTCTTCTTCACGAAGGTTTTTTCGAAATGGTGGTAGAATCATGTTTTATTTGACGTCAATAAGAACAAGTAATTGTCAATGTTGGGAAAATAAAATAAATATTTCATTTCATTTTAAGCCAGCTCTTAACACGAATTAAACAAAAACTGAGCTGGAACCAAAGCTACCACCTGAAGCTGCAGCGAAGCGGTCTTTGAATGTCATTCAAGGGTAATACACCAGTTCAATTGTTCCTTGACGGCGCTACGCTCTAAGCTCATTACCGAAGCACTTTTTTCAGTTCATGCATTCAGTGTACAAAAAATACGTACAACAAAATTACGAAAATAACTTTCTCCGTACAGTTGGAGTGAAAATAGCCTACACAATTCTAAATCAAATATTATTTTTTAAAACATGTGATATTAGTTTGACACTGCGATGGGTTCCAGCTCATATTGGATAAGTAGGAAATGACGAGGCAAATAGGTTGGCTAAGACGACTTTACTAGATGGTGTCGTAATTACAGCTCTTCCTCACTACTCAGAGGTTTTGGGTAAAATTAGAATTAAAACTTATATCAAATGGCGAGAATATTTTGAAAAGCGTTCTAAAAGCAAAGGAATACGGTATAAAACCTTACAAAGTCAGCCTCTTCGCATCCCATGGTTTTCCAAAAGTGAAATGAAAAGACAGGATATTGTTATGGCTCATAGGATTCGATCTGGTCACAGTCCATTTAACAAGTTCGCCATTCAATGAAAAAATGTAGTTCACCTAATTGTGAAGTTTGTGGCAGAGAAGAAGACTTACATCATTTGTTGATGGAATGTGAACGGAACGCGTCCCAAAGAGCTAATATTGAACAAACTTTAAAATTAAATTTGTATGATGTCGGTGCATTCTACGCCATCTTGGCAGAACCCACTCCGGGTGCTACCAGGATGACACTCTCATATTTTTAAGCAACAATAAATCTATTATAACTTTGTTTTTTAAATAATTTAGCTTTTGTTAAGTAAGTCATTATTAGTTTAAGATGTTTGTTTGAAGTCACGATGGGATGTCATCGCCACTTTGTGTACAAAAATCCCGTTAATAAATAAAGAATAAGAGAGAGAAAAAAACTTTCTCTACCAATCTAATTGAATATAGGAACCCGCTCGCTGTTGCAGTGTCGCAATACCGAGTGTACTTCTACTTACTGAACCCATGAGTTATCGGCCTGATTACCACATATCTCATCATATTTAAACTGATTTTCGATATATTTAACTAAATAAAGGTTTACTGGAATAATGACGAAAATTGTAAATTATGAGGTTTGAGTGCGGCGGTCCAAGGTGCAAGATTAAGCGTTTTTACAAACTATTGGCTACTATCTGGTTTTTGTTATGAATATATAAAACTTTATTCGCAAGTAAATAATATCTACCAAAAAAACTATAGCTATGTCTCTTACAGAACAGTTCTGGTAAACTTATTTATTTATTTTTTTTTTGCTGCCGAGGCACCCTCGCGGGAGGGAGGTGGAAGATGCGTCATGCATACCCGCCCGCAGGTAAATTCCTCTGCGGGGGGGTTATGTGGGACTCACCAGAATGGCACCTACCCACTAAAAACCACCTGTTGGCTGTAGTTATTACCGTTAGCCTTCATCGGAAGCGACACCCGTCGGAAAGTTGGGCGCGCTGGCGGTGACCCGCTAGCGGGTCTTCCGCCTGTAGTGAAAGTTGCACTGAAGGTGCTCAAAGGGACATGAGTTGGTGGCCGTTCTGGGCAGCCTCCGGTGAAGCCGGGGCTGGGCAGAGGTCGGCCGAAGCATGATTTAGGGATCAATTCATTTAAATGAACCTACAATGAATTGAGAAGGGAACTATGCTCCGCCAGAGCTAGCAAACGCTCTGTCGGAGTACGTGAAGCCCTAAGTTTACGGGCTAAGACTGCGATTTCACTAACATCGACATTTTTTATAGCGTCGCATACGATACGCATATCGTCTGCTACGGAGGATTGAGGAGTGGGTTTGTATGGGCGAGAAGCCGGGATGGGATTCGATGCGGGGCGCTGCCTCCAGTTTTCTGGGGCAGGCCTGGGCTGTGTAGGCTTAGAAGCCGGAGGAACCCGGCTACGCAGCGGCGGAAAGTTTTCTTGAGAAAGGCGCGGGGCCTGTTTGGGCGCCGCCCTTTTGAAATTGGAGCGCATACAACGGGGTGCACGAGGGCAGCCCTTGTAATTTGCGGTGTGGCCGCAAAGCACGCAATCGGGAGGAGAGGGAGTTTCAGGAGTGCGATTGCACTCCTTAGTGAAGTGCGGGACCAGGCACTTGACGCACCTGGGCGGTGCGCGGCAGTTGGCTGCCGCGTGCCCGTACAACTGGCACCGATGGCACTGGTCGGGATGACCGCGGCGATGAGGCGCCTCGATTGAGATCCCAGAGAGGCCGCAAATAGAGCTAACCCCTTTCAGGATCTCTCTGGACTTGGGGACGTTGGCGAGAATCACCAAAGCGAGAGGGTGTTGCCTCCCGTACTTGCTGTGCATTTTATGCACCGCGAGTGCCGGGAAGCCTTGGGACTGCAGATCCTCCAAGATGGCCTCGTTCGATAATTCGAACGGGATTCCCCTGAGTACCGCTCTGATCTTACGCTCTTCTGACAGAGCATAAGTGTGATAAGCATATTGCTTATCGGTGAGGAGCTTAGTCAAAGCTCGGAAATCGTCTATCGACGAGACAGTGATTTTAATAGATTCACCCGAGTTTACCGCTCGGGTGTAAAGGATCTTGTGCTCATTGCACAGTGTCGAGACCTCAGTCCATTTACCCTTTTCCCGAAGGAAAACGGGTGGTGGGACCTTGGCCTTGTCAGAAGTTGGGGCCGGAGCGGGTGTTGAAGACACCGGGGCAGCTGGCGTTGAAGACGCCGCAGGGGGTGTAGGGACGGGCGTCGAGGGCGCCGGGTCTTGTTTCGAGCGCTTCTTAGAGCGCTTTTTAACAAGGGTAAAAGAGGGAGGCTCAGAGCCAGTTGGGGTGGCGTCCGAGGAAGACTCAGTCGCGGGTGCGCGCTTGCGGCGCAGAGGGGCGTCTACTTCGCACTCCATGTCACTAGAGGAAGGGGACGCGGGAGGGCCTAAGACCTGAGGGGTCTGAGGGACGGGGGTGGCCTGAAGGACCAGTTTGGAAATCAATTCCTCGATGTGAGGGAGAAAGGATTGAAGTGTTTGAATCATTTTAGGGGTGCAGTAGGAGCTTTTAGCGTCGTGAGCAGCAACCAGCTGATCTTGAATTTCCCTAATGCTTAGGGAAGCCATTGCGGAGGGGTTGGGGAGGGACAATATATGAACCTAACAACGATGACTAACTTCCTAAAAACCACCCTACACGCAGTAGGGTGGTTGAGGACGACGCGGATAACTTACTCGAACACGGCACTTGAAGTCCTGGAACAACAAATTCCCGTCGACGAAGCTCACGTTCCACGAAGTACGGTTAACAAGCCACTGATCGCCGTGAAAACGGCGTTAGAAACTTATTAGAAGTACAGTTAAAGAGCCACTGTCCGCCGTGAAAACGGCGTTAGAAACTTAATACGGTATACAACTATGAAATTATATATTACGACAACAACCAATGAAATTTGGGTGCTCGATTAGCGCGGGGGCTAAAAGAGCGGGAAGGCGTCTGCGATCGACGTGCGCTCGAGAACGCACGCAGACCGAGACTGTGAGGTAAACTTAACTTTAAAACATATTTTAATAATAATGGCGTGGTGCCCTGACTGTATACTAACACTGGCCCCAGGTCTAGCGTAGGCACCAGGCTCCTCGTCGAAATATGGATTGCATTGTGTTTGGTCTTTGATGCTGTAAATTTTCATCTTAAATATGTAAAAAAAATTGCATTTGGTTTTGGAGAAACAAGCGAAGTTTTATTATTATTTCAATAACTTTCTATGCTACAATTACTATAACTTGTATAATTACTATCAAACAGAAAAAATATCTGTGATCGGCAAACTCCGTAACTACTGATCCGGTTTTATAAATTTTTTAATGCCAGAAAGGTACATTATAGCCTCCTTTAGAAATAAACATAAAAATAAATATATGTATAAAATTCGGCTGTAATTAATCCCCACGAAACCCCATATAGTAAACCAGTTCAGCAGATATATCACAACAAATCTTGCACCAAACAATACTCCAAACATACTTTTTAATAAAAAAGTAGTAAACCTAGAAAATAAGAAAATATCCAGCACGAAATTGAGCATCCTGTATATACCGGGTCAATAGCGCGTCGTCGCCTATGCACAAAATGAGCAAATCCTTTAATATTTGCTCAAATACTTTTTCATAAACAACATGTGTAACTGATTTGTGTATTATTGAATGTTTATCTATATATTATACAATTTAAATTCACTTTTTAATATGTATACTTGTATTTTAAGCCTAATATTCATCATTACCACCAATGTAGACTTAGGTTAGCATTATCTTACAAACCTTAGTGGTTTTCTAATGCTAATTTATATATTATTTCCTTAAAGTTTTTTATTATGATAGTAAATAAACAACAACAAAAATAAACCTACGTTACTGGCTGAAGTTTACAACTCTAGTCGCTTCCAACTTGTGCCATACTCAGACATTAAGGTTATCTCCGATCTCCAATAAATAAGACTTAAAAATGTTTTAATCTGATTATCGGCTGTTGTTATATTTCCTGACAAATTTTTCTATATTTATTAATTTTACCGTTAGATTTGCATAGTAAATAATGTAATATTTGAAAACAAAGTCACAGCGTCGTGGGCCGTCTTGTTGTTGAACTGGTCTTGTACGTTTAGTTGTACTTGTAGCGACTACACGGTTTGTGTATCTGTAGGTGCTTTAAGTGAACTTCATTTGGTTGAAAAATTCGAGTTTAGTTTTAACATAATTGTAATGAAGTAATATTGTAATAAAGTAATATCTGGCAGTGTTGTTTGCTGCAATTCACATTAGTTGTTGACAACTGATTGAATTAATTGACAACTAATGCATAAATAAAATACGCGAAACTGAAGCGCGTGCGCTGCATAGGTTAGGTATGCTATTGCCGCCGACTCACGGGACAATGCACAACTTTTGAACGGTTAACCGATTCTTTTCGAACTTGGCTAAGAGTACTTTTGATTAGTTCAGCGCCGAAAACAAACACATCAAGATCAGTCAATTAGTATAGTTAATACGACAGATATTCTAGACTTCTCAAACTTTTAACACCCCTCATTTTGCGTCGGGAGTTAAAATAGATGTTTAAGTGAAAACAATTTATATGATCTCACCATTACTCACTTAAGCTTCAATATTACAAATAATGATATAAGTGACGTTTGCACAATATTATAGTATCGCCCTTTTTTAATTTTTTGTTCCCCTCCACGGAGAGGGCAGGAGGATAAAAAATGCTCTGACACGCGCGATCGGAGTTATGTGGATCTCGCTCCGAGCCTACCAGAGCCTTACCCACTAAAAAACCCCCTGAATGACTCGTGCAATTTTTTGCCAAACAGCCTTCATTTGAGCGACGAGCAATTGGAGAAAGAGGCCACGCTAACGGGGGCCCAGAAGGGGTCACCCGGTGGGATTTACATAGCCGAAGATGAATACATAACACTGAAGGTGCTCAAAATGAAAACAAAAATTTAATTAATTCGAATTTACGTTAGAATTAGAAGTTGCGGCTTGAAAGGCTTCGAGATCTAGTTTTGATTGCGTGGGTTCGCCAGTGTGCGCGTTTCTCGGTCTAGCTACTTTGAACTTCGAATCTAAGACAGGAGCAGTATATGAGACTGAATCTCGAACTAGAGGATTGGGATGGGTTTCGGAGCGCTTGAAGAACGATACTGACAGTGTTTTGAGGTGCTGTTGCACTATAGGTAGTTCAAGATCTCTGTGCAGGTCCGCGTTGCGCACGTACCAAGGTGCATTTATGGCCCTGCGGCAGAAGAGATTTTGAACTACTTGCAGTCTGTGCAGGATGGAAGGTTTGGCGTGGGCAAAGATTGGCGAGGCATATGTCATGACGGGTGTAACGCAGGTCTTATAAAGCGTACGTTTATTTCTGAAAGACATTTTACTTTTCCTACCCAACATATTAGAAAAGCGGCCTAAGTGCGAGTTACTAAGTACTCTATCGACGTGCGTGAGGTTTGAAAGAAAGCGTCTGGTCTCTAAGGTGACGCCTAAATATTTGGGGGGTATTGCCCTTGGAGGCTAGACATATAAATAATCATTGTCCTAATGTGTGCAGACCAACCAGCGTGTGTGGTCAGTAGAGGGGGTGCTGCGTTCTACGTGTCAGTGATGTTTGACATTCTGTCACGTGATAGATGCTTTAGTTGCAGTTTGCTGAATTTTGTCACTGAAGTGGGTCACTGTGTGTCAATGTGTGCGTCATCCCTCCCACTTGGCGGGAAAGAGACTGTCACTGCTGAACAGTCGAAGATATTACACGCAATCGAAGATGTATTAAAATATATACTTTTAAATACACTTAACAATATTTTTCTGTGAATGAAAAACGGATGGTGGCAGTTCACACACTCAAAGTAAAGAAGAATCATTTTGAAAGTGTACCAAAATGAAAGGATGGAACATCTAACGAAACGGAGAAAAGGAGAGGCGAAGAGAGAAAATATTATTAGGAGAGCCGAATGTAGAGCTACTGTCTTTAAAAATTTACATACTTATATAAGAATCTCTTATGTTTATAAAAATAGGATATCTTTGTGGGGAACTGAAACACGTTCCCACATACGTCAATGTAGTGACCAGATCGCTGTCGCAACCCACGGCCCGACGGTTGTTGTCAGGAAGTGCGTGTTGTTGGTCTTGCGATGTAAAACATATTTCCGTCTAAAGCTATTAGTAAATTGAAACTCATGTTCGCCAATTGTAGTCTTACGATTATTATAATGCCTCCAGGTCGTAAATTTAGGGGTGGGGTGGAGGACAAGATTAAAGAAAAAAGCGATTCAAGCCTTATATTTTACTACAAGAACTACTTAAATCTGTAACGACATAACGCTGTGTGCACGAGGAAACTACTTATTTCTCTAGTCCATTAAAACATTGTGTATTTTTTTTTAATTAAAAATACTCAACACGCAGCCAAGAACTCTACATACATGTTCCGGGTGATATTTTTGTACCGTTCTGTAACGGCATATGAACCAGAACACAATTCTGAGCATATTCCCAAAGACAACAGAATCAGGTCTAAACACAGAATTGGCACGCCGGATGTTTATGAAAATTTTGTTTCGGAAATAAGATTTGTGTCAAGTTGTGGTGGCTTAGTGTGACAAAGATAAAGATTACAAAGATAAATACTGCAGGAGTTTACCCCGCTACCTCTCCCACTCTACACGGATCCTTAATTTGATAGCTTATAGAGCGCACGTTGTTACCTACCATGATTCGGGCACACCTTCTCGGCTTTACCGGAAAATTCACGAAATTCATTATTGTTGCCGTTTTAGAGAATTTCCCGCTTATTTCGCCGTTCCAGCGATGAGTAAAAGGTATGAGATTAAAAAGTGGCTTATTAACAACGACGTTATAAATTATGTTTGATAAAATTTTCTAGAAAAATAAAAAATTACTTCATATGAAGAATCTTGGCATTGTTAAATATAAAGAATATTGTATTTCGTTCAATAATAAATATTTATTTTTGCAAAGGTTTTCAGAACTTTTATTTTAGAAACTACATCTTTCATATTAACAAATATTTCTGTATTTCATACGAAAATCATTATTATGCAATTGTAAAATAGAGAGCTACTATTTCCACTTAGGACATAGAGCCACGATAGAGAAATATACTTTATGCTGCATTTACTCGTCGCGTCGTGTAAGAATCATGTTAGCTGTAAGTTCTCCTAGAAAATTCATGTAGAATTCCAAACATTAACTGCTTTTTGAGTATGTAAGCCGTAAATAACACAATATTTATGGCTTCCTAAGTACTCTCGCATCTGTGGCTCTCAGATCATGAAAGTACCGAGCAACAGATACGCTTGCCCTACGGTGTACTGCAGCGAGACAGACCAGCGACTAAGAACAATTCAGGCGTAGTTAATTATAGTTTGAGAAAAAGCTAAAAAATCTTATCTTATTAAAAGGGCTTATTAATTTTACTTCCATGCGTAATCTAAACTCTTACGTCCGACCATCGAAAAAGATTTTGACACTTTACAATAACGACGCGGCACCACACCCTACTCAAGAGTACACTAAGTGGCGTCTGTTGCAACATCCAGAACATTTAATCTCTTTAATTATTATTCTCCTATAAACTCTCAAAATTCAAATATCATAAACACTCCTATTGCCGAACAAAGCTAATTTGATCTCCAACGTTTCATCCGACACTAAGTATAATTTGATGGTTCGTAACAAGGTGAGGATGCGGCAATCAATTTTGGCCCCATCATAGAAAATGGAGTACTTAAGTAGGGGGCTTGTCGAGTTACTATAATTTATGATATTTAATAATAAATTGAACGCGATATTGCTTTGTACGAAGGTCAGGATACAGGTCCCGAGATGATGTAGAACACTGTAAATTTTACTACAACCAAGCTTCGTTCATGAAATGTTTCTGAAAAACATATTTTGAAATAAATTGTTACTTATTAATTATATTTATTGGCTTATTGTAGACCATCAGATAAAATAACAGGATGTCGGTTCAAACTCTATGTATATTTTTAGAAATGCATCATAGTCATTTGTAACTAAGTTGCAATATTTATATATTATTTAGTTCTTTCAAGGTTTTACTAAAAAAATCGTTTTACAAAAAACATTTATTATAAATAACAGTAATTTTTATCTGTAAAAATTTTTCACAATCATACCTAAATTTTAATAACTGTTAAATCTACAAAGAGTTATTAAAATTTCGAAATCACAATGAGCCCGTTTCTAAATAAATTAAAATAATTTAATCATTCCAAGAAACTTCGGCTACACCTCGAAACAAACATTAAAACAAGTTCGATAAAATCTACGAGCGTTTAAAGGTCCACTTTAAATAATTACCTGATTGGTATCTCAACATCTGCAGCCCCCACAACCCCGTGACTGCAGGCGTCGCCCGCGTCGCCGGTTGGCGAGTGTTCAGTGCAGTGGAGATGGGTCAGTTGGAGTCGCAGTGTTAGATATGCTATGTATGTCTTTGGGACTTAAAATATTGATATGAAGAGGATAAACATTATTTTTTAATTTGATATTTGTTTCAAGGGAAATACATTATTTTTTCAGGTCCCAACTTTTTAAATCATATATTTTTTTCTGTTAGCACAAACCTTGGACGTGCATGTACCACAAAATAAAATGGGGGATACTCCTTTATCTAAATCGACTCTTGATCCAAATAAACAACAGTAACATCCCTAGTCCAAATAATATTGAAAAACAACCTGCTTTCATATCATCGTGTGTTATTAAGCATTAAAAAACATGCTTTTGCAAGAAAAATGTATTTATTTTTTAACGTCTGTAACTAAGGATTCATGGTGGCATAAAAAAGCATTGCTTGTAGTAAAAATAATAAAGTTAAATATTTTTTTATTACAACATCTTATAGCTGACACTCTTAACAACCCTGCAACTATAAAAGTAACGAACTAAAATCCCACACTTAGCTAAGCGTTTCCCAGCTATTTATTGTGTCGCCTAGTTTAGTTTCAAAGCTAATCCTATTGACAACGTCATTCCGACTTGTGACAATGACGTTTGTAAACAATGAGATATTGATGTCCGTGATGTCGTGGTGTACGGCAGGTAGTAAGATTTGGAAAATAAAAATAAAAAATTCTCTTTAGAGAATGTTATACCTATTAAGTTTGTTGTCGTTTTATGAGCAAAAAATGTATTTTATGTATATATTTTCTTAAATTTTCACGATTCATACTTTAAATAAAACACTTTTTACCGGATATTATCGCGTATATTTTAGTTAATTTTAAAATTATTTCGACGTTTCGGCATCTTTGCAGTTGCACCACCACGGCAACTGCAAAGATGCCGAAACGTCGAAATAATTTTAAAATTAACTAAAATATACGCGATAATATCCGGTCAAAAGTGTTTTATTTAATGTATTTTATGTAGTTTATTGAATAAGAATTATAGTATGAAATAAGTTGTGTGAAATTTTTTTAACGAATTTTATTCAACTATATAATTATATTCTATTATAAAATTTATTTCGAAATTCAAAGTAACGCGTACCTTATTTATTTATTTATTAAACCAAATATGAAAAATGTAAAAGTCTGCAACTAACCGAACACTCCACGGTTCACGGGCAAGACACGAATACTCAAGAAGTTATACGGACACGACATGTTGTCTCGCTCGAGGCCCACGTTGTACATCATTGCGTCTCTGTCACGTCGGCGCAGAGTTCTTGAGTTGGTGCGTAGTTGGTGGGAGTGGGTGGATGTATCTGCGGCGGCAGCAGCGCCCTCTGTCAGGTACGTAGTCTGCATGGTTATTTATATTCCCAGTTCGCTATGAACCATACACAAGCGCTGCTTAGGTGCATTGGGGCCATACAGTAGTGTGTTGTTATGGCAAAAGTAAAGAAATAAAAGTTTGCAATTACTAGCCAAAGCAAATAAATTTTTTCAACTGTAACTATCAAGGAAAAGTGTTAAGGTTTGTTCGTTTGTTTTAATAAAATTCACTTTTTGAAATATAAAAATAACATGTTATTATTTTTGACAATTCTGTTAATGTGAATGAAATTTGATGGCAAGAAAAAGGTGATTTATGAATTTATTCAGAATTCTTTTATATTTAGTTCAAGACACTCCTCGCCTGGCTCTCGTTCAACTTCTGGTGGTCCTCTAGGCAATTTGCCAATCAACATCTTCTTTGAAGACATCAAAAATATCCGCTTGAAGCGACTCGGTCAGGTCTCGGACCGCGCGCAAGAAAGTATGGTTGAGGAGGGCGATGGCTGGATCCCGCGTTAATTCGTGAACGGGTGCCGTTTGAGGGTGTTCGTCGTTAGGATACTTGGGGGGAGGGAGACTTGCCGAGCTAACAGATGCAGAAAAGAATAATTTTGTATAGACATAAAGAGACTCTGTCAATTTACAAATATACCCGTGAAGTTTCTGGCCAGTTCTTCTTCACGAAGGTTTTTTCGAACTTGTGGTAGAATCATGTTTTATTTGTCGTCAATAAAAACAAGTAATTGTCAATGTTGAGAAATAAATATTTTATTTCATTTCATTTCAAGGGTTATATTTATTTTTAGAACGGAAAATTATAAAACTTTTAGTAATGATTTTATTCAATTTCTATATTTTTAAGTAAAGAATCAAAAATGATTTCGGATTTCCAAATCCACCGCTTACTCTTTTTGACGTGTGTACGCAGCGGCATGTTCAAAACACACGCCGCGCGGGTGCTGCCGTACCTGCTGACATACCTACATACAATATTTTAGTGTACACATAGATTATAATTTAGAATAACTCTCAGCTACTTTTACTCAACGAGTAACTCATGAGCAAAGCAATGTGCCTTTTAAATATATTCGAGTAGTGTGTATATCTCGTACTCGTATAAGTTAATGATACTAACTTTAAGGTTTTATTTTTTTAAAATAATTACTTACAAAATTTGTCCACAGGTATCATTCATTCAACCCACAACAGCGACCTTCGCTATGGACACACTGCAACCAATGAGCGTCAAGGAAGAAGGCGAGAAGCGTTTGTAGTTTGTTCAGTCTCGGTCTGCGTGCGTTCTCGAGCGCACGTCGATCGCAGACGCCTTCCCGCTCTTTTAGCCCCCGCGCTAATTGAGCACCCAAATTTAATTGGTTGTTGTCGTAATATATAATTTCATAGTTGTTTACCGTATTAAGTTTCTAACGCCGTTTTCACGGCGGACAGTGGCTCGTTAACCGTACTTCTAATAAGTTTCTAACGCCATTTTCACGGCGATCAGTGGCTTGTTAACCGTACTTCGTGGAACGTGAGCTTCGTCGACGGGAATTCGTTGTTCCAGGACTTCAAATGCCGTGTTCGAGTAAGTTATCCGCGTCGTTCTCAACCACCCTACTGCGTGTAGGGTGGTTTTAGGAAGTTAGTCATCGTTGTTAGGTTCATATATTGTCCCTCCCCAACCCCTCCGCAATGGCTTCCCTAAGCTTTGACGAGTTTAGGAAGAAGTTAATTGAAAGTACTGAAGGCATGTCTTTAAATGCTGATAAGTACCGTTTTTTAGATTCCCTTATCCCTAATCTCATGACATTAATGTCCACAATGGCCCCTCAGGCCACCCCAGTCCCCCAGACCCCTCACGTCTTAGGCCCTCCAGCGTCCCCTTCCTCCAGTGACATGAAGTGCGAAGTAGACGCCCCTCCGCGCCGCAAGCGCGCACCTGCGACCGAGTCATCCTCGGATGCCACCCCAACTGGCCCTGATGAGCCTCCCTCTTTCACCCTTGTTAAGAAGCGCTCGAAACAAGACCCGGCGCCCTCGGCGCCCGTCCCTACACCCCCTGCGGCGTCTTCAACGCCAGCTGCCCCGGTGTCTTCAACACCCGCTCCGGCCCCAACTTCTGTCAAGGCCAAGGTCCCACCACCCGTTTTCCTTCGGGAAAAGGGTAAATGGACTGAGGTCTCGACATTGTGCAATGAGCACAAAATCCATCGGTGCCAGTTGTACGGGCACGCGGCGGCCAACTGCCGCGCACCGCCCAGGTGCGTCAAGTGCCTGGTCCCGCACTTCACTAAGGAGTGCAATCGCACTCCTGAAACTGCCTCTCCTCCCGATTGCGTGCTTTGTGGCCAGTCCGGCCACACCGCAAATTACAGGGGCTGCCCTCGTGCACCCCGTGGTATGCGCTCCAATTTCAAAAGGGCGGCACCCAAACAGGCCCCGCGCCTTTCTCAAGAAAACTTTCCGCCGCTGCGTAGCCGGGTTCCTCCGGCTGCAAAGCCTACACAGTCTAGGCCTGCCCCAGAAAAGGAGGCAGCGCCCCGCATCGAATCCCATCCCGGCTCCTCGCCCATACAAACCCACTCCTCAATCCTCCGTAGCAGACGATATGCGTATCGTCTGCGACGCTATGAAAAATATCGATGTTAGTGAAATCGCAGTCTTAGCCCGTAAACTTAGGGCTTCACGTACTCCGACAGAGCGTTTGCTAGCTCTGGCGGAGCATAGTTCCCTTCTCGGTTCATTTAAATGAATTGATCCCTAAATCATGCTTCGGCCGACTTCTGCCCAGCCCCGGCTTCACCGGAGGCTGCCCAGAACGGCCACCAACTCATGTCCCTTTGAGCACCTTCAGTGCAACTTTCACTACAGGCGGAAGACCCGCTAGCGGGTCTCCGCCAGCGCGCCCAACTTCCCGACGGGTGTCGCTTCCGATGAAGGCTAACGGTAATAACTACAGCCAACAGGTGGTTTTTAGTGGGTAGGTGCCATTCTGGTGAGTCCCACATAACCCCCCGCAGAAGAATTTACCTGCGGGCGGTATGCATGACGCATCTTCCATCTCCCTCCCGCGAGGGTGCCTCGGCAGCAAAAAAAACAAAAAAATGTAGTTTGTTGTAATTTCATTATAAAACAGTATAATTTCTGTGAAGCTCATTCGTTATTTTATATTGTATTAAATAATACTATTTAATGTTCTACGTATTTTTTATAACTCTATATTTTTTATTGTTGCAGTTGGTCGGATTTTTTGTGTTGATATAGAGTACAGCAACATTTCAGTAGATGTCGCTATGAGTATATTAATTCGCGCAATGTACTTTATCAAAGGGATAGTGTGGTGGTCACAGATCTCTAGCAATTGTTGAAGAATTACGCGCACTTCTTGTTTATTAGCTCTTATCGTATTATAATTTTTTTATGTCTGCGCAATAATGCGCAGTTGAATCAATCAAGGACAATTAGGGTTCCAAACTCAGAACACCCAAACAGTATCGAACGATAGTAACGATACTATCGTTAAGGAATGTCGATACGCTATTCATGGAGTAAGTGTGGAAGGGAGGAACTGTGAGCCTTTGTCTAGGACTTATTATGATTTATGCCACGTCCTTTCCAGTTCAGCGTCTTAAACATATCCTCCATTGTATTAGTGAACAATTTGGGAGATATTACGTCTTCTTGTCCCACTCCTCGATGCAATGGTATGGGATTTGTCTGCTGATTCTGTATGTGGACGGACATGGTGGCGGCCTCGTAAATGCATCTCATCACTTGGATGTATCGCCAATCTACCTGGCATCGCTGCAGGGACTCCAGAACGGACCAGATCTCAATCGAGTCAAAGGCCTTCTCATAGTCCACAAATGCTAGACACAGGGGCTGATTATACTCTTCGGTCTTCTGTATAATCTGCCGCACTGTGTGGATGTGGTCTATGGTGCCGTATCCGCTCCGAAACCCAGCCTGTTCCGGTGGTTGTAACTCGTCAAGTCTCCGCGCAAGACGGTTTGTGATCACTCTTGAAAACAGCTTATAGACGTGGCTTAGGAGGGAAATGGGTCGATAGTTCTTCAACAGGGTTTTGTCTCCCTTTTTGAAGAACAGGACGACTACACTCCTACTCCACGCCTGCAGAGTTCTCTCTTCGAAGAGGACAGTGTTGAAAAGCTTTTGGAGCTCCCTCAGTATCGGGTCTACCTCCTGCCTTTAATAATTCTGTCGTAATGCCGTCCTCTCCAGGGGCTTTTCCATTTTTAAGCTGCCCAAGAGCGATCTCGGTTTCGCCAATGCTGACTTCTGGCAGGTCTTCGGTGTAATTGCATGTTGATGTGGCTCTAGGATCATCATTTTCGGGATCAGGTCGAGATGCATGCGAAGCGTATAACCGGCCATAGAAGTTTTCCACTTCTGAAAGGACTGCCGGCTTCGAAGCAACGACTTCTCCACTTGCTGTGGTCAACTTTGTCAAGTGGCTTCTTCCAAGAGATTGTACGAACACCTTTGACCCCCGGTTTTGCTCGATCGCTCTTTGGAGCATCGGAGGTCGTGTCGTACGCGCTTGCTGATCTCTTGGTTTAGAGCTCGTTTTCCTGACGAAGTGACGCGTGGGTTCTCACGTCGTTCCTTCATTAGCCCTAAAGTCCTATCCGAAAGCTTAGACTTCCTGCCCTTACGCTGCATCTTACAAAATCTCGTACCTTCTTCCCTGAGGATTCGAACCACATTTTCAAGGTTCTGGTCAACGTCCATTGTGGTTTCCACGGTTTCCACGGCAGATTTGACTGGAACGTTTCAGATCCCGCCATGGTTTGGAGCGGAGTAGGTCGGAGCCTGGCCTTCATCAAGCGGACACGTTCAGCTTTGAATTCGATATTCAGAGAGCCTCGAACAAGTCGGTGATCGCTACCGGTGTTAAACCTGTTGATCACGGAGACATCTCTGAATATGTGCTTTTTGTCCGTCATGATGAAGTCGATCACATTTTTTGTCACAGTGTCGGGGCTTTGCCACGTCCACTTCCTTTGGGGTTTTTTTTTGAAGAAATAATTCATCAGGAACAGCCCCTCCCGTTCGAGGAAGTTGACGAGCATTTGCCCCCTGTCATTTCTGCTTCCAAATCCATGAGATCCTACTACGGATTCGCCGCAATTCTGTACTCCCAATTTAGCGTTAAAGTCCCCTATGACAACGCTGTAGTGAGTCTTAGTAGTGAAGTGGAGGGCCCTCGATATATCATCGAACATATTATCCTCCAATTCATCGTCCGAGTGTGTCGAGGTCGGTGCGTACGCTTGCACCACTTTTAGGCTGTACCTATCGGTGAGCTTTATAATTAGGTACGCTACCCTGTTCGACATACTGGAAACCTCCACAACGCTGTCAGAAATGGACTTATTGACCAGAAACCCCATGCCACCTTGGGATTGTTGGTCTCCCTCTCGGAAGTAAATTAGGTGGCCTGATTCGAGGATTATGGTGTCCTCCCCCTCTCTTCGGACTTCACACAATCCTAATATGTGCCACCTAATCTTCCCAAGTTCCACCTCCAGTTGCGCCAGATGCGAGCCAAGCCGTAACGTGCGTCCATTGTACGTCGCCAGGGTCAGTTTGTTGTGGTGGCCTCCCGTAGCCCGGTGATTCTTCGCACCCCCTGCCCCGCCGTTACCATGGTCGCCACCATGACCAGCAATAGCGGGGCCGCCGGGAACTGGGGGCCGTGGCCTACTGTGCCTCTTCATTGGGGGATATGCCCATAATCGCCACGCTGGGCAGGCGGGTTGGCGATCGCAGTATAGACCAATTCTGCGGCCCACGCAAGGAGACGCTGCTGCCCATCTCCTTGGATCAAGTTTCCCTTAGTCGACTCTTACGACACCCACGGGATGAGAGGGGGTAGTGAAATTCTGTGCCGTCACTACACAGTCAAGTCAGGTTTTAAAGTACTTAAAAGTATTTGTTAGTATCAAAGTAATAAGCATGTAGTATGCATAGAAATTAGAAGTCTTTGGTTAGTTAGTTAATATAGGCGAATCGTGACCAAATTTTGAAAAACAAAACACTATTTACACACTATAATTTACATTTCAAAACTCGTCATTCATAACTAATATACATACACAACCTATACAAAATGCCCAGTTTTATTCATTTACTCACTTATAGCACAAATAATATTAAGTTCAACAATTTTCTTTTTAATAAATATACAAAAACGCGCCTTTTCAATAAATACAAAAGTCCCGCGAACGATCAGCAGCTGACGTCTTTAGATCACACTGTGGGCATCACAACAACAACAACAAAAAACCCTAACAAAACTTTTCTTTACTTATGTAATTACAAATAAATAAAATTCTCCATATACGCAACAATGTGTCTTTTAGGTATACTTATAAAGGAGAATGGCGCGATTTAGTCAAAAGAAATTTTAAACAATGTGACGAGTAGTCGAAGTATGTTTACTCAATTAAGTCCCTTATTTAGTTACAAATAAGACATCTTATTCAAAGTTTCCGGCTGGATCGGATGGCTCGTGTTTTAAGTAAATACATTATTACACAAAAAATATTTGTTTTCACAAGTACGACTGTGTTACTTATATACATTGAAATATGGATCACTTTTCTATGCAAGTATTTTTATGAGTAGCTACCCTTCCAACCGCCAAGAAACCAAGCCCGCCATCGCCACGTGCACTGTCTTAGCCGCGGCGGCTAAAGAAAATACTTGCATAGGATTTTGACCCGAATTAACACGTTCAGTTCCACTGTGATTTTGATAATGACTTAAGCGATGCCGCCTGAAAATGCGGTGAACGCGCTAGGCGCGTTGCCGGCACTGCTAGAGGAACTAAACGAACGCGCCGTGCGCGGTCGGTGGCATTAGTTGAATGAAGGTAAAAAGTTTGTTTCATATTTTTTTAGTCATAAACAGTGTTAGAGTGCTTGTCACATACACAAGGTGTGATTTTATGAATATTCAGTGACATTTTAATCTCACCGGCACAATAACTATTTACCACCGAGTATAGTTACGATATAAATTAAAAAAATAATTTTGCACCTTATTACTATATAGGTAATTTAATTAAATAAACCGTACACTATTTACGTTCTATTTGAAGATGATCGGTTTCTAATGGTGATTTTGTAGCAGAATAAGATTAGAGTTCTAACTGTAAGTTGAAAAAATATAACGTATATTTGTAAAATACCCAAAAAAATAAGTAATACTTTCATATTTTGTAAGTATATTATAACGTGAAAGCGGCACCTACTACTAACAGTTGATTCATAACTTACAAATTTAAGTATAAATAAATGCCTAAAAAGTAACAAAAATACACAATACCCACATAAAAGTGATGAAAAAAGTTTATATAATATCAAAATCATACAAATTTATCAACAGTTTGTATGACTTATATCGATAAAAATATTAACGTAATTTTATGGATCTAACTGTGGACCCAGCCAGTTGGTACTCTGGGGGGTTAGGACCCGGGATGGACCTAATCTAACCTAGGGAGGTCTTCCTAATCAACAAAGGAAAAAACACTTTCAACTTTAAGTTACTTTTATTTATGATGAATCTATTTTATAATACAATATAAGAATAATTCTTAGACTATTTTGGGGACGAAGCCCGCAATAGAATTCCGTAAAGGAATCCCGTCAAGGAATGCCATGGAACAATCTTCCATATTCTATATATTTTACATTTTACAAATAAAATCAAATAATGACAGACTTATAAGTTGCCAGTCATAAATGTCGGCAAGTTTGTTTGTGCAATAACCTCTTTTATTAAATACGGCACAAGCAAACGTTGCAGTACCTAACCTACAGTTTAAGAACCCATACCGCTGTCTTTTTTTCACAACATTTAAAAATGGTCTTTACACGCGGGCCACCATAAAAATGTTATGTTTGTGGTGTACTTGTTCAACTCTATGATTTGAAGTCTCAATGCTCATTCATTGCATTTGTTATTTTTACGAAAACATTCAAAACGCACTGAGCGCGTTGCCGGCATCCTAAAGTATTGAACGCGTTAATTTTTTTCTTTTTTGTTCCCCTCCATGGAGAGGGCAGAAGGATAAAAAATGCACTGACGCATATTCCGCGCGCGCGATCGGAATTATGTGGGACTCGCTCCGAGCCTACCAGAGCCACTACCCACTACAAAACCCCCTGAATCACTCGTGCAAATTTTAGCCGCACAGCCTTCGTCTTCGGCAAAGATTGGCCAGGCATATGTCATGACGGGTCTAACGCAGGTCTTATAAAGCGTACGTTTGTTTCTGAAAGACATTTTACTTTTTTTTACCTAACAAACTATATAGGCGGCCTAAGTACAAACGGGCAAGTTATCGACGTGTGGTTTGATAGAAGGCGTCTGGTCTAAGGTGACGCCTATGTATTTGGTACTGCGCTTCCAGGGGATGGGAATGCCTAACATTCGGATGTGGAGATTGTAATCGGCGATACGACGGTGTTTGCAGTCGAAGTAAACCGCAGAACTCTTATCTGGGTTCACATCGATGCGCCATGAGAGAAACGACGCGATTATCCTAACTAGGCGAACCGGTAAGCCTTTTCTGTAGAGTTTATATACGAGACCGCTGTGCCAGACTTTATCGAAAGCCTTGGCTACGTCAAAGAAAACTGCGATCGTTTTCTTACGTCGCGGATAGAAGCCGTCGAGTATGTACTCCACGATTCGATGGACTTGCTGAGGGCAGGATTAATGAAGAGATGAGATGGGGAATAATGAGAGGATCGCCATCCTTTGGAAACAGATGGTTCCGCATTCGAGAGAGTATGACTCTCTCGAGAAGTTTAGACATGGCTTTGAGGAGGCTGATGGGTCTGTAATTAGCCGGGACATTCAGAGGTTTACCCGGCTTGGGAATCCCTATGACTGTCACTTCTTCCCAAGCTTTTGGAAAGTAGCTAAGGTCGAAGCAGGCATTGAAAATGATAGCTAATAAGGTAACCATCTGTTGAGGCAGGTGCTTAAGTGAGTGGTTGGAAATTCCATCCGCACCCGGAACCTTTTTGGACTTTTGACTTCTAATGAGAAGCGAGATTCATCTTAGATACTGTGACGGGGTCGGCGGTGATGGGGAGAGAGTCTCTGCGGAGGAATTCGTCCTCCACCGCCTGGATGTGGGTGGGATCCGCAGGTTGCGTGGTGGGCGAGCATTTTGAGGCAATGCTGTCGGCGAAGCATTCGGCTTTCTCTTCGTCTTCGAAGGCGGTAGTGCCGTCGGGACGAGTGATTTTATAATACGCTTGGTGGGACGGGGAGATATTCTCCATGAGATCATTCATCTGAGCGTCTCGGAGTTCCGCGAGGCAAGAAGTTATATTAAAGATTACATGTCGTAAATACCTATGTTTAATGTTATTGTGCGTTAACTAATACCGCGGGAGTGAATCTTTAAATGACTTATGGAGTTTTCGTAGCAGATTAGTAAAAATAAAGGATTTTAATACTTTTGGACATAACCGAAGCTTACTTGATACAACCGTGACATTGGTTTTTTGATAGAAAGAGATGGAATGTCGACACGTGAGTAAGAGGAAATGAAATGAAATGAAATATTTATTTCTCAACATTGACAATTACTTGTTCTTATTGACGTCAAATAAAACATGATTCTACCACCAGTTCGAAAAAACCTTCGTGAAGAAGAACTGGCAAGAAACTTCACGGGTATATTTTTTTCAAAATAAATTTACAGAGTCTCTTTATGTCTATACAAAATTATTCTTGCGTATAAAAACCCGGCCATTCCGTACCCAGACAAGTTGTTTGGCCTTTGCTCTTGCTGCTGCATGGAGAGATTTGTTCATTGGAGATAAATGCTCCGATACGTAAACAGGCATGTTTTCAGTACTAATACCAAGTACAGAGGTGCAGAGCTTCTTTTTAGGGTTCAATTTGTTGTAGCGAGTGACAGCTGAGTAAAATTCATCACGGCAACGAGTGCTGCGCATTCTTACCACGATGGTTTTTGGCCTCTTTGAATCCTTATTCATGCTTGCCACACGGGTGACATGTAAGATATCCGCGTCATCCATCTTGAGCGAAACAACATCGGCGATCTTCTTCACAATAGACACTACATTCTCGTTTTTGTGGAAGGGGACATTATGTATTTCGAGATTATTGTCCCTCAGGTGTTGTTCCACTACGTTTAGTTTTTCCGATAAACTTGTTACTGTAGAGCGGAGTGAATCACATTCTGATTTTAATTGTTTATTCTCCTTTATAATTGACGTTGTAGTTTTAATCAGTTCATCATATTGTGAGCTAACATACTGTACACTGTTTTGTAGGTCGCGCAGTTTTTCATTGAGGGGCGCTAGTTCCGAACGTATAGCGCATCGTATCTCATTCCTTATCAGTGCGAGAAGCTCGGCATCAGGAGTACTTCTTGAATTTGTTGGTCTCTGTCGCAGAGTAACATGACTTATAGGAGACACCTCACCATCCGATTTATCTGCAGTGCACTCAGCGTGGGTGTTTACGGCGCGGACTGGAGTGTTGGTGTTATCCTCCCTTCGGTATTTTATATTATATTTTATTTAAAAGCGTATACATTGACCCATGAATGAGTTAGTGACTTTATGAACCCTTGTGCAGATCTTTTTTTCTTTTGAACAAAGTTATGTTCTTTTTTACATACATTAAATTTTCTAAAATATATTGTGAATGGAAGGTAAGAATATTTATTTCCTTAAATTTACTTCTAAGTGACACCCTTGGACCGAGCTGATAGATTGCGCGAACAGCCCTATTCTGCAGAATAAATATAGCGTCGATGTCGGCAGCACTCCCCCACAACAGAATACCATATGTCACGAGGCTGTGGAAGTAACCAAAATAGACTAATCGAGCAGTTGTTTCATTTGAAATTTGTCTAATATTTTTAACAGCATATGCGGCAGAGCTAAGCCTTTCCCTAAACCATCAACATGCGGTCCCCACTGGAGTTTGGCGTCTAAGGTTATGCCCAGAAATACAGTTGAGTTTACAGGAGTCAGTTCCTGGCTCTTAACTACAATGTTTGTGTTTACCTGTTTGGCATTTGGCAATGTAAATT
Source organism: Marasmarcha lunaedactyla (assembly GCA_923062675.1). Lineage (NCBI taxonomy): Eukaryota > Metazoa > Arthropoda > Insecta > Lepidoptera > Pterophoridae > Marasmarcha > Marasmarcha lunaedactyla. The sequence goes on from OV281359.1 coordinate 2,547,270, forward strand.
TAACACATTTCGTTTTTTTTTCATTGAGGAACAAATTATTAGCTGAGAACCACTGCTCTGTGTTGGAGATGCATTTGTTCTCTGCTCGATAGTCAGTTTCTTGTCATTGATTTTAAACAAGAAGGAAGTATCGTCAGCAAACAATATGACCTCGCATTGATTCTTAACGACCGATGGCAGATCATTGATATATACTAAAAATAGGAAAGGACCAAGAACTGAGCCCTGGGGCACACCCATTGTCACCGCCGATCCTGATGATTTTTCTCCATTTATGGCAACTTTCTGTTTTTTAATAAAAATATATGATTTAATCAAGGCAAGCGCTCGGTTTTTTATGCCGTAATGGTGCAGTTTCATGAGTAGAGTAGTATGATCCACACAGTAGAACCCCTTGGACAAGTCACAAAAGACACCAATAGCATCACACGACTCCTCCCAGGCGCTGAATACGTGTTTTATGAGCTCTACACCGGCATTGGTTGTTGAGCAACCCCACGTTAAACCAAATTGCTTAAAATTCATTAAACTATTACCGTAAAAATGAGAAAGTAATTGATTTAAAATTAATTTTTCAAAAATCTTACTGAGCGTTGGTAGTATAGATATAGGTCTAAAATTATTAGGGTCAGACATACTACCTGCTTGAATATTGGTATGACCTTACTCAATTTCATTAAATCAGGAAAAACACCATTATCAACACAGTCATTAAATATACTTGCTAAGTACGGGGCTATACCATCAATGACAGATTCAATAATTTTAACAGAAATCCCATCTTAATCGGCAGTATTTTTTACTTTAATGCTTTTACATGCATTTAAAACTTGTGGAACAGTAACATGTTTAAAAATAAAATCAATATCGCATGAATTTACATTTTCCGTAAGCAGTGACTGTGCAAGAGTGGAACATGAATTAATACTCGAAGTAGTTGACACAGGGATGGCAGTAAAAAAATTTTCAAATGCTTCAGCAACTTCTTTGTCAGTTGACAACACTTTATCATTAATTTTTAAATTATATTTGGTGTGTGGTTCTTTTGCATTCCCAGTTTCCTGATTAATTATATTCCATGCAGTTTTTGAAATTTTAGTACTATATTTAATTTTATTATTAATGTAATTAGATTTAGCTACACTGCAAACTCGTTTAAATAATTTTGAATACTTTTTAACATATTCATAAAATGTCTTATTATGATTATAAGTTCTTTCACTGTACAATTCATATAATCTATTTCTACTTCTGCATATTCCCACTGTTGCCCGGTCACTTAACCTAAATAAATTATTATTTATACATATTTTCTTTTTTTTTTAAAACAGAGTCATATTGATTTCTAATTATATTATGAATAGAGTTATATTGAGTAATATGATCTCCACAGTAATCTAATTTAAATGTTTTTTCAAATACATTTTTCCTAAATGTTTCAAGCCGTCTCTCATTTATGGGTATAAAGGTAATTTCTCTTTTTAGAGTCTTTTTTAGCCCAATATCAAAAGTGGCCAACTGCCCACTATGATCTGATTGTAGTTTATTAATTACTGACTTTGTACATGGCATTAAATTTGTAAAAATGTTATCAAGACATGTGGCTGAGGTCGCTGTGATTCGCGTAGGCTCTAAGAAGAGATTTTTTAGGTTGTAACAATTAAAAAGATTCAAGAATTGTTTACTTTGTGACGTCTCTACTAATAAATCAACATTAAAATCGCCACATATAATTATTTCTTTGTTTTTGTTATTTACTCTTTGTAATACCTCATCCATAGTGCTCTCAAATACTTCAAATGGTGAGGATGGGGATCTGTATACACTTATTATAACAATATTCCCTATCTCAATACAGGCTATTTCAACTGATCGCTCAACAGACAGACTTACAATATCAGTGCGTTCTTTAAATGTTAGGCTCTTATGAGTGATGATCATTGAGCCGCCGCAAGTTGTTTGTTCTCTGTTGAATGAACTAGCTATTACATGATTCTTATAAGAAGACATAATTTGACACTGTGTGAGCCAGTGCTCTGTGATACATAGTAAATGAATATTTTCACAGTTTATTAATAGTTCAATCTGTAATTCCTTACCATCAATGCCCTGCATATTTTGATGGACTATGTTCAGAAAATTATTTTTTACATTTTTATTGCTTAAATTACTACTTAAAATACTGGTGCTAGATGTATTATCTATTGTCACTAAGTTATGTTTAAATTATTTCTAATACTATGTTTTGGAATATTACATTCCAACGGGTTAAAAGTATAAAGTGACTGCTCAATAGAAGCAGCGGTTGTAGTCAACGAATTGACTGTTATGCATAAAATATATGATAGCGAGTATGCTATATGTCGTAGGTCATTACTGTACAAATTGTACCTATCATTGGTCATATAAGGCTTGTTGATAAATGTATTTAAATCAATAAACTGAAACTTTTCACTATGACGACATGTCATATTTTGTACATCTATTTTTAGTCGATGCTTCATATTATTTTCTGAGTGGTTCTAGGTAAATGGAAATGCAAACAAAATAATTTTACTAATATTCTGCCTGCAATTCAATCTAGCAAAACATGCTGTCATTGTTTTCCTACTTAGTTGCTTACATCTGCCTACTAATATAATCAATATTGTATTAGGGTTAAATGTACGGGATGTAATTTTATCAACTATGTCATAATATGAAGCACCGGGTTAACAATAATTAGTTATTGGCCCCCCAACACACCGAGTAAGTTGCAATCCCATGTTCTTACTAAGTTCATCGCTATACATAATTATATTTAATTCACTTTTATTTGACTTATTATCTAAGCTACTACCTGAGTTTGATACTACATGCTCAGTGACATATGGCTCCTCAAGTTGACTGGATATTGGCAGAGGGCAATCTGATGTAGTATTATTTGAATTACTTTCATAATAATTGGTAAGGGACTCAAAGCGGTCATGATTATATTTAGACAGTTCAATCAAATTGTCCATAGCTACAGTGTGTTCCTTAATTTCTTTTTGAGAAATTTCATACTTATTGGTTAGAATAAGTAGCTCTTCATGTAGTCTCTGTATTTCTACATTTAATTTCCGTATGTCACTTTCATAGGTTAACCTATTCTGCTCCAAGTTACTTTTACAGAATATCAGTTCATTTTTTAGTTTTAAACATTGATTTTTACTTGGAATAGTTTTACATAAAATGCTTTGCTTTTTGATAAATTTAGAGCTACTCTGAATAGATTGATTGAGTTTGACAATTTTCTTACTCTTAGTTTTGCTCAATTTTATATCAGTATGGTGAATTTTATTGTTTTTATTATGTACAGTTCCCAAAGATTCTAATGCAGGGTCTGCATACATTGAAAGGTCACTTGTTAAATCAATTATTAAAGAGGAATCTGAAGGAACTGTAGTGACCATGTCGGGGTCACAGCAGACAAGCTCATTGAACAAGGAAGCGATTGAGCACGTCAATTAATACAGTTGTCCATCAAAAAGTAAAAATGGCAATTTCTGTAATTAGAACATATTGTGTGCTCTATGCCATCGATATGTACTTTATACTTGCAAGTATTTTCTGCTCGTACATATGCATATCGAAATAGATAAACAAAAGTTTATTTATTAATTTCTTCACTACAATATTATAACCACTCTTCTTCAAAATTAAAAGTTTATCTAGCCGTTTGCCGACAATCTGTTTCATGTTGTGTTTACTAACTACACCGTCTACTAACTTTTCAAATTAAAATCACACAAATATCGATACACAGTACAAAGTAGTAAGTAGTTTTTATTCCACATTACAAAAATAAATATTTCCATAACCAAATGGTAGCATGCATTGGACACATAGGGGTAGCAACAGGAATTCATTACAAAATCCAGTGATCGAGTGAGTACATGGCCCCTTATTTGAATATTATGGATGATTGGTTGATGCCTTTGACGACAGTTGCCTCGTGCTCGTGGTCGCGGCAGCAAGACCCCCCCCCCCCCACTTACATTTGAAGTGTCTCGCAGTGGTCTGCCAGGTGCTCCACCGGCGTACTGCAGCAAGCAGTACGCCGCGCTTGTGTGGGAGTCGTTCTACGTCGTGCCATATCTTATACATACCCCTTTCTCTTTTTTCCAATCACTTCTTGTTAAGTTAGACATGTGCATATGGTTCAACTATTTGTGTGCGTGTGCTTGTAATAATGCAACTTAGTTTTGTTTGGCCGCCGCCATCTTGTCAACCGTGTTCGACGAAAACACGCCTTGGTGTGCGTGTACAACCAGTACATGTTTGTCACGCACTGCACACAGTTGCTGTTTATAAACAAGAATAACGCAACATAGCTCCGCGCGACAACGACTTGAACCATCTTCTTCTCATTTATCTTTTATACCCTATCAGATGAGGGTCCATGTCCAACCTCTGCACAGGTTCAGATGGAACAATTTTTCGGAAATAAAGACGTAATCAAACCTCAAAGATTCCTCTACGCCTATGTCTGTGGGCACGGATACCGCTCAGCAACAGCCGGACCGCACGGTCGTTGGGCGGCCGTGACATAACACTGCACATAAGGTTGCCAGGTCGCCAAACCTAATAGTCGGACAGAACAGCCAGTTTGGCCGGACATTTGGGTAGCAAGGCCGGACACGCTACATTATTGAGGATTTTGTCTCAGTATTAATAGGTACGACAAAAATTTTGTATGTAAAATCAAGCTTTTTTGATTATTATCATAAATCTTGTTAAATTCTAGTGAAATAATAAATAAAATCGAATGCCAAATCAGTCTTAGGTAGGTACTTTATTATTTATCAGTCAAATATTCATAAGTCAAAATTAAATTTGCTCCCTCATTTGCGAAATGTAAAAAGCCTAACAAAAGCCGGACAATGTTTATTTTGGCCGGACATGCAATCAAAATGCCTACCTGTGTCTGGCTTTATCCGGACACAGGTAGGCAACTCTAACTGGACACAATGTATAGTTCATTATGAGAGTGTTTCACTTAAATATACACTATACATTTCGATTAAAATGCATTAAAGTTCATAATAAAAACTGACAAACGAAAACAAATCCGTGGAGTGAAACTAACTAAGAAGCTGATTAAAAAAAATCGTTGTTTTAAATTAAGTTTAATGTTTAAAAAAACAAAAAACAGATATCTTATGTATCATTGTGGTAACTTCGCACACAACGGCCTTTAAGTTTTCAGTAGATTTTGATATAGCCACCAATAGATGGCGCTTTACACATTATTGAGTAGAATTTGGTTTAAATACAAAATTAAATGAAGATAAATTGAAGTAAAAAAAAAAACACACAGGAAAGTGGATCTAAAACATTGTCGGATAACTATGATATATAAGTGATGAAGAGTCTTCGCCTTTTACTTCTATGAAAGAGGTCAATAAAAGTTTTGGCAATAAAAACAAGTGTTACGCGGGCGCTTGCCGCTTGTTTTGGCCGTGCGGGAGTGCATGTTGAACAACAAGGCCGGTCGCAGCTGTTCCTGCGCGGTGGCGGCGGCTGCTGCCGATTCGAGCTTTATGCAGGTCAGAACAGAGGTTCGGTCGTCTCGCCAAATACCGAATGGCGGCTTAAGTCGGGGGCATCAACATTCATCTACGCATATTCGCCAGTGCTGCCCGGCAGCGCCAAGTCAGCAGGAACGCGCGTGTGGGCCGCCCCCTTACAAACAAACAAACAAACATCAATGCATGTCATCTAATCGAACAAACTGGGAATAAATTAAAATGCACTAACTTTATTGCGAGCTATCGCAGACACCTACCTACTAGTATAGTTTTAGTTAATCATACCGAAGCTCTTCTGTTATAAAATGATAAAACGATACTTCTTAAATTATCCATCTAAATATATCTTCAGTTTATGTTATAGATGGCGCTGTGCTAACTATAAACACTGTCGCTACATTTAAACAGAGACTAGTAAATAGCGTTGAATTGTATGTTTCTACAGCCCAACTTGCGACCTTGAGAGTTTGCAGACGAAACACGAACAAGATCGCAACAACAATAAATAACAAGATAATTCATCAATAGCATAATATACGATAACTGATGTAAATGGCACGGATGCCGCTTACCGTCCGGTGGATCGTGCGACCGCTTGCCGGCCGTGACGTCATCAAAACAATACTGCTCATGTACATTTAATATGAAAATGTCGACTTGAATATACACTTCACAGTTCGACTCACATGCATTAAAGTTCTAAAAACTGACAAACAAAAACAAAAATCCGTAGAGTGAAACTAACAAAGAATCCGTCAGCTGATTCAAAAAACCATCATTGTTACAAATTATATTTAAATGGTCTATCTTTATCATTTTGGCAACTTCGCACGCAACGACATCTAAACTATGCAATAGATTTTGATTTAGCACCGATAGATGGCATTATTCAGTAGAACTTTGGTTTAAATACTTAAATTAAAGTAGAAAAATTTAAATATTATTATAAAACACTAAATAACAGGGAAACTTGACTCTCAGTGATCGAAGGAGGTGGTATCAAAGCCGTATCGACCTTCATGGTTTTTGTGTACTGAAGGTAACAATAGGACGAATAATGTCGTGAGTTGCAAGCTCAGATCACATTCTGGCATAAATAAGCATGATACCCTAGGTTGTAATTCATTATCGTGAATAGATAAGGTTTTTAGATAAACTAGTATTAAACCCAGCTGGTTTAGCAGGAAGCTCTCGACATACCGGAGACAGGGCCAATGTGACAACCAAATAAAGGAACAATCATGTGTCAAGTGTAGTAATATGAACTGACCAAGCCAACTATAGACAACTGTCACTCGTGACGTCATGAATATCTGTTATGGACTGCAGCAGCACTGTTATTATTTGTGTCGGTATTTTCTACCAGTATTAATTTCCCGCGTGAATGACCGAAGTATTGAATAGATACTTGTTTCGCAGCGCTTGTTTTGTTCAGTGACGAAGGAGTTACAAAGTATTGACAGGAGTCGCTGCATTCCGCCCGCTCGTCTAGTTTGCGTGGTCGTTTAGTGTATCTCTTGGAGAAAAGACATATAACGCAGAATTCTCATGCTGCCTGCGGGTATCATCAAGTGCTTCACTGATCTACGAGATCACAATGCGCATGAGATCACCAAGTTCTGAATAAATATTCGCAGGTTAAAGAATTAAGCATTGCATACCGACAAAAGCATCATGGTCTGGTGACCGCGCGTACACGGAGCACCTGTACAGCGTGACACAAACATGCCTACTGACTATGCTGTAATGGCAAGGGGTTCTTACTTACGAAATGCCCTGTTCTGATAAGATCGTATGTTCTTGTAGCAAAATGATGTTGATGAATTAACTATCTAGATATACATAAGTATATAATATATAAAGTTTAAAATTTATATCAGAGGTTGCTGTGTAAGATATTGATGCTCATAAAATTTTCGATTTAGATGGATTTAGTTTCAACATAAGTAACAAGAGGTTTGATAAGTTATAACTAAAGACAGGAGCTACTTGACCTCCCCAATTATAGACAAAGAGTGAACTGAGGGAGGTACTCACCTGCTCCTGTGATGGATGAGCTGTAGAAATGGGCCAGGTGTCTTTAATTATATCTATTTTATTGTTATGTAGGTACTACTATTGTCTTTACTTTTAAACTATACTACATGCTATGTACATATGCTATCTACAACAAGGTACTTCGTCCCGCAAGACCAGACACTACTTTATAACGATGTCGTGCTTATTCAAATAATCTGAGTAGGTTACATGCAGCTATACAGTGAAGCAAAGTAAAAGATTTAAAACTTTTCTATACAAGAACGGAAGGCGCATTCTCTTCCCTCCGTTTGTTTAGCTTTAATGACTAAACTGATAGATTTAAATGTATTTTAATCGGTATACTCTGAGAATCAAACACTTGTGTCTGCAAATGGCAATACATACAAATGGTATGGCCAAACAATAGGTATCTAATGTTTGTATTTGCATTATTAATTACATTTTATTTCCGTATTTAAAAACGGTTCACATGTTTACGTTTTCATTTTGAATCTGCATTGTGGTGACAAATACAATAATGTTCATTATACTTTGTATGCTGATACCTAATAATTACTCAATGCACGGTGTCTGATACTCGCGACGATGGTAGTGAATAATTACACCATAATTTGCCTATCGACATTTTCCATTATTCTTTCCCCAACTCTTTATTGCATAGGAAACCTGTAATAAAGAAACTTATTCCTACGTAATGATGGCTTCTCGACTTTTCAACTTGAAACGAACACAAACGAAACATTTAAAACAAAGTCGACGCCAACATTTCCCATTCTAAGTCACCAATTAGTATTGTATTGTATTATTGATTGAAGGCTTCTATCGGTTGACAGTTCTGGCGATGTCACGTTGAAGAGTAAACAAAATGATAGATGGAGAGCTGTTCAGTGAAGTAATATTTAATTATTTGGTGCAACAAGTCTGAGAATACAGCACACAGATATAGAACACACAACCGTACACATTTAGATATAGTTGTATTTTATTAAACTGGATATAGCTTTAGCTTTTAGTCTGTGATTATTTATTAAATTTAATTTTCCGTGACATTGACGTGACAAGTTATACAGATCGCTCACTGTTTTGTCTAAAGCCACTGTACCTAATCGGAAATAATAACTTTTTGTTCAAATTATGGGGGAAAACTTGCATTCTGCGAGCCTTATAGCTACATATAACAACAATTTGTCCAATGACTACTTTTTAATGCGAAGTCTGTAAAGGTAACGTAGTCAGACACTTGCTGATTTTTTAAATCAGTGAAATCTAGTAATTTTAAATACCTACTGCACTTCAAGCGTCGTGGATATTATTGATTGCCTGAAACCACCCTTCAGTTGGGTGGGGGCTGACATTCTTGCACATTATTAAGGCTTTCGCGGATCTGTAATACTGAGTTCGGAGGAGTAAAACCAGTATCTTAAGCTTAGTCGATATTTTATCTTACTTTTACAACTATGACGATGAAAATCTCTCATGTCCATCGAAAAAATACAAAAATCTCACACATCTGTAAAGGACCTCGATTTTTGAAGCCGCTGAAGAACCCTCCAGCAATAAACAAATACATTGAAACTGCCCAATGACGTCGACCTTACAGGAGTTGGCGATGCAAGTCGCGCGCGACTCGCGAGCTCCGCCAGCGGAGACATCCCCGCTCGATAGCGGCCGACGCGTTGGCGCCAGTGGCGGAGTGCGGACGAGGCAACTTGATACTTGAAGAAAGAATCAATACTATTGTTTGTCCGTAGGTTATAAAGTTGTGTCAGGCGCGCTTCATTAAATTACGTCGTATTGTTATATCAATCCTCCGTCTTTCAACATTGTTTGAAATGTTTTCATGATAAGTCTTGTATACTTTCTCACAATACTCATTCGCTTTGCTTAATTCGAGACGTAACTTATGGTTCCCTATGGCTAAAGATAAAATGTTTGTTTGATAGTATATATATTTCAAACTTAAAACTTTATAGTTCAATAATAACTATAAATCTGATAAGATACATATGAACTAAACCTACGAGTATAGTCATCAAATATCTCCGCTCAGGTTTAACTCGCGACAGGAGCCATAAAGCTGGTTTTCTTCGCACGCCATAGTGATGAAGCGTGCCAATAATATTATTTATTAATTTACAAAGTATAATTTACAAAACAAAGAAATTTTCTGAAAATGTTTTATTTGACACAGCATTTTGCAATTAGATAAAACTACAAACTTACAAATACATCTGCATGAAACGAGTTTCAAAATAAAACGCTTAATTGTTTATTGTTGCATATAGACATATTTCTCAACGTGATGTTTGTGTTTATCAAATATGCAAGCCAACAAGCTCAGTAAGTAGGACATAGGTAAACACAACAAGATCATAAAATTAAGTATGAATTACAAGCGTCAGGAGATTATAAAATATTTACTTATGATTTGAAAATGAAAAAGTAACATCGATTTAATAAACCGCCTCTTGAATGTAATCATGTGGAAATTAACAGCTTAATTCGAAAGTATACACAAAGTATCAAAACCCACAGCCCGCACTATAGTTGGCATTCTCTCCGCGAGGAAACCCCGCGTCCATCTTGGTATTGCTCAGTACAGAGCGGCCGCTGAGAGAATGCCTTCCTGACCTCACTAATAGTAACGGTTTTGTGTGCTAGTGGGAAAAACTTTAATTTAAATTATCTTATTATTTGGACAATCCAAAATGATATTTATTAAATCAGGGCAAGAAACTGTAAAGATCGCGTTCTTTCGACGGATAAATAGAATAATCAGCTTAGTTTAGTCTCTTTGTATAAATGACAGTAACTCGGTCTTACCACTGCCTATTACACCATAGGTGCCATGTTCGAGTACTGACACGGGCAAGCACACAAATGAAGGACGTTCTTGTCACAGATATTTTACAATCAGCAGCTACTTCGGGCAGTTCCCCTCGTGTCGCTACTATCCCGCGGGAACTTCATGATGCAATATTTGATGTCGAGCATAAAGTATTTTGTTGAATCTGACCGGCTCAGGTCTCTTGAGATTAGCTCCTTCCAAAAACCAGCCCTTTACCTTTAGGTATATTGTTGAGATTATTAATTTTTTAATTTGACATTTAGACAAAGCGATACACGAAACTGTCTCGCGAATAAAATGATTTGGATGCTCTTCAGAGCGGTTGAAGAAAGCGTCCGAGACGATGAACTGTTGTTGAGCTGAAGGAAGTTCAAGATTCGGTGCAGGTCTGCAGTACCAGGGGCTTTCGTGGCCCTGCAACTGAAGAGATTCTAGACTACCCGCAGTTCGCTAGGGAAAGCTAAGTCAGGACTGGTCTAACGCAGACCTTAAAGAGTTAGCTTATTTCTAAGAGACATTTTACTGTGTCTACCTTACATACTGTTTAGGCGACCCAGGTAGAGAAATGATCCTATACCTACCTATATGTACACTGATTCTAAACCAGTTGCTTGTTAGCATTAATTAAAATCCCGATGGATGGAATTAGATCTCTGTCTAAACAAAATAAAGTCGGTCCTTCCGAATGTAACACATGTTATAACCTATAACACCCCTATATTTCCCCTCGTCTAGCAAGCTTGCAGTCGCACAAGTCTACAGAAAATCTTGGCAATGGACCTCTCACAAGAAAAAACTAAGGACTCCTTATATAAAATTTGCCGCCAAAAATGTTACCACGTCGTCGTCTCGTTGAACCCTGCCAATGCACTTTAGTCGCGTCCTATTTGCATCCGTCTGCCGACAGATAAAAATACACGCTCGCTGGATTCTCATCGATACCAAGTATATAAGGTCAGGACAGGTGGAAGCTTCTCACGGAACTGGTAACATTTTATGTTAAAATGTTTGTCGAGTTTCTACCTTGTTTCGCTGGGATATGGGTCGGAATTTCATTTTGTAGCCACGTCTCCCGCCACCTGCGAACATCGAACGATAGACATTGTGTAACCTCCAAACTTACGTTTATTTTATTTGTTACAGTAAGTAGAATTAAAGTAAACAAATGACGCGCCATTTCATATTTCCAAGTTACGGAGTAAAATTGGTTTTGTTGGAACTTAGGTTTTCTTAGAAATGGAAAGCAAAGTGCGTTCTGAATTTGTGTTGACGTGTAATACTGACATTACATAGTTACGTGTAGTGTGCCTTGTATACAGAACGTCTAGGTTCTAAGCATTAAAGAAACAGCGCGAATGTCCTTGTCATTCACTCAGAGGATTTTCTCTCTTTGAGTTCGGGCGGATTTTTGCCATTTTATTGTGAGGTTGAAATACATTGTACTCCTGCTACAGGTAGCAACATGTTAGTTCCAGTTTCAAGGTTGGATGAATAGCATACCTGTGACTGTTTTTCCAGGCACATAGAGTCTCCGAACTTTTTAAAATTATGTATTTGGGTAGGTATTTGTTAAGCGTGTACTATTGTTGTCGTCGTTGGCACTTCCCACTAGTTGAGGTGGACGCTACAGCCAACACACGACACAGAAGCGGACACGTCACTGCACACACACGCACGCAGTTCACACGAACCATCCACCTGCAGGTTGTAGTGCACCTGGCTTGTCCACTAGGTGAGGTGGACGGGACAGCATACACACGACACAGAAGCGGTCACGTGACTGCACACACACGCACGTAGTTCACACGAACCATCCACCTGCAGGTTGTAGTGCACCTGGCTTGTCCACTAGGTGAGGTGGACGGGACAGCCAACACACGACACAGAAGCGGTCACGTCACTGCACACACACGCACGTAGTTCACACGAACCATCCACCTGCAGGTTGTAGTGCACCTGGCTTGTCCACTAGGTAAGGTGGACGGGACAGCATACACACGACACAGAAGCAGACACGTCACTGCACACACACGCACGTAGTTCACACGAACCATCCACCTGCAGGTTGTAGTGCACCAGGCTTGTCCACTAGGTGAGGTGGACGGTACAGCATACACACGACACAGAAGCGGACACGTCACTGCACACACACGCACGTAGTTCACGCGAACCATCCAACTGCAGGTTGTGGTGCACCAGGCTTGTCCACTAGGTGAGGTGGACGGTACAGCCAACACACGACACAGAAGCGGACACGTCATTGCACACACACGCACGTTGTTCACTCGAATTTTTTTTTTTTTTTTAACGACGCCTACCAGAACCATACCCACTAAAAACCCCCTGTCGGCTCGTGCATTTTTGCCACTCAGCCTTCATCTGAGCGACGGACAATTGGAGAAAGAGGCCGCGCTAGCGGGGCCCAGAAGGGGTCACCCGCTGGGATTACATAGCACTGAAGGTGCTCAAAGCACTGAAGGTGAATACATAGCACTGAAGGTGCTCAAAATGAACATCAAATAATTAAAAAAAAATTTTAAAATGCAAAATAAAATTGAATTAATTTGCATTTACGTTAGAATTAGGATTTACGTTAGAATTAGAATTTACGTTAGAATTAGAATTTGCGGCCAGAAGGGCTTCGAGATCGGCTGACAGTCTGGTGGAAGAGTACGCTTGCGCATTCCTAGGCCTAGCGACTTTGAACTTCGAATCTAAGACAGGAGTAGTATATGAGACTGAATCACGAACTAGAGGATTGGGATGGGTTTCGGAGCGTTTGAAGAACGCTTCAGAGAGTATTTTGAGGTGTTGTTGTACTGTAGGTAGTTCAAGATCTCTATGCAAGTCCGCGTTGCGCACGTACCACGGTGCGTTTGTGGCCCTGCGGCAAAAGAGGTTTTGAACTACCTGCAGTTTGTGCAGGAGGGAGGGTTTGGCGTGGGCAAAGATTGGCGAGGCATATGTCATGACGGGTCTAACGCAGACCTTGTAAACTGTACGTTTGTTTCTGAAAGACATTTTACTTTTTCTACCTAACATGCTATTTAGGCGGCCTAAGTAGTGACGAGCGAGTTTCGAAACTCATTCGACGTGTGGCTTGAAAAAAAGCGTCGGATCTAATGTGACGCCTAAGTATTTAGTACTGCGCTTCCAGGGGATGGGAATGCCTAACATTCGAACGTGGGGATCGCCAGCGGGACGACGGCGTTTGTGGTCGAAGCGCATCGCAGAACTCTTTTCAGGGTTTACATCGATGCGCCATTTTTGAAACTATACACCAAGGGCGTTTACGGCCTTTTGGAGTCTGGTTACAAGGTGCGGAACACTGTGGCCTTTGGTATAGAGTGCGGTGTCGTCGGCAAAGAGGGCGAGTTCGACGCCTTTTGGCGAGATGGGAATGTCGTTGGTGTACACGGTGTACAGCAGAGGGGCGAGGACTGAGCCTTGAAGGACTCCAGCCTTTATGGGACGAGGCGCAGAAAGCGTGCCTTCGTGTTTAAATCGAAACGTACGGTCTTTGAGAAACGACGCTATTAACCTGACTAGGCGATCCGGTAAGCCTATTTTGTAGAGTTTATAAACGAGACCGCTGTGCCAGACTTTATCGAAAGCCTTGGCTACGTCAAAGAAAACCGCGACTGTTTTATAACGACGCGGATAGAAACCGTCAAGTATATACTCAACGATTCGATGGACTTGCTGAGGGCAGGAGTGTTTAGCGCGAAAGCCGAACTGATGGTGAATAATGAGAGGATCGCCATCCGTTGGAAACAGATCGTTCCGCATTCGAGAGAGTATGACTCTCTCGAGAAGTTTAGACATTGCCTTGAGGAGGCTGATGGGTCTGTGATTAGCCGGGACGTTCAGAGGTTTGCCCGGCTTGGGAATGCCTATGACTGTCGCTTCTTTCCAAGCTTTTGAAAAGTAGCTAAGGTCGAAGCAGGCATTGAAAATGATAGCTAACAAGGTAAGCATCTGGTGAGGTAGGTGCTTAAGTGCGTGGTTGGAAATTCCATCCGCACCCGGAGCCTTTTTGGACTTTTGATTTCTAATGAGAAGCGAGATTTCGTCATAAGAGACTGTGACAGGGTCGGCGGTGATGGGGAGAGAGTCTCTGCGAAGGACTTTGTCCTCCACCGCCTGGATGTGTGAGGGATCAGCAGGTTGCGTGCTGGGCGAGCATTGTGCGGCAATGCTGTCGGCGAAGCATTCGGCTTTCTCTTCGACTTCAAAGGCAGTAGTGCCATCGGGACGAGTGAGAGGAGGAACATGAGAGGCGGTGTCTACGCGTAAGGCTCGGGCCATGCTATAGTACGCTTGGTGGGATGGAGAGATATTCGCCATGAGATCGTTCATCTGAGCGTCTCGGAGTTCCGCGAGGCAAGACCTAACTTTTCGTTGAAGCTGATTCGCAGCTGTTCTATAGGCGGGCGTGGGATATTTCTTGGCTCTCCGGAGAGCCGCGTTCTTAGCTATAATAAGATTGCTAACGGCTAAGGGAAGCGTGGGTTTGCCTTGCTTAGCAACCTTTTCGTTGTCACTGATGGCTGAGTTGATAGCATCGGTGAGAGAATTTACTAATGAATCAATTTTATCCGGGCTATCTAACTGTTCGGGAGAGATCGCGAGTGGAGAGTTCAGAGCCTCTAAGGCTGAAACTAACGTATTTTTAAAGCCTTTCCAGTTGGTAAAGGTCTTAGGAGATGAGACGTTATCGTTCGGTGGTCCTACACGAGGGAGACGGGGCGATGGTCGGAGCCTAGGTCATCGAGCGGTTCGATAGACCTTAGATCAAGATTGATTCGCTTGATAATTGCAAAGTCGAGGATGTCTGGAGAGTAGGTCGGGTTGTTGGGATAGTGAGTGGGAGTGATGGGGGATATGACGTCTAAGTCAAGGGAGTTAGTGATGTCAAGGAGAGCGATACCGCTGGTGTTGGTCGATAGGCACGTCCAGTCAGTATGTTTGAAGTTAAAGTCCCCGAACATAATGACTGAATGGCCGAGGGCGAGAATGGCCTCAAAGTCGCCGCGGATTGGTTTGGTACCACTAGGTATGTAGATTGAAGCTATGATGATGGTCGGATGACCAGTCATAGCCAACCTACATACAGTGGCTTCCATGTTGAGGAGAGGAGGGGTAGGGAGAGGACAGCAATGGAAACCTCTTTTGTTATATATAGCGGTGCCGCCGAAACCGTCGGAGTTGGGCCTATCGTTACGAATAAACGCGTACTTAGGTATAGCGAATCCCCTGGAGCGGTTTGGAGTAAGCCATGTCTCCTGGAGAAGGAATAAGTCAGGTTCTTTGTTCTGAAGGAACAGTTTAATCTCGGGAAGGTTGGTGTTAAGGCTACGAGCGTTAAAAGATACTACGGATAAGCCCTTGGGTTTAATACGACTGGACGCGGGATTCGCGGGTCTAGACATTATAATTTACTTATTTACGATTTTATACAAAAATAAAAAATAAAATAAATTTACAACGAACTTAGGGGCGAGTGATGCTCGGCTAACGCGAATAAACGCTCTTGAGGAGAGCGGGCGGCTCGCAGTTTGCGTGCGAGAACAGAAATTTCCGTAATGTCGACGTTTTGAATGACGTCGAACACGGTCTTCATGTCCTCAGCCAGTGACGACTGAGGTGAAGATGACAAAGCAGGACGCAGCCCTACGGAAGCTACGGGAGCTGGGATGGGTCGGGAAGGTGCAGGCGGGACAGTCGGACGCTGCCTCCAGGACAGAGCCGGAGTAGGCGTCGGCTGAACGGGCTTTGCTTCCGGGGGACCCCGGTTGCGCAGCGGCGGGAAGTTAGCGGGAGTGAGCGGTGGCGCTGGTTTAGGCGCGACCCTCTTGGTGGTGGAGCGCGGAGCGCGCAGGCAACCCCTGTAGTTAGCTGTGTGACCGGACTGGCCGCACAGCACACAGGCAGGGGGGGAAGTGGATTCGGGAGTGCGAGTGCACTCCTTCGTAAAATGTGGATCCAGGCACTTAACGCACCTGGGGGGAGCTGAGCAGTTAGCCGCTGCGTGGCCGTAGAGCTGGCAGCGGTGGCACTGCCCAGGGTGACCGCAGGGGTTGGGACGCTCAACAGAGATATTTGAGAGTCCGCAAATTGTGCGAGCCTCTCTAAAGATCTCCCTCGAGTTGGGAGTATTCGACAAGATAACTAAAGCTAACGGAAAGCGCCTACCGCGGTTAGAGTGCATCTTGTGCACTGGTTCACTCGAACCATCCAACTGCAAATTGTAGTGCACCTGGCTTGTTCACTGAGTATTGGCAGAGCTACACGTGACCAAGCAATTATGTCCTCGGCACGTGGGTTTACTCGCGATGTGTACTTCAGTGACGTTACCTAGATAGATGCAGCTAAATAACGCACGAATGTACAATTTAATGTTTTGTAACAAAAGTTTTAAAAAACCGTAAAATTGCGCGAGAATTTCATGGGTTCCCAACATTTTTGTCAATTTTCATTTTATTTGGACACATTTTACAACTTTTTATGAGTAATGAAATGAAAGAAAATGAAATGAAATTAAATTAAATTAAATTTATGTCAGTGTTTATCTGCGTTGAGCGTTGTTATTTATGTCTTTATGTTACGTCATACAAGTATGAAGAATTTAAATTTTATGTTTTACTGTAATTAAATGTTTAAAAGAGTTATAGAGTGGTAGTTGCTTTGATTGAAGTAAAATCGCGGGAGGTTGGTGACTTTCTCACATAACGTACCTGAACATGGCTCCGGTCCCACCACAGACCACTTACTGTCGTGAACATAATTATATTGTTCCTTGACGTAAGAGAGATAAAATAACAAACGAGTTATCGAGTCTGTCTGATATCGTGTGTTTTCGTGTCGCGTCGTGCATGGTCGGTTCGGAGCGCGCAGTGACCAGGCCATGTGACTAGTGAAGTCAGGCGACTAGGAACAAGATTCTTGAGGTCCGTGTCTCAGAAGCTTATCACCTGAGTATACAGCGCCATTTTACTTTATCAAAGCGGTGGCACAGACGCGTCCTTAAAGCTCGAGAATAAAATTGTTTTATTAGTATAAATTACTAAGTTGGTGTGAAAAAGCGCAAAAAAGGAATTAATACGCTTTACGGAACAAAAGCACAGCATCTACGTGAAGCGAGTCCACGCTGTGGACTTACTCGAAGTAATCCGGGTGTACGTTACCCGGCGAAATTAAAAAGTCACGGATTAAGCATTCCGACAGTAAGCCGGAGGCGCCTACTTAACGCGGACGAGTAATCCCGGCCAGTGGTTCACTTTTTTACATACGACATTATTTTCATTTTCATTGGATAAAACTGGATAACTTTAATTATGTACAATGAGCGGTGGGGGCGGGAGTAATCTCTTGAAAAATCTCCCGCCTTAGAGTTGGAATTATTCACTTTTTATTATTTTAATAAATTCCATGTTGATGCCTTACGTGGAGGTTTAATGTTGTGGAGTAGGCGATATATTATTTGTTAGAAAAATGTTTTTACCCGATTATTTTAGGTTAAAGATTTTAAAGGAGGGCTTGATTATAGGTATATAAATCGTAAAGGATAAACATTAAATTTAATTATCTCTCTAAATAAAGTGGATTCTATAGCGTCGTCAGCGCAGTGGTTAAGACACCGGCCTCTGGGTCTCAGAGTTTCGGGTTTGAGCCCGGAGACTGCCGTTTGTACCTATAAGTTTTTATATCTCATTTTAAAAGTGAATTCCCACATACCTTAGAAATGATTTCTAAATATTGCCAACCCACAGTAAGCAAGCGAGCTGGGTTATAAATGGCCTGAAAGTACCTTGTTTACCATTTCCTCCGTCTTAACTTTTTACTAGTTCACTCTATCGCTTAAGACTCTTCGTAATGGCACATCCACTTGATCTTCTCATGAGACTTATAACTTAATACTTTGCTTTGATTGACTTGTTATTAAAACTATTTTAAATCTTATCTGTGGACACGTTGTGACGTTTTCGGGTGCTCGAAATTGGAATATCTCCTCTTTTTGTTTGGGAAAATAATTATTACGTAACGGAGGCTATTATAGGAGCTACCGAGTTGGTTTACTGTCAAGAATCTATCTAGTCCAGGTTACAAAAAAGTTTTAATTATTTTTTATTGTAAATTGCCTGGCGTTTGTCTTCCATCTCACCTGACGGGAAGTGAGGATGGCGACTGGGACGGCACACGCCTGTCCAGGAGGTACTGGTGCACTCTACGCTTGATGAAAGAGCTTTTGCACTCTCCAAAGGATAATCCTGTGTAAGTGTAAGTTTATGTACTGAAAGTGAAAAGCCATTCCGAATGTACAATAAGTGTAGACAAGACTTTGTCCGCTGTTTCGCTTTAAGACATGCCAAGCTGAGTGGCCAAATACTTAGTGACAATAAGTTAGCTGTCTTGTCAGATGAGCACGTGTGCGTGAGGACCACAGGAATGTTGCGTTGGTCGTTTGTTTCTGGCAATAAGGTGGTATGTTTTACGTTGGTTGTTTATCATCATTACAAGTTATAAAGAGCTTTTAGTTACTCCGCTCGTATATATATATCTATCTATCTAATTATTTGAAGGATTGTGCAGGTTCTGTGTAAATATCACTTGACCTTCAAAAAATAAATTATGAAAAGTAACTGCCTGTGTGGCTGGAGAGTGCAACGTTCTGCGTACACATTCAAATAGAAGCAATACGCATTAAAATGTAGGTACTTGTACCAGCGTCTTTTGTAGAAGTCTACTACTTCATACAACACACGCGCCCCACACAACGGGATGTGTATTTTATTTTATATTTTAGCGAAAAGATACGATCAAGTTAATATTATAATGCAGATTTCCCTCACTTATTATCCTATTCAAACAGCACCAGTTCACAAGTACATCGCAAGACCCAGTCCGCTCTCGGTCCAAAATACAGTTCATTAGAATCTAGCAACAAGGTCGACAAAACTTTAAACCGGACGTTTGTTACGAATTGTCAAAATCAGTTTAAACGAGCCCATAATGTCTAGTTTTTAATCACAAACAATCAATTTATAATCAACGAGTTCCCTAGTTTTCCAGAATATAAGTTATACACAAATAAGCCACTTTCACTGAGTTCACACGGAACTAGAAACAGGTAACGGCATCGCTCTACAATATTGTCTGTGGACTATAAAACCTCATCTAAATGTAAATATTTGTGTCCACAATTTTGTTCAACTCTTAACTGAAGTCAGGTTACAATCCTATAGTGTGGTGCGAGGGTTGAGCGCTGGCGTGATTTCTCCTTTTTACCAACTGACGGTAAAATGTATTTTTCAATTTCATGAAAGCTTGTGACATATTATGATGATGTCATGTCAAATTTCAAATTCACAATCGTGATTATCACTTTATTTCATGTTTTTATTACTATCTTTTCATATTTGCTAATATTATAATTTGTTTTATAATTCATATTCTTTTTAATCATGTTTATTTTTAATAGAAACTCGATAAACAGAGTTTAGTTTTAATAGTCTTCAATTATAATTTCTCTTTAAGTTGAGACAACATATAATTTCTAAATTTTTTTAAACAGTGGTCAAAATAATTTTATAAATAAAACAATTAATTGAAAATGCCATTTTGTGTTAAACACAAAGTTTTGTTAATTCATGCTTTACTTCAATGCTAATAATGATAATTTATAACCACAAGATAACAAACTAAGCTAGATGATACACAATATTTATTTAAATATTGTGAATCATCTAGCTTATACATTTAAATACTACATTTACTTATTCATAAACAAACATATCCAACAATAATTTTATCATGGAAATTGTAAGTCAAGGCACAGATTTCTTTATTGGCCACGTGATCAAACTTCTCATTTTATAACTTAGCAACGGGAAAATGAGATAGCCTCTAATACACTAATTCGTCTTTTTTGCAACGCCTACTAAATATTCTGTAGAAAGCGTAGTGGTTAAATTTGGGTAAAAGTCTGTTTAATTAGCACCCATTTTATTAATTATTTAAATCCAACCTCACTGGCTCGTCGAACTCGGGCCACACAACAAGAAGGCTAGCGCGATACAAGGCGGGACAAACGCTCCGCTCCAACTCCACTTTTCGTGCCGTTATACTGCCAACGTCCTCGGGAGATCTTGACGCGCGTTACACAGGTACATTTTTTGACATTGTTTGACATTCTAAACAGGGGTTTTGTGAAATTTTAAGTAGTCGAAAAAATCAGCATGAGAGCTTTGTAATAGTTTGCTAAGTTTAAACATGATTGGGTTTGTTATAAGAAGTATTGAAGGTAAGGGAATGAATTTTGATATGCCTTAAATACTGTCACCTGTAACATCTAAGCCGTCACTGTCATGTCACTAAGCATTTTCAATAAAAACCATCCACCTTTTTTGGTCTGTTCAGTCTCGGTCTGCGTGGGTTCTCGAGCGCACATCGATCGCAGACGCCTTCCCGCTCTATTAGCCCCCGCGCTAATTGAGCACCCAAATTTCACTGGTTGTTGTCGTAATATATAATTTCATAGTTGTATACCGTATTAAGTTTCTAACGCCGTTTTCACGGCGGACAGTGGCTCGTTAACCGTACTTCCAATAAGTTTCTAACGCCGTTTTCACGGCGGAAAGTGGGTTTTAACCGTACATCTAATAAGTTTCTAACGCCGTTTTCACGGCGGACAGTGGGCTGTTAAACGTACTTCGTGGAACGTGAGCTTCGTCGACGGAATTTCGTCGTTCCAGGTGCCTCGAGTCTTCGTGTTCGAGTAAGTTATCCGCGTCGTCCTCAACCACCCTACTGCGTGTAGGGTGGTTTTTAGGAAGTTAGTCATCGTTGATAGGTTCATAGTATATATATTTATATATTGTTGTCCCTCCCCAACCCCTCCGCAATGGCTTCTCTAAGCTCTGATGAGTTTATGAGGAAGTTACTTGATAGTACCGGTGCTGAAGGCATGTCTATAAATGCTGATAAGTATCATTTCTTGGACTCTCTCATCCCGCATATCATGGCGTTAATTCCCTCAATGGCCCCTCAGGCCACCCCAGTCCCCCAGACCCCTCAGGTCTTAGGCCCTCCCGCGTCCCCTTCCTCCAGTGACATGGAGTGCGAAGTAGACGCCCCTCCGCACCGCAATGCGATGCAATGCGATGCCACCCCAACTGGCCCTGATGAGCCTCCCTCTTTCACCCTTGTTAAGAAGCGCTCTAAGAAGCGCTCGAAACAAGACCCGGCGCCCTCGGCGCCCGTCCCTACACCCCCTGCGGCGTCTTCAACGCCAGCTGCCCCGGTGTCTTCAACACCCGCTCCGGCCCCAACTTCTGTCAAGGCCAAGGTCCCACCACCCGTTTTCCTTCGGGAAAAGGGTAAATGGACTGAAGTCTCGACATTGTGCAATGAGCACAAAATCCATTACACCCGAGCAGCCAACTCGGGTGAATCTATTAAAATCTTAGTCTCGTCAATAGACGACTTTCGTGCTTTAACAAAGCTCCTCACCGATAAGCAATATGCTTATCACACTTATGCTCTGTCAGAAGAGCGTAAGATCAGAGCGGTACTCAGGGGAGTCCCGTTCGAATTATCGAACGAGGCTATCCTGGAGGATCTGCAGTCCCAAGGCTTCCCGGCACTCGCGGTGCATAAAATGCACAGCAAGTACGGGAGACAACACCCTCTCGCTTTGGTGGTTCTCGCCAACGTCCCCAAGTCCAGGGAGATCCTCAAAGGGGTTAGCACTATATGCGGCCTCTCTGGGATCTCGATCGAGGCGCCTCATCGCCGCGGTCATCCCGGCCAGTGCCATCGGTGCCAGTTGTACGGGCACGCGGCGGCCAACTGCCGCGCACCGCCCAGGTGCGTCAAGTGCCTGGTCCCGCACTTCACTAAGGATTGCAATCGCACTCCTGAAACTCCCTGTCCTCCCGATTGCGTGCTTTGTGGCCAGTCCGGCCACACCGCAAATTACAAGGGCTGCCCTCGTGCACCCCTTTGTATGCGCTCCAATTTCAAAAGGGCGGCACCCAAACAGGCCCCGCGCCTTTCTCAAGAAAACTTTCCGCTTTCCGCGCGTAGCCGGGTTCCTCCGGCTGCAAAGCCTACACAGTCTAGGCCTGCCCCAGAAAACTGGAGGCAGCGCCCCGCATCGAATCCCATCCCGGCTCCTCGCCCATACAAACCCACTCCTCAATCCTCCGTAGCAGACGATATGCGTATCGTCTGTGACGCTATAAAAAATGTCAATGTTAGTGAAATCGCAGTCTTAGCCCGTAAACTTAGGGCTTCACGTACTCCGACAGAGCGTTTGCTAGCTCTGGCGGAGCATAGTTCCCTTCTCAATTCATTGTAGGTTCATTTAAATGAATTGATCCCTAAATCATGCTTCGGCCGACCTCTGCCCAGCCCCGGCTTCACCGGAGGCTGCCCAGAACGGCCACCAACTCATGTCCCTTTGAGCACCTTCAGTGCAACTTTCACTACAGGCGGAAGACCCGCTAGCGGGTCTCCGCCAGCGCGCCCAACTTCCCGACGGGTGTCGCTTCCGATGAAGGCTAAAGGTATACGCTTACTACAGCCAACAGGTGGTTTTTAGTGGGTAGGTGCCATTCTGGTGAGTCCCACATAACCCCCCCGCAGAGGAATTTACCTGCGGGCGGGTATGCATGACGCATCTTCCACCTCACTTCCGCGAGGGTGCCTCGGCAGCAAAAAAAAAAAATTGGTCTGTTGGAACTAAAAGTGTTAATCTCCAGTTTTAGAAATAATTTTGGTATTGTGCTTTTCTGTTTTATTAATATTATGATTATTATAATTTTTTTTTTTTTGATAAAGTGTATTTGATTGGATCTGTTTATAATTTTAAGCAGTAAAATTAAGTTGTAAACCGTTATAACATTGTACAATATTTAAGTATTACTGGTAGGTTTGTAATGCATTGATTTTAGTCAATTTATTATTGAATATTTGTATTTAAATTTTTATAATTATTAGTATTTATTAATTTTTTATTAATATTTGTATTTATATTTATTATATATACATTGTATAATAACAACTTATACATTTTATGAATTATGTATACTTCATATAGTGATAATGATATCTTCGATGACTTTTTCTAATGTTCATCAGCAGAATCAGACAGCTCCAAGAGTTACTACAGCACAGCACTTCCACTCTGTTCCAAACTAGAGTCGGAATTCTTAAGTTTACTGAAAAATTTCAATGACACACATATTAATGCACAAAGTATCCTTGCAACCTATCCTGATTTTGTAGCATCATTTGAGAATAGAGTTGTTCATGCAATACTCGTTTCAGAAACTTGGCTGAAACCTTGTCTTCCGTCGTCCTCATACTCTATGCCTGGTTTTCAGTTGTTCCGACATGACCGCCCGCGTCGCACCGGGGGTGGAGTTGCAATTAACTTGCGGTCCCACATACTGGCTAAGGTTATCAGTGTTTTTGTTCACTCAACAGATAATGCTGATGCTGCAGAGCATCTGTTCTTGGAGGTAAGTTTTGGTCAAATTCAGGTATTACTGGGTGTCGTCTACAGTCCGCCGGCGACAAACAACTACTTTCCCTTTTTTAAAGCCCTGCTCGAAGAACTTGTTCCTTTATATGACCATACTGTAATAATGGGAGATTTTAATACTTGTTTGCTAAAAAATGACCACCGAGCAAACAAGCTTCACAGCATCATCAATTCTTGCAACTTGAACATTTTGCCATCCTCCGCAACACATTTTTATCCCAATTCGTCTCACTCTCTACTAGATCATATAATAGTTTCATCTTCGAATCACGTAGAAAAACACGGTCAGCTAGAGGCAGTCGAGTTCTCATATCACGATTTAGTTTACTTGTCCTATAAGCTGAGACCTCTGAAGGCAAAGTCGAGAATACTGCTGCAAAGAAACTTTGGCGGCATTGATTATAATAAATTTTTGGATGATGCTCGCAACTTGGAATGGCATGAAGCTTTTAATGTGGATAGCGTCGACACCCAGATCAAAATATTCAATTATCTATTAACACAGCTTTATGACCGGCAAGCCCCAGTACGCCCAGTTAAGCTTAAACATCTTCCTGCTCCATGGCTAACTGAGGAGATAAAAACTCTAAAGTCGAGACGCAACAGAGCACGTGCCCGCTATAAATCAAATCCTACAGAGGCAAATCACGAATCATACCGTAACTTGCGAAATCGCTACAACCTCATGTGTAGAGATCAACAACGTCGCCACATTCATGATTCAATCACAAAAGAAGAACCAGCAAGAGTCTGGAAATTTCTTAGGACTTTAAGTGTAGGCAAGAGTAAAGAAAATAATATTACTAATAATATCAACATCAATCTGTTAAACAGTCATTCCACTTCTTCTGCACATATAGATGCTTGTACCAAAAGTCAAACACTACGAAACATTGCATCTCTGCGTTCACCTAAATTTAATTCGTTTACTTTTAGTCGATTTACAGAGTGTGGTGTTAAGAGAGTAATCATATCAATAGCCTCAAATACAGTTGGTTGTGACAGCGTTAGTCGACAGATGATAATTCCCCTTCTTGACATCCTCGCTCCCATTTTAACCTCAATTTTTTATAAATCCTTAGAATCCAATACCTTCCCCACTTTATGGAAAGACGCTCAGATATTACCT
The DNA here is from genome assembly GCA_923062675.1 of Marasmarcha lunaedactyla. NCBI lineage: Eukaryota > Metazoa > Arthropoda > Insecta > Lepidoptera > Pterophoridae > Marasmarcha > Marasmarcha lunaedactyla. Next base: position 2,572,388 of record OV281359.1, read on the forward strand.
CTACCAAAGAAAACTTTTCCTCAATTATATAGTGACTTCAGACCAATCGCTATATTGCCATTCTTGTCCAAGGTACTCGAGCGGCTTATCCACCAAAAACTTACATATTTTCTCTATCAGAATAACATCCTTAATCCTTACCAATCAGGCTTTCAACCTGGGCACAGCACTACAACAGCGTTAGTTAAGATAACTGATGACATTAGAAAGGCCAAAGAAAGCAAGCAACTTACAGTACTGATTTTACTCGACTTTAGCAATGCCTTTAATAATGTCGATTTCGATATCTTATTACAACTCATGAGCTCTCTTAACATATCTCCACCTGTTATCAACTGGTTTCATTCTTACCTGTGTGGACGTCGACAACAGGTATACACTGAAGATGCATGTTCGCCTTGGCTAACTGTTGATACTGGCGTACCACAGGGTGGCGTGTTAACCCCTTTCCTTATTTCAATTTTCATAAACTCAATATCCCTAAATTTAACTTCTCTCCACCACATGTACGCAGACTGTTTACAAATTTACACCCACGGAACACTTAAGGATTTGCCTAAGGCCATCGAGCAAATAAACTGTGATCTGTCAACAATACTCGACTGAAGTAACGCTCACGGTTTAACTGTCAATTCCACCAAAACCCAAGCGATAATTATTGCAAGCTCTGTCGTGATAAACCGCATAAATTGCCAACAAGTACCACGTGTAGTTTTCAATGGCGTGCATGTCACATTCAGCGAAACCGTGAAGAATTTAGGCCTTTGGTTTGACAAAACACTGTCATGGAGTTCTCAAATTGAAGCAGTGAGCAGGAAGATGTTTACCACAACTAAATCACTTAAACGTTTGCGCAATCTTTTGCCAATGCGTACTAAAGTTTCTATAGCACAATCTCTGTTTCTTCCAATTCTCGACTATGCTGATGTATGTTACCTTGATCTCACGGAGCTACAGTTGGACAAACTTGAGCGCCTACGGAATCTTTGTATCCATTTTGTATACGGTTTACGAAAATACAATCACATATCCAAATTTCGCGCTGAGCTCAAGTGGCTTCCGATCCGCCTTCGCAGGGATACGCACATTCTCTGTCTTCTGTACCGAGTGCTGTTTGATTATGCTGCACCGAACTATTTGCACGACAAATTTTGGTTTAGATGTGATGATCATGAAAGAGAATTGAGATCTTCTGAAAACCTAATGCTCCGCACACCAAGGCACACAACGCATTGGTACAATCATTCCTTTTCAGTGCGAGCAGTGTCATTATGGAATGAACTACCACTCGAAATAAAACGCTGTCGATCCTTAAATTCTTTTAAATTCAACTTGAAGAAACACTTTTTATCAAAAATTTATAACTGAGTGAATAATATATATATGTATGTATCTTTATTTTATTATAATTTTTATTACAATGTAAGTGCCTAACAGAACTATGTGCATGTAATATTTATGTGGGTATATAGTTTTTTTAAGTGAATTAAAATGTTATACTTTCATATGTGCCGAATCTGATATAAATCTTGATTGTAACATCAACGTTTCTCGTAGAGATCGCTGTGTAGCGATAAGACCGCCAAATATAACCTTATTGTATAATCAAATTTAATTTTTTAAAATGGTGTTTCTTGTTTTTAAGGTGTATTGAAGTGTATATAAATAAATACTGTGAAGTGAGGTTCTTTGTGAATTAGTACTAGCGAGGCTGTTTGGCCCTAAAATAATTTGTTTAACTCTTGTTTACTCTCTCTCTTTTTGAAGAGATTTTTGAAGCGCAATATTTCAAATAGAGTTTTGGCGTAATTAATCCGCTATAGCAAGCGAAGTAAGTTTGAAAGCACAAACAGAAATCCCAAACAATGAAATATGAATACGAACACAAACACGCGAAATAAGAATTTGTACAAACTCTCAAATAAAACGTTCGTCGAAAATAACCTTTCAAACACCCCGCGCACCCCCGCGCCTGTCCCAGGTTCGACTAGACTCCTTTTTTTTTTGTTCCCCTCCGCGGGAAGGGCAGGAGAGTGGGACGGGGAGATATTCGCCATGAGATCGTTCATCTGGGCGTCTCGGAGTTCCGCGAGGCGAGATCTAACTTTGCGTTGTAGCTAATTCGCAGCTGTTCTATAGGCGGGCGTGGGATATTTCTTGGCTCTCCGGAGAGCCGCGTTCTTAGCTTTAATAAGATTGCTAATGGCTAAGGGAAGCGTGGGTTTGCCTTTCTTAGCAACCTTTTCGTTTACACTGATGGCTGAGTTGATAGCATCAGTGAGAGAATTTTTTAACGAATCTATTTTATCCGGGCTATCTAATTGATCGGGCGAGATCGCGAGCGGAGAGTTTGGGGCCTCTAAGGCAGAAACTATCGTATTTTTAAAACCTTTCCAGTCGGTAAAGGTCTTAGGAGAAGTGACGTTAACGTTAGGTGGTCCTAGCACGAGGGAGAAGGGGCGGTGGTCAGAACCTAGGTCATCGAGCGGTTCGATAGACCTGAGGTCGAGGTTGATATGCTTGACGATTGCAAAGTCGAGGATGTCCGGAGAGTGGTTCGGGTTGTCGGGATAGTGAGTGGGAGTGATAGGGGAGACGACGTCTAAGTCGAGTAAGTTGGTGATGTCGAGGAGAGCTATACCGCTTTGGTTGGTTGATAGGCACGTCCAGTCAGTATGTTTGGAGTTAAAGTCTCCGAACATAATGACTGAACGGCCGAGGGCGAGAATGGTCTCAAAGTCGCTGCGGATAGGTTTGGTGCCAGAGGGTATGTAGACTGAAGCTATGATGATGGTCGGATGACCAGTCATAGCCAATCTACATACGGTGGCTTCCATGTTGAGGAGAGGAGGGGTAGGGAGAGGACAGCAATGGAATCCTCTTTTGTAGTAGATAGCAGTGCCGCCGAAACCGTCGCAGTTAGGCCTATCGTTACGTGTAAACGCGTACTTGGGAATGGCGAATCCCCTGGAGCGATTAGGAGTGAGCCATGTCTCCTGAAGAAGTAAAAGATCTGGGTCGTTGTTCTGAAGGAACAGTTTGAGCTCGGGAAGGTTGGTGCTAAGGCTACGAACTGTTATATCCTACCCTAGTATGGGTATATTGCTGAACGAACATTTTTAGTTGTTTACTACTTAACGTCCTACTTTAATTTTGTTTGTGCATCATTTTTAGTTTATGTAAATTATAATTTGTTTTTAACGATCAGTGCGCGTTTAGACTCCAAACTGACAACACTAATCAACATCCCTAATTAAAAGTTGTGACTCTGGAAAGTTTTACAATAAACAAGTGTGTTTCGAATAAAAGAGTTTTTTTTTAAAAACTCTCCAACCTCCTGCCTCATAACAAAATTGGTGGCAGCGGTGGGATAGAGTAAGCGGTGTCCGAAGATACCCATCTATCTCGAATCTACGCGAGGCAGAGAAGATCGACAGTAAGCCACAGCTCAGCCTAGTGCCTGCATCTTGAGAAGCACCAAGATCGACGGTTAGTCTCGACACCTCGTAGAGCCCGCATCATCCAAAGGAAGATCGACGGTCAGTCTCGACACCTCGTTGAGCCCGCATCATCCAAAGGAAGATCGACGGTCAGTCTCGACACCCTGTTGAGCCCGCATCACAAAAAGGTCGACGGTCAGCCTTAGCGAAACCCGCTAAGCCCGCATCTTCTTACCAGAGTTTGGAGCAGATCGACGGTCAGTCTCCGGCTTGTCGCCGTGAGCCCGCATCTCAAAAACGACGCCACTCATCTCCATCTAGGACTAAGGTAGTCCTGTTCCTGAATCGACGCAGTATGTTTCAGCTCGTTATTCTGTGAGTTCTTTTATTATCAGTGCAAATATCAATTTTTAAGTGCAATTTGAAGGTAAAATTTTTGCGGTTATTTTACTATTTTGAACGTTTTTTATTTTATTTTTACTTTCTCTATTTTAAACGTGTTTTAATATTTTTGTTTTCTAAATCACTGTTATAAATTATTTTAAAATATGTCTCGAAAACAAGAAATCGAGAAAGATAATACCGAGAAGGTTTCTTTGAATGTTCTTACTAAATTTATTAAGCCATATAACGGTGATAGAGAAACCCTTACAGCGTTTCTCACGAATTGTGATAATGCTTTCAGTCTAGCTAGTATTGAACAACAATCTATTTTATATAAATATATCATATCACAACTCGAGGGAAAAGCGCAAATTGCTTGTTGTTTAAGAAATTTTACGTGTTGGAAGGATCTAAAGGAATTTTTAAAGGTTACTTTTGGTGATAAAAAGCATTCGACACATCTTTTAATCGAATTACAAAGTTGCAAGCAATTACCTACAGAAAACGTTACTCAGTATGCCCTTAGATTAGAGTCATGCTTAACACGTATTCAAGCCGATATTCATCATTCCTGTAAAATTAAAGAGGAATTAGTGGGCCGTATAGCTTCAATGGAAGATCTTGCCCTTAATACTTTTGTTTTAAATGTTAATCCTAGTTTTGCAAATAATGTTCGGTGCAGACATCCAACCAGTCTCTCGGAGGCGATAACGCTTGCCGTGGAGGAGGAGAAACTATTTAAGCTATCTAAGTCAAATTTTAAAAATATCAAAAGTTGTTCAGTTTGCCATAGGCAAGGACACTTAAGTTCCGAATGTTTTAAAAGAAAACCTAATTTTCACACTTTTCATTTAAAAAATCATAATACTTCTAAATCGAATTCATTTGATTCTAATTATAAAAACAACATTTCTAATTCCCATGAGAATAAAAATAAGTATTTTTGCAGTTATTGTAAAAATCCTGGTCACACGGTCAAGTTTTGCCGTAAGCGGCATTTTCAGAATAGTCAGTCTAACTATACACAACACGATACCGGGGCTCCAATTACAGAGAGTCCGCGCAGTGTTCACAATGTTTTAAATGATCATAACGATAGCGATAATTTAAACTAAAAAAGATTTCGGTCTCGTGCCTGCCGAAATCAAGCATTTTAAATGGCACTAATTCTAATTTGGGGGTGGTGACGCAATAAAACCAAAGACCTTTTAAATTCACTCAGTCTATTATTTTCAAACACTTAAACGTAGTTACATAAGTCAGTATAATAAGTCCTTATCTTATGTAATACAAGTTGACCTAGCGAGGCGGTGTTGCGCAGACGACTGACTGCCTAGAACACGCGGCAGTCCAGTCTGGGGTTTTGCTGACTTTACTAACAATGTATAGCCGCTACATCACACCCCTTCTTTTTTAAAAAATTTTTTATAAAACTAACTTTACCAAAAAAATTTATACAATTCAACAAACAAACATCCTGTATCTCGTAAGTGCTATTGCATTTTAATTATACCTTGGAGAGAACAAAAACAAAACAAAAAAATTTTTACCAGTTTTTAAAAATATGACTCCATAATATTACCTTACACTAAACTTATTACAGAAGTGTACCAGATGACGTCGATTCGACATGATTGCTGAATCTGTGTTTACATTACGGGTTACTAGGTCTGATATCGCATTCCAAAGCTCAATGCTCTTTTGTTTCTTACAATCTATTTATAGAACAAAATATGTTAAGGCGATGCTTCGTAACAAAATATGTTAAGGCGATGTTTCATACACAATGTACCTGTAATTGAATTATTTTACAAAAATTTGAAATAAGAAATTAGCAACAATAATTATTTATAAGTTGTTTGAAATGGGTACAAAATTAATTACACGTAATTTAAAAAGATCACTTATACAACAATAAAAAAATTTTTTGCGGATACCTATTTTTCAAGGGCCGACTTGATGCAGGCACTTGACCTAATAATAATCATTAAAATATTAAGGGTATATTGCCCGAGAGGCCGGTCTGCAATATAAAAAAAACGTCCCTTAGGACTCACCTTGCCTCCTCTCGCGACAATAGCCAAAAAAAAAAACTCCCTCATCGGCCGACCTGTATCGGCTTATACCGTGCCGTTTGCGTCACTAGCTGCTTTCCACATGGCTCTTACTCTGTTATCCATCCAGCTTCGAGTGTTTTTACGACATTTTTGAATGCAATAGTACACGAAAATTAATACCATCATTATGAACACTGCAAATACAATTGCTCCGAAAAGCTTAACGTGCGTTATTATTTCATTAGTACTGGCGTTATTTGCACCATTTTGTGCTATGATTATTTCTTGTTCTTTACTATACGATTTACCCATTTTTGGATTGAACAAAATGTTATATACGAGTTACTACGTTAAATTCTTTTGCAATTAGAATAATGTATGATTAATAATTATGTGAACTCATCTATTTAGTTCATCCAACATCAGCAAATCGCACCGGCTGCTTAACTGCGCGGCCACTGCGCGTGGTTAAAGGTTTAGGCGGTAGCGATTTTTGCACCTGTGGAACATCATTAAAAAATTTTTTACTATTTGAGAACATAGAATTTGTATTTCCATCATTGGGATCTGCTTCATATAAGCAGTAAGCGGGTTTCACTCTATCTATGGAAACGGTTGTTCGACGGCCCCCTATTTCAATGGTCATACTCTTTGGTGATCTATTTATCACAAGATACGGTCCACTATAACTAGGCATCAATGGCCTTTGCACTAAATCATTTCGTACGAAAACATGACTACATGATTTTAAATCTTTATGAACGAAAATTGTACCAGAATCGCTATTTTCTCGTGTCTGGGGCCGGAGACTTTGTATAATATTGCGTAATTTACCTACGTATTTTTCTTGCGACGTTTCTGCGTTCGCGCAATCGACATAAAAATCGCCAGGCAAGCGTAACGTGTGCCCTAATACCATTTCAGCTGCGCTGACGCCGCTGTCGCTACGACATGCTGCACGTAGCCCCAGCATGACCGTTGGTAGTTCATCAACCCATGACCCATTTTTATTCTGTAATAAACGTGCTTTCAAAGCGACCTTCAGAGAACGATGTAATCTTTCTACCTTGCCGTTACTTTGGGGATGGTACGCTGTGGTTCGGAATTTATTAATGCCTAATACTTTCATAAGTTTATTAAATAATTCACTTTCAAATTGCCTCCCCTGATCGCTAGTTAACCTACTTGGGCATCCAAAACGGCAAATCCAGTTTTCATATATTATTTTAGCGACGGTCTCGGCTGTTATATCGCTGACCGGAACGGCTTCCGGCCAGTTTGTAAATCTATCTATCATCGTAACTAAGTACCTATGCCCTTCCTGCGTGGTCGGCAGGGGGCCCACGATGTCTACGTGTAAGTGCTCGAACCGTTCTGCTAGTGTAAAAGTACCTAATTTAGAATGTGTGTGCCTATGCGTTTTTACCTTTTGACATTGTATGCACGCTCGGGCCCATACACTGATATCTTTATTCATACCCGGCCAGTAATATTTATTCGTAATCATTTTACGCGTTGTTCTAATTCCGGGATGGTTATTACTATGTACGACATTGAAAGCCACATTTCTGAACTGCTGAGGCAGGTAGGGTCTCACACGGTTCTCTGAAGTTTCGCAATAGATCGCACTATTACACAGTGGTGATTGTAATTTTTTAAGCACTATATTACCTTGAGATTCCGTCAGCATTTCTGCAAGTTCATCGTCTGTTTCCTGTGCCCGGGCGACTTCGTCGAAATCTAAAACGGTCGGACAAACAATGGTCTCTATAACTCGGGACAATGCGTCAGCAACTGCATTTTCGTTACCTTTGACGTATTGTATATCGCTCGTAAATTCGCTTATATACAATAGTTGTCGTGCTCGCCTGGGCGTCTCTTTATTATCTGAACCTATTTTAGAAAAAACGTGTGTTAATGGCTTATGATCCGTCATTATGGTGAGCTGCCGGCCTTCTACCATGCTGCGAAAATGTACTATGGCCAAGTATACTGCCAATAGCTCTCTGTCGTACGTGCTATATTTCTTTTGAGCCTCCGACAATCTTTTGGAAAAATACCCCAGCGGCTTCCAGATTCCTTTAACCTTATGTTGGAGGACTGCGCCGACGCACGAGTTTGACGCGTCACACATTAAATACAGCGCACCTTCGTCTCCCGGATGTGACAAGGTCACCGCGTTTTCTAAAGCTAACTTACATTGCTCGAAGGCGGCTATCGACTTATCCGTCCATTTAATCTTTGATTTATCCTTCTTTTTGGCGCCATGCAGGAAGATGTTCAAGTCGGCCTGTTGATCTGCCGCACGCTCTAAGTGATTCCTGTAAAAGTTAACCATACCTAAAAAACGGCGGAGCTGCTCGATTGTTTCAGGTCTGGGGAATTCTTTGATAGCTTCCACCTTGCTCTTCATGGGTTTGACACCTTCCGCGCTCACTTCGTAACCTAAAAACTCTATATTACACTTACCGAGACTACACTTCGCCAGATTAATGGTTATGCCGAACTCTTGAAACCTGGCAAAGACCTGTTTAAGGTGCTCTCTATGTACGTCATGATTCGTACTAGCTACGATGACGTCATCAATGTAGGAAAATAAATTAGAGCTCTCACGCACTTTGTTATTTGTACTCTTACCCTCATCCCCAAGGGTGCAGGTTTCGATTCCCTGCAGCACGCTATTATTCATGAATCTCTGGAACGTTTGGGCCGCATTCCGCAAGCCGAATGTCATTCTTGGAAATTCGAAAAGACCAAACGGCGTTATAATGGCGGTTTTCTCTACGTCTTCCGGTGCAATGCTAATATTATGGAACGCTCTGTTAATATCTAACCGGGAAAAAACACACTTACCTGCCAATCCATATGTGAAGTCCTGAATTCTCGGAATCGGGTAGCGGTCTGGCTTCGTGATCGCGTTGAGTGCACGATAGTCTCCGCAAGGCCTGATCTGGCCGTCCTTCTTTGGTACTACATGCAACGGGCTTGCCCATGGACTCTTTGATGGCCTGCAAATACCTAATTCTTGCATTAACCTAAACTCGTCCCTAGCGATTTTATATCTTTGCGGCGGTAATGGTCTTACTTTAGCAAAAACCGGGGGGCCAGTAGTCTCTATATAATGTACGATACCGTGTTTACTGGGCTCCTTAAAAGAAATTGGTTTCGTTATTTCTGAGTATTGTTCTAGAAGCTCGCGATATGGGTTGTCATTTTGAATACTCGTTATCGCGGGCTCGTTATACAAAACTAATATACCTTGCGTATCTAATTTAGTGCGGCCGTCCAACAACCGTCTATTGTATAAATCAACTACTAATTCGTGTGCCTTTAAAAAGTCTGCCCCAATTATGGGTTGTTTTACGTCAGCTATAATAAAATTCCATCTAAAACTACGGCGTAAACCAAGATTAATTTCTAACGATATTACACCATAAGTTTTTATTTCCGTATTGTTCGCAGCATACAGTTTATACGGGCATTCGCTTGCCTTTCTTTTGTCCGGCACTTTATTCACTGGAATCACTGACACGTTAGCCCCGGTATCGACCAGGTACACTAAGCCGGTTTTCTGTTCTCGGACGCATAATCGGTGATTGCCCGCAGCACAGTCGCTCACCGTCGCTGACTGTACTGCAACTAGTTCTTCCCGATGTCGTGACGCTGTCCTGCTCCTGGGTCGCGATCTCCACCGACCTCCGTCATAGCTTCTGTCCTGCGGTCGTCCGTAGCTCCTGCCTCGCGACCGGATCTCTTCGATCTCCCCGCGGAGTTCCTTTAGCTCCAGGGACATGTTGCGCAGGAATTTGATCATTTCCGACTCCATGTCGGTAGCTGCAGGCGCGACGCTTTAATATTCACTTTTTATTTATTACTAAACAATATGCACCCTCGCTAGGTTCGCGCGTCACCGTGAGTCGTCTTCTTGATCACGTCGGGGTCACCAATTTGGGGGTGGTGACGCAATAAAACCAAAGACCTTTTAAATTCACTCAGTCTATTATTTTCAAACACTTAAACGTAGTTACATAAGTCAGTATAATAAGTCCTTATCTTATGTAATACAAGTTGACCTAGCGAGGCGGTGTTGCGCAGACGACTGACTGCCTAGAACACGCGGCAGTCCAGTCTGGGGTTTTGCTGACTTTACTAACAATGTATAGCCGCTACACTAATAATGAGACTTTTAAAAATTGCACTGATACGAAACCTAATATCGAAATATTGCACAGGGATTCTAATAATTATACTAAGTTTTTATCTCGACCCACGAAAGAGGCGAGTCATATTAAAAATAAAAGTTTTGCATCTCGTACTGATAAACAGACGAGTCGTGGTAATTATAGTTTTTCATCTCAACCTGAAAAGCAGGTGAGTCGTAATGTCAATTTTTCATCTCGAACTAAAAGACAGTCGAGTCATAATAATTTTGCATCTCAGCCGAAGCCGCTGAGTCCTTTTTCATCTCGCTCCAAAAGAGAGCCGAGTCCTTTTTCATCTCGCTCCAAAAGAGAGTCGAGTCCTTTTTCATCTCGCTCCAAAATAGAGTCGAGTCATAATGTTAAGATGAATATTTCTCAAGAATGTGAGAATAAAATTAAGGAAGACATACCTATTTTTGAAACTAAAACTTTATTTAAGAAAGTGTCTTTACCACATGTTTATATTAATGCCAAGTCACATTCTGACAAGCAATTATGTTTTTTAATTGACACAGGTGCAAGTGTTAGTTTGATAAAATTTTCTAGTTTAACTAATAGTCCGAAACTTTCTTCTGAAAAAATAAAAATAAAAGGTATTAATGATAAAAATAAAGATATTTTTTATGAAACTTTAGGTTCTCTACGTTTAAATTTTGATTTTTCAAATAATATTGTTTATAAATTTCATGTAATAAATGATGACCTTAATTTACAATATGACGGGATTTTAGGTAACGATTTTTTTCAATTCTTTAATTGCAATATTAATTATAGTTCTAATGAAATATGTATACACGGTTCAATTTTACCTATTCATTTCAATCAGATTACTTATGTCATTCCTGCACGAAGCGAAACCGTGATAGAATGCTGTGTTAGTAACGCTGATTCCGAACTATTTCAACTTAAGGAAGCGCTCATATTGGATCAAAAAATTTGTGATGGTGTTTATTTAGCTAATTGTGTGGTATCTTTAAAACCAAATAAAAGGGTAAACGTTTCAATTTTGAATACGACGGAATTTCCAGTCGAAATAAATAATTTTAAAGTTCACTTATCACAGATTGATTACCAATGTTTTGAAAATGTTCATAATTGTTTTGAAAGTATTAATCATACATCTATTAATTATACGGACCGTAAAAAACGAGTCCTTGATTTAATCCGTCACGAGCATTTGAATTACGAAGAGAAGAAATTACTTTTTGAATGTTGTAGTAAATATTCAGACATTTTTTATCTTGAAGGAGATCGGTTATCGTATACTAATGCGGCCGAACACTCCATAAATACCGGTAATTCTCCACCGATTAACGTGAAATCCTATAGGTTACCAGAATGTCATAAGGAAGAAGTTGATAAACAAATTAAAAATATGTTAGACCAAAATATTATTCGTCCTTCAACTTCCCCGTGGAGCGCCCCAGTGTGGATAGTTCCTAAGAAGTTAGATGCATCTGGACAGAAAAAATGGCGCATAGTTATTGATTATAGGCGTTTAAATGATGTAACAGTTTTTTATTTTTATTTATTTATTTATTTATTTATTTATTTACAAAATCCACAGCACTTAAAATTTACATTAAATATAACACATAAAAAACAAAACTTATAGCCATTAATGGATTTACATTATTTTTCTCTGACTTATAGACGGTTAGCATTAAAAAAAAAATTATTAAGAATACATTTTATAATCCATGTCAAAAAAAGAAAAAATAGTTAAAATTTAAATAAAAAAATTGAACAAATACAATTTATGCACTTATAAGAATAAATGTTTTTTTTTTTAATCTATGCTTTTCAATAAATTCGGATTGATGTCAACATTGATAATAAGAAAACAATAAAAAAAAGGAAATTTACAAGAATAATTACAATGTTACTGCTAAAATTTTAATAACAATAATACAATAATAAAAATAAAAAAATAAAAATTTGTTTTAGCCCAGGTTAAATGTTCAATTAAATTTTAAAATGGTAATTAAAATGTCAATATAATTAAAATTATTATTATAGTAATAGCAGGTCAAAAATGTAACAGCAATAAGAATTGGATGAAATGAAGATAAATATGTGTGTTTGTGATAGAGTGGGTGTGTACAGTGTTTGTGTTTGTGTTTGGGTGGGTGAGTATGTGTATAGGTAGGTATGTAATATATGATAAGGCAATCAATTGTTGAGGGCAGTAGTAACTTTTAGTTTAAAGCTCTTTTTTGTTTCATGAAACAAGTCTGTATGGGGGGCAAACATTGTGTTGTAGGTTTGTTGAATTCGGTTTATAACCGAGTTCTGAGCATATTTGGTTTTTGCGTGTTCAGTGTAAAATAGGTTAGTGTGTCTAGTTCTTTTGTTAGGTGTTTTAAGTTTCAGAGTTGAGTTGGTGAGTTCAATGCTATCAATTGAACCACTACATATGTTATGGAGAAAAAGCATGTCAAGTAAGTGGCGACGGTTGTATAGTGGTGATATGTTGTGTTCTCTGCAGGCATCTGGGTATGATTTGTGTTGACCTTTGTGTGTGCGATAGTTTAAGTGTTTAATGAGTTTTTTTTGTATGGATTCAATGTGTTCTTTGTAAGTAGTGTAGTGAGTATTCCAGATGGTGCTGCAGTATTCAAGTGTGCTCCTGACATACGAATAGTACAGTATTTTTACACATTGTATGTCTGAGAAAGGGGCACTTACTCTTAGGATGAAGCCTAAGTTTTTATAAGCCTTTGTGACCATGGATGAAATATGATCAGTGTAGGTGAGCTTAGAGTCCAAAAGAACACCAAGGTCGCGTATAACATTAGTTTTTGAAACTATGGTGTTATTTATAGTGTATGATGTGAGGTGTGGTTTTTTTTTTCGGCTGAAACTTACATGCGCACACTTACCTACATTCATACTTATACGATTATTGCAGAAATAGTCATAAAGTCGGTTAAGATCTGCTTGTAATTTATTGCGTTCAGTCAGGTTATTAATTTTATTATAAATCTTCATGTCATCTGCATACATAATAAAGTCAGAATGAATAATATATTTCCCAATGTCAAATAAATAAATAGAATAAAGCAACGGTCCCAGTATCGATCCCTGTGGTACGCCGGAGGGCACAGAAACATAATCAGAGCGATAACCCCCAACCACAACTGCCTGACTTCGATTTCTTAGGTATGAATCTAGCCATCTCAGTAGATTACCGGATATACCTACCTGTTGGAGCTTCCGGAGAAGGATGACGTGATCCACACGATCGAAAGCCTTTTCGAAGTCTGTGTAGATGACGTCAACCTGTCCACCACCTTCCATTCCCGTTAGAACATCTTGGGTAAAGATCGCTAAATTCGTTTGCGTGGAGCGACCTTTCATAAATCCATGCTGCTGTTGAGGAATCAGGCAGCTAATCGTCGGATAAATGTGACTATACACTATCCTCTCGGCCACTTTACTAAGTACGTTCAGTTTAGATATTGGCCTGTAGTTGTCTATTAATACCTTAGATCCTTTCTTATGTATGGGTGTTATGTGTGCTATTTTCCACGCAGTCGGAAAATACCCAGATGTAAAACAGCGGTTTAAAATGTATGTGACAGGAGTCGAAAGTGACTTCGCACATTTGACAAAAAACAAAGGAGGTAGTCCGTCACTACCCGCTCCTTTGTGAACATCTAATCGCGATAGTAGTTTTTCGCAGTACTCAATACTCAGTACTCAGTTACCGAGGTTTTTCCAATTCCACTAATTAATGATATTTTAGACCAATTAGGTCGTTCTAAGTACTTTAGTACCCTAGATTTAGTTTCCGGGTTTCACCAATGTTTATTAAAAAAGGAAGATGCAGCAAAGACTGGCTTCACTATTATCAATACTAACGGCACTTCAGGTCACTTTGAGTTTACTAGGATGCCTTTTGGGCTCAAAAATGCCCCTTCTACGTTTCAACGGTTAATGAATACCGTTCTGTCGGGTTTACAAGGCCTTCATGCTTTTATTTATTTGGATGACGCCGTAATATTTTCGGAAACCCTGGACAAACACATTGAAAAACTCGATATAGTATTCAGTAGATTTAGAGAATTTAATTTAAAACTCCAGCCCGACAAGTGTGAGTTCTTGCGGCGCGAGGTCGCTTATCTAGGACACATTATTTCTGATAAAGGTGTACATCCTAATCCAGACAAGGTCAAAGCAGTTTCTAATTTTCCGATTCCACGTAATGCTAAAGAAGTCAAATCATTTTTAGGATTAGTTGGCTATTATCGCCGATTTATAGATAATTTTAGTAAGATAACGAAACCTTTAACTTTACTTTTAAAAAAGGACGCGAATTTTCATTGGTCTCATGAACAAAATGAATCATTTAATATTTTAAAGGAGAAATTAATTTCAGCTCCACTTTTACAGTACCCAGACTTTACACAACCTTTTATTGTCACAACCGATGCGAGTAATTTTGCGGTTGGTGCTGTACTTTCACAAGGTCCTGTAGGCAAGGACAAACCTATCGCGTATGCGTCTAGAACAATGAATAAAGCAGAATGTAATTACTCAACCACAGAAAAAGAGTTATTAGCTATCTTATTTGCAGTTAAAAGCTTTCGTCCTTATTTATATGGGACTAAATTTAAGATCGTAACGGATCATCGCCCATTAACGTGGCTTTTTAATGTAAAAGACCCCGGCAGCAGATTAATCCGGTGGCGCCTCAAACTTGAGGAATATGATTACGAAATAGTTTATAAGCCCGGCAAATTAAACTCAAACGCCGACGCTTTATCCAGAATTCCCATTAACATTATAGATTTAAATAATTTAAATAAGTGTAGTTACGAAGACTATTGGAAAAAACAATTTACAAAAAATTTACCCGACCTTAATACTAAAATTGAAGAACATTTACAAAACTTACATTCATGTAAGTATAATGCGATTGCGTGTCCTATCTCTTTAGATTTCGATTATTCTATGCCCAACTGTGAAGAAATATTATCACAGTTCGAGAATTCTGCTGAGCTTTTAAATACCGAGCGCGAGGCCGGTTCGTTGTTATCGATTGATAACAAAAATAAAACATTCTTTTTTCTATTTACGAAGGTGCATCATTATGATGAAACTAATTATAAAGATATTTACAATTTATTAATTAAACTTAGAGATAAAATTTTACAAGAATATCCTGATTTAACCGACTTAGCAATTTCAGATTTTTCTGAACCTTACTCTAAAATATCTTTTATTAAGGTTTACAATATTATTAATTTTGTATTTCACAATACTAATATAAGAATTCATATTTACAAAAATCAATTAATTTATCCTACTCCAGCAGAAGTACAGAAGATTTTAAAAGAAAATCACGATTCAACCATAGCGGGCCATCCCGGCATGAATCGAATGTTTAACAGGATTAAAGCTTCTTATTATTGGAAGTCGATGCGATCGGACATCGAAAATTATGTTAAAAATTGTAGGCTTTGTCAAGTAAACAAACCTTTAAGAAAAAGTAATAAAGCTCCGATGGTTATTACATCTTCAAGTACGAAGCCTTTTGAGCGCCTATCTTTAGATATCGTTGGTACTTTACCAGAAGCAGGTTTTCAGAAATCCAGATTTATTTTAACCTTACAAGATGATTTAACAAAGTTTTCATGCGCATATCCTATGATATCAGCTACAAGTGAGGAGGTAGCTCGCAATTTAGTTCATTTTATGTCCCTATTCGGAATACCGAAAATGATTTTAACAGATCTCGGGACTTGTTTTACGTCAGAGTTATTTAAGCAAATTACAGAAATATTTAAAATTAAATCTTTATTTTCGACTCCGTATCACCCTCAAACGAATGGAGCACTCGAACGGAGTCATGCTACATTGAAAGAATATTTAAAATCTTTTGTTAACGAAAACCAAAATGACTGGCACTGTTATCTAGCCACAGCCACATTATGTTACAATACTACTCCTCATAGTACTACTCAGTACACTCCTTTCGAATTATTATACGGTCATAAACCGAACATACCTAATTCTCTTTATGAAACAAATGATAATGTTACTTATAACGAATATGTAAGAGCAGTACAATATAGGATGAGATTTAGTAGAGAAAAAGCTTTAGAAAATATTTTGAAAAGTAAGGAAAATTCCAAGCAATACTATGATTCTTCCAGTAGATCAGTTCAATATAAATTAGGAGATATGGTGTATCTTAAGCAACACCATAGGTTACGTAAAGCACTTTCCCCAGTGTGGAAAGGCCCTTTTAAGATAGTTAAGGTTAATAATAAAAATAATGTAACTTTGAGTATTGGTCGTAAACACGTTAAATATCACGTTGATCAGATAAAACCAGCTCAAACTTAGTTTAATAAGTTGTTTATTTTTCTATTCTAATTTTATTTTCAGATTACTATTTCGTCATTGTGTAAGCGAAAGTAAGGTGACGCCGATAGTTCATAGTCCTGGGATATACTTTGATCCCACAACTTCGATTAGTTTTTATAACAATTTTTGGAAAGTCGTTACTCATGTCGACGTTATATCTTTTAAACCTCATCTTGAAAGTATTGAAAATTTATTGATAAAAACCAGTAACTTATGTTTTAAAACTTTACCTAATGATTTTGTTGATTGTAAGGATATATTACAAATTCTATTGAAAATTTGTTACAGTCGAATTATGAAAAATTAAACTCTTTGTCGCATGTTATTCCGAGAAACTCAACTAAGTATAAAAGATCATTAGAGTTTGGAGGAGAAATCCTTAAATTCTTTTTTGGCACTTTAGACGCCGACGATGCGCGAAAATACGACGCAGCTATTGAAGTTTGTCAAAAGAGCGAATCTGAATTATTTCATTTAATGAAGGATAATATCCATGTAATTAAGTCTAGTTTAAATACTTTTAATTCTACTATACGTAAACTTAACGATAATGAAGTTAAACTAAATTCTCATTTATCAATTTTAAATAATATTCTTACTCAAGTTACAGATCAAAACAATAAATTATCTTATGTAACAAGAATAAATAGCTTAGTTAATTTAGTGGAGAGTTCTTTAATAACTATCTCTAACTTTTAGATGTAATTCTTAACTCTATTTTATTTGCGAAGGTAAATATTTTACACCCTTCTGTATTAAGTCCAAATAAGCTGTATTCTGAATTAGTTAACAATGGTCATTTCATAAATAAACTTACTGACTTCCCAGTATCGTTATCACTTGCAAACATTAACACGATAATTGATGTGTCCAAGCTAACTTGTTTTTATTACAATGAAAAGATTATTTTTACATTAGAAATTCCTTTAATTTATAATGAAAGGTATATTGTTTATAAAAATATACCTTTACCAACTCCTCATGATCAGAAGGTCAATACATTTTCGCTGATCCAACCTTCTAAGCCTTATATAGCCTTATCAGACGATAAGCTAAGTTATGTTCTTATTGATGATTTTAATAATTGTAAATTAATAAATGATGAACTTTCTATCTGTCCTTTAATAAATATCCGTTCAAGTATAAATAATCCTTGTTGTGAAAGTAAATTATTAACAGAAGTCATCTTATCTTTGCCAGCTGAATGCAATAGCAAACTTTTGTATGGTCTAATTGACATATGGCAAATTTTGAATAATAACAAGTGGATCTTTGTTCAATCCAAACCATGTAAACTAACAATTAAATGCGTTGATAAAATGTATGACCAGACTTTATTAGGTACAGGTATTGTGAAACTTACCGACAACTGTATCGGTTATTCGAAAACAAACCAACTTTTACCTTCTAGTTCTAAGAAATTATATGTTAAAAGTAATATTAATATCAATTTTAATATTTTGGACGACGAATGTTGTAAAAAGGAAAATTTTAATCATACTTTACCGCACTTATTGCCTATTAAATTGTCGAATATTAATTTAGATAATTTACAATACACTTCGCATAAACTTGATTATTTAGAAAATGAAATAAATAAGGCTCAACAGGAGTCACATTTTATACGTTATGGTACATATTATTCTTCTTTTACATATTTTCTAATTGTTTGTATTTTACTTTACATTTTTTACAAGGTATTTAGATATTTTTATTGTTCTACTAATAACCGAAGTTTATGTTGTATAAGCATCTATAACCAATGTAATAATAAAAAGAATATTAGAAATCGGTCTAAATTGTCAAACTCTATTGAAATTACTTCTGATGCATCTTCTGAAGAAGATCATAAGTCTATTGAATCTTCATGTAATCTTAAAAAAAACTTAATTTTAGTTCATCCTCTAGAAATATTGATAATTTTTAGTTTTATAACAAATGTGTACTGTTTCTTTTGAATCTTTATTTCATGTTTTATGTTTAAATTGTAAAATTTAAAGCTATGTTTTGTGTTTTTAATTTTGAAGTTATTCTCATGTGTCTTTGTTTTATTTTATAGTTTTGTAAAGGGATATTGATTATTTTTGGAATGTTTTATTAACTTCGCTTTCCCATTTTAAGGGATAAAGCTCCGTCTTAACCGGGGGGCTGTTATATCCTACCCTAGTATGGGTATATTGCTGAACAAACATTTTTAGTTGTTTACTACTTAACGTCCTACTTTAATTTTGTTTGTGCATCATTTTTAGTTTATGTAAATTATAATTTGTTTTTAACGATCAGTGCGCGTTTAGACTCCAAACTGACAACACTAATCAACATCCCTAATTAAAAGTTGTGACTCTGGAAAGTTTTACAATAAACAAGTGTGTTTCGAATAAAAGAGTTTTTTTTTAAAAACTCTCCAACCTCCTGCCTCATAACAGAACGTTAAAAGATACTAGGGATAAGCCCTTGGGTTTGATACGACAGGACGCGGGATTCGCGGGTCTAGACATTATATTTTACTTATTTACGAATTTATACAAAAATAAAGAATTTACAACGAACTTAGGAGCGAGTGATGCTCGGCTAACGCGAATAAACGCTCTTGAGGAGAGCGGGCGGCTCGCAGTTTGCGTGCGAGTATGGAGATTTCATTAATGTCTACGTTTTGAATGACGTCGAATACGGTCTTCATGTCCTCAGCCAACGACGACTGAGGTGCAGAAGACGGAGCGGGACGCGGCCCTACGGAAGCTACGGGAGCTGGGATGGGTCGGGAAGGTGCAGGCGGGACGGCCGGACGCTGCCTCCAAGACAGAGCCGGAGTAGGCGTCGGCTGAACGGGCTTTGCTTCCGGGGGATCCCGGTTGCGCAGCGGCGGGAAGTTAGCAGGAGTGAGCGGCGGCGCCGGTTTAGGCGCGACCCTCTTGGTGATGGAGCGCGGAGTGCGCGGGCAACCCCTGTAGTTAGCTGTGTGGCCGGACTGGCCGCACAGCACACAGGCAGGGGGGGAAGTGGATTCGGGAGTGCGAGTGCACTCCTTAGTGAAGTGAGGATCCAGGCACTTTACGCACCTGGGGGGAGCTGAACAGTTAGCCGCTGCGTGGCCATATAGCTGGCAGCGGTGGCACTGCCCAGGGTGACCGCGGGGGTTGGGACGCTCGACGGAGATGTTCGAGAGTCCGCAGATTGTGCGAGCCTCTTTGAAAATCTCCTTCGAGTTGGGAGTATTTGACAGGATTACTAAAGCTAAAGGAAAACGCCTACCGCGGTTGGAGTGCATCTTGTGCACTGCTGTGACCGGGAAACCCTGGGACTTAAGGTCCTCGAGAATGTCTTCGTTGCTGAGTTCGAACGGGACGCCCCGTAGTACTGCGCGGATCTTACGCTCCTTCGGGAGGGCGTAGGTGTGATACGCGATTTGATTTAACGAGAGTAGCCTGGTAAAGGCGCGGAAGTCGTCGACGGTCGCTACTTGAATTTTGATTGTATCGCCAGCGTTGGCGGCTTTTAAGTAATTAATTTTGTGCTCTTTGCACAAGTTTGAAACCGCGGTCCAGCGCGCTTTTTCACGCAGGAATACGGGCGGAGGGAGCTGAGGCTTCGGCGGGACGGGAGCGCAGCGCGTCGCTGGCTTCGATGTGACCGACGGAGACGCGGTTACTACGAGCGATTTTAACGGCGCGGGGGCTGGTGTTGAAGACACCGGGGAGGGCTCGGGTATTGTAGATACCGAAGCTTTCTTAGAGCGCTTCTTGGAGCGCTTGGCGACCAGTTGAAAGGCGGGCTCAGGAGAGCCGGTTAAGGTGACGGCATCTGACGACGTGTCAGACGCGGGTTCGGAGTCGCTCCTGGGAGCGGTACGCTTACGACGCGACGCGTGAGAGGATGCGACCGATTCGCAGTCCATCTCGGACGAGGCAGGAGACGCGGGAGAGCTGTGGACCTGAGGGGTCTGGACGTCGGAGGCCTGAGGGGCCGGGGTTGAGGCCTGAGGGGCCGGGGACGCGATAGTTGCCTGTAAGGCCTGCGTTAGTATGTCATTCGATATGCTGGCGCCGGACGCAACGAGCGCCTGGGCGAACGACCTAGCAAAGTTTACCAAGCTTTGCTGGTCCTTTGGGAGGGCTTGGTCCTACGATATATAATATATATAAATATATAAGAATGCCTAGGTTCCCTAGCAAACCTAGCACCTAAACCTCCCTACCCGCGGTAGGGGGGCTGGGGACGACGCGAAGTGGTGCCCCTAGCTCGGACAGCACTGTACCGTCACCCTGGGAAAGGCCCAAGTGCAATGGGATCGGGTCAGCCGGTTTCTCCTTGGCCTGAAGGGCCTTGGAAGCGCACCGAGGCAACGCTATCAGGCTTAGTTGTCACCGTTAAGTATCCACCTGATCAAACGCGAGTCTACTACGGAGTGTGTCGTCAATAAATTGACAACAAAAACCGGCCGTAGACCTGACGGAGTTGGGTTGCACTAAAAGTGCGGGATTGACTACGTTACGACCGGCCGGAGCCGGCCGCAGAGCGAGTCTCTGACTACGTACAGGCGCCAAGCGTCAAGTACGCAGCCAGAAGGACAGCCCGAGTCTCGCGAACCACTATCGAATTTAATCAACCGCGGTAAGCTCAACTCTGTTGTTGCTGCACTCACCGAGGTGAGGTTTTTACTTCGAGGGGTGCACAGAGTGCGGGATTGACTACGTTACGACCGGCCTGGGGCCGGCCGCAGAGCGAGTCTCTGACTACGTAGCAAGCGCCAAGCGTCAAGTACGCAGCCAGAAAAACAGCCCGAGCTTCGCGAACCGCGGTAAGCTCAGCTCTGTTGTTGCTGTGCAAGAGACCGACTTACTTGCAGCCGATCGAAACCGGCCGCAGAGTAATAAGCCCTAAAGAGGCTAACAGCGTATGAGTATTACTACGAGTTGACGTCGTGAGACGACAATCGTGACTCAACTGCTGGAGCGACCGCGAACACGTCCGAGTGGGGCCGGACGCAGAACGGATCTGAGAGTGGCGTTTGAGTATCGATACGAGAGAAGTCGTGAGACAACAATCGTGACTCGGCAGCCGGGAGCGACCGTCAACACGTCCGAACGGGTCCGGACGCAGATCAGGTCTGACTAGACTCCAGAGACTAGCCACTAGAGCACAGCTGTACGGGCAGCGACGCGCGCGTCTCCCGCGTTGCGTTGCAGCGAGTTGTGTTGTAGCTTAATGCGCTTTGGTGTTAATGTATTGCCCTTTACGGAGGTTGCATTAAAAAGGATCCTTTTTATGGGAACTGATATTGGTTTATTTTATGTTTGAGTCCAATTGGAGAGTCTGTTCAGTTATTTACATAAGTATATATAGACAAATCAATATCGGGACAAAGAACAATTTTTATTTAACTATTTCACAAAAACTAAGGAAATGAAGTTAATCAACTATTGAATCAAAATACCAATATTAAACTTCTTTGTTGCGTTTTATCCGCACTAATAATAATAAATTGTGAAACATTCGATCTCGAAACGGTTCACTAACCGTTCACTCAAATAACAAAACCAAGTATTCAGACTACCCAGCTAACGAATTCAGTACAATATAGCAACCCCAATAACCCGCAACGATACCTCCTTTGTGTGCACCAAGCTTCGCACCGAGTGTCCAAGAATCCTTATATTTGAATTTCCATATTACTTTACGTAAAAGTACAGCTAAAATGAAAAAGTATAGTTTCCCGCGTGCGTGTTTAATTTAACATTTTTAATTATTCGCCGCTGCGTCGACCGTGAACTCGATGTTGGCACAAATTCGGGATTTCATTATTTCACAAACAATTCGACGTGACTGTTCGCATGCAGCAATCTCGCGTCGCGGGGGTTGTAAGTAATTCAATTAGATTTATTGCAGAGGTTTCAATATGTTCTGTATAACAACGTGGTTTTAAGATAATCTGGTTTTAGTTATTTGAGTTTCAAGTGATCGTTAATGTGTTTAAGAGTTTGATTTAATGCTCATTTAGTGTTATTTCGTTAGCTTGGTGATAAACGATTCTATTCTAGAGATCGCAACTGTCTAGCTTTGTAGCAATTCTTAGACAGAGGTATTTGCTTTAGTAAGAACAAGAAGTATATGCCATGAAAAGTCCTGTTATAAATAATAGGTCTTTACCTATGTAATTGCCGTTTTGCCGTACTGGCCATTTCAAATGAAAATATTTTTTTTTTGACTAATAATTCTAAATTCAAATTAATTTTATTTGACAAACATGGAATTGTTTTTCTAAGATCGTCATTTTGTTTAATAGTTAGTGTTTTGTTTTCAACGCATTCGAACATTTTTCGTCATCATGGATAAGTTGAAAATTCGAGTAATTATGGAGTATGACTACCGTCGTGGCAGCAAAGCGGCACAAGCGGCACGCAACATCAACGACGTTTACGGAGCGAACACTACAAACGAACGCACCACCCGTTATTGGTTTACCCGCTTCCGTTCTGGAAATTTTGACTTGAAAAATGAACCCCGTGGTCGTCCGAAAACTTTGGTCGACAATGACGAATTAAAGGCAATTGTGGAAGCTGATGAAACTCAATCCACGGCTGAATTAGCAGCAGCTTTCGACGTTAGCATCAAAACAATATTGGTCCATTTGCGTCAAATTGGCAAGGTAAAAAACTTGACAAATGGGTACCCCACGAACTCAATGACCGCCAGCGCGAAGTACGTGTGGAGACGTGCCTTGCACTGCTCAACAGGCATACAAATGAAGGAATTCTGAAGCGCATTTTTTACTTGTGACGAGAAATGGATGCTGTTTGACAATCGTAAGCGCTCAGCAAGTTGGTTGGACCCTGGTTCAGCACCCAAACAATGCCCTAAACGAAAACTTACCCCTAGAAAAGTGATGGTCACTGTTTGGTGGTCTAACGCGGGTGTAATTCATCACAGCTTCTTGCCAAACGGGACAAGCATTACTGCAGATGTGTACTGTGAGGAACTGAACACAATGATGGAGAAGCTCGCACGGCTCCAACCAGCTTTGGTCAATCGTTCGGCTCCACTGCTCCTGCACGACAACGCGCGACCTCATACTGCACAGCAGACGGTCTCCAAGCTACAAGAGTTGGGGTTGGAAGTTCTCCGTCATCCGCCGTACTCACCAGACCTTGCAACTTCTTGGCGGGAAAAAAATTCAATACCCGAGAGGCAGTACAAAATGCCTTTGAAGAATTTGTTGCCTCCCGTCCAGCTGATTTCTTCAAGAAAGGCATCAATAAGCTACCAATGCGTTGGCTAAGATGCATTGATTGCATGGGTGATTATTTTTATTAATAGAAATAAAAAATATATAAAAAAATTACGCTTCATTTATTTCGTGAAAAACGGCAATTTCATAGGTAAAGACCTAATATATATTTGGATGAAAAAATTGATTTGGGAAACTGCAATTACTTTAAAAATTGTCTCATATTAGTTTTATGTGGTTAAATAATTATAGGTAAAATGTTTGCTTACTTATCTTAACTTAAATATTTTAGAATTTCGAGCATATGGTAAAATTTTAACCACCAGCTTAAAGCCTCGAGCAGGATGCTTACACAGTGAGCTTTTCTGTAACTTTCATAATTGTAAGCTTCATAAGTTCAATCATTTAAAGTGCGCAAATGAATATAATTTTTAAAGTAAAACTTTTTTATAGGGAAATAACCGAAAAAGTGTATAATTTCGTGCATTACCAAAAATTTAAGAACGTCAAACAAACCAAAATATCAAGTAAGGCTTATTGATTAACTCAAAAATTAACTGAAATCTACGAATTTTATAAAATCTATTATTTTTATACAGTGTTCTTGTTTTTTAATACAATACAACACAAACACACCTTATTGTCAAAAAAAAAACATAAATGACGATAATTAAAACCATAAAACTAAAATATTTGAAAATCATTTCTAAATACTTGGAAATATTTTTCAATTTCCACCGTATCACTAAACAGCGATTTCTTTCAGGTTATTTCCAGCTTCAGTTGACTGCGCTAAAGAATATCGATTAATTCTATCTCGGTGTTAACTGAGACATTTCAATTTTATCACTAAACAATCGGATGAAGTCTAGAATGGCGATTCCTCCACAGACAAGGGGACAGCTCTCAAGGTTAGAAAGGGAGATGATAATGTGCTATGAAATGTGGTTGCTAAAAGTAAATATATAAATAATGGCATTGTGTATTTGCACTTCGTCTCAGACAGTCGGTAAAGTACTCTAGGGAGGGCCACC
This sequence comes from Marasmarcha lunaedactyla, assembly GCA_923062675.1. Taxonomy (NCBI): domain Eukaryota; kingdom Metazoa; phylum Arthropoda; class Insecta; order Lepidoptera; family Pterophoridae; genus Marasmarcha; species Marasmarcha lunaedactyla. The sequence goes on from OV281359.1 coordinate 2,597,105, forward strand.
ACTGAATCCATCAGCGGATCGACTGACGGGTTGACAAATGTACTCGATGAAACATCGTTAGCGTCGCTCGGCTGAGAATGTTGAAGTAGTGCTAATGTCATGTATGTGTCAAATGCGCAGTCGGACAGAAACGTGGTGAAGTTCATTTGCTCGTCATCAAACAACCTTGTAATACCTCAACCTTTCAGCTATGTTGGTCACTCAGAAAGTTTTGTCAAAAGTTGTTAAGTACTTTTTTGAGCGACTGTCCGGTGACAAAGGTTTAGTGATTATATGAAATGAATGGCCGATTGTTAACAATCTGTTTCTATTTATATAATTTTCAAGTTTGTTTTCCTGGTGTTCTTTCATTATCAATCAATAATAATATCTATAAATCCCCCCACAAAGACGTTACACACAGACTGTGTGGCCCCAAAGTGAGCATTGCTAGTGCTATGTGTGACCATACAACCAACTGGGGGAGAACCCAGTATCAATATAAATGTATTAATACAAACAACCATGACCTGATAAAAGAACATCTGTATTCATCACACAAATGAACGTCCCGACCAGGACACGAACCTGGGACCACCGGCGCATGAGCCGGCCACTGAATTCACTCAGCCGGTCGAGCAGCTCAACAAATTTAGATGAAATCTAGCCTGCCGTGGAGTATCATCCTCCAGTTTTGTGTGGGAGTGAGAATAATATTTTAAAGCGTCGTAAAGCCTTTATTTACAGACTCGCATTACCCTGTTAACACAAAACGCTACACAATAAATGTGACTGCCGATGTCACTGTACAACAATGGCGGATTCGTCGGAAGCCGATATAGTATTCAATTGTGCACCAAGTGATGCATTGCTTCATGTTCTGTATGTCGAGTTGTATTGAACAACTACCTACAGGCCGCGACTTGGCCCGCGTGCACTTTATGTTGTTAACGAAACAACTGCAACACTCTGGCCAGGTCTTTCGGCGCTTGATTTTTGTACAGATAAAAATGGTTATTAAAATACAGGTACTATAGCTTCTTTTTGATTGTATCACAATTGTGCCGGGCAGCGAGCACACGGTCACCTGATGGTCAGCAATATCCGCGTCTGTGGACTTCAAGAGTCGTAGGGCTTTTATTGACAAATATTGGCTCGAATGTAACGGAATACCGGTTACCAATGCTCTTCCTAACGTAGGCCTCATTTGGAACTGCCTTTGTTCCAGTAATTAAACCGGACTGGAACCGGCTGTTCCACCCCTTTGACCGGAACACAACCAAGTAAACGTGAACCGGTACTGCCCCAGGGGAGATCCCAACAAAATAAACTCTCCAGAACAATCTTAATAATCCAAAACTCACCCAAAGCGGGGTGCACTCAGGCATTGTACAATGAACCGCGCTCGCCTACTGCGGGCTGGCAGACTGTGAATATACCTTTGAAACAATCAAACTCTACTAGCACTTTTCTTGACAATTGTAATTGCCAAGTAGCAACACGTGTCATCCTTGGAGTCACAACGTAGCCGGTCGCGATCCGCGTCGGGAAGTTTGCAATCGGTGTTCGTAGGAGTTCGAGAAGTGTAAGAATTTCTGTAAGTAATACAGGATTTCATGAAAGAAAGTGAATTTATATCGCGCCGGGGAGGTCCAAGTAAGAGCGGTTAGTTTGGATAGGTTAATGCTAGTTTTAGGAAACTAATTTTTGCTCGCGGCTAATTAAATTGTTACAAATCAAAATACAAACAGACAGTTGAAGTCACTTTGGCATACTGTATAATATAACCAGGTTTTGCGGAGGAATATTGTGAAAGGCACTCTACGTCCTGTCGTGGTTGGTTGCATTGTTGAGGTACAAACCCGTAACTATGGAACAAACAAACCCACTCTTGTAGTAAAACAAGGTCAGGTTTAACATTTGCTAGCGTCGCGATTCGAGTACTGTATCCGTGGTGGATGATACTAGGGTGCCAGTGGGCACACCGCCGGATATTGACAACTGTTAACTCTCTACGTCAGTGGATCGACCATAAGAGAGCAGTCGATCATAGTAGAGACCAAGAAGAATTCTCAGATCTCTAGGTCGGCGCTGGATTGGTATCCACAAGGACAACATCTAGGTGAAATAGACTTACGCAAACACCTTCTATGATCCCATGATCTTATATTTATCATTTACAATTTTTTAGGTAATAATGATTTTTTTTTTTAATTTGGGAAATATTATTTTAATTTTTCTTTATTGCTATCATCTTTTTACTTATTAAACTAAACAAAAATTATAACAAAATTTAAACAGTAAACATTGTTTTTGAAATCTCATAGATATGAAAAATTTATTAAAAAAAAATAAATGGCATGCTTCCATACAAAATAAAAATCGTGCAATGGGTTTCGGTGAATATTTACAAGCAGAGTATCTTTTTGAACAAGTCAAACATTTTCGTCTCATAATTATCGCACACAGATAAGCAGTCTTTGTTCTTTTGTTGCAGTGGCATTATATTTTCTCTTATTTCTAGGTAATTTAGCCTCCATATCAGGCTGGCTTACATCTTCAGGAATATCTTTTTTTATAAATCGATGATATCGGACTAAAATGCAATCATTCATTTTTCAATCATCACAAAGTCCACAAATTTTGCCAAAATTAAAAAAATAATGACGGTTAACGCAGACAATTTGGGTGCGTTCCGAATGCAGCTCGCAGCGTTAAAACTGCTCATAATCGTTCCGAACTGTAAATAGCGTGCTAAAATTCTTTCTCGCTTAAATCTAAAGTTATAACTTCATTAAGATCTCTGACCCTGATTGTTGACTGTGCTCGTAACCACATTAGACATATTTACCTTAATTTCTTTAGGAATATGGCCTTCGTTGAGGGCACGGCTGTCTAAAACCAAATGAGTCAGAGATACAAATAGGAACCGTTTTTTTTTAAATTGACATCCGGTACAATTGACATCGGATTCGATCTGTCTGGGATATCCCGCAGTCGTTTGCACTCATATTAATTCCTAAAAGCAAGAAACAAAATGTTAACTCTGGTGCCTGCGATAGTGTTATTGTACGATATATGTTGAAGTGACGTTTTGTAGGAACAAATAAATGCCGAAACTATAAACTCTTCCATCTTTACTAACAAATTACACGTTCGTCACGACATTTTTCTACATTGTTTAGTTTATTCCACACTTTTCGACATGTAGATCAAAATTGGTTTGACAATTCTAATTTTAGTCAGAATTTGACGTAAGATAGGTGCAACAGAATACCAGATGTGCAGCGTAAGTTGTGTAACTAACATTATCAGTTCAAGTTTGGTCTAGTTAAGATTATGTAGTAGAAACAGAATTGGCCTCCATATCCCAGAAAATCGCTGTGTGTGGCCCCAATGTAAGCAGAGCTTGTGTTATGAATGACCATACAGCTATACAGCTAACTTGGAGGGAACCCAGAATAAACATACGTATATAAATACGAACAGACCCGATAAAAAACATCTGTGTTCATCTCACAAATGTATGCCCCGGCCAGGATTCGAACCTGGGACCTCCGGCGTACTTACATACGTAAGCGTGCAAAGACAGCAGACGAATTGAAGGACATCAGCAAGGCATGGAGTGGAGTCTAACAGAAGTCTGATTGTATCCCTGCTAATAAACAATGTACATGTTTGAGAAAAGAATGCCCAGCAATATTGTCGACTGTCTTGTTTTCTAATTCAGTAGCGCTAGACTCTGGGGTTACAAAAATATTAAAAGTTTGTTTTTTCACACACAGTTCCTAGACCTTTTGTCCTCACTAATATATAATTGTTGGTCTTTACAGGTACTTGCGTAGGTGGAAAATAAGGTATTTTTATTTTGAAACAATATTTATATATTTTCTTAAATTTTCACGATACATACTTTAAATAAAACACTTTTTCTATCGTGACCACGGTAACTGCAAAGATGCCGAAACGTCGAAATAATTTTAAAATTAACTAAAATATACGCGATAATATCCGGTAAAAAGTGTTTTATTTAAAACAATATTTATGTCAACAAATATTTGGGCAAGCTCAAGACCGACAGCGATCCAGGATTACCGACACGGGGGCGTGGGACTTTGTAAAATAAATAATATTGCCTTCTAAATAGCCGACATGGAGTCCGCGATCCATCTAAATGATGCATTTCAACGAAACGTTACCGCATCCATGGGTTTCTTCTGACACACAACAACGAAAAAAAAAGTTGTTACTTAAAATATTCTTATAATAACTGGCAGACATTCTATTTCAACCAAATTATTCCAAAAAGAACAATACAAAGATACTTACTACTAAGATACTACTACAAATTAATTAAACAAACAACGAATCAAAACTTCGCCAAGAGCTTTTGTTTCAGAAATAAAATGTGCACATGTTGCGAGATCAAAGCCGAACATCATTTTCAGTTTTCAGATAAAATCTTGGATTACATGGAAGCTCTTTTGAAAATTTTTGACTCTCCCCCGCCGTGTTGTTTGACGTCCCGGTCGTGGGTTACATTTATAGAGCAGACAAAAAGGTTTTGCTTTTTGTTCGACCAAATCATATTTTGACAGGTGCTGGCTGTTTGATAAAATCCGTGTTTCTTGAAGCGAAGATAAAAAAAAATGAAGTGGATTGGGCGGGAAAAATCGTTAGCTTTATTGAAGCTAATAATAAGTTTTGTGCTGGTTAAATTGTTGTCTTCTGAGGAAATTAGTGTTCAAACGAATCTGAATATATACAGTATTTATAACAGATAGGTACCTGTTCATATTGAATTGACTTTTCATCGGCAGAAGAACGCTGTAAAGTTTATACATAATCAGATGATTGGTTTAGGAATGCAAGAAGCGCAATATTTGCGCACCTTGTAACTACTGTCAACTGTCAGTTAGTGATCACTGAGTTTTGTAACTTAGAGTTGAGTGCCGACGTAGTACAGAGTAGATGTTTGTTCAAACACACAGTCATATTTGTGAAGGTGCTAAGTGCACAGATGAATACTGAGCTTAATAAATGTAAATAATTTCTAACCCTGACAGTCAAATTAAACAAGTTCTTTTGCTTGTATCATTCTGCGTATTATTCTTGGATGGTATCGATGAAGGCAATCTTCATCTTCATCAACACGCCACTGAAGTCAAATGCAGATACATGCCCAGCTAGCGTTAACTATCAGAACACAAACTCCACATCCGTTGGCCACAAAACAAACGCACGGCCAATCTTTACAAAGTTTTCAAAAATATAGACGAACCCAGTTTTAAACAAACCTGGTAAAAACGGGTGTTTTGTTTTAGAGTCTAATTTTTGATAATTGACATTACATCCCTAGTTTATACGGCATTCAGGAAATACGAAGACATGGACGAAACTACACATTCTAGCCAATGGTGCTCTAGTTATTATTCTCAAATCAAGTTAACTATGAGTAGATTTGTAAGAATAATTCTGCGTGTGAATGCGAACGTTCCTTGCCAAGCGCCCGTACGCCCACGTGTACTTTATAATGCTACAAAATCTATTGTGAAAATTTGTAAATTGTTTTTGTCTCAACGTATTCAATATAATTGCTTTACAATTTATAGTGTGTTTAAAATATGGACATTCATACAGTTCTTATTTTTTAAAGTTTCAAACTTCATGCTCTATCTGGATATGTTTAAACTTCCACTTGAACTGAGTGTAGAGTATCAACCTGACATCCAAAGTCTCTGAAATAAAACCGCCAGCAATCTCAAACGAAATCATCATTTCTCAAGATCCATCCCAATCCAATAAAAAAGCCTACAAGGGCAAATTTTAAACATTATAACGCAATGCGACGTACGTCCATTTGAAGTCGGGCGCCACGGCATGCGCAGAAGGTATTCGGGACTAAGCCTTCGTCCGGAGCAGCCGCGCCGCTCGGGAGCCCACCGCGAACTACGCGCTCGAACACAGTCTACAAGTGAGCGTTCCAATTTCAAACTACGGATTTTATTTCTGGCCAGGATTTAAGTGAAAAAGTTTAAGGTTTCATCCAAGTTTAAGTAGGAGATACTCTTTGGTGAAGTGTTTTGGAACTTTAACTTTTTCCGTGTTTCAAAGTTTGATCTTTTGGTGAATAGTTCTATTCTATTTGTTTTCGTGCCGTAAAAGTGTTTGTGAATTATTGTGTAAGTGCCGAAATTACACCGGAATATTGAGGATTGCTGTTATTAAAGGTATTTTATTAACTTTACGAAAAGCTTTCTTACTATTTGGAAGGTCAAAAACAAAATGTATACTCTTTTCTCAAACTTTGTAAACAAACAATACGTATCGGCAGCGCAGCGTGGTGAATTATATCTTTTTTATAGATCTTAACCAAAATAATTTAAATGTAAACCCTACTTAAGACTCCCTGCGCCTCTCTAAACAGAAACATGAACCAAAAAAATTTAGTTCATATCCTATATTAAGCTTTACCTATTTTTACTTAGCAATAAAATATTTTGATTGCATTTTTATAGAAATATTTTATTAAAAGTCAAAATAAACATAGGTAAAAATTTACAATAATCTGGGTAAACGGTTTCTTATTTTTTATGATCAAAAACTTCTTTCATTTCGCGGATTTCCCGCCATTTTCGTAAGATCTTGTGTTTGTTTTATTTTTTATCTAAAGGAAAATAAAGTTGATTTTCGTGATTTACGCTATAAATTTTGAAGGAAAAGATAAGTATTGAAAAAAGAAATTATTTGAATCTCTAGGTAAATTTCTAAGTAAGACATCGAGCTGTCAACGTCCGAATGCACCGCGAACATGTTCTATATCTCACTAGTTGTCACAAATATACAGTAAGGGCATTAAATCGTATTATTATCTACATTTGATATTTGACTGACAAGAAGGATACAAAGCATTGAGTCCCGTTGACCGAAGAGCCGCCCTCGTAGCCCGGATAATAATAATCCCATCATCCAAGTAAGACCAATAGACTTATATGAAAATAATTGATACAATATTAAGTTGTATTAAATTATCTATTCTACGTTTTAAACAATTTTGACGAAAGAGTGTTAAGAGGGTTTTTCCGCCGGCTTATGTCCCTCTCGGCCGGTATAAGAATATTTTTTTTAAAGCTGAACTTTAAAAACAAAAGAAGACGTTAATCCAATGGGATTTATTTACCTATGATGAAATAAAATGCTAAATTTAGAATTTTAGTCACATTAAATCTATGGATTTGAACTGATGTAGTAACAGTCACAATCAGTGTGAATTTATTTTATCGAATAAAATAACAATTATGTGATGATGTTTTACAGGAGTAGCTAATATAAGAACTACCAAACCTTGTTTGCCGCGCTAATATTTAGAATGTCAGTTTTAAACGCATTAGCTGAAACTTTTAATAAGTATTTATTTGTATTATATATTCAAATAATGTTTTTTGCCTTCGCCGCATTCCTAAACGACTGCGATCTACCTCAATGACTTCCGAATGCGCTCGCGCAGGTTCTTGAATGCATTTTTCTAGTGGTTGTAGAGATTCTTGTGTTCAGATCTCGTCTGGGGCGGTACTTGCAGTCCTTCCTCTTTTGACCTCTGTAATAATCACCTTAACGTGGCTGTGTTCCGGTCCAAGGGAAGGACCTGCCAGTGCGATCACTGGAACAAAGGCCAACTCAACCTACGGTCAGCAACGCATAATTAACCCATAAACCAATAAACAAGATCAATAAACTGTCAACGCACCTGCGATGTCCACGGGTGCCGATGGCACTTACCATCTGGTGGGTCGCAAGCTCACTGGCCAGCTGTGACGTCACGCTGTGACATCCAACAAGCTTTGATTTTTAACTTAGTTTTGTCGTGAAATTACTAAATCGCTGCTTATCGTATAGGAAGACCTTTTAGCTATTTGCATGCAAAACTACAGCCTAAATCTGGCTGTGGTTTGAAAACTCATCACCTGAAGGGTTGAAGTAGGTTTCCAAAATTCTTAAAGTATAATCAATAAATTATTTTTAATTTTGCATGATTTTACATTTTAAAAGGAAATTGCTTTACCTGGGTATTGTAAATACATAAAATCGTAGCGAAGAGAAGCGCGATCTCACAACAGACAGTTCAGCTTTACAGGTTATATAATAAGCCTAGAAATATTATTAAAATGAATCACTGACTGCGAACTATTGATTACACAAGTCTAAGCTAATAAACTTTGTCTTCCGTTTCATTTATCTTTTCTTTACCTCTGTTGGATCTAATTCATCGTTTCGTAGAGATATACTTGGTATTAACAGCCGTAATTTATTATAATTGCTGTTGAAAAATAGCATTCTATTTCCGATACACTAAGATTAGTGTATCGCCATCTTAGTGTATCGGAATTAGAATGCTATTTTGTCATATTTGTCATATTGTCGAATAACGGTGGTACTTGCGTTGATTTAAGACTAAACACTGTTCATGACACTGCTCATTTGTCACTTTTTTTATTAATACAGTGACGCCAATTCTGTTTCCTCAAAATAAACTTAACTAGACCGAACTTGAACTAAATTAAGTTTATTCTTGTTTGCTATTCAAAAAACAAAGGACTAGACCAGCATTTACTTTGAAAGGACCATAATTAATTTAGTTACTCAACTTAGTTCAGTCTGCTTAGTTTTAGCTGTTTGCACCTATTAGAATTTTCAAACCAATTTCAATCTGCATGTCGAAAGGTGTGATATAAACTAAACTATGCAGAAAAGCGTCACGACAAACGCGTAATTTGTTAGTAAAGATGGAAGAGTTTATAGTTTCGGCATTTAATAGTCCCTACGAAACGTCACTGCAACATATATCGTAAAATAACACTGCGTAGCACTATCGCAGCTACAAGAGTTAACATTTTGTTTCTTGCTTTTAGGAACTATTACGAGCATATGCAACTGCGGGAAATCCGGGACGAATTGGAAATTGAATACTAGGGAGATATCGGGTGTCATAAAAAAAAACTGCATTCCTTAAACGGGGGCGGCTCATTTGTATCAAGCTTTAGACAGTCCTGCCCTCAATGAAGGCCTTATTCCTAAAGAAGTTAAGGTGAAGGACCTTTTTAATTTGGTAACAAGCGCAGACAAGCAGCAATTTGTAAATTTGTTATAGTTCCAACCTACCTACGAAATAATTCAGATATTAGCCACCCTGACTGTTTGCGCGCATGGGAGCTACCGGTCTCCTGTTGGCCAGGAGAGAGTTACCCTGTTATAAACGCCGCCATCTTCCTGTTCACTGTGCCCAAGCTAGGAAGCATAGACGCTCTGAGCGGCTTGTCAAAACTGACTTACGACGTTTCTTTATTGAGATTTTACTAAGGCGATTAAACATTTTGAAAGTTTTCTTATTAATTTTCTTTTGCAATAATATTAAAAATGGCTCGCGATACAAACAGGGTAAAAGATCTTAATGAAGATATAACTTTAGATTTAAGCGAGGAACAAGTTTGAAATAATACATAATAAATATATAACATAAATAGATATAAAAAAATTGCAGTTTCAGTGCTGTGAGCGGCATTTGAATGCATCCAAATAGTCAACCTCAACCGTCATTATTTTTTAATTTTGGAAAAACTTATGGACTCTAGTGACCAATCCTTAATTTTTGTCTAATGAACCCACTTCTTTGAGTGGCGCCAGTGCACGGTCGGGACTCCGTGCGCTTTCTAATATTTAAATGGTATTCAAGGTTTAAGCGTCGTTGATGCGGAAGACAAAAACTTCACGGTTTGGGTTATGTAAAGATGTGTGGAAAAGATGTTTAATTAAAGTAAGATCCTATTTAGCGTTGGATATATCTTCTTTTATAAGTGCCATTCTCTATAATTGCATTTGTGACCATAGTTTGTGGCATGTTCTTCAAAAATGGTAATACAGCCCATTAGCTATCATTCAGAAAATTGAGTTATAGCTATAATTAAAAACATTGTATTGTACACAGTTGTTTTTTTAAATAAAAATGTTAAAAACTAAAGCAGCTTCTAATTGAATCCGCACCCTTAGCTGTTTACTCGTGCGTTGTTTGCACAGCGATTACACTCCGACCAAGTTGTCTGTGCAGCGACGCAAATCGGAACTAAACGATATGTATGGGTGCCATTCTAAAAACGTAATTTGCACATAGAAACTAGCTTCACTTGGAACTGAAAATTCCAAGTGGACTCCAGTTAGCAGAACTGTGCTCAGGTAGGAGTGATTTAGGGCTCGCGATTTGTAGATACAATGGGTTCTGTAGGGTTTATTGTTAGGCGTGATTAGAGGTTAGGAGATTCCTGTTGTTGATAATTAAAATATTGTGATACAGGAGTATATCTGTATGTATACCAGAAGGCCCAGTATGATAACTTTGTCTTTGTCGCCTTTGTTTTGTTTACAAGCCTGAATATATCTTTGCAGTATTAGAAATTGCTCCACTACCAAAGCCGTGGGTTGGGTTCCTTGATTTTGCATGAAATCAAAACATGACAGCTGTTTGTCAGCTCCTTGACTGTTTGTCGCGGCGCAGGTATACCAGTGACGTTCTTGCTGCGGGCTTATTTCCAGCACGGTGACCAGGTGTCCGCCATGATCCAGGTGGGAGAGTTCCTCGTGTCAAGATCTCGTCAGGGACGGTACTAGTCCTTCCTATTTCAACCGCTATAATGACCACGTCCACGTGGCTGTATTCCAATAGAGGGAAGTATCAGCCAGTGTTATTACTGGAACAAAGGCAGTTCCACTTTAAGTTTACGTTCGGCAACGCCTCATTAATCGGTAACCAATAGATAACAATGTAATCAATAACATCTGCGATCAATGGAGTCCGTGGGCACGCATGCCACTCACCATCAGGTGGAACGCATACTCGATGACCAGTTATGACAAAGGAAAAAAAACCTGAATAGGACAATATTCTTTCCAATTAAAAAAAAAAGAAAATGTATTTTTATCTATTGTTAAAATCCATTTTGTCAATACTTTATGAACGTTCCAACGACTGGAATAAGATATGTAAATTTATTTACGACACAGAAATTAATTATACGACAGAATGTTAATGTGGCAGAATGTATTATTCCAGGTATAGTATTCGCGAATATTTACATAATTTATATTATTTTATATTTGTTTTTGATAGATGAGTAAAAATATTCTCACGCATAAATTATTTTTTTAAACTTATTTCTAAATGAACACATTCACAGCCGGCACCCGTTCGCGACCCCCTGGTGGTGAGCAGCGTCCGCCCCATGGACATCATGAGTCGCAGGTGATTTATGTATCTTGTGATTATTGTATTAATCAATGACTCGTTTATTATATTGACTAGGGCTTTGACTAAGTTGGCTTTGGCTGTGGTCCAGTATTAGCGCGGGCTGTCTCTTCCCTGTAGCCGGAACGCAGCTCCACTAACTGACGCACACGTGATTATTATGTCGGTCAAATAAGGAAAGACTCAAGTACTGCCCCAGTTGAGATTTTAACAAAAGAAAATAGCTACTTAATAATTTGTATTTTAGACTAACACTATTTTGTATATGAAATACCCAAGTTTCAACCGCACCTCAAAAATGATTATCGCGGCCATAAATATTAACCAACCCTACGCCATATACATACAATGGTATAGTAACCCACATCTACGATACTTAACCAAAATACTCCGGAAGTAGCATTTATTACAGTTTTGTTTCATCATAACAGTTTCCGGTTACGCTGAATGACAACGCAGAGAACGTTCGTTTGTGACGAAGGAAGGTGCTCATGCAGTGTGGTGTTCGGCGTGGCCTCGTTCAGATTGTTTGATTGATTTTCTATTAAGCTCGGCAAGGATGTTTTAATCTGAACCTTGAGTGGTGTTTGTTCTAGCATCCTTGAAATATATTTATTTCGTTGTTTCTTGTTTCAGTAGGATTTGAAATCGACGACGACAACGACAGTTAGCTTACCAGTTTAGGGTAATTATTTTTTGTTTTTTTAATAAAACGATTCTTTAGATCTAGTTTGATGACAATTTACAAAATTACCACAAATTTTTACTAGGAACCAATGGCCTTATAATGAACCTAAATATTGAAATGTTCGCATGTGTTAGTGTTGTGGCATTAGACGGACTAGTAGAAGCTCGGCACGTGCCGCACTCGCCTTCATCTCAATTTTCCACCAGGAGAAATGGAAGGTGAACGTACAGAAACAGTTGTTGTCATTTAGCAGAAGCGATTTAATTACAATAGGCATTTCAATGTACTTTGTATCAAGTAATTTCATTTTAATTGATGTTCAAATAACAATTCTTATACCCAGTAATTTTGACAATAAATTTCTATTTTCTTTTAAACAGAATAGAGATATCTCGCAAAAACGAGATGGATACACGGAATGCGGCCTCTTTTCTCAATCCTTTAATAATAAAAAACTAAACAAGCGCTGCGAAAGAATGACCGCTGAATACTTGGGTTGTTTAGTCAGGTTTATAAATACTGGCATAAAATACCGAAATAAATAAAAATTGTTCGTATCCCAGCAACGTCGATTTTAACAGTCGTCTGGTTATCTCGGCGACCTTAGACTTTGAAGAAAATGGAACATTATAGCTGTAGGTGTGGGTAGTAGCTGGAAAGAAGCAAAGGAAAATGGCAGCTAAGTTTGCTGTGTGTGATTCGTTCCAAATTATACATCAGGAAAAAAACCTCTACAAAACTGCATCATAATGTATGTGATGATGACGTTGCCACAGACATATAAAAAACATATAAACTTAATAAACCTAAATTTTGCGTCGGGGTTAAAAATGCAACGTATTGACTTGTCATTATACTCCATCATCACTTCCCAGCAGCTAGAAGACAAATGCCTAGAAAACACACAATAAACAAAACTCCCTTTATTTAAATGTAACTTAATATCTGTATCCATTTATTGATCTACTTCTGTGTAGACTCGGGAGAGAAGCCATTTATATCAAAATCAGAAAATACTCATTATTTTTTTATAAAAGGTTTTTATACTGAAGAATCGGCAGAACCAATCGACATAGGGTGAATTGAGGTTTACATTATTCCAATTTCATTACAAAGCGACATCTTATCAAAACTCGATATCCTTGCGCTAAATAATGTTAGGGATGGGGCGAGATATCGATGAATCAGATTTTTTGTGCAGTTTAAAGATGCAACTGTATTTTTTTTACGTCTACAGTACACATGTTATATGTTATAATTTAAAAATAATGTGCTTTCAGGTCTCTAAAATCGTATGATGTGAAGTAGTGATTATCATCAAATGAATTTTAAAAAAATTAAATTGTAATAATGGCTGAACGGACATTTGAAATAGCTTACAAACTATACATTAATCGACTTGCAGACTCTTCCTATACACATAGCGAAACTTAAAATTTTTTTTAACCTTACGGCAAATCGATTTTTATATTACAATATCGAGCAATAATACGTTGCTGCGTAAATTTGCAACACGGAGCTGTAGTTTATGTAAAATTATCTTTTGGTAAAGTTTAAAATGATATTTCAACTTCCTTCATAAATTATTTTCCTCTCTTATAAGTCGAATTACAAAGAGTTCAATAATTGAGATAATTTGTAGAGAAATCGAATCTGTTTATTTATATCAGCTACTTACCAAATTCTTAACTGCCTCAGTCTACAATATTGCGTCACCTTAAAACTCCATCGCTGCTTGAAATGCGATCATTTCGAAATTATACCCACGTCCGCATTTAAAATTTTGTGAATATAAAACTTCGACATCTATAAAAACTCGCCCCATCACTAAAATTGTAATAAAGAAAACTCATCTCTATCACATTGCGACGCGATACTTTACTTTAAGTTATTTGCAGGTTAAATGTACCAGTAATAAAGGGTTCCAAATTTTCTCAACCCCACCCCGGTGACCCCATATACATTTTCATAAAGTTATTATCTCCTGCCTTTGAAAGTAGTACTAATTGTATTATGAAAGATCTTTGGGTTATTTGTATCGATGTTCCTGGGTATTGTAAAGTGGAATATTTTTATGATTTTATGTGGACTAGAGTACAAGACTTGTTATGTGAATTTTATAGTTTCTTACATTTTCGTACAACGCTATTAATTCTTTCCGTAAGGACATGTCACAAGCAAAATATGAAAATGTAAGAGTGCTATACATATATTTATATTATGGTGATAATATTCTCACATTTATTACTTTGTTATATTTTTCAATAAAAAAAAACGTCCAAAATAACACGAAAGTTTAGTTGAGATCAAAATTGATATAAATTTATTAAAATACCATAAAAACACATTACTCTAATTACAACTAATTTAATTCAACCCTACCGAAAGAGAATTTCAAAATGGCCGTTGAAATTGAATTTTCCGTTAACTCAACCAGCACAAAAACCCTTCGGTCTCTATTAGCAATATAAACGTTTTACATAATGTCAACGGAATCCCAAAAATGTGCAAATTGGGTTCCGTGGTAATTAAAGTGTAGTTAGTTTTTACGGATATTAGTGACGCGGTATTTTGCACGGGAACCGACGTATAGTGCAGTGTAAATGGGCAGTTAGTGGAGCAGTTCAGTCAGATGGAGCGCGCGATTTGTGTATGTTGTTTAATGTGGTTCATTTATGATTATAATTTAATTTCGCAGTATTTTTAAAGAATATGCGATAGTGAGCTTAAGGACGATTAGTAAAAAAGTTAGTATGAAGTAACGTGGGTTCACCCTGTTGGTGCCGCGGGAATGTTGTCATACAAATAACGTACTTCAGAATAAATAATGGAGCTTAATGATGAAATAATTAAAACAAATAGATTCATAAGTAAATAAATAAATCAATGTTCACCTAACGAATATCTTCTAGTCATGATGTCCATGGGCACGGATGCTACTTACCAGTTACTTACATGTCAGTTGTTTTAGTCCAGGTTTTGTAAGACCGTAGAGACAGAGTTAATTGTTATGTATTCCGGGGTATATTGGGTACAACCAAGGAAAGGGAAGGTGAAACTGAATTAACTATTCCGCTATTAAATATTAAAACGTCTAACTAGGGACACGGATGTACCCACCCTGCGCCTGTAGAGCGAGCCTTGATGATAGTGTTTGCAATTTGAAATGGCCGATTAATATTAAATGTCCAATCGGTCCCATTCCAACAAGGGAACATGTACAACGCGTTCTGCCGTTTTCTAGAACAATAATAATATAGTTATATTTTACATGATATGTTTCAAAATTCATCAAAATAAAGCCTAGGTATAATATATTTTTATATTGTACCAAGGACTAAGAAATTTGTTTACCACCCTAAGGTTGAAAATGGTTACACATCGTAAAATAATAAGGTCTATTTTTGCTAACCTCTGTTAGGGTTACGTTAATAATATGTTGTGCCTAATTTTAACATAGATGAATCTTACGACGTATCTTTTTAAATTTGCTTGCAATGTTTTTAATTAATGAACTTTGGTCTATAAAGTTTTTCCAAACTTAGTATAAAGTGTAATAAAATGGCAACATTTGAACGATAGTAGCGCGCTTGTCAGGTCACAGGTAAGTTGGTAGGTCCAAAATTCGTAATGAAGACTGTGAATGTAATCTGTACAGTAAATAGATAATAAGCCTTATTGATAATTAATTACATTTCAAGATGTCACGAACACTGGTAAAGCTCTGTCTTGGTTAACCGTACAATATACGCAGTATGAAAACTCAGACGATTGTGAAGCGCAAACATGTCATACAAACAAGACTTTTAGTGGTTACACTCAAGACTTTTGGTTGACTTTGGCAAAACGTAAAACCTTCTTTCACAAACGCCTCACAGCTTTTTGGATTACGTCGGTTGATTTTTTCCATCAAAATAATCCTTTCAACATACTTGGCTCATGAAGCGAGAGAACCCGGGGTGTACATTATTGCATAACTCGATGAGGCCGCAGTCGGCACCGTGGCTTGATTCAAAGACTAGCATTGCTTTGGTAAGTCGTCGAGCATCAATAAAGTTTTTACGAGTGTCGGGTGGGGTGCCAGTGTGGGCGAGAATGAGATTTATTTGTATGTTTTAATAGAAATAATTTTGTTTATAGGTTGCGGAAAAGAATCCGTAATAATAAGAAGGCTTATCTAAAATTCATAAAAAAGTCACAATATGACCCTTTGAATTAACGAGTACTAGAAGTGACAAAGTTGAAACAATATTTTATTTCATCTTTGGAGACTATTACGGTTGCTTTAATTATAGTACCTCAGTAATATGTATACGATTTTTGAGCTCATAGTAGACGATTTGCGCTAAGTTTGATAGATGATCACCTGGTAGCTAGAAAAACCCACAAGCTTTGAAACATAGTTTTTGAATATATTGATAAAAATTTTATAGCCGAAGCACACAAGTCCTAGAGGTCGAGGTATTGGTAGAGAGTATTATATCTCTAAATTTGCCCAAATAACGAAAAAAAAAACTGTACAGCGTAAAGTAAAACATATTTTAAGTAATTTTTCAAACTTTTTGTTATTTTTACTGGTTCGGAGAAAAATTATACTTAGATATTATTAACGTGGCTTACTCACGGTACACGGTCGGATAGATCCGACTACCGTGAGTAAGCCGCGTTATTAAATATCTTATTAAAATGTCTCACGTGGGTAAGTTTTATGAAAACAATAATTATACTGGAAGAAATCTTTTTTTTAAGAAACTGATTGTATCGCCTTGTTCGTAGCAGTAAATTTTTTGTTTTGTTACCTATATTTAGATGCTTTTTATATCATCTTAAAGTCTTAAGGTATAGTTTCAAAGTACTGAGACGCCTATTCTTGTAACTTTTCATATTAAACCACAATATATTTATCCCCCATCCGCCGACTTTTCAGTTCGGACATACGTAAACGTTTGCAACTCAAGAAGTTCGATAAAGTGAAACTCAGCGCTTTCACTGAGACCACACCCGGTCTCTCTTATAAAAGGTTTTCTTAAGGAAATTTTCATATTACTTTTACCCGTAATAAGAGTTCCGAGTCTGGATATGAAAGGCAAACTTGTTTTATTGCGTGAGGCTGGTCCTTGGCTAAAATATAAATGGTTTATTATATATAAGCGGTTTTATTAGTAGAAGCTCAATATCAAGGTTTTTAATTTTCGATTAATTATTTTGTGAGGTTATGAGGTGACGTTTGGCAGTGGTTTTTACCCTTTTTCTTGGAGTGGGGTTTCAAAGCTGGTGGGGGCAGAAACTTATGTAAAAATGAGTTACTCCAAACGATAGGGAGATAAAATTATTAGCAATTAAAAAAATTCTAAATTGGCCCCCCTTTCTCTCCCATCTCACCGGATGTAGAGTGGCGACGACCACGAGGATGGTACCATGCCCGCCTCTCCAAGAGGTGCCTAATCGACACCAAGTTAATTACGAACAAAACGTTTTTCATTTATTTAGAGGGCTGTGGGGATAGTTTCGTTATGATAAACTTACTCTAAAATAACTTAAAAATGAGTAGGTATGAAATAAATGTATAAAATTGATTGATCGAATAATACATAATCAAGGAAATGTACGAATTTGTGTTTTGTACCAAATAATCAATACAGGTACATAATTATGGTAATCATACATATTTAAGAAACTGACGCCTCCACAATTAAATTACAAACCTGCAAGTCTTGTTGTTCTACTCGCAAGTTTATTTTCAGAATATTCTCATCACATGATTGCTAATCTCATAAACTAATCTCAGCCCTAACAGTTAACAGTAACTTTCAATTTTACTTTGAAACCATTACCGACTTCTCACAGGTACGTGTGATTTTCATATTGAAGTTACCAAACATAATAACGCCAGGTCAAAATGGCGGCGAGGCGCATTGAAAATTAAAAATGATGGTGTAAAACTGTGGATGTAGTCAAGTACTTTACACAACAATTTGAGGGAAAGTGAGAGAAGTGAGAGTATGTAAGGAGGGATCATTTCTATTGATAATATTCTTGTTAAGTTTTCTGCATTTAAACATAAAGTAAAGGTCTGCAGAGAGTTGCATTTGTTTTTGCATTGGAGGCCCAGGCTCAGGGCAAGCGTTGTTCGAACTCTTGTATACTACGTAACATACTAGGGGACGATGACACTACAGGGGATTCGAAGGCGAATCTGAGCCTTCAGCAACTGCCCCAAGAGTACCAATTATATGATGCATTATGTTTTTGTATAAAACTGAGTATTGGTAGGTTTCCCTTCTTTGCGATTTAAATTACGCAAGCAATCGTGAAGACATTTTAGTTATTCTGTGTCAATTCAAAGGTTCCTCACCCAAATGTCTTACATATCGCGAGCGGCGGGAATAGCCGGAGCAACCACAACATCCCGTACTATCTCACTGCACGGACACCAGCAACACCAAACTAAGGGGTGTTTAAGGCAATTGACCACGTTGGTCTACTGTAGGTTGAAAGACTTTACACATACACCTTCGAATTAATTTCCTAAATACGCGGGCTCCTTCACGATGTTCTGCTTCACGGTCGGAGCAGTCGGCTTTATGATTGGATACGTTGTAAACACTAATTGCGGCACATTCTGCCAGCCATCGCTACCGACGCTCGCAGTTAGCTGGAGTTGGATACACAGGGTACCGGGCAACTCGACCGTATCCAAAACTAACCAATTTTGAGACATTTTATACAAAATATATAATTTTTTTTCCTGTGAGGTAGGAAAAAGTATTATAGAGGGCCGTGTAGCGTAGTGGTTAGTAGGCCTGTCACATATGCCGGAGGTCCTAGGTTCGAATCCTAACCAGGGCATTCATTTGTGAAATGAACACAGATTCTCGGGTTGTTGTTGTTGATACAGCACACGCGGCGCACGCCTGGTCTGAGGGCTCGCCAACAAGACTCCAGGGACCACCCTACAGTTGCACCTGACTGCTCTACAGTTTCACCTGGAGTACACGCGGCGCACGCGGCGGGGTCCCGGGCTGAGGGCTCGTCAACAAGCCTCCAGGGACCACCCTACAGTTGCACCTGACTGCCCTACAGTTTCACCTGGAGTACACGCGGCGCACGCGGTGGGGTCCCGGGCTGAGGGCTCGTCAACAAGCCTCCAGGGACTGCCCTACAGTTGTACCTGGAGTACACGCGGCGCATGCGGCGCACGCTTCCACGCCCGGGCTGAGGGCTTGCTAACAAGTCTCCAGGGACCACCCTACAGTTGCACCTGGAGTACAGGCGGAGCACGCAGCGTGGGCCCAGGCTGAGGGCTCACCAACAAGCCTCCAGGTACTACCCTACAGTTGCACCTGGAGTACACGCGGCGCATGCAGCGCACGCCCGAGCTGAGAGCTCACCAACAAGCCTCCAGGGACCGCCCTACAGTTGCACCTGGAGTACACGCGGCACACGTGGCGCACGCCCGGGCTGAGGGCTCACCAACAAACCTTCAGGGCCCACTCTACAGCTGCACCTGGAGTAAACGCGGCGCATGCCCGTGCTGAGGGCTCACCAACAAGCCTCCAGGGAGCGCCCTACAGTTGCACTTGGAATACATGCGGCACACGCAGTGCACGCACGGGCTGAGGGCTCACCAACAAGCCTCCAGGGACCGCCCTACAGGTGCACCTGGAGTACACGCGGCGCACGCAGCGCACGCCTCCGCTGAGGGCTAACCAACAAGCCTCCAGAGCCCGCCCTACAGTTGCACTTGGAGTACACGCGGCACACGCGGCGCACACCCGGGCTGAGGGCTCGCCAACAAGCATCTAGGGCCCGCTCTATAGTTGCACCTGGAGTATACGCGGCGCACGCGGCGCACGCCCGGGCTGAGGCGAGGATCGCTCGCACTTCGCTCGGTCTGTTGCAGGTGCCCCCGTTCTAGCGGACCGCGACACTACAGAGGATTCGAAGACGAACGTGCGCCTGCAGCTGTACCCGGGTGTACTTCTGTCTATTTATGTTCTGAGTTCCCTTCAGCATGTGTGTGCTCCCTGTTGTACAGCAGCTTGTTGGTGGGTATATAAAGGATACATTTCGTCACAATGGTCGGGCAGTTTGTAGTTTGTTATAAGTAAATAAACGTGGGAATGTCAATATCTACAGCGTAAATTACCAATTAAAAAAAATCTGTCTTCAAATAATACTTCAGTACCTATGTCCCGTGGAGCTTCTGACCACGGGAATATCGGGATAAAATAAAGACTTTGTTACTAGAGGATACTGCACATCTATCTATTGGTGAAAGAACTGTACGCTTGGTTCCGTAGTTTCGAGTTTTCACTAGTACGTATGAACATGTAATCAAACTTCGCGATCATTGCGCTAGCAAACAGCGTAGAAATATCGGAAACTCGAGAGTAAAATTTTTATTGTTACTATCCCTAGCATACCTGTAGTTATTGTAACTGCAAGAATCTAAAAGAATGAACAGACAAACAAGTTTTTCCTTATATTAAAAGTAAAGATGATTAGGCTGTTGCTTGCTTACTCATAGTCCAATAGTGCAGCCAAGCGCAATGAGTCTTAGAGCCAATTCAAATATTTATTTCTCAACATTGACGATTGCTTGTTTTTGTGGACGTTATATAAAGCATTGACTCTAGTTCTACCACCAAGAAACTGCCGGAAACTGCGAACTGCAAGAAACCTCACTGGAGTAATTTTTACAAAATAAATTTACGATGACTCTAATGTCAATACAAATTGTTACTTCTCTGCGTCGCTTCCTGCCCACAAACTATGCAAACGACGTGAGTATATCCATGAACGCATGCTGGCTGTGGCATGGGAATGCTATGCAGCCTTCATCGGAGCGACACCCGGTTAGGGAGGTGGCTGCGCAAACGGCGACCCGCTAGCGGGTATTCCGCTAAGAACAATGACCACATAAGGTGCAAGTGACAGGTTGGATGATTTGGCCTGGGCAGCCTTAAGCTCACCGAGAGCTGATCGGGGGGATCCGAGAGTGTATTTCTCGGTCTTCGGACTTTGTACCTTGACAGCATGGACGGAGCAGTGAGATTGAGGGGATTTGGACGCTCTTCGGATCGCTTGAAAAAAGCGTCCTAAGGTGTTGTTGTATAGTAGGTAAAACGAGATCCCTGTGCAGGTCTGCGTTACGCACGTACCACGGAGCATCCGTGGCCCAGCGGCAGAAGAGATTCTGGACTACCTGCAGATAATACAAATCGGAGAGTTTGGCATGGGCAAAGATTGGGACGGCATACGTCATGACCGGTCTGACGCAAACCTTAAAAAGCGTTCGTTTGTTCCTACGAGAAATTTTTCTGTGCCTGCCTAACATACTGTTTAGGCGGGCCATGTACAGACGGGCGAGTTTGGTAACTCTGAGTGTGTGAGATCGGAATGTTAGCGTACGATCGAGCGTTACGCCTAGGTACTTGGTGGTTCATGCCCACGGGATAGGCGTACATAGCATTCGGATACGGGGGTCGTAGGGACGCAGCGTATGTAATCGAAGCGTACCGCAGAGCTTTTATCTAGATTTTCATCGATTCGCCATTTTTTAAACCAGGCTTTTAGTTCGTTAACGGCCTTCTGCAGTTTAGTGATGAGTGTGTCGACGTTCACGCCCTTGACGTACAGGATGGTATCATCGGCAAAGAGGGAGAGTTGGACACCTTTGCGGGGATGGATAGGGTGTACGTGGTGTATAAGAGAGGGGCGAGTCCTGAGGGGGCATGGCTTGAGAGCGTACCTTCGTGTTTAAAACGAAAGGTGCGATCTTTAAGGTAGGAGCCGACTAGTTTGACTAATCAATCGGGTAAGCCTGTGTTGTAAATCTTATAAATGAGACCCTCGTGCCAGACTTTTTCGAAAGCCTTGGCTACATCAAAGATTACTGTGACTGTTTTGAGTCGCCTGGGATTAAAGCCGGCCAGTATGTACTCGACGATTCGGTGGACTTGCTGAGGGTAAGAGTGCTTGGAACGAAACCTGAATTGATGGGGGAAAATGAGGTGGGAAAAGGTGGTCCTTCATTCGAGCGAGTATGACTCTCTCGAGTAGTTTGCCCATTGCCTTGAGGAAGCTGATGGGTCTGTGATGAGCCAGGATATTCAAAGGTTTACCTGGCTTGGGAATGCCTATGACTGTAGCTTCTTTCCAAGCTATTGGAAAGTAGCTAAGGTTGAAGCAAGCATTAAAGATAATCGCAAGCAAGGTAAGCACCTGCCTTTAAGTGCATGGTTGGAAGATCCATCCACACCCGGGGCCTTCTTGGATTTATGTCTTCTGATGAGGAAAAGAATCTCATCGTTGTAATGGGGTCGGCGGTGACTGGGCGGGAGTTCTTGAGGAGGACTTCGTCTTCCACCGCGTAGATGTGCGAAGGGTTTGTGGGTTGAGTACACGGGGAGCACCGTGAAGCAATGCTGTCCGCGAAGCATTCAGCTTCCTCGTCGTCCTCGACGGCGATAGCCATCGGGACGAGACAACGGAGGGGTGTAGGTTTAGGCGTCTAGTCGGAGGACTTGCGCCATCCTATAGTACGCCACGTGGGTTGGAGAGATATTCGTCATGAGATCGATCCTTTGAACGTCTCTGTATTCTGCGAGGGTGACGTTGTAGCTGATTTGCGGCTAGCCTGTAGGCGGGAGTGGGGTAATGCGTGGCTCTGCGGAGAGCGGCGTTTTTAGCTTTGATTAGGTTGCTAATATCCAAGGGAAGCTTGGGCTTGCTATTTTTTGCAACCTTTTTATTCTCACTGATGGCCAATTAATGGCAACAGTGAGCGAATCGAGTCGATTTTTTCCGTGCTATCGAGATAGCCGGATGAAATCAGTCTGGGGTTTCCATGGCCGAAGACAGGCCATCGAGATTGATTCCTTTGACTATGGCAAAGTCAAGCGAAATGAAGTGGGTTATCCGGGTAATGAGTGGATGTGACGGGAGAAATGAGGTCAAGATCGAGTGACTTCGTGATGTCTAGTAGTTTATGACCTCTGGTGTTGGTCGACAAGCACGTCCAGTCAGTATGTTTGCAATTAAAATCGCCGAACATAATGATGGATTGCCCCAGTTTGAGTAGGGCCTCGAAGTAACTACGAAGGGCCGGTGTTCCATTAGGTATGTAGACCGAGACTATGATTATGGTCCTATGACCTGTCTTAGCCAGTCTACACACTGTGGCCTCCATGTTGGTGAGGGGAGGCGTGGGAATCGGTGAACAGTGAATACTCTTCTTGTAGTATATGGTAGTGCCGCGTCGTCGGACGAGTACGGGCCTGTCATTACGCACAAGAGAGTATTTAGGAATAGAGAAACGCCTGGTGTGATGGGGTTTTAAAAATGTCTCCTGAACAAGAATTAACTCCGGCTCGATGTTCTTAATGAACAGTTTGAGCTCCGGAAGGTTGTTGATTAGACCTCGGGTATTTAAAGAGATCAGGTATAAACCCCTGGGTTTTGTACGGTGGAAACTCATTATTGCTCGCGGGAGCCGGCCCATTGCACTTTATAAATCCACGTGTAACAATTTAGAAGACATAATAAAAGCGACTGGAAGAAAAAAGCAATGCGGACTTGTTTTCTTAGAATCTGCCTAAAATCCTTATAATCTCTCCATAATTAATAAATAATTAACCAATTTTCCTTTGTTTTCAGGTACAACGCGTCTTCCTGTCGTGGCAAATTTTTACAAGGTTATGATAAGACCCAATATTCATGAGTTATGTTGTGTCTGGAGAAGTGAGACAATACATGACATTAACGGTGTGACGACAGATTATAGGAATTTATAGATTGTTGTAAAGCATACAAATTACTCTCAAATTATAGAACAGTATTTTGCTATTATGCAATTTTGTATAATTTTATTGTATTATATCTGTATATAAATATAACAAGCCGATTACAGCTTGTTTTTGAAACTTCTAAAAATCAGGATTTAAAACTTAAATCCACTCATCAAGTGACGCACATTTTTTTTTTTTTGCTGCCGAGGCACCCTCGCGGGAGGGAGGTGGAAGATGCGTCATGCATACCCGCCCGCAGGTAAATTCCTCTGCGGGAGGGTTATGTGGGACTCACCAGAATGGCACCTACCCACTAAAAACCACCTGTTGGCTGTAGTTATTACCGTTAGCCTTCATCGGAAGCGACACCCGTGGGGAAGTTGGGCGCGCTGGCGGAGACCCGCTAGCGGGTCTTCCGCCTGTAGTGAAAGTTGCACTGAAGGTGCTCAAAGGGACATGAGTTGGTGGCCGTTCTGGGCAGCCTCCGGTGAAGCCGGGGCTGGGCAGAGGTCGGCCGAAGCATGATTTAGGGATCAATTCATTTAAATGAACCTACAATGAATTGAGAAGGGAACTATGCTCCGCCAGAGCTAGCAAACGCTCTGTCGGAGTACGTGAAGCCCTAAGTTTACGGGCTAAGACTGCGATTTCACTAACATCGACATTTTTTATAGCGTCGCAGACGATACGCATATCGTCTGCTACGGAGGATTGAGGAGTGGGTTTGTATGGGCGAGGAGCCGGGATGGGATTCGATGCGGGGCGCTGCCTCCAGTTTTCTGGGGCAGGCCTGGGCTGTGTAGGCTTAGAAGCCGGAGGAACCCGGCTTCGCAGCGGTGGAAAGTTTTCTTGAGAAAGGCGCGGGGCCTGTTTGGGCGCCGCCCTTTTGAAATTGGAGCGCATACAACGGGGTGCACGAGGGCAGCCCTTGTAATTTGCGGTGTGGCCGGACTGGCCACAAAGCACGCAATCGGGAGGACAGGGAGTTTCAGGAGTGCGATTGCACTCCTTAGTGAAGTGCGGGACCAGGCACTTGACGCACCTGGGCGGTGCGCGGCAGTTGGCCGCCGCGTGCCCGTACAACTGGCACCGATGGCACTGGCCGGGATGACCGCGGCGATGAGGCGCCTCGATCAAGATCCCAGAGAGGCCGCATATAGTGCTAACCCCTTTGAGGATCTCCCTGGACTTGGGGACGTTGGCGAGAACCACCAAAGCGAGAGGGTGTTGCCTCCCGTACTTGCTGTGCATTTTATGCACCGCGAGTGCCGGGAAGCCTTGGGACTGCAGATCCTCCAGGATAGCCTCGTTCGATAATTCGAACGGGACTCCCCTGAGTACCGCTCTGATCTTACGCTCTTCTGACAGAGCATAAGTATGATATAAGCATATTGCTTATCGGTGAGGAGCTTTGTTAAAGCACGGAAGTCGTCTATCGACGAGACTAAGATTTTAATAGATTCACCCGAGTTGGCCGCTCGGGTGTAATGAATCTTGTGCTCATTGCAAAATGTCGAAACCTCAGTCCATTTACCCTTTTCCCGAAGGAAAACGGGTGGTGGGACCTCGGCCTTGACAGAAGTTGGGGCCGGAGCGGGTGTTGAAGACACCGGGGCAGCTGGCGTTGAAGACGCCGCAGGGGGCGTGGGGAGGGGCGTTGAGGGCGCCGGGTCTTGTTTCAAACGCTTCTTAGAGCGCTTCTTAACAAGCGTAAAAGAGGGAGACTCAGGGCCAGTTGGGGTGGCGTCCGAGGACGACTCGGTCGCGGGTGCGCGCTTGCGGCGCGGAGGGGCGTCTACTTCGCACTCCATGTCACTGGAGGAAGGGGACGCGGGAGGGCCTAAGACCTGAGGGGTCTGGGGAACTGGGGTGGCCTGAGGGGCCATTGTGGACATTAATGTCATGAGATTAGGGATAAGGGAATCTAAAAAACGGTACTTATCAGCATTTAAAGACATGCCTTCAGTACTTTCAATTAACTTCTTCCTAAACTCGTCAAAGCTTAGGGAAGCCATTGCGGAGGGGTTGGGGAGGGACAATATATGAACCTAACAACGATGACTAACTTCCTAAAACCACCCTACACGCAGTAGGGCGGTTGAGAACGACGCGGATAACTTACTCGAACACGGCACTTGAAGTCCTGGAACAACGAATTCCCGTCGACGAAGCTCACGTTCCACGAAGTACGGTTAACAAGCCACTGATCGCCGTGAAAACGGCGTTAGAAACTTATTAGAAGTACGGTTAACGAGCCACTGTCCGCCGTGAAAACGGCGTTAGAAACTTAATACGGTAAACAACTATGAAATTATATATTACGACAACAACCAATGAAATTTGGGTGCTCAATTAGCGCGGGGGCTAAAAGAGCGGGAAGGCGTCTGCGATCGACGTGCGCTCGAGAACGCACGCAAATCGAGACTGTGTGACGCACAACGCAACACTAAATGATATTCAAAGCGATTTGTCCAAGCGAATGCACAGTCTGATAAAAAAAGTGACAGTGTCGAGGCGAACGTGGGTGGCAACAGACCATACACTATTGAATAAGGACTCCTTTTTATCTAGACTTTTTGAAAAGTCATTATTGTATTTTAGGACTATACAATTAAATTATGATATCAAGATGTTGGTTCACATTCATGGCTGTTTTCTACATATTAGGTCTTTACCTATGAAATTGCCGTTTTTCACGAAATAAATGAAGCGTAATTTTTTTATATATTTTTTATTTCTATTAATCAAAATAATCACCCATGCAATCAATGCATCTTTGCCAACGCATTGGTAGCTTATTGATGCCTTTCTTGAAGAAATCAGCTGGACGGGAGGCAACAAATTCTTCAAAGGCATTTTGTACTGCCTCTCGGGTATTGAATTTTTTTCCCGCCAAGAAGTTATCCAAATTCTGGAAAAAGTAGAAGTCTGTAGGCGCAAGGTCTGGTGAGTACGGCGGATGACGGAGAACTTCCAACCCCAACTCTTGTAGCTTGGAGACCGTCTGCTGTGCAGTATGAGGTCGCGCGTTGTCGTGCAGGAGCAGTGGAGCCGAACGATTGACCAAAGCTGGTTGGAGACGTGCGAGCTTCTCCATCATTGTGTTCAGTTCTTCACAGTACACATCTGCAGTAATGCTTGTCCCGTTTGGCAAGAAGCTGTGATGAATTACACCCGCGTTAGACCACCAAACAGTGACCATCACTTTTCTAGGGGTAAGTTTTCGTTTAGGGCATTGTTTGGGTGCTGAACCGGGGTCCAACCAACTTGCTGAGCGCTTACGATTGTCAAACAGGATCCATTACTCGTCAAAAGTAACAATGCGGTTCCGAATTCCTTCATTTGTATGCCTGCTGAGCAGTGCAAGGCACGTCTCCACGCGTACTTCGCGCTGGCGGTCATTGAGTTCGTGGGGTACCCATTTGTCAAGCTTTTTTACCTTGCCAATTTGACGCAAATGGACCAATATTGTTTTGATGCTAACGTCGAAAGCTGCTGCTAATTCAGCCGTGGATTGAGTTTCATCAGCTTCCACAATTGCCTTTAATTCGTCATTGTGGACCAAAGTTTTCGGACGACCACGGGGTTCATTTTTCAGGTCAAAATTTCCAGAACGGAAGCGGGTAAACCAATAACGGGTGGTGCGTTTGTTTGTGGTGTTCGCTCCGTAAACGTCGTTGATGTTGCGTGCCGCTTGTGCCGCTTGTGCCGCTTTGCTGCCACGACGGTACTCATACTCCATAATTACACGAATTTTTAACTTATCCATGATGACGAAAAATGTTCGAATGCGTTGAAAACAAAACACTAACTATTAAACAAATGACGATTTTAGAAAAAGAATTCCATGTTTGTCATATAAAATTAATTTGAAATTAGAATTATCAGTCAAAAAAAAATATTTTCATTTGAAATGGCCAGTACGGCAAAACGGCAGTTTCATAGGTAAAGACCTATTATTTGTCTACTTCAGTCAAATTCTACTGAAGTTTTTTGGCAGTTTATCTTTACGCACGGGTCTCTCCGTTTGTGATTCTGTCATCGAATAAAATATTTATTATGCTAAGCAATTGAACTAAAACTAGGCAATTACCTCCAAAATGGTTTTTGAATTTAAAGTTTTGTCTCTAATCTTGGTCTACAAAAAAGAAGAATGGGAGATTCAGAACCACCATTTTAAATTTTTAAATAAAAAAATGTTCAAAACTTTTTTATATAAAATTTAAAGTTCTCATGAGCTTATTAGCTTGTGGAATAAATATTATTACCCTATTTTCTACCCATGCATTCTTGAATTGGAATAATTCATTTATTTTATACATGTTTTCATTTATTTATCTTTTACTGAAACTAAACGCTAATATTCAAGGCCACATTGCCTCATGCTACAAGCATGACATATTGTGTTGTTAGTACCAAATAAAGGGCTTATTAATCACCCAGTTAGAATATATTTGTCAGTATTCCATTAACAGGTATCTGTATTTCTCATAGGCGTTACACACTGCGGCCCATTTTGAGGTTAATTTTTAATTAATCTTTTCACAGGTACAATTACATTACATGTTTAATTAGGCTGTGTTACAGGATACAAATTTTTGTTATAACTTGATGCAACAAACAGTCTTAAGGCAGTTCTCAAAATACATAGATCGCTGCCATTCTTCTTTATTCACCGAAACTGTTCTCGTCCAATCTTAGAAACCTTTGCAACGATTGAGATTGGCGTACTACATGGCCAATTTCAATATCCTATATCCGGGGTATTGGAAAGAAGCAGCCGCCGACTGAATTCCACCGGATCGAACAGAATTTTTTATATGTTGTGACTGCAAAGTCACTTATACAAGTACTTGAGTGCTGTTTAGGCGGCACTTGGTAGTTAGTGCATGATTGCAATCAAGCTCAATGTTTTATTATAAATTGTAACTACGCTTATCTATTAGGATTCTTTCGAAACTACTTGTCATAGTGACTGGTAGTTACCGACTGTTCAAAGAACTGGTGGTGGGGGCACTTCATTTTATTAGAACTATTAGAAGTTATTCGCGAGCGTATTTCCAGTAGCATTTGTCAAAGAAGAGAAGCAATATTATTTTGTTTTATATTAAATCTCAATACAATGAAAAAGTTTGAAAATAAAGATAGATGTTATTTGGAACTTCTTCTGCTGCCAGTACATCGTTAGGCCTTTTCAGTGGCCCCGTATTGAATTTGGATGTTTGTATAGATAGAAACTACATTACGTTGCTTAGAAAGCCAGCGATTTTTTGTTACATATGTTTTCCCACATTTCTTTGACAAATTTTCGCCGTACGGTATTTCAGGTAAAGACCTATTGTGTAATATTTTGATGACATCCTTACGTACTTACAAACTGTGTCAATAACTCTTTTATGATGAAATTGTCGTGTTTCTTTAACTGAAGAAAGGAAATAAAGACAAGATATTATATAAGAGATACACACCCACGCTACTGCACGTAGCGTGTACACACTCAGTACTGCTGAGGCAGGGTCAACAAATGAAGTCCGCGTGCTCACGGTACTTACCGCTCGGCTTATGAAAGCCATCACAAGTTATGACAGAACAATGATGTACAAGGAACTTATAATAAAAATAAATATTTAAATTATTAAGTAACCAAAATAGATTAGAATAGACGTTGTAGGCTACTAAATACATCCAACGGTAGAGACATGAACCCTAGCAATTCATTAAAGGGGTAGTTTCAGGCTGCATATAAAACACAGTGTAATTGATTGCGATAATAGAATATAGTATTCATATTATTTTTAAAGCAGTTTACGTAAGCAAAGCAGCGGGCTATAACTGGTGGAGAAATAAACTAGAGTCCCCGCATGATACATCCGCGGGGTTATGATCCCGCGGGAATATCGGGATACAATATAGCCATGCTACTGCCGGATAATGCAATTCTGTAATGGGGAAAGAATTTGGAAAATGACTAAAAATAAAGTATGTCATATTTGTATAGTATTATGATAATGCATTAAGTTGACTGAAAGAACTACAGTTCTGCAATGAATAGTTTACTGGAGACATGGATGTGCGCTGATGATGGCGACGCTTCACTGGTGACGCTTTATAGACAATGGTACTGCGTTGTGACGTTACAAGTCAGTAACGTCAGCTCTGAATCTATGGGAATACGTATAACATTATAATAACTTAAAATATTCGGCGTTTACAATGTATATTATGTTGTTATTTTATCTGGTCATAAAGTATTGAAGTTATTGCTACATTTGAATTTTTTAATTCATGTTATATCTATGTATGTGCAGTATTCCTACTACTTTATTTTTAAAGATCTTTGAGTGATAATTAAGTATGCTTTTGAGACCAAATGCCAATATCCTACATATTACGAACGAACAAACAAATCCTTCACAATGAGAGCAAATATAGGTTTAAACATGATAAACTGAGTCAAACACAAATACAATTAGTTTCACATGGAACCTCTTGCACTACGTACAATGCGTGACAGAGGACGCCATGTGTAATGTTTTGTTGATTTGAGCTCTGCTTCGTGACAAAAGGTTCAGTTTAATATTAGTTTCACGTTTGTTTAAATCTAAACACGATCATTAGAACTTGACATCGATGGGTCTACCAGCGAGCATTGAACCAATACAATTAATTTACATTTAATTAGAGCTACTAAAGTCAAATTTTACGTCACGAGGGAGAGGATATAGATGAGGGCGTCATTAACATTATTTCGTGTCGTCACTAAGTGAGATAGGTGACAAGCTCCTCAATAATTGTAACGCCTGATCCAACTTGGTCGCAATTCGATTATCCGCGAAAAACGCCGACAGACGAAAACGACGCGAGCTCTATTCAGACTTGCAAAATCTGTCTCTTTCTCAGTTTCATTATTGTAAAGTTTCATAAATGTAGTATACTTCAGTTTCTGTGAGCACCAGATCCGTTGCTTAAGTCATGTAGGAGAGTCTCCTATCTTCCGGTATTTTTATTAATACAAGTGTTGTCATCAGAAATTAGTATTATTATTGTTACAGCGGCCAAAGAACTCACAATCTATGGCTCTGAAGCATGAGACGAACCAATGGGATTCCAAAATGGCGTAATTCTGGATGCGCGTACGTCAAGGCACTATTCTATAATCCAAGCAAATGAGTATGATAAGTTGGCGAAAATGTTGCCATTATCGTTTAATCCCAAAGTTACCAGTGTATTAGTGTATTTCATTTCACATACATACAATAGTATTTCATTTTAATCGTAAATTGGAGGAAACATTTATATTTTCTGTCAACACCTACCCCGATCAAAGCTAAGCTAGACGCCGAGAAACTTATTTCCAAAATAAATATCCCGATACTTTAAAAGTGGCTCAATTTGCGAAAATGCAATGCAATGTTCCAGAAGTATTTTCAGAGCATTCTTATTTACAATTCATCCTGAAACGCTCAAAAGCCTTAAGAACACCAATAGAGTTTAGTTTTCCCAAATTTAAAACATTATAACTTCTTAAATCTTATTAAAGAAACTTCGACTTGATGGTTAAAGATTAAGATTGACAACGGCTTGGGTTAGACAGATTTTTTGGTGGAAACCTTTAAGGAAATAAGTGAAGAATCTACTCAAAGTCCTTTCTTTGTTAGGCATATTGATTTTCTCTTTGCTTTTTACAATATTGGTTCGAACGGCTGGTTGAGATCCATTGTGAGACGTGGCACCTTATTCTTACAGGCGAGGAGCCTTCTTAATGGCGGCAACAATCAATATGTGAAGTGGGTCTGCGAATACTGAAGGTGGGTAAAAGCGGATTTTTAAGGATCAACTATTGGGGTTTTAATTCTTTTTTGGACGTGAGGTACACTCTGACCCTCAAAGGTCCTTTTGTTGTAGGGGTTTTAATGAACTTACTTTTTCAAATATTTATTTAGTTGAGGTGATATTTACTTGAATTTGTACAGTAAAAAGATATGTCAACAAGTAATTCCAAAATAAAAAATGTTTATGTCTGTTTCTTACTCATGTAGGTGCAACAGTAAATATAGCTTCACGTCACAGAATAGCCCGGCTATGACATCCCAACATTTTGTTTGCTAAAATAATAGTTGAGGGTTGAGCTTGTTTTGTTTTTTGACAGATGAAGTCCGGAGATTTGGAAAATCTCACTCTGTTGAGACCTTAATATAAAAAAGTATACTGTCACTAAATAATACAATCGTCACGTATTATCAAATAACAATCAACATAGTATTTCTCGTTTCCATCTATCATGGCACATCTCATGTGTTACCGCCGACGTGAACAGTGTGTGATCAGGGTTGTGAAGTGTCGCGAGCACTTGAGGAGGCGGCATGGAGCGCACTACATCTAGTGAGGGAGGGTTTCGGTAAGTTGCTGTAAGAGGGAATCTTTAATAGTTATCTGTGTTGGGCTCTTTTAGGGTATTTGGTATTTTGTGGCTAGGAATTATTAGGTAATGTTTTATTGCCACTGAGAAAATAACGTCGGGTCAGGTTAGTTCAACTTAGCTGAGCTACAACGCATACTATACTGATGACGGCCATACATTAAATCTAAAATATAAATAGACAAAACATACATTCCCAGAAATGTAGCCCGCGAATGATACCTCGTGTCTCCTCTACTGATATGCCATAATTGATATATGTTCACCTATTTTTGTAAGTGTTCAGGTTAACGACCCTGGGCTATTTATCGACTCAGTATTATCCTGGACTCCACATGTTACTGATGTGCCAGAATGTTTCTGGTTCAGTACATTGTTTGTAGGTCTCAAAAATTATTCTCCGTATTAATGTTACAGTTATATTGGTGAAATCTCTTGTGGTGCCTGTTATAGATTACACTGACTTCAGTTACTTGGATGTTTGCGAAGACCAACTCAATAGGCTGGAACAACTGATGAACAATAGCATCAGATTTGTATGTCTACTTCAACTCCGTAAATATAATCAAGTATCTGCCTATCGCGAGTAATTAAAATGGCTCCCGAATCGTACACGAAGTGACCCTCGTCTTCTCTGTGTGTTACATTCTGGTCTGTAAGAAGTTCTTTATTGTTTATGTATATCGCCGTGTATCTTTAATTTGATTTTCTTTTACATATTGCTTACCTACGCTAATTTACTACCTAAAGTAGAGAATGCCTTATGGTTTTAAGCCCTCCTGTTTAAACAAATAAATAGAAAGTAAATAGTCTCTTAGTGCAGACACACGTTAGTGGCTGAACAAATACTATTCTGCCTCATATCGCTTTATTCATTAGAATGCCGTCGGAAGACTAAAGGAAAGTTTTTCGTGGTGAGCATGTTTTAGTCTGTTTTTTTAAAAATGCAATTCGTTCGTTCTACTAGAACTTGAAAGCTTGCAAGTTTTTAACTAATAGAACAATGATAGTAAAAAGAGACATTCTGAGGTAGCACCAGTGGTGTTGCGTCCAAGCCGCTCGCTCTCGGTCTAGGGCAGCCGAGCGGTCAATAAAACCGTGTCAAGTGAAGGGTGCTACGGTTTGTCCTTCCTGTGCTAAAAACGTTAAAAAGAATATTAGTGACACTCGGATACTGTGTAATATGTACATTAGGTATTTTTGTACGTATTTATAATGATGGCACTTTTAACATTTTAATTTCGATAGGGGTGGTCTGTCCTATTTGAACCAGTATAATAACCACGTCAACAAGGTTGTGTTCCGGAAGCAAGAGAAGTTACAGAAACAAACACAATTCCAACTGAACCCTGTGCTCGGCAACACATCACAATCGATCAATCATTCCAACAATAAGTTTATCAATAGCATCTATGATTGACTAAAGGGAAAAGTCGACTGACCGACGCAGTAACGCACAGTCGACACCCCTGAATCTAAGGACTTTTGGAATGGACATGGAATTTTGCATGGTCTCGTTAGTATTATGCAAGCGAGCGATGAGCAAGAATATCTTGAATTTCTACAGCTTGAAGTGCGACAATATGGGTGGATATCTCTATAAAATTCCTTTAACGTAATAAAGCAGTAAGATTTAAGATTAAATTTGTGAAGATAATATAAAAGAGCGTAAAGTTCAAGCATCCATATGAACAATACATCTTTATTGTAGCCAACCGGGACCATGTTGATGGCACGTGTTGTATTTACCGCAGGAATATGGTTGAAGCTGCGCCACAAGTTACAATATCCCTATTGTTCCCCAAACGACTACTTCCAAAGGCAGAGCAAAACTAGGAATTCTCTCAAGTATAGTTTTTCGTAAATTTCTACCAAGTTTACGTTGACCCGCTGTCATAACAACAAGGCCTGAGGCTCGATTCTTGAAACATTTGTTAGAAACTATATGATTGCATGCAACTTGAGTTATAGTTCCTTTTATAATTTGTAAAACTTTACCCGACACAGTCATGTTTAGCAAATGTTTTATTTAATTTCGTTTCATGTTTTCGTTTAACATTATTTTTTATGTTTTTTTCCCAAACACTCCAGCTGTATGGCCTCAAAGTAAGCAGAGCTTGTGTTATGGACAACCATACAACGAAACTGGGGTGGGAACCCAGAATAAACATAAATATAAATATTAACAACCACGACCCGAGAAACAAACATTTACACTCATACATTTACTCGTATGTTCATCACACAAATTATTGCCCCGGCCAGGACTTGAATCTGGGACCTACAGCGTATGAGACAGGGCTATTAACCACTACGCTACTCGATCGTCTAATAATAATATACCTCCGCTCCTAGTAAGAAGTCGTTACTTGTTTAAAACCAATAGGTGATGGCATTCACTGCAGGCGATACCAAACCCACTAGAAAGCGAGTTCTCAAGCTTGAGAGTGATAACGAGCGATTCAAAATAGACCCCCATTTGTACTCCGAAAACGGAGCGAGGGCGAAATTACTTAAGGTACTCGTACATCCTCGCGTCGGTAGTACAGTCGACGCTTATTCACACAGTTTAAGTAAAGCCTAGAAAAACGACGTAACCGGGGTCGTTTGCATAATTTGAGGGTAACATTTAAATAAAAACTCTTTTTAATGAGCTTTGTGGAATAAATCTCTAACATTTTATTTTCTGACTTCTCGATTAGTTAGTCTATTATAATTTCATTTTTATCCGTTCAATTCAATTACTTGGCCAGGAAAATTAATTAAGAACATATATGAAACATGTTGAATAATAATTGCCTGCTATATGACATAGGTAGGTACGCTTTCAAGCTTGTTCACGGGCTTCAGAAGTATATTCCCGTATTTTTTACAACAGACGTTTCACTACTCTCGGTTTACATCCGCTACTTCATGGGAAGTAATATAAACAGAGAGAGGTTTCCAACCGATGCAGATGCACTTACACTAGCCAAAGAAAACGTCTTAAATCTATTGAACTCCCTCTTCTGTTACCCTGCATAGTCGTGCTCTACCCAAAAACAACAGAACCTTAAGATAAAGCTCCCAAAGTCATTTCTTCAAAGTCTTCACTTCCTCACACAATTAATTGAGAATTCATACTTCCAACACACACAGAAATACTCGCGTTAAAGAAACCCGAACAACAACAACAAATTGGCAGAACGACGGCCAACGACCTTGTTTCCGCCGAAAACAATAATATTGAAAACGTACAGAAACCGGCGTAAAGACGAAGTGGGAAAGCGTAAAGACTGGCGTTTGTGAGAGCACACTCAAGAAAATACATATTCTTTATAAAAAGCGGGAGAAGTAAGAAACGAGTGGTCGGCACTTGTTTGCGTGTGAGAAGACGTCGGGAATACGACTGCCTTTTTTAGGGTTCCGATGGAAAACTGTTGTGTGGTTTTGTTATGAACTTTGTAATAATTTTTATTGTTTCAGTGACTTACTTAGTGAATTGCGAAAGGAACCAGCCGCGCTTGTAATCGATGTAATAGCTTTCCATGTCTTCACTTTCGAACAACTTTGTCTCTATCATTACTGATGTATACGCACAGAAGTTGTTATATAGCTATTTTAAATATTTTTTTAAATAATTGTTCTGAATGACGCAGCTATTATAAAAAGAATTGAAGAAAATTATTTAACTTATGTTGTTTGGCTAACTTGTGTCCTATCTGATATCTACCAGAGGATCTTTAGCAAAAGAATTATATAATATATCCTTAAAATCTCCTATTTGCTGTCCAATGACAGGATAATTGGTACTTAATGTTTACTTTTCGATTGCCTAAAAACATATGCTTTGTAAGCAAAATATTTATAACATATGTTAATTTAATTACTATAATGTTGTTTTATCAAAACTGAAAGTATTCGGAGAAAAAGAACATTTTAGGAAAACAAGTAGAATAATTTATATCTTTATTAATCCTATCAAAATAAAAGTTTTACGGTAAAGCAAAGGAACATGTAATGTACATATCATAGGTTAATCTTAAATTATCCATAAATAAGCTGCATTGTTTTCAGCAAGTTTTTATATGCTTTAAGTTCTTTCCTTGTCTCGGCAACTGAAATAAAATGTATTAACACATTTTTATATAATGATTATTATTAATAACTGTTTTAAACTATCGCGGTTATTTTCACTATAATTTAATGAATTTTCGGGATTCTTACCACGATTTTCGGACTGCACAGTCCGCGATCATGGTGATTGCAACAGCATCGAAATATCGGTCGCGCAAAATAAAAATCGAAAATCGTGGTAAGAATCCCGTAAATTAATTAAATTATAATGATTATAATTAGTTCGATTTCCAACTGGATTTATCCTTCAAATATGCTAACTATAATTTCTTTCAACTCACTCTAATCAAAACAAGAATCCAGTGACATCTTCTAGCTCTTCCCAAAAGATTTGCCCGCAGTACATAATCTATAAAAACAAATACAAAATGAATCCCCAAACTTGCCATTCACTGATTCGTTCAATTACCTTCGATTCACCACTTGTCCACGTTCAATAGCGTGTCGTCCTTCGTTCAAACCTTTGATGACCCTTGTGGTACCTGTGTCGACAGGGTGGTAAAAGATGTAAGTTGATTATAAGCAGTTCAAAGAAATGGGCGTAGTCAATGCTATTTTGCGTAAATGGGTATGTACGAAGCACGATGTACGAGCGGAATGTATAAAAAACTAGTTAAATACTTGTCTGAGTTCAATTTATTTTATGCAGTCTTCCTAGGTACTTCACTAAATTGACTTTCTACGCAGACATGTTTAGAGTCAAGCCTGGTTTAGAGTAATAATAGCTGGATAATAAAATACAACGCTTGCAATTAACGTATGACGGAAACTCAATTCTTGAAGGGAGTCACAAATATGTTACATTACATGACAGTATTCTTTGAGGATATTCAATAAATAATTAATTACTATGACCCTTACAGTGTTAATATATTCTTGAACACGATTTAAAACTAAACAAGCGTGGTTGTGTCCGGCCTACGGGACACACCCGCCTGTAACATCACGGTGCGCAGATACTTCATGCACGCAGCGTCCGCTGTGTAAGGTTGGATGGCGGGGTGTGTGAGCCTTCTGTGACATCTACTTGTAGAAGCACTCTTTGTTACTGGCGAACACATACAGTTTGATAACAATCCACAAGAGATATTATGATTGGTTTTTTCTGACATTATCTTGTACACCATTATGCTCCCTCGATAAAAATGTAAAAATTAAAATTGTAGTTTTGTTAAAATTATCTTTTGTACTATATGATACTTCAGAGTATAGTCTGGACACTTAATTCATTTTACCTAATCCTAAAAGGTGTTTACCATTTTTCAGGTTTTGAATTTATAAAATAAATATATTTAGTTCGATTTTGCCCCATTAGTCTGATTTGTTTAATGAACAATGTTCTGCACTAAATAAGTTCTGCAAGAGTTAGGCTTTACACACGTATTTACAGGCACTTTTACATTACAAAAAATGTATCTTAGCAATTGTTTATCTGTTAACTCCTAGCCTCACCCTCAGCATCCTGTTTATCCTGAAACCCTTTCTACAGAACCCACATTAACACGTCACTAGCGGCTTGTCGGCCATCTTGAGCCATCATCTGTCAGTGTCGAAGTACAATTTTTTTTTGCTGCCGAAGCAACTTGGGAGGTGGAAGATGCGTCATGCATACCTCCGCAGGCACCGTCTTCTGCGGGCTGGTGTGGGGCTTACAAGAGTGGCACCTACCCACTAGAAACCACCTTGCTGGCTGTGGCATGGGAATGCTGAGCAGCCGGTAACCGGTATGCCTACGGTGGCATACATGACGCATCTCCCACCTCAAAAAAAAAACCTACCAGCGAAGACTAACTTCTTTAACTTCCCTGACCGTGGTACGGGGTACGGTCGGAGACGACGTGGAGTGGTGCTCCTAATTGGCCAATAAAGCGCACCGGGGCAACGCTAACAGGTTGTGTTAGCACCGTTAGATGTCCACCTGTCTGTTCACGGAGAACTACGACGACTCGTAGTCCTGGAAAGCAGAGCTTGCCGGAGCGGCGACGGCGACGAAGATAGGCGACGACGAGCTGCAGGCGATGACTATGAAGATGTGTCATAAAATGACGGTCCTAGAAATTTAGGAGGCTATGGTACGAGCAATAAGCGTCGTGAAAACAACGTGTGAAATTTGGGATGTTCAACTAGTGCGGGGACTAGAAAGCGGAAGAGTGACAGCGATCGACGTGCGAACAAGTCCGCACGCAAACCGAGTCTGTCGAAGTGCTTTCTTTTCCCCTGTAAGGGGTGGGCAGGAGTAACTAAAAAAATGCTCTTACGCATACCCCGCGCGCGCAATCGAGGTTATGTGGGTGCTCCGAGCCTACCAGAGCCACTACCCACTAAAAAAACCCCTGAATGACTCTGGCAATTTTTGCCTCACAGCCTTCATCTGAAGCGACGACCAATTGGTGGAAAAGGCCACTCAAGCGGGGCCCTGAAGGGTCACCCACTGGGAATTACATATCACTGAAAGTGCTCAAAGCACTTAAGTTCAATTCATAGCACTGAAAGTGCTCAAAATTGCAAACAGAAATTAAAAAAATTTGAATTAAATTTTGAATTTGATTTTGCGGCTAGAAGGGCGTCGACATCGTTTCACAGCTTCGTACGCTTGCGCATTCCTTGGCCTAGCGACTTTAAACTTCGAATCAAGGACAGGGGTAGCATATGAGACTGAATCTCGAACTAAAGCATTGGGGTGGGTTTTGGAGAGTTCGAAGAACGCTTCCGAGACTGTTTTGAGGTGCTGTTGCACTGTAGGTATTTTAATGTAGGTTTCTCTTTGCAGGTCTACGTTACGCACGTACCATAGTGCGTATGTGGCCCTGCGGCAGAAGAGATTTTAAACCACCTGCAGTTTGTGCAGGAGGAAGGGTTTGGCGTGGGCAAAGATTGGCGAGGCATAAGTCATGACGGGTCTAACGCAGGTCTTAAAGAGCATTCGTTTGTTACGAAAGGACATTTAAATATGTCTACCTAACATACTATTTAGCCGGCTTAAGTAGAGACGGGCAAGTTTCGTTACTCTATCGATGTGTGGTTTGAAAGAAAGCGTCGGGTCAAGGGTGACGCCTAAGTATTTAGCACTGTGCTTCCCTAGGGGATGGGAATACCTAGCACTCGAACGTGGGGATTGTCGTGGTGACGACGGCGTTTGTGGTCGAAGCGAATCGCATAAATCTTGTCTGGATTCATATCGATACGCTATTTTTGAAACCATATACCGAGGGCGTTTACGGCCTTTTGGAGTCTGGTGATGAGGTGCGGGACACAGCGGCTTTTGTTGTTAAGGGCAGTGTCGTCGGCAAAGAGGGCAAGTTTGATGCTTTTCGGCGGGGTGGCAATGTCGTTGATGTACACGGTGTACAACAGAGGGGCAAGGACTAAGCCTTCAGGGACTCCAGCCTTTATTGGACGAGGCGCGGAAAGCGTGCCTTCATGTTTAAACTGAAACGTACGATCTTTGATAAACGACGCGATTATCCTGACTAGGCGATCCAGTAAGCCTATTTTTTTATTTTATTATTTTATTTTATAGAGTTTTTTTTATTCTCATACCTCTGGCATGGTGGCCACAGACTGTTTTTTCCTTTTTTGAGGTTATTTCGAAATTTTTGTTTTTAATGCTGAGCTATTTAGTATTATTATTGCGGTACGATATTAAACTCCTTATTATATTATTGAATTTTTGCGACAGATAACATGTTCTGGTGGATTAATCAGTTTACACTTTAGGACGTTTTGATTCAATTTGATTATACACGGTACAGATATAATAACATACATACTTAACATGTTTTATGACAGCTAACATATACCAATAACATTATCAAATTGTACAACAAACAACATATATTAATTAAGTTTTACATTAAACAATTATACATAAATAAATAATAGAATATTTGCGACAGGTAATATATATGTATGAATTTTTAACTTATTTAACAACACAAGATACTCCAATTCCAATCAGATATATATACATTAAACAAGAATTAAATGGACAGAAACAATTTTTGTGGCAGACAACATATACGAATGAAACTTTTTTGAAATATACAACAGAAACAACATAATAGGTATCATGTTAATTAGGTTTTACATTAAGATAAAATATATTAAACTTGAAAGACATAACCTTTATTTATTAAATTATAAGTGAAATTATACCAGCATTTGCACAATTTTTTATACGAGAACATTCTCAATATTAAATAGTATATATACTTATTATTGACTATTTTCCGTTTATTTCTGCATTTTTCACTTCAAGTACTACATGCCAAATATATGTTTCATTGGGATATTTCTAAAAATATCCCAAGAACATATTTTCCCATCTACTAATAAGCCATCTAGTCACTCCCATTTTTTATTCTATGCAGACCCGGTTTCGCAGCGATTAGGTTTCCGCTGCACTACATACATTAGGTTGGCGCTTCCAGTGCAATTCCGGCGAACGGTAATTTGTTTCTGTGTTTGGATTAGCAGATAAGATTCAATTCCGATATTTCTCCAGAATAGCAGGGCATTGAATCCTCCGCTAATCCAGACATCTTTCATTTCCAGCGCCTGGTTCGCCGGTTTTACCAACAAATTAACCTCATTTATGCATGCTGTCCTGGTATTGCGGGCATTTGTGTATGCAACCGAGACCTCAGCAGTACGCCACGGAGGATCTAGCCAGAGCGTCCCATCGCTTCCACAGCGGGCATATCTGGCTAAATGCGTTGTGCTCACGTTGGTCGTACTGTGCGGTCTCGCAGTTGCAGCAGGTCGGGGTCTTCCCAGCCAGCCACTTCTCACAACTCGCCCTGAGGTGGTGACCACCACAATGGCTACACCGATCTAGAGACGTCTTGCAGTACTTTTTGCTGTGGCCAAACTCCAAGCAACGGGTACATTGTGCTAAGGGCGACTGGTCCTCCACTCTGACACGCTGCAGGTCAACGTGTGCCTTTCTTGCTTCAGTCGCAATGATCAGATGACCGGTGATGTTGTAAGCACAATGTGACCCGTTAGCGGATTATTTTTATAGAGTTTATAAACGAGGCCGCTGTGCCAGACTTTATTGAAAGCCTTGGCTACGTCAAAGAAAAGTTCGACGGTTTTATTACGCCGCGGATAGAAGCCGTCGAGTATGTACTCGACGATACGATGGACTTACTGAGGGTAAGAGTGCTTAGCGCGAAAGCCGAACTGATGGGGAATAATATAAATAATAATAATAATATAGAGAGTGTGACTCTCTCGAGAAGTTTAGCTATGGCCTTGAGGAGGCTGATGGGTCTGTGATTAGCCGGGTTATTCAGAGGTTTACCCGGCTTGGGAATGCCTATTACTGTCTCTTCTTTCCAAGCTTTTAGGAAAGTAGCTAAGGTCAAAGCAGGGCTTGAAAATGATAGCTAACAAGGTTAGCATAATATGTTGAGGCAGGTTATTAAATGCATGGTTGGAAATTCCATCCGCACCCGGAGCCTTTTTGAACTTTTGACTTCTAATGAGAAGAGAGATTTCATCATTAGACACTGTGACGGGGTCGGTGGTGATGGGGAGAGAGTCCTAACGGAGGACTTCGTCCTCCACCGCGTGGATGTGGAAGGGAATGTCGAAGTGCTCAAACGAGCCTCGTCAAGTAGTCGCTGTTGGTTGTCAATGCGCAACTGTGTCACTACTACGAATAATGCGGATGTTGTATTGTGTTCCTCTAGCTTGAGTGCCGTGAGTGTGGTGGTTAAAATATTGTAAATGTAATATTATTCTGTGGATTGAGGCTCGATATCATTAAATTTTCCTTCTATATAAATACTAGGACACTTATAACTCTGCTTTTACTTGAATTATTTTAATGCGTATTGTGCGTTCTGTTTTGGCCCCTTGCTAACGTGTCTGCAAAACGTCGTGATGATCGGTTGTTAACTTCAGGCTGGAGAGAGTAATCTAGCAACTTAAAGATTAAAATAAAAAAGAGCTAAATAACTCTTAAAAATGGTATATTAACGTGCGGAGTGATCAATCATCATGTTCCATCGCCGAGTTGAAATGCAAAAGCTTATTATATTTACATAATAAAGGGACAGAGCTCCTATAAACCACAATATTAATTTTTAACCAGAAAATACTTCTTGTTTACCTAGAAACCGATAATAAAGCCCTTTATAAAACCAAATACATTAAAAATTACAATCTCATTTCTTGTCAATACTTCCCCTTATCAAAATGAACAATTTAATTTAAAAACTCAACGAAACGGGCGTTTCGGATACTGTGCATTAAGAAGAGGCTCAAATAACTGATGTTTAATAACCAACGGAAGAAAAGGCTTTCCTTATAATTACAGTTTCCTTAAAGGAAAAAGAATTGTTTTTCTTTAAAATAGAATCGATCAAGTTCTGATGACGAGTAAAATGTTAAGTATCGGTGAGGGTTTCGATATTTTTACTGCGGAGTTTTAAGTAGGTTGAGAGGAAAAGATTTTATTTTGGATTTTTATTTTATCTATTTTTTAGCTTTTCAACATTGAGCATCTACAAAACAAAAATATTTTGAAAACATACACAATTAGATGAAATTGCCCAGTACTTACAGGAAAACCCAGCGTGCAACTAAAAAGGATTACAAACTACAATCAAGTAAAAACATCAATTAGCAAAGAAAAATAATTCAATAACAAC
Organism: Marasmarcha lunaedactyla; assembly: GCA_923062675.1. Taxonomy (NCBI): domain Eukaryota; kingdom Metazoa; phylum Arthropoda; class Insecta; order Lepidoptera; family Pterophoridae; genus Marasmarcha; species Marasmarcha lunaedactyla. Next base: position 2,640,051 of record OV281359.1, read on the forward strand.
AACAAAGAGGAAAAAAAAACAAAATATAGACTAAATAAAGTGGACACAAATAATAGTGCTTAGGACAACAACAGCTTTTTTGAACAGGGAATCGAAGAGTGTGTCAAGTCTGCCTCAGCATCTAACGGTGGGTAGGGTAATACATGCGGTTCAAAGAGCTCCGAGATCTTAGGTTGGAACGACATCTTGGTAAGCGGAAAAGTTTGATATTGTTAACTCTCTGTGGTCTGTTGGGAGCATTGAATCGAAATTTGTTAAGTAATTCAGGAGTATTGAAAACACCAGTGACTAGCTTTTTAAGGAATACAATGTCTCTACGTTTTTCGTGATTTGTATTTCAGCGCTTGTTTTTTAGAAATCTGTGGTCACTTCTGCCGTTATACTGTTGATCGAATTATCGATTTGCATGATAATACATATTACTATGAATAAGATTGTTGGTAGCACCTAGCACGTATTACTTAGTTAAGTACTTATTTTCATGCCAATAATTTCGTTTAATATACGTTGCTCAATCTTACTTTGCTCTGCTTCACATGATGCCACACATCTTAAATACCCGAGTAAATGTAATGCAGTAATTACATTGTAACGTTTACGCATAGACCACGTGAAGTGTGCGATGTCAAAGTAAGGCTTTCAGTATCAAATTGTTTGGCTTAATACTATTTTTCATTTTTTTTTTAATTTAATTTCATAATAAAAAACTTAAATTGAAGAAAATAATATATATATATATATATATATATTAGCATCAGAAAACCACTAAGGTTTGAAAGATAATGTCTACATTGGTGGTAATGATGAATATTAGGCTTAAAATACAAGTATACGTATCAAAAAAGGGAATTTCAATTGTGATAATCAGCAATACACATTCAATAATACATAAATCAGTTACAAATGTTGTTGTGAGCTTAACATTTGGCTTCTTGTGGTTTCTCCTAGTCACAATTGAAACGGTAAATTTTACATTCTTTTTAGTTTCAAATTTTATTAAATTATAGATTTCTTTACCCAAGTATTTTGTTTTTATATTTAATTTGCTTTTCTTTTTCTTTACAACATACAAAAAATATTTATCTTTTTAACTTTATGAATCCATTTGATACCTTAGACACCTTAATTCTAAAGCCTTAACAATTATCCTGCAACCAGTAAAGATTAATTTTTATAGTACCCACCAATGCCTACTCTCAAGCATGTTTAAATTGAAATGAAATGAAATGAAAACACACTTTATTGCCAAACCAGTTACAATAAAAATACACAAAAAAAAATTAATTAACGAACAAATAGAGAATGACAATATAGGCGGCCTTATTTCTAAAAGGGTGATCTCTTCCACGCAACCTTGAAATTCATAATTTGAAAATAGTTTATAAAAATATAAACACATACATACACATATACATAAATACATAAATGAATTCATAATACATACATAACACATTTCGATCTTTGTAATAAAATATATTCAAAAGTACCTATATCAATTCAATATCATAGAGAGAGACAATAATTCTTTATATTAGTTTTAAACGTATTAAGCGTTTTTGCAGCATGTGAAGAGTCAGGAAGCGAATTCCATAGAGACGTGGCTTTCACTGTGAACGACTGCTGTTAAAAACGGGATGTGTGACTATGAGTGTTGCACTGACAAGGTGTAAACAAGCGATACACAGGGTGCGAACGCCGCCACGGTAAACCGGGTGTAACCGGCTGTACTAGGCGTCCGGCAATGCGAGGATTCGGACAACAAAGTGTTACGCAGTGTATTTACCCAGCATGCGATGACTGGCGAATTTTTGGTGTGGCCTTTTTATTAGCGGGAAATTTATTTTTGACAAAGAAGAAAGACAAGACAAATGCCTGCCAGTTTAAAAGTAATAATAAAAAAGGAAAAATTACTACAATAGTGACTGATTCTGTCAACTTAAATCTTGACACTTGTGAATGTAAGGACTTTATTCAAATATGTCGTACATTAAATCATTACTAAAATCGGGTTGCGCGGAAAAGGGGCTTTAGGAGGCGAAACATTTTTCCATGTTTTAAAAGTTAGTTATACAATTGGATGTTGTAACAGGAAAGCAATGAAATGATTCTGTGATTTGTTATAATTTATTTTATCATAGCCATGAATAAAACTAAGTTAAAATCATTGTTTACGGAATACGGAAATTATTGACCATGTTCTTACTGGCTGGAATATGTCGCAGGGCCATGACATTTTGCACTCCGAGACCATCTGTTCGCACAAGTAAAGTTACAAAGGATTCGTTATGCAAAGTTAGATTTTCATTATACCCTTAAACTATAAATAAAGAAATCACATTATCTCCTTATGAACCTCTGGCACTTTTACCACACCTCATTTTATTCGAAAACGCTCTGTAAATAGGCCTAAACGGTATCCAAACAATTTGGGCCCTTACTACATCGGAACACATTACTTTAGGTGGAAATTCTATTCATTAAAGCTGATTGTATTAAAACTGCGTTTTTGGAGTGTTTTATTATTTTCTGTAATTAAGTAGCTAGTAATTTGAGAGTTTGGGTTTGTAGGCAAACAAAAGGAGACAAAAAACTTAAGAGATAAGATAAAAGTATTATCAAATGAACAATATGAAAAATAAGAATTTGAACTTAGTTCGCACAACGATTGTCGCTAACGATCCAACAGATCCATCTTTTGGCCACTTTTGCTTATGCATAAAGACATGTAGGCGTTGTATTCTATCTGTTTGTATTCTTATTTCTATGTTTTAATATTAATTTCGAATGAATACAATTTTAACACTATTAACAATAACAAAGACACTTAATTTTTTTATTTTACTTGTGTAAGTCCGCTAAATAAATATTTAACTTCAGTATTTTAATGTGATTCAGCTGTTTGCTAGTTAAATGAAACACGTATAAATCTGTTTTAACCAGTATTTATTTTAGATATTACAACTGCGCAACTATGAATTTTAATCCATGTTAGTAAGGTGCTAATTAAAATAAATAATTACTACAACTAATATTGAATCGATGCTTTTTCGTGGCTGCGGAATTTTTACTTTATTAATATGATACCTTCTTGTACCCATGGCTTCCTCTAACATTGTTATTTTGTCAAACGTAACAGTTTTATGTCTCGTGGTTTCCCAGCTGCCTCAGTGTTCTATTCTTTCCTTCCTGCCTTCTTTTATTCTAAATATTTACAAGAAACCTTTCAAATCTATCTAATTCAATGACTCCTTTCGCCATTGCCTTGTGTAAATAGAACTACCTAGTCTAGTTAAGTGCTGTAAAGCTTTGACGTCAAAAGCTGTTCTACTGATGATGCCACAGAGTTTTGTATCGTGTGAGCGACAGAACAAATAAACGAAAAACCAAACTATTGTGCCGATTTAAATTTCAAAAGTTTTGTTTTATTCGCGTTGAGTTTTACTTGGTGTGTTGCAATTTAGAATTTCAATGTGTTCATTATGTTGGTAGAATGCTTTGATTAAAACAAAGATTGAATCAAAGCATTCATCTTTTTCAGAAACAAATTTAAAGAGTTTGCAAAGACATTTCTATCCCCATTGAACCTTCTCGTGTTGTGCACAGAAAACTGAAATGTTGGTTAGTACAGAAGACAAGGATGAATGGTTTCTACTATTTAATATTATTGAATTCTGCCAAAACGAAGTAATAAACGATTCGAGCAGGACTTTTGGTTCCTGTTTCCGAGACGTAGAATGAATAACGCTTTACTATCGTGTGTGATTCCAGACCAAAATATCTCTATTACCCCTGTTAATTTTTCCATATGCCCCTATTCCGAGAAAATAGGTAACTTTTTAAATATAAGAATAATATATCCCCAGGCAAACACATCCACTGTATGGCACTAAAGTAAGCAGAGCTCATGCTCTTGACCCAACAAAACAAACATCTGCGTTAATGTCTCGACCAGGACTCGAATCTGGGACCTTCGGAGTATGAGGCAGGGACGGTAGCACAGTCCTTCCTGCTTTTACTGCCATAAGAATCAGGTTTAAGTAGCTTTGTTCCAGTCAAAGGAAATTAATGAAATTATTGCAACAAAGGCAACGCATCATTAGTCGATATAGTAACTATGAAACATAATATACTTTGTCTCTCTCCCACTCTGAGACAAACTTTAGGAATTACAGATTCGCAAACAACTTGGAACTAAGTTGTATTAAGGGGAGCGTTTTAATTGGGTCTAAGGGGCTATTTGAAAAGGATTATGTGTTTGACATATGGGGGGTACCTAACGTGGAAACGGTTTACTTATTGATCTTTGCGATATTCAAGCTGAGTAATACTCATAATTGTCTTCTCAATTCATTGGAACTGCATGTGAGTTATTGTTTCAGAAGTTATTACAACTAGAACTTTTTTCTTAAGAACGCCATAAAAACTTAAACCAATAGTAATAACGAGGGTATAATGAAATGTTTCTTAAATTATAACACCTTATATTTATAATATATTTATATATTATATTAAAATAGTTTATCGTACTAAAGAATTTTTTTTAAATTAATCCTCATATTTTAAACTTATTAATTATTTTATAATCTTTACATTGTCATTACCTAACTAAGCAGTGACCCTGAGCCCAACGGCTCTTAACTTAAGTTGCTAAGTTTTAAAGTTACACAGCGCTCAGTAAAGTCGCCAAATTTCTGTCGGAAAGGCAATCAACTATCTAGGTTATTTCATCACACATCAATGTTATCTCTAAGCTATTTAACTTGAAGGCAGTGAAGGCTTCTTACATTAATTGTTATTAATGTAAGAAGTAATTAAATAAAAAGTGTTAATTTTTACCTACGGTCAACTTAAGCTTTTAACGCATGGCGCGAAAAGAGTGATGTTTTAAACTTGACGTGTGTCTGTTTGTGTCTCTTGTGTTGTACCGTTGGTTAGTCACTGACCATTGTTTAGGTAATCGAGGTCCGATTAACGAGCTGTTAAATTATCGATTTTATTTGATGTACCTAGTTGCTCAACTGGTTAGCGAGGGGAAGTCGGACGTTACAAGTGAATAAACTTTGTTTTTAACTGAGTTGAGTTTAATCTGTTGTTTAGTTTGTTAGAATAGTTTGATCATTTGGTTAGATATGTTTTTTTTACTGTTTCTGAGCGCTCAAAAATTCTAACATAAATTACCGAAATAAACAATACTGTCCGTTTCCGAAATACACGACGGTATGTTTGAATGTCTGCTAGTTGGCTAGGTCAATTCATGTATCGTGAAACGTGATTGTAGAAAGTGGTCTTCAGCTGGCTGTCGCTGGTATGTCACTAACAGAGCGCATCGTGGCTTTGACAGAGTATAGTTCCCTTCTCAGTTCATTATAGGTTCATTTAAATGGACTGATCCCTCAGTTACTCCGATCTCGGCCGCTCTACGCAGCCTCCGGCTCCGCAAAAACGTATTTTTGAATTTTGTACCCAAATAGGAAATTATAAACTAATACGATTAAATATAATAAGTCTATTCAAGATCTAAATTAGTACTTATGCTATATATTTTCACCTCCTGTGCTCTTTTTGAATACCTAGAAGAATATATCGTTTTCTTAGGACACTTGTAACTCAAAACCATATCTATAATGCATGTCTTTCTTTTTAAACATTAACAATACAACTCTAAAACATTACAACATGATTTCACCACAATTTACAAGTAAGTAAAATTTAAAGCAAAACCTAAAAAAAGTAAAGGTTATTCTCGAAACCACCGTACTTATAAGAAGACAATTCCCGAGGGACACCGGGAGCTGCGCTGGCTCGACCAAACAAAAAATTTGTCCTTTACGTTTGAGGAAGAGTAAGTGTCGTTCAGTACAAGGTTGACAAGCGCGAAAAAATGTTTGGTTTACAAATATATGTATGGAAGAAGCACAAGTCCTTGTAGTATACTCCTCAGGCAGACATGCGCACAGGTTACGTGACATGAGTTATCAGTTCAACGTCACGCTGATGAGAAGCGTCACGCTGAATTGCAAATTCATGATTTCACCAAAAGATGACACTTTCCTGGTAGTAGAATATCTCACAAACGCTGCAAGCATTTCTCGTTTAGATCCATGTGTTTTTGTGTGATAGAGACACCTATATATATCATGGCATCAATGACCAACTGTGTTAATACGGAAGGAGCTGAGTAGGGAATCTGAACCGACCGCAGAAGGCTCGCGTGATGTCAGAACCGATGAACCAGTTTTCTCCAAACATAACTGGGGATAACGTCAAATTACTAATTATCCAGACAAAACAAACGGCATCAATATCAGTACTTACATGTGGGAGCTACGATGCCACACTGATATAGATACACACACAGAGATCAAACTAACACCCCTCTTTTTGCGTTAGGAGTTAAATATTTTAAGACATATGAACGAATACAGCCGTAATACTACCAATATATGCTGCCAAGGCTTCTCAAACAAGTGGAGCTGCTACAACGATAAAAGTCGAAAATGTGCTGAAACTGCTCAAGTTCATAACTTGCACCACGCGTCAAGTTGCACAAGTGGCACGTTTTGTCAAATGTCTGCGTACAAGACAAATAGTTAATTTGCTATTGGTGGAGGAGCCGCGAGTTATTTATCATGCCGCTTTATGTTTTGCAGCTTCGGGTGTTCCGCTGCGCCTTCTAGGTCGATGTAACAAGGGGCATCGTTAATGTACTGCGCTGTGTGTTTTGTTTTCAACGCATTCGAACATTTTTCGTCATCATGGATAAGTTAAAAATTCGAGTAATTATGGAGTATGAGTACCGTCGTGGCAGCAAAGCGGCACAAGCGGCACGCAACATCAACGACGTTTACGGAGCGAACACTACAAACGAACGCACCACCCGTTATTGGTTTACCCGCTTCCGTTCTGGAAATTTTGACCTGAAAAATGAACCCCGTGGAAAACTCGTCCGAAAACTTTGGTCGACAATGACGAATTAAAGGCAATTGTGGAAGCTGATGAAACTCAATCCACGGCTGAATTAGCAGCATCTTTCGACGTTAGCATCAAAACAATATTGGTCCATTTGCGTCAAATTGGCAAGGTAAATAGCTTGACAAATGGGTACCCCACGAACTCAATGACCGCCAGCGCGAAGTACGCGTAGAGACGTGCCTTGCACTGCTCAGCAGGCATACAAATGAAGGAATTCTGAACCGCATTGTTACTTGTGACGAGAAATGGATCCTGTTTGACAATCGTAAGCGCTCAGCAAGTTGGTTGGACCCTGGTTAAGCACCCAAACAATGCCCTAAACGAAAACTTACCCCTAGAAAAGTGATGGTCACTGTTTGGTGGTCTAACGCGGGTGTAATTCATCACAGCTTCTTGCCAAACAGGACAAGCATTACTGCAGATGTGTACTGTGAAGAACTGAACACAATGATGGAGAAGCTCGCACGTCTCCAACCAGCTTTGGTCAATCGTTCGGCTCCACTGCTCCTGCACGACAACGCGCGACCTCATACTGCACAGCAGACGGTCTCCAAGCTACAAGAGTTGGGGTTGGAAGTTCTCCGTCATCCGCCGTACTCACCAGACCTTGCGCCTACAGACTTCTACTTTTTCCAGAATTTGGATAACTTCTTGGCGGGAAAAAAATTCAATACCCGAGAGGCAGTACAAAATGCCTTTGAAGAATTTGTTGCTGCCGTCCAGCTGATTTCTTCAAGAAAGTCCTCAATCAATAAGCTACCAATGCGTTGGCAAAGATGCATTGATTGCATGGGTGATAATTTTGATTAATAGAAATAAAAAATATATAAAAAAATTACGCTTCATTTATTTCGTGAAAAACGGCAATTTCATTGGTAAAGACCTAATATTTCTACTGCAGGCGAACGAGCTTGTGACCCACTTGAAAGCAAGTGGCTCCCGCAAGTTACAGCCCATGGACATACTAATAAGTGTTTTATTCATTAATGTTGAATGTGATTAATTTATCGACTGATATGTTGCCAACCATGCGCTTCAGTCGGAATTGCGTTGGTTCGAATAATTTTACTGACTTTTCGATCTTTTCGACCGGAATAGAACGACATAAACGTGAATATTATGGCGGGCACAAAATGTAGGACTATAGTACCATCCCAGACGAGGTCTTGGCAAAAGAAACTCCACTATGCCTGAAACCAAGTTAAATGAGGACTTGCTTTTTCCTAATAAATCTGTCAACTAAATCTTTCAGTGGCCCAGACCAAAAAAATAACCCAAGTTATTGATATAATACAAACAAATAAAATGTTATATAGACATAAGCAAGAAGAAAGTTGGTCTCCCTCCCTTTTTTTAAGCTCGACATAATATGACAGGGTTATACTTACACGCCACAGCAACTTTGTGTTTATTCATTTAAAAACAGGAAGACCAACAGCCGAAATAACAACAGTATAATATAATAAATTAAATTATTTTAGTGGGCTAATTATCGACCCGAATGAGGAAAAATGTGTATAACACGCTTTAGAGAAGTGACACGAATGTTGACTGCTTCTTTATTTAGATTCCAATCTCCAGTTTCCGGTGATGTTCAATTATTGTTAATTTCAGATTATCAAATATTTATCTTTCCATGAAATTTTTCAACAGGAAAATGTACGTTATTTTATAAGACGATAACTAATTTTCTGCAAAAGAAGAGTATTAATTTTCTACGTTGTTGTATTTAAAAATCTAAATATCCCTTAAATGAGCCGGCCGTAATAAAATCCCTTAGAAATAAACGTCAAAAAAGATCCATAGAAATGAAATTCCAAGTGGAGTTCTTCAAGAGTAGATGTTTCAGCTGTGAATGAATAATCTATTCAAATATTTTAATTTACTGTCAAAATAACAGGTTCGAATTAAAACATTTTGAATATTAAATTTTACGCGTAATTCTTTTGTATTTTTTTTCAGTTTTAGTTTATTTAGTTACTAATTTTATTAAAACTCGTTTTTATTTTCCTTGTTGCAACGACTGATTGTATCTATACTATTATACTAAAGAGGAAAGATTTGTTTGTTCGTTTGTTTGAAAAATTCAGAATAGATTTTTTTTAATTCGTGGACTGGGCTTAAACATAAGCTTTTATCCCGAGATGCCCACGGGATCGTGATTTGCGCGGGCAATACTTATTAATGCAATACTTACTTCAGTCACGACAGTCTTAATAAGGGATGCTATTAGACAATTTGTGGTCCACCACGCTTGTCTAATGGGGGTTGGCAGACTTGTACACATACCTTCGAAATAATTACTTTGGTAACTTTTTTGTGGACGGTTAATAAGTAAATATTTTTTCGTATGCGTTAACGCCGTATTTCTCCTCTACACTGTGACTTCGCCGGCAGCCGGTCGACAAACACACAAATATTAGCATGGAGTGTAAAGATTTTGTTTAATTCGACGCGAGCGCTGCCGTAGCTCGGCACAGCGTAGAGTAGCGTGTTCGTAGAGAAGCCTGGACGCGCCGCATGGACGCGTGGACAGTTTACTAATATTAGCATGAAGTGTAGAGATTGTATTTAATTCGACGCGAGCGCTGCCGTAGTTCGGCGCAGCGTAGAGTAGCGTATTCGTAGAGAAGCTTGGACGCGCCGCGTGTACGCGTGGGCAGTTTACTAATATCAGCATGAAGTGTAGAGATTGTGTTTAATTCGACGCGAGCGCTGCCGTAGTTTGGCGCAGCGTAGAGTAGCGTATTTGTAGAGAAGCTTGGACGCGCCGCGTGGATACGTGGGCAGTTTACTAATATTAGCATGAAATGTAGAGATTGTGTTTAATTCGACGCGAGCGCTGCCGTAGTTCGGCGCAGCGTAGAGTAGCGTGTTCATAGAGAAGCCTGGACCCGCCGCCTGGACGCGTGGGCAGTTTACTAATATTAGCATGAAGTGTAGAGATTGTGTTTAATTCGACGCGAGCGCTGCCGTAGTTCAGCGCAGCGTAGAGAAGCGTGTTCGTAGAGAAGCCTGGACGCGCTGCGTGGACGCGTGGGCAGTTTACAAATATTAGCATGAAGTGTAAAGATTGTGTTTAATTCGACGCGAACGCTGCCGTAGTTCAGCGCAGCGTAGAGAAGCGTGTTCGTAGAGAAGCCTGGACGCGCCGCGTGGATGCGTGGACGGTTTACTAATATTAGCATGAAGTGTAAAGATTGTATTTAATTCGACGCGAACGCTGCCGTAGTTCAGCGCAGCGTAGAGAAGCGTGTTCGTAGAGAAGCCTGGACGCGCCGCGTGGACGCGTGGACAGTTTACTAATATTAGCATGAAGTGTAAAGATTGTGTTTAATTCGACGCAAGCGCTGCCGTAGTTCGGCGCAGCGTAGAGAAGCGTGTTCGTAGAGGAGCCTGGACGCGCCGCGTGGACGCGTGGACAGTTTACTAATATTAGCATGAAGTGTAGAGATTGTATTTAATTCGATGCGAGCGCTGCCGTAGTTCGGCGCAGCGTAGAGTAGCGTATTCGTAGAGAAGCTTGGACGCGCCGTGTGGACGAGTGGGCAGTTTACTAATATCAGCATGAAGTGTAGAGATTGTGTTTAATTCGACGCGAGCGCTGCCGTAGTTTGGCGCAGTGTAGAGTAGGAGGCATGGACAGTTTACTAATATAAGCATTAAGAGTAGAGATTGTGTTCCATTCTCGCTCCGATCGCCGCCCAGTGCGGACGTGCAAGACCCCGTTCTCCGTCGTTTGGTCCCTTCCCGATACTCCGTGGCGCTCAGTCTACTGACGTCACGGTTTAGCGTGTTGGTTCCGTGCTACGGTTTTCAAGGTTCTTTCTACTCCCTCTGAGTGCTATCGAAGTGCGATTTTTCTTTGCGACTAAGCCCCTTAGTCTTCAAAGTGCTGTGCTAAGTAGTGTTGTGCTTGTGCTGAGTGCAGTGTTGTGCCCAGCGTAAGTAGTCTGGTTTCAGTGCAAAGGATACTTAACGGTGCCAACTAATTTGTACTGAACCAGTCCTTTTATTTTTATTTTTTTCTCTTCTCTATTTTATTTATTTTCTATTTTTCATATTTATTTTTATCATATCTATGTGTTTTCGTGTGTATCTGTCCTTTCTGTCGGTAAAGGTTGACCCTAACGCGGTCAACTTTTTACCTGCGTACCCTTTTTAGGTTTCTAGGTAGCGGCCTTCGGCGTACTACTGTTAGTTTTAAGTTTTTCCTCCCCAGCCCCCCTACCGCTGGTAGGGAGGTTAGCCGCTAGGATTTTGCTAGGTTTTTAGGTACTAGGCATCTTTTATTATACATTTATTTATTAATATTAGTGCCCAACCCTCCCTAATGGATCCGCTAAGCGCTATTAACGCGTTCACCCAGGCGCTTGCTGCGATAGGCGTCTACATCCCGAATGACATCATAACGCAGGCCTTGCAGGCATCAATCGCGTCCCCGGCCCCTCAGGCCTCAACCCCGGCCCCTCAGGCCTCAACCCCGGCCCCTCAGGCCTCAACCCCGGCCCCTCAGGCCTCCAACGTCGAGACCCCTCAGGTCTACAGCTCTTCCTCGTCTCCCGCCTCGTCCGAGATGGATTGCGAATCGGTCGCATCCTCTCACGCGTCGCGTCGTAAGCGTACCGCTCCCGGGAGCGACTCTGAACCCGCGTCTGACAAGTCGTCAGATGCCGTCACCTTAACCGGCTCTCCTGAGCCCGCCTTTCAACTTGTCGCCAAGCGCTCCAAGAAGCGCTCTAAGAAAGCTTCGGTATCTTCAATACCCGAGCCCTCCTCGGTGTCTTCAACACCAGCCCCCGCGCCGTTAAAATCGCTCGTAGTAACCGCGTCTCCGTCGGTCACATCGAAGCCAGCGACGCGCTGCGCTCCCGTCCCGCCGAAGCCTCAGCTCCCTCCGCCCGTATTCCTGCGTGAAAAAGCGCGCTGGACCGCGGTTTCAAACTTGTGCAAAGAGCACAAAATTAATTACTTAAAAGCCGCCAACGCTGGCGATACAATCAAAATCCAAGTAGCGACCGTCGACGACTTCCGCGCGTTTACCAGGTTGCTCGGGTTAAATAAAATCGCGTATCACACCTACGCCCTCCCGGAGGAGCGTAAGATCCGCGCAGTACTACGGGGCGTCCCGTTCGAACTCAGTAACGAAGACATCCTCGAGGACCTTAAGTCTCAGGGTTTCCCGGTCACAGCAGTGCACAAGATGCACTCCAACCGCGGTAGGCGTTTTCCTTTAGCTTTAGTAATCCTGTGACGGTTGTCTATTTCGACCTCTTTTTGTCAGTAAATTTTATTTTTTTTTGTTGTTTCCGACGTAATTTTAAACTAGGAATTACGTAGTGTCGGAGAACGGCAATGTTTTGATTTGACAAGTCAGTCACGAAAAATTATCCATCAAAGCAACTTGAATCTATTTATTTATTATTTTCCGAGTTTATTATTCCAAATTACATAGTTAAGATATTTTATTATCGATAATCAAAGTTCTTTTTAAGAAACCTATATTTATTTTTTACGTTCACGAGTGTGCGTAGCCAAAATTGTTGGTAAGGATTCTCATTCATTAAAATTTATTTTATTGTTATTTTTTCTTTTCAGATCAAATTTAATTGTATTAATATTTCTGTTCTATTTTGTGTGACTATTTTTTATTTCAATTTTGTTTATATTTTTCTGTTTGTATTTACAGGCATTTTTGTATATTTTTAATTTTACCGAAAAAATAAACACAGAAGAGAATTTTGTGTTTTATTGAAACTACGCTACATACTGGCGCCCGAATATTCAAACGTAGTTTATGGAGAAGAGAGGAGAAATTGCAACAGAAGGAACAAAAGGAACAGAAGAATTGCAACATTAAAAATAATTTTTTTATAATTATTATTGAGGTCAGGCATAAAACTTTATTTGTTACCATTTTCAATCATTAACATTCACTATAATATATTTATATATGTATCTACTATAATATATCTACTATAATATATCAAAATACTACTAAATTATTCAGACATTTAAGTTTCTTTAGTTTCTTTCGTTATAATATCCTTGAAGAAATTTTCTGAAGACACAACATTCTATAACCCAGTAATTTCACTATTTAAATAACATTTTCTATTCATTTTCATCACTTGAAAATACGTATATTTTTAAGGCTCTATTCTGCATAACGACTATTAACAAATTTGTTTCACTTTAACATTTTTTTTTGATTTTGCAATGAATTTTTCACAATTAAATAAACCTGAAATAATTTATGAATTAAAAATCAGAAATATAAATTTTTCTTCGACGCAATCTGTAGACGAACTACGATCATTATTATTAAATATTAATGTAGATTCTGAAACAGAAATTTTACAAAATAGCCCTGAAGAATTTTCAGAAGATATTAATACCATTAAAAAAAATTTAAAACTTGTTGAAGCTTGTATAAACTCTTATCCTCTTAGGAAACAAAAAATTTCACCTTATTTAACTCATATAAGAACAAGATTAGGCCTCATTGACATTACATCAGATTTATCTTCAGAGCAGTTAGATTTAATAAATTCATGTTGGAATGATTTAACTCAATTAGACTCACGTTTTAAAAATTTGGAAAAATCACCAACACATTCCACATATCATTCCGCAGAATCTATACAAAATATTAATCTACAACCCCTTTCTTTTTTCGAAGCATTAACTGATAAGGTCAGTAAAATTACAGAAAATCGAACTAATAATGATTTAAAAAGATTTATTTATAAAGGTGAAGGTTGTCCAAAAGATTTTATTCAAAAACTTGAAGAATTTTCACAAATAAAAAATATTTCTGAAAAATCTTTATTCTCACATATTTATGATATTTTATCTGGATCTGCTCTTGATTGGTTTAGAGCTAGAAAGTCGACTATTAATGACTGGTCATCTTTCCGATCGGCATTGTTGAATGATTTTGCAATTACCGATTACGATTATAAACTAAAAAAAGTAATCGATGCTCGTAAACAAAAACATAATGAGAGAATTATCATCTACTTTGCTACAATGGAATCTCTTTTTTCAAAGCTCTTGGAACCAATGTCCGAAAAAGAAAAAATTAATACTCTTGTTAGAAATCTTAAACCTGAATTTACATTACGTCTTTCACCTACTGATTTACATACTGTAAATTCCCTCTTGGAATCATGCAAATTTACAGAAAGCATTCTCCAAGTTTCTAATAATACATCTTACTACTCTTCATCATCACCACCAGATCATTATCATTCTTTTCCTATTCCTTCTACATCAAATTCTAATAACAAATCGTATAATAATACTCTACTTTCACATAATCAACCATATATTCCTGAATTTCCTTTTAAAGCTTGTACATATAATTCCATAGCAGCTGTAGCTAATCCTTTACCTAATACTGTAGCTGCAATTAATAAAAATCAGAATTTTTATAAATTCACTTGCCCACGTTGTAGATCTAATACACATTTATTAAAAGACTGTACTAACACTAATATAGTGTGTTTTCGTTGTGGAAAAAAAGACTTTATTACTAGTAAATGTCCTAATTGTAATAAGTCGATTTCAAAAAACTAAATTACGAGGAGTGCATAAACAAAAATAATGGTATTAAATCATCAAATTTTGACAAAAAAGATTGGGATACATGGTTAAAAACTTTAACAATTTTTTTTAAATCTTATAACACTTGTGCTCTCCTCTTTAATAAAACATCAGATTTTGAACGTCCTTATTTACATATAAAAGTAAACGATTTAATTTTAAATGGTTTTTTAGATAGTGGTAGTGCTATCACTATATTGGGTAATAATTCTCATAAAATTTTATCACAACATGGTCTTTTTATGCAAAAAAGCTGTTTAATAAAAGGTAATGTTGCAAACGGACAAACTATTTCTTCTATCGGCATTATTACTCTTCCTACTTTTTATAACAATAAATTTGCGTTAATTACAGCTCATGTGATCCCAGAAATCACTGAATCACTCATTTTGGGTATTGATTTTTGGAAAACTTTTAATCTTGCTCCGGATATTCTTAGTAATATCACATTACAACCTTCAAATTTAAACTCATCTTTTCTCATTAATACAGATTCTAACTTTCATTTACATGAATACCATTCTTTAACAGACACACAAAAAATTATTGCAGATGCAATTATGGAAAAGTTTAGGTTGATTTCAACTGAATGTAAACCTTTAGGTCGTACTCATTTAGTCGAACATTTCATCGACACTGGAGACCATCCACCTATTCGTCAACGCTGTTACAGACTTTCTCCTGAGAAACAAAAAGCTCTTTGTAAAGAAGTTGATGATATGTTACAATTAGATGTCATTGAACCCAGTGACAGCCCATGGCTGAACCCAATTATTATTACACCTAAAAAAGATGGTACTTGGCGATTTTGTATTGATAGTCGTAAATTAAACGATATCACAAAAAAAGATGCTTACAAACTTCCTTTCATTTCTGATATATTAGATAACCTTAAAGATGCTAAATTTATATCATCTATTGACATTGCTAAAGCGTTTTGGAATATTCCCTTAAAAAAAGAGGATAAACTCAAAACTGCATTCCATGTTCCAGGCCGAGGAATGTTTCAATTTAAAGTTATGCCATTTGGTTTAACTAATGCACCTGCTACTCAACAAAGATTCATTGAAAATCTACTAAATGATCTTACAAATGATAATAATGTTTTCTATTTTATCGACGATATAGTCTGTATTTCTCAAACCTTTGAACAACATGTCGATATACTTACTAAAATTCTTAAAAAACTTTCAGATGCCAATCTCACAGTCAATTTTCCAAAATGTTCATTTTTCCGGAAAGAATTAAAGTACTTAGGCTATGTAGTTAATGAAAATGGTTTAAAAACGGATCCTAAAAAAGTTCAAGCTATTCTTGATATACAAACTCCAAAATCTGCTAAGGAGGTCAAACGTTTTTTGGGTACTGCCAGCTGGTACAGACGTTTTGTACCTAATTTAAGCACTCTTGCAGCACCGTTAACTAAATTAACTTCTACAAGCAAAAAATCACCTCCATTTAAGTGGTCTGATGAAGCTGAAATTGCTTTCAAGGCTATTAAGCAAGCTTTAATTAGTACACCAGTTCTGGCATGTCCAGATTTCTCTAAACCATTTGCTGTTCATTGTGATGCCTCTTCCTACGGCATTGGCGCAATGTTAACTCAGGAAGTCGATAATATTGATAAACCTATTGCTTATATGAGTAAATCACTTACAGGCGCTCAAAAGAATTATTCAGTCACTGAACGTGAACTTTTAAGTGTTATTACGGCACTAGAGCATTGGCGTTGTTATTTAGATAATGGATTACAATTTACAATTTATACTGATCACGCAGCCCTTCAGTGGTTTATGCATTTAAATAATCCTACTGGCAGATTAGCTCGGTGGAGTATTCGTTTATCTATGTTTAATTTCGTAATTAAACACAAAAAAGGCTCAGATCATGTCGTACCAGATACTTTATCACGGATAAAACCAATTGATTTAATTAATTTTTCTACTTCTCAAACTAAAGACACTTGGTATTTAGCAATTTATAATAAATGTTTATCATTTCCTTCTAGTACTCCGGATTACATGATTCATAATAATAAATTGTTTAGATTTTGTAGATCTAACACATTATTTAACTCTGAATTTAATTGGAAACAAGTAATACCATTAGAATTTAGGGAATCTGTGATTACACAAAATCATTCTACTCCCCAAACGGCACATTTTGGTACTTTTAAAACATACCATAGAATTAAAAATCTCTATTTTTGGCCTGGCATGTATAAAGACGTAGCCATGTTTATTGCTAAGTGCGAGACTTGTTTAGCTACCAAGCACCAAAATCAAAACTTAATTGGTTTAATGGGCAAACCCAAACATTGTTCACGCCCTTTCCAATGTTTATCCATAGATTTGATAGGTCCACTTCCTACTTCACGTAAGCAGAATAGATTTCTATTTGTAGTTACTTGTTGTTTTTCCAAATATTGTTTGTTATTTCCAATAAAACATGCAACCGCTTCTATTATTCGCCATATATTGGACAATTTAGTTTTTATGGTTTATGGAGTTCCAGAAACTATTATATTAGATAATGGTCCTCAAATGATAAGTACAGAATTATCTGAATTATTTAAATTTTACAACATACCAAAAATACATTACACCCCACGTTACTGTCCACAGGTTAACACCGTTGAGCGTTACAATAAAACTATTGTAACGGCGATTGCAGCTTTTATAGATAAAGATCACAGAACTTGGGATACCTATATAAACAAAATACAGTTTGCTATTAATACTGCGGTTAATGAAACCACAAAATTCACTCCATCATTTTTAGTATTTGGTAGAGAAGCTGTTACATGTGGATCTATCTACAAAAATAAAGATTCCAGAGATGAACTAATTTTCAGTCCTAGGGATGTATATGCTGAAAACATAGGACAATTAATACCTATCTTTTCCGAAGTACAGAAGCGGTTATTTAATGCACATCAATATAATGCAACTTATTATAACAAACATCATCAGAATTTAGAATTTAATAACGGTGATATTGTTTGGAGGCGAAACCATGTAATAAGTTCCTCTAAAAAACATTTTTGTGCTAAGTTTGCACCCAAATTTATTAAATGTAAAGTTTCAAATAAAGTTTCACCATTAATTTACGATTTAGTGGATATGAATAATAACCCATTAGGTCGTTGGCATATCAGAGACATTAAACCTCTACCGCGTTTAACTTCTTCTTTGAGTGACTAGATTGGTTGTTACCAATTACTTTATATGAATTCATATATAATTATTGCTCATTATCTCACGGCGAGCATAAGCCGATTCTTTTTGTCTTATTTTTTTTTCTCTATGCACCTCATTATCGTTTGGCTATACCATTAACATTGACGTTGGTCAAAACTTATAATTAATTATCATCATCGTAGTATTAGGTTAACTTTTTGTGTAATTTATTTAATATTTGCAATTCTAATTTTTTCTTCTCAATTTTTTTTTTTTTTCAAGCGGTTTGCAACTTGTAAAATTAAGCCTTCTGCACGAGCGTTTATTAAGGTAACTCGTTAAACTAAACCATACCTATGTGTATTATTTATACACTTGAATCACTTTCCTGTGAGAATTATTTTCATATGTTTATTACATAAATATTTTAATTACTTCACAAAAGACCCTTGGATTTTATTTAAAAGTCAATGTTTCACGACTGGCTATGATTTTCTTTTCTTTCCGGCATATTTATTTCAGTCTTTAACTGAAACTTGTTTATAGTAATCACCGTGCGGGAGTTAGCGACACGTTAAAGAAGCCATAAGCTATTAATATTTTCAGCGGATGGCAACTATTAAAGCCTTTTGCCGTTGCGTTCAACTCTATTGAGTTGACTTATTTAGGATACGATTCCTCATAAGCAACTCTAACTGCATGACGTTTTATTTCCAGTAGTTGGAATAAGACTAGTATGATAGAGAATGTATGTTGTAATTATAATGTACGTTGATGGAGTTGAACGATGTATATTAACATTGTATATTCCAGGAACATGTTAAAAATTCTATCATTCATGAACCATATAATTTAAGATAATTATTTAGGATTTTTTTTTTCTCTCTCTCGTCTGTTTTGTTTTCTTTTTCTATTAAATAACTTGTTGATAAGCATTATATCAGTATTATTTTTTTTTTTTTCATATTTACAGGATGTTTTTTCAGAAAAATTCTTCTATAGGATGTTAATATTAATTTTCATTTTGCTTTTAATTATTTTTTTTTTTTTGATTGTTCTTTCATTTAGCAGATTAAATATTAAAATTCGATATGTATATGCGGTTTATTTTGATTTGGTTTGAATTTGAAATTTTACTAAAAAAATCTTTCAGATTTTTTTTTCCCGGCCCCCGGGGTATTGTGACGGTTGTCTATTTCGACCTCTTTTTGTCAGTAAATTTTATTTTTTTTTGTTGTTTCCGACGTAATTTTAAACTAGGAATTACGTAGTGTCGGAGAACGGCAATGTTTTGATTTGACAAGTCAGTCACGAAAAATTATCCATCAAAGCAACTTGAATCTATTTATTTATTATTTTCCGAGTTTATTATTCCAAATTACATAGTTAAGATATTTTATTATCGATAATCAAAGTTCTTTTTAAGAAACCTATATTTATTTTTTACGTTCACGAGTGTGCGTAGCCAAAATTGTTGGTAAGGATTCTCATTCATTAAAATTTATTTTATTGTTATTTTTTCTTTTCAGATCAAATTTAATTGTATTAATATTTCTGTTCTATTTTGTGTGACTATTTTTTATTTCAATTTTGTTTATATTTTTCTGTTTGTATTTACAGGCATTTTTGTATATTTTTAATTTTACCGAAAAAATAAACACAGAAGAGAATTTTGTGTTTTATTGAAACTACGCTACAATCCTTTCAAATACTCCCAACTCGAAGGAGATTTTCAAAGAGGCTCGCACAATTTGCGGACTCTCGAACATCTCCGTCGAGCGTCCAAACACCGCTGCCAGCTATATGGCCACGCAGCGGCTAACTGTTCAGCTCCCCCCAGGTGCATTAAGTGCCTGGATCCCCACTTCACTAAGGAGTGCACTCGCACTCCCGAATCCACTTCCCCCCCTGCCTGTGTGCTGTGCGGCCAGTCCGGCCACACAGCAAACTACAGGGGTTGCCCGCGCGCTCCGCGCTCCACCGTCAAGAGGGTCGCGCCTAAACCGGCGCCGCCGCTCACCTCCGCTAACTTCCCGCCGCTGCGCAACCGGGGTCCCCCGGAAGCAAAGCCCGTTCAGCCGACGCCTACTCCGGCTCTGTCTTGGAGGCAGCGTCCGGCCGTCCCGCCTGCACCTTCCCGACCCATCCCAGCTCCCGTAGCTTCCGTAGGGCCGCGTCCCACTCCGTTATCCGTACCTCAGTCGTCGTTGGCTGAGGATATGAAGACCGTATTCGACGTCATCCAAAACGTCGATATTAACGAAATTTCCGTACTCGCACGCAAACTGCGAGCCGCCCGCTCTCCTCAAGAGCGTTTATTCGCGTTAGCCGAGCATCACTCGCTCCTAAGTTCGTTGTAAATTTATTTTTTATTCTTTTTATTTTTGTATAAAATCGTAAATAAGTAAATTAAAATGTCTAGACCCGCGAATCCCGCGTCCAGTCGTATTAAACCCAAGGGCTTATCCCTAGTATCTTTTAACGCTCGTAGTCTTAGCACTAACCTTCCCAAGATTAAACTGTTCCTTCAGAACAAAGAACCTGACCTATTCCTTCTCCAGGAGACATGGCTTACTCCAAACCGCTCCAGGGGATACGCTATTCCTAAGTACGCATTTACTCGCAACGATAGGCCCAACTCCGACGGTTACGGCGGCACCGCTATATATTACAAAAGAGGCTTCCATTGCTGTCCTCTCCCTACCCCTCCTCTCCTGAACATGGAGGCCACTGTGTGTAGATTGGCTATGACTGGTCATCCTACCATCATCATAGCTTCAATCTACATACCTTGTGGTACCAGACCAATCCGCAGCGACTTTGAGGCCATTTTCGCCCTCGGCCATTCAGTCATTATGTTCGGAGACTTTAACTCCAAACATACTGACTGGACGTGCCTATCGACCAACACCAGCGGTATCGCTCTCCTCGACATCACTAACTCCCTTGACTTAGACGTCATATCCCCCATCACTCCCACTCACTATCCCAACAACCCGACCTATTCTCCTGACATCCTCGACTTTGCAATTATCAAGCGAATCAATCTTGATCTCAGGTCCATCGAACCGCTCGATGACCTAGGCTCCGACCATCGCCCCGTCTCCCTCGTGCTAGGCGCGCCTAACGATAATGTCACATCTCCTAAGACCTTTACCAACTGGAAAGGCTTTAAAAATACGTTAGTTTCAGCTTTAGAGGCACCGAACTCTCCGCTCGCGATTTCGCCCGAACAATTAGACAGCCCGATTAAAATAGATTCAATAGTCGATACTCTCACTAATGCTATCAACTCAGCCATCAGCGACAACGTAATCATTGCTAAGCAAGGCAAACCCGCGCTTCCCTTAGCCGTTAGCAATCTCATTAAAGCTAAGAACGCGGCTCTCCGGAGAGCCAAGAAATATCCCACGCCCGCATATAGAACAGCTGCGAATCAGCTTCAACGTAAAGTTAGGTCTCGCCTCGCGGAACTCCGTGACACTCAGTTTAACGATATCATGGAGAATATCTCCCCGTCCCACCAAGCGTATTATCGAATTCTCACGCATCGCCTCTCACGTTCCTCCTCTCACTCGTCCCGACGGCACCATTGCCTTCGAAGTCGAAGAGAAAGCCGAATGCTTCGCCGACAGCATAGCGGCACAATGTTCACCCAGCACGCAACCCGCGGATCCCTCCCACATCCAGGCGGTGGAGGACGAAGTTCTCCGCAGAGAATCTCTCCCTATCACCGACGACCCCGTCACAGTCTCTAATGATGAAATCTTGCTTCTCATTAGAAAGCAAAAGTCCAAAAAGGCTCCGGGTGCGGATGGAATTTCCAACCACGCACTTAAGCACCTGCCACAGCAGGTGCTTACCTTGTTAACTATCATCTTCAATGCCTGCTTCGACCATAGCTACTTTCCAAAAGCCTGGAAAGAAGCGACAGTCATAGGCATTCCCAAGCCGGGTAAACCTCTGAACATCCCGGCTAATCACAGACCCATCAGCCTCCTCAAGGCAATGTCTAAACTTCTCGAAAGAGTCATACTCTCTCGAATGCGGAACCATCTGTTTCCAACGGATGGCGACCCTCTCATTATTCCCCACCAGTTCGGCTTTCGCGCTAAGCACTCCTGCCCTCAGCAAGTCCATCGAATCATCGAGTACATTCTCGAAGGATTCTATCCGCATCGTAAAAAATCAATCGCGGTTCTCTTTGACGTAGCCAAGGCATTCGACAAAGTCTGGCACAGCGGTCTCGTTTTTAAACTCTATAAAATAGGCTTACCGGTTCGCCTAGTCAGATTAATCGCGTCGTTTCTTAAAGACCGTACGTTTCGATTCAAACATGAAGGCACGCTCTCCGCGCCTCGTCCCATAAAGGCTGGAGTCCCGCAAGGCTCAGTTCTCGCCCCTCTGCTGTACACCGTGTACACTAATGACATGCCCATCCCGCCGAAAGGCGTCGAACTCGCCCTCTTTGCAGACGATACCGCCCTTTACACTAAAGGTAAAAGGATCCCGTATAACATCACCAGACTCCAAAAGGCCGTAAACGCCCTCGGTGTTTGGTTTCAAAAATGGCGTATCGATGTCAACCCAGAAAAGAGTTCTGCCATTCTATTCGACCACAAACGTCGTAATCGCCGCAACGATCCCCACATTCGAATGTTAGGTATTCCCATCCCCTGGAAGCGCAGTATCAAATACTTAGGCGTCACCTTAGATCAGACGCTTTCTTTTAAGCCACACGTCGATAGAGTAACGAAACTCGCGCTTAAGCCGCTTAAATAGTATGATAGGTAGAAAAAGTAAAATGTCTTTTAGAAATAAACGTACGCTTTATAAGGTCTGCGTTAGACCCGTCATGTCATATGCTTCGCCAGTCTTTGCCCACGCCAATCCCTCCGTCCTGTATAAGCTGCAGGTAGTTCAAAATCTCTTCTGCCGCAGGGCCACAGACGCACCTTGGTATGTGCGCAACGCGGACCTGCACAGAGATCTTGAACTGCCTACAGTGCAACAGCACCTCAAAACACTCTCAGAATCGTTCTTCAAACGCGCCGAATCCCATCCCAATCATCTTGTTCGAGATTCAGTCTCATATACTGCTCCTGTGTTAGATTCGAAATTCAAAGTCGCTAGGCCGAGAAACGCGCACACGGGCGAACCTACGCAGTTAACTTTAGCTCTCGAGGCCCTTCAGGCCGCAAATCCTAATTCTAACGTAAATTCTAATTCTAACGTAAATCCGAATTAATGCAATTTTTATTTTTCATTTTTAATGTTTTTTTTTTACTTTTCATTTTTGAGCACCTTCAGTGCTATGTGAATCTCAGCGGGTGACCCCTTAAGGGCCCCGCTGGCGCGGCCTCTTTCTCCAATTGGCCGTCGCTCAGATGAAGGCTGAGTGGCAAAAATGCACGAGCCGACAGGGGGTTTTTTAGTGGGTATGGTTCTGGTAGGCGTCGGCACGAGTCCCACATAACTCCGATCACGCGCGCGGAGTATGCGTCAGAGCATTTTTTATGTCCTCCTGCCCTTCCCGTGGAGGGGAACCCAAAAAAAAAAAAAAAGAGATTGTGTTTAATTCGACGCGAGCGCTGCCGTAGTTCGGTGCAGCGTAGAGTAACGCGTTCGTAGAGAAACTTGGACGCGCCACGTGGACGCGTGGACAGTTTACTAATATTAGCATGAAGTGTAGAGATTGTGTTTAATTCGACGCGAGCGCTGCCGTAGTTCGGCACAGCGTAGAGTAGTGTGTGCGTAGAGAGGCCTGGACGCGCCGTGTGGACGCGTGGGCAGTTTACTAATATTTGTAATATACTTACATTTTTTATAATCTCCTTTTTGTTGTTTATACTTGATTTTATAAGCGATCTTTAAACTCCTTTTTCGTGTTTTTTATACTTTCATTTTATATTTTCATTTGATTTTTCTAAAACTGTTTACTTTTTTGACAAATCATGTCACCTCCATTTTTCGTGACAGCAATGGAGGCTGCCAAGCAAACTAAGCTTCTTACACACGGATTCTTACAAAACTATTGTAAGAAAATATACTTGATTCCTGGCTAATAATATTTAATTCAAAATTTCAAATTGCGGTTCCAAAGATCTGCGTCCGGACCCGTTCGGACGTGTTGAAGGTCGCTCCCGGCTGCCGAGTCACGATTATTGTCTCACGGCTTCTCTCGTAGCAATACTCAAACGCCACTCTCAGATCCGTTCTGCGTCCGGCCCCGCTCGGACGTGTTCGCGGTCGCACCAGCTGTTGAGTTACGATTGTCGTCTCACGACGACAACTCGTAGCAATACTCATACGCTGAGATTCGTACTAATCTCGCTTCGTCCTCGACGACTTGAGATAAGCCTCTGTAGGACTTACGCTGCGGCCGGTTTCAATCGGCTGCAACTAAGTCGGTCTCGCAGCAACAACAGAGCTGAGCTTACTACGGTTGATTAAATTCGATAGTAGTTCGCAAGGCTTGGGCTGATTTTCTGGCTGCGTACTTGACGCTTGGCGCCTGATACGTAGTCAGAGACTCGCTCTGCGGCCGGCTCCGGCCGGTCGTAACGTAATCAATCCCGCACTTTCAGTGCAACCCAACTTCGTCAGGTCTACGGCCGGTTTTTGTTGTCAATTTATTGACAACACACTCCGTAGTAGACTCGCGTTTGATCAGGTGGATACTGAACGGTGACAACTAAGCCTGATAGCTTTGCCTCGGTGCGCTTCCTTTCAGGCCAAGGAGAAACCGGCTGACCCGATCCCATTGCAATTGGGCCTTATCCAGGGTGACGGTAAAGTGCTGTCCGAATTAGGGGCACCACTTCGCGTCGTCCCCAGCCCCCCTACCGCGGGTAGGTAGGTTTAGGTGCTAGGTTTGTTAGGAAACCTAGGCATATATTATATATTTATATATTACATATTGTAGTACCAAGCCCTCCAATGGACCAGCAAAGCTTGGTAAACTTTACTAGGTCGTTCGCCCAGGCGCTCGTTGCGTCAGGCGTCCCCATTTCAGATGACGTATTAACGCAGGCCTTACAGGCAACTATCGCGTCCCCGGCCCCTCAGGCCTCAACCCTGGTACCTCAGGCCTCCAACATCCAAACCTCTCAGGTCTATAGCTCTCCCGCGTCTCCCGTCCCGTCCGAAATGGACTGCGAATCGGTCACATCCTCTCGCGGGTCGCGTCGCAAGCGTACCGCTCCCGAGAGCGACTCCAAACCCGCGTCTGATGCGTTGTCAGATGCCGTCACCTTAACCAGCCCTCCTGAGCCCGCGTTCCAGTTAGTCGCCAAACGTTCCAAGAAGCGCTCGAAGAAAGCCTCGGTATCTCAATATCCGAGCCCTCCCCGGTGTCTTCAACACCCGCCCCCGCGCCATTAACGTCACTCGAAGTAACCGCGTCTTCGTCGGTCCCATCGAAGCCAGCGACGCGCTGCGCTCTCGTCCCACCTAAGCCTCAGCTTCCTCCGCCCGTCTTTCTCCGCGAAAAAGTGCGATGGACTGCGGTATCTAATCTTTGCAAAGAGCAAAAAATTACTTATCTCAAAGCAACCAAGGCAGGCGATTCAATTAAAATCAAAATCGCGTCCATCGACGACTTCCGCGCGTTCACTAGGTTTCTTTCATTAAAACAAATCGCGTACCACACCTACGCCCTCCCGAAGGAGCGTAAGATCCGCGCAGTACTACGGGGCGTCCCGTTCGAGCTCGCGAATGATGAAATCCTTGAGGACCTTAAGTCCCATGGTTTCCCGGCTGAAGCAGTGCGCAAGATGCACTCCAACCGTAGTAGGCGTTTTCCACTAGAATTAGTAATTCTATCCAATACTCCCAACTCGAAGGATATCTTCAGAGAGGCTCGCACAATTTGCGGACTCTCGAATATCTCCGTCGAGAGTCCCAACCCCCACGGTCACCCTGGGCAGTGCCACCGCTGCCAGCTCTAGGGCCACGCAGTGGCTAACTGCTCAGCTTCCCCCAGGTGCGTTAAGTGCCTGGATCCTCATATCACTAAGGAGTGCACTTGAACTCCCGAATCCACTTCCCCCTCTGCCTGTGTGCTGTGCGGCCAGTCCGGCCACACAGCTAACTACAGGGGTTGCCCACGCACTCCGCGCTCTTCAACTAAGAGGGCTGCGCCTAAACTGGCGCCGCCACTCACTCCCGCTAACTTCCCGCCGCTGCGCAACCGGTGTCCCCCAGAAGCAAAGCCCGAGCAGCCAACGCCTACTCTGGCTCTGTCTTGGAGGATGCGTCCGGCTGCTCCACCTGCACCTTCCCGTCCTATCCCAGCTCTCGTAGCTCCCGTAGGGCCGCGTCCTGCTCCGTCATCTTCACTTCAGTCGTCGTTGGCTGAGGACATGAAGACCGCGTTTGACGTCATTCAAAACGTCAACATTAACGAAATTTCCGTACTCGCACGCAAACTGCGAGCCGCCCGCTCTCCTCAAGAGCGTTTATTTGCGTTAGCCGAGCATCACTCACTTCTAAGTTCGTTATAAATTTAATTTTTTTATTTTTTATATTTTATTTTTCGTATAAATTCGTAAATAAGCAAATATAATGTCTAGACCCGCAAATCCCGCATCCGGTTGTATAAAACTTATGAGCTTATCCCCAGTATCTTTTAACGTTCGTAGCCTTAGCACCAACCTTCCTAAGCTCAAACTGTTCCTTCAGAACAAAGAGCCAGACTTATTGCTTCTCCAGGAGACATGGCTTACTCCAAACCGCTCCAGGGGATTCGCTATTCACAAGTACGCGTTTACTCGCAACGATAGGCCCAACTCCAACGGTTTCGGCGGCACTGCTATATATTACAAAAGAGGCTTCCATTGCTGTCCTCTCCCTACCCCTCCTCTCCTCAACATGGAAGCCACTGTGTGTAGATTGGCTATGACTGGTCATCCGACCATCATCATGGCTTCAGTCTACAAACGTTGTGGCTCCAGACCAACCCGCAGCGACTTTGAGGCCATTCTCGCCCTCGGCCATTCAGTCATTATGTTCGGAGACTCTTACTCCAAACATACGGACTGGACGTGCCTATCACTAACTCACTTGACTTAGACGTCATATCTCCTATCACTCCCACTCACTATCCCAACAATCCGAACTACTCTCCTGACATCCTTGACTTTGCAATTGTTAAGCAAATCAATCTCGATCTCAGGTCTATCGAACCGCTCGATGACCTAGGCTCTGACCACAACTCCGTCTCCCTCGTGCTAGGTGCGCCTAACGATAACGTCACATCTCCTAAGACCATTACCAACTGGAAAGGCTTTAAAAATACGTTAGTTTCAGCCTTATAGGCCCTGAACTCTCCACTCGCGGTTTCGCCCAACCAATTAGATAGCCCGGATAAAATAGATTCATTAGTCAACACTCTCACTGATGCTATCAACTCAGCCATCAGCGATAACGAAAAGGTTGCTAAGCAAGGCAAACCCACGCTAGCCCTAGCCGTTAGCAATCTCATTAAAGCTAAGAACGCGGCTCTCCGGAGAGCCAAGAAATATCCCACGCCCGCATACAGAACAGCTGCGAATCAGCTTCAACGTAAAGTTAGGTCTTGCCTCACGGAACTCCGAGACGCTTAGTTTAACGATCTCACGGAGAATATCTCCCCGTCCCACCAAGCGTATTATCGAATGGCCCGAACCTTACGCGTAGACACCGCCTCTCACGTTCCTCCTCTCACTCGTCCCGATGGCACTACTGCCTTCAAAGTCGAAGAGAAAACCGAATGCTTCGCTGACAGCGCTGCTTCACAATGCTCGCCCAGCACGCAACCCGCGAATCCCTCTCACATCAAAGCGGTGGAGGACGAAGTTCTCCGCAGAGACTCTCTCCCCATCACCGCTGACCCCGCTAAAGTCTCTAACGATGAAATCTTGCTTCTCATTAGAAATCAAAAATCCATAAATGCACCTGCCTGAACAGGTGCTTACGTTGTTAGCTATCATCTTCAACGCCTGCTTTGACCATAGCTACTTTCCAAAGGCTTGGAAAGAAGCAATTGTCATAGGTATTCCCAAGCCGGGTGAACCTCTGAATATCCCGGCTAATCACAGACCTATCAGCCTCCTCAAGGCCATGTCAAAACTTATCCAAAGAGTCAAACTCTCTCGAATGCGGAACCATCTGTTTCCAACGGATGGCGATCCTCTCATTATTCCCCACCAGTTCGGCTTTCGCGCTAAACACTCTTGCCCTCAGCAAGTCCCTCAAATCGTCGAGTGCATAATTGAAGGATTCTATCCGCGTCGTAATAAAACAGTCGCGGTTCTCTTTGACGTAGCCAAGGCTTTCGACAAAGTCTGGCACAGCGGTCTCGTTTATAAACTCTACAAACTAGGCTTACCGGATCGCCTAGTCAGATTAATCGCGTCGTTTCTCAAAGACCGTATGTTTTGATTCAAATATGAAGGCACGCTCTCCGCGTCTCGTCCCACAAAGGCTGGAGTCCCGCAAGGCTCAGTCCTCGCCCCCTTTGCTATACACCGTGTACACTAACGACATTCCCATCCCGCCGAAAGGCGTCGAACTCGCCCTCTTTGCAGATGACACCGCCCTTTACACTAAAGGTCACGCGGTCCCGTATAACATCACCAGACTCCAAAAGGCCGTAAACGCCCTCGGTATTTGGTTTCAAAAATGGCGTATCGAACCCTCAACCCAGAAAAGAGTTCTGCTATTCAATTCGACCACAAACTCCGTAATCGCTACAACGATCCCCACATTCGAATGTTAGGTATTTACGCTTTCTTTCAAGCCACACGTCGATAGAGTAACGAAACTCGCGCGTTTTTACTTAAGCCGCCTATATAATATGATAGGAAGAAAAAGTAAAATGTCTTTCAGAAATAAACTTACGCTTTATAAGGTCTGCGTTAGACCCGTCATGTCATATGCCTCGCCAGTCTTTGCCCACGCCCAACCCTCCGTCCTGTATAAACTGCAGGTAGTTCAAAATCTCTTCTGCCGCAGGGCCACAAACGCACCTTGGTACGTGCGTAACGCGGACCTGCACAGAGATCTTGAACTACCTACAGTGCAATAGCACCTCAAAACACTCTCAGAATCGTTCTTCAAACGTGCCGAAACCCATCCCAATCATCTTGTTCGAAATCCAGTCTCATATACTGCTCCTGTCTTAGACTCGAAATTCAAAGTCGCTAGACCGAGAAAGGCGCACACTGGCGAACCCACGCAATTAACTTTAGATCTCGAAGCCCTTCAGGCCGCAAATTACAATTCTAACGTAAATTCTAATTCTAACGTAAATCCGAATTAATGCAATTTAGTTTTCAATTTTAATGTTTTTAATTAGTTACTTTTCATTTTGAGCACCTTCAGTGCTATGTATTCACCTTCAGTGCTTTGAGCCAGTGCTATGTAAATCCCAGCGGGTGACCCCTTCTGGGCCCCGCTAGCACGGCCTCTTTCTCCAATTAGCCGTCACTCAGATGAAGGCTGAGTGGCAAAAATGCACGAGCCGACAGGGGCCTTTTTAGTGGTTAGAGGTTCTGGTAGGCGTCGGGACGAGTCCCACATAACTCCGGATCGCGGGCCAGAGTATGCGTCAGAGCATTTTTTATCCTCCTGCCCTTCCCGTGGAGGGGAACAAAAACAAATTAGAACGGCAGTCTATTTCAAGCCATCCCACTGATAACATCTCCAGTCTATTTCAAGCCATCCTGCCGATAACATCTCAAGTCTATTTCAAGCCATCCTACTGATAACATCTCAAGTCTATTTCAAGCCGTCCAGCCAATAACATATCTAGTCTTCTCCAAGTAACTCTGAATCTACCTCATGCAGAAGCTTCTTGAAGCCTCATGTCAAAAGCCCCGACATTGACGCTTGATCCTGCTCTTGCTGCTGACCCTGATGATCCTGCCTACCACCTCCTTCTGCCTGATGATCCTGCCTACCACCTTCTCCTGCCTGATGATCCTACCTACCAACTCCTCCTGCCTGCTGATCCAACCTGCTCCTCCTGTGCCTGCTCTCGTTGATCCTGCACGTGCCAGAGCGCCAGTCAGTGCCTGAGTGCCTTCACCGCGGAAGCCTTCGCGGCGACCCCTCCGACTAAATCATGTCCGTTAGCATGAAGTGCAGAGATTATGTTTTATTCGACGCGAGCGCTGCCGTAGTTCGGCGCAGCGTAGAGTAGATTACTTTTGAACAGCTTTCTATAGAAGAACTATAAATTAATAGAAACATTGAGACATTTTTTTGCAGTTTCCCGCCAAACAATTCATATTCGGCTTCATGGAATCGCTTGGAAACACCAAGTTTACTGTAGTATTGTCTGTTGTTCGTTTTGGTTTTCCACCTCGATGTTTTCGAATTGGTTTTGGCATGTCATGTTGTTTGTAAGCTTTCGTAATATAAAGCTTATAGCTGACCGACTTTTAGTATTTATACTAGAAATATACTACTAGAAGTTTCACCCTTAACCTTTGAATATTTCAGGTACTGTATGCGTTACTACTTTACGTCACTTCAGAGATGTAAGTAATATGATCATTCGTTCATTTTATTCAGAATTTAGCGATCACTTACATAAACAAATCCAAAACAAGTATTTCTTATTGATTTATGTTTGGACCTTTTAGCGATTGTCCATAAATACTTGGGAAACTCCAAACGTATATAAGCTTTATTCCTGGGATACACAACGTATATAATGTTTGTGTCATTATTGTTTTCTATTATGTACGCATTGTAAAAAGCAGCGTATTGTATTCGGTCCATACAATTGGATTGTTCATTCGAGTATTAATTTTCTGTTTTACCTTGTCATATAACTAAACCACCTACTTAAAATCATGCAACACGTAAAAACTTTTAAAGACACTAAAAGCTAAATAACATTATACGACAATATATCCAACACTCTATTCACACCTACTCTAAGTATTTCCCTGCACCGCGGAGATAAGCTAACTAAATAGAGAGGTAATCTCGGCGCCTTCGTTAATTTGTTTACCTGTAGTGTTTGCTGGAGCCATACAGACCGCAGGTTGTGAGAATAACACGTGTTATAGAGGTCTGGGATTCATGTTTAATTATATAAAAATCATTTTGAAGACTGATACCTACCTGTTTTGTATCGGGGCTAACGTTGAACTGCTTGAACTGGTCACAACGATTTCATTTGTGGTAAAATGTGATTTCTCCTTCGTAAACATAATTAATGAAATACATTCCATGTTCTGTCCGTCACACTCTCTGGCCATGAGCGAGAACCACATGGATGGGTAATTGATGAAAACTGAACTTTAGTTAGAAGATGTACGTTACTATTGAGCATAGTTGTTGGCTGCAATACAAAGGTGCTTCGTACTCCGCGTCCCGCTTTGATTGTTCAAAAAAACAAAAAATATACAGTCTTATTTTTTGTTCGAAATTATTTTACTATTAGAGCGATACATCACCAGAACCAACAATTACTGTTTCTTCCCGATATATCCGCGGAATCAGGATAAGAAATAAATAGCCATTCCCTTCATCTCATTTGCCATTTTAAACCTAAGCGTCTAAGTATGTCAATAATTAAATATAAGCAAAAGACACACAAAAAACAATTTGCCTTTTATGAAGTAGCCGTACAGAAAGCAAATGTTACACTATTATCTTCACCAAATCCAAAAAAGAACTTTGTAAACAATGAAACGTGAATTACCCATTGGCATTTTAGTGATGTTACCCATACTTTTTATTGAAATATTAAACCTAATCGCTTTAGCAAAGCGATAATCAACATCAACAAATCAACAAAGTTATTTTCTTATAAAAATATAACTTCTTATTAATGTAATAAAATTAACAATCAATCAGTCTTCTTTATATTTTTAAAATAGCAGCATCAGACTAAACAAAAATAAACTAAATGCTATCTTTGTTTTCTTTCCAGATTACACAATCAAAACAAAAAAAAATGCACTTCTAAAATCAATTTATGTTTTTTTATTCATTTAAAATAAGAGTTACTCATTAATCAGTCTTTGTATTACTCAGAATAGTCACATTTACTACATAATTAGTATGACATTCCTCAAAACAAGCAGGGCCTTTCGATTTGTGCATCTCCTGAAATAAATACTTCTTGTTCTGATAACATCTTTGCCCTTTAAGTTACAATCGACTTTAGTAATCTGCATAATTAGCTTATCCCGGTTGCTCTAAAAGTTTGCAATTAGGCAATAAAGCTGATCTTCCCTGCGAATGAGGGGTATGCGTACGCGCTAAAGATATGGGTTTGCCATAAAAAACCCAATTTAAAGTTGCCGCATAAAAAATAACATTTTAAATTAATGTTAATGTACAATGTAATTTTATGAATTTAAATTAAAAAAATAAAAGTAAAACCAATTAATTCTAAAAAGAATATTTTTTCTCCCGAATTGGACTTCCAAAAAACGACACATTCTAGTGCTACATTTTTCAGTGGTACTTATTTCAAGTAACTATAAGCCGAACGAATTATGCTCCAAAGTCAAAACTCACCTAATAAAAGATTCAGTAACAACCACAATATTTTTCCAACGGCAAAAAGTCTTTGAAAACTGTAATTTTACTACAATATTCTGATAGCAGACACTGTGCCGGACGATAAGTATAATAAAGAAACATTAATTATTACATAAACATATTTATCAGAGCGATTTAGTCTTATCTGATCTTGTTGTATCGATACATTAAATACTTGTCATTCATTCATTTTCATACAATGTCGAAGGGTATCCCTAATGTTTGCATTAGAAAAAAAATGAAATAACCTCAAAATTGTTTATAGAATTGCATTTTTTTTAATTTTGCAAGTTTTAGCTCCAATAACTACTTAAAAGTTGTTTAATAAAAGGGCGGCAGTGTTTTCTGAGTTACTGGTATGCAGTTTTAAAGGTCTTGGAAGTGAGATCCTTGCTGAAATTGACAAATTTATATCCGGCAAAGGTTTGTTTACAAAGTTTTTTTGAATTTGGTATAGATTATACCTACTCTACGTATTTTACTACAAACAATAGATAAGCCTGCCAAATAGAGACGTAATTTCATAAGTCTTTATAAGTATATTATGAACGAGGCACAACAACCTCTCGTATTTAGGCGGGTAATTTTTGGCAATCCTTTTGGGGCTGGGTTTGCCGCTGATTACATTTTCAAAAGAGACTTGGGACGTTGTAAAATAAGGTGTTTATTTTTGGTTTCCCTGTGAGCAGGAAAGTAGTATAAGAATATTATTTTATCACGATGTCTTCAAATATTTTCCTCTTTTGATAAAGCTGTTGGTTTAAGAAGTATGTAAAAGTTTGTTTTTGTAATTTGTCGAGATGCTTGTGTAACGAACTGTTTATATTAAAGATGTAAATATTGCTTTTATAAAAAAGGGGTCGTGATTTTTGTTCTTCAAGGTCATATTCTATATTCATATGAAATGTTCATAAATCTGATTACTTTTAGCGTGGTTATATAACAAACATGTGAAAATACAAATATTGACATTTTTAATTTCCGTTTTAAGTTTAAAGAAATATTTAAAAATATTATTGAAGAGGTGAGTGGATGAAGGTGATAAGTCGCATTTTTGGATTTTGGTGTTTTTTTTTGCGTAGATGAAGGTTATATGTCGATATAAACCACCACTAACCTTTAGAGTCATGGTTTTAAGGTACATACTAGGAATAAAATTCTTATAAAGATGTTATGTACACAAAATTTTATAAATAATAGCGGATGAAAGTGATATGGAACTACAACTCTTTTTCGAAAATAACATAAAGTTAAACTTTTGCTTTTTTGTAGAGGAAGAAGGTGTTATGTTTGTACTTATCACCTAATCAATGTCGCTCGAATGAAACTTTATAACTTTTAGTGAATGAAGGTGGGCTGTCCAAAACCAAAACCTAGCAAGAGCCATTTTGTACATTTTACAGGAAAAGCAAAACAAACATTTTTGGTGCCTTTCCAAAGATATTTACTTTTACGAAATTTTTCTTTAGCATAATTTTTTCATAAACTTTTATCTTTCTATACAACCACGCAAATATACGAAAAATTTACAAATATACGTTTTATGAGACTTAATACAGAAATGCTAACTAAAAATGGTTAAAAAACAAAATCAAAAACGTAGTAAGGTGTTTGCTAGGTTTTTAATTTGGAATAATAGATTTTTCTAATATATTTTGAAACCCTGGTAAGAAGCATTTTGAGTGTTAAGCACGATGACGGATGACCTGTCCTCGTAACTTATTTGATTATGCTGATAACCTAAAAATTAAGTAAAAATTTAGATAGCTAACATTAAAAAATAAAGAGATATTTAAGTTATTCGTATAACTATATATGGTGTGATTGTCTGAAAAAAAAAATTATTTGAGTAAATAAGTTTGACACTTGCCTTTTGGAACGTTATATTTTTGAGGACAACATTAAATAAAACGTTGAAAATCTTCAGAAACTTCTCCTTCAATTTGGAGATCCAAAGATGTGTCACTAACGGGTATTTGGCACCGAAATTCTCGTCTAGTTATCGGCATAAGTGGCGCTAGTTTCCTTAAAATCATGTCTTGTTTTGCTGTATTAATGCCTCGAGGAATTGTGACTGAAAAAGGCAATTCTGTGGCTTTATATTTTTTTAGAAGAAAAACAAAAGTTCTCATGCGAAGGAAAACTGGTGAATGTATTTAAAAAATATATTATAGAAAATCCTTTAACATTCAGCAAAAAAAATTGAATTGTACTAGGTACCTTGTTTTAAAAAAAAAGGGTTTATGACCCCGATTGAATTTTAGCTTGAATTACTTTGTTCAAAGTAAAGTTTTCAATAAATTTTCTGTGCCATCATTTTTAGCCACTCTTTTTTTCTGAGGCCAAGCCATATTTTCTGTTGTTTCAAGTAGTCTTATCTTATTTCTTGAATTTTGGACAACATTCTTTAAATCTTCTCTTGTAAAATATGTTCCCTTCTTTTTAATTTTTAGTTCAATATTTCCGTGCACAGAATCTGCACTGATATGGGTATGTCCCTTCGTCAGATAACTTAATGTGACGCTTTATAAAATAAGTTGGCTGCAGTTTACAATAGTTACCAAAACCGTATCAAGCGTCGAATTTTTGTTTTGCGCAGTACAATTATCTGCCCAAATATGAAGATTTTAGCAATCTCTTTCTGCTCTTATAAAATTTAATATGGCATTCACTATATTGCAAGCTTCACGGCCTGCTTGACCTTCATGCCGTATACCGCAAGTTGCTGGATCAGGTGATTTTTTATAGATTGGAGTGAAAGGTAAATTAAATGTAATAAGACGGCTAACAAAAACAGCTTCTTTACTTTGAGGCATTATAGGAAGTAAAATTACTTTTTGTCATCACCGTTTAAAACTCGTAGACAATTGTGTGGCGACGACGACGAGGCGCCATCGGGAGATGCCCCCGCGCAATTGCCCGCGCACCACACACATCGGTCGCAGGCGCTAGGTAGCGACTTGCTACAATTTTGTTAAGATTTTTTGTTTAGGTTCCCAATTATAAGAACGGCATATCCCAATACAAAAACCTAGTAAAAACAAATTCAAAATACAAAATCCTAGTGAGAGCAGAACTTACTTGTTCATAGTAATTCATTCTTGAAGTAGTAAGTGGAGTTGCTAGGTTTAAGGGGTTTTATAATTTTGGTTCTTAATACGATAGAGATACGGATGTTTTTGCATTAGGCGCCGTTCAAAATTAAAGACAGAGTAAAAGAATAAAACTTATTTAAAAAAAAATGGCTCTTGCTAGGTTTTGGGTTTGGACAGCCGAGGTGTTATGTGATACGAACATATCACCTTCATTCACTCAATACATTCAATTGTTTTGATTTACACTGCGTCCACTTCTCGCACGCTTTCGAATTTATGCATACGATTTTTAAATGAACATGAATCGGTTCATAAAAATATCGATATTCTGGTCTTATTTACGCATAAAATTAATTTTAAAAATACAATTTGCGTTATTATTGACACAAAATATTAAACAATGTTAACTTAACTAAGGAAAAATGCGTGTCTTGACTTAATTGTAAGTGATTTAAATAATATTACACCAAATCTTTTTAATTTGGTTGTTTCGGACCATGATAAAGGCCAAAGTATATCAACTACATTCGAGCAATCAGCATTTAAGTGTACATCAATACCAAATTTTGGTTTGAAAAAAAGCGAGATTTTTCGAAAGACAATATGCAAAAATTAAAAAATTGTATGCCTTCAATGATGTGTATAATGAAAATCAGACAGACTTAGCTTTTGATAAATTTGACGATACCCTGACATTATTTTACGAATTATGTTTTCCAGAGATCTATGTTAAAGTATAAAAAAAAACCGGTTCAAAAGAAATGGTTGAATACGAAAAAGAATACTTTATACTAAATATATACTAAGTAATAATAACAAAGGGCAGTATTGAAACAAATTTAAAATGTATAACAGAATTCATAAAAAATGCATGACAGAAGCCAGGAAAATAATAAATTTGGCAAAAATAAATGTAAAGCATATTGGGACATTATTAAAAAGAACATCGAATCAAATGTGACCTTCAAGGACATCTCCAAAATTAAAATTGACAATGAAATGCATACTGACCCTAAAACAATGTGTGACAACTTTAATGACTTTTTTATTGACATAACAAAAACTAAAAATGATCCCAATAATACACATATTAAGGACAATAAATACATAAATGAATCTATTTATTTAAGGCCTGTAACGGAAAATGAAGTGCTTAATATAATACGAAGCTTAAAGCAAACAAATATCTACTAAAATATTAAAATTGATCGCAAGAGAAATTGTAAATCCATTGACATACATAATTAATTTATCTCTGACTCAAGGTACCTTTCCTGCACGGCTAAAAATATCAGTTGTTAAACCCCTCCATAAAAAAGGTGATCGAGAAGATATTAATAACTACAGACTCTGCTTGCCATATTATCCAAAATATTTGAAACAGTAATTACTTGTAAGCTTAATCTTTTTTTTAATAAATTCGATATTTTATCTGAGGAACAATACGGTTTCAGAAAGAATAGGTTTACCACTTTTGCATGTTTTTCACTCATCAAAAAGGTGACTGACTGTTTTAATAGAAAGCTCTATCCAGCAGCAGTTTTCCTTGACTCGAGTAAAGCGTTTGACTTTGTATCACATAAAACACTTTTGGACAAAATTTGTAGATATGGAATAAGCGGAGTAGCATTAGACTGGATATCAAGCTACCTCAACGATCGAAAATAGTGTGTAGAGATTTCATGTTTAAAAAATAAATAAGCATATCGGTCAAATAACATTGGCATTCCTCAAGGAAGTGTTGTTGGACCTTTGTTGTTTATATTATATATTAATGACTTGCCTGATTACATTGGAAATGACTGTATTATTTTTGCTGACGATACAACAATACTAATAAGTACTTCAAATGCGTCTGACCTTAAAGATAAAGTTGACCTTACATTGACAAAAGTGATAGTCCAGCTAAATTGGAATAGTTAAAAAACAAACGTGTCTAAGACTAAATTAATACAATTTAATACAATTTTGCGACATTAAATATAAGTTATAATGGAACAAAAATTTAAAGTGTAGAACCGACAAAGTTTTTAGGTTTAGAAATCAACAAGTAGTGCAACTGGAAAGCACATATAATTAATTTACGGGCTAGGATCGAAAAAAATTGTGTACGTATTAAGAAGAATTAGAGAAGTTGCGGGAGCAAATACAGTGCCTCCATCTTACCATAGATTTGTTTCCTCAATCTTAAGATATGGCATAATATTA
The DNA here is from genome assembly GCA_923062675.1 of Marasmarcha lunaedactyla. Lineage (NCBI taxonomy): Eukaryota > Metazoa > Arthropoda > Insecta > Lepidoptera > Pterophoridae > Marasmarcha > Marasmarcha lunaedactyla. Next base: position 2,677,660 of record OV281359.1, read on the forward strand.
TGGGGCAACTCTGTTGACTGAATTAACATATTTCGTGCACAAAAAAATGTATACGCGCAATTCGTGGTGCTGGATTTTTGGACTGCTGCAGGCCACTGTTTCAAAAACTAAACATTCTCACGGTTCCCTTTTTGTACATTTATGAAATTTGTGTATTTGTGCGAGGTCATACAGAGTCGTTCAAAACTAATGACTATATGTTCACTGGTACAGGGAGACATAAAGAGAAATTAAATATACCAGTGCAAGGATTAGGATTGTATTCGAAAAATGTGTTCTGTATGGCAATCCGTATTTTAAATAAATTACCAAACTACTTGAAAACATTGCCATTGAATGTACTTAAAAAAAGATTGCATAGTTTTCTACTAGAAAAACATTACTATTGCGTAAATGAATTTTTAAGTATCACGTAATTATGTTATTGACATTGTATAATTTTAATCTATACCGACATTTAAGTAAATTATAGAAATTGAATTGTTATTTTTCTGTATCCAGACTGAATTTAATTTAATTGAATGAATTCAATCTTGTAATTAGGATTTATTTATGTTGAAAATTTTAATTTTACTAATTTTATTGCTTATGACATTTATTTATATTTGGGACTTTTAATACTTAATAATAAGGACATCTAGTTTGTATTTTTTGAATTCGAATAACCTAATAAATAATAATAATAAATGTTACATTACTAGAAAATTATTATAAACATTTGCACGCCTGTTAAGGTTGAACATGATTATACTTCCAAATTATTTATGATCATTGTACATTTTGACCATGTTCAGCGAATACAATTTTTCTTGCTTTCTCTCTTTCTTAACACCCAGTATATTTGTAACTCGGATTACAGAAAACTATAAAACTGTTAATGGAAGAAGGAGTTATGTAAAGTTTTTTCTAATGAAAATAAAAAAAACAACCAAAAATGTTTAATTTCTATCATATTCTTGTTACTACAGGTTATATAAATAAATTTAAAAGATAAGTTTGTTGACATATTATTTCAAAAGCTATTAAATTTTAAAATTATAAGTAAAACTTTAACCTTGATTTACTCCAAATTACAGTTATGCGACTTATCACCTTCATCCACTTAGGTCTTTATATATTTATTTTTGTATTAAGAAGTAAGTAAGGTACTTATTTCGTTCATACGATAGTTTTAGGATTTTTAAGGTGAATTTAGTTTCTGTTACATTAACAACTATTTTAATTTCAATACGTAACTACTAGACTATAAGTATGACAACTGTCAACTGTCAATATTTGTCTATTACGCGATTTAGTTTTTACGTTGTTCTTTTTAAGCCTCTACAATAAAACATACCACTTCATCCAAACCAATTTTATTAAAATGTTCAACAAGGCATATACGCGATCATTTTTCCCGCCTTTCAAGGTAAAAGTTCACCATTTGCCGTTACGAAAAAATCATGTTCATAGGACAATATTACTCCCCGTAGAATCACTACGTACCGACATAACCTAGAAACAAGAACACATTTTTAATTCAATTTTAAACTTTATTGCAATGGTATTATGATTCAAGGTGTAACAATGAAAAAAACGTGTTCATAATGCAAAAAAAAAAAACTCAGCAGGTATCATTTTCGAGTGCTATATGATATCATGAGTAATGCGTATGTGGATGTATGAGTTATCTTTTTAATGTATTTTTCTAATTGCGATGATATTGTCCGGTGAGTGGATGTCAGATATATGCTTTTTAAGTTACAGTATTAGATATTATCGTAATATGTAAGTGGGGCGTTATGAGATTTACTGAAGAATTTTTTTTTAAATTAATATTTAGCAGGCGTTTGTCTTCCATCTCACCTGATGGAAAGTGACGAAGAAGACGAGGATCATACACGCCTGTCCAAGAGGTACCTATTCACTCTACAATTGAAAGCTCCAGGGTAATATTTGTCTGGAAAAACAGACGCAGGCAAATCGTTTCACTCTTTGGCAACACGAACCAAAAATGAGCTATCGAACCGTTTAGTTCGGCTCATCGGCACGCTAACCACAAACGGGTGAAACTTCTGTCTGAGTCAGGTTGACCGGTGGAGATCAGCTGAAAAAGAGCATTCGCACACTCTCCAAAGTGCAATCTGTAAAAAACCGATAGACTAGCAATTTTAAGACGATGTTCGAGACTTTGCAGTGTCGAAGAAATAAGTTTGTCGTCACTTATGAGTCTACGGGCCCTTCGGTCGACAGAATCCAACGCTTCAAGATGGTACTTAGCAGAATCATGCCAAAGATGGCTGCAGTACTTCATACAGGATCGAACCTGGGCTGTGTACAGGTTGAGCAACTGTTCGGAGTTGAAGTACCGCCGGCTCTTTGCGATGACTCCCAATTTTTTGGAAGCTGACTATGTCAAGGTTTTAATCTGTTGACCGAAATTAAGTTTCGACGTGATGGTCATGCCTAGAAGCCCTAAATGGTTTGTGATCGGTACAGATACACCTTGGAAAGTGGGCGTCAAGTTGAATGTGCTCTTTTCACCGGAGAAGAGACACGCCTGGGTTTTGGAAGAGTTGAACTTGACAAGGTTGGCTTCACCCCCATCGGAAACCCTACATAATATCAAATCAACCCGTTCGATCATCGGCTCTCTTTTAAATTGGATCTGGTTTGGACTCGCTCGCGCATTGCAAATATATCTCTGTACAACAGTGCTGTCATCGGCATTACCAATAATGCCTTCCGATAAAAGAAGGTCATTAATGTGCAGCAGGAATAATGTTGCAGAGAGAACAGATCCCTGAGCTACGCCGGCGTTGATCGCCATTAGGTCCGATCAGAAGCCATCGACGACAACTCGAATTGATCGTTCCCTCAGAAAATCAGAAATCCAGTCGCAGAGTCCAGATGGTATGCCATACGCAGGAAGCTTGCTCAGGAGGGCTTCGTGCCATACCCGGTCAAAGGCCTTGGAGATATCTAAGGATACGGCTATTGTCTCTCCGTGCCCTTCCAAGCCATATTGGGTGTCACTGAGGAACTCATTGGTCTCTAGGTACGTCAGTAGACGATGTTTCAATACACATTCCATAATTTTGCAAATTATGGAAGTGTCGTTTTTAAATTTCGGATGAATCTTCTTTTTAGAATGCTGTGCTTATTTTAACAACCCATGGTAGTTGTAGAATGAGCACACATTGTATACCTATGTCTATATAACAGGCAACATAAGAAGAAATTTAATATGAATAATAAATAAATGAGAAAGCTCCAAAGACAATACCTTTACTATTTAGCGTCAAAGTAAAAAAAGTGTAAGTGCAGGCTCAGATGTGCATACAAATCCCCTAGTACCGGGTCATCCCCTGCCGTAAGGAGTGATTCTCGCCTTTAGTCTGGGCCGCGCAAGCCAGCAGCTCGCTGTAACTGTTGCGGCGCGGCGCTGCGTCCAGTGCAAGGCTTCGAATGCTAACTTTAATCTTCCTGCCTAATATAAACAAAACGCTTCCGCTGGCTGACTGACAGACAATGCACCAAGACACGTGGCACGTTTCACAGGAGTCCCTTTATGTAGTGTAAGGAAGCAGAAAAAAATAATTTCATGTCATCCTTCGGGACTTGTCGAATGAACGAAGTTGATCTCTCGGCGGGTTGACCGATCGCTGAGCGAGCTCCTTATAGCGAATTTTACTGTGATAAGAATGCCGTTACGTTGCAATACATTAAAAACAATTTATGAGATAAGTGTTTCTACAATCCTTAATATTAATTATACTTCAAAGGTTCCGTCACAAACCAAACCCATTCTTTGTCCCCCGCAGCAAGTCCCATTGTCATTAAAACATTTTGAAGCGAATCAACATGAGAGCACACACACCGGGGACGCGACAGCTGTAAGTGCCGTGAAGACATCCGTCATAAGTTTGTTTGAATCCCTTATCTGTCAAAATCCGAGTCAACGCCAACTGCGCTCCTTGTGTAGGGTGGCCGTGGCGTAATGTGTGGCTGGGGACTTGAGAGTTCGTGATTTTAAGAAGTACTTAATGGATGCTTAAATGAGAGTTTTAGGAAAAAAGTGTACCATTTTGTACCATGATGAATTGAAAAATTTCCTTAGCTTATCAGCTTATTACCGGAATAATTTTATAGAGATATCTTATTATCATCAGCTTGAAAATAATCGGATGATAAATTTGGGGTTGTTTTGCATTCCGTAGAGAGTGCTCAATCTCTTCATTATTTCTGAGGCCTATCTGAATGATTACAAGTAAAAAATCCGAACTCAAACTCAATATCATAATGTAAATCTCATGTTCCGATAATCTAAACCCGGTCCCTAAACGAAACAAACGACAACAACAAAATTTCCTTCAATATGCAAACATATAGTCACCCTACTCCCAACATACGTAACCTAGTGGAGAATAATTTTCGTAACCCGCCGGCCGAGTTCCGGTTTTTATTGCCGGTACTTATCGGTTTTTTACCGGCTATTAAATAATATACGTAAAGAGACTTTTTTTAGCAGCATTAGTGGTTAAAAAGCTAGAGTAACAGTTTATTAATCAGAGTTTCAAAGACTGCAACAAAATGTCCTGTGTTATGTTTGTTTTCGTTTTGCCAAGTCATTGCCAACAGTTAGATTTGGATGACTGCTTGTGTCATAATTAAATCCCATTAAAATGAAATAAAATACTTCTTGGGGAAGATGTAAATCTCTTTTTTTTAACGATAAAACCCTTCTTCTTAACAATGCACAATTAGTTAAAATTCCACTTACTACACTATTATTTTGTAATGTAGTTTATATATTATTATTTGCTTATTTTTTCGGTAATAACTAGACTTATAACACGGGAATACATATACATATGGCGTCTATGTCCATGGGCACTATTTATCGAAGATGGTATATTTATGAATATTGAGTTTCAATAAAATATGAGAATAGCGATTTACGGTGCCGAGCTGCTTAAGTAAGAATTGCCTGTGTCTTGTATATTCGCTGGCTGTTTCTTCCTCTTGACCCAAAACCAGCCACGTCAACGTGGTCATTGTGGTGGACAATACTCAGTCAGGACAGTCCTTAACAAAATAATATCCAAAAACTCTACTCTTGAAGAAATTCTGCTAAATTTGTCAACATCTCTATGTATCTTTTGTAAATATCAAAAAAATCTAAACAAGTTTTCCTACTTTAATCTTAGCGGAACTACCTTTTGACCAATATATCACATTTACTTCACTTCATAACTTGGCAATCCGCATACTAAACACCATCGCCCTTTTGATAACAAAAGCTCTATCATAATATTTAAAAAGGTAATCATTCCAAAACCCATGGAACGAAAATAACACGTTACACGGTTCAATAAGGGCCCGCCGCCGAACTCCAATGGAATAGGAAAAAAGTGGGAAAATCTATTCCATTTTTCATACCAAAGGAAATTTATATTAAAGCCGCCATTGCTTTTTAAGGTCTGTTTTATTTTATAGTTCGATACCAGTGCATATCGAAGTTGGTTGCTTTAGTTTCTTTTTCTTGGCAAAGCTGTTTTATTGCTTGTTGTTATTCTTGAGAAAAAAATAATATATAAAAGGTAATATTCAATAGACCTTTTCACGAGGCTCATGAAAGTCCTATAACACTATTTGCATACTTGACACGTTTACAAATGTAATGAGATTTCGTCGATACTATGATAATTAAAAGCCTCATATTTCATAAAACATTAATGTATTTTTAACGAACTTCAACAGAACATAATCTCCGTATAAAAGAAGCGATTAAAATTAATCTTAGATTTAAATGTAAATCGGAGCAAGTTACTCCAGCGCGATGTAAACTGGGATTAGTTAGTCGACGGTAAGTTAATTATGGTGCAGTTACACCGACCTTATACCTACTGTTTAGAGGATTAGTGGTTTAGTAAGTGAGCAAAGGAACTGTCAAATAAACTATTAATCTTTTTATATATTTATCGTTTACACCTTTACTCGGTGCAAGCAAGCTCACAATTTAATGGCAAGTTACAAATGTCACAAAGGTATGATTAACCATACGTCGAATTGGCTCATACTGAGTTGACAACTGTAGGATTGAGTTAAAATTGATTGAGCGTTTAACCGTATTAATGAACATGTGGATCCTTTGTTTTTCCCGACACAACCAGGTTTCCATATCACTATTATAGTGGTGGTAAAACAGAAATTAATTTGATGCAATGCGTCCTGCTTTAAATAGTGTGATGTCAGGGTCGGGTGCCTCAAACATGTATGAAACATTTGATATAACATACAAATATTACAGTAGATATATTCTGTGGATATAGCCTGTTCAATGATTTACTTAAATTAATAAAAAAGTTTTGACATTGCTGGATCGAATAACGTCAAATTAAACTTCAATAAACTTTACATAAAGACTTGTCTTATTACACATCCATTAAGAAATGATTGTTAATTTTGGTACGTACGAGACCGATAAGTTCGTAACTTTTCTGCACGGAGCCACAGACGAAAATAATTTTTCTTAGAAATGTTTTCACAAATTAAATTACACGTACTAACGAGGTTATCTCGACGTGCCTTCATAACATATACAATGAAATCAAATTAAATCTGCATTATCACCCAAAGTTAACAAAAGTTTAAAATAACTCTTTGTAGAGAATCCTGAATCTCTTAAAATTCTACCCGTCCACAACAACACCAAAAAAACACTCAGCGATAACTTGAACACGCAAAACGTTTTAATAAAAGGGATGATTCCTCTCCCAAGTTACCCTAAGGCCTTGGTTAGATGGAAGCCTAGCGGCTGATTGCCCGAATTGTTTGGAATTTATCTATGTTATAAGAATATTTACACCTAAGATCTTCATCGTCACTTTCTATCAGGTGTGATAGAAGACAAACGTCTTATCCTTTTTCAATAAAAAAATATCCTTACTTTCTACTACTTAATTGTTTCAAATTATAAGAAAAAATTTAACGTGGTTGGTAAACACCAAAATAAAATAAATCATAAAGTAATAACATGCAATAATAAAGTTTAAATATTTAAATTAAATATTGGACGGCTGAGTGGTGTAGTAGGCCTCCTGGTCGGAGTTTTCTTTGTGTGATCCACCGAAATATTTGAACCAGAATATACATACATATATAAATAATAAACAACCATCACCCAGGAACAAACACCTGTGTAATGCATACAAATGAATGCCCTAACTATCACTCTTAAGCCTACGAGGGCCACTAACTACGACTCCACACGATGACACGACTTTTGCAGCAGTCTGCAAGATGGTTATCCAATTTCCGCAACCTCATTTGAGTGGTATTTTACTGAGTGCCATACACGAAGATACACCGACAGCGTCATATTTAATCATCAATATCAAAAGACACATTTTGTCAAAGGGAGCCGAAACGCTCGAATACTCCGTGTTAATCCGCTCTGCTCCATTAAATCTTCATCCTTACCCAAGGTTATGTTCCAACAAGCTTAACACTCAAACCGCATAGACAACACAAATCATTCAATGTTGTATCGTGCGAATTTTATTACTTAAATATGTGAGCTAAATGTTGTAATGGAAATGTATTTTTGATAAATGGCGGAAAAAGAGTGTACGTTTCAATATAGAAGTTGATGGTTTATAGATATTGGAACTACGGCTTTTCCTGATCTTGTCTGGAGCGACACTACAGTCCGTGCTACGTTGACCGCCGTAATATTCACGTTTACGTGGATTAACAGCCAGTGCAGCTACTGCAGCAGAAGCAATTCCAACAGAAGCCTACGCCACGGCGAACAACGCGTCGTTAGTCAGTTGTTTATTCACATTCACATTATATAACATTATAAATGAAACACCTACGCCTACTGATCCCCAGTGGCACGAGTGCCACTCATCATCGTGACACGACCCACATCTATAACTGTCTTCAATTCTCAAAATTCAAATAAACAGTCAAATCTACGACTTTCCATAGCCCTCAACGACTGCACAACGTTAAACCGCTTTGCCGTCGAAGTTTCCCAACTATTTAGTTCAGTTAGTCTGTACCTAGAGAAATAGGACTTTGCCAAACATATCAACTTCAATGTAATCAACTTACAGCGACCCCCCTATTTGTAGTTCGCGGCACAACATATGGCTGTCAATAACAGATGATTTATCGCTGAGACTCTGACAAATATTGTTTTTTAGTAGCATTTTGTATCAAAGAGAGGAATATGATATACCATTAATAAAGAAAAAAAATGAGTTTCAGATGGAATGAAAATAAAATATTCGTTATGAGGAACAAACTTTAAGGACAAATCCTAAATTATACTTCTGATATCTATACTATGTTGTTATAAAGAAAAAATATTTATTTGTTTGTCGTTCGATATCATCAATACAGTTTGGGTTACTGGATCGGTAGTCTTTCTAAGCTGAAAAGGAATATTACCTAGTAGCAACATATGACATAGGTATTTTATTCTGAACTTTGTTACGGTATCAAGTGTCTATTTTCCAAAAACAACATCGCCGGTGTGAACCAACGACCTCTGGTGGACAAACGATACACATAAGACACCGTGAGAGGTTTGAATAATATTGTATTTAATGCTTCTGTGCTCAGACATATATGGCAGCTTGGACAACAGAGTGGAATCTATGAGTTATCTTATCTATATGGGATCTAAATCTAAGATCCTGGCTGCGTGTAAGCTAAAACTGTGGAAGATGGACAATGTGGTAGGAGAAAATTCACCAATTGGATTACTCCATTTCCTTATCAAACAAGAATAAAATAATTGAAGCGGGTTATTTTTTTTCTAGCAGGCTGTCCGAGTTCTCTGTCACAGATTCAGGTCGACCATGCTTAAAAGATACATTGGCTATATTTGTTTGTGCAGAAAAACACTAGCCGGCTAAAACCGACACAGAACACCAATAAAAAAAAACGATCCTAAATACAAGAACAACAGTTCCTCATTCTATCTCGCTCATATACTTTTATACCTGAAACATAAAAGCAGACTAATGATGGTCGAAATATTTTCGAGCCATTAAATATAATTATTTGTTTAACATATGTTTGTTGTGTGGTAATACTCATATAATATAACAATAAAAGAGGTTCACCTTTGCCAGTTAAAGTTCGTAACACAAAGCACAAATCAAGTTGCGTCAACAATCTAAAAACAGGCACTTAAAAGTCCTCTAAAAAACTTTCTTGCAAATTTCTCGCCAAGAAAAAGCAGTGAACACTAATATTACTCATAATAAATTAAAAAAAACTTGAGAATTCCTCGCTTATTACGGACACAGGCTGTACCACTGATTTACAGGGTGTTCGCAATTTTTCACCATAATTCACTTTCAGGGGCACTCGCGCTAATTGCCTGAAAATAAAACGTGTTGTTTTCGAGTTGCTTTGAAGATAATGAAAATGTTTAGACAGTGCGCTTGTTACACTTTTGTAGATATTTGATACTTTTCAAAGAAATGAATTATTCAATTAATAATTGCGGTTGATTGTAGTTAACGAAATGCAGCGATGGCATTATTCTTTACACGCAATATTTGGGTAAGAAAGTGGATGACGATCGCTCATAATTTGGATCATCTACTTTTAAATACTTTGTTTGTTATCTTTTGGTAAAAAAAGGTAATTCTGACCCCATTTTGGTGGTATTTTGACAGGGTTCTAAAGGCTGTCGTTCATTTAAAGTGAATACAGAAACTTGACTGGTTTTCTTGTTGCTCGAAGTCTCACTCGGTATCTCCCGCGTGGCCGGGGGAAGTACCGGATAATATAGCTATATAGTTCTCTAAATCGTATCTATAGTATATTAGTTCTCTAAATCGGTTTAATAGTTTAAGAGTTCGATTGCATAGGCTTGCACATAAACAAACCAACCTTTCCTCTTTTTAAAAATGATATCACTGCACGATCGGCCAACAATGTATTCTTTCATCTAACTGTTCATTTGTTACTCGTCATATAACCACAAGGTCAATTTTATATTGTATTTTAGTTGTATTTAAATTCATTTAAGTATTCAACATTGTGCATCTCTTTCATTATTTAAAATATTTAACCTAAGTTATTTTGGTTACTCATGAAGTTTTGTCAAACCGGGCACTTACCGCCCAACTACACTAGACAGCTTTATGCCTGCGTGTACTTACCTGACTGCATCACCGAGGTGTTGAGCCGTAGTTCTGGCAACGCTGGTCTTGTTAACTAGCACTGCAGGACCGAGGGGGCAAACCGCATCGCGCCGGTCGGCTGAAGTGCTTGGTCGAATAGAAGACTCATTACTTGTTCGCATATAATTCAAGTCACAAAACTAAATATTCCACTAAATCAACTTGACCCTATCAAGCGCCACTTTCCTATACTAATTACTAAACACGTAAAATTACAAGTTTTTAAACTTTTTACGCCATAAATCTGAAGTGGAGCAACAAATTCACGTCAATATTTGACGAATCAAGTAATTTAACTTATCTCTGATAGCGGTGAGTGTGTTGTAACTTAATTTGTATTCATAGGTTTTTATACTCTTTGACATCATCTAAATGCCGCTTCTGTAACCAACGAATTTATAAATAGCCGCTGTTTACTGCGGTACTTAAAGTAATGACATGAAATATGCAGAAACTTTAGCCCCGCTTGCATGAGGCGAGCTACTCTCGAGATAGTTCCTAGCAAAGTATGAAATTTATTAAAATCTACTTAATTAAGGCATTTATACAAATGTCTAAGAACGCTGTACTAACTTTGAAGCTGCTAAGTTACACACGATTGTCGATTTTACCTTATTCCTAGAAGTGATACTGGTAAGATGTTCTGTTAAAAACTATGCTCTTTTTCCAAACATATTATGTTTTGTTGAAATTTTTTTTCTTATTTGTTTAGTTTTACTTGCTTAATGCAAACGCAGCATAAATTAAATGAAGCAGATGGCATCTTAGTAGAGACATTCAATTTGAATATTTTTGCATTTCTCAATCAAATGAATAGAACGCTGGACCACCGACCGAAGTATATAAGACTCTCAGCACGATGCCATGCAGACGCATGTTAAAGAATATAATTGCATCACTTGGTAAGTCAGTAGATGGAAACAAAATACGATGCCTGTGTGGTGTATGAGGGATTACTTTGCGGTGCGTTATAGCAACTAGATGATGAAGTCCATACTTCAAATTATCATATAACCACTAGTAAACTGTATAAATCGAAGCAAAAATATAACTTGAAAATGTTTAATATAGGGTCTACCTTTTCAGCGTTTTATATTTAATTCTTCGCAAATATTTAATAGAAGTAAAAGTAATCCGAGTGGTGGATTACTTCCTCAGTGAAATATCTTTAATATTTATTGATTTATATTTACAAAGTAAGTTTTACGGCATTTCTACTCTGAAATAGACTAGGAAGCAATATATGGAATATATGGAAGCAATTGGTTTAACAAGAAAGTTTTGCATTTTGATAAGCTGATCACAAACTATATCTTATATAATATACGCCACTAATTTCTGATACTTCTACAAAATCTTCGATTATTAACTTTGCAAGGTTTCGACATAATAAAGAAACCGACATCCAATATTTCACAGTCACCAAAGATCGATCTAGCTGTCATTATTGACCCATCACTCAGTAAATCCATTGATTAATTATGCCAAATCGATTAATATTCAAATCTTAGTAATTCAGTTAATTAAATTAACATTAAAACATGAATTTTACGCCAATGGCGTCAGATCTGATAAAAAATCGTAATAAATAAAAATAAAATAAATAAATATAACGTTAATGTATATAGATTACTTATTTACAGCTGTTCACAATATTTGCGTAAGGGAGCTTTTGAATGTCAAAGCGGGAGGCAGCGGTCACGATTTGTTGTATAAAAATAGCAGAAGTAGATTTAATTATAAAAGATAATAGTTAAAATTTACTTATTAGACAGGTTTTTCAACAATAAATTAAACAATTGCAATTTTGGGCAAACTAAGACGCTGATAAAAGACTTTCAAGTTATATAAGGTAACCCAACGGGAAAACATGGTAGATACATTTAGTGTCTACGTCTGTAAATCTCAGTGATTGATGTTCTAAACCACTTGCAGTGCACGTCTCAGATTCAAACAATTTTCTTCAATCGTATTTAAAAATATCAAAACATTTAACATTTTCAACATTTCTTCAACACCACTTATGTACGTTTTAGAAACGTTATACATATTTAATCCCGAAACGTTGTCACTGCAACACAACTTAAAAACACCTCTATCGGTATTGACATAGTATACAATTTCCCTCATCCTTCGTAGATAACGTTAGTGTCATTTTACCCTGCTGATATTCTATGTGATCGGATTAACTCTTTCTGGAATATTCTCGTTCGAGTTGTTTTCGAATTGTACCTGGAAATATAAAAACTTGCATTAGACAATGCGCTGTACGTGACGAGTGCTCTTTGTAGATTGTACTGTATATGTCTGTATTCATTGAATTGAAAGTGTCTTAGTTTATGAAATAATTTTCTAAAAATAGAAACCAACTTCAACATGCAATTCGACAGAAAAAATAATTAAAAATAACGTTTTAAGCGCAGGGGGTGTCTACGTAAATATCTACATATTTGAGGTTTATCCTTACAGACAAATGAAAGTAAGTATTACTATGTTACATAAGCAATATGAGAAATAATTTTTCTTCGCCGAATCAAATCTTTTATCACCATTCTGGCATATTATACTGTATTGCCAAACTGCCAAAGATGCGATCGTAAAATATCCAATTTGTCATACACGACGTAAAAAATAATAATTTGTTCGGAAACCCAGCGGTATAGCTAGGGTTATTCCGAGCTGTGATATCTGTCTCTTCTCTGAGTTATTTGGAAGTAAAAAATATATAATTAATGACCTAAAACACCTACGTTAAATGGGTGCGTATATCAATAAGGCCGATTGCTCAATTTTCGACTGCGAAAAATTCAAAATGGGTGTCTGAATGATATAAACGTGTAAATAACAATGAGAAAGTATTTTATAAAAGAGAGCCGAGAGGTTTTTTTCCACCAACTTGTTTCTGTGCCGATTCTACCCTTAATGCCTCTTAACAGCCGAAGTAAAGTTGTATTAACGCAATCTCAATGAAGATGAAGAAAGAGAAGACTAGACTTATATGTAAGGCGTTTTGTAGTAGTAAATGGGTTTCATTCCAATTTGCAAAAAATTACTTTAGGCGTACCGCAGGGATCTCACCTGGGTCCGATCTAATTCTCTATTTTTGTCAACGATATACCATCTGTAATCAAATTTTTTAACACCTACATGTATGCAGACGACTTAAAACTAAGTAGAGTAGTATTAAGGACTCAATACGACTTCAAACAGACCTTGATGAGCTCGTGAAAAGGTGTCAATATAACAAGATGGACCTAAACTCAGGTACAGCCGAAAAAAACATTTGATTTCGTTTCAGTACAACATAGCTCACACTGATTTCAAGGAGCTCGAACAAATTCGCGATTTAGGTGTTTTGTTTGATAAAAAATTAACCTTTACCTCACATTGAAGAAGCAAAAAATCGGTCATCAAAACATTTAGGTTTTGTGCTAAGAAACATCAAAGGGTTTCCTAATAATAAAGTTAAAATAATGCTCTATAAATCCCTCGTGCATAGTGTCTTTGAATATTGTTTAGTAGTATGAAGACCTCACTGCGCGTCGCATTCTCTGCAAATAGAACGGATACAAAAAACATTCGTGTGGCATTTGTTAGTCTCTAATGGAATTTCGAAAAGGAAACTACCTTCTTATTGTAACTGTCTGAAACATTTTCGAATAAAACACATGTGTAGATAAACAGAACAGAGACAAAGCTGTTCAACAACCGCACGAATCGTTTGCACCACTACAAGCACACAGGGCATGTGTGCGTGACCACTGGCCTCTTGTCACGTACACGGCGAGACAAGTCAAATGGCATTGTCAAAAGGCACAGCCAGTTGACAATCTCAGGGACATTGCGACGCACGTTGTTTGTTTTGTTAGTTGCAAGTTTGATTATTTTAATGTAAAAACGTTGTATTTTTTATAAGTAATGGTTGTTTATTGTACTGCTTGTATGAATAATTCTAGAAAAAATAAAATTGAATTGCTCGAGCCAAAGTTTTGCGAATATTTCGATCTTGAAATAAATATTGTCTATATTGGCAATGAAATACTTAAGCGTATTTAAGATTGTAAATTTGAAATGCCATGTGAGTGTTTCCCGTTAGATTACTTAAAAAAACTATATGTTAAATTCAGAATTTACCACACCATCAAAAGAAACAATAAATTATTAAAAAACAAAAATTATTAGAGTAAGTAATTTGTAAAGTATTCTATCATACTGAATAATGAAACTATTTAACAAAAGTTTTGTTTAATTTGTTTTAACCTATTGTGTACAACCCTACCAAAATAGGTAACAATTTTTCACGTTCTTAAGAAGCTTTGTCTCTGTTCCATTTATCTACTCATGTGACTAAACTGTGCCACAATCAACCAAACAATTTATTATAACTGGCGGGAAATCCTTTCTGCTGCGGATTTCACAGGAGCAAGTTCAATCTGGCCAGACGGGCAATTCTAGATTGTCTTTGTGTTTGTTGTTTCTACAAGTTGTCTTTACTCGTATTGGATGAGATATTTCTCTTTATAATTGAATACGACGAAACACATTGTGTTGCATTGGAGGTGCCGATTATACAAAATATTTTACTTAGATTTTATTACTGGTTCATAGATTTTGCTATGAATAAATCTCCTTCCAGTTAATCGGGGAAATTAATAATTTTTTTTACCCTTACTTACCCTCCACAAACACCGGTACCACGACGGTCACAGGCCCAACGTCGTTTGTGTCTTATTTACAAATGTCGGTTGCTCCGTACGATCAAGATCTATATCGATAAAATAATATTTTATATGTTAGTTTGTTTATATCTTTACCGTACTTTATCCAGGAGTAACGAAATCTTTGTTATCTCGAAATCCCTACGTGTTCGGGACTCACGGACCTCTTGTAAGCAATTTGTCGATAACCGAAATAACACTCCTGTAACGAACGAAAAATATGAAACTCATTAGTTTTTTAGTGTCCCATGAAGATACACCTTTACAATCAACTCTGACCTCTGTCATCGCTACTTAGCTATAAACAACATGGTCGGCCGTATACTTAATCGCATTTTTATGTAATATATAACATCAGTTTAAATTATTAGATCGCCGACCCTGTTTTTATTTAATTTTAAATATTATTTTACGAAACTTGAATTAATGAAGTGTGGTCGTCGGTTTGTTTATCAATGAAATCTTCGGATAGATAACGCGTTTAATAGGTTTGGTTTCATTTCGTTATTAATGGTGCAATGTTGAGTTGAAACCAAATAAAAATGTGATTCTGATACATAAACAAACAATTCTGAAATTTATTAATTACACTAGCATCGTAAGATACACTCGCGGACACCACGTACCAGGAGACGACGACGCTGCAGGAGAGTCCAATGCGAATCTGAGCCTGCAGCCGCCGACTGTACCGAGAAAAATAAACATCGATGAAATGTAGTATTTTTCTGCATCAAAATAAAAATTACCTACCTAATTCTGTAATGTCGCTCCGATGAGCTTGTATATCTTAAATAAGTTTGTATATTCTTAACGCACTTTAAAACTACAAAACGGATTCCGATGCGGATTTGTTTGTGTGACAGCTGAATGTACGCGAGCGTGTTCGCTGTTTGGTGGTGATCGGTGGAGACGCTCGTAAGTTGTGCAAACATTCTCCAGCCAAGTGGCTTTAATCTCCAGAAGGTTCTGGTGCGCTGGTGGAACAGTGTGCTGCTGGCCGTACATCAGTGGTAAGAAAATGTGAATTATAATCTGTAGGCGTTTCTTTCGGTATGTATACTAATGTCCATAATACTGTTTCAAATTCTATTTGTAGTAAAACTGTTTTAAAATTTTATGGGTTTTTACCCAAAAAAAATTGTTCACAAAAACCACGAAGCTGATAAAGTTTCTATAAAACGTCACAGTTGCGTATAACTTTATTAAAAACTATATAAATTTAATATTAAAACTTCAACCGAGAATCTCGACAATCTTTTCATACATCAATAACTTCCTAGACACTAAACACAACACATGCTTGAATAATGCATTAAGGTGATGTATGGCGATTGAAATATTTAAGTCTTTGGGCATTTCTATAGATTATACAATTAATTAGTTTCTATAAAATATATAAAATTTTTAACCTATTTTAACAGATATTAGAAGTTCACCAATTTTGTTTTATTTGACTTTTTGAAAGTCTTTGGAATGTACATCAATTCTAGCCACGATTGTCTCGGCAACATAGCGCCTACAACAGAGGCGGCGCAGCGGGAACTCGACATCGAACTGACAACCGCGGTAAGACTCCCGATAAGGACATCGTCAACCACATCTTGTAGGTATACTGTTGCCGAAAGTGCCATCTAATGGAAGGTTAAAAATCTGTTCATAATTTAAATCGGTGCTAATACAATTTAGACAAGCGAAATTCAAGGAACGAAGCGACTACCCCATTTTTTTCTCAATTTTATTATCTGGAGATACTTTTGACTTTGCACTCCATTTTTCTTTATGGCGCACGTCTACGCACCAGGCGCCCTAGGATCGAATCGTGAGCTTATACAGCGGGAGAGCAAAACTAAATCGTATTTTAATTTTACTGTTTCCAAAAATGGAACACGAACGCGCGCTCCGACAACCCCTACTGCCTGCACTTAAATTTATTTTAGACGAAACATTTTAAAATACTCTTAAACCTAAAATTATTGCTTACCAAAAATGGACGCATAAATATTCTTGCAATTATTCAACCAAAAACGTTCCACACGATTATTTGGTTATTAAAACATGAACTATGTAAATATTAACATACAAACATATTTGAAAATAATATTTTTCTTTTGACACCTTATTAATAATACAGATATCAATTTTAAAATGAACCTTCGTTCTTCACGAGTAACTATTACAGCTTTATAAATCCAAAGTGTCAATTTGAAATAGTCGCTATTTTGTCTTAAAATATTTTAAATGTCTGAATTAATAACACTCGTGAAGAAAGTTTTATTTGTTATTGATGGTATAGAGGTCAGAGGTAAGGTCAAGTATGGGTTTTAAGTGGTTTATAAACATTTCGATATTTTATAATTTAAGAATAATTTGTTTTTATTATATATTTGCATGTAACTATTCATTTTGCAAGCGTCTTTTCTGTTGAATGCAGCTCGTCCAACAAAAGACAGTCTCGTATGATCGTGTATTTGGAGGCAATGAACAGTACGGTGTCTTATGTTCAACATTAGAACAGGCGCCAAAATTCAATAACAAACAGAAATTTATTACAAAATATATGTCGAATAAACGAAATAACAAATTATATAACATGATTTTGAAACGATTGATCCAAATAGTCATCGATTATTATACAAAAGAATCGAGTCAAGAATTTAAATCGGAGAATTATCATGAAATAACAGTTTTAGACATTGTTCCGTCGAATTGAGCGATTTGTTAATTGTCTGGAGTGGTCGTAGATTTACGGTTACTGAGTTGTTTATTACATACTTGTTCTGGTTTTCAACAGTTTTCGACATATGTTCCTGGGAAAAATTTGATTTTGAAGTTTAAAATTTAAAAAGATGATTTACACTAGAGTGGATAAGGCTTACGTCACTCGATGTACTTGTGAAATGAAATGAAAAGAAATGAAATGAAATATTTATTTCTCAACATTGACAATTACTTGTTCTTATTGATGTCAAATAAAACGTGACTCTACCACCTGTTCGAAAAAACCTTCGTGAAGAAGAACTGGCAAGAAACTTGACGGCTAAATTTTTTTCAAAATAAATTTACAGTCTCTTTATGTCTATACAAAGTTTTACTTATCTGCATCCGTTAGCTCGGCAAGTATCCAAATGACGAACACCCTCAAACGGTACCCGTTCACGAGTTGACGCGGGATCCAGCCATCGCCCTCCTCAACCATATTAGAGGGAAGTGAGCGACCCGTCACCCGACACTACCATAAGAAGACGTAATTTAGTGACAATGACGCTTTAGATATTTATCGGGACGAAGAACTCAACCAGCAAACAGACACATAACACATGTTTTGTTACAAATACTAGTAAAATCTTGTTATTGAGCGGATTATACCCAAGGGCTTTAGTCATCCAAATAATCTGATAGTGTATAAAATGCTTTAGCACACAACTTTTGCTATATAGTTTCTTTAAATTTGTCAATAGGAAGACTCAGGAACCTTATTATAAAAGCGAATACATTGACCCATGAATGAGTTAGTGACTTTATGAAGCCTACTATTATGACCTGCCAGCATATGTTTTCGAACCGCGAACAGCCTTTTTCTGCAGAACAAATATAGTACCGATGTCGGCAGCAGTCTCCCACAACAGAATGCCATACCTATGTCATGAGGCTGTGGAAGTAACCGAAATAGATTAAACGAGCAGTTGTTTCATTTAAAATTTGTCTCATTTTTTTAACAGCATATGCGGCTGAGCCAAGCCTTTTCGCTAAATCATCAACATGCGGTCCCCACTGGAGTTTGGCGTCTAAGGTTATGCCCAGAAATACAGTTGAGTTTACAGGAGTCAATTCCTAGCTCTAAACTACAATATTTGGGTTATCTGTTTGACATTGGGCAGTGTTAACTTAACACATTTAGTTTTTTTTTCATTGAGTAGCAAATTATTAGCTGAGAACAACTTCTCTGTGTTGGAGATGCATTGGTTTACTGCTCGATAGTCAGTTTCTTGTCTTTTGATTTTAAATAAGAAGGAAGTATCGTCAGCATACAATATGACCTCGCATTGATTCTTAACAACTGACGGCAGATCATTGATATATACTAAAATAGGAAAGGACCAAGAACTGAGCCCTGCGACACAAACAAGTGCGCGAAATCTGTGCGCGACAGATACATCGTAGGGCCGTCGGCGACCCAGCGGCCGGCCCTTAGCGCAGTAGGTTGCCGCATCGTGTTTGCTAATAGTTAATTAAGAAAGTTATTTTTGTACGGAGTGATTCATCTGTTTCGAAGTAACTTGAGTAGTTTGTGCTGAAAGTATCGAGTCCTTCAAAGAAGTATTCTCTCAGTTCAGGAACAAAGGTATTCTAGCTTGGGACTGTTGGTAACTCGCGCGGTAATTCTGCCAGACATTTTGCCACGTTGCAGCACACTCGGTTTGGCAATATTTGTTCAACTTTTGAAAATCGGGCAGCCCTTTTGACTATTATGTACTTCTTCTCGAACATTCACCTAAATATTTTGGAGTTTGCTGCCTGGCTGTTCCGGTAAATGCCGGGCCGAGTGTGTGGGAAGCGCCCCTTACATACATTGAGTAGTTGAGCGTCGCAATCCTTGGGGTGGACTTTGTCCTGCAATCCGGTCCTGTTTCTTCTTAAGGAAAGAAATATCCTGGTTCATGAATAAGTAATAAATTAGTATGATATTGAACAAAGATTTATAAATATAAAAATACAACCTAATCTTTGTACTTGAAGTCTGCTTGTTCCAGGTGTACCTGTAGGTAGGTACTTAGTAGGTAGGTACAGGTCTGGTGGAGTTGCCGGGCGGTAGTCTGTAGGAATATAATATGTCTGGCTATTTCAATGCTTTTTGTTAGTTATATTTGGTTATCCATGGATGAAATGAAATGAAATGAAATATTTATTTCTCAACATTGACAATTACTTGTTCTTATTGACGTCAAATAAAACATGATTCTACCACCAGTTCGAAAAAACCTTCGTGAAGAGGAACTGGCAAGAAACTTCACGGGTATATTTTTTTCAAAATAAATTTACAGAGTCTCTTTATGTCTATACAAAATTATTCTTTTCTGCATCTGTTAGCTCGGCAAGTCTCCCTCCCCCCAAGTATCCAAACGACGAACACCCTCAAACGGCACCCGTTCACGAGTTAACGCGGGATCCAGCCATCGCCCTCCTCAACCATATTAGAGGGAAGTGAGCGACCCGTCACCCGACGCTACCATAAGAAGACGTACTGTAGTGACAATGACGCTTGGATGGATGATGGTTCTAAACTTTGTCACGTAATAAAAGTTTTTGATTCAAAAACTATCACGGACATTAACGAATCGCCGCGAAGCTTCGACGGCGAGTACGCTCAGGCGCCGGCTGGCACTCTGGCAGGATTAGCGGGAGCATAAACGTAGGTAAGTATTACATTATTTGGGATACCTACGAGGAAACCTGCTACTGACTTAATCTACTTCTGACCCTGCAACTGAAGAAGCCTGACGTCTACGACGGAGCCTACTACCGACGTAGCCCACGCCTGATCCTGCCTGCTGCAGACCCTGCTGATTCTGCGTGCTGCAAACCTTGCTGACCCTGCTCCCGCTGATCCTTCAAGCGTCAGAGCGCTAGCCAGCGCCTGAGCTTCCTCACCGTCGAAGCTTCGCGGCGACTCGTTAATGTCCGTGATAGTTTCTGAATAAAAAACTTTTATTACGTGACAACTTGATGTGATAGTTGATCGGTTTTCTTTATGTTATTTATTTCAAACAAGTGTACCTTGTACATCTGTTCATATTATTCCTTACAAAAGCAAATAAAACTCTTCTTAGAAAACATCGAAAATGAAATATCCGTATTAACATTGTTATACGTATACGAGTATAACTTCTCCGTAAGTGATGTAGCTTTGCATCAATTCAGAAGTTCGTCAGCCCACCTGAACGCTGGGCCCCGACCCCACGAGGGAGAACACAACTTGGGAAACATTTTTCATGAAACCAAAGCGGATACGAAAGAAATATTAACCAAAGATGTTGCTTTTGCACGCAACATTAGATGACTTATAAGTCCACATGACATTCATTAGTAATAAATGAGCGTTTCAGATCAATAGTAGTGAATTTTTTTAACAAATATAAGGTTTGGTAACGAAATAAAATGTAGCAAATGCATATTTACATTTAAAACTTACTTTTTATTTATTTATTTAATGGGACAATAACAAATTGTAAACCTTAAAATATATACATACATTCATTATCTTATAAATATTTAGGTTTAGTCTACAATTCAATAAAAATTATGCACTACATTTAAAAACTAAAAAAGACTCTTAAAAAAGAAACAATTAAATTAAGCTATGTAAAAAGAAAAATTCAGCACGTATAACAAAAAAAAATAAAACTAATCAGCTAACGTTATCGAGATTTTACTTTTAAAGGTAAATAAAGGATCATTAAACAAGTCAACATCACTTTTTAGGGCATTGTAAAGTCGACACATTCTGTAGAGCGGACTATTGTAAGATATATTATTATTCGCAGATGGTATTGCAAACAAAGTGTGATATCTCATAGACTTATTCCTAATTTTGAAATTAAGGTTCTGGATTAAGTTTCCATCTATTTTATAATTCACAATTTTCTATAGTGTTACCAAAGAAGATAATGAGCGTCGAGATTGCAAAGACATCAGGTGGAAGTGCTTAATTCTGTCAGTATATTCTGGAAGCGCGTTACGAAGTCTAGATTTCATACAAAGGTACCTGGCAAACTTCAATTTGAATTGATTCAATGCGATCTTTATGAACAGCGTAAATAGGATCCCAAATCGGACTACAATATTCTAAAATATTTCGCACTAGTGACGTAAAAAGTATTTTTAGGCTGTCAGGGTTTCTAAACGGTTTTGTTGTTCTAATAATAAATCCTAGCAATTTATTTGCTTTTGACACAATCTGGTTGTAATGAAAGCGAAACGTCAGTTCATTATCTAGGGTTACTCCTAAATCCTTAATAGTACATACTCTATGTAAGTGAACAGTTTTTATTTTGTATGGGTATTTTATATAAGATTTTTTCTTAGTGAACGATATAACCTGACATTTTTCAGCATAAAGCTGCATAGAGTTTAAATCACACCATTCGTTGATCAAAGTTAAATCCCTCTGTAAAAGTTCACAATCGACAATAGAGTTTATGACTTTAAAAATTTTAATGTCATCTGCGTACGCCAGACAATCGCTGTCAAGGAAAAGCAGTGGGCCCAAGTTTGACCCTTGTGGTACTCCCAATACCGCTAAAAATGGTGTCGAATCATATCCGTAGATACTAACCAACTGAGAACGTTGAAGTAGATATGACCGAAGCCAACGCAATAATGAGCCATGAATATCTAAGTGCTGTAACTTTAAAAGTAAAATATTGTGGTCGACTCGATCAAGTGCTTTAGCAAAGTCAGTGTAAATGGCATCAGTTTGCAATTTATTTTGAAATGAATACGACAATTTGTTAGTGTAATATAAAAGATTAGAAAGTGTGGATCTGTTTTTGGTAAAACCATGTTGTCTCGGGCTGAGTATGTGCAAAAAATCATTGTGTAAGTGAGAATAAACTAGACTTTCGAATATTTTTGAAAAAGTGCTTAGTATGCTTATAGTTATAATAGTTATAATAGTTATAATATAGTAGGGCCTAAAGTTGAGTACGTCAGATTTGTCACCTTTTTTATGAATAGGCAATATTTTTGTTAACTTCCATAAGCTAGGAAATACACCTTCAGATAGTGATTTATTAAACAATATTGCAAGCGGTTTCGCTAATGAATTTGCACAACTCTTAATACAATATGCAGGAATACAATCACATCCTGAGCCTTTAGTTGTATCAAGAGATTTCATAGTTTTAAGAACTTCATCTTCATCAATGTCAATTTGATGTATAACATAATTGCTTTCAGAGAAGTCAGGTGTATATTGAGTGATGATAGAACTACTGGCATAAACAGAAGAAAAATATTCAGCGAACAAATTAGCTATCTTGGGTCCATCATCAGCAGATTTATTATTAAAATTCATTTGTTTTGGTATATTAGTATTTTTATTTTTTGATTATGCATACCGCCAAAAAGTCTTAATATTACTATTAAAATTATTCTCAATATGATTTAGATAGCTTCTAAAACTCTCCTTCATGCATTTTTTTGTTCTTTGACGAAGAATGGAAAATTCGTCATAATCCCGGGGATTATTATATTTGCGGAATTAATTACGCATTTTATTTTTTTCTCTAATCATTTTTATTGAGCTTGTTGAGAACCAAACAGGATATTGAGTATTCTTCGATTTGCCCCTAGGTGTTATTTTTTCTATTAACGTCCATAACTTGTTGTAGAACTCCTGAGCGAACTCGTCGCAAGTAAGATCCATATAATCCTCCCAGTTTATTTCCAGAAGTAATTTGTTGCCCCTTTCATAATCTGCCTTTCGAAACTTAAATGTAAGATTTTCTGGATTTGGTTTAAGGGAATTGTTTTTTATATTATGAAGGCTAACCTCAAAGGAAGGGTGATATTTATCAATACTGCAAAGCTCAGAAGCTGGTGCCGTAGTTACATGACTCACTGATCCAACGAAAGCTAAGTCCAAGATATTACCAATACTATTATTAATGTTATTTACTTGCAACATCGCGCTCATGCATAGAAAATCGTTTAAAAGTGTCACTTTAGGGAGGTTTGATATTGTATTATCTAATTGAACATATCCTTGAGACCATTTCATAGCTGGAAGATTAAAGTCACCTAAAATTAAATTATGACATTGCGGGTAAGTTTGTACTATGTCCTCACATTTCATCAAAAAACATTTGAAATGATCATACGACAGGTAGGAGGGTATATAAACTGTGCAAAGGTTTATATATGTGTTATCTAATTTGATTCGAATCCAAAGATCTTCTACAAAAGTTTGCCAGTCTTCTTGAATATAGGAGACAAGGTGCGACTATACAGCAATGATTACACCTCTACCATGATGTTTATTATATAGTGTCTCAAAATGTTTTAGTCGGTCTTTACGATAAACTGTATAAGTATTGTTGAATAATTCTGAACTATTAATAGTTTGATCGAGCCACGTTTCAGTCAAACATACCACATCGTACTTGTTTAATAACACATTCTGAGAAAATTCTAAACATTTTGTTTTAAGGCCTCTAACATTTTGATAAAATATTGTTATTACCATAAATACTGTGTAAACGTGGAAATTTCAATAAAAAAAAATAATAATAACAATTGAAACAAGATTAAGTTAAAAATAATTATATGACTACAATTATAGAATTTATTTTTTATTTTTAAAAGGTTGCATTGTGCAGGAGATTTACTGGTAGGCAATAAACATTACTTTCTTAAAGTATGTCACAAAAATAATACAAATCAATAATACAGCTCATACATTTGATTTGATTCCATTTGGTAATTAACAGTTTCACATTTTGAAGTGACCTTCTGCACAGTTTTGTAATTAACTTTGACTGTTGTTTTGTCATATTGACATTAGCTATTTTAAATGCAATTTTATTGTTAAATACCTTTAGGTCAATTTAAGACTTCATTTAATCGTATTTAAAGGATTAATAAGGTTATTTTATTGGAATATTGTTAATTGATGCTTTACCAACCAGTTTCAATTGCTTATTTCTTGTAATAATGCTGGCTGTTCCAAGTGGGTTGCAACCACGTGCTGGACTGCAGTACATAGACAGGCTATCTGTAATAATGCTGGCTGTTCCAAGTGGGCTGCAACCACGTGCGCTGCGACCACGTGCTGGACTGCAGTACATAGCAAAGCTATCTGTAATAATGCTGGCTGTTCCAAATGAAAAGCAACCACGTGCTGGACTGCAATACATAGCCAGGATACCTCATAATATAAGAAAATCTACCAACACTCTATATTAAATAATGTCGAACGAAACTCAGAACTCGAATCAAACTATAAATTCAATAAAATTATTGTCCTCTAAGCGAATTAGACGATTAGACTCTGAGTTATTTTAATATTATTGACGGTAGATATAAAAAAGCCTCCATAGTCTTTATCAGTTCTCTTGAATCGTTTGTAAATTAAAGCTGCTCACTAATTCTAATTATAAAAATTTCCTTTAAAATAAACGAAACCCAATACAATAGGAAAATTCTCGAATATTTTTCGAGAATTTTCAATAATATATATTTTAACCATTGATTATGACGTCGCTGCCAGCATTTACACTAATTGGAATGAACGCTTTTATTGACAGACTCATTTTGTAGATATCAATTTTATTTTGTTGTATTATTAAATTGCGCAGCAATTAATGTTTAAAGAATTGATTGACAAAGTTCCTTTGTATTTTATTATATATATATAATAGACCAAATGTGGATTTATGACAAAAGTACCATTAGTTTTGAGCCTTTTGTGAGACCATGGGTCCTGGGGTCAGGTTGCTAGTAGAAATTTCAGCAAAATTTCAAAATGGTTGATGCGTGTAACTCATGTTCTCAAACCTGACCCCTAAACTAATGTTTCATTCAAGTCTGGGAACTGAGCATACAATGTTTAACTATTCATTATGTTTTCGATAATTTACTCGAGGACGTTAATTAATACAAAGTAATTTTGAAATTATAAATTCTCGAACTGTTTTCCAAGGTGTTCCACGGATCGAAATATTGCCGCAGTAAATAAGGGCACCGAGTTAGAAGGGTTTAATTTTGTTGTTATATTTCTTGTGAAAATATAGACTGTAATTTAAAATATTAAAATGAAAATGGACTGTAGATTTCAACCGACTTTATACCAAGAAAAACCCTGTGAAATCATTTGAATGAATTGCTCCTAGTTCGAAAACCATTTCTTACTACATATCAGTGTGTGCTGTGAGGGTGTGTATACCAAACAAAGGATAGAATCAGTGACGCAGACTCTGGTTGCGCTGGCGTCCTGGTGGCTGAATGGCGGTCGTTGCAAAGCCCTTTTGGTGTATCCTTTGGTTTTACAAAATTTCAAGAGTTACGGCGGCATTCTAAGTTTTTGCATTCACAGTTTTTCAAAGAACTTTTGGCGTATAATAGCTTAAACCAGTCTTACATTTTTTAATGTATTGTATGTAATGTATAAAAAAATAATAATGACGTATCCAGCTTGCAGCGCTCTTACGTTTTATAATTTTAAAATAATTATGGTGTATTCTTTAATTCTTCTATTTCATGTACGTCTGGAATGAATCTACCGGATCAAGAGGACCTCAAGAAATTGGTTCATGCTTGTTACATTACATAAAAACATGTGTAAACTGTGAGCATTTGATCATGTACAGTGATCAATGAGCAGGACAAAACAGAAACATTAAAATGGCTGTTTTATGCCAGTATATCGTTTCACATTCTGACTTTTCAGTCAACAAAATGATCACAAATTTTTAATGAGACATTTATTTCTGCCCTGTCATCAAGATTTTGGCCTCATAGAAAAGAAAAAAAAATATTTTAATAACATTGTTGGACCCCAAGACTGGATCGAAGTAATCAAAGCTGCTCGAACAAAAGTTCCTTTTCATGTCATAGTCATGGATAGCACAATTATATATTCTACTCAAAAGCTGGTAAAAATATCACAAATAGAAAAAAAAGCTGAGAAAAGAAAAGGATGAGTGGTGGAAATTTCAATGGATCCATATAACGAAAGAGGAACGTGGATTTTAAAAAGTGTCGTGCGTCAGTTTCAGTGACATTTCTCGACCGACTGTATCCTAATGGAAATTCCATAACAGAAGAAAAGAAAAAAGATTTAATGGTCTTGTTGCACTATATTCCTCCCTCTTATCATGACTTTTATAAAAGTTTGAAAACAAATGCTTCTAACAGAGATCTAGGCTTAGTCCAATATTATAAATATGAAGATTGACTCAGGAGAACCTTTCTTTGTTATAATAAGGATTTGTAAAACATTTATGAACATATTATTTAATTGTTTAATTTGGTGTAAGCCACAATTACGACACCTTTTGACACCTTTTTCAATGTTTAGATGATATTCAACTACATTGGTATAAAAAAGACATATTTTAATGAAGCTTTACAATGTCTCAATGCTGAATGTGTTCCCAATTCATATAAAAATAATGATGTATGCCTAGGTTTTTTATATTTATATGTTATCTAAAGCATATTTATTTATCTATATATACATATAATAAAATTGAAGAAACATGCTTTCTGTACATTGAAAATAAAAAATACAAAAATAGCAGAGGTTGTTATTATATCGATGCCGAACCCGAAAAAGGTATTAATTTTTTTTTGTCTGTTTGTCTGGTTGTCTGTTTGTCTGTGTGTTTGTGCCCGCTAATCTCAAAAACGGCTTATCCAATTTAGATTCAGTTTTCATAAATACATTGTGGTAAGTTTCACTTAACATTTAGCGTTTGTTTCAGATCAATCGGTTTAAAAAATAAAAAATTTATGTCAATTTAAAGAATTACCTCGATTTTTTTTAGCTATTCTGTATCTATCATTGACTGAAACTTTACTTAACTTTATAATAATTGTCCCTCCACTAGTTCAGAGTGGGCATACAAACGAATCAAATGCCTTTATATTTACGACGAAGGCAAATTAAATATCCCCCCTCATTCTCGCTCCGATCGCCGCCCAGTGCGGACGTGCAAGACCCCGTTCTCCGTTGATCGGTCCCTTCCCGATATTCCGTGGCGCTCAGTCTACTGACGTCACAGTTTAGCGTGTTGGTTCCGTGCTACGGTTTTCAAGGTTTTTCTACTCCCTCTGAGTGCTATCGAAGTGCGACTTTTCTTTGCGACTAAGCCCCTTAGTTTTCAAAGTGCTGTGCTAAGTTGTGTTGTGCTTGTGCTGAGTGCAGTGTTGTGCCCAGCGTAAGTAGTCTGGTTTCAGTACAAAGGATACTTAACGGTGACAACGAATTTGTACTGAACCAGTCCTTTTATTTTTATTTTATTTCTCTTCTCTATTTTATTTATTTTTTTCCTATTTTCATATTTATTTCTATCATATCTGTGTGTTTTCGTGTGTATTTATCCTTTCTGTCGGTAAAGGTTGACCCAAACGCGGACAACTCTTTACCTGCGTACCCTTTTTTAGATTTCTAGGTAGCGGCCTTCGGCGTACTACGGTTAGTTTTAAGTTATTCTCCCCAGGCCCCCTACCGCTGGTAGGGAGGTTGGTCACTAGGGTTCGCTAGGTTTTTTATTTAGGAATCCTAGGCATTTGTTATATAAATAGGTGCTAGGTTTGCTAGGGAACCTAGGCATACATTATATATTTATATATAACATATTGTAATTCCAAGCCCTCCAATGGACCTTGTTAATATTCTTAGGTCATTCGCCCAGGCGCTCGCTGCGTCCGGCGTAAGCATACCCTCTGACGTACTAACGCAGGCCTTACAGGCATCTATTGCGTCCCCGGCCCCTAAGGCCTCAACCCCGGCCCCTCAGGCCTCTAATGTCCAGACCCCTCAGGTGTATAGCTCTACCGCGTCTCCCGTTCCATCCGATATGGACTGCGCGTCGGTCTCATCTCGCAGGAAGCGTACCGCTCCCGGGAGCGATTCAGACTCCGCCGCGTCCGAAGTATCGTCGGTCGCCGCCACCCTAACCGGTTCTCCTGAGCCCGCGTTCCAGTTAGTTGCCAAACGCTCTAAGAAGCGTTCGAAAAAAGCCGCGGTGTCTTCAACACCCGAGCCAACCCCGGTGTCTTCTACACCCGCCCCCGCGCCACTCATGTCACTCGAAGTGACCGCGTCTCCGTCGGTCCCTTCGAAGCCAGCGTCGCGCTGCGCTCCCGTCCCACCGAAGCCTCAGCTCCCTCCGTTCGTCTTCCTCCGTGAAAAAGCGCGCTGGACAGCGGTTTCTAACTTGTGCAAAGAGCACAAAATTAATTACTTAAAAGCCGCCAACGCTGGCGAAACAATCAAAATTCAGGTCGCGACCGTCGACGACTTCCGCGCGTTCACCAGGTTACTTTCTTTAAAACAAATCGCGTATCACACCTACGCCCTCCCGGAGGAGCGTAAGATCCGCGCAGTACTACGGGGCATCCCGTTCGAGCTCGCGAATGAAGAAATCCTCGAGGACCTTAAGTCCCAGGGTTTCCCGGCCGAAGCAGTGCACAAGATGCACTCTAACCGCGATAGGTGCTTTCCGTTAGATTTAGTTATCTTGTCGAATACTCCCAACTCGAGGGAGATCTTTAGAGAGGCTCGCACAATTTGCGGACTCTCAAATATCTCCGTCGAGCGTCCCAACCCCCGTGGTCACCCTGGGCAGTGCCACCACTGCCAGCTCTATGGCCACGCAGCGGCTAACTGCTCAGCTCCCCCCAGGTGCGTTAAGTGCCTGGATCCGCACATAACGAAGGAGTGCACACGCACTCCCGAATCCACTTCCCCCCCCTGCCTGTGTGCTGTGCGGTCAGTCCGGCCACACAGCTAACTACAGGGGTTGCCCGCGCGCTCCGCGCTCCACCGCTAAGAGGACCGCGCCTAAACCGGCGCCGCCACTCACTCCCGCTCACTTCCCGCCGCTGCGCAACCGGGGTCCCCCGGAAGCAAAGCCCGTTCAGCCAACGCCTACTCAGGCTCTGTCTTGGAGGCAGCGTCCGGCCGTTCCGCCTGCACCTTCCCGACCCATCCCAGCTCACGTAGCTTCCGTAGGGCCGCGTCCTGCTCCGTCATCCGCACATCAGTCGTCGTTGGCTGAGGACATGAAGACCGTGTTCGACGTTATTCAAAACGTCGATGTTAACGAAATTTCCGTGCTCGCACGCACACTGCGAGCCGCCCGCTCTCCTCAAGAGCGTTTATTTGCGTTAGCCGAGCATCACTCGCTCCTAAGTTCGTTGTAAATTCTTTTATTTTTGTATAAATTCGTAAATAAGTAAATTATAATGTCTAGACCCGCGAATCCCGCGACCAGCCGTATTAAACCCAAGGGCTTATCCCTAGTATCTTTAAACGCTCGTAGCCTTAACACCAAACTTCCCGAGATTAAACTGTTCCTTCAGAACAAAGAACCTGACTTATTCCTTCTCCAGGAGACATGGCTTTCTCCAAAACGCTCCAGGGGATTCGCTATACCTAAGTACGCGTTTATTCGTAACGATAGGCCCAACTCCGACGGTTTCGGCGGCACCGCTATATATTACAAAAGAGGCTTCCATTGCTGTCCTTTCCCTACCCCTCCTCTCCTCAACATGGAAGCCACTGTGTGTAGATTGGCTATGACTGGTCATCCGACCATCATCATAGCTTCAATCTACATACCTAGTGGTACCAGACCAATCCGCAGCGACTTTGAGGCCATTCTCGCCCTCGGCCATTCAGTCATTATGTTCGGAAACTTTAACTCCAAACATACTGACTGGACGTGCCTATCGACTAACACCAGCGGTATCGCTCTCCTCGACATCACTAACTCCCTTGACCTAGACGTAATATCCCCCATCACTCCCACTCACTATCCCAACAACCCGTCCTACTCTCCTGATATCCTCGACTTTGCAATTATCAAGCGAATCAATCTTGATCTTAGGTCTATCGAACCGCTCGATGACCTAGGCTCCGACCATCGCCCCGTCTCCCTCGTGCTGGGACCGCCGAACGATAACGTCTCATCTCCTAAGACCTTTACCAACTGGAAAGGCTTTAAAAATACGTTAGTTTCAGCCTTAGAGGCTCCGAACTCTCCACTCGCGATCTCTCCCGAACAATTAGATAGCCCGGATAAAATTGATTCATTAGTAAATTCTCTCACTGATGCTATCAACTCAGCCATATCTCTCCGTCCCACCAAGCGTACTATAGCATGGCCCGAGCCTTACGCGTAGACACCGCCTCTCCCGTTCCTCTCACTCGTCCCGATGGCACTACTGCCTTTGAAGTCGAAGAGAAAGCCGAATGCTTCGCTGACAGCATTGCCGCACAATGCTCGCCCAGCACGCAACCTGCTGATCCCTCACACATCCTGGCGATGGAGGACGAAGTCCTTCGCAGAGACTTTCTCCCTATCACCGCCGACCCTGTCACAGTCTCTAATGACGAAATCTTGCTTTTCATTAGAAATCAAAAGTCCAAAAAGGCTCCGGGTGCGGATGGAATTTCCAACCACGCACTTAAGCACCTACCTCAAGAGATGCTTACCTTGTTAGCTATCATTTTCAATGCCTGCTTCGACCATAGCTTCTTTCCAAAAGCTTGGAAAGAAGCGACAGTCATAGGCATTCCCAAGCCGGGCAAACCTCTGAACGTCCCGGCTAATCACAGACCCATCAGCCTCCTCAAGGCAATGTCTAAACTTCTCGAGAGAGTCATACTCTCTCGAATGCGGAACCATCTGTTTCCAACGGATGGCGATCCTCTCATTATTCCCCATCAGTTCGGCTTTCGCGCTAAACACTCCTGCCCTCAGCAAGTCCATCGAATCGTTGAGTATATACTTGACGGTTTCTATCCGCGTCGTTATAAAACAGTCGCGGTGTTCTTTGACGTAGCCAAGGCTTTCGATAAAGTCTGGCACAGCGGTCTCGTTTATAAACTCTACAAAATAGGCTTACCGGATCGCCTAGTCAGGTTAATAGCGTCGTTTCTCAAAGACCGTACGTTTCGATTTAAACACGAAGGCACGCTTTCTGCGCCTCGTCCGATAAAGGCTGGAGTCCCTCAAGGCTCAGTCCTCGCCCCTCTGCTGTACACCGTGTACACCAACGACATTCCCATCCCGCCGAAAGGCGTCGAACTCGCCCTCTTTGCCGACGACACCGCACTCTATACCAAAGGCCACAGTGTTCGGCACCTTGTAACCAGACTCCAAAAGGCCGTAAACGCCCTTGGTGTATGGTTTCAAAAATGGCGCATCGATGTGAACCCTGAAAAGAGTTCTGCGATGCGCTTTGACCACAAAAGCCGTCGTCCTGCTGGCGATCCCCACGTTCGAATGTTAGGCATTCCCATCCCCTGGAAGCGCAGTACTAAATACTTAGGTGTCACATTAGATCCGACGCTTTCTTTCAAGCCACACGTCGAAAGAGTTTCGAAACTCGCTCGTCACTACTTAGGCCGCCTAAATAGCATGTTAGGTAGAAAAAGTAAAATGTCTTTCAGAATCAAACGTACACTTTAAAAGGTCTGCGTTAGACCCGTCATGACGTATGCCTCGCCAATCTTTGCCCACGCCAAACCCTCCCTCCTGCACAAACTGCAGGTAGTTCAAAACCTCTTTTGCCACAGGGCCACAAACGCACCGTGGTACGTGCGTAACGCGGACTTGCATAGAGATCTTGAACTGCCTACAGTACAACAACATCTCAAAACACTCTCTGAAGCGTTCTTCAAACGCTCCGAAACCCATCCCAATCCTCTAGTTCGTGATTCAGTCTCATATACTACTCCTGTCTTAGATTCGAAGTTCAAAGTCGCTAGGCCTAGGAATGCGCAAGCGTACTCATCCACCAGACTGTCAGCCGATCTCGAAGCCCTTTTGGCCGCAAATTCTAATTCTAACGTAAATTATAATTCTAACGTAAATCCTATTTCTAACGTAAATGCGAATTAATTCAATTTTATTTTGCAACTTTTAATTTTTGTTTTAATTATTGATTTTCATTTTGAGCACCTTCAGTGCTATGTATTCACCTTCAGTGCTTTGAGCACCTTCAGTGCTATGTAATCCCAGCGGGTGACCCCTTCTGGGCCCCGCTAGCGCGGCCTCTTTCTCCAATTGGCCGTCGCTCAGATGAAGGCTGAGTGGCAAAAATGCACGAGCCGACAGGGGGTTTTTAGTGGGTACGGTCCTGGTAGGCGTCGGGACGAGTCCCACATAACTCTGGAATTGCGCCAGAGTATGCGTCAGGGCATTTTTATCCTCCTGCCCTTCCCGCGGAGGGGAACAAAAAAAAATTAAATATTCACGCTTTCCAGTTACAAGTCTAGTAAAAATACTCTAGAAAGCCGCATAAGATTTAACCTTAAACTGTAACAAAAATGTTATGTAACTATTATAGCAGACATTATACACAATTGAACTGAAATAATTAAAAATATTGTTATACTTCTAGACCATAAATAGAACTAGGTCGGTATAGACCAGCGAGACGTGTTTCACCACAGTATTATTGTGTGTTGTAAATCCTTCTGACATTCACCGCATGAGATGCTAGTGCTATTACTAAAAGCATGAATGTCTTCAATCAAGTGTCGCCGAAATACCTAGCATAATAAATTCATAACAAATACAATTAATTTTCCGCAATGTACTGTCTGATAAATATATATAATTTATAAACAAGAATATATTCGTCATACTCTACAACAGTATGTTATATTTTAATTGCCAAGTTGCAAGTTAAACGCCGCGGTGTTTGAGCAGCGTGGCGACTTGTGAACTCCGATCTTGATACTTTCGTCAGACAGAACTACAGCAGTTGGATGGAGGCATACCTTTGTATGCGCTTTTATTAAGCTTGAAGAGTTTGCTAGTTTGCTTAGTTCGAATCTTGATAGCTGATTTTTAAAGCACTTCCCCTTTGCTATAGTTGGGACTAGGATTTCATTTTACTGAACCATTGTGCTCATAATTTTCTTCATACATTTAGCAAAAACTAATTGAAATAAGTAAATAGTAAGTAAGAGAACAAGGCATTAGATTCATTAGTAAATATTTATTGACGATAAGCTGAGTATGTAATGGGAAATCGTCATTTACTAATTCATCAACGAAAACTTAAGTATCTTCGATGATTTTGATTATAATATTTTGTTCTGTTTTGACGTAGTTTTTGTATTCAAATATTAAGCGTGACAAATATTGCATTAAAGTTGGCCAGTTTTAACTATTTTAATAGTATTTGACGGCCTGTTTGGTATGGAGGTAAGTGACCTTGCCTTTCATGCCAGAGGTCCCGGGTTCGAATCCTGGTAGGGGCAGATATTTTATCATGTTTGCTTTCTAGTCATGGATGTGTATATATTTATGTGTGTTTATTTAAGTTTATTTCTGATATCTATATTTAAAAAAATATAGCTATGTGTGTTTATATATTTCTTAAGTTTATTTATCCATTATCTAGTATCCATAACACAAGTTCTTAATAATACTTAATTTGGGCTAGATAATGTGGTTTGTTAGTTAAAAATATTTATTTATTTATTATTTATTTAATCTTAAGACCTTAAAACATTGACAATCAGTCCATACATGACATTAAATCCTACTTGTTCTAATAAAAATCATGTTGATGATTACAAAAAAATCATCTATATCTTTAAGATTTATATCTATTACAAATAATCTCACAGAATTCGTCAAGGTATACCGTTCACAACTCCACCGCAATATGTCACTGAAGTTGCCAAGTTGCAAGTCACGCGCCGCCATGTTTGTGTAGCCAGACTCCAAGACGATGTGCTGTTTTAGTGGCGGTAAGTCATTTAGTCTTGTTTCGGAGTGAAATCCAGAAAAGAATCACCAAATCTAATTACTGTCTATTTCATAGACAGTAATTTAATAACTTAATAATATTCAAATTGAAGGACTGTTGTGCTTCGTTATTTAGTAAATGTATAATTTTGTAGGCTCTTAATGTACTTGAATACTTCGCTAAAGTATTGCCGTCTCCAGTGATCTCAGCACAAATAAGTGCAGTCTCTCCTAGACATCTTTAAACAGACAAAACTACTGTTGTAGATAAAATAACGCTGTTTGAGTACTAACGGTCAACAAGAAACTGAATAAGTAGAACACAGCGTACCAAAAAGTAGTTGCGGCAAAAAAGGGGGAAACAAATGATACACATAGATATGCCTATATATGTAGGATACTGATTAACGTAGGACCTTTCATACTGTTAGAGCCTGCCGCTTAATAATCTGTCTTTCTGAATCTGAATTTGAATTTGACTTATTGGCGCCCCGAAATCCGGACTCGCAGCCTTTTAGCAAATCCTCTTATGTGGGTGTGAATTAATTTTTTTTATTAATTTAAACTAGGTTCACAAACACACATAAAAGAACCGCCTCTACAAAATCCTTCCCATTGCCATAATCCTATTCCACAATCGCTCTCAAAAACCAGATCTACTAATGAAAGCCATGCAACTACCGTCTCTATTGCCAACAGCGCAATCTCGTCAGCCGCCACATAATACTGCTGCGGCATTTTTCAATTATTCACATTTACCGAATTTGTACATTTGCAGCACAAATAGTTGAAGTTCCCGCTTAAACACTGAGCTGCTGCGCGCCAAACTTTGCTTATAAAAGTGTGAGGTGTGGTGCTAGTGTGAGCGGCGATGAGATTGAAAATGTGTTGTTATTTTAAATTACACTTTAAAATTACGTTGTTAAGATTTTTGGGGCATTGAAAATAAAAAAGGTGTAAACGCAGTAAGTTTACGTCCTAAAGATGTCAGTAAAAGATGATTTTAAAGTCATTGCTTCGATACGAGTTTTACCATTCCTCTCTTGTTTTTCTGGCAGCATTCGAATCCGTGGTCTTCGATTACCGGTCGAGTGCATTGAGCTACTAACCTTGTCATTGAAAATTGGTATTCTACGTTATATTCTTAATTGTTTTTGTGTCGATTGCGTGAAACATACGTTATGAGTTTGAATTAATTTTTTTAGTATTTACTACCAAAAATCCAGCGGTTTTACATATTTAGATGCCGGTCATATGAGATTCACGATATTATAATATTTTCAGTTGTAGAGTTTATTGTAATGGTCGTTTATTATAATTTTTCCTTTATTATAATGGTATAGGTATAACGCTGTAGAAACCGTTGTTTTTATAAATTTCTATAAATGTCGCTATCTCCAGCCACCCACCCTTCTCATTACAGCATTCAGTCACACAACACATTGATGAACTAGCTCGCGACCGCTGGCCTGCTCGCGTTTGAAACCGTCCCACTCGGGTCGAGGTTGAGACAATGTTCACACAATCCGTGAAACTGGAATAAATTGAACAAGTTTTTGTGCAAAAGTTTTTGTGATAAGCGGCGCTTGTCGAAACAACTTACCGCATTGCTTTGAAGCAAAATATAAATAAATCTGTGTGTGAATTACTGTAGCTCGATGGAATTTCTTATATTTTTTACTTCATTGATCTCGTCTCCGATATGGTAACTACATTGTTTTGGAAATATTCTTGGAGTCCTTGTTGCGATTCAAAAGCAGCTCTTATTAATTTCGGGCTAAGGACTTGAACATTTTTTTTATAATAATGTAATGTCCACAAATTTTTAAAACGATATTTATTTGGCACGATTATCTTATAGGTCTAATATTTTCTTTGCGCTTTGCATCGCTCTGTCGCTTCTGGATCAGTCTTATGAAACAGTGCAACATATTGCTGGAGACTTGTCAAATAAAAAGCCTACCACCATCTAGAATCTAGAACATTCCGACATCACAGTGTCTCCGCCGGCGCCCTCTGTCCACAGAACTAACGACGAGGAGCGAGTCAACGGACTACGCGAACGGACTGGACTCCGCTGGATCTCGAGCTCTCAGCTGCTGACTTGGTGTTCGGAGCTAACTGAGGGTATGTTGTGTTCTGTCAGATGAGTTAACGAATGTGGGCAAATCTTCGTAAAATTAAATACTTGCATTTGAAATAAAGAAAAAACTTACAAGTATATACTATTTCATGAGACCGCGATGACATGACAATATGTATTCATACATACAATCATTGTTTGTTCTATTACGATGATTAAGGAGAAGAAGCCGTCCTGGTTTCTTCTCCTTAAACAAGTAATTTTCAGACCAAAGTTTTATTGATGATTTAGTTAGCAATAAATAACGTTTGCTACTTCTTCATTAATTTCAAGTGATTTCCCACGAGACATATTGGTGAGGGATTTCCCGCAACATATTGTAACACTGTCCTGGCGCCTGACATTTAGCGATTACACACGAGCGAACAAACAAACATAACATTAACCTTCAGGAAAGCCACAAGCAGACTAAAAATCATTTCCACAAAGTCATCAAAACTCAAAACAACATTTTCTAAAAGAGCACTACCCTATCTGCACAGAACCTTGGAGTAACACATATAGAACAATTAATTAAATGTATTTGAATATTAAACAAACTGAAATTGTGTCAAAACAACAAGCTTCTAAGTATATTAAACTCTGTATGCATATTACACTTAATTAGGCGGAATATTTATGAGGTGAAATGAACGACATTTTCGGTAATAAAGCAAGGCGGATCATAATGAATCTGGAATTAGGTAAGTAAAAGTAGGCTAGTTCAATTATTTGTTGAGACTTGTGGAATTGATTATGTTGTCTTTTTGATATGATTGGCTGTTGGTAACGAGCCAATGAGCCAAGCACAGAAGGTATAATTACGTGGAATTAAAAGATTAATGTTTTAAAATTCAACATAGTATGCATATCTACTTAAATGAATGTTTCATCCACGGAAACTTCACAATTTCTTGCGAACTTGGTTGTTGCTCTACGAGTATACTCAGTCGTAGCAGTCACCGTGACAGTACTACGTAACTGTTTCTGTCAAGTGATCCATGTTGTGCGCATTTTTATTGAATGTAAACAGTGTTTATGTTGTTGACGTGCCTGTAATAAACAAGTAAATAAGTTCTTACTCTTCTTACTGCTCGAGTTACTCACAAAAATTATTTTGAAAATATTCGCTAGAAATTAAAAGAAACTACAAAACTCCTCCAACTCGAGTATACCGAACTTGACCAACACACACACACAACAGCTTTCACGACAAAACTCTTAAGAAATCGAGCGCGTCGACGAATCTCTAAAGGGAAGAAGTTGTCGTTATCGAAACCCCGCAGTTTATTGGATATTCCAAATGGGAGTAACTTTAGAACTCTTTGTATTGTTCTGCTTATTTTTAAAAAGTGTATAGAGCTGCGAAAAGTAGGTATTTTGTATTCGTATTCAGGAGTTGTATAAGATGTCCCTGCGTATCTCTGGATCCCGCGGGAATTCCGGCATGTAATATGCCTATGTTACTCCGAGGTAATGCACCTTTAGAATAGAGAAAGAATTTTCAAAATCCATTGAGCAGTTTTAGAGTATACCGATCACACACCGCATAGACATACACAATCACACGGTCCCATCACTCAACTCGGCATTCACAGCTCGAGCTCGCACTCTTCATCCTATTACAGAGTTAACTATTACCGAGAGAATCGGGAATTGAATAATCGGATTAATCTTGTATGATTTGACGTCCACAATCAAGTTACCATCTCAACGGGATTGTTGCAGAGCGCATCGAGACTAATAAGTTGTCGATAATTGAGGGAGATTGATAAGCTCTGTAAAATCAAAGGAGATTGCGCTTTTTAAGTCGTTGTTTTGGCGTTTTTGGGGATGTATATAAGGTGAAAGTAAAGGTGACTGATTTGCTGACGTATCTGTACATTCACAACTTAATCACATTCATTTACTCACAGTTTAGATTCTAACTCTACGTAGCAAAACAAGGAACTAAATGTTTAATAAAAAGCCAACAGAATTGTAATAAACGTATTTGTGTTTATTGAATACAGTTTGTTAGACAACGTTCTACCTAAATAAGGTATTCGCAGACTGAACTGGATATTAATAAAGCTCATCTAAATTCCAGCAAAGTTAGCAGACCTCCGTGTGTTGCGTATCTCCTTAATGAGGAACACGTGCATAATGAATGAGGGAAGACAGCCAGAGATACTATAAGATAAAGAAACATAAGTTTCCAAATACATTTTGATATAATTTTACTTTATTGTTGAATCCTGTGGTTGACAATTATAAATAACTGAATAAATAACCTATGTTCGCAATAAAAATACGAGCAATGAGTAGGTAGTTTTGCATTTAACTTTAATAACATTTCTTTATTTCAATACCCCTTTGCTTATGTTTTTTTAATCTTCAAGACTTGTGAATTCAATAATTCAAAATATTTTATTTTGTCATAGGTAAAAAAGAATTACTCTTTTTTCTCTTCTTTTTATTTTTTTTTTTCATCTTCATTGTCATCTTTCTTCATCGTCAAATTAAAGTAAAAGCGTACCTTAAACTTCGGCCTTTACAAGGTAAATTGACAGGAAATAAAAGCCGGTGGAAAGAAAATTTCTCGGTACTCTTTTGTCAACATTGTTAACCCATTCATTGCCATTCGAGAACGGGACCCCCATCGGCGGCCCGGCTACGCGTTATAGTTTTCTTGGCTGCCCATGGGTGTCCTCGGCGTAGATTTTGTAATAAAAATTTGTTTTTATACACAAAACAAGCACTTAGATTTTTATAAATAGTTGATCTGTGTTGCCTAAGGTTTTGGCAAACACAATTTGATTGCAAAACTGAGTTATACGCTAAATTAAAGTGGGCCAAATTAATTGTAATATATATCTATTGCATCAACTTAAACGCAACACATATCTTTAAATATAAAATACACCACAACGAATTTTTAATTTTAAGAGGTCACGAACCTTTTTTGTATACTTTC
The DNA here is from genome assembly GCA_923062675.1 of Marasmarcha lunaedactyla. Taxonomy (NCBI): domain Eukaryota; kingdom Metazoa; phylum Arthropoda; class Insecta; order Lepidoptera; family Pterophoridae; genus Marasmarcha; species Marasmarcha lunaedactyla. The sequence goes on from OV281359.1 coordinate 2,717,145, forward strand.
AGGTTTTTTGTATAGATTTGAAGTATTTTAATGTCACGTTATATAATGAATTAAATTGTATGGCTTGGCATACTAATATTATAAATCCAAAAGTGTGTTTGTTAGTTTGTTTGTCCTTCTTTGAACTCACCGGAGCAATGGCATGATATAATGTTTGTGTGTGGAGATAGAAGGCTGGAAAGTCTCGGCTTTCTTTTGTTAAAATGATGTACCGAGAATAAGTATCTATTTAATGGAACATAGGAATGTACACTGTAGCCAAAGCGGCATATTCTTTGTGATAATTTAAATTAGTGCAAAATTAACTACAGAAGCGGAAAACAGAACTAACAACCTAAAACAATGATTGTTACCTTCTTTGAGGTCGGCTTTCTTTTGTTAAAATTCCAAGCACACCAATTTTATGGCACCTGCACTTAGCTCGACGGCTGAGCCACAAGTTTTTTTTTATTTTGACGCAATCATAAATTCCGAATACAGTTTACCCCAAAAGTGGGCAAATAAAAATTATACAATATAAGCCAAAAACAAAAAAAAATTGAATAACATTTTACATGATGTTGGTTTGCACACAATTATTCAAAAAATTACAACAATATATTTATTTTTTATAAAAATAACTCTTTTATAATTATGCAATAAAATTTTTGCTAATAAGAAAAACAACACAAATAATTAGTAGGCAGCAAATACAAAATCTAAAATTTTATTAAAAAGTATGATCCATTTTCTTCTGCATGCATAAAAAGTTAGTTTTACTCTGACCTCAAAACGAAGACGCCCTTGGGTGGCTTTGGCGTGAAAGTTCAGATTCCACATTTTTAATAACATAAGTCTCATCATTGGATTCCCAGGCCGTTTAGAATTTGGATACATTATTATATAATAGCGCATTAAAAATATCTCAGCCATTTTTACTGTAATTTGGCTGAGAAAATCAGGTTTGAAAACTAGACGCCCCAGGGCGTCCTCGGCGTCTGAGTAGATATTTAAAATACGCCAATCGATGTCCTTGACAGTGAATGGGTTAAATAAATGAAATAAAGGTGAGCAATTTGAATACGATATTACGACCTCTTTGACAGTCCGTGACACCCTCATCTGCACCAGCTCTCCCCCAGGTGAGACGGATCCAATAGAACGAATTACTAAATGTATTATTATCGAAACCATCACTCCAAACTTCACAATGTGTCTTATTCTTAACATCAAGTACTTAGAAATGCTCTCGACTAGGAAAATAAAAGACATTGTGTAAATTTTATGAAAAATAAAAATTCTATGAATATTTTCTCACCGTATCAGCGCAATGAAACTTGCGTTGAGATTGTAAAGGTATAATTCACCCCCCATCCTCATGCCTTAAGCGTGGTGAATGAGCAATAAGTGTACAGACTGTTGGACGCAGGTTCAATGCTCATACAAAGCAAATATTTCCCTCACCAAAGAAATACTTCAAGTTTGGACCCTTTGTAAAAGTCTCAGCCCTTCGCTGTATTACTTGCAACAACGGTTTATGGTAATTGATGGAACTTTTTTATTATGCCTAAATTAGTCGTAATGTTTTCTACTTTTTAATAATAAAGCTAGTTGCTAAATACGTACCCAACCTCAATAACGAAATCTAAATAGTGGAAAATGTAAGTCTCAATAAGCAAGATTCAATCATTTCAAAATTAATATTCCAGTGAGGCGACCCTTTTCAAAACTAGGGTTGCGGAAAAGATAACGTGAAATCTTAATGTTGGCAGTACTGATGATTGTTTGCACAGTCGGCATAGCATAACTGGAAGTTTTTTGTTTACTAATTATTTATTTATTGTGGTGAATATTTATTAAAACGCTATGAGCCTTAGTTTTTAACTCATTCATGTATCCATTGATTCTGTCATGTCATATTTAAATTGCATGCAATTCTAAGACAATTTCATGTATTTAACGTTTTTGACATAATTCAAAACTCGTTTCCTCTCGGTCTACTTTTCAGTATTCCTTTCAAAAGCTGAAGTTAAAGATACATTTACGCTATGACGTTGAAGGTGAAGTGAAAAAGATGCTTTTCCCACTTTTGTCATCGTAAAAGTTTTGCACCTATGATGAAATACAGTATTTTGAATTTAGCATCGAAATTAATGGAAACATGATTTTTTACCTACCGATCCAGGTATTCAAATGGTTAATAAAATAGACTGTGATAAAATAGATGTCTGCTGTTTTAAACGTAAGCCACGTTATTTTCGTAGGTATTTGGAATGTCTCACGAAGTTATGGCGCTTTTTAATATAAAGTCTGCATTACAATACTTAACGCGAACTTACTCGTAGGCAAAATCAATTCAAATGATATTGAATCATAACCTAAAATGTTGTCTGAAGTTATTTTACTCTATGTTCATATTACAGTGGGTGGTTTGAATTTATTATCTGTATTTTTGTTAGCCGTAAAAACAATTAGCGGGTTTTCCAGCTTTTGTTGTCTAGCGCTGCTTTATTCATCTGGCAGACACATACCTACCATTATGAGGTTCATTTCCATTCATTGGAAACATTACACATAATTTAATACATGTACTAAACATCCAATCTGTCATGGTTGCTACGTGGTGGCAGTGATACTGTTGTCTGGACTAATGTTGCGTTGTCGGACGTAAGCTTCAGTTGAAGGTGCCATTGTTCCGGTAACTCTACTGGCTGGTCAAAGGGAATGACCATAACACAACTGCGTGTCCAATTCTCTAAAATCCGTGACAAACTTTTGTTCGGAGTGATTTATCTGAGAAGTAATTTGAGTGACCTGCGCCAGCGCCGCGGTGTCAGAGTCAAACCACTTCAGTTGTTCACAAGGTCTTGTAATTACTGTAACTAAAGGTTCTATCTAAGAACTGTTCCGTCAACTTCAATATCTGCGATATGCCCGCTAACTCATCAACTATATTAGGTCCTAGTTAGTCAAACACACACACGCGGCCATGCGTCACGTGTGTAGACGTCCCTTGGGCCATTGTGTACTCAGCGCTTTGTTCGCAAACAAATACCTTGATATATTGAGGGTATTGTGCAATAATTAGAGGTGAAATTACAGACCATCTCATATTCGACTAGCTTGTTGGACGGCTTTGCTTGTGAACGTGGAAAGGATATAGTGCCAGTGTTGCTAGGACTATTTGTTTTTAATTCTAGCGCTTCATTAGTATCTTCAATGTTTGGAATATTTTTAATTTAATAAGCAATATCAGTAAACAATTGTATTTACTTAATTAACTTTTTATGAACACAATCACACAAACTAATATAAATAGATTTTTAGATAGATAGATTTACACAAACTAATATAGTAGATTGTTCCACCAACTCGGTTCTAGGTAGGCTGCTGCAGACTCGATACAGTCAAATGTAGCTACAACGGAATATGCCTATGACAACTTCCATGCCGGACAATGAACATCTATACTTCTGTATTTTATGAACTGGTTCTGATGTAAAAATCGCTTTGGCAAAGCCGCGAATGTATGTACAGTATTTTATATCAAGGTGACGGGGAAATCCTTTCAAACTATAAAAGTCAACATAAATCGGAAAACAGATCGAAATATTAATAAAATGCAAGTCAATTTAATTATTTTTCTCTAACGTGTTCCTAAACTTGTGTATAAGTAATTTATTTATCGCCTTTCCTGTACAAAACGAAAAACAGCGTGAGTTCTTTTTGAAAAGTGAGCTAGAACTGCGCTCCGCGCCGCACCAACTCTGGCTTGACGTCTCTCGAGCTTCGTTAAAATCTCGATTTAATTAAACACATTCCGAGCAATAATTTTTGCTTCCGCTTCGCTTCACTTAACTAATTGTTCTAGAATTTGAACAACCCTTCTGAAGCCAACCCTTCTGTATTTATGTCGAATTTATTTTATATCTTTTTTGAATTTAAATAAACTTTGCGCTGATTTCAGTGTAATTGTTTACTTCTTTGACTTTTTTTGTCTTTGCGCGTGTACTTTAAATGCAGTATTGAATATTTGTAAGTTGATTCTAATTGAAAATGTTATCTTTCAATCAGAAGTAATGTAAGACATGCCTGACTGAGGTATCGCGGCTCTCAATATTCAATTTGATCTTGGCATCGAAGACAAAGAGCGTAAATGGATATAGCCCACAAAATATGTTGTAATGTAGGAAGAGCCTGCTTCGCTCTCCATGACCATTTTGGATGAAAGTTTGCGTCTTGACTTTGTATAGGTAAAATTACTATTGTTTTCTTTATGAATAGGTAAAATGACTTTACGTGGTTAAAAATATCAAAGTTCGTAGCCTTTTTTGCACCATGTAAATTTAATAAAAACCAAGTTTGAAGTAAATACAGCTTCTTCCGACAACTAGTGCACAATCAAAATGGTGTATGCTCAAGCCTTAAACGTAGAAAATATCAGAATTTGGGTCGTGGATGTATTTTTGAGGCTTTTGGCGTTGAAACCATAGGGTTTCGGGGACAAGGGGCTCATCGCCGTTATTCGGACCTAGCGAGGCGATTGGTGAGTGAAACTCGTGACCCTAAGGCTGCACCTTGAAACCTCGCACAACGAATTTCTATTGCGATCCAGCGTAGTAATTTGGCCAGCTTTTGGCTACGTCGTTTTCAATAGATTTTAGTTTAAATATAGTTTTTTATTTGTAGCATGTTTTATCTTATAATTATTAATTTAATACACTAATATGTACATTTTGTGATTGTAAGTTATCCGAAAAATATAGTTTCGAAAAAATATTTCTTCAAACTTCTTCTTCCCTACGCTTACTGCGTCAGTTGTCAACTATCCCAGACCCGAAGTCTACAATACGATTAGCCTCTCCGTAAAGTAACACATCCCACCAAAACAACTCAATAAAATTATTCCAAATAATTTTTCCCGTAAGTTGAATAGCTACAAATAAATTAATTGAAACAATAAAGCGAAAAAATACCCTTTTAGTTAATTAGAGACTGGGGCATGGCTCTACGCAAAACTGCTGCAAGAAATTGAACTGTATTTTCAGCAGCTCAAGTTATTATTTATCTTTTATTAGATAAAGTGATGTGTTTCGTTATTCCTTTGAAGTTGTAAATTTGGTTTTCATAAATACACCAACTGCGGGATGAGGCACTTCGTTCTTTTTTATTTATAATTCACTGAAGCGATTTGCTTGTTTGTTTTGATTTTTTGATACTTAAGATCATTTTGGTTTTTTATTTTACTTTAAGAGTGAGACGCCTTTTGAGGCATTAAATTTTATTTAAATAAAATGAGACTGTAGATTTAAAGTTATCCCACCATTATTTAATTTATTTAAACAGTTCCTGACAACCAACTCACAGTAATATGAAATCTTAAATTTTTGTTAAGTGTTGTTTTGCATTAAGGGAAGGATGATTTTAATCATATTTACAGAAGATTGTTCCAAACGAACCCTCGAGCTTGATCAGCTGAACTGATTTTCATCAAACGTGACTTACTTCACTCTTAATTTGTTCAGCTTTCAAATGAAAAAATCTCTTGAGATTGGTCCATTGCAACCGCCTTTCTGTGTTTGCGGTAAAACATCAAGTGTTACGCGGGTGAAAATAGCAAAATTAATGCCAACGCCAGAATGTGGAATTAGCTTCTTTCGGCTATTTTTCCTAAAACTTGTAGTCCTGGAAACATTAAGACTATTTATTTTATGAATATTGGGAAGGTTAACCGTTTTTTTTTTAAATCAAATATCTCTATCGAAAACTGCAAAGCCAATAACAAACCAAACTAGATGGTCTAGGCGTGACCCATCAGCGTCTTCACAATCAATTTCCATTACGTGAGATGGAAGACAAACGCGAATCAAGTCACAATTTAAAATCAAATTGTGTGTATGGTGTTCATGTATGATTACATTCACGTCACTAAAAGAACAAATTAAAAAAAAATATAAGAAAACCTTACTCCAATTTTCAATACTTTTCTACATTACTTTTACTATGAATAAATACTAATAATTTATTTATCATCTCGAGACCTTTACAAAAAGAGTCCTAAATCCTCAGATTTCGTAGCTTCCAATATTGGCGCCAGCAAATTGGTTCAGCCTGTAATGACAGATGTTGCTGACACGCCATCTATCTTGTGCAAGGATTAACTCTTTGTAGTAATCATTTTGGATACTGTGTCTACAACATTACTAATTTTTCATGAAAGTTTAGATAAGTTTGTTTCCCATAACTTATCAAGCCGATGCCAGATTATAAAGGAATACCATATTTAGCTTTTCACTCAATTAAAAAAAAGTTAGAAATCGGTCCAATTATACAGGTGATACCACAGACATATACACAGACACATACGTTAAAATTATAACTCCCGTCTTGTTTTGTAGGGGTTAAAAATGCACTCCTCTTGCAATTTTTCTCTAATTTATTGTTTGAGCATCGCTTCTGAAATTATACCTACTTTACACATAAGGTGCAAGTGACTGGTTGGATGATGATTAATAGGCCTGGGCAGCCTTAAGCTGGTCCAGATTTGCCGAGAGCTGATCGGGGGGATCCGAAAGAGTATTTCTCGGTCTACGGACTTTGTACCTCGATGGCATGGACGGAGCAGTGTAAGTTACTGACTCGCGAACGAAGGGGTTAGGATGCTCTTCGGATTGCTTGAAAAAAGTGGTGGAGAGCGTCCTAAGTCGTTGTTGTACTGAAGGTATGTCGAGATCCCTGTGCAGGTCTGCGTTACGTACGTACCACGGAGCATCAGAGGCCCTGCGGCAGAAGATATTCTGGACTACTTGCACCTTTAACAAATAGGAGGGTTTGGCATGGGCAAAGATTGGGGTGGCAAACGTCATGACTGGTCTGACGCAAACCTTAAAAAGCGTTCGCTTGTTCCTAAGAGACATTTTGCTGTGCCTGCCTAACATAATGTTTAGGCGAGCCATGTATCTTACCTTTAAATTTTCCTCAAAAGAGATTAGCACTGTCATAAAAGGTACGGTTAGAGGTAAATCTCCGGGCCATGATGGACTCAGCATCGAACATCTGCAGCACGCTGGCGTTCACCTGCCGAGGGTCCTAAGTATGTTTTTAGACTGTGCATTTTTAGCTTTGGGGCATTGCTGCTTACCGGACGATTAGGTTAAAACAATTGTTATACCTTGACCTTAGAACAAAATCGGGGATGCTTCAGACATAAGTAACTACAGGCCTGTTTCGTTGGCGACATCGCCAAGGTGCTGGACAGTATTTTCGACAGGCACATGGCTGGTCGGATAGAGTTGCACGAAGCGCAGTTCGGTTTCAGGCAGCGCTTATCCACTGAAAGCGCGGTTTTTGCTTGGAAACATACGGTTCAATATTACACCAAAAGCAAAACACCCGTGGTCGCCTGCTTCCTGGATCTGTCCAAAGCCTTTGACCTGGTATCTTATGAACTCTTATGGCAAAAACTAAACGAGGACACAGAGGTCGCTGACGGAGTAGTATCATTACTGAGTTATTGGTATACAAACCAGACCAATTATAGTGCGTGCAAACTTATCCAATGCGTATAGGTTGGAATGCGGGGTGAGGCAGGGGGTTTAACCTCTCCTAGGCTTTTTAACATATACATATACCACTTAATTGGGGAGCTCAGCAGAGCCAATGTCGGTTGTTATATCGATGGTAAATGCTTAGATAATATTAGCTGCGCTGACGACATGCTTCTGCTGAGCCCCTCAATCGCAGGTATGAGGAAACTGCTTCACATTTGTGAAACATACGCGGAGGCTCGCGGACTTAGATACAATGTAAAAAAAGTCAATTTTTAGTTTTTGAAGCCTTTAATAAAACTTAACCCGACCTGCCATCTGTCACTCTTGCAGGATTGCCTCTTAATAGAGTAACTAATTTTAAGTATTTAAGTCACTGGGTCTCCGAGGACCTGAAAGACAGCCTGGACATGGAAAAAGAACGTAGGGCACTATCAGTACGGTACAACATGCTGGCCCGCAGATTTGTATGATGTACGAGAGAAGTAAAACTCATGCTTTTCAACGCATATTGTCAGTCACTGTACACGTGCAGTCTCTGGGTCAACTATACGAGGAGGGAATGTAATGCCAATAGAGTACAATATAACAATGGTCGAAGAGCGCTGATGGGTTTACCACGACACAGTAGTGCATCTGGCATGTTTGCTGCAGCGCGCACTGATGGGTTTAACGCGATTATAAGCGCTACGCCTCAATGTTCAATCGCGTGCGTGGCAGCTCTAACAGCATAATTAGTGCCATAGGAGACAGGTGGGACAGAGAGATGCTGGCGCACTGGCATCGCGTTCACTGCAGTGTGGCGGCCTCGTGCTGATCTACCTCTCGTGCTGTTGTATTTTAATTTAATTGAATTGATTTGTTTATGTTTTACTAACCTAGCCATTAAGATTTTTTGTTGACTAACACAATATGGATGTATTTCTGAAATAATAACATATTATTATTATTATAGGCGGGCGAGTTTGGTAACTGACCATGTGGGGTCGGAAGCGTACGATCGAGCGTTACGCCTAGGTACTTGATGGTTTAGTGCCCACGGGATGGGCGTATCTAGCATTCGGATATGGGGATCGCAGTTGCGACGGCGTTTATGTTCGCAGCGCATCGCAGAGCTTTTCTCTGGATTCACATCGATTCGCCATTTTTGAAACCAGGCTCCGAGATCGTATACGGCTTTCTGGAGTTTGGTGATGCGGGTGTCGATGTACATCCTTTGACGTAAAGGGCGGTATAGTCGTCAAAGAGGGAGAGTTGGACACCTTTTGACGGGATGGATAGGTACGTCATTGGTGTAGGTGGTGTATAAGAGAGGGGCGAGTACCGAGCCCTGAGGGGGCGGAGGGTGGAGAGCGTACCTTCGTGTTTAAAACGAAAGGTGCGATCTTTAAGATAGGAACCGACTAGTTTGACTAGTCGGTCGGGTAAGCCTGTGTTGTAAAGCTTGTAAATTAGAACCGCGTGCCAGACTTTGTCTAAAGCCTTGGCTATATCGAAGAATACCGCGACTGTTTTAAGTCATCTAGGGTAGAAGCCGTCGAGTATGTACTCGACGATACGGTGGACCTGCTAAGGGCAAGAATGCTTTGCATTAAACCCGAATTGATAGGGGATAATGAGGGGTCACCGTCCGCTGGGAACAGGTGGTCCTTCATGCGAGCGAGTATGACTCTCTCGAGAAGTTAGCGCATTGCCTTGTGGAGGCTGATGGGTCTGTGATTAGCCGGGATAATCAAAGGTTTACCCGGCTTGGGGATGCGTATGACTGTAGGTTCTTTCCAACCTTTTGGAAAGTAGCTAAGGTCGAATCAGGCGTTGAAGATAATCGCAAGCAAGCTAAGCTAAGGATCGAGGCAGCTGCTTAAGTGCATGGTTGGAAATTCTATCCACAAACAGAGCCTTCTTGGATTTCTGTCTTCTGATGAGGAAAATAATCACTGTCGGCAGTGACTGGACGGGAGGTTTTCGTCTTCCACCGCCTGGATGTGCGAAGGGTCTGTGGATGAGGTACTAGGGGAGCATTGTGAAGCAATACTCTCCGCGAAGCAATCAGCTTTCTCGTCGTCCTCGAAGGCGATAATGACAACGGAGGGGTGTAAGTTCTCCACGTGGGACGGAGGTATATCAATCATGAGATCGTCCCTTTGAACGTCTTCCGCGAGGGTGGATCTGACTTTACGTTGTAGCCGGTTTGCGGCTAGTCTGTAGTCGGGAGTGAGGTAACACCTGGCTCTGTAGAGAGCGGCATTTTTAGCTTTGATTAGGTTGCTTATGTCCAAGCAAAGATTGGGCTTGCCAAGCTTAGCAACATTTTCATTCTCACTTATGGCTGAGTTAATGGCAACAGTGAACGAATTGACTAGCGAGTCAATTTTATCCGTGCTATCGTGATAGTCGGATAAAATCGTGAGGGGGTTGTCTGGGGCTTCTCAGGCCGAAGACAGAGTGTGCTTGAAACCTTCCCAGTTGGTATAGGTTTTTGGAGCAGGAGGGTCGTTTTGGGGTTCTAGTATTAGAGACACCGGGCGGTGGTCGGAAACTAAATCTGTAGGGTCCTTAGATCGAGATTGATACCTTGGACTATGGCAAAGCCACGGATATCAGGGGAGTGAAGCGGGATATCTGGGTAATGAGTGGATGTGACGGGAGAAGTTACGTCTTTGTGATGTCTAGTAGTTAAACACCACTGGTGTTTATTTTATTTTATTTTATTTCAATAAAATAAAATAATCCTTTGGTCAACAAGCACGTCCAGTCAGTATGTTTGCAATCGAAATCGCCGAACATAATGATGGATAGACCCAGTTCGAGTAGGGCCTCGAAGTCACTACGAAGGGGTGGTGTTCCACTAGGTATATAGTCTGATGCCATGGTTATGGTCCTATGACCTGTCATAGCCAGCCTACATACAGTGGCCTCCATGTTGGTGAGTAGAGGCGTAAGAATCGGTGAACAGTGAATACTCTGTTTGTAGTATATGACAGTGCCACCTCGTTGGACGAGTACGGGCCTTTCATTACGTACAAGAGATTATTTAGGAATGTGAAAACCCCTGGTGTGATGGAGTTTAAGGAAAGTCTCTTGAACAAGGATTAACTCCGGCTCGATGTTCTTAATGAACAATTTGAGCTCAGGAAGGTTGTTGGTTAGACCTAGGGTGTTAAAGGAGATCAGGGATAAACTCCTGGGTTTGGTACGACCAGTCAAGGCGCTAGTTGGAGAGCTCATGATAGATTGATCTATAATGAGTTAACAAGGGACTGGTACTCGACCAGTACGAAAAGACGATGTTGAGAGTTGGATGCCGCGCGCAGTTTGCGTGCGCACTTGGCTATCTGAGACATATCGACACCTTTGATGGTGTCGAAGTTAAATTTTAAGTCTTCAGCCATTGAAGGCTGAGGAGAGGTTTGTGGGCCTGCTGCTGGAACAAGGTGCACTTGACGCACCTGGGGCTGGCGGAGCAGTTGGCCGCCGCCTGTCTGTAGAGTTGGCAGCGGTGGCACTGCCTGGGGTGGCCTCGGCGATGGGGAATCTCTACCGAATTCTTTAGATCTTGGGGTGTTGGTCAAAATGACCAAGGCAAGGGGAAAACGCCTTCCGTTCTTGCTGTGCATCTTGTGCTTGCCTCAGTGGGAAAGCCCTGGGACTTGATGTCCTCCAGGGGGGTTTCATTGGGAATCTTAAAGGGGACTCCCCTGAGGATTGCCTCAATTTTATGCTCCTCTGGGAGGGCGTACGTGTGGTAGGCTACGATGTAGATCATGCTTTGTGATTAGTCGGCAGCGTAGCGCGGCACCGCTACACCTCTAACCACCTTCCAACAATAACCAACAAAACAATTGCTTGCGTTCTTAACAAATAAGCCATGTTAAAAATACAACAAGAGACCCCATTGTAATTCCAGTCGTAGATTTCTCTTGTTTGAGTATATTTTCTCGAGAACTTATTTGCAACGGTACAAAATAAATATTATTTTTCCCAATTTCCATGAAACACGAGAAATGAGAGATGCTCCTATTACAATTTGTGATAAGAGTTTACAATTTACTTCAAATAATTTGCTATAAACAAGAAAGGTATATAATTTCGCTTGAAAAGTATGTTCAGCGATTTTTGTACGAGATCAGATTACAATAGTTTATGGTTTGAAACAAAAATCTCTATTTTCTTTGATCTGCATTGTACATTTCAAACTTAAATACTTCGTGAAGAACATCTTGCAGAAGTTTTCATAGGTAAAGGTATTATAAAAGATAACCTTGCTACTTATAATTTTATCGAAGACATCTTAAGATGTATTCTAGAATATTGCCTAGAGTCTTTTTTGCAATTTAGTTAACAAATTGAGTTAATTTAATTTGGTCAAAATTGTCTAGTCCCTGCCAATATGACTTTTGCGGTGATCTTTCGGCTGGTTAATCTCGTGGATAGACGTGTAACACCTTCGTCTTCATCGTCACGTTCCATCAGGTGAGATAGAAGACAAACGTCTTATCCTTTTTCAATAAAAAAACCTTTTAGTGTATGTCACTCACCAATGGAGCGTCACTTTGAAAGGTGCTGAAGGAGCAATCGCGATGTCTCTTGACATTTTCATGGCTTTTGAACGACCAAAAAGCTCTCCTACGTAAACTTCCGGCGTACGGACTACCAAGTAGCCTGTGCAAATCAGCATCTGATTTCCTAGGAAAACGAGTTTTCCTAATAGCTGCTCTTCCGACTAAATGTCAATTAATTCACTTCGAGACAATTAAGACACTTCGGGGATCTGGTTCTCTCAGCAACGTTATTCCTGCTACATATTAATGACCTCTTGTCCAACAATGACAGCACTGTTGTTGACAGCTTTAATTCCAACGCACGGGCTAGCCTTTTTCTTTGCGCGGCCTTTTTTCTTTCGTCGCATCAGATGAAGTCATTTAGGGGGCTTTTTGTTGGTACAGGCTCTAGTAAGCTGGGAGCGAGCCCCACATAACCTCGTATCACACGCGGCGTGTAACAAAAAAAAATGTTTGCCAGAAATCAATCAAGCATCTATCAACGGGGTATCTCAATCTTCTCAAATTCCACCAATATTAAGCGCAGTCGTTCCTCTTTTCTTCTAAATAGAGCACATTCGACCTTACATCCAAACCCTACTTCGGACACCGAATTTGGTCAGTTACAGTAACTTACAACTTCTTCCTCATTTATAGGATGCCAGATCATAATTTTGTGATTATATTTCACATCATAATATTTTACTCCCTAGTCTACAATAAAATTATGTATGAAAATCATAATCCAAAATCCTAGACCTGACTGTACTCAAGCAATGAGGGTCGGATATAAAAGGATGGCAGTTGAATCGTAATGTGTCTCGTTGCCAGATTGCAAAAGATCCACACTGACAGTTAAATTGTTTCTCTTTCTTGTCCAATTTTTGTTATATTGCAACTTTTGAGACATGACCCCCGCATGCTAATGTGAAAACATTTTTGTTCCTTTTTGTATTTTATTTGTCTCCAACCCTAGAGTTCGTTTATTTCATTTTGACTTGTTTGAATAGGTTTGTTGAAAATTTTGTTTGACTTTTATTGATAGTAACTTATTTATTTTGAGACGAAAAAAGTTGTATTCTGAGAATGTAGCCTAGACAATGTGTCGTTGCTAATTTAATATAAAATATAAGGTGAGTATCTGAAAATTAAAGACCTAGAGTGGTGTCACTCGCGTCACTCTAGATCCCGCGAGAATACCGGGATATTATGTAGCCTATTTGACATCTGAATAAAGGAGAAGATGATCCAAGAATTTTCAAAACTGGCCGATACTTTTACAGTTTACAAACAAATAAAAACCTTGTGACATTCAATTAAGAGCTACGAGAGCAAAGTCTGATAGTTGAAGTTATGTCTTATCTAATAAAACTGATCCAAAATTCTAAACTTTATCCTATTACAGCCATCAAAGGCGACCTAACCCTTCCGGAGATGCATTAAATATGTACAAATGGCTGCCAGACGTGCCACGTGAGTTGTGACCACCCTCCGACCTGCAGGGCTCTGAACAAGGTATAAATGTTGCCACAACACCTCGAGAACAACGGCTCGCTGTCGGGTGGTTAACCCTTCGTTGTTTATTAAGCCGCCGAGCAATTCAGGTACCTTCGCTATTTCTTGGGCTTTTTGCAGCGAAGTGAGAAGTTAATTGTACAGTATGATCGGATTGATGATTCCGGATACAAAGACGTCATCGTTTAGCGTAGCTTTTGTTGTCAAAAAATAAAATGAGAACATTTTACTTATGTTTCTTGTCACGTTGTTCTGGCTGCGAGCAATAACTGTAACAGATGCTATTTATAGACAAAAAATAACTAACCATTAAAGACAAAGACTTTCCATACCAGATTAAACACAGTTCTATAGATCGCAAGCCAAGCATGGAGCACAACTGAAAATAGTAATATGTACGCAAACACGCCAGCTTTAAGGCTTTAACACGAAGTAAGCAAAGACTGAGCTGGAACCAAAGCTACCACCTGAAGCTGCAACGAAGAGGTCTTTGAATGTCATTCAAGGGCAATACACAGGTTCTATGGTTCCTTGACGGCGCTATGCTCTATGCTTATTGCTGAAACATTGTTTCAGTTCAGTACAAAAGAAGACGAAGACAAGCGACAAAATAACTTTCTCTACTCTCGTTGAATAAAGGAACCCGCTCGCTGTTGTAGTGTCGCAACACCTACTGTACTTGTACTTATTGAACCCATGAGTTATTGGCCTGATTACCACATGGTCATATTTTTACTGATTCTCGATATATTTAACTAAATAAAGGTTTACTGGGATAATGACGAAAATTGTAAATTATGAGGTTTGAGAGCGGCGGTACAAGGTGCAAGTTTAAGTGTTTTTACAAGCTATTGGCTGGTGTTATTACAAACATTTAAAACTTCATTCGCAAGTAAATAATAGATATTATTTACCTGCGAAGGAAACTATTAGCTATGTTTCTTACAGAACAGTTCTGGCAAACTTAAATTTTAAACGTATTTTAATAACAATAATGGCGTGGTGTCCTGACTGTACACTAACATCGACCCTAGGTTTAGTTTTGGCACCAGGCTCCTCGGCGAACTATGGATTACATTGTATTTGGTCATTGGTGCTGGAAATTTCATCTTAAATATGTAAAAATAATTGTATTTGATTTTGGAGAAATAAACGAATTAGGATTATTATTTTAACTACTTTCTATGCTAAAATTATTATAACTTGTATGATTACTATCAAAAAGGAAAATATCTGTGACCGGCAAGCTCTGTAACTACTGAACAGATTTTTATAAATCTTTAACTGTCAGAAAGGTCCATTATAGTCTTCTTTAAAAATATATAAAAATAAGTATATTTATCTATTTATAAAAGTCGGCTGTAATTTATTCCGAAACCCCATAAAGTAAACCAGTTCAGCAGGTTCAGAACACATCACAACAAATCTTGCAGCAAACAATACTACTATACGTTACTGACTGAAGTTTAGAACTCTAGTCGCTCCCAACTTGCGCCATACTCAGGCATTAAGGTTATCTCCGATCACCAATAAATAAGACTAAAAACTGTCTTAATCGGATTATAGGCTGTTGTTATATTTCCTGACAAGTTTTATCTATATTTATTAATTTTTCGTTAGATTTGCATATTAAGTAATCTAATATTTGTAAACAAAGTCACAGCGCCGCGGGTCGTCTTGTTGTTGAACTGGTCTTGTTCATTTACTTGTGCTTGTAGCGACTACACTGTTGTGTATCTGTAGGCGCTTTAAGTGAACTTCATTTGGTAGAACGATGCAAGTTTAGCTTCAACATAATTGTGATGAAGTAATATCTGGCAGTATTGCTTGCTGCATTTCACATTAGTTGACCGCTTCGATTTGTATAAATAAAATATACGAAACTGAAGCACGGGCGCTGCGCAGGTTAGGTATGCGTTCACAAAAACCGCCGACTCACGAGGACAATGCACAATTATTGAAAGGATAACCGACTTTCTTCGAACAGCACTCTCGATTAGCTCAGCGTCTAGAACAAACACCTCAAGATTGGTCAAATGTTTTAGTAGATAAGATGCCACAGACACGCACACAGATACACGAGACACACGTTACACGTATAACACCCCTCTTTATTGCAAAGGGGGTTTAAATAGATGTTTAAGAATTTTAATTTATATGAAATTACCATTACTCGATTACTTATCACACCCTCGAGGAAAGACATATAAGTGAAATCATTGCATCAATACAATCTGCGTGCACGACGACACCTCCCGATCAAATCTCTCATGTGTACAGAGCAACCAGCGTACGTGGTCTCTCTTGGCGGGAAAGTGACTGTCACTGCTGTACAGACGAAGAGGTTACACGCAATCGAAGAGATATAAAAATATATACTTTTAAATACCCTAGACAGTATTTTTCTTTGAGTGAAAAACAGATGGCGGCAGTTCACACACTCAAAGTAGAAAAGGAATGGTTAAATCATTTTATACAATTTTAAGTATTCCCAAAATGAAAAGATTGAACATCTGACGAAACGGAGAAAAGGATAGGCAAAGAGAGAATATATTATTAGGAGAGTCAAATGAAGAGCTACTGTCATTAAACATTTATATTAGAATCACGTACGTTTATTAAAATAGGATATTTTTGTGGGGAACTAAAACACGTTCCCACAGATGTTGATGTAGCCACCAACTCGCGACCCACGGCCTGACAGTTGTTGTCGGAAAGTGCGTGTTGTTGATGGTGCGATGTAGGATACGCGCTGAGATTGGTCCTTTGAGCAGCGCGTCGCTGCATATTAAACGGCTAAAGATGCCACAACCTGCGAACTATTACACTAGCACCACATTTCCATCTAAAACATTAAACTCATGTTCACCAATTGTACTCTTCAAGATTATTATAATACCTCCAGGTCGTAAACTTAGGGGTGGGGTGGGGGACAAGATCGAAGAGAAAAGCGACTCAAGCCTTATATTTTACTACAAGAGCTACTCATGGTTTATGGCAAAAGAGTATTTTTAATTCGTAACGACACAATGCTGTGTGAACACTAATAAATTGTGACTTTTCTTCAAAATTAAAAACACTCAACGCACAACCAAGAACTTTTTGTATCAGGTGACATTTTTTACCAGTCTTAAAAAGGGCACATGGTTCAGGACACAATTCTGAGCAAATTCCCAAAAACAGCAGCATCAGCTCTTCACACAGAACTGACATCTGTCACGCAGGATGTTTATGAAGAGAAGCGTTTTGCTGATAAGATTTGTTTTAAGTCGTGGGGGCTTTGTGTGACGCAGCGTTATTGCTGCAGCAGTTCACCCCGCTACCTCTCCTACTCTACACGGGTTCTTAATTTGATAGCTTTTAGAGCGCATGTTGTAACCATGATTCGGGCACACCTTCTCGGCTTTACCGGGAAAATTCGCGAAATTTATTATTGTTGCTGATTTAGAGAATTTGCCGCTTATTTCGCCGTTCCAGCGATGAGATAAAGGTACCTGCGAAATGAAAAATGCCTTTTTTACAACGACGTTATTATTATGTTTTATGAATTGTTCCCGGAAAAGTTAAAAAAATTTCATATGAAAAATCTTGGCATCGTCATAACTTTTATTTTAGAAATTTCATCCTTCCAACTTACAAATATTTCGGTATTTCATACGAAAATGATTATTATGCAATTTTAAAATAGATAGGTACTATTTCTACTTAGGACATAGAGCCAGAATAGAGAAATTTCTTTATGTTACAACCACACGTCGTGTAGCTATCAATGTTAACTGTGTCTGTCTATCATGTTAGCTGTAAGTTTTCCTAGAAAATTCATGTGGAATTCCAGACATTAACTGCTTTTTGAGTGTGTAAGCCGTAAATAACACAATATTTATGGTTTTTTAAGTACTCTCACCTCTGTGGCTCACAGATCATGAAAGTGCCGAGCAATAGATACACTTGCCCTACGTTGTACTCCAGCGAGACAGACCAGCGACTAAGAAAAATTCAGGCGTAGTAAATTTCTGCAGTTTTCTGTACCTTCTCTTCTTTTTGAATAGTTTTTGTACGAAATATACATCTAATCTATGTATTACTTTACCTAGTTATGATTTACAGACGTCAGATAACTAAGAAATATGTAGTTATTAGCCAAGATAATAACAGTTTTGAGATCAAAGCAAAAAAAATCTGCGTTTCTTTTCTCACACCACTTGAATCAAAATAAAATTATCATAATAATATTTATTTTTATAAAAAAAGCCTTTATAATCTTACTTCCATGCGCAATCTAAACTCCTACGTCCGACCATCGAACAAGATTTTCACACTTTACAACTAAGACGCGGCACCAGACCCAACTCACGGGTACAGTAAGTGGCGTGTGTTGCAACATTCAGAACATTTAATCTCTTTGATTATTATTCTCCTTTAAAGTCTCAAAATCCAAATATCATAAACACTCTTATTACCGAACAAACTTAATTTGATCTCCAACGTTTCATCCGACACTTATACACGATAATTTGATGGTTCGTAACAAGGTGAGAATGCGGCTATCAATTTCGGCTCCATAATAGAAAACAGAGGACTTAAGTAGGGAGCTTGTGGAATAACTATAATTTATGATACTTAACAATAAATTGAATGCGATATTGGGTCACCCTTTGTGTGAAGGTCAGGGTTTAGGTCCCGGGGTGCTAACGTTTACTACAACCAAGCTTCACTGGATATATATCGTTCGTTAAATGTTTTTGAAAAACATATTTTGATATAATATGTTCTTCCTTATTTTATTTATATTTATTTTTTATATACCTATAGGGTGGAATTTTTTAATGCCACCTGGAGGTAAAGTACTCTAAATAATAGCGATAGCAAATTTTACTCCAAAGAATCATTCCTTTATTTTTGAAAAGAAATAAAACCGCATTCAAAGATTTTCAATAATTCACTTGCTTCACCCGGGAATCGAACCGACTAAAATCTGTAAAAGTTACACCCTCTAATTTTATTGAATCGATCGTTATTGCAATCACAAGGATGAAATCTCTCTAACATACTTGGTCAATTTAATGAAGAAAAATCATGAAATCTGTACTTTTAAATTCAATTGGTCAAGCTAAAGCACTTTTACTCAAAGATCCATCTGTTTCTGGTTACTTATATTAGTAATTAATAATTTACCATTGACGTCATTAATTATTCATTCAAATGACAAATTTAGTACTATTTAGATAAGACCATTGCAATTAGCACGTGTTTGTAATGCAAACTCCTTTCTTAGATGCGACATAACAGCGTGTATTTATTTATTTATGCGTGTATGTAAGTAGTTTTAAATATGGGATGTAACATTGGAAAATATTTGGATTGTCATTTTTGTTATTCACATTTGATTGTTTCACAAATCATTTCAACGGTAAAAATGCCTTATTAGGAGCAATTTGATTTTATGGAAGCCTATTGTTTTAATAACAAAAATGTGAACCTACCTCTGCGGTGTTATGGTATCGAGACCGACGGCCACCAACGCGGTTCGTATTGAAAAGTATGGTAGAAAAAGCAAAGAATACGGGCAATTACGAAAGTTGGCAAAATCTTCAGCAGAACGATTACGATTTTAATCTAAATGTTTTAACTTACTTCGAAACATTTCCGCAAGGTTTAAGCAGAGAAGCTGCCGAAGTAATTGGTACAACCCAAACTTGCGTACTTAAAATACTGAAAAAGTATAATTTTAAATGTTATCGTGATGGTCGGTTGGTGTAAAAATTGCATCCTGGGGATTGTGAGAGACGACTAAAATTTTGTCAAAGCATGCTGAGAGAATTGACCCTTAACCAAATTTTTTGAAAACATACAATGTTGTATGGTCTGACGAAACCAACTTCAGCAATAATGGTATGTGAAATCGCCGCAATAACCACTAATGGTCTAAAGTTAATCCTGTTCGTGTTCGTAAAACTAACAGTCAAATCAGATTTTCTTTCAACGTTTGGTGCGGAATTATGAGAAATATGGTTGCTTTAGTTCACGTGTGCGAAGGTCATATAAACACTGTCAAGTATCTTGAAATACTGAACCTGTTGAGAAATGAATTAAATGCTTTTCCCGATGAAGCGCGAAACCAAATAATTATACAACAAGATGGTGCTCCAGCCCATAACAGCAGAATCACTACTTCCTACATTAATAACCATTTTAATACCTGGATTGGTACAAATGGCACAATCAGATGGCCTGCAAGATCACCAGATCTCATCCCACTAAATTTTTTTTTGTGGGGATATGTAAAAAATAAAATTTACACTAAATCTTATGCGAGTGTAAACGAGTTGAGAGTAATTAAAATAATTGAAGATTTCATGGTTTTCTTTTCAATTTATTTACCAAGTATGTTAGAGAGATTTCATGCTTGTGATTGACCCTAACGATCGTTGCAATATAATTATAGGGTGTAATTTTTACAGATTCTAGTCGGTTCCATTCCTGAACGAAGTTTCGAAAATCTTTGAGTGCGGTTTTATTTCTTTTCAAAAATAAAGGAATGTTTCTTTGGAGTATAATTTGGTATCTCAATTATTAAGAGTACTTTGCCTCAAAAATTCCACCCTGTATATCTTTGGCACTTTTTTTGACCGACTGATAAAATAACAGGATGTCGATTCAAACTCAATGTACGTAATATTTCTAGAAATGCATTAAAATAATTTGTAACTTAGTTGTGATTTAAATAAATCATAATTTAGTTCATTAAAATACTCCCTGTAGGTTCCAATACCAAGTTTATCAAAACTCCAGTTACATTTTTATAACAATAATGTTTATCTATAAATAATTTTCAAAGGTATATATCAAATCTGATTTCCAAAAACAGTTATTTATAATCGGCATACATAAAATTTGAAATGAAAATACAAAATAAATATAAATTTCAATATCACAATGAACCCGTTTCCAAATAAATTAAATTAATTTAATCATTCCAAGAAACTTCGGCTACACCTCGAAACAAACATTAAAACAAGTTCGATTAAATCTACGAGCGTTTAAAGGTCCACTTTAAATAATTACCTGATTGGTATCTCGCATCTGCAGCCCCCACAACCCCGTGACTGCAGGCGTCGCCCGCGTCGCCGGTTGGCGAGTGTTCAGTGCAGTAGAGATGGGTCAGTTTGAGACGCAGTGGAAGGTATGCTATGAAAAGCTATCTTTGAGAAATGAAGTTAATGTTGATATGAAGTGGATGTTTGTTATTTTTATTTGTGGAAATATATTAACTTTTTATGCCCCAAGTTTTTTTAGCACATATTTTATGCTGTGAGCACAAACCTTGGACGTGCATGTACCACAAATTAAAATGGATAATTCATATATATCCAAATCGACTCAAGATCCTGCTTTCATAACATCGTGTGTTATAAGGCATTGAAAAATATGCTATTACAAGAAAAATATATGCAGTTTTGGTCGTCTGTAACTAAGGATTCATGGCGGCATAAAAAATATTGGTAGTAGTAAAAATAGTAAAATAAAATATGTGATTTTTATTACATCTTATAACTTATACTCTTCACATCCCTGCAACTATAAAAGTAACGAACTAAAATCCCACACTTAGCTAACCATTTCCCAGCTATTTATTGTGTCGCCTAGTTTAGTTTCAAAGCTAATCCTATTGACAACGTCATTCCGACTTGTGACAATGACGTTTGTAAACAATGAGATATTGATGTTCGTGATGTCGTGGTGTACGGCAGGTTGTAAGATTTGGAAAATAAAAATGTTATTCCTGGTTTAAAAATGTGTACGTTTTTATGTTGTTGGTGAACTTAATCTTTTATAATGAATTGAAAATCTTCACTGACTTTTTTCATTCCTGATGTATGTACAAACCATTTATTGTTCACATTATAAATTTTTTGGAAACCGTTTTCATATGCCTCATTTCTTTGGAACTCAATTATTTTGTTAAATAAATTAGCAAAGTCAGAAGAAGACATTTTATTACGCTATTATCCTTAATTAACATATACATTTTTCATCAATCACTAGCAACCGATTGGCAATAATTTTCTTTATTGTATTTCAGATTCTAAACACTTTGTGTAGTGCGAAACTGTAACAATTCCAAAACCCAACAATTTTGCACATTTTGTGTTTGTGTTTTGATTTTAAGTTTCTGTATACTCGTACAAACAACATTTTTCAGTCAGATTATAACTACGTATTTTTTCCTTGCATAAACTTCAAATTAAAAAAACTTGTTTAACTTTCTCAGTTTTGCTTAGTTCTTTTAGAGAATGTTTATACCTATTAAGTAGATAAGTTAAGACAGACAATGTTAATGTATTTGTTCTCTTTTTGTGTTTTGTGAGTAAAAATGTATATTATGTAGTGTTTCGAATAAATAAATTGTGTGTAAATTTTTTTAAAATAAAGGAATTCTGTTTTCTTTTGTATTAATCATTTCGAAATTAAATTCTTAGCTGAGTTCAAATTACGCGTACTAGATTCCTATTTTAAGAGTGTGCAACTCACCGAATATTCCACGGTTCACGAAACTCATTGAAGTATCCAAAAGTGAGTATAGTCGGTATTTTTGTACTTTATTTAAAGGAATAATTTCGCCCGATTTAACATTACGCTCGAACAACCAAGTTGCGTGTTGATGTTACACGAATACCGGCCCACATGGCGGAGTTCTATAGAAACAACTTTTACATAATGCAATGATTGTTGTTGCTACTATCTCAGAGCTTTGTAATACACGCAACCTGTCCTCATCGCACTGCGGCCACGCTCCCCAACGCATTTTGAAATTGCAACAAAATCATAGATGCACTGTACCCACATGAACAACATCACATTAGGTATGAAACCACAAATTTCACCTAAAATATGAAATGCAAAACTCTGTATGAAGGCAATTAGGTTACTCAACTACTGGCATTTATTATATGCAATTAACTAGCTATTAACCTGCGGTTTCGCTTTAATATAAAAAAATGTACACATATTATGACTTTGGTTTTACTAGTATTTATTTATAATAAATAATAAATAAATAGATATGTTAGGGCAAATTACTAATCCCTGTGCTTATGTTATTGTAAGAGTGGTTAATAAGTTCACGTGTTGATGCTTAGATGCCGTTACGTCGCAGCATCGCTAGCTGTGTGGAAAGTGTCGAATTCGATATAAAGTTATAGAATTGTTAAATTTATAAAAAGTAAACCAAATGAGTTCTGCTCAGTTTCTCAGCCTGTATGGTATTAGACTAAAAGCCCAAATGCCATTATAGAAACTGCTTAATTACGACAAATATTGGATAAACGTTAGAACATTTGGATTTTATCAGGTATTTTTTTCGTAATGAAATAGAGCATATACGTTAAAATTATTTTCTTCTCGTAGTGTTGCATAGAGCATGTGGAATTATATTTAAATGTACCTTTATTCATTCTACTTGAAGTATAAAGATATGAGTTCGATGGTTTGTCGTCAAAAAATGTTGTTGAGTTTATAATAAGGATCACTTTCAAGAATCACTTGCAACTGTCAACACGCGACGAAGCCTATGGAAATTGGATTGTTATTGTTAAACAAATTACTATTTTAATTTCTTTAAATAAAACTGTTAAATAAATTACAACAGCAGCACTTGAATATGTACCTTACGGGATACACAGTAAAGCATTTATCGAGAACTGATCCTACTGACCAGAACTGCGAGTAAAGTTTAAATAAAATACTTTATAAGTAATCCCTTGCGAACCATTAACATTCAGTTTTTTTTTCATCTCATTTGTTTAATTGTTTATTTAAAAAACGGCTTTTATCAGAAACTAGCTTCAGAAGAGTTTTACATTCTTGCGTTTTATATACAAAAACATTGGGGAGGCCTTTGTCCGGTACACGTCGCGACACGCGCGGCCAAACATATAGTCATATCAAGGCTCAATATTGCGAAAAAATTTAAAAACAAAGTTTTATGATGACAACGCAACACGAACCTTCGCGGTGTCATGAAGTCCCAGCATCAGAAAAGTTTATTCTTAACTACATCGGCTGTATAGCCTCGGCAAGTAAAAATTTTCAAAACGAACAAACCACTTTATACTATTGACCTCCTTTCAACTAAAGTACTCGAAAGTAGTTATTGCTCAATTACTTAAACCCAAAAATGCCTTTCTTTAACCAAATTCCCAAATACTCTTACTTTGTGGTTGTCTGGCCAAACACTGCGGGCACCAATAATGCATGCGCCTCTAAACATTACTTGAAGTATGTCAACTATTTGTAAACACAGTTGAACAAACCAAGTCGACGTGCATTGTTGTGACTTGTTCGCACGCGCATTGTGGTGGCAATGGAGGTGGAAATGAGGGGTGTTTTCGATTGTAATTAAGGGATTTTGGTAAATAATAACATGTCACAAAAATATGCTAACTGTTTTTGTATTTATTTTATCTTGGGGTAGACCAACAGCGTACATTATTAACTACTAAATCCACGCAGAGCTCGTAGCGTGCGATTGTTCATAAAGAGAACCAGAAATTAAAAAAAAACATTACAAGAAAAATGTTATTTCACTCTCATTTAAATACAATTCAAGTTATTCGTACACATATATTAAAAACTTTCAAACGGCTCAACGGATTTTCTTCAAAGATGGCTTTCTCTTCAAAACACGCTCGATTCATTCAGCGTTGAAACAAACAAATTCGCAATAAATTCGGTCCACTTGTTGGTCACACGCCTTGTAAAGCCTCTTTTTTGCGTCGGGGTTTAAGAACTCCAATACAATTTATTCATTTGTCTCTCTCTCAATCAGTGCAACGTAAATTATAAGTATCTAGTTCACAGTTTAACAACCTCTTATTTTACGTCAAATAATATTTCTTTAAATCTGTTGATATAATGTATACTCTACTGGAAACCAACTTAAAGCCCGTACCTTTCGCGTCCCTTTAAACATGGGAACGGTGTATTACATTTCAAGCTAAACATCGCTACATTTGACTAGTCACTATGTCCGAACATGTAAGGTTGATATTTGAAGTCAAGTCACACGTTAGTTTGCCGAGACCTCATCTGCGTCCGGACCCGTTCGGACGTGTTTGACGGTCGCTCCCGGCTGCCGAGTCACGATTGTTGTCTCACGACTTCTCTCGTAGCAATACTCAAACGCCACTCTCAGATCCGTTCTGCGTCCGGCCCCGCTCGGACGTGTTCGCGGTCGCCCAGCCGTTGAGTCACGATTGTCGTCTCACGACGTCAACTCGTAGCAACACTCATACGCTGTTAGCCTCTGTAGGGCTTACTCTGCGGTCGTTTTCGATCGGCTGCAAGTAAGTCGGTCTCTTGCACAGCAACAACAGAGCGGAGCTTACCGCGGTCGATTAAATTCGATAGTGGTTCGCGAAGCTCGGGCTGTTTTTCTGGCTGCGTACCTGACGCTTGGCGCTTGCTACGTAGTCAGAGACTCGCTCTGCGGCCGGCCCCTGGCCGGTCGTAACGTAGTCAATCTTGCACTCCGTGCACCCCTCGAAGTAAAAACCTCACTTCGGTGAGTGCAGCAACAACAGGGTTGAGCTTCCGCGGTCGATTAAATTCGATAGTGGTTTGCAAGACTCGGGCTGTCTTTCTGGCTGCGTACTCGACGCTTGGCGCCTGTACGTAGTCAGAGACTCGCTCTGCGGCCGGCTCCGGCCGGTCGTAACGTAGTCAATCCCGCACTTTTAGTGCAACCCAACTCCGTCAGGTCTACGGCCGGTTTTTGTTGTCAATTTATTGACGACACACTCCGTAGTAGACTCGCGTTTGATCAGGTGGATACTTAACGGTGACAACTAAGCCTGATAGCGTTGCCCCGGTGCGCTTCCAAGGCCCTTCAGGCCAAGGAGAAACCGGCAGACCCGATCCCATTGCACTTGGGCCTTTCCCAGGGTGACGGTACAGTGCTGTCCGAGCTAGGGGCACCACTTCGCGTCGTCCCCAGCCCCCCTACCGCGGGTAGGGAGGTTTAGGTGCTAGGTTTGCTAGGGAACCTAGGCATTCTTATATATTTATATATTTATATATCGTAGGACCAAGCCCTCCCAATGGACCAGCAAAGCTTGGTAAACTTTGCTAGGTCGTTCGCCCAGGCACTCGCTGCCTCCGGAATCCCCATCCCAGATGACGTACTAACGCAGGCCTTACAGGCAACTATCGCGTCCCCGGCCCCTCAGGCCTCAACCCCGGCCCCTCAGGCCTCCAACGCCGAGACCCCTCAGGTCCTAAGCTCTCCCGCTTCTCCCGCCTCGTCCGAGATGGACTGCGAATCGGTCGCATCCTCTCACACGTCGCGTCGTAAGCGTACCGCTCCCGGGAGCGACTCCGAACCCGCGTCTGATACGTCGTCAGATGCCGTCACCTTAACCGGCTCTCCTGAGCCCGCGTTTCAACTCGTCGCCAAGCGCTCCAAGAAGCGCTCTAAGAAAGCTTCGGTATCTTCAATACCCGAGCCCTCCCCGGTGTCTTCAACACCAGCCCCCGCGCCGTTAAAATCGCTCGTAGTAACCGCGTCTCCGTCGGTCACATCGAAGCCAGCGACGCGCTGCGCTCCCGTCCCGCCGAAGCCTCAGCTCCCTCCGCCCGTATTCCTGCGTGAAAAAGCGCGCTGGACCGCGGTATCCAACTTGTGCAAAGTGCACAAAATTAATTACTTGAAAGCCGCCAACGCTGGCGATACAATCAAAATACAATTAGCGACCGTCGTCGACTTCCGCGAGTTTACCAGGATACTCGGTTTAAACCAAATCGCATATCACACCTACGCCCTCCCGGAGGAGCGTAAGATCCGCGCAGTATTACGGGGCGTCCCGTTCGAACTCAGCAACGAAGACATCCTCGATGACCTTAAGTCTCAGGGTTTCCCGGTCACAGCAGTGCACAAGATGCACTCCAACCGCGGTAGGCGTTTTCCGTTAGCGCTAGTAATCCTGTCCAATACTCCCGACTCGAAGGAGATTTTCAAAGAGGCTCGCACAATCTGCGGACTCTCGAACATCTCCGTCGAGCGTCCCAACCCCCGTGGTCACCCTGGGCAGTGCCACCGCTGCCAGCTATATGGCCACGCAGCGGCTAACTGTTCAGCTCCCCCCAGGTGCGTAAAGTGCCTGAATCCTCACTTCACCAAGGAGTGCACTCGCACTCCCGAATCCACTTCCCCCCCTGCCTGTGTGCTGTGCGGCCAGTCCGGCCACACAGCTAACTACAGGGGTTGCCCGCGCGCTCCGCGCTCCACCACCAAGAGGGTCGCGCCTAAACCGGCGCCGCCACTCACTCCTGCCAACTTCCCGCCGCTGCGCAACCGGGGTCCCCCGGAAGCAAAGCCCGTTCAGCCGACGCCTACTCCGGCTCTGTCTTGGAGGCAGCGTCCGGCCGTCCCGCCTGCACCTTCCCGACCCATCCCAGCTCCCGTAGCTCCAGTAGGGCCGCGTCCCGCGTTGTCATCTTCCCCTCAGTCGTCGTTGGCTGAGGACATGAAGACCGTGTTCGACGTCATCCAAAACGTCGACATTAACGAAATTTCCGTACTCGCACGCAAACTGCGAGCCGCCCGCTCTCCTCAAGAGCGATTATTCGCGCTAGCCGAGCATCACTCGCTCCTAAGTTCGTTGTAAATTCTTTTATTTTTGTAAACTTTAAATAAATAAATTTTAATGTCTAGACCCGCGAATCTCGCATCCAGTCGTATTAAACCTAAGGGCTTATCCCTAGTATCTTTTAACGCTCGTAGTCTTAACACCAACCTTCCCGAGATTAAACTGTTCCTTCAGAACAAAGAACCTGACTTATTCCTTCTCCAGGAGACATGGCTCACTCCTAATCGCTCCAGGGGATTCGCGATTCCCAAGTACGCGTTTACACGTAACGATAGGCCTAACTGCGACGGTTTCGGCGGCACAGCTATCTACTACAAAAGAGGATTCCATTGCTGTCCTCTCCCTACCCCTCCTCTCCTTAACATGGAAGCCACCGTGTGTAGATTGGCTATGACCGGTCATCCGACCATCATCATAGCCTCAGTCTACATACCTAGTGGCACCAAACCTATCCGCAGCGACTTTGAGACCATTCTCGCCCTCGGCCGTTCAGTCATTATGTTCGGAGACTTTAACTCCAAACATACTGACTGGACGTGCCTATCTACCAACCAAAGCGGCATAGCTCTCCTCGACATCACCAACTTACTCGACCTAGACGTCGTCTCCCCTATCACTCCCACTCACTATCCCGACAACCCGAACCACGATTTCGCCCGACCAATTAGACAGCCCGATTAAAATAGATTCGATAGTCGATAATCTCACTGATGCTATCAACTCAGCCATCAGCGACAACGTAATCATTGCTAAGCAAGGCAAACCCGCGCTTCCCTTAGCCATTAGCAATCTCATTAAAGCTAAGAACGCGGCTCTCCGGAGAGCCAAGAAATATCCCACGCCCGCATATAGAACAGCTGCGAATCAGCTTCAACGGAAAGTTAGGTCTCGCCTCGCGGAACTCCGTGACACTCAGTTTAACGATCTCATGGAGAATATCTCCCCGTCCCACCAAGCATATTATCGAATGGCCCGAGCCTTACGCGTAGACACCGCCTCTCACGTTCCTCCTCTCACTCGTCCCGACGGCACCATTGCTTTCGAAGTCGAAGAGAAAGCCGAATGCTTCGCCGACAGCATAGCGGCACAATGCTCGCCCAGCACGCAACCCGCGGATCCCTCCCACATCCAGGCGGTGGAGGACGAAGTTCTCCGCAGAGAATCTCTCCCTATCACCGACGACCCCGTCACAGTCTCTAATGATGAAATCTTGCTTCTCATTAGAAAGCAAAAGTCCAAAAAGGCTCCGGGTGCGGATGGAATTTCCAACCACGCACTTAAGCACCTGCCTGAGCAGGTGCTTACCTTGTTAGCTATCATCTTCAATGCCTGCTTCGACCATAGCTACTTTCCAAAAGCCTGGAAAGAAGCGACAGTCATAGGCATTCCCAAGCCGGGTAAACCTCTGAATGTCCCGGCTAATCACAGACCCATCAGCCTCCTCAAGGCAATGTCTAAACTTCTCGAAAGAGTCATACTCTCTCGAATGCGGAACCATCTGTTTCCAACGGATGGCGACCCTCTCATCATTCCCCACCAGTTCGGCTTTCGCGCTAAGCACTCCTGCCCTCAGCAAGTCCATCGAATCGTCGAGTACATACTCGAAGGATTCTCTCAGCGTCGTAAAAAAACAATCGCGGTTCTCTTTGACGTAGCCAAGGCTTTCGACAAAGTCTGGCACAGCGGTCTCGTTTTTAAACTCTATAAAATAGGCTTACCGGCTCGCCTAGTCAGATTAATAGCGTCGTTTCTTAAAGACCGTACTTTTCGATTCAAACATGAAGGCACGCTCTCCGCGCCTCGTCCCATAAAGGCTGGAGTCCCGCAAGGCTCAGTCCTCGCCCCTCTGCTGTACACCGTGTACACTAACGACATCCCCATCCCGCCGAAAGGCGTCGAACTCGCCCTCTTTGCAGACGATACCGCCCTTTACACTAAAAGTCAAGCTATCCCGTATAACATCACCAGACTCCAAAAGGCCGTAAACGCCCTCGGTGTTTGGTTTCAAAAATGGCGTATCGATGTCAACCCAGAAAAGAGTTCTGCTATTCAATTCGACCACAAACGTCGTAATCGCCACAACGATCCGCACATTCGTATGTTAGGTATTCCCATCCCCTGGAAGCGCACTGTCAAATACTTAGGCGTCACCTTAGATCAGACGCTTTCTTTCAAGCCACACGTCGATAGAGTAACGAAACTCGCGCGTTTTTACTTAAGCCGTCTATATAGTATGATAGGAAGAAAAAGTAAAATGTCTTTTAGAAATAAACGTACGCTTTATAAGGTCTGCGTTAGACCCGTCATGTCATATGCTTCGCCAGTCTTTGCCCACGCCAAGCCCTCCGTCCTGTATAAGCTGCAGGTAGTTCAAAATCTCTTCTGCCGCAGGGCCACAAACGCACCTTGGTACGTGCGTAACGCGGACCTGCACAGAGATCTTGAACTGCCTACAGTGCAACAGCACCTCAAAACACTCTCAGAATCGTTCTTCAAACGTGCCGAATCCCATCCCAATCATCTTGTTCGAGATTCAGTCTCATATACTGTTCCTGTGTTAGATTCGATTTACAAAATCGCTAGACCGAGAAACGCGCACACGAGCGAACGCACGCAGTTAACTTTAGATCTAGAGGCCCTTCAGGCCGCAAATTCTAATTCTAACGTAAATTCTAATTCTAACGTAAATCCGAATTAATGCAATTTTATTTGTCAATTTTTAATGTTTTTATTTATTTACTTTTCTTTTTTGAGCACCTTCAGTGCTATGTGAATCTCAGCGGGTGACCCCTTAAGGGCCCCGCTGGCGCGGCCTCTTTCTCCAATTGGCCGTCGTTCAGATGAAGGCTGAGTGGCAAAAATGCACGAGCCGACAGGGGGTTTTTTAGTGGGTATGGTTCTGGTAGGCGTCGGGACGAGTCCCACATAACTCCGATCGCGCGCGCGGAGTATGCGTCAGAGCATTTTTTATGTCCTCCTGCCCTTCCCGTGGAGGGGAACCAAAAAAAAAAAAAAAAAAAAAAAAAAAAAAAAAAAAAAAAAAAAAAAAAAAAGTTAGTTTGCCCAATTGATTAAACCGTTAAGAATTACTTACACTTAGCTTACTCTTCGTTTTATCGAATTATCAAACGCGCGAACTGTGTGCTTTGTTTGTGAACTCGCCGGATAGCTTTCAGAGAAATGGATACATGTATTTTGTTACATTATTTGTTGAAGTAATATTTGTAACATCTGTTTTGTGATAGCATTCACGCGTGCTGTGTAGTGCGACGTTGTTGAAATAATATTTGTTTTGTTCTACTTGCGTTTCTCATTGTACAACAAACATAATGTTTATACAGGTAGGTACAAATGGCTCTGTCATAAATAAGCTACGAATGCTTAGATTTAAACTGATCACGAATCAATAAGCAACTGTACATACTTAACTGTAAATAACCTTAATTATCAAACAATTTATCAAGTTATGAAAAGTATGTGGAACGTCATTGTTACGCCGTAATTTAATAGAGTGTATTACAAGAAAAGCCAAGCACCACTTGTAGACTTTTCTCGTGCTTTCGACACATCAAATGTGCCACGTTAGTCCAGTCGAATTAGATAAAAATCGCGGTTGTCGACGAAAATATTTTAAATAGGGGTCACTAGCAGTCTACATTTTTGTTTTGGGACTCACACCCTGTTGCTTCATCTACCATCATGAATTTAAAGGAGAATTTTTGTTTATTGAATAAGTCGTTTATTTTCAAATTTACATGAAGAAACGTCATTCCTAAAGTTGTTTGGAATTGCATTTCCTATAACGGTACCAATACTCAGAACATCTTGTCCAACATTCAATATCAAGAATTAACACAGAACCTGTAATATCCAAATTAAACTAAATCCAAGTGACTTTATGGACCTTCACAAATTATCGTACGAAACATCACAAAAGATTGTGCACATATTTAAAGCCAACATCGAAGTAATGTATTTCACGGAAAGCTTCGCGTCGTGTGGAAATATCTGGTAGATGATAAGGTGTAGTTGGATTCTCTAGAGCCGAGCGTTAGACTAACGAACTTGGGGTCGGTGCAGACGAGTGGATGAAGACGCGCGTTTTGTTGATGTTTAAATGGCGCGACAGTGAGACGAACTAAATTGAAGATCCTTTTTTAAATGTGACTTGAATATTATTTTATGTAGATCTGATATACAATACAGATTTATTTAATATAACTAATACGAATTAAATGAATCCATAACAAATAGTGTTTCATGATTGTGTTTCCACGATCAATGGGCAAAGTTCCATTTATAAAATTTTATAGTTTTGTCTATAAATTGAGATTCTCTTAATGATAGTATGCACTAAAAGGCTGTTTGCATAGCGCCTACAGAACAACTACCTTAATGAAGGAAGGTAAAAACTATATCAGATATCCTTCCATTTTGGACCAAAAAAGGCCACTTAGATTACTTATAGCATGATTACAATAGTATGATTTACGTGTGTTAAATCAAACTCTAACGTTAAAACCGCAAGTTTACAACAATGCATCAAGCGGACGCGGCGCTACACTAACGCCGAACACCAAACAGTGAATGTTTGCACTGTAGAGAACCGTCTGCGGCGTATTTGTGCAACCGACAGTTAGACTAACGTGCTCGCCTCCACTGTGATACTGGCCGAAAATGTAAGATGACATATTAATACTAAAAGTTATGCTTTTAAAACTACACATATGTCCAACAGGCAGCTTATATTTCGAGACAAAACTAAAGTCAGTAAGAAAACCATACATTGTAAATACTGTATTGAAAAGACACAGAGTCCTCCCCACACAAGGGCTAACGTGAAGAAGAGAAGTAGGCACGTGTTGTTATTGTACCAAAGGTGAGCTCAACTTTCGCAAAGAGACAATACAACAAAACGTCAGCTTGCTTATATAACCTTCTTAGTAAAGCTTTGACATATCAATTTTCGATTAAAAAAATATTTCAGTCTTTATTGAAAAATAAAAACGTTAAGTAAAATTAAAAAAAAAAACTGTTAAAACCCCAAGATTTGAATTCAAACATTATCATTTAAAGAAATGATATTAAATAAATATATTTTAGAACAAAATTCTTTTTCCATACATTTCAAAGACATATGCACCGCTAGGCTTATAACAAAGATCTATGCCACTAGTTTTAGCTGAAATTTGTATTCTAGCATAATTGTAATTCGTACAATCGTATAAGAATTTCTTATTCTCTCT
The DNA here is from genome assembly GCA_923062675.1 of Marasmarcha lunaedactyla. Classification (NCBI taxonomy): domain Eukaryota; kingdom Metazoa; phylum Arthropoda; class Insecta; order Lepidoptera; family Pterophoridae; genus Marasmarcha; species Marasmarcha lunaedactyla. The sequence goes on from OV281359.1 coordinate 2,749,619, forward strand.
CCTACATGTATATGATAAATTACATACAAACTTTTCCAATTTGCACGCCGCAACCCTTCGACCCTAAACGATTGACAAATGCGCAGGTCACTAGTTGACAGACCGACTAGGCGGGAAAAGAAAAAAGGCTGACAAGATGGCGGATCCCATGGGTGCATTTTGAGAAACTTTTGTTGACCTTGCGAAGTTTTATGAATCATAAGAAGCGGTGAATTTACGACAAATTGTATCAAAAGGGTCGGAGATGTTGTTGAATATTGTGATAAATTGTACTTGCGGAATGTTTTTTATAAATGAAACACAAATTAAATTGAAGAAACGCTTTCAACTCTTTTTTTCTCTTCCTGTTTTTTTCCAACCTCTTGGATACTTTTTTCGATACACCCGTGTACTTGGTAACAATATTCTCAATAATGTTTTTAAAACTATCAAAAAGCTACTAATTAAAATTTCATCGTTTCACCCGAAAAAGGTTTAAGCTTACCCTTTAAGTCATGTCAACGTTGAATTGATAATTCAACAGTGTTGCTGCGTAAGAATAACTAGAAAACAGTTTTTTATATTGTAAGTGCTGCCAAATATGTAAATGCTTTTAAGCCATTACATTGAAATATTTTACCACGAGCTTTTCATATTTTGTGGATAATTTCACTTTATTTTTAATCGATGCTTACTAGTTAATTTTTAGTGTGATATGATATGACGGGGAAAACAAATTTTTGAATAAAATGTGCTCAATTTGCAATATTTTTTTGATACTATGACTTTTATTTGAAAGGCTCGTACCATCCATTCTCGGAACATAATATGAAGATAAAAAGGTTCGCTTTTATCATTCGTCCTAAAAGAGACTTCATTTCCCGCCATAAAATTAATCTAAAAACTGAACATAGAAGAAAATATGCCATAATATTTCATTTAAAGAAAAGAATAAAATATTATTTTGCACACAATTTCTCGTGTCAACTAATTTGACATTCTTTTTTGGAAGAAAAATTGAATTTCCACCGAATTTATTTCATATCGTGCCCAAATTAATAAAGAAGGACCTTTAAGACAGCCGCCCGTTACACCGATGAGTTTTTTTTTGTGACTTAACAAGAAAAATATTTAATATATTAATATTACAACTTTTATACATTGTGATTACGTATAAAAATGTCGTAAAATAACAAAAAACTGATTGTTTTGTAGTATAATGCTAAGTCTAATATTATATTAAGAGTCGATTGAGGTACACTTGATATTAATAATAAAAATAATAATTTTCTTTTTAATTAAACTTTTATTATTAAAGTTTATTATTTATTTTTGTGTCTAGTTTGTATTTCTATACCAAATGTATAATTGGAAATGTATGAATGTGCAAATAAACGTATATTCAATTCAATTCTATATTCAGTAAAGAATTAACACTAGGTTTTTTTGCCGACAAACGAGCACGCGATCTAGGTACTTGTTGGTTAGTGGCATCGCACGCATTAACAACTTCGACATATGAAGTATCATAGTATTGTAAGAAACTATTTTTAAAGGATTCTTTTAACAAAGTGCTGTAGACGACCCAGTGGTGGATCGAGTGGTGAAAACCGAGTGGTGTAGTGGTAAGAAGCCCTGCCTCCTACGCCGAAGGTCCCAGGTTCGAGTCCTGGCCAGGGCATTCATTTGTGTGATGAACACATATGTTTCTTCTCGGGTCATAGTTGTTTGTATTTATATATGTATGTTTATTCTTGAAACTGATTCAAAACAAGTTGTGGAGTATTTTGATCTATCTAATGGGTTTTTTTAACTGTACGCTTAGGATACTTTGAGACCAATTTGTTCGTAATGTGTTTCACTTTGTTTGAAGTATTTCTATTTAATAAATATATATGGATTTAGTCTATCTCGTTTATTTTTCTACAGCGAAAACAATTTACAATTTACAATTTACAACGTTAAAAATTTCGGATAAAACAGGTTAAAATAAATATCTGAAAAGCAAAAACGATGTAACAGGCGGCCAAATTAATTTGTAATTCAAAATTCGTTTGAGGTCGGTTTGTCCCTTACCGCCCCACGTCCAAGGGACCGCTTTTACCTTTTTACATAGAAATGGCACACGTGTGGGCTGAGAAAACCCATTATTGCGGGCTGTTATTGAAATAACTAATGATGAAATTTTAGAGAAATTTAAAGAGGAAGAGTAGAGGGCGTAGGTTGTTTTATCTTTGGGATAAGGTTTTGATTGTATGTGTGCAATATGGTGTCATCATTTCATTTTGTGAATGAAATGGATTTTGGATTGATACTGCTTTTAATTATTCTGTAGTTGAGTATTTTTATTTGATTTGAGTAAACGGCTCCATTTCATTTAACATCTAATAGCCGTTTTTCTTAAATTTCACCTGATAAAAAGTTATAATTTTTTCACAATGATAATATCATAGATTATTAGCAATAAGACAATTTTCCTCAGTTCGTAAATGAAAAAAAGAAAGACTCCGTAGGGGGCAATATATTCATAAGGACCATTCCTTATTTCTCTGCTTGCGTTTAATTGTGTTGAAGTCCTAATACACCGTCCAAACCTCCGAGCGGATAGGGGGTTTCGTGCTTTTACGTATTCCTATTTGGACATGAGTGTAGCCGAATATACACGAATAAAGATACGCATCCTCGCAAATAAGACGAATATGCAAACACGAATAGGTATGTGAACTGTGACCAGTAAAATAATAGAACAGCAAGAAGCTTGTGGTAGAAGCTATAGAATAGGATAGACCTCAACACGTGATCGTAACTGACAATTTATGTCGAATAGATTATACAAAATTAGCTAATACATCTTGAATGCGTTACAATTCATGGCTAGAAAATGATTATGAATATTGTTGGTCTTTATCGCATTATTGCTATGCATTATTATGTTAACTAAATATGGAATGAAATTGGAAATTAAATCATAACTTATACTTACTTTCTTTTGTTTCAGAATCGCCAGAAAGATTTTGAGTGTAAGTATTAGACGAACAGAAGCTCTACTGAAAACGTTAGCCAGATTTTAGATCTAAGAATTGCGTTATTATAACCATAGATAATCATATTCTACACAAACTGTTAAAAACAATTATGAATGTAATAAAATAGCTCAAGTACCTTACATTTGGTTTTTTTTTTTGTAATTGCCAATTTACTATAATTGTCATGCAGTATAATTCTTGAAGTTAATTTTTGCTAAACTATTTGCTAAAAACAATTTCCATTCATTACTTTTCCGGGCGTACGCTCCCTTCTGTTGTCCAGTTAGACGTTATGGTCTTTATTGCCGAAGGTAAAATGACACTTTTTCACTAAATTTATATCAACGTATCATTGAAATTGTATGAGGTGGATATCCGGATCTTCTCGTTAGCCATTCATATTGGGCTATGTGACAAATTTTACGCACGTGACGCCATGACGTGGTCTCCAGCTTTTTCAATTATTTTTGTTCTTTTACTAACTTTAGTACAGTAATTACCAATTTAGGATATTTTACTAGAACTTTAGAAATTGTGAAAGGGTTGGTGTTAGAACCATTTAACAAAAAAAATTGTTTGACGTTTTGCGAAACTTATTACTAAGGAAATTTGTTATGCCACTTCACAGGCTCGAGTAAATTTTGTTATCAAAGAACGTTTCAACGGCATTTCTTGTAAATTTGTTGCTTGTATTTAATTTTCTAGTATTAATGCGGTGGAATTTAATTGACATTCGAAATTATTTATAAACGTTTGAGGTTTCTGAAATATTTAATAGGAAGTATTTTGTTTAATTATTAAATTAACGCCAAAAAGGTAACTTGAACAAATGGATCCAACTGTGTTTTGGTTACAGAATATTATTATTCTGTTATCTTTTAATCAAGAATGTAACTTTTTTGTTACTCATTAGTATAACATGATTTATAATGACATTCAATCAAAGACTCTTCAAGTTTCTCTTCCAAAATTGAAAACGTCTTTACATTTAAATTGTGTGGTAATTCTTTTTTTTATATTTGTATGACGTTGCTCCTGGTGTACGTTTTTCATGGAAACTTCACACGTATGTTATAAATTTCAATATACAACGATTGTTTGTTTCCTGAATAGAAAATAAAAAATAATAATACTGGCATCCATTTTGTTATTGAAAATGCGTTTAGCCATTACAAAAGAACTTGACCAGCATTATAGTTTGTATTGCAGACTGTACTCCATAATACGAGAATTTCGGAGATCTTTGTAAAGGAAAAGCCGTAATGAAAGCTTGCCATTGTTCTCAATAACATAATAGAGACATGGCCGTCACAAGGCTTTTCCATGAAAACATTTTAAAGTATGTACGATCCATGTTTTACAAAAATTACTTCGAAACAATTAAATAGTTGGATATATAAATTTTTCATGTTCATGTTGCATTTGCAAAAAGGTATTCCAAAGTAAGTCTGACACCAACTATTTCTTATTGAGGACCATTTTGATAGCCCAATTCCCTTAATAAAATTTCTCAGCGTATGTATCCTGCGTTTTTAAATGGTTTATTTATAAATAACACAACACTAACAGTAAGTGCATTAATTAAAAGGCCAAGTTTTGCTAGAATGTATAATTCTGTTTACTAAGTATGTATATCTATTAATATTATTATTTATAAAGTAATAAATAATACATACTATATTATTTATAAAGTATGTATTATTTATTAATATTATTGCGACTGTAGGCTCGTCAGTTATATTTTTACAATTTACCTACTCAACTGAACTTTAAAAAATTCGATTCGAATTACACGTTGTCATTGATAAAGACATGGACATTATGTCCTTTTCACAGAATACCTTTTATCCTTTTGTTCTCGAGGGTCATACTAGCGAAGCCCTGGAAAACACTTTTTTTTACTTTGTTTACTAATGGAAATTATTTTTTGTAATTTATTTCCTATTTAAAAAAACAAATAAGCTCGTTTACCTTACACCTTACTATTGACCTTTAGAAAGTTGTTTTACAATATGTATTTTTTAAAACAAACGGCTCCAGAATAATATTAAAATGTTTGTGTTCCATTAGCTGCATTAACACACTGTTTTGATCCGATGATATTTTTCCACCCTTTTATCAAGCCACTTTAACCTTTTGAGTTTTCACCTAAAATGCCATTCCATTCTAAATACAGAGCACGTTAAAGCGAAGTTAATTTTGATTCAGTATAAATAATTCGGAACCTGTTGGGAGGTTTCATTAACTCGCCATGAATGTTTAATGACTTCGGCCTGACGGTATTCTAGGAAACGATACTTTCGGTCTGATGACGTGTTTAGCTGGCTTCATTCAGGCTGCGTTAGAGGATATTGGATTCCAATATTGTGGTTTGTTGTTCGAGTGGTAATAATTGATGTGATTAGGTACTGACCAACTGTCAGGTTTCGAAGCTGGTGAGTGAGTCTTTTCGCAAGTTTGCGAATTAGTACCTATTGTATTTGTAATATTACCTTTTCTCTAGATCAACGTTATTACGTTTAATTCTTACGGCTCACGAGTAAAAATTCGCGTATCCTTCGGAAATAAGGATTGTCTTTTAGAATTATTGAAATTCCGGGTCAAAATTATCTATTCCTATTATATGGTCTATGTATATATGGTATATATATGTATATAGGTATATATGGTATAAAAAAAACAGGAAAACATTACTACCTGTAGTTTAAATATGTGTATTTTGACAGTTCTAAGCTAATACAGTTTTAAGCACATCAACCGCTTAATTTTACAAGTTTTGTAAAAAAAATTGTCAGCACGAGCTTTTATAAACAGCACCCGTTTATAAAAATAACTCGAGCTATCCATCTTAACTTCCTCTTCACTGTTGCTAGAACATCTACAACTACTAGTCCTGAGCACTGTTCAAAGTTACAAAGACCTAGGTAACAACTGGGATAGCTCTACTTGGTCCAGACTTCACTCAGCGGTAAATAAAACATGAGAATCAAAGTTGCTAACTGCTCTCGGTGAAAAATGTTTATGTGGGGCCAGGGAACTAGAAGTTAAATCACAGTACAAATAGAAAACTAGATAAAAATTTTCATTTCGAAGCAAAGCAAATAAGTTATTGGATTAACTTATTTCGCTGGTCGCGTTTAGATCCTACACGGTTCCTACGGCACAAGTTCTGTGTACCGGGATAATGGGTAAGTTGCGTATTGTGTTTGCAGTTAAGTCAAATTTATTTTTGAGCAGTGACGCTTGTAGGACGCATATGTTTTGCTTACTTGAGGGTCATAAAGTTTGTTTAGTTTTTGAATATTTAACACTTATTGATGATACATACAAATACAGTTAAAATTGACTGTATTAAGAATCAATAAAAACGAATATAGATTAAGTTTTGATTTTTCACCGAACACACTATTCAGAAACGAGCGAGAAAAGGCCATCCACAAAATATACTTTTTCACTTCTCGATATCAGTTCCACCACTTTTAACTTCATAGCCCAACCTTAACCCTAACGACCGCAGTCCTCATCTTCGCGGCTCGTGAGCTCGCATCCAGGTCAGCCCTTTGTGCCCAAGGACCCAGTCTATTGGCGACGTGTGGCGAGAGGGCGAGCTAGACAAAGGGGTAATGTAGGCGTGTGAGCGAATGTGGTTAGCCTGGTTTTTTAAGATTGAGATGTTGGTTAGATTTTACTTAGCTTGTATAGTAGTTGTATAGTGAGCTGGATCCCCCGTTAACTCGTGAACGGGTGCCGTTTGAGGGTGTTCGTCGTTTGGATACTTGGGGAGACTTGCCGAACTAACAGATGCAGATAAGAATAACTTTGTATGTTGTAAAGAGACTCAGTAAATTTATTTTGAAAAAAATATACCCGTGAAGTTTCTTGCCAGTTCTTCTTCACGAAGGTTTTCCGAACTGGTGGTAGAGTCATGTTTTATTTGATATGAATAAGAACAAGTAATTGTCAATGTTGAGAAGTAATATTTCATTTCATTTCGTTTCATAGTAGATAGTTAGTTGGATTTTTTTTTGAAACTGGATTTTTAGCAAAACGTTTCACAAGTTTATTTAAGAACAGTTGGGATTTAAGTAAAATAATATGTTTTTTAAGGTAGGTGAAGAACATAATGTTCATATTTTACTTGACTATCCTAGATTTTGAAATCCAAGCTTCGGTAAATAACAATTCAAGTGGTTAGAGTTGTATGCTGTGGACGGGATTTTAAATAGTTTTGGTTAAAATACGAAAAATAATAAATTGGTTATTAAAACATAAATAACGACTAACTATCTTTCTCAATATCAAAAACGGTTATATACAACGTATGTAAATACATTAATAAATTGAGTAGTGAATCACAATACTTAGGTAAACCATTTTAAAATTATGTCTTATTTTATTACTTAAACTCAGTATATACAAAAAGACTGTACTTTATCTGTTCATTCGGGGATCAAAAATATTTTTGTGTTCATAAAACGTAATCGATAGAAATGTGTGGTGAAACTGTGGGAATATTAATATAATCTTCTTTTATTTTTGAATTATTATATTGCAATGATTTATATGAAAGTTGTACACGCCAATTTAAAAACTAATTTATTGTTGTATTTATATAGTAATTATTTTGTATCCATCAAAAGAACTTGTTATGTTTATTAAATTGTCATAAGTCTATGTATTTTTCAGTACATTTGGTAAACTGTATAAATTATCTTCTCTATCATGTAGTTATGTTGTAACATGTAATTGTAACTATAGGTTTGCCATTACTAAAGAAATAAATAAATTTTCTACTTTCCCCAAACAGAAATCGCTTTTATATTCTAATTACTTTCTTATTACAATATTTTTTAAATAATTTTTAAAAAACCACATAAAATTTGAATAAAACAACGTTTACTTTCACACTCAGTAGTTTGGAATTGAGTCACAGTGTGTTTGATAACGGCGCAGTAATCCACTAAGTAGGCAGGGCTAAGGGCGTGACACATTAATAGCGTGCGTCTATACAAATAATAGAAAGGTAGACACAGTGCCTTTGTATACATTTAGATTCACAAATAATTGAGTTATCAATAAGACTCAACGATAGTCAATTAATAAGACACAATATTGTGTTTTTTGTGAATTATTTTTGCTTTGATTTAGTAGCTTTGTTCTAAAGAAAATATTTAAAATGGCTGCTGTATAAGATCTATCCAAACTTTGTAAAGTATTTTAGTTATTATCTCTAAAAAAAAATCATGAAAAATAATAAGTGCTTTTAATAAGTAATCAATAAATAAAAGTTTAATTATCTTATATACTCCTTTATTTTACCATTTTTCATTAATAAGTTCACTCTATAATTCTCTAAAAACTGAAACCAATCTGAGCTACATAAATAAGTCTCTTTGCTCCTTTAGTTCTAAAAACATCTGCCCACACCTTTACCTCAGCTTAGTCTACATTCAGAACATTAGCTTTATCTATTACAGGAATGTACGGATACTGTAACAATAACTAAAATATTTTGAGTGATTCATCGCCTGTTATAAGCTGAGTGTTATATTTTGTTTTTATCATAGAAACTGTCACTTCTCATAAGTAGAGAAAGGTGAAAAGGTATGCCGGGTAGATTTGTTTTAACATTATGCATAACACACTGCCGAAGAATTGTGTTTGTGAGACATGTCGTTCACTGCTTGTTTTGAAAAAACATATATTTTTTCACCATATTCAGAAATCAAATATTGTACATTCATGGTATTATTTGTAATCCAGGCTTGCTTTTTTATTTTCTACTAAAATATCAATAGAGGCATGGCGTTTCACCTGCGTAACTCTTAATCCTGTGGAAATTTTGGGATCAAGCATAGAATTCCCTAAACTCGGTTTAAAATTGATATATTATATAAAAATAAAAAACAAACAATAATAGAATAGACGAGGCTTCTGTTTAAAGAATTAAGTTAGGAATGGCCGTTAAGATATGGGACAAGAAAACCTCTCGAGTATTCAAAAATAAGTCTTCATTTTGTGGCATAACATTAACAGAAAACATATCTTAAAATAATTCTACCAAAACTCATTTTATTTTCAATTTCTTTTAACATATTTATAAATAAACACAATAACGAATACAAAAATGAAATAACCCTTCAAAAGCCTGTACAAAAATCCAAAGAAGATAAGTTTTAACCCAACGCAGTCGTTATTCCTGTACCAAATTGACCTACCACCTTTCGCATATATTTCAGGGCTGTTCCAAAGGTTAAAAACTCTCTGTAACAAGGGATGGTACCCTTATAAATCTGGTCTGAGAATCCCATCTTATAAATATTGACAAGCTGGGTAAGTAACTCCTGGTTGGGTTAACTTGTATCAGATGGGTAAAAAGGGTTAAGTTATGAATATACTTTTGTTGAGTGGGAAAAATATTTATTTTTTTGTTTAATTTATTTATTTATTTGATGGCACAGCTAACAGTGTACAATCTAAAACATCTTAAACTTATACATGTTGAACAATTATTTTCTAAAACTGCACACCAGTTATTGCTACGCACAGCATTAGAATTACACAATTTAATAGAGTAACACAAAGTAATTATTAACATTTCAGAAACATTATTTGTCTTTAAAGTAACAAAACAAAAAAATTAAAATAAAAAGAAAATATAAAAAGAAGACTTAACTAAGTTCATTTTTACTAAAAAATTTGTAGATATATATCTTTGATTTCAGGGAAGGATCACAGAATTTTGAAAACGGTTCCATGTAGCGGCTGAGTTTCTTTAATTTATTTGGAACCACCAGCCCTTAATTAATTTTTAGTATACAATTATCATCACATGGCAATATACATTTTCTTTCATTTACCAAGGTATCACAATTAAAGAAATACTAAACAGACTTATAATAAAAGGTTCTAGTTTAGATTGAGCATTTCATTTGTAGCATATTTTTATCTTATAATTATTAATTGAATACACTTATATGCACATTCTAGAATTGTAAATATTTTTGACAGTTTGTAAATAATAAATAAACAGCTAAAAATTTTATTTCAAAACTTTTGGTAGTGAATGAAACAGCATAGAAATAATTAATGTACTTTTAACAAGTAGTATTATTTAATTTAAAATAAGATGTATTTTAATTTTAATTTCAATTTCAAGGTGTTAATGATACCTGTGAAGTTTTTTGCTAGTTCTTCTTCACGAAGGTCTTTCCGAACTGGTTCATGCTTTATTAACACCGCAAGAACAAGATTTTGCCAGTGAAAAGAAATAAAAAATTTAATTGAAGTTTGGATTTGAAATGAAACTCAGCGATAAGATGGTTACAATTTAATTTATTTTATTTAAATATATTTTGCAAACAATACAATAAACAAGTACCTAGGAGAAGAAAGTAGTAGAATGGAATCAAAAAGTACTGAACAAGCATTAACTGTTATCCGTTTTTAATTAAATTGATAAAGATAATTCTTTATTTGCAAATATAAGCTTTGTCAGCATGCAAATTTAGACATATTCAAATTGTGGTTTTAAATGTGGTTTAAAAATAAATGCATCCAACTAACACAAGCCAAAGTGAGTTTTCTGTATGGCTATGTCATTTCAGTTATGAGCAAATGAAACTTTTTGCAATAATAAATAAGATATTAAATTATCACAGAAGAAATGAAAAGGAAACTTTATTTTATATCTACGCACAGTTCAGCGAATTCAAGTGTTTCGGTGATTCATTGTTGAACTCTATATAAAGACTTTATCGATAACTTTATGATCTTTAATCTTATATAAATCCTATCTAAGTTGATCACACTTTAAAAGGCGTCGTTACTCAAAGGATTCCCTCCTGGACCACCGGCACTCACCGGATATGTGGAAACAAACACAAATACTGCCAGGTACACTCGCACCTGACTTTGTTAATCTTCGTTTGTAGCTTATCCAGTACGGAGCGCAACGAAGGTGATCAAGTGTTTTGGTATCCTTGGTGGTGAATATTTTAGTGAGTTCTTATAGAAAGGTTATAACCAATAAAGTGATTTTTTTATTTGATAACGTAGTATCAAACTCTTTGTTTTTATACAATCAATACTTAAACTTACCTACAGTTAGTCTGCTATTTTTTACAAAGTGTAAAGTGAACATATAGGTAGAACTTGGTCCCGTTCTTTCGATGAATATTTGTAAGCTTCTTTGTTTTTAGATAAATATAAAAACAAGAATTTTAAGATTTCTATGAATAGGATCTGCATTAAATAGAGGTGTAGTTTCCAATTATGACGGAACACGAGTATCTGCCAATACCAAAAAAAAAAAATAAACAAAAATGTATACGAGCATCGTTTGTTTATTAAAATAAAAGTATTTGGACATCATTAATCAATCACAGATGGAATTGATAATGATATAATTTATGCTCTGTGATTCTATTTGCATTGATTAATAACGCCCTGTCAGTGCTGTTTGTTTACCGTTCTCATGCTTTATTTTATTGACTTTATCTTTTATTAGTGACATACAGTTTACAGTTACAGTATTACATATTAGTTAGAACATCTTAAGAATACTATAGCTAAACTCAAAAGAAATTATTTGATGACAAAATTTTATAATATGGAATTCTGGTGTGGTATAGCTGGTATTTAAATTAGATAACCAATTTGATCGCTCACGATATATTACATATTCAAAATATTTCGATAATCGCTGTCCGCCGTACACAAAGCTGTTTGCCTGTCGCATTGTTTTGAAGTGTTTGCTTTGCCAGATTTGTTGGAACACTTTTTGTCACACCTGTTCTTTCGAGGGCAAAAGAATTTTAAGTGTGCTGTAGTTTTAACAGTCTTGATAAATTTGTGTTGAATTCATTAAACAATTTTTTGGTATTTGAGTGAGAAGCTGTTATGTGCAACGAATACAACACAGTTTTTTTTAACAAATAAACTTCTAAAAATATAAATACAAAAAAAACTATAGAACGCTTATTTTTGTTGGATAAATTTTTTATAACAAATGAATATGATCAAAAGCTGATGGGGTAATTTAATAGGATCCACGTTACATAACTAACGATATCAATCCACATTTTTTGTCATGATTTTAGTTCAAATATTTGTCCTTAATATATTTGTCTTTGTCTTTGTGCACGTGGTTAAAAAAGGAAGGACTGTAGTATCCCAGACGAGGTCTTAATAAATAGTAATTCCATGAAATTCTTTCGCTGCGTCTTTCGGCCAATACTCCACCGTACTCGCCTACTATGAAGTGGCGGACTTAACCTTTGATGTGGCTCCTTAGGTTTGTCGGTTACCTCATGACTACTTTCAAATCCTTGGAATGATGTGGCTACCTTCAACAGAGGTTGCATGAAATATTATTTTTTTGTATTTATATGCCTTATTATAAGATTAAATGTAATCTTCTGGTGCTCCTATAATGAATAAATCGTAAGAGCAAGCAGCTTCGTCAATACAAGTAATATAAACCCCGTCTTACACTTGGCAGTAGCCGATATCGAGCCCGGGTCCTGAAGACCGAGAAGCAAGCGTCCTAGTCTCTACGCCAATGACGTTTTATATCTGTAATTAATGGTTATGAATAAATTGGATTGATTCTACAAAAAATCATAAACCTAATTTCTGATATATTTGATAACATGTTATAAAAAGGCTACACAATCGATCGCGACTAATACCTCTGCAGTGGCCGAAACATATCGCGTTAATTCAAAATAAAAAAAAAACTAACACTTCATACCTAGATTAATTTAAAAAAAAAAACAACATATTAAAACTTTGTATACAAACCTCATTTCTTAATTAACTGCTTTTTATCACACCGGCTTTGAGCATAAAAAAGGAACCTTTCGTACCTAATTAAGTGGTGACTGCGGCTGGTTCTTTCAGCATAAAGTTAACTAATTGCTTAATAAATTGTGAGTCAAAAAAGGTCTTTGCACACATTACGTGCTGGTTAACCTAAGAGGACTTGTACACTTTAATATTACGAACAGAGACAATACTTGTTGGTAAGTTTTAGTAAAGTTGTGTGCTCTAAAGAAAAATAGTTAAAGTTCCAAGATGCACAAAGCCACCGGGCTCGCTGCATTTGAAAGAGGACTTGAATACTTAATAACTTTCTTATAAGAGGAGTTTCATTGGGAAGCAAATGACTATATTACATTTTATTCACAACAAGTATTGTGTAAAAAATGATTTTTGATCTTTAAATAGTATATTGATTACATAATTTGCATGTCAAGCGACGATATGTTATTTAGATGTTCGTTAAATGCCTGTTAATATTACATAGGTCTAAATATTCACAACTCTAGCATAACTTACGTAATACAGACACTATATATTTATAAAAAAGCTTTCCTTTGCAGATTTTTGCCAGTTCTTCTTCGTGTCTTTGGAACTTTAAGTTTTAAAGTTATATAAAATCGTTGTCAGTATCAATTTATCCAAAAATTTCAAAACAGAACTTTATTTAAGAGCAAACCAAATAAATGAGTAAACACAGTAATTTATTTACCATTTTGATGCCCTCGTATCATGATTAAATTATGAATGAAGTTTTAGATATAAACACTTGAGGTAGGCCTTCATAACTACCAAGGCTTCTTTACTCCACTCTTGAATTTCCACGATTTAACGACCTAATCGTTTAATCAATACGAACGAGGAGCGTAGTGATCAGTAGCTCTGCCTCATACGCCGGAAGTTCCAAGTTCGGGTCCCGGCCGGGGCATTCATCTGTGTGATTCATGTTTCTTCTCGGATCATGTATGTTTATTTATTCTGCATTCCATCCCAGTTCACTCAGGTCATCCATAAAACAAGCTTTGCTTACTTCGCGGTCGTACAGTTGGTGTGTTTGTCTGGAGATTTATTTATTATTTATTAATATGAATAATAGTTAATTAAACCTCAAATATGATTTTATACAATTAGTTTTGTGCATAATATATTCAAGCGTTATGCACTACAAAAGTGTTAATGAATTAGCAAGCCAAGCCACTGACCTTTATTTCACCAGACAGCGCCTTGAACCGCAAGTATTTACTAATTTGATTAGCAACATTAAGTTTCAGCTAAGAGAACTATAATTTGAATACTCCTAAATCTAACTTAAAATTTCAAACACATTGCTTCATACCATAACTCTAATATCCTAAATTATCTATTAAAGAATGACTGTCAACTTTACACCGAATACCAAAATAACTCCTAGCTAATAATTCTCGAAAATTTCCTTCATGTACCCAAAATTATGTCACCTCATAACAAGCCCATGGCCAAATTACTTTAACCCAACTTTCGATAAAGACGCTCGGCACGTAATAAATTAACGTTTAAACATATTTTATTGTTTGATCACACAATAGGGTGGAACAAGGAATAATGGTCCCGGTATGGCTTGCGAGAATTTCATTAGAAGCGTCAATGTAGCTGCTTTGTAGTGCGGGCGCTGGTGGTTGCAATAAGTTTTCATTTTGACAAGGTAAAGGTAATTGAAAGGAAGGATCAGGAGATGATATATAGGAACTTAGTTTGTAAAGTTTTTATTCTGTTGAAATAAAAAGAAAGTTTTCACCGTTGCGAAGTTTATAAGATGGCTGAAATACCTAATTAGTAACTTTTCTGCTGCCCTTAAAATTACAGTTCAATGAGTAAAAACTATTGTCTATTTTAGCGGTAGGTTAAATTTGTGATAATTATTATAAACCAATATGGCCGCATGACATAAAATTGTTTTTGTATTATTTTGAAGGAGGGTTTACACCTGCATAATTGCTGATACTATGGGAATTATTGAATAATAATAGCCAGGTCACTAAGTGTGACCTATGACACTCTTGAACAATAAACTTTCAGGTTTTCTAACTATTAAAGAGCTTTAAAATGGCGATTTGATATTTTTATTGTTTGTGACAAATAAGCTAACAAAAAATGTTGCGTTTTACATGCCGTACTGAAAACGCGTTTTATCGATACGAATAAATACCAGCTCTCACGCTACAGCACCGCAGCTTAGAAACTTCTATTATGAACTCTTTGACAAAGTTACATTATGTCGTCGTCCTGAGCACAGGTAAACTTTCATGGAGTCGTCATGTTATAAGGACTTTGGAAACAGAAATTTATAGACGGAACATATTACAGACCTTTGTTTTGTTAATTCGAAAAGTTCAGTAATGAAACAATACGATTTAATCTGTACAAATCAGAAAGATTTTTTCATTGTTTACATTAATTAATCCAGCTAAATCGATATTTAAATACATTTTCCCTCGGTAAGCAATAACAAAGATTATTGTTGACCAGAAATTTCTTTATCCCCGGCGAATGCGTCGAGTCTTTGCGGGTAAAACCATGTGATTAGTCTAATAATATGTTTCTTGCCTTAGGGCAGTATTACGATAATACGTTTATTTAACAAATAAAAAGCAGACACTAAGAAATTGAAAAATCTATAGAGATGACAATATCTCTATATTTTCCTATCAATTATTCCACAAAAATCATTAAGAAACTATGTGGTAATAATCCGTTATCATTTGTAGTTTATATCACTTTCACTTTGTTTATTTTAATTAAAAAACAATTTTTTAAACGTTATTTAATATAAGCAAACTTCCAAATGAACCTTTACTTAAAGCAATCGTTTCAAATGCCCAAAACCTTCTAAACAATTCAATCAGATACCTTCCCCGAAAACTCTTCCCGGACTTAAACAAAAAAAAAAAAAAGTACCAAATTCAAACACCTTAAAACATGGTGCTACTAAGGAAAAAAGACTAAACAAGTGAAACAAAGTCCCGGATTATCCTGCTGGCTGTTTGAGGGTTAAGCAAACTATTTACTTTATGTTTTCGATAACAAGTGATACGGGTATAATGCCACCAACTTATATATTCAGTAGCAAAGACTGGAATGAAAGCACGTGTTACGTGACTTAATGTTAAAGTTCATCTAAGAATAGAACGCAGCGCCACCCTTTAGTGAAAATATAAGTTAGTGAGACTGTACCTGCGACCGGGATTAAGGAGCGAAGTTTTAGGTTTAAACCTTTTTTTATTTTATGAGTATAAAGGTGTTGCGTTCGTTTTTGGGCCGAGTTTTTGAGTGTGTAAAAATAAGAATAGATAAATAATAATAAATCAAGGCTTGAAAACGTTGGATATCATCTCGAAGTTTGATCTTGCATGGAGTAATCTATTTTCATTCAGCCAAGAATCAACTGGAAGCGTTGGACTCGGTTTAAAGAAGGGCACAAGGACTCATTAGCGTCGCTTAATGACAAATACGAGATTGCATATTCACAGTCCCTGTCGCAAAGTCGCAACTCTAACGGTATTTTAAAGGATATATTTTGGACACTGTGCAAATACTCTGTCTGAACTGTCAAAATTTCTTCACTGGTGAACTAGGCGAGACAGAAGTTTTGTCCGTATATGGTCGATGTATTAAAAAACCGAATGAATGAAGATACTTCACTTTTGGTTCGCGTTGCTAAAGTTTGTATTGATGTGCCTGGTTTTGTTTTTCCAGGAAAATACAACTCAGGTTTCTCTTGGACAGGCGTGTTCCACTCTAGTCTTTATCACAAACGCCTTCCATTGTAAATAAAAAAATGCTTTCTGCAGGTTATAATTAACTGTTGATGTGCCTAACTTTTTATCTTGCGGGAATTACGGGGTACAAATCACCAAATTTTCTTTCTGGATTTATCATTGTCATGTCAAAAGATTTTTTCAAACTGTGGCTTTGGTTTCGGAGTTTAAAGACAAATCATTTTTCGTTGTAATAAAAGTATAAATTTAATTAGATATTGCATTTTTAAATGTGAATAAAAATAAAGTCTCTAACAAGATAACATGAGATGTTTAAAGCTTTTGAAATAACTTAACCACCTCGCCAAACATGATCTATATTAGGCACCTTGATTATATTCACTTTAAAATAATACCGTGTCTTATTTCGTCTAAGCACACTCAATACTAGGCCAAAAAGACCGGTGAGTTTAGAACGGCCATAAGTGCCACCAATGAACAGTCCATTTCTAAAAAAAAACTAACTTAGCTACTTTTAACATTGTGCTGAATTTGACAAATTAAAAAACCCGACTGTTAAAGTTTTAGTGCCCTGTAATGCCTGTTCCCATAAGAATTGCGGGAAAAAATATATACTAATAAATATATATATAATCTCACAACTGAGACAAATGTAACGATATCTCGATATGTTGATATCCGTCAAACGGAAAAACATACACAAAATATGTCTTGTTCTATCTGTAATTAATTTGCTTTCCTTGTTTTCCTTTTTAATATTGTTAGTTCATAAATCATTATTATTTATATATATGAAAACATTGGAATAGTTGCCACCTACAATGTAATGTAAAATAAAATTTAAAAAACATTGTTACTAACTCTTTATATGGATCAAGTGTCCGAAATAAATTATTACTATTATTATTATAAACATTGTTTTCGTAAATAAACGTACATTAAATTACTCTCTAATTTACATTACATTATAATAAAATCTTATATAACACACCACCAATAAAAGTCTTCACAAAAAAATGTATAATCAACATTACGAGATTAACTTCGAAACGCATAATAATTACCATTACCAGAACACATTAATACACGTCCCTTCCAATTAGGACGACAATGCTTAGATAGCCCTTAAGTTAAAATTAATCACCAAAAAAGGGTAGTTTTGACCCTTATAAATCAGATAGTAGTTTTTATGATTTGCGCTCGCTGTGTGTCTTTTTGTAAAGTATCGATGTATACGATAAGGTCTAATCTTTTGGGTTCCGTAAATGTATTTTTTTCTTTTGTGTGGATTTGTATTTTTGGACTTATTTTGAACGATTTCATTATTTAATTGTTGATTTCATTATTGTATGTCACTTGAAACTAAGGCAAATGAAATAAACTGTGAGTATCTTTTTGCTTAAAATTACAGACTGCTTTGACATATAGAGCTTAATTTTTTTATATTAAACTAAACAATCAATTAGGTAAATTGGGTATTATAAACAAATTGTCATAAATGAACACATCACATTATTTGATTTTTACATAAAGATCATCTTTATGTAGATATCATTTCAAAAGATATTACAGTAAAATTCCCACAGTTTTCTTTATAACACAGACACCCCTAATTTCTTACAAAGAAAAAAAAATCGTAAGTAATGCTAGTGTAACACATTTCGTTTTGACAAAAGTTAATTAATTACTGAAATAAATGCATTTTTATTTGACAACGCTCCATAACTAATTCTAATTAGACAAGTCTATGTTTTTGAAATATGTTCGTTTGTTTCAAACGTTTAAACTCTTGAACCGATTTTGCTTTAAGATTATCTTTTAAAACTTTTAATTGGTATTAAAAGGCGGAGTCGTTTTAGTTCCAGCTGAACGGCTTGAGCGAAGTTACAGCCATAGTCCAAATCCGAATACTACATTACGAAGCCTACTCGACGACTGTCACATTGACGTCATATATTTCGGATACGGATACATGCTGTTATAAAATTTATTTAGATATTTTGTATCAGTATTAACTATCAAAATATTGGGCGTACTTCCGTAGTGCTTGTACTGTTTGTTTAGTAAATACCTTAAGGATGGAAAGGGGTAGCTGCATTTTTATTAATACTAGCAGCTGCGACATGCGTCTAGTTCGCTTGGTCGTATAGTACACGATTTTAGTCCTTAAGGGAGCAGTCAGAAGCTGGAGTATGTTTTTCACTTTGTAGGGTATAAAGTCTAGTTACAGTCAGTGATTCGGGATTTCATTTGCATAATGGATTTTAAGTGTTAATTTACTCACGAACACCTGTAAATCTTCGACTGTCTTGTCATATCTGTGGTGCCAGTTTATGTTTTTCTAACGATTTAATTTAATAACTACTGATCCAATCAACATGAAATTTTTCATACACTTTGGCAGAAGTACAGAAAAGTTTGTCAACTTTCACACCGAAAAGAAAACACTGTAATGTGGTCAAAATCTAGTGATTTATATTAGCATATTACTAATGTTTAATCCAGGTTTCTCAACTGTAAGCATAACATAACCTTTGCTTGCTTTGGTGCCATTATGTTGTGAGATGGTCTGTGGATTTAATAATGAACAAAATTATTCACCTGCTACAGTTCTGTTGTCAGGTCTACATATGACAAATCAAACTAAGTTTCCTTCCTATTCTAAACTCCGATCCATTTCAAGAACGAGCCCTACAACCCGGGCAGATAAAGAGGCCATTTCAATGTATTATAAATCGACCCGGCTCTGTATTTGTATTGCCAATATGCAATAAAATAAAATGTTATAGTGGGGTTCTCTATAACACAACTTGTGATTATGGCTCGGCTATTAAATTAATATCCTAGATTATGGAAAAACTTGGTTTTGAAAATATGTACACAAAACCGTATATAAATGGGCTTTTTATTCAATGAAATAACGTTATATTATAAAATATGTGTTGCCCACGACTTAGGTGGCGTATCCCTTAAAATTAGGGCTTTTCTTCTTAAAGTTTTGAAAGATAGCTCAATAGTTATTCTTTCATCCGAATCCAACCAGCGGTTTTTGAGTGAAGGATAACAAAATCCAAAAAAACAGGCTCTTATGTTTATAATGTTATATCTGAGATTCAAAACCTGGTAGATACAATTTAAGAAATTTAATCGATCTATAAGGCAAGCAGTTATAGTATTTAGTATCTATATAGATAGGCTATATTTCATAAGAATATTCAAGGTACTTTAAAGTATTTATTGCTGTAAAACAAAACAATTTGCATGCATATCTCTAATATTTTAGAATCAATTAATATAGAAAATGTTACACATTATTTTTTTTTTACAAAATAAACCTATTTTCATAGAGTTCCCTGGCTCAAACAAAGCTGTTTACGCTGACATTAAAAAGTTATTAATAATTTCTATTTCAATTGGAGATATTCGTGGGAATTATAACGTCAAAACATTTTTCCCACATAATAAAATAGTGATACTGACAGTCAGATGGAAATTATAAAACTAAAATAGTAGTTAAAGAGATTATTGATTTTTTTTTTGCCGCCGAAGCAACACCTTCACGGGAGGGAGGTGGAAGATGCGTCATGCATACCGCCGCAGGACAATACCGACCTCTGCTAAGGTTATGTGGGACTCACCAGAATGGCACCTACCCACTAAAAAACACCTTGTTGGCTGTGGCAATATTTTGCCGTTAGCCTTCATCGGAAGCGACACCCGTGATTATTAATTATAAATACTTTCTAATAATAAGGTAATATTTCTGTAAATGTACCTCGAACTAACATTATATAGGAGGAGCGCTAACTGTAAAAGTATGCTTCATCTAGTTTGGGATACCTAAGGTACGTTACCTAAAGGTACGTACGTATTTATTACTTACAAAAATCTTCATCAAAAATACCAGCGAAGAAATAAATATCATGTATCATTTAGTATTCTCAACTCAAAAAACACTCAATAGGAAAAACACCAAAACTCTCACAAACAAATAACAAAATAAGTACAAAACCGACGTTAAAATAGACCGATAAGAAGTCGTCTTCCTTTTTTAAAAGACAAAGTAACATTTCCTATCAGAACCGGGTCGCGACATATCTTTATTTGGAAGCGCCGATAAAAAAATAATGTTCGACATTAAGGGGGAGGACTTAATTTAAATATTTCTCATGATATCTACCCTCTCTGTCAGATTCAAGGCTTTTATATAACGCTTTCTCGTTTCAAAAGATAGCGATAATTCAAAGAAAAGTGGCAGGACCAAAATGTCTTTTTAAGCGAACCCCAGCGAAGTTTCTTTTTTATAGTTCCGTTCTTAGAGATGTTTAAGTTGGAAATGTATTTTTTGAGTTCTAACTGATAGGGAATTATGGTGTTAAAATGATTTAAGGAGGTCGCAAGAGTTG
Source organism: Marasmarcha lunaedactyla (assembly GCA_923062675.1). Classification (NCBI taxonomy): domain Eukaryota; kingdom Metazoa; phylum Arthropoda; class Insecta; order Lepidoptera; family Pterophoridae; genus Marasmarcha; species Marasmarcha lunaedactyla. The sequence continues at coordinate 2,770,607 of OV281359.1, forward strand.
TCTTAGTACATAATGAATATAGATATGGCAATGCTTTATTTTTAGAAACTAGTTTAGATACGGTCGCAAGAATCTGTGGAATAAAACCATGGTTATCTTTATTATAAAGTTAGACACTAACTAAATTCCTTCCTATTTAGACCGCCATAATATTCACGTTTACGCGGTGGGGTTCCCCGTCAACGGAAAAGAACAGCCAGTGCAATAACTGGATCAAAGGCAATTTCAACTCCAGTCTGCGGTCGGTATGGCATCATTAGTCGAAACAAAAATAATAATCACCAATAATAAACAAAACACCTACGATTAATGAATCCATGGATGTGGATGCGGGGGGGGGGGGGTCACGTGCTCGTTTTAAATATTGAAATCAGCTTGAAGTGTATTCCAAAATTACACCCAGATTATTGTAAGAGCTTTTACTTAGAATATATTCAGTTTTTTTAATGTATGATACTTGTATTCTATCCACGTTAAAAAAGCTACCAAAACGTTTCAAACATTGTTTTCTAAACGCGAATAGACTAAACTTAGCAGCTTCTACTTATGTGCATATTAACCCAACTGAAGCCTAAAGTTGACAAAGCTCCTTTAATCACCTACGATTCTTTATGTCCATGTTCGTTGTCACAGATGCTTCTACCACTAAAGGTGATGTGCGAGCTTATTTTTCTTTTATCAATGGTTTGATCAAAAATGGTTTTAAATAGGCCTTTTATGGATTCTTTTGAGTGTTTTTTTTTTAAATAAATAAGAATTTACTTTGGGTCCGCACAGCTGGCGTGTTTGTCTAAGGATTTTATTGCTATTTTTATTATAGTTTCAGATTACTGCTACAGGCTAATAAAAAGAAAGTTTACACTTTTTATCACAGTTAGTCCATCGAAAGAAGTTTGGTAAAATTCAGTGATTTAAACAAATTTGAGGTCAAGTTGAAATGACGACAAATAGGTATTTTTAGACACACAAAACTCCTGGTCGCCTAAAATTTATATCCACATATCCCTTGTAAGTAACAAACTGTACAAACAAACTTACAAATTTATTTATAAGTTTGTTTTTTATTAGCAATTATTAGCATTATTTATTAGCAAAGTATGTGATTACCTTTGATCCCATTTCTAATAACCTCAAACTGAAATAACTAATGACCAACTTTATAAATCATTCTAACATAACATTTTAAAAGAATGAATATTTTATTTAATGTTGTTACACGTGGAAATAAAAAACCGTGATGCTCGTAAAATATATATTTACAAAGTTTGATAAACAACTAACATCATAATTTATTCGTCGTCCATTTAAATGAAGACTTTAGAATTTACTAAACAGGTCAATTTAAGTAAGTAAATTTTAAGATTTATTCAAATTCTAATAATCTAACATGCAACTATGTAAACTTAACAAAACTCTTAATATAGACATTTATTTTTTATAACCAGATAATTTCTGGTGTTTTTATTGTTTTTCATCGTAATATTGCATATTAGACACAAGTCTTTGCAACAGTAACGAGTAGACTGACGTGAAAATAATGTTTAGTAAGTATTAGAGCTAGTAAAAAAAACTTTGTATTGGTTGCAAGACATGGTATGATAATAATGATCGATGCTGTAAATACAAGGACTTAATGAATAAACGATAAGTACATCTAATAAAAATCGAAAAACCTATTTCCTGCTGATATGAATGCGGTAGGTAATACATTTTTTTGTTCTATATTTAAACTAAATTTAGCCTTTAAAACATTATAGACTTATTTGCAAGTCATTCAAAATATTATTTTTAATTAAATCCAACAAATATTGCAATACAGGTTGAGGTACAAAACGGTTAAACATGTTTATGTTTTAATATAACTTTAAGGTACGTATCGAAATATATGTGATATTTTTAATATAAAATAAAGACTAGAATCTTAGGTAAAAAAGCATTAAAAATAAGTATGTTGTCTCCAGCTACAAAACATATTAAAATAAATTACCCACCATGTCTTAAAAACGCATGGCTTTATATTTTTTATTTTTAAATAACAGTCCAATAGAATTTTGTTTCATACACAACTCCTAAAAAATAACAGAAAGTCTGATTATTATGTCTATTACTGAGCACATCAAAATTGCTGAAAAGAAGTGTTGCCAACCAACATTTTCCTTTTTATTTTTACCAAACTTGTATTTTTTGTGGGCAGCAATTAGGAAAAGGCTCGGACTCATTTCCTTTTCTAAAGAATCCGATAGTCTCGTCCGTTATACATCTAAAAAAATGAACATAAGCAAAGAATCAACAAAATTATTCTTGTTGATTGTTAGTCTGCCCATATGTAGGCAAAATTATACGTGCAATCCCACATGTAACAAACAGAATGTGCGCAGTGTACACCTCTCCTTGATGCTCTGCATTTGTTAAAACATGCGGTTCTATAGTTACTTTTTGTTAGACCCTTGTATTTTTGTTTATATCATTCGGTAGGAACAAAATGTAAAATTCGTTTTATGGTACAAAACCATGCATTTGTTGTTTAGAAAAAAAAGTGATGTGCCTATAGTAGTACTACGTGCAAAAAAGGTGAGCCAGTGAATTGGTGCAAAATATTTACTTCAATAATCTCGTGATACTTTTTCATTGAATCCAATTATAATGTCCATTTATCATGCAGTCATTGGATACTTACGTTTTACTCTCAATCACTACTTCATAGTCGTCCAAGTTTTCTTCCCTTTTCCTTCTAGATAAGGTTTCGTTTCGTCGAACAGTTTTACCTATTTTTTCAACTTTGACCATCCTTTTAGCAGGGAAATATGACTTATACGTTTGGCTATTATAAGCATTCTCTATTTTAGCGCGGATAGCTTCAATCACATGCTCTGGTAAGGCATCTGCTGTCCATCCTGGTTTCTTAAAAAGTCTTGGCAGACTGTTATCAGGAATAAACTTTGATTCTAAAGCACGCTTGTATTCAGCTTCGTAAGAATTTTCGGTTATATATTTACTTTCTGGCAGATGTTTATTTTCTACTGCATATCTATTCTCTGGGATGTAAATGGTGTCGGGAAGGTTGTTCAAAATTGGCACGCGTACTTCAGTAAGAAATTTTGTCAAGCTGTTTCTTTTATTGTTGTTTATGGATTCATCTAAAACTAACGGATTCAGTACTGCTATTTGTGGTTGAGGACTTACGTTTGCCTCGTTGTATGGATTGATAGGAGGGTTCGTGACAGAGTTGTATGAATTACTTTGAATGTTTGGCACCATGTTATTGTATGGGTTTGGTGGAAGATTCGCCGCGATGTTGTTCATTGAATAACCGGGGATGTTATTAACACCAGTATTGTATTGGTTATTTAAAACATTACCTCCGGCGTTGTACGTATAGTCTGGATTAATGGTGTATAGATTACTCGGAACGTTAGTAACGTAATTGCTATAAGCAATGTTTGGTTCATTTACTCCAACGTTGCTGAATGGGTTGTTTCCATAGTATACTGCATTGGGGGCTGAAGTCAAATTACGAACAAATGAGAGAGGATAAGGTAATAAAACAGGGTTTGGTTGAATATCATCATTAGGAATTAATGCTTCACCTGATTTCTGGAGAGTCCATTGTGGTGCAAACACTCTTTGAACCGGTTGCACTGGATGTCCATTTGTCCTCTTTTGGTGGGGAATTATAGGCTGGATTACGGACTTTGATGGTAAACGTTGAAGATAACTTTGAAAGTTTGAACCAAGGTTATTGAGAAAAGGATAACGCTCAGAAGCTTTTTGTTGATATGTTTGAGGATTTTGTGTTGTTGCAGCATTGCTTATGTCAGGTGGTGAAGAATATAGCTCATTCGTCGCCTCTATAAGCATGTCGCCTTGATTTTCAGCTTTCAGAGCTGCATCGTTGTGCAATGGTTCGTACCAATACGAATTCTTTTTAACAGCCGTCTCCAACGGAAAGTACGGCTTATTATTATTAGATTTTTGCATTACATCATTAGATGACGGCCTTTCCATTTCATTATAAATATCTTGTGCTAGATTGTAAATATCGACTATGGCTTCGAGGTCACTTTTTTTGACTGTGTAAAGTAGTTCAGAAATAATTTTGATTTCTTCCTCTGATAAATATCTATCATTATCACCAAGAGCTTCTTCGAGCTTAGTAAGTTCAAAATGCTTTTTACTGGGAACATTGTCACGCTGGACAGTATTTTTTGGTTTAGATATTTCTTCCTTTGTGTCACTGCGTTCTTTAGGTGCCATTTCATAACTACTTTTTTTATTATGGGCTTGAAGCTGGTCTGAACTCAATTGCCTATTATTGTTTGAATTTTCTGGCGGAGATATATTGGTGTTGTCGTTATTATTGGGTGTGATTTTCGTTAAAGGATTATCCGGGTCGGTGGTTGGAGGATTTTCCTTTGATTCTGTTGCATTATCATTTTTTTTTCTGAGCTTACAGGCATAGTTGCCACAGAATGTCGTAGACGGCCATGTCGTATTTGGTGCATGTAATTTTCCAGTATCTGGATCTCTGCAGTATAAAGCTGTAACCGAAAATAATGTGTAATTGGTAATTTATTTCGCAGACAGTAAATTTTTTATTTAGAATCTTATACAACCACAATCGGTTGCGGATGTAGTTTTAATGCGCAGACGCAAAATCTTTTTTTAAGTATTTGCTACTGATGTAGTTGTTGGACTTATTGCCGAATATTTACTGTTCGTTTTCTTTACTTTTATAGCTTTACATTACTTTTCTTACTTTACTTATTTTAACACATTTCGTACGGGCAATGTATATCTTAACTTCAGAAACAGGTGTATATTTTTAATAAATAATCCAAACTATTGCATTAAAATAAAGAAAACAATAGCTAACAGTTTCATTGTTATGTGTGATTCATAAACATTATTTGTAAACTTTACAACTAATAGTCAGTTGTTAAACGTTATTGGTTGTTTGTCGGTAAATTAAAACAGTAAAGATTTTATTTTCAAACAATTAATTGAATAATAAATAAACACATCATCGATATGAGATGTTTGACTATCGTACAATAACTATTATTTAGAACAAAAACCAGATCTCTTTTTAACCCCCGACGCAAAATAAGTTTGTATATCATGGTTTGTTTATTTATGACACACCAATAATACCAGTATTACAACAACACTCGTAACTTTTTATCTACAAAATTGTGTATTTTCCAGTAGAAATTTAGATACATATAAATAGATCTATGAAGCGCTAATGTTCTCCCATTGTTATATTTATTTAAATCTTTTAAAATTTTATAAAGGCTGTACTTAAGCGTCTTACATATAAGTACAACTCTCAAATCTTAATAGTTAGAAAGAAAGAAAGAAAGAAAGAAAGAAATATATTTATTTTACAAAATTGTCGAAATTACAAATAATATTCACACATTATAAGACAAATTTATAAAAAATTCTACACAGTAATTCGACAATAAATAAAATGGGAACTCGACTCAGCAATGAAATTAAATTGCATCGAACTAAATTATGACATATAAAATGTTAATGACGTTGACTTACCTGTGTCAACATGAAACAATAAAACTTTAAGTTAAATCTGCGCAAAAGCGTTATTACATATTGGAATGGGTCTCTACCACAGCTTTGATATTGTATTGTTATCTTTGACGGCCGGAGGCCCCAGGTTTGAGTCCTGGTCGGGACATTAATTTGTATCACACAAAGCAAAGATGTTTGTTTTCGTGTTTTGGTTGTTTGTTTTTATATATGTTCGCTGTATGGTCATCCATTACACAAGCTCTATTTACTTTGGGTCGATGCAGTGGGTGTGTTTGTTTTGGGATTTATTATCTGTTTTTCTTTATATTCAATCTTATTAGATTTAAAATAAATAGTCTAAACGAATAAAAAACAAGATCGCTTTATAATTATCTTGTTTTCTTTGACCGTTCGGTTTATGTTGATAAATGAAAGTGAATATATTGATAGCAATTTGTAATCATGTTAATAAATACAAACAGCTGCTGTTTGTTTGATTTGAGATTTGAAACGTGAACTAATTTTGACACCTCCTAATCCATTACAAAGATATTCTATTTATCATAATACAAAACGCGATAAGAGCCTGCAACTCATGACTTCCATGGGTGGGAACTGCGAACGGAAATAGTAACGAAAATAAAATTCAATTTCTGATCATTATAACCCGTCTACTTAAGTTTTAATTGAAGCTGGCAAGTTTCAAATTTAATCAAAGTTTGCGCAAAATACGACACGTGCGTGGAATTCTGCAAATATTTGCCACTATCTCTTATTACTTTCATGCTTGTTTACGTAAGTTTACTGGATAATCATAATAATTTGTATGACAGTAAACTTGATATTTTATGTTCGCGCTATGTGCGTTACTCATATCCGATCGTCATGAGATTGGCCCCTCGCTAAAGTACTACGTATATTCTTTGTATAATTACAATCATGATACTCGTTTTTAATGCAAATCAAGAGCAAATTTCATTTCTTTTCCATAAAATGAATTCTTAAATTTTGCCTGTACTTGATTTTTATTATCTACACTTTACTTTTGTACAGAGGGAATAAGTTAAATATTTCGAAACGTAACACCAATTGAACATTAGGAAATGCATTATATCAGCAAATAATTCACATTGATGAAGCTGAAATTTGCAAATGTATAGTATGTAAATACAATTAAACCTAGAATAACAAATATATACTTTTATATGCGCACATTTTGAAGGGAATGAGTATTTACATTAATGGCTTGTTTCATTACGAGTTAAATATAACTTTTAATGTAACCATTATTTTAGACTACCTGCTGATATTATGATCCGAATCTGAGTGTATGCCTTTTCTTTTACGCGTACTTATGTATTTATGAGTTTGTAAGGAACACTTCTATGAGATTTGTTTGATTTCAATTCAATTTGAATCAATATAGCGAACACATGATTTTTTTTTCTGAAAATGCCACTAGTTTTTTCTATTTTTGGATTTACAGCAACCAAAAACAACCAATATTACGTAAGGAAAGCATTAAATAATCAGCAATTACCGCGTAAAACATTATCGTTACCGCAAAACGTCGAAATTAATTAATATTACATACAATTGTATGTTTTCTGTCGCGCCGGGACGTCAAATGGTTTGTTTTTGACAATCACAGAGCAAAATTCTGTGATTTTCTGCTATTGCAAGATACGTAATAGACCAAAGGTTTTGCCCTTGACGATTGACTAAGCTTAACAATGATCGGTGCGTGGCAGGCCTATGAGCTTCGGAGGACACGTTGAGCCGTCGCGTCGGTCCCCGTTTGTTGTCGGTAAGATATCCGCGGCATCCAGAGATGGCTGGATCGACTCTGTCACTAGAGGTAGCCACTCCCTCACACGAAAAGTAGTATTAGTTAAACATTATATAGTTTGTTATACCCGCAAGTAATCTGAAAGCCATATGTTATTTAGATTATATCGAATAGTTGTGAGTAAAACTATTATGTATTTAGTTAATTATACAACATATTCAAACTAGAAAAAGAATATTTAAATGTTAAGTACAGAGTTACAATACTATTTATTAAAACAAGGAAAGATTCATAACCAAATTTCTTAAACATTGGCAATTACTCGCACATTTAAGATCCGTGTTTAAGCATTACTCCGAAGGTTTAGAAAAATTTTTTTTTAAAATTAGATTTAGGTATTATTTGCGGTACCGATTTATTATTTAATTCACTATAAACTGTGCATCAGTTTTATGTTAATCGATAAGTCGTACTTATTTACAGTTTTTGATTAAAATATTAATCCAGATCATAATTTTTTTTTTCAATTATTCAAATTACTACTGATTATAAAATTAAGCTGTTCTAGAGTTCTGGTCATCTAGACTTCACACGAATGCTTGTCCATAACAGCTCACCTAGACCACGTACAGTAAAAACGTACGCTGAAAAAGTACATACGCCTAACCAAAATGAGTTTAGTTTTCTCTAAAACAATTGTGTCGCTTTCCGCCTATTTTACTGCTCGGAAAAAAGGCACATGGGCTATGACCATAATTTCAAGCAACTTTCCTAAAGACATCTTCAAGCTGAAATTAAAAAAAAAAGCAAATTGAATTGCAAGAAAACTGATTTGGATTTGTATAAAGAGTCGAATTTTTCCAAACGGTGAAAAATTTCATCTGTTTTATAGCTATTCAAACCAGTAAAATCTTATTACACAGTATTTTAATAGAGAACTGAGATCAAATAGGCTGAAGATAAGTACAGTCAACAGCACGTTAACTTACCACAAAATATCAAAATTTTCTCAATCGATTTTGAACTCTTACATGGTAATGAGTAGATTGAAAATCAGTTGAGTAAATTGGACATTTCGTGGTAGGTTGATGTTAACTGGATGCACATTTGCAGTTAATTATTAACTGCTAGGCCGACAATGTAATAATGTTTATAAAACAAAACTTACTACATGACTCATTCAGTCTTAACGTGGTCTGCAACTTATTTAAAACAATAAACACCGACTACAGGCCGTCGTTGGGTATCGGATGTTCAAGAAAAACATTTTACTCAAGCTATTTAACATTCTTTCGGACGTGATTGATAAAAACAATATTGATAAGTCATTAAGAATTGTGTTTACAATTAACAAATAATTGTAGTTTTTTTTTAGATAATAACTATTTTCCTTGCTATGTACGAGTATAGTGTAATTTTACTGGTGAAAAAAAACCGTTGAAACATTTTTTGTTGAAAAAAGAGGAAACTCAAAAGCGTTATTACTTTAAACCTTGCTACCCCGTGGAACCTTTGAGATAAAATATATAGACTAATCAGCGTCACTCATAGATACAGGACCTATGAAGAGGCGACGTTATAAATAAATAAAAAAATAATAAATATTTCTAACAATCACACCACATTATCTAGCCCAAATTAAGTATCATTAAAGAACTTGTGTTATGGATACTAGATAACGGATAAATAAACTTAAGAAATATATAAACACACGTAAATATTTTTTTTTTGTATAAATATTAGAAATAAACTTAAATAAACGTAAATACACATCCATGACTAGAAAGCAAATATAATAATATATCTGCCCCTACCAGGATTCGAACCCGGGACCTCTGGCATGGAAGGCAAGGCTACTTACCAACATACCAAACAGGCCGTTATGTTTTTATCAAAATAGTATGTTGGTGAAGTTTCTAGCAAATAGTTTAAAATTATATTAATTACCGACAAACCATCAAATATTTTCTTTGTATAATCATAATAAACAAAAGTTTTTTTTAAAATTTAAGCTTAAGGTTTATTTTTCATCTTCACTGATGGAAAGTGACAAAGACAAATATTTTACACACTTATCGATAATTTAGCTTTTATAAAGATACGTAATTTTTCTGAAATTTTACTTATAAATTACCATGCATGAAATGAAATGAAATGAAATGAAATGAAATAAAATATTTATTTCTCAACATTGACAATTACTTGTTCTTATTGATGTCAAATAAAACATGACTGGTAGAGTCAGTAGACCAGTTCGAAAAGACCTTCATGAAGAAGAACTGGCAAGACACTTCACGGGTATATTTTTTTCAAAATAAATTTACAGAGTCTTTTTATGTCTATTCAAAGTTATTCTTATCTGCATCCGATAGCTCGGCAAGCATCATGACAAAACTTTACCCAATAACTTATGTTTTCAATAAATAAATTAACATAACTGCTTTTTTTACACTTTATAATTTAAACCATAGAGACCGAGTTAGAAAAGAGAAGCTGTGATGAGATGTCAACTTTTATTTCAGAGCGTTTTATCATAACAAGCGTTACATTAAAATAAAACGATTTAGTATTCAACTTCTAACAAATAAAAGTAAATAGCTATTTTAGTATTAATGCAAAGGATTGGAGACTTTTGATATATGAGATAATTCCTCAAAAATAATAAAACAGATGAACATTTTACGTAAAATATACATAGATTCAATTATTCATCAATATCAATATTTAATATATAAGTCAGACGTTCTCTATTCAGAGCCAGTCCTCTTAGGAAGTTGAACGCAGCGATAAGAGGCAGCAAAGCAAAAACTTGCTCAGCGATACTCGCTTATCGCTAAGTGACAAAATTATCTAAGCTGAAGAGCTCGCCATCTAGTATCGTGCTTTACTTGGCTAATCGCTCGCTGATCTTTGGCGTTAGAGCAAGACCCTCAGAAGAGTTTTATACCCTTTGTTTTTCTATCATGGTGAAAAGGTAAAATATTATTTTTCTGCTTGAATAAGTTGAATAAGTAAGTAAGTTACGCTGGTAAGAGATATTCAATAAACCTTGAGCTTGCTAATGGTTTGACTTCGATTAGTTATTATACCGACCTAGACTTTACAAAGCAAAAAAAGTATGAATTAAACAAAACTTGTGTGTTAACTTATAAAATTTTACTTCAAGAACCATTCTTTGGATAAATATAAGTTGAATAAAAGGTTTTTGTTAAATATTGAAAATTTAAAATAACATTTTTAGTATTTAGTACACGTTATCAAGCCTGTAAAATTTTTAATATCAGAAATCATATGGCTCGATTCCTATGCGTAAAAATTAAAAATGTTATTTGAAAATTTGTTTGTAGTGCTCTATTGTTCAGTGTGTAACATGAACCCACATACAAACCGAATCATGCGAATCTGAGCATTTTATGATTGTAGAAGGCCATTCAAAATCTTTAACAATTATATATTTAAAGTTAAATGTAAGCAATATTCAAGGACGAAAAATATAAAACTAAGTTGAATATTACAATTATTTTCAGTATAGCTTTACTAATACTAAGGTAATACACACAAAATTGATTCATCCCATCATTAAATCGAACAAAATCGGATAAATTTTAAAGATGTAACCCAATATAACTTAGATGCGCTTGCATGAACCCAGGTAAGTTAATTTAAGTTTGAGACATCGCTATGTCTCTGTCAATTTGTTAGAATTGATATAAATGGATTAACACTGCGACTCAAGTTGAAGTTACTTTAGGTTTCAATCGATAATCCAAGTTAATGCAAGTTTGTCTTAGAAGGGTACAATAGAAAAGTTTACAGAAAAGTTAAAAGAAAAAAAATACCTGTTCCAATAAGAGCGTCAACAAAAATCCATGTTTGCATGAAACAAAATATACCTATTAATACAATAGAGCCACTTGTCGTCATCTTTTTAAAAATTACACAAAAACGGTGTTATTATAGCTGTCACTGAGCCAATACTGCACATTCTGTTTATAGTTTCATATTATGGTATGACTACGTGTGTTTTTCCTTTCGGCAGCAGTTGTCAAACTGTTGGCATGTGTAAAAATGATGACGTTACCGAGATGGACGCTGATTGGTTCAGCGTTTGACGGGCAGGCAGGCTGATGTCCATTGATGTACTTGTGCGCGCTAGATATTTACCGGCTGCTGGGTTCCCTGCAGACATTAACAAAGCCGATTCCGTATTGTAAGCGAGTTTAAGTTAATTTTTGCACGAATTCGTCAACATACGGAGAGTAGGTTTAGTTTAAAAGGTGGTTTTATATGAGTCTGTATTGTAGTTATTCTGAGGAGAAGGCTTTGATTCAATAATAACGTACATTTTTATTTTATTTTTATAAGTACTTAAAGTTATAAAGTTTGTCTTAAACGAGTTTCATTGAATCTGCCAATCAGAAATTAAAGAAGAAAAATTTGTTATTCACATCTTTCTGAGAATTATAAAACTTTATTTGACATTCATGTCAAGCTAACTATTTTAGAGAAATATATTTATCATTGCGTGCTTTGCAACTAAACATATATAAAACTATTTTATATACTGTATATTGTATTATTCCTAATCTGGATTCACTTTTAGTCACACAGCTTAAACAATTTTATGATAAAAAGCATACCATCATCACGGTTTGAGAACCACACATCAAAAATAGCTGAATACGCGATAAATTTCATTGTCCGATTTAAATTAAATACGTACAAGTTTCATTGAAAACGTGGAAATCATCGGGAATTCCTTAAGCTTTTAACGTATATTTCGAAACTTTATTCACGTAATAAAAAAGAGATAAATTGGTAGCGTCACCAAGTTTCAATCATAGGTCATATACCTCAACAAACTAAAGGTAGGTATCGGGCAATTTATAGTCCACCAAGCTTATAATGTTTATTCTTCACATTTAGATCTTATCATTTGCTTGATGTCCCTGCAGAGGGTATTCTATTCTATTATATTATTTCAGTGATATAAAGATGTGATGGTACTTGCGTAGCAACTTGCAGAAGTGGTTCCAACTTTTCAGTGTACTGTTTAAACTTATAATTAATTTGGCGGAGAGTCCATTGATAATATTTCTATTTTTGTTAAGAGCTTAATAACTCCTGACGTTTGATATGCAACACGATATGGTACGATAGTTATTTTTAGTTCTTAAATTGAATCCCACTAGGGGCAACAGTATACAATGTAGCCTGAAATGTCAGAATGATTAGGATACCATATTTGTCACAATGGTAAATACTTAAACATAGGTATAAACTGTTCGAAATATATCCCTGCTTTTGGTTTTACCGTAGTAAATTAGAAATAGTTTTGATGTTCAACATCTGTCAGGTGTCTAGCGACGGCTGATTTCTGCCTAACTTTTAAAATTTAAACTCAACAATAATTTAACTGGAAGTCTTCGCTAAAATTTTAAGCAGGGACAAACAATAGACCAAATTGTGAGAATATAGGTTCTTATCTATCAACATATATGTACGTAAGTATATTCTTATATGATTCTAATAACTGACAATTATCTCACGCAAAAAGAATATTGTTTTATTTAAAAAAAATATGATAGTTCAAGAACTAAAAATAAATAATTAGACTGTCTGTTTTTTCCCTTTGTTTTAAATGAAACGCTGCTCTTTTTGTTGTCCTTCAATTGCTGTAGACGAAATAAGCTCTTAAATTAATAATTGCGCCAGACTTAATTAAATAAGCTCTCTAAAGCTTATTTACTTTTTTGAACGTGAAATGTCGGTGGTAGATGTTAGATGTTTTTCGATTAAATAGAATAATGATGTTAAATAAATTTTTCACGATTCGTTGAGATGTTCCAAAATTACTATAGGTTCCGTGGTGGTTTCGAAAATGTATTACATTTCCCCACGCAGTTTTACCTGATCCCGATCGAATTCGGGGATAGACTATACATAATTTTACTTCTAATGCTCAATTCTTATGAATTTTAAACCCCATTTAAGTGTGTGTTAATTTTGTGCGTGCGTTAAGCTTGTATACAAACAGCAACTGTGTGTGCGTGATACTAATTGTGCAAGCACACCAAAACGACGAGAACACGGTTTGACAAGATGACGGCTGTCACTCAAATTATAGTTACATGTTACAAGCATAGTACCACGCTAATGGATCCATTTATATTTCTTGGTAGCGTAATTTTTGTATACTGAAAACAAATGTGCAGTTAATATTAATAAAAGATCAAACAAATTTTATCTATTTTAAACTATTACAACAAAAGATTTGTTTAGCAGTTTATTTCGTTTTTTACACTAGATTTGCGTATTATTTACTGCAATGTGTGTTTATTATTTTATTAGTTATTAAATGTTACTAGCATTCACATTTAATATTTAATATGCTGTTCTACGTATTATCACCAGCGAACAAAATAATCACTTGATACTCTTGCTTCAAATAATGTGAATTTGAAGAAAAATTAGGTATGTGGTACTTGTTGTAGGTTACTATTAAAACTTTTTACATAACCTACCTATTTTAAACCAAGTTACTTTCTATAAATGTAGCCAATTATTTTTACACTCACATTGAAATAATTCAAAAGTCTTATGCCTCAGTTTAACTCAAATATGAAATTAATCCTGTACTCCTGTCCTGCAACCTTCAAGAGTAGAGTGTATAGGCACCTCTTCGATGCACGTGGAATATCCTTGACTTCATCATCACTTTCCATCAGCTGAGATGAAAGACAAACGCCATCCCATTTGGCAATAAATAAATTACTATTGTAATTTTTAAGATGTCGGATACATCAATGATATAACTGCTTCTTTTGTAGACAAACTCAATTAAAAAAGGTATAAAGACAAGTTTTATTTGTATAGGTTAATATTAAAATCCATTAAAATAACATAGCAAAACCTGCAACATGATAACCCAAACAAATTAAGAATGTCTAAATAATTATTATGTTCAAAAGACGTCAGTCGACTCTCGTCAGCAACGCTTAAGAATTTCAACAGCATATTAAATGGTCATAACATCGGAATCAACGAAACATCAAAACAATTGTAGAAAAAGGACGCTGAAGCAAGTTTCTCTACTCAAAAAGCAGCGGGTGGCAAATTCATTTTGTGGTTGCAGTTCGAGCGATTTGTGAACGTTATTTATAATTCTATTTACAAATAAAAATAATATTTTCATCGGCCATTGTCGAACAATACAACGTAATCAAAGAATGAAATTTTGTAGAAATGTAACTATAGAATAGATTTAACACTGATAATTTAGATCTTTTTGGTAAGTAAAAAATAAATCACCGATTTTAATTAATGATATTGATTGATAAGGTGGGTTTGATTCAATAATACCTCTTAGATCCCAAATCAAAGTAATATAATCCAATAAATACACAGCGACGTTGAAATTCTAACTGGTATCTTACTTTTTTTAATTAACTTGATTTATTATGTCGCCGGTATCTAAACATTCTAATTTCTCTTTGTTTAATCAGTTAAAAGTTCACATACTGAAAATAATTACAATTCATCTTAATGTTGAATTATCCGGTTTAACATAATCCGTTAAATAATCCAGTCAAATTCTAGGAATGCAAAGGTGACAAATAACAGGGACATTATCAAAAAGACTACAACCATCACTGTACTTGACGTACCAGAGCGGCGCTCACTCGGACCCAACCTCAAATCGTTTCACAACAGGGGTTTTAACACTTAAGGTGCCGAAAAAAAAAAATTATCTACATGATGGAACACCCTTTAAATTACACGTAATGTATGGCTGCCCTTTTTTGTAAAATCTTATTATGAGAGTTATTTTAGTTAAATTATATTTGGGTTAAAAAGATGTATGAATGAGTGCTGTTGAACGGTAAATTTTATGTTAGAACGTGGGGAGAGTTGTATTTATTTTCTTTAAGTATTGTGATAAATATACGGGTAAGTCTTTAGTTCAAAATTTTAATGGTGTTAATGTATAAAAAACAGGTATTTCATGAATAAAAGAGACGCGATACCAACATTTCGACAAGTATTCCTATTAACATTATTTATTCCTATTTAGTATAGCTTCTTTTAAGGGCTACGTTGTAAATGAAATGTTGAAAAGCAAAGCGTGAAACCAAGCGGCAGTAACAAGTAATTGAAAATCTTATTTAAAGATTTTTTTTTTTATAAGATGGTAAAAAAATATGTGACCTCTTATTAAGAGCTGTAGGTTTTAATCCCACTGGACATAATAACTATTAACAGTAATTATTATTTTTAACTTCACGGTAGCCGGCAAACGAACACAAGATCCACCTGATGGTTAGTGGCATCCAGATCCATAGATATCATTAATCATAGATATTTTTCTTGAGTATCTTGTTGTTTATTGATTTATCGATAAATGATGCGTTTCCGACCTTAGGCTTCAGTTGAAGTTGCTTTTGTTCCAGTAATTGAACTGGCTGTTACTTTCCTTTGATCGGATTGCAACCACGTTACCATGGTTACTATGGTGGCCTAAATAGGAAGAACTGCAATAACCGCCCCAAACGAGATCTTAACACAAAAACTCTACTACCGCTTAGCCAAATTCAAAGAAATTCCAATTTATTTTTTCATGTTTACACCCACGATTTTATGTATTACTCACAATATTATCGTACATTTCTATTTCGTTTACAAAATATATTTCATTTACGCCCCAAATACGCGGTATCTACGTTTTCCATCAAAAATTTATGTTTTACTGAGACAATGTAGCGATATCTACGTCATAAACTCTTTCCAATATAACCAAATAGTTTCATATACTACTCTACAGCCGACAGTGTTTCGGTAGCGTCGGGAAAATAGTGAAAGTTTATTTCGAGAACGGAATTAAAGTTTTGAATTGTTACTAAAGAATTAATTTTTATATATGTTCAAACACGTTATAAGTTTAATAAACTTATTGACATCGACGGTGACGTAAAGAGTTACTGATTTCATTTTTAATTTACAGAGCAACCAACTTATCTGTACAGTATCAAAAACTGGATTTTCAAACTTAATTTATGTATAGAAGGCAGCACCACACTTTACCGAACTGATAATTTTGCCGGCTGTATTTATATTTGTAGTTTTGATTATGTAATGGAAAGAGCATGTCCAATTTGAGACGGCGGTTGTAATAGTTATTCTGAATAATGACCGCAATTTTTTAACAAACATAATGTTTATAAATTCGTTTTTTTACGATAATGTTAATGATAATGATGCGATAGAATTATATGTTACAGGTAGAAAAAAATGTCCGAACATATACTATCTCGTTAGCGTGCAAATTATTCTCTTTTGATATAAAAATCAGATTTAAAGTGATTGTGAGTGAGTGAGTGAGAACTATTAGTAATAGTTACACAAAAAGAAACTTCAGTAATACACATTTATAAAACATCAGCAATTATTAATACAATGTCACTTTTCATTTGTTCCCCTCCACGGAGAGGGCAGGAGGATCTAAAAAATGCTCTTACGCATACCCCGCCGCGCGCGATCGAGGTTATGTGGGACTCGCTCCGAGCCTACCAGAGCTCTACTTACTAAAAAAACTCCTGAATGACTCGTGCAATGTTTTGCCACACAGCCTTCATCTGAGCGACGACCAACTGGAGAAAGAGGCCGTGCTAGTGGGCCCAGAAGGGGTCACCCGCTGGGATTACATAGCACTGAAGGTGCTCAAAGCACTGAAGGTGAATTCATAGCACTGAAGGTGCTAAAAATGAAAAATAAAAATTGAATTTATTCGAATTTAAATTAGAATTAGAAGTTGCGGCCTGAAAGGCTTCGAGATCTAGTGTTAGTTGCGTGGCTACGTTCGTGTGCGCGTCTCTCGGTCTACAATGTCACTATCATGGTAGTGTCTATATAGTTCTATAGTTCCGACTAAGCGCCGTCAGCGCTAAGATACAAAGTCCGGTGAAATTTAAAAGGCCATAGGACCATAAATAATCTGTCAATTTCGAAAAAAGGTAGTGTCCATAATTATTTAAATTAGTAAGGAAATGAAATGAAATGAAATATTTATTTCTCAACATTGACAATTACTTGTTCTTATTGACGTCAAATAAAGCACGACTCTACCACCGGTTCGGAAAACATTCGTGAAGAAGAACTGGCAAGAAACTTCACGGGTATATTTTTTTCAATATAAATTTACAGAGTCTCTTTATGTCTATACAAAATTATTCTTATCTTAGCTCGGCAAGTCTCCCTCCCTCTAAGTATTCAAACGACGAACACCCTCAAACGGCACCCGTTCACGAGTTAACGCGGGATCCAGCCATCGCCCTCCTCTACCATATTAGAGGGAAGTGAGCGACCCGTCACCCGACGCTACCATAAGAAGACGTACTTTAGTGACAATGACGCTTTAGATATTATTAATTTTTATATTATTGAATTAAAGACCTACTCGTAATCATAAGGTTTTTTACTTAGTTAGGCAAGGGTGCTGATTCTTCTGTCACACATCCGGAGAAAAGTGTTATTTACCATTCGAGATAATCTGCGAATTCGCAAAAAAAATATTCAGAGGATTTTTGGGATAAAGCCATTGACACTAAAAATTTTTTAGTTAATTATCTTTTCACTCAAGCTTCATTTGCTTGCTAAAGAAACAAAATAGTTATGTGTTCTTATTCTTTGAATGAAACCTTTGTTATTTTCTTCCTGACGTAACAAATGAGCATTAAATCGTTTATTCACCTTTACATTATGTTATGACGAGTATAACGAAGGTAAGTTTTAAAGAATGTGCTGATTTATAATATTTTGTAATCATATTTTTTTATAACATGGTTCTAACATTTCCTTTTTTCATTAACATGTTAGTTACTTTACCATCAATTACATAATGTAGTGACATACTATTAGACACACAATAAAAAAATTATTTGAAACACATATATACGATCCAGTATGGTGTCTAAATTAGCAACGGGTGCTGTCTGTGGATGTTCGACTTTTGGATATTCTGTGAATCTCCCACAGACTTGCCGAGCTAACAGATGCAGATAAGAATTATATTGTTCAGAAATAAGAACTACTGTTAATTTTTGTTTAATTATACTATTTCGTACCATTTCTTCTTTACGAAGGTTTCCAAACTGGTGGTAGAGTCGAGCTTTATATAACGTCAACAAGAGCAAGTAATTGTTTAAGTTAAGAAATAAATATTTGAATTTGAATCAAAACTTGAAGAATGGCAATGGAGAACACGACACTAATAATTTTTGTACCGAAACCCAGCAGTAGATATACACCACTGTGCTACGAACACACAACTTTTTGTCACAATACAAAAGCTCAAACCATTATCTTGCTCTATCTAAAACCATTTCACACTTCAAGCTCACAACTAATGAATAAAAACGGTTAGCGCAAACTACCCACTTCTAAATTAAAAAAAGGTATCATAATAAGCACAAAAGTGTAATAAATGGTAAAATTTGACCATGATATTAAGTCTGAACCCTCTCTTTACTATTGTTTAGCGTGATTCCTAACAATTCTGCATGAAATGCTTTGTGATCACGCGAAACGATCGTTTGTTGAGCGTTTCTAAAGAAAACTAGGGAAAAGAAATCTAAGAAAAGTTTGATCAGTTTTTTTAAGATATAATAGCTTTGGATAAATATGTATTCTTATTATAGTAGAGTTTTTAAATTATATAAAAAATAAATAAGTAAAATATTTGGGGTTACCATGGAGTAAGTACAATTCGTGTCTTCAAATGATAGAGATCAAGAACATATAATACTGCAAAAGCCTTAAACACAGATAATCCAACAAAAGCAGTGGGCACTTAACTTACCCATATATTCAAAAATTACATATCTTTTTTCAAAAGGAAATGTCATCTTGTAATCGCTAATAAATAATACAATTTAGCACAAGGTTTCTCGTAATGTAACTTAAAAAACTATAAATAAATCGTTGATTCTCAACAACTCTGCTTAAAGAAGAAAATACTGTCCATTCATTTAATTAACAATCCCTCACTAAATTATTCCATCACTTTTAACGAACTCTCACATTTGAGTTTAAATTATGATTTTAAGAACAGGAGAGGTCACAACCAGAGTACAGAAAAGACCTCTTTAAAAAATCTCTAATTATCTCGAACAAAGCCGAGCTTGCCTCGGTCTTGTTAAGCTCTAAGATTAAAAAACTGTTTTGTTTGAGTAAGACTACTTTTCGGTCGTTTTTACGGACTAAGACTTGTTATAAAGTGAGTTTTGTGAAAAGCTGGCTTTGAATAACTTAAATTTTAATGTTTTTTTTTAAATTGTTTAGGGTTAGCTGTTTTGCTCAATATTCCACGCGGTTTTGGGTGCGTATCTTTCCTCCGTAACACTATTTTTCCTAGATGTACGGCGGTACCCTGGTCTTTTCTGATTGGGCTGATTTGATTCGATGGTCTAATGCGAAGTTTAGACGTGAAAGAGACACTATCAAAGTTACGGTCGCACTTATAATATGAAGTTAACTTACCAAAACGTACTGTACCCGTGGAAAGTAAAATTTAGGTAAAATTTAGCATGCCGACTGTCAGATGTTTTTTTTCATTTTATCTTAAGTGAAAAAAGTGTGCTTACTGTTTCTAATCTGAGCTTAATTGACGTTTTAAGTTTAGCCTTTAAAATACGCAATCAAATAAGTAAATAAATGAGAGTCTGACAATTGTTGGACCAAAATTATTAGATGGCTTCGCTCCGTAGTGATGTATATAGTCATTTTTATAAGAACTCTAATATCACCTCCAATTTTGGACAGGCGTGTACCATCCTAGTATTCATGGTAAGATTGAAGTCAAACGCCTGCCAATTAGCAATAAAAACAAAACTGATATTTATTCCGTACCAGACTTTAAGTTTGACGACATTTTCATTAAATAACTTTATTTACGATTTATTGTAGAAATTTATAAAATAACTGATAATATTATAATTGGTTCTCAAAATATTCAGTTATTTAAATTAGTAAATTGATTGTTTTGCCTTATTAAAATGTTTTTCACGAGAGTATTATCATATTAAAATCTTAACCTGCCCATTTAATAAAACATCAATTCTTTATCTACAAGTTATCAACGCCATATTACTTGCTTCTAGTTACCTCGCTGCGCTACCCAATTATTTTAATTTAAACCTTTTTGTATCCCATTGTACTATCAAAGGAAAGCTTGTTACGAACGAACTAATTTAATCTTAGAGATTGAAGTCATCAATTATGTACGTACAAGCCAGGAGAGGCCGCTGTGGGTATCTCAAGAAGATTTGTTATACATGTAGTCATTTGGGATTTAGTTTAATCCTTCCCAACGTTATTGATTTAAATTCAGGGATGATTTGTGGATATTGACCATGTCAAGGTGAACAATCCTTTAAAATATTGATGAAACTTATGTAAGATTCTTAAGAAGAGATCAATAGGATCAAAATATTATATTATATTCACGAATTAATCTACACTGCTTGCTGTTTATTATTTTGTTTTATAAGTCATGCCTTTCGGCTCTTAAGCCTTTTATGGCATATAAGGATGGCATACCTTTATTTGTGCATTGGTCTCAGAAATCTTATTGCAAAAAAATGAATCAGAACATAATATAAAAATAGACATCGCTTTTGCTCCTCGTGAAGTTTAGTTATTTTATCACATTAAATTTCTAAACGCAGAGACAGTATGTGTTCAAACAAAGGTTGAAGTATGAATATTTACAATTGTCAATCATAGCATAGGCAATGCCTGTTATATTAGAAAGAAAGTGTTTCATAATTTTTATAAAAGTACTCACAAACAATCTTATCCTAACTTAAACACAAAACATAACCATTAAAATACACCCACGTTCTTAGCAAGGGCATAAATATCCCAAATTGTTTTTTTCCCTTTCTTCAGTTATTTTGTATTCTCACTTGACACAGGCCGCTTGTATAAAATCTAAATAAGTATTTAAATGGTTCATCCATTTTAATTAGTCGCCTGAATTGCTGAGCGTCTTGATCTATGTTTGTGTAGAGTTAGCAATGGTAAGAGCGGCCTTTGTAGAAAATGTATAGCTGCATTTTGTGTTTCATGGTTTCTTATCGAGGTCTTTTTTTACCAGGCCACTCAAAAAAGTTCTAACTCAGAAAAGAGAAAAAAGTTTTATGTATGGAACAATGACAACAATGACAAAATATAATTTATTTTGAAAGTTCTATTATTTAAAAGTAAAAATATATTTGTTCCAAATTTAAATTTCACTCAACATTTTTTTACCAGCATAATGAAATTTCAAAACGAACCAAGGCCTACGAAAGTAAAACCACTGGAAAAAATTTGATTGTTAGTGTTTTCTCCTTAACGGGGCCTTTGTTCCACCACGAAATAGCGCCTGCACTCGCTGCTTCGAGAGAAGAGACTTCCTTAACAACGCACGAGTAAAGCTTATAGGTCATCTACCTTACGCCCAGATTTGGCACCGTGTGTCTTCTGCTTGTTCCTTAAATCAAAAACCAGCTCAAGGGCATACAGTTTTCATTACCAGAAGATGCGCTTGCTGCATTCAAGAATGCTGTTGAGGAAGTACCCGTTGCATACTAGAACATGTGTTTTAAATATTAGTTCAGATAAATTGCAAAGACGCTGATGGTGAGGTCTTTGAAAATATGCTATACAAAAAAACATAATCGAAAGAACCTTTTTATTTTTTTCAAAAAAATGTGTGTTTGTCCTACGTATATACAATATTTTTTTTCCTGTTGCAAGAAAAACAAATTTCGTGAATAAAAATTTTTTTAGTAAAATTTTTGGACACGTATCCAGTATTAATATCAGTGTGTTATGAAAAAATTCTTCCAAAGGAACACTATATCTTACTTAAAAAAAACGACCAAATTAAATGTAGAAATGTGGTTTTTATCACGCACAACGCCCAGATTTCTCGCACTGGTTCATACGTAGTCTTTAAAATTAATGTACAAAACAATAACCTTAAATTTATTTGCAACTTTTCATTACATTTATTGTCGTGTTGTCCAAATGTAGGTACCAAATAACTAATTATCGAAGTTTACTTCAATGATATCTTTCAATCGGTATGTTTCGTAAATTAAATTCGAATGTGGCTTGTCTGTCACATTCTTAGCTCTCCATCACTCGTTACTCCTCCCAATTTAATTGCCAGATTGTTCGTAAGATATAGATTCTGTCACTTCTATACATTTCTAAGGCATTATAATGTTTCTCATACTTCGTTAACCGCTCAGCGTTTTGTTCGATTTCAACTATTTGTTAGATTTGAATTTTAATTGTTAGTTTAGTCGGAAAATCGTTTAGAAAGTTCTTATTAACTGTTGATTGAAATGTGTAGAATTTTATTGTGATTATTTTGGATTTTTATGTAGCTTTGATTTCTCGATATGCATATTGAAAACGTAAATGTAGATGAAAATTATACTAAGAATCAATGACCAACAGATGAGAATATACTACTTAAAGTTTAATAGAAAAGCTGCATATTAAAATAATTAATATCACAGTTACCAATATACCATTTTTTATTCTTTACGGCATTTTATGTTAGGTAATACTTGTACCATATGATGTACCAAGGGTACCTTATATATTAGCAAAACTAGAATTTACAAATGTTATGAAATTAACAACTAGAAGCAATGGACGCTGTTGACCGAAGAGCCCGAAAAATTATTAACAACTTTGACCTCACCACCAAAAAACTGCAAAACCTCGACCATCGTCGGTAAGTTGCCAGTTTAGCAGTCTTCTACCGATTACATTTTGAAGAGTGCGCGAATGCTGTTTTTGATCAGGTTGAACCCACACCCTTCTTACATCGGACTACTACTAGACGCAGACAGGCCTTCCATCCCTTTATGGTAGATATCCCAAGAAGTCGAACCAAACACTTCGATAGTTCCTTTTTGGTGCGGGTCGCCAAGGTGTGGAATGAACTGTCTGCGTCTGTTTTTCCAGAAAACTATAGTCCTAGTCTTCAGTCAAGCGTCGAGTGAATAGGTATCTCGTGGATAGACGTGTAACACCTTCGTCTTCATCGTCACTTTCCATCAGGTGAGATAGAGGACAAACAAGACTTCGGTTTAGAAATATAAAAGCTATAAATATAAAATTTGTGGGCCCACAGCCCTGGCCAATTAATAATAATAATAATAATAAATTTGTGTGATGACAACAGATGTTTGTTCTCGGGTCATGGATGTTTGTATTTATATGTATACGTATGTTTTTTTATGGGTTTCCCCCCAGTTCGCTGTATTTCTCTGCTTACTTTGGGGCCGTACAGTTGGTGTGTTTGTCTTAATATTTATTATTATTGTTATTATTAAGCTAGACAATTTTTAGAATTCATCTTTGCTTAATAATAGACTCTTAAAATAAGCTTTTTATTTCTTGAACCTAATAAGAAATGAGTTCAAATAATTAAAAAGGTTATAAATCTTTACCTATCATGGAGGTCTGTAGTGAACTTAATGTTCCCTAATCAAAACCGTAGTTTTGCTTATCACGGTGACTAAATGCGTTTAATTAGTATTCATCTGTCATTGAGACCATTTCCAATTAAGCTGTTTCAATTTCAAAACTATGCTTTCATACAAGATTCATATGTTAAATATTTTTATATGGTGTATAAATGAATAAATAGTTTTTAAGTTAAAATAAGGCTAATTCGAAACAAAAGTGACGTTTTTAAAAATGATCACAGATGTTGCAAGCATGAGAGCGAATATTTAAAAAAAATATTTAAAAAAATTAAGTGGGTAGATTTTAAACACCCCGGCTGCGGTATTACGTAAGAAATTCAGCAAACAGTTAAGTTTTGTTTGTCAGTTTGTTTTACGTTTCGGTTTTAAAGTGAATTATTTTAAAAGCTGCATAATGCAGCAGCTCACAAGTAATAACTTTGGAAAGCAGCTACACAAAGTCATTGTATTAACCTGTAGCTTATCTCTTAACTATTCTTGACACAGCTAATTCAATGGATCTCTTAAGTAGTATCTACGTCAATGTTCCGACTAGACTTACCGATCCTATCACTTCCACCGTTCTTAACAAATTATATGCAAAATAGCTTTGACATTCAGCAGCGCTGAGATATTGACACGGGCAAAGACTTTATAAATTTTGATGTAAATATTTATCAAGTTAAAAAAACAAGTGAATGGCGATAGGTATTTTTATAAAATAAAGATAATATTAATAATAATCATGTCACTGCCCTGTAGTATGGTTGAGGTAGGCTATGGCTGGGTCTCGCGTTCACAAGTTTCTTTCCAAATTGGTGATTAAAAAATAAATATATGAGGTTAAATATAGTGGGTTTATTGACGACCGAGTGGTGTAGTGGTAATTCATTTGTGTGATGAACACAGTGTGTGTATTTATATATGTATGATTATTCTGGGTTCCCCCCCAGTTCGCTGGGGTAACACACAGTAACACAAGCTCTACTTTGGGGCCATACAGTTGGTGTGTTTGTCTGGGGATTTATTATTATTATAGTAGTTTTCAGAGATCCTATATCAATATTTTACTTTAAAAATAATATTGCTCCATCCACGGACTGCGGGACATTCATGTGAGAATCTGTACAGCCGCCATCTTTTTCTCGCTATACTACGAGACCAAACTGTTCCTTCCCGCATGCTGTTACAATAGGTACAAAAGTGTATAGCACCCTAACCAGGCGTTATGCCATGAGAAAATTTTTTGCATGATTAAAAGGTAGGTATATATAGTCTGCGGAGGGCCAGGCTAAGGGCTTGAACCGCTTGCGTGTTGTTCAGTATTTTCTAGAGAACTACGATATTACAGGGGATTGATATGCGAATACAGCCTGCGTCTATAACTGTAGTCTAGAGTAGTAAATAATAGTACAGAACTATTAGTAGTTTGAAGAAACATTTTATAACTTCAAGCTAGGATTGTGTAGTTTAGTAATGTGAAAACCTACTTTATTTCCTAATTTATCCTGTGTTTTCATTCCAATAATGTAAACTTTTGCTTAGTTGTTTTAAACTTTTATAACCGTATTACAGTGATCAGTTGATACAGTCACAGTATATACTTCTTAGTAATTTTTTTGTTCTATTCTTTTTAGGTACCTATAAAACTTATTTGAAGTATCGAGTATGAGATTGCAAATCCAGTTAACGTATGAAAACAAATATGACAAAGATGAAACGCTCTCCCGCGATCAATATGTAACACAATAGGGTCTAACCTAGAATACCTAGCTGTCATCAATCTTTAGCGTTTATACCAGGTTTTCATAACGACAGGTCACAAACAAATTGTTATTGGATGACTTGCGCTTTTGGATCAGGACCTTAATAACGACACTTGTATAAACCCTCTGTACTCCATAGTGGTGTATATGATTATACGATTCACGACATAGTATTTTCTTAAGTTTTCACGATTCATCATATTAAATAAAACACTTTTTTACTGGATTTAATTATTCGTTGACATTTTAACTGGACATTTCAGTATCTTTACGTGGTCACGAGGGACTAAGATGACAGGTGTCTTGACAGTATGAAAGCATTTAATCATCTCCATCTGATTCTCAGTCTGCGAACGTAGCGTTCAGTGTCTTGAGCTTGATTATTATTTATTTATTTATTTATTTATTAAGTATACAAAACAATCTTATAACTAAATTACAGTCCCGCAAAACTGTTTAACAGTTTGATGTCTTGCAGTTTGTTGGCTGTTGGATTTTATGTTTGTTGTCCATGTTGAAGAAAGCTTTTTAGTATAATTAAGCGTGATAAACCCAAATTTAGATGTGTACCGAAGGCGCTGATTCTGCAAACAATACACTTTTCTAGAAGCTCAGGCTTGTTCTTTTTACAATTTTGTACCATCATGCCTGCCTGTCATTAGGTTTCGCTGCGTCGTAGAAAGCGGGTCCTCACAACTGCATTGCATCTACACGATATAAAAAATAGAACAATACTTGTACATCAATATAAATATAATCGAAGTCTTAGAGGATATGTGGTCAGACAATATATTGTCAATATATAAAATTGAATTAATGGTAAAGCATTGGTTAAGCTAATAAATAGATAAATATTCGGTACATACAACATGTAAGTGGCAGTAGAGTGTCATTGCGAGGATCTCGTCTGGCGTGGTACGTTACCTGTTTATGTTCCAAGGAATGGCCTACTGTTGGTAACGCATTACGAGTCGGTATAATGTTCACATTAACTATTGATCAATAAAACAGCGACGACTTAAATGTGCGGATGCCATAATATTACTTTATTGCATAAAAGTCGATTTAAAATACAATTATGATCTTAGTCTTCCAAACTAGGAAAGCCATAGTATATATTCTAAGTTACCATTTGAACAATAAAGTTGATTTAAAAATTATGAATTTTAAGGTTAAAATTATATTTGAAATTCGCATGATTTAAAAATTATGAATTTTTTTAAATTTTAAGGATAAAATTATATTAGAAAATTCTTAATACAAGCACCAAATCGAAACCGTGACAAAATATATATTCTATAAGAATAATTAAGTGCATCGGGTTTCGTATGCTGATTGTGAATATACGCGTTGTGCAAAAATAAATGTTTTATTTAACAGATTTTATACAGACAGATTAGTAATTTAAATAAGAATTCCATTTGAATGTGTCACCACACAGATCCCATGAGAATGTTATGAATTAGCTAGATTGCTCATGGCACGACGGAACGTCTACCTGAGAAATTGTAAATGAAAACAATATGAAGCAAATTAAAATATCATTAAATATTTGTTAATATTGGCATGAGATAGTCAGTGAAACAATGTAGAGCTATAAAAATAAGTGGAGTTTGTCATGTTTGTAAATAATCATTAAAACGACTTAAAAAAAAGGGGTTATCAATTTTTTTTACCTATTTATACATATTTACGAGTATTACCGATATATGAGGTCGTTGGTGGTGCAACAATTAAGGCCCTGGCTTCGCTGTCACGGGTTCGCTCCCGGTGATTACAAATACACCAGTGAGTTTTTAAAATTTTAAGTATATAATTCAATTGTTATGACGGTGAAAGAACAATTGTTAGGGTTAGGTTAGTACTTAAGAAATTATTTCGACCCAACCCGCACTATGCAAGCGTGGTGCGTGACTTCCCTGGGATAGTTAAGGCTGTTGTGGAAATATTATTACCGTCTTCGAATTTCATACATCTACGAATTATTAAGTAGCCTTTTTATAGTTCTGTATTTTATAATACTTATAGCTTTATTTGTTATAGAAAAAACAAAAAGTTATTTAATGCATTTCCTATGGAAAAATCTTTCAAGTTTTAAATGTGATTTAAGCTAATATGTGGATCATAAAGTTTAAGTGTTAGTCTTGTATCTCTTAGATAATTCTAGATAACACGCTCATAAAGATAAACTTGGAAAGTTAAAAAGAATATATATTTTCGCGCCGGAATTTTATAAGATTTCTCTTCTCTTAAAATATAGGTGAATTTTTATAAGTACCCATTTTCATTAGTTCAGTCTGTTGTAAACAGGGCCAATTTCATTTATTTTTATGGTTTAAAATATAGTTCATGGCAATATGTTATTTACAAAACATTTATAGAACTTAGCCTGTTTTTGCAGAGAGCAACTTTGTAAGGATACTGTAAAAGTTTGTAAGGATTCTATTTATTCTACCTACGCGGTCAGCGTGATGGGCACATGGCGTCTGCTGCACACGGGGTGCGCTTTTTGAAACATAAAATAATTGGTCGTATTCGATTAATTTTTCTTTTGTAATGTTATACATTTTAAATATTTTTTGTCATTAGTTTTAATATCTACCTACGAGTGTATTACGTACCAACTCATGCAGGTAAAACTCAAATTCAAATTCAAATATTAATTTCTCAACACTGACAAAATTACTTGTTCTTATTGGCGTCAAATAAAGCATGACTCTACCATTAGTTCGGAAAAACCTTCGTGAAGAAGAACTGGCAAGAAACTTCACGGGCATATTTTTTTCAAAGCAAAATTTACAGAGTCTCTTTATGTCATACTCATAATTTATTTTTCTAAAGTCAAACATTTTATCGTGGGTTACCTTACTTTAAGGCAGTTTTGCTTAACAAATGTAGACATAGATGCACTATAGATAAAGTACAAATTCGAAAAGCAAAGTCTATAATTAGGATCACCTTTTGACGTTTCAGAATGCGACGATAGCAATCGACTTTTTTTAACATTGCTACACTAAACTATAAATAATAATCCAAATAAATAAAAAACTAAATGCCACTTAGAAAACTCTAATTTAGGGGCTAAAGTGGTGTCTAACACGCAGTAGAATTCAAGTTTGTTATAATAAACCGGCAGCTTATCACTAAAGGCATACTTAATTATTTTATTTATTTATTTAATTATCAAATACAAATATAAGGTACATATTTAGTTTTTAATGCCTTTAAACCAAATTAGGTTTTTCTAGGCATTCGTTCTCGACTATAAAAATAATATGTTATTAATTACTCTTTCTTATCATAAAGAATATGGAAACAATCATAGATCAAAACAAGAACAACTCAAACAAAACCCGTCAAGTAAGTTTTTTGCGAGGGATGTTCCCATTCATGCAAACTCATTTGGTAATGTAATATACCATGTGGTAACATAACTTTTTTTTGTTATTGTAATAAGTTATCACATATACATATACATACATATATGTATACAATACAATATACAATTGACCTATGGCATAATTAGAATTTTCAGTCCAGCATAATGTAAATTTAATTAAATTTTGATGTTAAAGTAAAAACTTATATAACCAATTTAGTAAACTCAATTAGTCACAGGTATTCAAAATGACATAGGCATTATTTAGCGGTCACCAGTCCTACAAAGTTTTTTGGACAAGTTTTCTGCTTTTTGGACATTAATATTACATGAAAGATATTCCACAAAACCACATTTATTAGCACCGTGCAAAAAAGGGCACAGTAAATTAAAGTAATCTACATCTTCATACACAATAAATTTGCCATGTCCACAAATCACTGTACACGGGGTGTGTCCAGGCCAGGCCGGGACGATTTGCAAACATCCTGTGTAAAGCTAGGCCGGAAACGGAAGTGGCCCGGCTACCAACTTCCTGTGCTGAAATGTGGTTAGGCTGCCCACAGTCGTGTTATTAGAAAAAACGAGGGTAGATACAATTTGTTGCGGCATTTACGTGTTGTATCGGATATTTGATTTTAACTCGTGATAATTGCTTGGGGTTTTTGTAATGGCTTCATTTGGTTTAAAATGTTCATTTGTTAAAAATTTTGAAAAGTGTAAAATTTAGTAACACCACGTGTAAGATAAGCATTCTAAATACTACAGATAGCAAATTTTATTCTAGGTAAAACTCCCTTTATATAAATAAAATAGGCAAAACTTTATTCAAAGGTATGTTCACAACTCCCGGGAATCGCATCTTAATAGACTCGTAAAAATAACACTCTGTATGTTAAGGCATCGAGCTATTTGGTAAATCACTAGGGATCAAATCTCTCTTAAATACTCCAGTATTTAAAACACTGCAAGTGGCATACTTTTTTTTAATTCCTAGTTGATCATTGCCTCCAATACTACCCACACAGATTTAATCTACACATTGTACGCAAATATCGTAAATTAAATATCCGAAATTCCAAAAGCTATATTTCCCACAAGCTTGTTTAACACACCTATTGTTTGCACGTAATTTGAGACTGTTGTGAGCGCATCACTTCTTGATCTATAGAGGTCGCTTTTACCTATATGCACAGGTCAAGTCGTGATCTTATATTCATAATCAATTTCGTCAGTCCGTCCGTGTGTTGGTCATTTAATTACAAATTTTATGTTGTTTTCTTGAGATAAATAACAGTTTTATCTCGATGTTCTTAAGATTATTATATTTGTTTATAAGGTAATGAATATAACTGTAATTAGATTGTTCACAATGAAAATAAATAACTTGCTAGCAATTAATATATTCCGCCTCATTAAGTTAAACGAATGATGTTGCTGGAATTAAGCGTTTTGCATTGCACGAACGGCGGATTCGGATTTAAGTAACTGGTTTGTAGGACGTGGTGATTATGGAAACTTATTTTGTTTTTTTGGAACAAAAGGTCCTTTATCTTTTAAAAGGAAAAAGAATGGACAGGTAGGTAACTTTGAAACAAACATATTTTTGTTTATAATTTTTTATGTAGCCGTGCCTACATTCTGCCTGTTGGTAAATGGCATCCACACCAATACTGAATTTGATTATTATATACAAACGACGCTCTGCGAACGTTGTTTTAATTTGAAATGACGTTTGTTGCAGTAAATTTACTGGATGTTCCATTCCTTTATCCGAAACTCAACCACGTAAAAATAAGAAGACCAGGCGAGATCTTAAAAAACGTATTTATCTTTAACGTTACCTGTTTTTTCTTACCGGCTACTGGTTTTTTTTTTGCGCTTAGAACCTCTGTTTTTCTTTCTTCGGTTTCTTACTTCCAGAAAGTTCTTCTTTACGAAGGTTTTTCCTAACTGGTGGTAGGGCCATGCTTTATTTTACGTCAATAAGAAAAAGTAATTGTCAATGTTGAGAAACAAATATTTGAATTTGAATAGACGCAGACAATAGTATTCTTCTTTATTGTAGGAACACCAAAAATGTGTACGGGAAGGTGCGAATGTCTTTTAGAATAGGATTGCTGAAGTATGGAACGAAATTCCTGTATCTCTTTTTAAGGACAATATAATCTAAGGGCTTTTAAAGACAGGATAAATAGATACCTTAGAAAGGTGTGTACTGTCCTCGTCTGCATATTCATTTTTCAACAGGTTAATGTTTATGAAAAACAAACGCCTTTGCAACAAACAAAAAATAGTCTTAATCTAAATAAATAAAACAAGAGAAACCGGGGTTCAGAAAAGTGTAGTAACATGAGCTATTTCGGTTCATTGTTATAATATTCTCTAAATGAGCTGTTCAATAAATTTTGACGCCTTCGTATAAAGGTTACAAAGTCAGCAGTCTGCCATTTTTCTCGGGGTTTCGTAAGTGGTTTTGATACTTGTACATGCACTGTACTTGCTCGAGTGGGCAGATATTATATTCCATGAATGCGATTTATTGTACTTTCTGCGTGATAATGTAATACCATTGTGCCAATTTTTGACTGTTTTAATCTTGTTGGCACTTATTTATCTAAAGGTTTTAATTATCAAGTATTTCAGTGATGTATATTTCACTATCTTAAAATTTTATAGTTTACCAGTAAGGATCCTTTGTTAATTGAAAAAAAAGTACAATACAATCCACAGGTCCCGAGGATCATAACTATTAACCATATATATTACATATCTATTTACAGATATTTAAACTGGTAGACAGTCAATTGTTTAAACATTTCTGTATACAAATTATTAGTAGGTATTACTGAAAACTTATACCTGCTAAACAATTGCCAATGAGCATAATTTTTCTCGACAAAATCTCGTATCCTTTACTTCATTACCAATCTGTAACTAATCAATAAAATACACTCGACGCACAATATATACGAACAATTCAATTATTCAAACCAGAAAGTACAGCCACCATACATATTTCTGTATTTTTAAATTATAGCACGTTCCTTAATTCTGCCATAAAATGCAAAGGCATTCATTATAATGCGTAAACATGTTTTTATGGCGGTAAAAATAGGACTGTAGTAACTCTACTATCGCAGTGTCTCAGAACGCGAGTGTTTCATCGTATAAAGTTTCATTGCAACCTTTTTTATAAACGTCAGAAAAATCGTTAAAGCCTGACACATAAACCATCAGATTGTCGACGAGCTTCGTAATTGCTATCATTTTTACAAAGGCGTTACAGCAACTTGTATGTATGATGGATGTACCATTTTGCTAATGATAACGTTATTGAACATAGTATAAAGAGTATAGGAATGGTGTTGCTGTTTGCTGCTTGCTGTTATAAATATTGTAATCTTTTTTTTATCTTCTTATCTCTTTTTTTATAAAACCTATTCAATATAATTACAGTTAATTTTTACAATGTACGAAACCGAACCTCCATAACATCGCAGGGTTTATCTGGGTATCGGCGAGTCGCTATTTATTATATTCATATACATTATCTTCTAAAAATAAAAATTTTACATCAGGTTAAGAAGTATTTTTTTAATTTACAGCCAAATTGTTTATAATTACTTACATAGTAGCTTTGTAAGTCTATAGGCAATTCATTTAGATAGCAAGAGATTTGATAATTTGTAAATAATAATAGGTAATTAATAATTTGATAAAAACATGTATAAGGTCTAAGGTTTTTAAGGCTTTGCAGAATGAACAAACCCTGACTGTTTTGGAAACAAATATTAAGATCAAGATTTGCTTGATATCTTTGCACACCGTAGTATACAGGATCACTAGCAAAAGAAGTTAAAGGTAACACGCTTGCTGCATCCCTAATTCTACTCTCATCAAGTTTCCAAGTTTCATAAATGAATATGAATGCACCCTTCATTTTGTGAGCGAAAATCCGCGGCAAAAATTATTTCAAAAGTGATCTTTCGAGAGCTTATTCTATCAGTATTACATTTGATATACTTATCGTCAACCAAAATAATCTACGCGAATGCGCTCACAACTCATTTCAGATGTTCATTCTTGAACTAAAGTGTCTATAAGTATTAAATGTGGAGTTTGACACAGGTGGTGACTATACCCTGATGTATTCACGTCCCTGTCATCACTGATACGTGACCCGGCGTCTCAATTGCGTACAATACGATTCAGTGCTGATAGCAAAACAAACAAACAGTGAAATTGTATGTTTCTTATATGTATTGTCTGGGTTAAATTATTATTTATTTAGAAATTTGTTCATATTGATATTCATGTTGTAATATGCAATAAGATTTTTTGGTTTTTTGGCTCATAAGTTCGTTTTTTGTCTTCTGACAAACTTCTGTTTCTGGACCTTAATATTTTAAATCTATTTATTTATAATATTTATATTAATATGACTTAGATAAAAGATCAAATAAATATTTAGCGCGTAACCAAGCTGTTTACCATGTAATCAACATGGACAATATTAAAGAATTTTACTTTATATGCTTGTGTCTTATAACATTAACAATTTCGCAAGTAAACCTAGTTTTAAGGGCGATATCCAGCAGATGAATCTCAGGCTATATCAAAATTAATTCAGATTCGTAACTGCTGTCTAAGCTTTGCTAACATAGACTGTATGTAGTAACTCTATTACTACCATTTATCGTGTGAGGTTGTGGCTCCCTCTAGTGTCAGAGTTGATCAAGTCGCCTACAGACAACAGACTGTCTAATATGCCATTTATAAATAAGCTTAAAAAATCACTTCAATAGTGTATTTGTTTCATATATAATCTAACCATATTTAGTCTACTTAACAAAACAAGCCCCGTAGCGCCTTTCATGTCACAACGTACATGTTCTTTTACTATCGAATTGCCTTATATAGAAAAACATAAAATGCCAAAACTGCAAGTAGAACTGAACTCTATGACTCGGAAATAAGTTTCCTATCGAAACAAAAGGAATAAGTTTTATAATCTGGATCCAATGAAGTATAAACATGTAAGCTGTGGGTATTTGTCGTAAATATTGCCGTGTATGGCACAGCGCGCCCCGAGCTTACTGAGGCTCTTTGACGGAGTATAGTTCGAATGGTTTAGGCGTTTGAAAAGTAAATGATATGGAAGTGGCTTTCCGCGATAGCCCTAATAATTCCACAGCAGCGAAGTGGCTTTAAAAAAACTTGAATCAAATAATTTACTGGGTTTAAACTTGGAATTGTAAACTTAGACGTTAAATATTGAATTACAACATCGTTTGTTCTCATAGACTTCAACATAGACTACAATGGATTGAATTTCACTTTATTTTCTAAAATCAAAATTGATTCTTATCGATATCAATTAATAAACTGAAGGTAAATTTAATGGCTTTATCTTTCCTTCGCAAATTAAGAAGTTGGCCGAAAATGTTTGAAAAAGCCTTT
Source organism: Marasmarcha lunaedactyla (assembly GCA_923062675.1). NCBI lineage: Eukaryota > Metazoa > Arthropoda > Insecta > Lepidoptera > Pterophoridae > Marasmarcha > Marasmarcha lunaedactyla. The sequence goes on from OV281359.1 coordinate 2,805,065, forward strand.
AATAGTGAACATCGATTGGTAGCTTGTTTCTTGAATGATTACATTAAAATTAAATTGCAGAATTATATTTACTTATTTAACTCGCAATAAAAAGTCATCGTAAGAGCTACTTATGATCCATACTAATCAATTTAAATCTCTAGTTAATTCCTACCGTAAAACATCCAATCTTTCATTAAACCTCATCCATAATAAAACTTCTATGAATTTTATATCTGTGTAATTCACATAACGTTGAACCGACCTTCGTGGCAGAATCGCGTGACCAGCTAATACGGCTTCCACCAAATCCGGCAGAAAAATGCTACTGTTTATGTATATATAAACTCCAAAAATAAATACATGGAGATAACTAGGCTTTGTGTTAGCTTGGTAGCCGGGATTTTATTTTTTGAAAGGATTTTAGACAAAGTGTGTTGACAAAGTTTAAATTAAACTTTACATTAGAGTTACAATACCTTGTAAACGGTTTTTTTAACCCTTAAGAGCTATAATGAATTATATAACCAACTAAGACTATAATGGATGTAAAAACACCTTAGTTTTTTTGAAATTATTAATGAATGGTAAGAAATTGTGAAAACCTACTTTTAACAGTTAATATAAAATTTTTGTTAATAAATATGTTTAGTTATTTGTACATATTTCGGTAAAAAACTCAAAAAATTTATTTTGAAAATATGACTTAAATAGCTGACTAGGAATTATTTTCGCCGTTATTTATTTTGATCAGCTGATTGATAACAGATCAATGAGTAATAACAAATGAGTAGTAGGTAAACGTATTGTTGCTACGTAACAAAAATCGTCCGGTTGTAGGTGTCCTTATAAACTAATAAAGTTGTATGTACGTATTAGGTAGGGAGATGAAGTGCTTTGACAAAGATTTCTAGGTGGGCACTTACCTACCTACCTTCTAAGGTTTTGACAATGGGAGATAGGGAAGGGAAGATCGAGTCAGCTGAGCACACGTAGCAACAAGCGAGCACCAGAGCATTTGCGCGGGCTCGCGTTGCTTAGCAACTGCAACCGTAATGATTGTAAATACGTTTAGCAATACACTGTGGGTTTTTTGTAAAAATACTGTGTATTTAATTAAAATTTGCTGATAATACGTTTGTTCTAACATATGTAAACCTAAAAAAATTGAATGTTTTTTTAATTCCAAATGTTTGGCGTTAAAAAAAATTTAAAATTACTTTTTCGTAATGAGCATATGCAGTATAATCATACCCCAAAGTCAGTGAAAGCGGTCTTGATACACCCTGTATAAGAGGGAACCATAAATTTTCTTTTTTATAAAAAAAATGAAACCAAAATACTAATCAAATGTTTTGATTTATTATTTAGTACAATACATTGCCCTTAATCTGGCTTACTTTACTAAAATATATATTTAAAAAACATATGGAATTTTTTCCTCCCAAGTGACACCAAAAAAAAACTTAAAATTTTTAGGAAATTTGGTTTTTCAGTCATTTTCAAATAATTTTTTAAACCTTTTCATGCAAAATCAACACTTCTAAAATTATTATGAGATATTAAGGTAAAATTGTCACATCCTTAAGTACAATTATCACATATAATCTTGCGATGTTCCGTGCATGTGTATTTGGTACACTTCAAGCACTTTACTGAAAACTTTTATCTTTTTTTGGCTTGTAAAGACCACATCTGCCTTGCTTAGATCTCCTCGGTGTCTCACCATCTAAAAATAAAATGACTTATAAATAACTCCTTTTTGCATGCTAAATTCGATAAAAATGCATAAAAAAGGTAAACACTTACGTTGTTAATCAGTAGTGCACTATGACTACTATGGGTGTCGATACACCCGGAAGGCTGGCCTGTGGCAAAAACTGCGCGTGCGATCGAACTCTTCCCCCACGCGCTCAAGGGCTATTGGCGCTGTGACAAAAATTCAAGAGTGTAGCGACTAAAAACCAGATGGACCTGGGTGTTTTTACACCCATATAGCCTTTAAGGGTTAAATCAATTTATTATAAAAAAAAATACTTATTACTATGCTTAAAACAATAAAACATAAATTTAAAAAAAAATTACCGTACATCGCTTATAAAAAGACATCGTCCGTAGATAATTGCTTTTTAAGAAACATACTTAATATCTTTAACAAACAAGTTCACGAGTTCATAATGAATATTTATTAGATTTACAAACCAAAAAACTGGTTTTGTGCAATTATGATCGAGTTTTTGTGTATTTGCACGTGTTTTAGGAGTGATGATAGGAGTAAAAATTCTTCCTCAGGCATCAGACAATTTGCAAATAAAGTGGGTCTTCTCACAGATTTTTGTTTTATTCCTCTTTTATTAGTTTGAAGTATTTTAGAAGGCTTGATAGTCATAGTATCCAATTTTATTTTTTACTTTTTGAGGAAGCTCAACAGTCCGCTATAAGTTTCTGAGTGTTTATTGGCCCCGTTCAGCCTGATTTTCGGCTGCACCAATAAAAAGCCTTAGACGACTTGCACCGACCTGAAGTCACTAACTCGGAGTTAAATACTATACTTCTCTATCATGCCAATAAAATAAGGGGGAATGAAAGAAGTACATTTTAAATAACCAACTAAGTGATTCGTGATAGTGATCGCCGCCCGGTACGGACGTGCAAAACCCCGTTCTCCGTTGATCGGTCCCTTCCCGATATTCCGTGGCGCTCAGTCTACTGACGTTACAGTTTAGCGTGTTGGTTCCGTGCTACGGTTTTCAAGGTTTCTCTACTCCCTCAGAGTGCTATCGAAGTGTGATTTTTCTTTGTGACTAAGCCCCTTAGTCTTCAAAGTGCTGTGCTAAGTCGTGTTGTGCTTGTGCTGAGTGCACTGTTGTGCCCAGCGTAAGTAGTCTGATTTCAGTACAAAGGATACTTAACGGTGACAACTAATTTGTACTGAACCAGTCCTTTTATTTTTATTTTATTTCTCTTCTCTATTTTAATTTATTTTTCTCCCATTTTCATATTTATTTTAATCATATCTGTGTATTTTCGTATGTCTGTGTATTTGTATTTGTCCTTTCTGTCGGTAAAGGTTGACCCTAACGCGGTCAACTCTTTACTTGCGTACCCTTTTTCTTTAGGTTTCTAGGTAGCGGCCTTCGGCGAACAACGGTTAGTTTTAAGTTATTTTCCCCAGCCCCTCTACTGCAGGTAGGGAGGTTAGCCACTAGGGTTCGCTAGGTTTATTTTAGGGAACTCTAGGCATCTTTTATATACTTAAATATACATTCCTTAGTATTCATACCAACCCCTCCCATGGATTCGCAAAGCGTTATTAACTTCGCGAAAGCGTTCGCACAGGCACTAGCCGCGTCGGGCGTCTCAATCTCTGACGAGGTATTCACGCAGGCCTTATCTGCGCTTAACGCGTCCCCGGCCCCTCAGGCCCCAAACCCGGCCCCTCAGGCCACCAACTCCCAGAACCCTCAGGTCTTTACCAGCCCTCCCGCATCTCCCGTTCCATCCGATATGGACTGCGCGTTGGTCACGTCATCTCGCGCGTCGCGGCGTAAGCGTACCACTCCCGGGAGCGACTCCGATTCCGACTCCGCGTCCGAACAGTCGTCGGGCGCCGCTACTTTAACCGGCTCTCCTGAGCCCGCGTTTCAATTAGTCGCCAAACGCTCTAAGAAGCGTGCAAAGAAAGAAACGGTGTCTTCAACACCCAAGCCCACCCCGGTGTCTTCAACACCCGCCCCCGCGCCGTTAATGTCACTACAAGTGACCGTGAATACGTCGGCTCCGTCCAAGCCAGCAACGCGCTGCGCTCCCGTCCCACCTAAGCCTCAGCTTCCTCCGCCCGTCTTCCTCCGCGAGAAAGCGCACTGGACTGCGGTTTCTGACTTGTGCAAAGAGCAGAAAATCAATTATCTCAAGGTGAATAACGCAGGCGATACTATTAAAATCCAAGTCGCGACTATCGACGACTTCCGCGCGAAACTCGTTTACTCTCGCTTAAACAAATCGCGTACCATACTTACGCCCTACCGGAGGAGCGTAAGATCCGCGCAGTATTACGGGGCGTCCCGTTTGAGCTCGAAAACGATGAAATCTTAGAGGACCTTAAGTCCCAGGGTTTCCCGGCTGAAGCAGTGCACAAGATGCACTCCAACCGCGGTAGGTGTTTTCCGTTAGCATTAGTTATTTTATCTCATACTCCCAACTCGAGGGAGATCTTCAGAGAGGCTCGCACAATCTACGGACTCTCGAATATCTCTGTCAAGCGTCCCCGGGCAATGTCACCGCTGCCAGCTGTATGGCCACGCAGCGGCCTATTGCTCAGCCAGTCCCAGATGCGTTAAGTGCTTAGATCCCCATAATACGAAGGAGTGCACTCGCACTCCCGACTGCACTTCCCCCCCTGCATGTGTGCTGTGCGGCCAGTCTGGCCACACAGCTAACTACAGGGGTTGTTTCCAACGGATGGCGATCCTCTCATTATTCCCCATCAGTTCGGCTTTCGCGCTAAGCACTCCTGCCCTCAACAAGTCCATCGAATCGTCGAGTACATACTCGAAGGATTCTATCCGCGTCGTAATAAAACAGTCGCGGTTCTCTTTGACGTAGCCAAGGCTTTCGACAAAGTCTGGCACAGCGGTCTCGTTTTTAAACTCTACAAAATAGGCTTACCGGATCGCCTAGTCAGTTTAATAGCGTCGTTTCTCAAAGACCGTACGTTTCGATTTAAACATGAAGGCACGCTTTCCGCGCCTCATCCCATAAAGGCTGGAGTCCCTCAAGGCTCAGTCCTCGCCCCTCTGTTGTACACCGTGTTCACCAACGACATTCCCATTCCGCCGAAAGGCGTCGAACTCGCCCTCTTCGCCGACGACACCGCACTCTATACCAAAGGCCACAGTGTTCCGCACCTTGTAACTAGACTCCAAAAGGCCGTAAACGCCCTTGGTGTATGTTTTCAAAAATGGCGCATCGATGTGAACCCTGAAAAGAGTTCTGCGATTCGCTTCGACCACAAACGCCGTCGTCCCGCTGGCGATCCCCACGTTCGAATGTTAGGCATTCCCATCCCCTGGAAGCGCAGTACTAAAAACTTAGGCGTCACATTCGATCCGACGCTTTCTTTCAAGCCACACGTCGATAGAGTTTCGAAACTCGCCCGTTACTACTTAGGCCGCCTAAATAGCATGTTAGGTAGAAAAAGTAAAATGTCTTTCAGAAACAAACGTACACTTTACAAGGTCTGCGTTAGACCCGTCATGACATATGCCTCGCCAATCTTTGCCCACGCCAAACCCTCCCTCCTACACAAACTGCAGGTAGTTCAAAACCTCTTTTGCCGCAGGGCCACAAACGCACCGTGGTACGTGCGTAACGCGGACTTGCATGGAAATCTTGAACTGCCTATAGTATAACAACACCTCAAAACACTCTCTTCACGTTCTTCAAACGCTCCGAAACCCATCCCAATCCTCTAGTTCGTGATTAAGTCTCATATAATACTCCTGTCTCAGATTCTAAGTTCAAAGTCGCTAGGCTTAGGAATGCGCAAGCGTACTCTTCCACCAGACTGTCAGCCGATCTCGACGCCCTTCTGGCAAATTCTAATTCTAACGTAAATTCTAATTCTAACGTAAATCCTAATTCTAACATAAATCCGAATTAATTCAATTTTATTTTGCAATTTTTAATTTTTTTTTTTTTATTATATACTTTTCATTTTGAGCACCTTCAGTGCTATGTATTCACCTTCAGTGCTTTGAGCACCTTCGGTGATATGAAATCCCAGCGGGTGACACCTTCTGGGCCCCGCTAGCGCGGCCTCTTTCTCCAATTGGCCGTCGCTATTTCATATAATAGGTCTTTACCTATGAAACTGCCGTTTTGCCGTACTGGCCATTTCAAATAAAAATATTTTTTTGTTGACTGAAAATTTTTAATTTCAAATTAATTTTATTTGACAAACATGGAATCCTTTTTCTAAAATCGTCATTTGTTTAATAGTTAGTGTTTTGTTTTCAACGCATTCGAACATTTTTCGTCATCATGGATAAGTTAATAATTCGAGTAATTATGGAGTATGAGTACCGTCGTGGCAGCAAAGCGGCATAAGCGGCACGCAACATCAACGACGTTTACGGAGCGAACACTACAAACGAACGCACCACCCGTTATTGGTTACCCGCTTCCGTTCTGGAAATTTTGACCTGAAAAATGAACCCCGTGGTCGTCCGAAAACTTTGGTCGACAATGACGAATTAAAGGCAATTGTTGAAGCTGATGGAACTCAATCCACGGCTGAATTAGCAGCAGCTTTCAACGTTAGCATCAAAACAATATTGGTCCATTTGTGTCAAATTGGCAAGGTAAAAAAGCTTGACAAATGGGTACCCCACGAACTCAATGACCGCCAGCGCGAAGTACGCGTGGAGACGTGCCTTGCACTGCTCAGCAGGCATACAAATGAAGGAATTCTGAAACGCATTGTTACTTGTGACGAGAAATGGATCCTGTTTGACAATCGTAAGCGCTCAGCAAGTTGGTTGGACCCTGATTCAGCACCCAAACAATGCCCTAAACGAAAACTTACCCCTAGAAAAGTGATGGTCACTGTTTGGTGGTCTAACGCGGGTGTAATTCATCACAGCTTCTTGCCAAACGGGACAAGCATTACTGCAGATGTGTACTGTGAAGAACTGAACACAATGATGGAGAAGCTCGCACGTCTCCAACCAGCTTTGGTCAATCGTTCGGCTCCACTGCTCCTGCACGACAACGCGCGACCTCATACTGCACAGCAGACGGTCTCCAAGCTACAAGAGTTGGGGTTGGAAGTTCTCCGTCATCCGCCGTACTCACCAGACCTTGCGCCTACAGACTTCTTCTTTTTCCAGAATTTGGATAACTTCTTGGCGGGAAAAAATTCAATACCCGAGAGGCAGTACAAAATGCCTTTGAAGAATTTGTTGCCCCCCGTCCAGCTGATTTCTTCAAGAAAGGCATCAATAAGCTACAAATGCGTTGGCAAAGATGCATTGATTGCATGGGTGATTATTTTGATTAATAGAAATAAAAAATATATAAAAAAATTACGCTTCATTTATTTCGTGAAAAACGGCAATTTCATAGGTCAAGACCTAATATTACAGTAAATAAATGAAATAAAGTGCGACATCGATAACTTAATTACCTAATCGATAAGCTTAAATTAATTTGTTTAGAACGAACAACTTACAACTTAATTTATTTCTTAGTGTCGCTATCGAGGTGCTAAACAAGTTAATATCGTTGTATTTATTTTTATTCGCTATTTTAAATGTGAAAAATTTTAGGGTAAGCTCAGGTCTGCGTTAAAAATCAATAAATAGCAAAGATTTATTGGAATATTTGCTATTTTATAAAATGAGGCGTTGTAATATCACCGCTTAATATTTTGTTACAACATTTATAAATGCTGTTTCATCTCCAAACAAAAAAGAGAAGGCAGTATTAAATCTGAATACATTTGTCAAGTCACAATTTACACTACAATCCGAATAAGGCGCCGCACCGCATTATTACAGCGTGTCGGCTAAACCTCAGGCTGCAGACGAAGTTCGCCCAAGTTTGTCAAAGTTTACGAATAAAAGATTTTACCAACTACGTCGAGAGCTTGAGAGTTATTCTTGTTGGATAGTTTACACTTGAAACTAGGTTCGTCGTGGAATGGCTGGCAGATTTTGTAAGGACGTTGACTTGATACTGACCTCATTTTTGGCAAAGATTCTGACGTATATTTTTTTATCACACGGCTAATTTTGATCATTATGGATTGCTTGACATTAGTTCTGCTATGTATATAGATATTTCTTGACTGTAAATTAAAAAAAAACACTTATCATAACTTTATATCGAGAATCGTTCGGAAAATATAAATTTTGTTATTAAACCACGTGTAAATCAAACGAAAAATAATGAGTTGCGGCCCTACAATTGGTATTGGAAAGTAATTATGATTATATAATTGTTTACGGCACGGTGTACGGATTTCCCGTTGGACGTCTGAGGTATATCTGATTTTTATGCCACAAATCCATAATAATCGAATAAGTAATAACTCGATCTGAATTTTAAAATGTCTGTATTAATAATTTTATCAGCAATCTTTCTTTCAAAGGCAGTATGAACAGATAAAGTTACATTACTTATTTAGAAATATAACAGTCAACATGCAACAACCACGAACTTAACTATTTACATCTCCGAAACTATGCCCAATTAAAACAATTATCCTCTAAAACAATTAGGTGTTGCGTTGCCTAAGTCACAAAACGCCAGTTGTTTAACTTGTGACCAAGTTGGTCCTAGAACTTGTAAGTTGCTTAACTGAGTCCTGGTGTGGAAGATAACTTAGATGTTTATGTGCAGAAGGCGTGTCTAAAGTCTCTTGAGCTTAAATTTGTAGTTTGTAGATTGTTTATGAAACTGTTAATTGTTTAGAAGTTTTTACTGAGTAGGCTTAGAAAGAAGAGTTAGTGTGTTATGACATTTGTTAATAATTAACAGTTTTCTCACAGTTATCCAATTATAAAATAATATGACAGTACCGTCGGTGCATGGCGTAGGTGGTTAAGTGGTAAGCGGAATGGCTTCTAGGTTTTGAGGATTCGATCCCAGATTCAATATTTGTGACTGCCAAAGAGTCGAGTTTTTGTCACCTAAGTACATTACGCTGCCTGCTCTAAAGGTAAAGTAAAACATTGTGAGAAAACAACATTCCTATGAAACTCGAAGGTATGTGCCAACTCGCAGTACGCAAGAGTGGTGGACTAATAATTACCTAAAATTACCACCGCTATTGTTGGGGAGGCTGATATCCCACTGGGAATATTAAGACAGTCGTGGATGACAATAATGAACTAAATAAATTTTGTTTTAAGCCACCTACTTGAGTGACAGCCTCAGCGATAAAATACGACTCAACAAAGTTATAAACAGCTTTACGAACTTAAATCCCAGTCTGCCAACGGCTCATTATTCAGACGGTTTTATATATCAAATGGAAGCAACAATAAACGGACCATGTTTCCAATCTTCAACTTGCAGGCTTCACTTTAAAACATAGCTTAAAAATATGATCGACCTACTTAATAACCAGAACAGGAAAAGTATACCTGGAACTTCTCGCGTTTCCGAAGTCGATTTGATTCGATTTTAAATTTTAGAGTGCTTTCGCCTCGTTGTTTGTTTTTAATAAGATGATACGAAATATATAATATATATTATTATACTCATAGATCTTCATATAATTTTTATCAATGTTTAACCTGAGTTCTCCAAGTCATAATGCCAATTTTACATATTTTCATAATAAGGAAAATACAAATAAACGAACATTGTGTTATAGAAAACCAAATAAAAATACATTTAACATTTTAACATGTTAAATTTTTATGTTTCTATCTCACTTTCCATCAGCTGGGATAGAAGACAAAAGTCTCATCCTTTTTCAATAAAAAAAAATTGAAGGTTAATATAAAATTCAATGTAAAAATATTTCTACAAAGGGCTGACGCTACCAGATAATATTTACTAAAAATAACTTGGCATGGCCCATCTTATGTTTTAGTTGAGTACTAAATATACTATTATAAGTTTGTAAAACCGGGTTTGTTTATTTTTATATAATCGGTCATCTCAAAAACGATAAATTCGTTTTAATATTCTTAACCCATAAAAAAGGTACCTAGAAGACACATTTTACCTTCCTGCGGGCAGAAGAAACTTTAGCGTATTGTTATAAATAAATAATTTGTTTGCTTGCTTTTAATCATAAATTCTTTATCTGATTCTATGAACTAGATTTTTAAAAAATCTCAATTTGAATGATACGTTATTTAGAAGAAACATAGGCTATCTATTCCAAACCGTAGATAAATTAGTTGGTTGAAAATCAATCAGTATAGCCCCTAAATTACGAAAGCTAACTGAAGTCACCGAATGAATAGTTAAGCATCGATCGATATGGCTACTAGTGTTATCACAAAAGACAAAAGACAATCAAATACACGCTTTAGGCTGTTTAATGGGAATCATTTGTACAAGAAGGTAAATTACGGAATATATTTCTGTACAAACACTATTCTTGTGTACACGAATTGTTTGTATAAAAATACTATTGTCCGCGAAAATAAAAGACTGTTACTGATATTATAAACGAAAATGTTTATTCGTTAGTCTAGTGATCTGTAAACATCACAACAATGAAACGATAGCGCTGATTTACTGACAGACAAAGTATTCGAAAACCAATGTACCTAGAAATATAAAACTTTATATAATGATTGTAGATTGTTATCGAGTATTTTGAGTTATTAAGTTTGTTATTTTTTTCTTTTTGGTAAGTTTAGTTAGAGCCTTTAGTTTAAGTTATTGTTAGTGTTATAATTTGTTTTAGCCTATAATATATCTCAATGCCCAGCGGAATTTATATTTTGAGAATTTATGTCTATTTATTATATTTTTTTTTAACCGTGTTCCATCAATACGCGACACTGGCAGAAATAGCCCACCACATCAATTGCGGCTGATTGCCATTTGTCGATTAACTAACTAACTATCTAATTTTAAAGACTGTGTAGTACAAGGGTAACCTAAGAAAATAATCTGAAACTTTAGGAATGAGCCGAAATGAATTATTCATTCAAACCCAGAAAAGCTTTACAATTGAGTTTTTTTAAATTGTTTTCATAGTCAGCAACGAGCACGCCACCTTATAGTAAACTACATTCTCACCCATAGATGTCTATCGTCGCAGGGGCTTTACTTATCAATATCAAATGTAAATTCGACTTCTAACGAATTATTCTGTAGCGGTGACGCGCTACTCAACCGACCAATCACAACGCATGTTCTACATCGCAATATCAACTTTACTTAAGCGATTAGAATTGAATATGACTTTCTGACAATAATTGCCGGGCCGTGGGCCGCGGCCTGGTCACCCTTTTCCATCGGTAGGAACGCGTGGTTTAGTTCCCTAAAATTCGTTACCAACCGGCGGCTACAGTTGGAATTTTTTTTTTATTATACACACCAACTGTATGGCCCCAAAGTAAGCAGCGCTTATGTTATGGATGACCATACAGCGAACTGGGAGGGGGAACCAAGAATAAACAAACATGCATCATGCATAAAAACATCCGTGTTCGTCACACAAATGAATTCCCCGGCCAAGACTCGGACCTGGGACCTTGGGCGTAGGAGGCAGGGTCCACCACACCACACACTGGTGACACCCCTCGGTCGTCAATTGCTTTGTTTCTAGTAATTGCACTGGCTGCTTCTTCCATTTGAGCGGAACACAATCAAGTAAACCAATTATTATGGCGGTAAAATTAGCGAGGACTGTAAAACCACCCCCAAACAGAATCTTAACAAAAAGAAACTCTACTACCATTAAGATATAAAAATGTCAAATGTTTAATTAAAATATCTCAAGCACAGGGATACCATGTGAAATCGCATGCTTCAAAAAAAAAAAATTGATAAGCACCTCGTAAAAAAAAATTATGGAAAATATTTTTCTTAATAAGTTATTCAGCATACAAAAAAATTACTGAATTGTTTTAAACTATAATTGAAGTTTAAAAATGAACCAAATTCAATATTATTTCCATTAAGGAAGGAACCAAAAAAAGCAACATCGCGCACACTAAACTTTGTTTATAAATCTTATTTGCGGAAACTTTCAAGTTCCGTTAACAACTCTAAATAAATCACTCCAAAACTATTGAAATTCCATTACCCACTGAAAGCGAACCTAACGGGGGTTTTGCCTTTTGCCTAAAACAAGTCAATCACTGCTTCTCGATAACAGATGGCGTTAGTGTGCTGGCATCGTTCCAAAATACAACAATTGCTGCATTGACTGCTCCTATCTGCGAATCTACTGCCGTTTGAAATATTTATTACCTCGTACGGAGTGTGTAATTTGCTCGACCTAGATTTTACCAGTTTACTTGGGATCTGGTACAAAATATCATGAATTGAAAATATTGCAGCAACTGTAGGTTTAAATGTTATTAACAACATTTAAACAGTGCGGCAAACTGTATTTATTTTCCTTCATAGGCTGGAGTTTAAGGTGCAAAATAAAATGCAGATCAATTCAGACAAACAAATTTTGGCTTCAGGTAACTAAGATTTACCAATTGTGTATTATGTTGCCAGGAAGAAATAGCTTCTTAGCAATAAAGCCACATAAATAGTCAGTCTTTGTACTACTTGCCTTTTGTATTTTTTTATTTTCTGATGATGGCAATAAGTTGTTTTTTATTTTAATTTTTTTTATATTTTCTGAACACTGGCGGCCTTGGGGCTGTGCAACACATAATAAAAATGTATTCAATTGAATTTTAAGAACTTATTGGATCTTCAAATATGTATACATATAATTTAGTTTAAACACTACTTAGCGGCTGCATATTTATCGAAACAAATTCTTTTTTTTGTATTAAAAAAACAATACTCCAAATTAACATTTAGGTAGATATATAACAGTACCTTTCAAATACTTTTCAAGGTGTATACTGGTATTATTAAGTTCTGGAATGTTTCCAGCTAAATAAACAAAGCAGAGACTGGCTCAATGGCCTGGGAGCACTCACAATCCTAACAGTTTGATATTAAATCCAATTTCACACTAAGATGCTAATCCTAACTTATTTATTAAATTCGAAAGATGTTGCCAATTTTAGCAAATTTAAATATTTGTTTGTTTTATTCATTAGAACGTTCAATTAGTGTGTAATTTTGATTTGAATAACAAACCAATAAAGGAAAAGCTGTGCCATTATTGCGGGATTTTATGCGTCGTTTTAGTGTGTTTATGTAGTCTGCAAATGTTGTTGGTATGCAACGAAAATATCCTCCTTTGTTGTTATTTTGTAGAATTATTTAATTTAATAGGTTTGGATGTTACTATCTCTCTTTCAAAAGTGCCGTAGATGGAGTCGTGCTCTCGATAAGTCAGAAATGGTACCTCTTATTCGTTCGGATTTTCTAAATAAAAGAAAGTATTTAACAACATTGAATAACGTTTATTTCTAATAGTAATATCAGTATTAAAATAAATAAATTAGTTGCTTATCGATTTCAAACACTACACTACATAAACAAATTGAAGTTGCAAACGTGATTTTTAAATTCATTGAACACAGTTCTCACACAACACAATCTTTTTTAACATTAATGAATAAAACCTGACCGCCAAGAAACAGCATTAATAACTTTTAAATGGCCACTCTGTATAAGACCGATAGACTAACCGATCGGCACTTGCAATATACGTGTGGCATTGCCGTCTAACAACTGCTGCCGACACGAACGTGCTAGTAGGAACTTGTTTAATTTTTAATTAAAAAAGGATAAAACATTTGTCTTCTATCTCACCTGATGGAAAGTGATCTTGACGACGAAGACATTGCACGTATATCCACGAGATACCTTTACACCTGACGCTTAAAATGAAATAATTGCTGCGCCCCTAAACATTCAAACAATAAAAAACGCATCAAAATAAGTCGCTATATGTGTGGGATACTTAGCCACCGTCAGACACATGGGTACATCGATACACAAGTATAATGTAGTAGTATATTTGAGTAGTAGTACTAATATGCATGACCCTCATGTTAAGCCAGAGGTAAAAATCAACTTTAAAAGCCATGTTCTTAAAGTACGCCTGTGAAGCAAACCTTAAATCGATATTGCTTGTACAACCTTCGTAATCGGATTTATTCCTCGTCATTGAATCTGGAGCGACGTAATATTCCTCCATTTATTCTTGTACCGCGATTGTGAATTGCTGGAGTGAATACTTATCGAGTAACGTTCTTTGATTTTGAGTTGGGTAAATAATTTTTCTTACCTTTGCGTAAAAACATGCAGGATTCGAGAAAAAAGTCGTCTATTAATGACTGCTGGATATAAGAGAATTGTAATTTTTTGCTTTTTAAATAAACAATACAAAATTAAGTAAATAGATTAAATTCAAGGGTAAGAGACATACAAAAAGAAGAGGTTCATTTGTTTTTTTTTTTATTTTAACAAATTATATTCCTTAACAATATGCTAGAATAGTTACCTCTAACACTCGGTTTTTGACCTGTCGGGACTGTTGCTTGACGATGGCAAGCGGCCTGATGGTATGACTCTGGCCCGTGGAGGATGGGTTGGCCGTCGGTGTAGGATGCAACCTGCGTAGACACTCTCGCGGCTTCCCATCTTCCTACAACTAGTGCACAATCTGGTTCTGCTGCTAATAACGCTGAAAGCCTTAAACGTAGAAAACAACAGATTTTGGGTAGTGGATATATTTTATATTTGTACTTAGGTAACGATTAAAAATCACGGAAATACTGTTGAGTTATGTTAGAAATGCATCCAGGTTATCAAAAGAAGACTTGAAAGGTTTTAGATATTGTATTTATTTGATAACATAGTTTTTAATTGATTGTTCAGAAACTTTGGGAACTGAAACTCTTTGGTCACACTCAGAGACTTTAAATTGCTAATTAAGACGCTTTAAGCCGTTTCTAAGTAAAGATTTTGCCAAGCTTGTTTTTACTTGTTCTAGGTATATTCCATCTAAGTCTACAGGCACTAATCAAATTCCATACTAAAGAGCATCTTTTAATAAACGTTAGACATCTTTGCTGTCGCTCGCACCCTAAGCACTACATCAATGGACTCTGGTTCGAGCTTCTCCAATACGAAATATGGCGCAATATATTAACATTAAAAACAATAAATAGTGCTGCTTTATAAAATAAATAAACCCATTAAACGTTAAAAGTAGGCCAAGATTATGTAAGCTATTAGAAATTGGTTTAAAACTTCAATAGCTTGTTCTCATATCGTGACTTCTACGATTGTAATTTGGCTCTATTTAGGTTTTCAGCTCGCTCGTGTAATGAAATGCAATATTGTTATAGCTTTTATAGCCACTTATTTATGAAATTACGAGGTCATGATTACAAGTTCTCTGGTTAGTAACAACACGTCAAAGTTAGGTCCAAGAATTATAAAATCCGTTTTTGAAATAAGAAGTTAATTATTAGTTACGTGACTAAATTTAGGCGTAGACAGCGGACTGTACATTGGGAAGTAAAGAAAAAATATTGTCAATCCGACCTGTTAATTCTGAAGCGCCATAGGAATTATTCTATAGAGCCACCATCAACGTAAGTAAGTTAGTAAGTAATGAAATATATTTTTAGGTATGTACACATTATTTAACTTTACAATAACTCCATGTGTCACCAAAAGATGAAAGACCATTCCTGACCTGTCAACATTTTGACAACTCGTATTATTTATAGATAAGTAATATAGTACGAAAAATTACAAATTTTTAGCTGAACCATAAAACCTTATTCATGTCAAAAACTACACTCCACAAAAAAATGTATTGCATTTTCTTTTTATAGTCCTTTATTGACATTTGGTTTGCCACGAACGCGCCCAGTAAAGGAGGCTGAGTAATCGTGGGCTAGACAGTTAATAGGTGGAAATTCATGCCAAAAAATAAGTTATATTAACCTTATTATAAATAAAATAAACCGCGAACGATTTAATTTCTGGAAATGAAATAAATTCAAAATATGTAATTTCACTGTGATTTTTATGAGTGGAATTTAGTTTTAACGTCGGCAATACTGATTTTTTCCCCCAATAACGAGCGAAAAGAACGAACGCCACGTACGTGATTGACGAGTCACTCACTCAATCATGCCGTCAAATGGCTGTCATTCTGATACTCGTTTGTTTGGCTTTGTTCCATGCGCTTGAGTTGTTTTGTGGTTTTCCTATTTTCTTACGACTTACGCTTGTTATACGGACTAACTACGATTCTTATTTACTCAAATACTTTCTGCTTGCCTACCGGATCCCGACAACTCGCCTTACACGACGAATATTAGATTTGTTCCCTTGGATACCCGATTTTGCATTTCGACATGGATCGTTGTGTTAACTGTGGTATTGCGTTTGGTCGCTGTGCTACTGTTGGCAGACGAGTTTTAAATGAAGAAATATTGGTTGTGATTTGACAATAGCGTATGACTGAAACAGTAAGTAATTTATTCTTGCCAATAATTTCAAAGTGAACTAGATGGTGGTTAAGATAAATGTTTATGCTATTTTGGGAGCATACAAGGGGTGAAATACATACACGATTCGTTTTGGGACATCATTAAGTGTAGTTTGTTTAAGTAATTTATTGAAAAGTCCAACGAAATAATTTAAAATAACATTCTCATAACCTAACGAAACTTTATATGACACTACTAAAATATCTTATAGCTTAACTTCTAGAAATACAAATGTTTTCAAATTTTAGGTGAACACTTCAATAGTATGTTACTTATAGAAAACACTATTTTAAAGTTGTTAACACCATAGCCCAGAAATGTATGGGACATTTTCTTAAGTTTTCACGTCGAAATAATTTTTAAATTAACTAAAATATACGCGATAATATCCGGTAAAAAGTGTTTTATTTAATGTATGGGACGGTATCTGCCTCCTTTATGGTCTGTGACACATTTCGTTCCAAATAAAGCTCGAACTTTACAATATTTTTTAGAATTTGCTTTTAAGTTAATAGAAATATATGACGTTTAAATTAAATTAATTTTCCATTTGTTAATTTATTTAAATAAATGCACATCAAAATGAAATAATCAATTATTTTTCTTAAATGTACAATACAGCTTAACTTAACTGTCATATTGACAATGTCCAAAATTGATTGAATTGAGCTGCACTTTCGTTTTTCCAAGTTAAAAATTGCCAAGATGTGCTATGAAAATTGATTGAATTTGACATATAACCTCGAAATATATTTTTCAATGTAACTTTTTTTCTGAATTGCTAAATTGCATTAAGTTGTTACCTTAAGTTTAGGAATTTAACACAATTTTTTCCCCGTCGTTTTTATATTTATACAAAAAAATAAAAAAAAAATCAATAAAAAACAGGTTGACACAGACACGACAGGTCATTGCATGTATGAAACATGGGCATTGTTATTTACTGTTGTCAACTTTGTTTATATAAAATTGCAAATCATTATAATTATGTTTGTGTCGTTCGGGGAAAAGAATAAAAACCACAGTAACGAACACGTTGATTTATTAATATACGGAGAAATATAATAAATATAAATTAATCTTATGTAACTTAGAAAGTTTTGTACATGATTTCGCCTCATAAATGTCTTCGGTTGAAAATGAAGACAAACGAAAATTAAAACCACAATAAAAAGGAAAAACTACATGGAATATAAAAAAGATCTTCGGTTTTTAGACTTGACGTGCCTCCAGAATTCTCCGGAAGTTTGGCTGTATGGATTCATTCCTTGTCTATTAAAATGAATTGGAAAAAAATACCAAAATATAGTTGACATGCCCAGTTCTTTTTTCATTTATTTCGCTTTGAAAACTGAAAAACAATGTTTTAAATGTACATGTTTAATAATTAATATATTAAAAATATTTTACTTTTTAGTATGTGAATAAAGTCGTTAGTTAAATTACCTTTGATTTAACTGTCAGAGTTAATAGCAATAGTGGTAAATAGTCCACTACTGCTTTTTCTTTAAAAAAGTCTTAAAATTAAAAAGTCTTTAAATTTTAAAATATATACATTGGAAGATTTTATAGATGAAAAGTTAAAAATATTGATGCACAATTTTTTTAAATATAACAAACAAAATATTTTTACAAAAAAATTCATCATAGTCTTTCCTTAAGATTCAGAAATTTGAAAATGTAATTGTCATGGATGTATTTTCATCAAGATTTTGTATTTTGCAATGCTAGATGAAAAGTCATCATATATTTCACCTTGTTGTTTTGGACGACATCACTTTATTATTGACAATAGCTGATCAATAGCTTTTTTTTTTCCTATTAAAAATCAAAGATAAAAGTGAATACAGATTTACTATCCTTTTTTCTCGCACTACACGGAGCTTTCTCACATAGCAGTGTTGTATACGCAACGTTACCTACTTCAGAACACGACCAGCGGTTGGAAAGCTCGGGTTCGATACACGATACTCAAATAGTTATATTCAAATTCAAATATAAATTTCTCAACATTGACAATTACTTGTCCTTATTGACGTCAAATAAAACATGACTCTACCACCAGTTCGGAAAATAGATGTATACTTGTGAACTCAACTCGATGCCAACTTATTTGTGAAAGTCAACATAAAGTTCAAAAAATAACATATTTTACATCTACGAATCTATAGGTTGTGTGTTACCATTTTATTTTTATGTATTTTTGACTATTTACTGTATATATTTTCCTATAACAACATTTTAGTTTCCTACCTCTTTTCACTATAAATACTCGAAGTATCTATGCACCGATTCAAGCTTCGTATATTTTGATTGCATTATTTCTAGTTATTTATATTATTCTATTTATATATATATTTATATTTATTGGCAATAATTATTAATTGAAGTAAAATATTGTAACATGAAAAAGGTTTTTTTAAGTAATAAAACAATTTTCATTAGAGAATGCCCAAAAAATTTGTCGCTACTTATTATTCATAAGCCGCAACCAACCGCGTGATAGCGTGTCAGCTTTCTAGGAAACCTCGAGTAAAATGTAAAGCGTTTGACTTGTTTTTGTCCTTCGTTACATAAAAGGGCGACTGTATGTCTGAATATCAAATTGCCTTTTCTGAAGGTCAATAGCATTTATAAAGAAAACTAGCGTTTCTGATGTAGCGCGTAAACTTTTATTTCTCACTAAAACTGGTGTGGTTTCACCATAGTAAATACTGATCCTATGAAATTTTTGGGAAATAATATTGTTTGTGATACTTCTAGATAAATTACATTTCTAATTAAGAAAGAGTTTCTAGATTCGCTCCATGATTCTCAGAATCGACGCACAGGAAAGGTTATTGCTTACATTATCTCAGTTTTGATATTTCTAAACACAAGTTCTAGGAAAACACAGAATCGCCATTTCAATAATACAGCAATTTCATGTGCACGAAAGTAGTATCGTACTCTCATCTTTCTTAGTGGGTACTTGGTACATCAATCCTACTTTAAGCACTGCAACAGTTCACCTGACCTCAGAGCGTTTCGGTTTAAGGGAACCAGTACAATTATAGTGACAATAAGCCTTTTTTATAAGCCTAGCCAGTAACAAATTTAGCAAGTGAAGTTCAACACAAAATGTATGAGTATTTAAACCTAAATATATGATACTTAATAATATAAAGTAACAGAATTTTATTGTTTCTTTAAGGGTCCCTTTTAGACACTCATGTAATATTATAAATAATAACAAAATTGCTGCTTTAATTAAGTACGCAACTTTGCTCGATATTAGACTTAATTGGTAAACATATTTCTTGGAGAGCAAATAAGCAGTATTATTGCGGAGTTTAATTTAGAGTACATATTTTGTTTTTTTTTTCATATTTTCAGTGCCAATGAAATTTGTTTATTGTATTACAAAGTTAAAGAACCAAATTTTGATTTGAATTAATTTATTGCATACATTGTTTCAGGTGTAAAGTGGCAGTAATATGACACAGCGTGCATGTGAGCTGCTGTGACGATGGCGCTGCGAGCGTGTCTCGTTCTTGTACTGCTGACGGTAAGTTAATCTATTATATTTTTTAAATTCATCAAAGGAAAACATAAGTTCAAAGTTTTAACGCACTATTATCGCTACCATAAACATTTATTAAAAAAAAATACAATTGAATTAGGCAGTAGTTGCTATTATTGATATTTTTGGCTTCTAAAATATATTTATTTTTCACCTATTATTGAGAATTAACTGAGAGATAGCTCTCGAGTGATAAGGCCATATTTTCTGTACGTAATGTTTATGTTTTGTAACTTTGTTTTTTTATTGGCAATAGAAAGTAAAACAAAGTTAATATCCTTAAAATACATTTTGGATAATAAGGCGATATCAAGATACACATGGAACCACCCCCCTTACTGTCTTATGCCCCCATGAAGGGAGTGTAAGAATCAAGCCTTCGCTTGTCTGGTATCAGGCTCATCAATATTCATTGATGTCAGAGCAGGAGATTTATTAGGCTAAGTCACATCATTACTGTGGACGAAAGGGTACATTTTTTTACGAAGAGTAATTTTGTTTACCACATTTTAGGGTACCGTTTTGTGGACAGTTTTCAAGGATAAATTCTTTGGTATTTTTATAGGGATTGAACTTTTATTAAACGCTGCTAACCTATGACCAGGTAAGACTTGTAAAAATCTTTATCAAATGTGTGAAGTTTTCAGGAACCATTCATTTTAAATATCCTCAATTATTAAAAAAAATCACTTTTATAATTAAACTCTCTCTTCCAATAACACTACTACCAATTATCCGGCAAGTAGCAAAAACTGGAATTCAAGCATTTTTGACGCGACTAAACTTCAAATTTGATTTACGCATAGAACGCAGTGCCATCCTTTACTGATAAGCCTATCGATCGGTTCACGATAACACGTCAATTTTTAAATATAACTTGTCAAGTATCAAATAAATATACTACAGTGCATGAGAACATCCATATTTTCTACTAGCAGCTTTTTTTTCAATAAAATGTATCGTTTCTTTTTTCGGAACACCATGATAAACTGATACTCTGACTTCCTGTGGAGTGTAGCAGTTTACCTGAAACCCCTTTGTCTGACATGCATCAAGCATAATGTAGATTGATAATTTTGGATTATAAAACCTTTTTAAGCTATTGACGCCATCTGCTATAAGGATTAAATGTGAAAGAGAAAAAATTGCTGGGGCAAATAGGGGACGGCGCACAGTAGGTCCATTATGAAAAACGTGGACATCCCCGGACATAACCGCAAGTCAGAATTTAGATGTATTTTTTTTCTTGAGCCGGGCCCATTTGGCGCGGTTTTGGGGTTCATATAATAGACCGAGTAAAAAAATATACCTTGTGCCGTGACTTGCCGCCCAGCGAGTAACGAAGCATTGAAAATTCAATATTAATTGCAGATTTTGCGAAAACTAGTCTTTTTAGCGGAATTATTTTTATAAATTTGTTGATGTTTGTTGTTGATGATGTATTTGTATGAAACTACTTTATGTGTAAAAATAATGAATTTGGAACTTTAATATTTCTCAATATGATTGCCCATAAGAGTCACTTATGTAACAAAATAAACCTTTAGTAAAGGTTAGTTGGACCATGAAGTATGTTCCATAAAGTGTAGTACAACTAATAATAATAATAATAAAAGAAGTCGATCAATTTATCAGGTTTCAAGTTGGACTTTATTCCATTCGTGGACATAGCAAAAATTGAACGCAAATCCATTTTTGCTATGATATACAATAGTTTCATAATGCTGATAAAAAGAGGGAAATTTAAATTTGGATCAAATATATTTTTACTTTTAAATAATCGAATTTTCAAAATAAATAATAAATCGCCAGAGTTCCATAAATAAAGTCTTTTTTCGCAAAAGTTTCTGAGTGGCCTGGTATTATGTAGCGTTTCCATATGTCCCTGATCAGTTTTACAGCTTGTTGCAAATTTTGAAATTAATATATTGCTGTATTTTTAGGAATATATATTTTTGTTTCAATACTATTATATTTTTTAAATCACTTTTTAATGATAATAAACTGTTTTTTTTTTTCTAAAATAAATATGAATATCTTACAAATTCGAATGTTGTGTTCCCAATTATGTGGATTTGTAGCTCCTACTCAGCAATCTGTATTCTGTTCTAGCTCATCATAAATTGTATATATTTGGCTGTTTTCATGTAATTGACTGAAATTAATGTTAAATAAACAAGGCTTACTTTAGAGCACATATTAACTAAGACTTAGTTATACAAATGTTTACAATTTAATATCCCGTTTTAGCATGCAAAATGGTATGAACGTTGAATATATCTTTGGGTACCTAACGTAATAATCGACCAGCACTGAAAATTTGCATCTAACACAAATTAGCCAGAATTATGTGTGGTGGCTAGGATGTGTCTCTCACATCGGTGTTTGCGGATATCCGATGTTATATTTTTATTTTAAACCAATGCGAATAGTGGTATCATGTTTTATGTGTATCTGTGAAATGTATCGCCGTCGTTGCTTCAAAAAATCTACAGATTTTAGTTTATTACATTGACTTTTCAATTAACATATGTGATATAGTTTTCTTTGAAACTGCGCACAGTTCTTTTATAATGATAATTAAAATCTAGATATTTACAAAAATAATACAATACTTTAATTATCCTGCCACAAGTCATGTCATTTTTCTATCAAAGAGCTACTGAGCCCATTTTCAGAAACAGTCCCAACAAAACTTTACAGTTTACCTCAAATAAATATTCGTTTCATTTAGGATTGCAACTTAACTTAAATATCCGCAGCCGGGTCATCACTATCCGTCCAAAGCTTAAACGAAGTTATAAGGACACAGCAAGTGGAGTGCTAAATTGCTAGGCGCTGAGACATTAATTACTTTTTGAAATGGATCTCTGGAAGTGTCACAAGCGGTTAGCTCTCTGTCACGTTCTGAATTTCATTTATTTGTCAGGGTTTTAAAGTTGTGTTTATAATGTGTTTTAAGTTGAGCGAAACACGAGAGGAATTCTTTTCTTTTTGTTTTGGAAAAGTAGTCGTCAGTTTTTGATTCAATTCGTGGTTTTTATAAAGCGTATTTTTGTGTTCTTTTTATTAATAACTTTTTATTTGAGATTATAAAGGTATTTATTAAAATAGTCATAATTTCAAATTGCTTACAATAATAGTAGAAAATAAAATAAAATAAAATGGCATAACTTTATAAAAAAATAATAAAAGAATAAAGCAGTAATCATGCAGTGCCGTGCGTCGATTCCACAATTGTGTGTGGAATGTACAGATTTGGAAAAAGTAATTATTAATGTTAATTCTATATGAAAAAGTCATTCAATATATTTTTTTCTATTAATGATAGAAAATGAGAAATAATAACTCTATTTCGTATCTTATAGAAACTATCAATATAGAAATAAATATACAATGAGAATTAGTTTCAGCACATTGGCGTCAATAACCTGTATTACTGGAGTAAACGTGTGTTGCAATATATCGCCAGAATGTCATCAAACTGAAATATCGACACGTTCACATTGAAAGGAATAGAAACATCCATTAGTTCAAAACCATTTGATTAATTAAATGATATATTTATCTCAGTTTTAAAGTAATGTTACAGTTTTTATAGTGATCATTAAAAATAATTCTTTTTACCTTTTCAAATATAGGCCTTTATTTTTTTAAAGACGAGTCCAATAAATAAAACAAAGAAATCCTTCCTCAAATTAATCTATCTTTCATCACATCATCAAATTCAACCCTACTTCTACCGCAAACGTTCAAGCAATAACACTTAAAAGGATCACAACATAATGTAAGAAGGAGATTGCTTCTTGTCAATATAATATTTATTGGGGTATGCTATGTACGGCGCGCAACGGATATTGCGTCCAGGGATCTTTTTGGCCCGATCTCATCATATTAAGGAGGTTAGGGTTGATTTGGTCTTTGTGAAATTTGACACAAAAGAATGAAGATTTTTGTTCAGAAATTCTATTGAGGTACCAAAATTAATACGTTATTTTAAAAAGCAAAACTTTTTACGTTCAATATTACTAGTTCCTTTTTTACAGATTTAAAGCGGTTTATTTATTAATACTCGACATGAGATGACAAAAAACAAAAAATTTGCATGGCATGTTTGGATCTATACATATTAAATTAACGATATTTGTGGAGACCAGGCCATAAGGGGACAGTAGACAAAACTGGCTGTACATTTACAAAATAGCTAAAAAATAAGGCTAAGATTAACAAAACAGTATAGAACGTATGTAAAATAATATTTTTGTCATATCGTTTTATCCGCTTTAATAAAAGGAGATTATTTTTGGCCAAAATGAGTGCAACCCTAGAACACCATAAAGGGCTTAGGGAAGATTTTATGTGAGAATGAGGCAATTCGTTTGATTACCATTTTATTTTGGTGTTGAATAAGTCAGGCTTGATTATATTTGATCTTTCAATGTTTGAACAGTGGTAATATTATGGTGGTGCATAAAATATTTGTATTTATTTTTGTATTTTTTTAAAAGTATATATTTTGTGATTATTAAAGAACCTTTTTATACAATGTACTGTCAAGGTATTCCACATCTCCTGGTATCTGGATGTGGTCTGGAAAAATAGATGTTTTTAATACTAGCTAAAACGGAAGGATGTAAGAAATTAGTAATCCATGAGTTCGAAAAAACATCACTCACTCTAAAAATTTTGTTCCGAGAAAACCGATTTGGTATTCAGTTTGTAATCCTGATCATGACAGCAATATTCTACCCACATACCACTTGGGCTAACACTTGGGCTGTGTTAAGATTAAGCAGCCGTTCAGTGTTAAAAAAGATTTCATATGTTTTTTATCAAACTTATCGAACTTGCATCTTGAAAGGAGGCAATTTCATCACTGAAGCGCAAACAAAGTCATGATTGCGATTTTGCGCGGAAGAAAGTAGGTAACCAAATCGGTATCTCAACAATCTGCAAATTCAAGTTTACCAAATCAATACTCTCTCATTAACCATATCTCACGTGAATGAATTATTTGAGATAGCTCGTTTATGTACACGATACTGTTACTCACGTGTCACAAAATACCAGCCGATAAATCAGAAAAGTGATCGGATGTCCCGGGCTTTGATGATTCGCACACCGACTATTAGTCTAGCTCAGTGTCAGCAGAAGGTACGCAACATGGTCAGAAATGTCAGGTACGGTACATGTCAGGTGGGTTCGTGAACCAGCTGAAAAACTGTTTGATTTATTAAAACCTATAGGTTTATTTCCAAGAATGGTTGATGTTCTTGCACGAGAAAATCACTTTTCTTAACTGAACCGATAAAGTAGTTGCGCACCCTACTTTATCGGTTGCAGAACTTATCCTTCAACTGCTTAAGATGTATCGTTATGTGTCACCTTGGCATTAAATTATTAACCAGGCTATGATGAAATGAGTATTTTCTGAATGAATGTTTGATAAAATCCACTTCATAGTAATATCTAAAGCTTTTCAACACGAAACTTTTAACGAACAAAATTCGAGAGTTTCAAATTCTAATCCGCTCAAAAACACAACTAGCGCAACATTGCCAAACAAACTGAAATAAAACTGTGATAGCCTTGATGCAAGCAAAATTTTTTTAAAGTTTATTACGGTATGGTTAGTTTTGGAAAGAAAATAAGTTTATATTCTAAAAATATAAAAATAAATATAGTTTTTTTTATTCATTTATCTGATTTTAAAACAAAATATTTCAATTATGAGTTACAGGAAAAAATAGTGGAATATGCGATTTTATGAAATATGGCCAGAATATACGATTCTCGAGTCGCTTGCAATTATTTTAAACAAATTTTAAAATATCCTTAATTCTTAAGAAAAAATACAGGTATATTTTTTTTCTAATTTTTGATTTTCCCATACTGACCCATCTCTGTGGATCACCCCGTTTATTTGTCATATTTTTGGCAGTCGATGGGGATTTTTTACAGGTGCTAAGTTAAGAACTGTACCGTCTACTTCCAAGTTGGAGATGCAAAAAAGCTTGAATTTCTTTCATTGTGTAAGACTATCATTTTAAGGCTTAAAAAACAACAATATCTGGGTTCTTTGGTGATTTGAATATATGTAGCGTGCAATAAATTGACAACTAACGGAAACTGCTACGTGGATAAGCTATTTTCATCGTCTTCTTGTGCTATTTCAACATAATAAATGATGTACTTAACTATTTTAATCAAATTGCTATTCTAAAAAGCAAATAATTTATATGTAAAGTTTCTGTTGACGCAACAATCCGGTGCGGCATTGACAAAGTTATTACAGTACGAAAACTGCTGTAAAAATTTTGATAAAAACAAATAGTTCCTAGATTTTGCAGTGCCTGGTATTATTTGGTACAAGAACCAAAAAAAACTTATTGAATAATAGATGAAATGAGTTCGTTTGTCTGAAACTCAACGACCCGTCTATCGCCGAATACGGTCGTGAATAAATAATGTTATAATACAGCCTTCATTCGGCGAGGCCGCAGAAATGCTAAAGATTTTTCTATTTTATTAAGTTAGATCCTGTCATTTGATCAATGACGGAGTTTAAGTATTAAGATTGGTTGACAAACTTTAGAACAAACTTTTTCAATACGAAGCAAAAATTCCGTCTTGTTTTTGTCTTTATCAATAAATTATTGTGACGCAATTAATAGAAAGCGCAACCAGAAACATAACAATATCTTGGTTAGTGGATTGGTCATTCAAATCGGAAAAAAACATTGACAAAAAAATGTTTTGGTTATTAAAACTTAATTAAAGGAGTAATGATAATTTAATTTTGGTTTGTATACCGACATACGACTTAAGTTGACTCTATGTGAGAATTTAAAAAAAGTAGTTAAATAAAATGAAATATGAAATTAAAACTTCACAAACGCATTAAAACTTCGTCATTTTGATATTTACTTAACTTTTTTTTTAAATCTTATTTCTAAAAGAGGCTTTTATTCCATGAGAATATGTTAGCCTCATCATAACCTATACTTAAGTTAAAACAAAACTCTAATTATAATATATCTGAAGGATCAGATACAGAGGCTTTTTATTTATTTTACTTAAGGCAATAAGGAACTAAGGCCATAAAACTCTAGGAAAACTAAAGACTACTTCAAAAATAAACTAACTTTTCTCAACAGATATTAATAACATTAAACAATGTATTGCAACTGAGTTAAATTTGAACAAAAGTAACCAGAAAAATAATACAGTTAGTTACATGTCAAAAACTTATCTCATACGGGGCAATTTTCCAAAACGTCTGAAGATAGGGCAAATTATCAATATCTAGCACACGAGATGAAAAATCTGCAGTCAGCAGAGGATCGTGGCACGAATAGAGAGATAGTGCCCTGTTTACAATTTTGCGTATTTTAAAGATAATGAAATGAAATGAAATGAAATATTTATTTCTCAACATTGACAATTACTTGTTCTTATTGATGTCAAATAAAACATGACTCTATCACCAGTTCGAAAATAATTTACATAGTCTCTTTATGTCTATACAAAGTTATTCTTATCTGCATCCGTTAGCTCGGCAAGTCTCCCCCAAGTATCCAAACGACGAACACCCTCAAATGGCACCCGTTCATGAGTTAATGCGGGATCCAGCCATCGCCCTCCTCAACCATATTAGAGGGAAGTGAGCGACCCGTCTTCGACGCTACCATAAAAAGACGTACTTTAGTGACAATGACGCTTTAGATATTCATCGGAACGAAGAACTTGACGAACAAACAGACACATTAAACATGTTTTGTTACAAATACTAGTAAAATCCTGTTATTGAGGGGATTATACCCAAGGGATTTTATCATCCAAATAATCTGATAGTTTATAATATGCTTTGGCACACAACTTTTGCTTTATAGTTTCTTTGAATTGTCAATAGGAAGACCTTGGATATCCTCAGGAACCTTATTATAAAAGCGTATACATTTGACAGTTGACCCATGAATGGGTTAGTGACTTTATGAAGCCTACTATTATGACCTGCCAGCATATTTTTCCTAGTTGCATCATTTTTATTTTCAGAATTTATTTATAAATGCCATCATGTGGAACTTTTTGTTACAAAAAAATACATTGTTCTTTTATTTTTCTACCGAAGTTAATTGCTTTAGTTTTACGGGGCGACATTATACATTTTTACATATTGCAGAAGGATTATACATTATAATAATATCTTGATAGAATTTCTTTATTTCATTAAATATAGAACTAAAAAGCAAACGCACTTAAATACGAAATAAATAAAAATATTTCATTGTCAGTAGCAACTTTACCATCAAGTCACTTGCCTTGCAAACGCCCCACAACAAGTTGGCAGACCCCACTATCACGTTCCGCTACTTACCTAGATATAATTATTTGCCCCAAACTCTCGGACGAAACGAGGACTCTTATTCAATTTACCTTCAAAGGAGGTAAAGAGAAACTTACTGATGTTATGAAGATTGTATCTACTTAAATGTTTCTTATTACGTGCTTTTTAGACTCATTCCTAGGCAGCTTTCGTTGCAGCTTCACGGTTGTAAATTTATCTGGGGTACCTGTAGTGATGTTTGAGCTGAGCCATAGCTTGATTGCCATAGTGCTTGCCACTGACTGTTACGTTTTCATGTAATTTTTTAGACATTAACTACTTGTCAGGTCATTGTGAATTTTGGAATATATATTGCCAGGGTCACAAAAAGGGAATAATATATATTTTTAAGAAATGTGACAGTAAAACCGCAGCCACAGTGATCCCATAATTTATTGCAACATTTTACTTTAAACGTTGAAGTTAATTTGAATGTTGGCTTAGAATTTTATGGTTGTGCTATAAACATTACAGTAGTATACTGTAATTGGCGTAATACATTTGGATAAATTAGTGATTTAGGTAAAATTGCTTAAACTTCATATTAAAAATCTTGTAATTTACTATCTTTTATCTTCTTTAAATCTTCTTTAAAAATATGAAATATCATAAAACACACAGGCTAGTCTAGTGAACCTAGAAAATATGTTTTTTGTACAGGAGTTTATTATGAAGTGAGAGGTTGCGCTAAGCAAGGATCCTTGTAAACGTTTCATACAAATGGTTCTAGTGCCAGTAATTTGTTTTTTCTAGACTCAAGACTTTCTTCACACAAGAACACGACGATTATTTCAGTGAGCTCTACTGAAATATGTTTTCGTCACAAAAAGACATTTATCTAACATGTCTTTTTCTAGATCTTTCTCGTTTTGATATTCTCTTACCACTGTAATATCCGTACTGTGCTCTCCACGATTTAGCTGCTAGTAATAACAAGTATCGTTAGCAATTCTGAATGTTTTTTTTTTATAGGCACGAATGCTATTTATCTAGAATCCAGTACCTTTCAAAATTTACAATCTACTACCTATTCAAATTTACCTATTCAGCAGTAATTTGCTTTTCTAGGCATACCATTTCTAGGCACAACTGTAAATTTACCTCAACATACATGATACGTACGGCCCTGTCTCTCACATCACAGTGAGGCGACACAGCTATTGTGCGCGTGTTATCTCTTGTCACAGACGTCAGCTGGACACAATGAATGGAGCATTTTTGTGAGTTGCTATTTGGATGATATGAAAAGGATTCTGAGTGGCAACAGGGCAGGTTTTTGATAATTGTTACGTTTAGTGTAAAACTATAATTATATTTACATTAAAAAACGTATCATTATATCGATTAATTGTTTGTGTATCTTCGAATATTACCTACTTATATGTGGTAGAATCCACTTATATTCTTTAAATTGATGGATATTTTGTCGAAAATATATATCTGTGTCGCAAACTGAAGTTAGAAATCCGATTTAAAAACTTCATTGTCAAAGCGAATCGATTTCCCGGCTTGGACTGTTATAAAGAATGCCCCTGCCGTACCTCATTTGTACGATAAAGTTTAAAAAGATACATTAATACTACATCCCATTGAGAATAGCCAAGAAAATTTTGGATGAAATCAATATAGAAAATTGTTTATCACAAAATCCAAAATAGAAATTTAGTATTTTTTATTATAAGTAATTCAAAATGACATTACAAACGCAATACACGCATTCTGAGTAGAATGTTTGGTTCACAA
Organism: Marasmarcha lunaedactyla; assembly: GCA_923062675.1. NCBI lineage: Eukaryota > Metazoa > Arthropoda > Insecta > Lepidoptera > Pterophoridae > Marasmarcha > Marasmarcha lunaedactyla. Next base: position 2,834,865 of record OV281359.1, read on the forward strand.
TTATCATTATTTATTATAAGGTAACCAAATAAAAATAATAATAAAAATTTATATCAAAAACAACTTTTTACATTTTAGGTAAGTGATTGAAGTCACGCAGTAAGCAAAAAATGCCTATGACAGGTGACAACGCTCATCCGTAGCTACTAAGGGTACTAATTAGATTACAATTTACATACATAATACATAATATAATAAATTAATTTTTACCTGAACATTTATTTTTCCTTATGTTAGTGATTATTTGTATGTATTTTATAGCAACTATTTCATTATGATACTAATGACTCACTTTAAAATTAGACAATACAATGTATTTTAACCACAACCACACGGGCACCACATGTCTTAAGGTTTTAAATATCCAGATTAGTTTCCTTACTCTGGCAGTGACTTGATCTAGATGCGGATGTCAAAAGAGCCGTTGATCGATCATCACGCCTAAGTATTTTGTCATTTTTTTCCATTTCAGGACAGTTACAATTGATGATCAATCAAAATACTCAAAACCCGCAATGTTTATTAGTAGTTTCTAAAATCTATACTAACAAAATTCTGAAATTACCCCTCTGTATGAAACTTTACGAAATCATGTCAAAGCTCTTCTCCATATACGGTTTTCACAGTACGAACTGTTGTATCCAGTATCTTCCGGATTGGAGTAGTTAATTATTGCGACACGTAATCATGACCTTGCAGTTAGACAGACAGCTTGGCGTGTATGGTTGGCTGTATATTAGGTCTTTACCTATGAAATTGCCGTCAGACCTCATCTGCGTCCGGACCCGTTCGGACGTGTTTGACGGTCGCTCCCGGCTGCCGAGTCACGATTGTTGTCTCACGACTCCACTCGTATCAATACTCAAACGCCACTCTCAGATCCGTTCTGCGTCCGGCCCCGTTCGGACGTGTTCGCGGTCGCTCCAGCAGTTGAGTCACGATTGTCGTCTCACGACGTCAACTCGTAGCAACACTCATACGCTGTTAGCCTCTTTAGGGCTTACTCTGTGGCCGGTTTCGATCGGCTGCAAGTAAGTCGGTCTCTTGCACAGCAACAACAGAGCGGAGCTTACCGCGGTCGATTAAATTCGATAGTGGTTCGCGAAGCTCGGTCTGTTTTTCTGGCTGCGTACTTGACGCTTGGCGCTTGCTACGTAGTCAGAGACTCGCTCTGCGGCCGGCCCCTGGCCGGTCGTAACGTAGTCAATCCTGCACTCTGTGCACCCTCGAAGTAAAAACCTCACCTGGTGAGTGCAGCAACAACAGGGTTGAGCTTTCCACGGTCGATTAAATTCGATAGTGGTTTGCAAGACTCGGGCTGTCTTTCTGGCTGCGTACTCGACGCTTGGCGCCTGTACGTAGTCAGAGACTCGCTCTGCGGCCGGCCCCGGCCGGTCGTAACGTAGTCAATCCAGCACTTTTAGTGCAACCCAACTCCGTCAGGTCTACGGCCGGTTTTTGTTGTCAATTTATTGACGACACACTCCGTAGTAGACTCGCGTTTGATCAGGTGGATACTTAACGGTGACAACTAAGCCTGATAGCGTTGCCCCGGTGCGCTTCCAAGGCCCTTCAGGCCAAGGAGAAACCGGCTGACCCGATCCCATTGCACTTGGGCCTTTCCCAGGGTGACGGTACAGTGCTGTCCGAGCTAGGGGCACCACTTCGCGTCGTCCCCAGCCCCCCTACCGCGGGTAGGGAGGTTTAGGTGCTAGGTTTGCTAGGATCTTAGGTACTAGGCATCCTTTATTATATTTACATTTATTTATTTATATTATTACCCTCCCTTATGGATCCGCTAAGCGCTATTAACGCGTTCACCCAGGCGCTTGCTGCGATAGGCGTCTACATCCCGAATGACATCATAACGCAGGCCTTGCAGGCATCAATCGCGTCCCCGGCCCCTCAGGCCTCAACCCCGGCCCCTCAGGCCTCAAACCCGGCCCCTCAGGCCTCAAACCCGGCCCCTCAGGCCTCCGACGTCGAGACCCCTCAGGTCTTAAGCTCTCCCGCCTCGTCCGAGATGGACTGCGAATCGGTCGCATCCTCTCACGCGTCGCGTCGTAAGCGTACCGCTCCCGGGAGTGACTCCGAACCCGCGTCTGACACGTCGTCAGATGCCGTCACATTAACCGGCTCTCCTGAGCCCGCGTTCCAACTCGTCGCCAAGCGCTCCAAGAAGCGCTCTAAGAAAGCTTCGGTATCTTCAATACCCGAGCCCTCCCCGGTGTCTTCAACACCAGCCCCCGCGCCGTTAAAATCGCTCGTAGTAACCGCGTCTCCGTCGGTCACATCGAAGCCAGCGACGCGCTGCGCTCCCGTCCCGCCGAAGCCTCAGCTCCCTCCGCCCGTATTCCTGCGTGAAAAAGCGCGCTGGACCGCGGTCTCCAACTTGTGCAAAGTGCACAAAATTAATTACTTGAAAGCCGCCAACGCTGGCGATACAATCAAAATCCAATTAGCGACCGTCGTCGACTTCCGCGAGTTTACCAGATTACTCGGATTAAACCAAATCGCATATCACACCTACGCCCTCCCGGAGGAGCGTAAGATCCGCGCAGTATTACGGGGCGTCCCGTTCGAACTCAGCAACGAAGACATTCTTGATGACCTTAAGTCTCAGGGTTTCCCGGTCACAGCAGTGCACAAGATGCACTCCAACCGCGGTAGGCGTTTTCCGTTAGCGCTAGTAATCCTGTCCAATACCCCCGACTCGAAGGAGATTTTCAAAGAGGCTCGCACAATCTGCGGACTCTCGAACATCTCCGTCGAGCGTCCCAACCCCCGTGGTCACCCTGGGCAGTGTCACCGCTGTCAGCTATATGGCCACGCAGCGGCTAACTGTTCAGCTCCCCCCAGGTGCGTAAAGTGCCTGAATCCCCACTTCACCAAGGAGTGCACTCGCACTCCCGAATCCACTTCCCCCCCTGCCTGTGTGCTATGCGGCCAGTCCGGCCACACAGCAAACTACAGGGGTTGCCCGCGCGCTCCGCGCTCCACCACCAAGAGGGTCGCGCCTAAACCGGAGCCGCCACTCACTCCTGCTAACTTCCCGCCGCTGCGCAACCGGGGTCCCCCGGAAGCAAAGCCCGTTCAGCCGACGCCTACTCCGGCTCTGTCTTGGAGGCAGCGTCCGGCCGTCCCGCCTGCACCTTCCCGACCCATCCCAGCTCCCGTAGCTCCAGTAGGGCCGCGTCCCGCGTTGTCATCTTCCCCTCAGTCGTCGTTGGCTGAGGACATGAAGACCGTGTTCGACGTCATCCAAAACGTCGACATTAACGAAATTTCCGTACTCGCACGTAAACTGCGAGCCGCCCGCTCTCCTCAAGAGCGATTATTCGCGTTAGCCGAGCATCACTCGCTCCTAAGTTCGTTGTAAATTCTTTTATTTTTGTAAATTTTAAATAAATAAATTTTAATGTCTAGACCCGCGAATCCCGCGTCCAGTCGTATTAAACCTAATGGCTTATCCCTAGTATCTTTTAACGCTCGTAGCCTTAATACCAACCTTCCCGAGATTAAACTGTTCCTTCAGAACAAAGAACCTGACTTATTCCTTCTCCAGGAGACATGGCTTACTCCAAACCGCTCCAGGGGATTCGCTATACCTAAGTACGCGTTTACTCGCAACGATAGGCCCAACTCCGACGGTTACGGCGGCACCGCTATTTATTACAAAAGAGGCTTCCATTGCTGTCCTCTCCCTACCCCTCCTCTCCTCAACATGGAGGCCACTGTGTGTAGATTGGCTATGACTGGTCATCCGACCATCATCATAGCTTCAGTCTACATACCTAGTGGTACCAGACCAATCCGCAGCGACTTTGAGGCCATTCTCGCCCTCGGCCATTCAGTCATTATGTTCGGAGACTTTAACTCCAAACATACTGACTGGACGTGCCTATCGACCAACACCAGCGGTATCGCTCTCCTCGACATCACCAACTCCCTTGACTTAGACGTCATATCCCCCATCACTCCCACTCACTATCCCAACAACCCGACCTATTCTCCTGACATCCTCGACTTTGCAATTATCAAGCGAATCAATCTTGATCTCAGGTCCATCGAACCGCTCGATGACCTAGGCTCCGACCATCGCCCCGTCTCCCTCGTGCTAGGCGCGCCTAACGTTAACGTCACACCGCCAAAGACCTTTACCAACTGGAAAGGCTTTAAAAATACGTTAGTTTCAGCCTTAGAGGCACCGAACTCTCCGCTCGCGATTTCGCCCGACCAATTAGACAGCCCGATTAAAATAGATTCGATAGTCGATAATCTCACTGATGCTATCAACTCAGCCATCAGCGACAACGTAATCATTGCTAAGCAAGGCAAACCCGCGCTTCCCTTAGCCGTTAGCAATCTCATTAAAGCTAAGAACGCGGCTCTCCGGAGAGCCAAGAAATACCCCACGCCCGCATATAGAACAGCTGCGAATCAGCTTCAACGTAAAGTTAGGTCTCGCCTCGCGGAACTCCGTGACACTCAGTTTAACGATCTCATGGAGAATATCTCCCCGTCCCACCAAGCGTATTATCGAATGGCCCGAGCTTTACGCGTAGACACCGCCTCTCACGTTCCTCCTCTCACTCGCCCCGACGGCACCATTGCCTTCGAAGTCGAAGAGAAAGCCGAATGCTTCGCCGACAGCATAGCGGCACAATGTTCGCCCAGCACGCAACCCGCGGATCCCTCCCACATCCAGGCGGTGGAGGACGAAGTTCTCCGCAGAGAATCTCTCCCTATCACCGACGACCCCGTCACAGTCTCTAATGATGAAATCTTGCTTCTCATTAGAAAACAAAAGTCCAAAAAGGCTCCGGGTGCGGATGGAATTTCCAACCACGCACTCAAGCACCTGCCACAGCAGGTGCTTACCTTGTTAGCTATCATCTTCAATGCCTGCTTCGACCATAGCTACTTTCCAAAAGCCTGGAAAGAAGCGACAGTCATAGGCATTCCCAAGCCGGGTAAACCTCTGAACATCCCGGCTAATCACAGACCCATCAGCCTCCTCAAGGCAATGTCTAAACTTCTCGAAAGAGTCATACTCTCTCGAATGCGGAACCATCTGTTTCCAACGGATGGCGACCCTCTCATTATTCCCCACCAGTTCGGCTTTCGCGCTAAGCACTCCTGCCCTCAGCAAGTCCATCGAATCGTCGAGTACATTCTCGAAGGATTCTATCCGCATCGTAAAAAATCAATCGCGGTTCTCTTTGACGTAGCCAAGGCTTTCGACAAAGTCTGGCACAGCGGTCTCGTTTTTAAACTCTATAAAATAGGCTTACCGGTTCGCCTAGTCAGATTAATCGCGTCGTTTCTTAAAGACCGTACGTTTCGATTCAAACATGAAGGCACGCTCTCCGCGCCTCGTCCCATAAAGGCTGGAGTCCCGCAAGGCTCAGTCCTCGCCCCTCTGCTGTACACCGTGTACACTAATGACATGCCCATCCCGCCGAAAGGCGTCGAACTCGCCCTCTTTGCAGACGATACCGCCCTTTACACTAAAGGTAAAATAATCCCGTATAACATCACCAGACTCCAAAAGGCCGTAAACGCCCTCGGTGTTTGGTTTCAAAAATGGCGTATCGATGTCAACCCAGAAAAGAGTTCTGCCATTCTATTCGACCACAAACGTCGTAATCGCCGCAACGATCCCCACATTCGAATGTTAGGTATTCCCATCCCCTGGAAGCGCAGTATCAAATACTTAGGCGTCACCTTAGATCAGACGCTTTCTTTTAAGCCACACGTCGATAGAGTAACGAAACTCGCGCGTTTCTACTTAAGCCGCTTAAATAGTATGATAGGTAGAAAAAGTAAAATGTCTTTTAGAAATAAACGTACGCTTTATAAGGTCTGCGTTAGACCCGTCATGTCATATGCTTCGCCAGTCTTTGCCCACGCCAATCCCTCCGTCCTGTATAAGCTGCAGGTAGTTCAAAATCTCTTCTGCCGCAGGGCCACAGACGCACCTTGGTATGTGCGCAACGCGGACCTGCACAGAGATCTTGAACTGCCTACAGTGCAACAGCACTTCAAAACACTCTCAGAATCGTTCTTCAAACGCGCCGAATCCCATCCCAATCATCTTGTTCGAGATTCAGTCTCATATACTGCTCCTGTGTTAGATTCGAAATTCAAAGTCGCTAGGCCGAGAAACGCGCACACGGGCGAACCTTCGCAGTTAACTTTAGCTCTCGAGGCCCTTCAGGCCGCAAATCCTAATTCTAACGTAAATTCTAATTCTAACGTAAATCCGAATTAATGCAATTTTTATTTTTCATTTTTTATGTTTTATTTTTACTTTTCATTTTTGAGCACCTTCAGTGCTATGTGAATCTCAGCGGGTGACCCCTTAAGGGCCCCGCTGGCGCGGCCTCTTTCTCCAATTGGCCGTCGTTCAGATGAAGGCTGAGTGGCAAAAATGCACGAGCCGACAGGGGGTTTTTTAGTGGGTATGGTTCTGGTAGGCGTCGGGACGAGTCCCACATAACTCCGATCGCGCGCGCGGAGTATGCGTCAGAGCATTTTTTATGTCCTCCTGCCCTTCCCGTGGAGGGGAACCAAAAAAAAAAAAAAAAAAAAAAAAATTGCCGTACAGTCTCGGTTTGCGTGCGGATTCGTTCGCACGTCGATCGCAGACGCTTTTTCCGCTCTCTAGTCCCCGCACTAGTTGAGCACCCCAAATTTCAGGGATCGTTTTCACGACCCAGGCTTCGTACCGTATTTCCTAAATTTCATAGAAAAGTCGTTTTCACGACTAATCTCGTTCGCCGCCTGCTGCCCGACGTCGCCGACTGCGTCGCCGTCGCCGCTCCGGCAAGATCTGCGTTCCAGAACTTCGAGTCTTCGTGTTCGAGTAAGTTATCCGCGTCGTTTCCAACCGCCCTACTGCGTGTAGGGTGGTTTTAGGAAGTTAGTCATCGTTGTTAGGTTCATAGTATATATATTTATATATTGTTGTCCCTCCCCAACCCCTCCGCAATGGCTTCCCTAACCTTTGATGAGGTTAGGGATCAGCTATTTGAACTTTTCCGTGCTGAAAAATTCTATACAAATGCCGAGAAGTATTGTTTCGTAGATACTCTTATCCCTTTTTTCATGAAGATAATGTCCAAAACGGCCCCTCAGGCCACCTCCGTCCCTCAAGCTACTCAGACCACTCTGGTCTTAGGCCCTCCCGCGTCCCCTTCCTCCAGTGACATGGAGTGTGAAGTAGACGCCCCTCCGCGCCGCAAGCGCGCACCCGCGACCGAGTCATCCTCGGACGCCACCCCATCTGGCCCTGAGCCACCCTCCTTCACCCTAGTTAAGAAGCGCTCTAAGAAGCGCTCAAAACAAGCCCCGGCGTCCTCAACGCCCGTCCCGGTGTCTTCAACACCCACCGCGGCGACTTCAACGCCAGCTACCCCGGTGCATACAACACCCGCGCCGGCCTCTTCTGCCAAGGCCAAGGTCCCACCACCCGTGTTCCTTCGGGAAAAGGGTAAATGGTCCGAGGTCTCGACTTTGTGCAAAGAGCACAAGATCCACTACACCCGAGCGACCAACTCGGGTGAATCTATTAAAATCACCGTCTCGTCGATAGACGTTTTCCGTGCTTTGATAAAGCTCCTCACTGATAAGCAATATGCTTATCACACTTATGCTCTGTCAGAAGAGCGTAAGTTCAGAGCGGTACTCAGGGGAGTCCCGTTCGAATTATCGAACGAGGCTATCCTGGAAGACCTGCAGTCCCAAGGCTTCCCGGCACTTGCGGTGCATAAAATGCACAGCAAGTACGGGAAGCAACACCCTCTCGCCTTGGTGGTTCTCACCAACGTCCCCAAGTCCAGGGAGATTCTCAAAGGGGTTAGCACCATTTGCGGCCTCTCTGGGATCTCGATCGAGGCGCCTCATCGCCGCGGTCATCCCGGCCAGTGCCACCGGTGCCAGTTGTACGGGCACGCGGCGGCCAACTGCGCCGCTCCGCCCAGGTGCGTCAAGTGCCTGGTCCCTCATTTTACAAAGGAGTGCACTCGCACTCCTGAAACTCCCTCTCCTCCCGATTGCGTGCTTTGTGGCCAGTCCGGCCACACCGCAAACTACAGGGGCTGCCCCCGTGCACCCCGTTGCATGCGTACTAATTCTAAGAGGGCGGCACCCAAACAGGCCCCGCCCCTTTCTCAGGAAAACTTTCCGCCGCTGCGTAGCCGGGTTCCTCCGGCTGCAAAGCCTACCCAGCCCAAGCCTGCTCCAGAGAACTGGAGGCACCGCCCCGCTGCACTAGCGAATCCCATCCTGGCTCCTCGCCCATCCAATATCACTCCTCAACCCTCCGTAGCAGACGATATGCGTATCGTCTGCGACGCTATCAAAAGTGTCGATGTTAGAGAGATTGCAGTCTTAGCCCGTAAACTTAGGGCTTCACGTACTCCGACAGAGCGTTTGCTAGCTCTGGCGGAACATAGTTCCCTTCTCAATTCATTATAGGTTCATTTAAATGAATTGATCCCTAAATTATGCTTCGGCCGACCTCCGCGCAGCCCCGGCTTCACCGGAGGCTGCCCCGAACGGCCACCAACTCATGTCCCTTTGAGCACCTTCAGTGCAACTTTCACTACAGGCGGAAGACCCGCTAGCGGGTCTCCGCCAGCGCGCCCAACTTCCCGACGGGTGTCGCTTCCGATGAAGGCTAATAGTATACGCTTACTACAGCCAACAGGTGGTTTTTAGTGGGTAGGTGCCATTCTGGTGAGTCCCACATAACCCCCCCGCAGAGGAATTTACCTGCGGGCGGGTATGCATGACGCATCTTCCACCTCCCTCCCGCGAGGGTGCCTCGGCAGCAAAAAAAAAAAAAAAAAACAAGAAATTGCCGTTTTTCACGAAATAAATGAAGCGTAATTTTTTTTATATATTTTTTATTTCTATTAATCAAAATAATCACCTATGCAATCAATGCATCTTTGCCAACGGATTGGTAGTTTATTGATGCCTTTCTTGAAGAAATCAGCTGGACGGGAGGCAGCAAATTCTTCAAAGGCATTTTGTACTGCCTCTCGGGTATTGAATTTTTTTCCCGCCAAGAAGTTATCCAAATTCTGGAAAAAGTAGAAGTCTGTAGGCGCAAGGTCTGGTGAGTACGGCGGATGACGGAGAACTTCCAACCCCAACTCTTGTAGCTTGGAGACCGTCTGCTGTGCAGTATGAGGTCGCGCGTTGTCGTGTAGGAGCAGTGGAGCCGAACGATTGACCAAAGCTGGTTGGAGACGTGCGAGCTTCTCCATCATTGTGTTCAGTTCTTCACAGTACACATCTGCAGTAATGCTTGTCCCGTTTGGCAAGAAGCTGTGATGAATTACACCCGCGTTAGACCACCAAACAGTGACCATCACTTTTCTAGGGGTAAGTTTTCGTTTAGGGCATTGTTTGGGTGCTGAACCAGGGTCCAACCAACTTGCTGAGCGCTTACGATTGTCAAACAGGATCCATTTCTCGTCACAAGTAACAATGCGGTTCAGAATTCCTTCATTTGTATGCCTGCTGAGCAGTGCAAGGCACGTCTCCACGCGTACTTCGCGCTGGCGGTCATTGAGTTCGTGGGGTACTCATTTGTCAAGCTTTTTTACCTTGCCAATTTGACGCAAATGGACCAATATTGTTTTGATGCTAACGTCGAAAGCTGCTGCTAATTCAGCCGTGGATTGAGTTTCATCAGCTTCCACAATTGCCTTTAATTCGTCATTGTCGACCAAAGTTTTCGGACGACCACGGGGTTCATTTTTCAGGTCAAAATTTCCAGAACGGAAGCGGGTAAACCAATAACGGGTGGTGCGTTCCTTTTTTAGTGTTCGCTCCGTAAACGTCGTTGATGTTGCGTGCCGCTTGTGCCGCTTTGCTGCCACGACGGTACTCATACTACATAATTACTCGAATTTTTAACTTATCCATTCTCGCTCCGATCGCCACGCGGTGCGGACGTGCAAGACCCAGCTCTCCGTTGATCGGTCCCTTCCCGCCATTCCGCGGCGCTCAGTTTACTGACGTCACAGTCTAGCGTGTTGGCTCCGTGCTACGGTTTCCTTAGTCTTTCTACTCCGTCTGAGTGCTTTCGAAGTGCGATTTTTCTTTGCGACTAAGCCCCTTAGTCTTCAAAGTTCTGTGCTAAGTTGTGTTGTGCTTGTGCTGAGTGCAGTGTTGTGCCCGGCGTAAGTAGTCTGGTTTCAGTGCAAAGGATACTTAACGGTGACAACGAATTTGTACTGAAACAGTCCTTTTTATTTTTATTTATTTCTCTTCTCTATTTTATTTATTTTTCTCCTTTTTTCATATTTATTTTTATCATATTTGTGTGTTTTCGTGTGTATTTGTCCTTTCTGTCGGTAAAGGTTGACCCTAACGCGGTCAACTCTTTACCTGCGCACCCTTTTTAGGTTTCTAGGTAGCGGCCTTCGGCGTACTATTGTTAGTTTTAATTTATTCTCCCCAGCCCCCCTACCGCTGGTAGGGAGGTTTGCCGCTAGGATTTTGCTAGGTTTTTAGGAACTAGGCATCTTTTATTATACTTATATTTATATATAATACTGTCCCAACACTCCCTAATGGATTCACTAAGCGTTATTAACTTCGCGAACGCGTTCACCCAGGCGCTTGCTGCGGCAGGCGTCTCCATCCCAAAAGACATCCTAACGCAGGCCTTGCAGGCAACAATCGCGTCCCCGGCCCCTCAGGCCTCAACCCCGGCCCCTCAGGCCTCCAACGTCGAGACCCCTCAGGTCTTAAGCTCTCCCGCGTCTCCCGCCTCGTCCGAGATGGACTGCGAATCGGTCGCATCCTCTCACGCGTCGCGTCGTAAGCGTACCGCTCCCGGGAGCGACTCCGCGGTTTCCAACTTGTGCAAAGTGCACAAAATCAATTACTTAAAAGCCGCCAACGCTGGCGATACAATCAAAATCCAATTAGCGACCGTCGACGACTTCCGGTCTTTCACTAGGCTACTCTCGCTAAATCAAATCGCATTTCACACCTACGCCCTCCCGGAGGAGCGTAAGATCCGCGCAGTACTACGGGGCGTCCCGTTCGAACTCAGCAACGAAGATATTCTCGAGGACCTTAAGTCTCAGGGTTTCCCGGTCACAGCAGTGCACAAGATGCACTCCAACCGCGGTAGGCGTTTTCCGTTAGCGCTAGTAATCCTCTCCAATACTCCCAACTCGAAGGAGATTTTCAAAGAGGCTCGCACAATCTGCGGACTCTCGAACATCTCCGTCGAGCGTCCCAACCCCCGTGGTCACCCTGGGCAGTGCCACCGCTGCCAGCTCTATGGCCACGCAGCGGCTAACTGTTCAGCTCCCCCCAGGTGCGTAAAGTGCCTGGATCCTCACTTCACTAAGGAGTGCACTCGCAATCCCGAATCCACTTCCCCCCCTGCCTGTGTGCTGTGCGGCCAGTCCGGCCACACAGCTAACTACAGGGGTTGCCCGCGCGCTCCGCGCTCCACCACCAAGAGGGTCGCGCCTAAACCGGCGCCGCCGCTCACTCCTGCCAACTTCCCGCCGCTGCGCAACCGGGGTCCCCCGGAAGCAAAGCCCGTTCAGCCGACACCTACTCCGGCTCTGTCTTGGAGGCAGCGTCCGGCCGTCCCGCCTGAACCTTCCCGACCCATCCCAGCTCCCGTAGCTCCCGTAGGGCCGCGTCCCGCGTTGTCATCTTCCCCTCAGTCGTCGTTGGCTGAGGACATGAAGACCGTGTTCGACGTCATCCAAAACGTCGACATTAACGAAATTTCCGTACTCGCACGCAAACTGCGAGCCGCCCGCTCTCCTCAAGAGCGTTTATTCGCGTTAGCCGAGCATCACTCGCTCCTAAGTTCGTTGTAAATTCTTTTATTTTTGTATAAATTCGTAAATAATAAATTATAATGTCTAGACCCGCGAATCCCGCGTCCTGTCGTATCAAACCCAAGGGCTTATCCCTAATATCTTTTAACGCTCGTAGCCTGAACACCAACCTTCCCGAGATTAAACTGTTCCTTCAGAACAAAGAACCTGACTTATTCCTTCTCCAGGAGACATGGCTTACTCCAAACCGCTCCAGGGGATTCGCTATACCTAAATACGCGTTTATTCGTAACGATAGGCCCAACTCCGACGGTTTCGGCGGCACCGCTATATATTACAAAAGAGGTTTCCATTGCTGTCCTCTCCCTACCCCTCCTCTCCTCAACATGGAAGCCACTGTGTGTAGATTGGCTATGACTGGTCATCCGACCATCATCATAGCTTCAATCTACATACCTAGTGGTACCAGACCAATCCGCAGCGACTTTGAGGCCATTCTCGCCCTCGGCCATTCAGTCATTATGTTCGGAGACTTTAACTCCAAACATACTGACTGGACGTGCCTATCGACTAACACCAGCGGTATCGCTCTCCTCGACATCACTAACTCCCTTGACCTAGATGTCATATCCCCCGTCACTCCCACTCACTATCCCAACAACCCGTCCTACTCTCCTGACATCCTCGACTTTGCAATTATCAAGCGAATCAATCTTGACCTAAGGTCTATCGAACCGCTCGATGACCTAGGCTCCGACCATCGCCCCGTTTCCCTCGTGCTAGGACAGCCGAACGATAACGTCTCATCTCCTAAGACCTTTACCAATTGGAAAGGTTTTAAAAATACGTTAGTTTCAGCCTTAGAGGCTCCGAACTCTCCACTCGCGATCTCTCCCGAGCAATTAGATAGCCCGGATAAAATCGATTCATTAGTAAATTCTCTCACTGATGCTATCAACTCAGCCATCAGTGACAACGAAAAGGTTGCTAAGCAAGGCAAACCCACGCTTCCCTTAGCCGTTAGCAATCTTATTAAAGCTAAAAACGCGGCTCTCCGGAGAGCCAAGAAATATCCCACGCCCGCCTATAGAACAGCTGCGAATCAGCTTCAACGTAAAGTTAGGTCTTGCCTCGCGGAACTCCGAGACGCTCAGATGAACGATCTCATGGCGAATATCTCTCCGTCCCACCAAGCGTACTATAGCATGGCCCGAGCCTTACGCGTAGACACCGTCTCTCACGTTCCTCCTTTCACTCGTCCCGATGGCACTACTGCCTTCGAAGTCGAAGAGAAAGCCGAATGCTTCGCCGACAGCATTGCCGCACAATGCTCGCCCAGCACACAATCCGCGAATCCCACTCACATCAAAGCGGTGGAGGACGAAGTCCTTCGTAGAGACTCTCTCCCCATCACCGCCGACCCTGTCACAGTCTCTAATGACGAAATCTTGCTTCTCATTAGAAATCAAAAGTCCAAAAAGGCTCCGGGTGCGGATGGAATTTCCAACCACGCACTTAAGCACCTACCGCAACAGATGCTTACCTTGTTAGCTATCATTTTCAATGCCTGCTTCGACCATAGCTACTTTCCTAAAGCTTGGAAAGAAGCGACAGTCATAGGCATTCCCAAGCCGGGCAAACCTCTGAACGTCCCGGCTAATCACAGACCCATCAGCCTCCTCAAGGCAATGTCTAAACTTCTCGAGAGAGTCATACTTTCTCGAATGCGGAACCATCTGTTTCCAACGGATGGCGTTCCTCTCATTATTCCCCATCAGTTCGGCTTTCGCGCTAAACACTCCTGCCCTCAGCAAGTCCACCGAATCGTCGAGTATATACTTGACGGTTTCTATCCGCGTCGTTATAAAACAGTCGCGGTCTTCTTTGACGTAGCCAAGGCTTTCGATAAAGTCTGGCACAGCGGTCTCGTTTATAAACTCTACAAGATAGGCTTACCGGATCGCCTAGTCAGGATAATAGCGTCGTTTCTCAAAGACCGTACGTTTCGATTTAAACACGAAGGCACGCTTTCTGCACCTCGTCCCATAAAGGCTGGAGTCCCTCAAGGCTCAGTCCTCGCCCCTCTGCTGTACACCGTGTACACCAACGACATTCCCATCCCGCCGAAAGGCGTCGAACTCGCCCTCTTCGCTGACGACACCGCACTCTATACCAAAGGCCACGGTATTCGGCGCCTTGTAACCAGACTCCAAAAGGCCGTAAACGCCCTTGGTGCATGGTTTCAAGAATGGCGCCTCGATGTGAACCCTGAAAAGAGTTCTGCGATGCGCTTCGACCACAAACGCCGTCGTCCCGATGGCGATCCCCACGTTCGAATGTTAGGCATTCCCATTCCCTGGAAGCGCAGTACCAAATACTTAGGCGTCACATTAGATCCGACGCTTTCTTTCAAGCCACACGTTGAAAGAGTTTCGAAACTCGCTCGTCACTATTTAGTCCGCCTAAATAGCATGTTAGGTAGAAAAAGTAAAATGTCCTTCAGAAACAAACGTACACTTTACAAGGTCTGCGTTAGACCCGTCATGACGTATGCCTCGCCAATCTTTGCCCACGCCAAACCCTCCCTCCTGCACAAACTGCAGGTAGTTCAAAACCTTTTTTGCCGCCGGGCCACAGGCGCACCGTGGTACGTGCGTAACGCGGACTTGCATAGAGATCTTGAACTGCCTACAGTACAACAATATCTCAAAACACTCTCTGAAGCGTTCTTCAAACGCTCCGAAACCCATCCCAATCCTCTAGTTCGTGATTCTGTCTCATATGCTGCTCCTGTGTTAGACTCGAAGTTCAAAGTCGCTAGGCCTAGAAATGCGCAAACGTACTCATCCACCAGACTGTCACGCGATCTCGAGGCCCTTCTGGCCGCAAATTCTAATTCTAACGTAAATTCTAATTCTAACGTAAATCCGAATTAATGCATATTTAATTTTTCAATTTTTAATGTTTTCATTATTTACTTTTCATTTTTAATGTTTTTATTTTACTTTTAATTTTTGAGCACCTTCAGTGCTATGTAATCCCAGCGGGTGACCCCTTCTGGGCCCCGCTAGCGCGGCCTCTTTCTCCAATTGGCCGTCGCTCCGATGAAGGCTGAGTGGCAAAAATGCACGAGCCGACAGGGGGTTTTTAGTGGGTATGGTCCTGGTAGGCGTCGGGACGAGTCCCACATAACTTTGGAATCGCGCCAGAGTATGCGTCAGGGCATTTTTATCCTCCTGCCCTTCCCGCGGAGGGGAACAAAAAACAAAAAAAAAAAAAAAATAACTTATCCATGATGACGAAAAATGTTCGAATGCTTTGAAAACAAAACACTAACTATTAAACAAATGACGATTTTAGAAAAAGAATTCCATTTTTGTCAAATAAAATTAATTTGAAATTAGAATTATCAGTCAAAAAAAAAATATTTTCATTTGAAATGGCCAGTACGGCAAAACGGCAGTTTCATAGGTAAAGACCTATTATCTTGTTAATTGGATGTTTCTCTACTACATATTACTAATTCAAGGTATAAAAGGTATAGCAATTTTGTGTACGTAAATATTATACATAATTTTTGAACTGTTCCGTTTACCTATCGTGCCAAATGTATATCACATTTTTCAAAGTTATTATTTATTATTATTGTACTTGTATTTAAAAAAAAACAAAAATATTTTATAAATAATAGAGCTAAAAGAAGCTTGAAACGCAAGCAAAATGAAAAGAATCTCGAATTACATTTAATGGAGCAGAAATGATTGATAGACCCATGGACCAGAGTAAGCAAAAACACAAAACCAGGACTAAGTATTATGACAAACGAGTTGAAAGCCGAAGTCTATTAATTATTGTAATGTGTTACCATTCGAATACATTTTGTACTGTTTAGACCTCAGAGTGAATGGTTTTTAGAATGTAGCATTTAAATTTTTGCAGGTCAAAAGAGTTTAAAACAATTTTAAATGTAAATCCTACATGAATAAATTCATACACATTAAAAAATCTTTTGACAAAAAAGTCATCATTGGCTTAGAAACAAATTGAACTTCGGGTCTGCATTCAAAAACGTCTGGCCAGAAATGGAATGAAAATAAAAAATGGTGGGAATATCACATTAAAATGACATATTGCTTGGTGTGAGTAAACTGTCAAAATTTAAACGCTCCAAGAAAAATTGTGGCAAACAAATAATCAGCTGTAATCAATGACCAAGTGAAATGCGCGCAACTGCCTTGTATTTGCGTTGCCAGTATTGAGAGTGGACAACTTGTCTATATGTAATATGTCATTAGCTTTATTCATAATCTAGTAAATGTGTGGGTTAACCGGAACACTTTTTATGTCCATTTGTATATTAATTTGAAACAGATAAGATGTTTGGAAGAAAATTATTTTTATTTACGTAAATATTTTTTAAACATAATTGAACTACTCATGTCGGTTTTATAGACATAAAAGTAAATCAAACTTTTATAAAAATAAAGGAAGTAAATGCATAGTAGAAACTGCAATGCTATTTCCTAAGAATAGGTTTAAAAGAAATATCCTTCATCCCATGAAACTGGCGCTTCATGTTTTGACTGTCAGCCCACTTCGAGTTCAAATAGTGGTCATCTTCGTCTTGCTCTAGCTTTTTCCACTCCTCTTGTTTCCTATAAGCGTGAAGCATCAGATCTTTTCTTTCCTTCTCAGTCATCACTGGCTCTCTTCCTGGAGCACCTTCGGTGGAGGAGCAGAGCTTAACAACTACCTTTGTCTTGTCGTTTTTGCCTGCAAAAACATTGTAATAAATGAAATTCACATATCAAAATGTTTTATTCAAGTGTTTTTCTCGTTCGCGTTAAAATGTGTCCGTACCAAAACGGTATGAGAACACAAAATTAATCTTAAAACTGGTTTTAGGTTGTGTCAGTTTGTTTAAGCAAAATTTAGCGAAAAATGAACACTTTTCGCAATTATAATTTCTACGCCGATAGCAAAAATCACTGAAATTGTTATTTTGCTAACAGTATACTTACCCAAATGATCACTGAGTTTATTCCCACTAATCATCTTCTTGCCGCACGCCCACAAACAGGCCCTTGACGGGTCTATCACCTCACTCGCCGCCTGCGTGCCACTCAAATCCTCAACGTTGTCAAGTTCCATTCTAACTGGATCGTGCGGCGGCAGACCTGCTGGGAACACGATCTTGGTCGCTCCTCGTAGCTCGTCGAGAGCTCGTGCTACATCCTTTTGGGTAAGGGATTTACGAAGATCAACCTTCAAAAGAATAATGTCAGTTTATAAATATAAATTTTTGTTAACTACACATTAGTACCAAGTACACAGTTATTTATTTAGATTTGATGATTTGATCTGCACCAACATATTTCGCCCATTGTGAAAAACTTAATGAAATCAGGCATATTTATGCATTTGCTTAAGCCCCTTTAGTAAAAAGAAAAATGTTGCCCTAGTTATAATGATAGAGAATTATATCAAAGCTTCAAAAATTTTACTTACACCTAATTTAATTTGTGAAATAATTTAAGCTTAAAGCAGGTTTAATAGGAATTAAAGCGAAAGTTTCAGTGACCTTACATGTTTCTTACTAATAAATTCTTTAGCGTCTTCAGCGGCTTTTTTCAAAACCTCTTGCATTTGAGGCGGAGGCGCGAGTCCGCAGCGTCGCCCCATGTCGTCCTTGCACTCGACATACCCCGGCGGGGCGCAACGTTCCGCCCAGGGATCCTTTAGTTTTAGTTCTTTTATCTAAAAAGTACAGGTTGAATAATATATATTTTTTTTGTTAGTTATGATAAGTCAATAATAGAAATAAACAATGATAATATACCTGTAATGTGACAACAATAAGGCAGATTGGCTAAAAAGTGAGTTTAGGAACATCATTTTAATATTTGTAATTACTTGAACCTTTAATAAAAAATATAAAAACAAGTTATACGTATTTTTTACAAAAAGAAACATTTTCAAACTGTTTTCGACTGCATTATACTGCTTTCAGTTTATTTTATTATTCTACACAAGGATGATTTAAACTATAACTGACCTGGTCTTCTGTCAAGCCTTGCATTTCAAGAGGCAGGAACGTCCCGTGTTTCTGCAGTTCCTCCAGCTCGTAGCATATTCTTTCCACTTTTAATCTTCCGTTAAAAATTGCCACAATATCTTTTAAAACGTCATCCACTTCATTGTTCACATTAGTTTCATATAGAAACTGGTTCTGATCGCCTCGTTTTACAAGTAAAACAACCATTTTTCAGCGCTCGTGTTGAAACCTCCACGGATTCAAAAATTATCGATAAACTCAAAAACGGTTGCCATAGCAATGGTTGGCATTTCAAATCGAACGGCAGAGGTGTTTTTTTTTCGTTGTCATAGAGAAAATACGTCATTAGTGATTAGAAGCATCAATATAAATACGTCACATGTTATTTCCAGTACGTTACATATTTAAAAAAAAATTTTTTGGAACACGCTTAAAAGTAATAAGTATTTCCTTTTGAACCAAAAGTCCTCTCGTGTATACAGATCCTTAGATTTGAGTTATCTGGTAATATTATAATTTCGCATCTTATCATTATTAGCTAACCGGACCGAAAATCCGGGTCAGCGGAAAATTATCCAGATCACTGGCCGGATAAATCCGATGGTTAAAGATAGCTGGATATTAGATGAGGATAAATCTAACACGAAGTGGAAAGCTACCGAGGTTTAAAATTAAACGTTTTTTTCTTGTTGTTTTGTTTGCAGTGCTGTGTGTGGCTAGATTATAGGACAGGTATAAATCTACTTAAATACAGGTCTTGTCGAGTTACATACAGGCACAAAACAGTTATTAATGAGGGCAGCTGCAATTTTGTTTACAATGAGAAAAATCTATTTGTGAGGACTCATTATAAAACATCGTCAGATTTTTTTTTAATAACTATGATAATGTTTCGTAATAGAAATTATTCAAATAATCATATCTACGATTAATGATGTCTATGGTCATGGATGCCGCTTACCATCACGTAGATCGCGTACACTAGCCTGCAATGCCTGATGTTGAAACATGCATATAATTTATATTTGCATGTTTAAATTGGTTCTGTATAAAAAAAGCCAGCACCAAATCATAAATTTTATAATCTTATAAAATTAATATCAAATAAAAAGCGTTAAGACGATTTATGAGAAATGATTTTTAGGAGGAATTATAAAAAAGGTATTTAATTTATTTAGAATATTGCATTATTATTGAGTAGCTCTATTGCTTTTGTTTTCCAAGCTTCTTAAATGTTTTGTATAAAATAAATATTACTAACAAATCCAAAACCGACCTTTTTACCATTTGAAAAATCCAGAATATGGGCTCAGACCGCAATTCTGAGCATCTTTCATTTTCCCATACCGAATTGCTTTTTCATTTCCGCTGTATGGGGCTTTAGGAAAATACTAAGCATTTTGGTGCGAGCCTTGTTTTCGAACAGTAAAAAAGCCGATGAAAAAGGATACGATGAAATTTTGTATACTTCCGACATACATTTTGTATTGAATTTCTTATTACTTATGACGGCCTGTTTGGTATGGAGGTAAGTAGCCTTGCCTTCCATGCCAGGAGTCCCGGGTCCGAATCCTGGTAGGAGTAGATATTATATTATATTTGCTCTCTAGTCATGGATGTGTATGTATGTTTATTTAAGTTTATTTCTAATATTTATATATTAAAAAAATTTATATGTGTGTTTATATATTTCTTAAGTTTATTTATCCGTTATCTATATATGTAGTATCCATAACACAAGTTCTTAATGATACTTAATTTGGGCTAGATAAAGTGGTGTGTCAGTTAGAAATATTTATTTATTTTATTACCGTACATCCATATTACCGTACATCCGTACAAGATTATTTATAATGTAAAAGATTTTTTTTTATAACAAAAATCTTGTTATTATCAGAATAGTTCATCGAAAAGTAGTTTAAGTAACACGGTCAACAGTAAAAAATAAGTTTTCTTTTAAGAATACGTCAGGGATATTAAAGTTTTATATCAAAGGAAAAAGACAAATTCATATAACATTTCCTTTTTAAAATACTGAATTCATTTCATGTTCGTATTTTTGCATTTTATTTCAACATTTTTAAAATAAAATATATTCCAGTAAAACTATGCATATCTTAAGTAAAGATAGTATATTTGCATGAGAACCGCATGCAACTCAAATAAAATAAATGATACGTTTATTGCATTTGAATAGTAAACTTTGTTGCTCCGTAATAAACTTTATTTCTTTTTAAATTTTTTGCTTCGGTCAATTTTTGATATGACTTTTAATAGTTATTGTATACTTAAATACTTCAATTTTAACTTTCATGTTAGCCTAAAAACCTATTGCTTTGATACTTATAATTAATGTGAATAAAGACTTCATGGCAAAATGACTGAAAATTTTTCAAAGACAATAAATCGAATAATATCGGAAAGCCGGAAGGTTGCCACATAGGCACAAGATTATTATAATAAGTTTAAAACAAAAAACTAAGCACCTAAATTCCAAAAAGAACTGGATCCGTTAAATTTGTACAATTAATTTTGGACAGCGAAGAAAACGATATCTTCGTTTGATATAAGATTCATAGTAAACGCCATGTACTTACATGTTATTATTTAAAAAAATATAAATTGTAATAGCATTTTTATAACATTATTATCTGCTGGCGGCTGTACTTCAAAAGGAGATGGCAGTGATATATGAGATGTCTGAAAGATCACAAAAGTGATAGCGCTTGAGAAATCGAGCAAAATAATCAACATTTAGTAGACTAACAGTCAATACTGCTTGTGCTTAGTAATAAGAAACCAGTGGAAACATTTACAATTAACTTTGTATAGAAGCTGAGCTAAAAGAGTTGATCTCCATTCATAGTTTACCGTTTCGCTAAGAGCTTAGTTCAAACATTGTGATAATAAAACCAGATAATTTATTATAGATACGATTATTATGATGAAAAATAATTTATTTGCTTTTGAGTAACCGACATACTTTGAAATTACTACTAAAATGTTGGAAATAAAAAATTTAAAGGGTTTGGATTTTTTATGGAATGTCCCAGGCACATTTTACAGCTTTGGTTTAGTAATAAAATCTTGTTAAGCGTCTCGTTTCCGAGTTGTGAGCTGTCAAGGATGGACAAAGTTGTTTTTTTTTGTCCTGTTTATCTGAGTATATAAATAACTAGTTTAGTAGAACCTTTTTGAAGCGCTATGTTCGTCACAATTTTTATACGGAGCCACTAGTAACACTCAAACATTGCAGGTGGCAGTAAAACCCAAGAAAGATGGTAGTGAATTTGTTTCCTTTTCTGTACTGTCATGCATATTTTCCACTTACAATTGAATAGTGTACTCATAAGTGCCTATATATACCCAGTAGGTTTTTACAGTAACCACCTTATAGCAGTATTTTTAATGGAGATGGAGCATAATTTAGGCCAAGTTAAAATGTTAAAATATGATTCAATATGATACAACCTAGTTAAATCTGAGACAAAAGATTTATACCCCTCTGATAGCAAGATTTTTCATCCCAAAGCAACAGAGTATGCATAGGTTGTAATTTATCGAACAATTTCCACGGCACACGAGTGATTCATAAGCTAAACGAGTGATACCATGCTAAACTTCAAGTCGTAAGTTACAATTACCATAATTCTTTTTTATATATTGAAGTTTGTTTTGCTTGTTGCAGGTGCAAGGCTCAACTCCGCATAGGCATGGTCACGACATATCTACAGAAGATCCTGATATTATAAGCAGCGAATATGACAACACAACACACCATGGAAAGGTATGCAACTTTTTAATATGTTTTCTGACACGTTTCCAATTTTCTAATATCCTCTTATTATAAGACATTATTAAGACATCCGACGTTTTGTGTCTACCTTTATCATTATACCTGTGCATACTGGAATATTTCAATTAGAAAGATCTAAAAGGTAACTAAAAAGTTGCAATAAAATATTACACATATAAAAGAAGATACTGGTTAATTAATATAACATTGTAAAGTAAAACAACAATAATTTTAACACCAAAACCCATATATCAAAAAAAAACAAACCATATAGATATATATCATACCATTATTAAAATTGGAATATAACAATCATAACACTCCTAAACAACTTAAAAAAGGTACCTTTATATTCAAAACGCAAATTGATTCAAAACATATCGTGCCATTAGGCCGAATACCCAATCAGAATGATTTAGAGTCTTTACGAAACTGAACTTTATGTCTACGATGTTAAAGCTTTACATTTTGTTGGATAAAAAAAATGTGATATTGTACGGGCTTGACAAATTGGACCGGGTTGCTTCGGGGTTGGAATTTACATGTGCCGCGGTTGCTTTGTTATTCTGCTCGTGGTGCAATTTACAAGTCTGGTGATATTTTCTGATTTACATTGTGTTGGGTAGACGGATAATTTATATATTTAGATTGTTATGCAATATCTACAGCTAGTTTTATTGTTTTTAAACCTCTTTTTACAAGTTTAGGAGCCAAATACAAGCTGTCATATTTTGTATATTCGAAGTTTACAAATTTATGGTGGGTTTGGAGCACGTTGTCCAAATTAAGTATTACTCCATTATATTTTGCAACACATCTTTAACTGTACCTATAAACGAACATTTTTTTTAAATTTCATATAGCATTTAGTCAGAATGGTATCAATTATGTCAACAAATAGTAACAAATGCATATTTCTGTGGTCAATTGAATAAGTTCCTTAAATACCCACACACATAATTTCTTTTTGAAACTTCGTTATGGCCGGGAAACAAGTGACTACAAAATCTGCCTGACAGTAAGTGGCATTGACATGGACATAACTAATCGTAGATGTTTCGATTGGTTTTGTTGTAATTGATTATTCGCTTATTGATGCGTTACTGTCCGTAAGCTTTATTTGCGTTTGTTCCAGTAATTGCATTAGCTATTTCTCTCCTTTCACCGGAATACAACTAACTACGTGGAAGTGGTTATGTTAGCGGTCAAAATAGGAAGAACTAGTACCGCCCCAGATGAGATCTTCACGCAAGAAACTCCACTAACACTTATAAGTAACTCTCTGAAAACTTGAAAACTACGAGTAATTGAAATTATAATTTAAATAAACTTGCAAAAGGGCTATAACTCGCACCACAGCCCTTGACGTGTTGTACGTTTTGACTGTAAATTTGACTGTCGCTGGAGAACCATTGTTTTTATTGTTACCGTATGTTGTTTAATGCCGACACAGGGAGATTACGTTTCCAGTATATGGATATATGCTCGTTGATGTAAAGAGTTACATCGTAGCAGTCTAATTTTGCAGATATACTGGATGACTTTTTTACCATTCGGAAAATGGGAATATGGTAAGAACATAATTTTGAGCAACATGTTCAAACCACATAGCGATAATGATAAAAAGAATAGTAATGTTATTTTAATTTTTTTTTTTTGAGAAACCAATTTGTACATTTCTGTCTTCTGTGCAGCATTAAAATCAATTTTTATAGAATTTCGTATAAAGACGTCACGAAATAGTTATCTTTTAAAATCGCATTATTCGGTTTGTTTTTTTCTTTGATTTCTTGTGACAGATATTCATTTGTTATTAAACATTGACATGACACTTCAAGCAAAGAGTACTTAGGAGTTGATGCTACTGGATTACGTCATATAGAGTTGAAGAGAGTCAATTTAGTTTGCTCATTATCGTTAAACTAAACTGAGTTCCGTTATTCTGCGAGTTGTTACTGATAAAATATATTTCTTAGGTATAAAAAGCGATATATTTAAATGATTTTTCGAATTAGAATCTGAAAATTTATATTTTCGTTTCGAATTGGTGATAAACTCTTATGTACTGTATGAGGATTTTATTTGGGAAAGTTGCTCAGAAATATTTTTGGCCTTGCCTAACTGTTAGTTTTCCGAATGGTAACAAAACTCACTCGGTATACTTGTCTAATATGTATAATTTGAATGATCAAAAATAACATATTTTTTAAACAATAAACGGGTTTACTTTAACTGTTGTTGACCAAATCCTTTGCTTAAAGTCTCTATCTCAAAGCATCTAAGATATAAATGATTCTGATAAATTTATGACAAATTATATCGTAAATTTATTACAAAATCCCATAAAATTAAAAGTCCAAAATATTTTAAATACAGTAATTTCTTTTTATTCAGAGATGTGGTAGCGCGGTAAGATTAGGCGAGCACCTAACCGCACTACCGCAAATGGATTTGACCTGTGAATCAGTACCCATTGACACTGATTGTTCTAAAAACATCAGTTTTATTTGAATTAAGCATTTACATACTTTGTAAACAAACAGTTAGTTTTTGTCACTCACCTTTACCTTTGATTAAAATAAAATAGTGAAACATACCTTTTTACATTGCGTACTTGAAAATGACTCCAGTACCACCACTGA
Organism: Marasmarcha lunaedactyla; assembly: GCA_923062675.1. NCBI lineage: Eukaryota > Metazoa > Arthropoda > Insecta > Lepidoptera > Pterophoridae > Marasmarcha > Marasmarcha lunaedactyla. Next base: position 2,859,189 of record OV281359.1, read on the forward strand.
TTGTTCATTCACACAAACTCAGTTAGATTTCTAACCGAAAAGAAAAAGATAGAATGATGCCAAACATGGACTCTCAAACAAGGTAAAATATAACATTTCTGCATAATTTCGCTTGTATTCGTGTCATGTCGTATGTTGTAAAATCAGGAGACCGGACACAACATTTGTGAGGTCCATGGCTCAGGAGCTTGTCACCTGTCTTGTGCTATTTTACTTTATGCGCATTCAGAGTTGCAGCAGCAAAGTAACAATAAAATAAAAGTTTCCATTTCATCACAGCAATTTCAATCATATGCGTGGATTTTCGCCTAAAACAGTGTTGCCGTATTGAAGATTTAAAGAATAAAATACACCGGAACAAATTGGTGTTATTCGTTTATTTATAAATAAGGGATCTGCTTTGAAAAATTGAGTGAGTATTATGGTGAGACAGTAGACCTAAATTAAAGTATAACAATTTTGTAAAAGATAACATATTGAAAAAAAAGCATTTTAAAATTTGGCTTAATAATTTCGAAAATTTATTAATTCAAAGAACATAAAAAACCTCTAAAATACTTCATACTTATTTAAACGCTAAAATTCATTTTACACCTAGACTTTCAGACATTGATTTACCATTTCAGAGTAAGAAATCAAATTACTCTGCTCTGACGCGGTAGGATTTTAGATTACAGTCAGGCATTGCAGTAAAGTCGTGTCAAGGTAGTGAGGTTCTGCATACATTTCTTTAACAAGCACATATCTTAGTATCTATGATTTGACGCAATAAAAGTTCACTTGCTAAGATGAAAAACTCTAACCTAAATGACATTAGATCTACTATCAGTGATTGTCATGAGAAGACTTGACAAGAACATGTAATCTGCGACCAGTTAAATTATATTGTGTTCGAAAGTTTTTTGGTCCTGTGCCTATCTTAGATTTATTTCACACTTTATAATGATCAGGATTTTGTACTTATAACTTGAAGCTTTAGATTTTAAAAGCTTATCTTTGGTAGATCGAAGGCTAATCATGCGTGCCTATATCTGGTCGCACCTGTTTGCATTATTACTGTTTACGATTGGTAAACCTCTTTTTAAATTACTTTTCTAAATTAATGCTAATGTTTAGCGAATGCTTTTTTATTTCTTTACTCTCTCCAACTTGGTTTTCACTATATACTAGTGACGTGCCAAAGACGTAGAAAATAGAGGTCGCACTCTTCGCAGACGACACCGCACTATATACATGTAATAGGAATCTTTGCACGTAAACTAGAATGTTCCAATCCAGAGCCAATGCTTTAGGCGATTGCTCTAGGGAATAGAATAGAGAATAGAAGTCAACCCAGAAAAAGGATATCCTCAAAGAAACCCTCCATAAAATTAGGTCAGACCACTTTGCTTGGTACTCCGATCCCATGGGCTAAAAAAGTCAAATACTTAGGAATCTCTTTAGATAGTCCTCACATTTGCGGATCATATAAAACGTTTCTGGGAGCCTTCATCATACAGTAAAATGTAAGAAGAGTAAAATGTCGCTTAGAAATGAGCTGAGACGTCACTATGACAACGCTCGCCATAATCCCAACCCGCTAGTAAATAAGTCAGCTGATTAAACAGCTAAACTCGATGCATCGGTTCATTACAGGCGTCCGCGAAACGTCTAAACAGATCCCGACGAAGTAATTATATCAAGGAACGCCGGATTTATAATAAGAAACAGCGCAATGTGGAATGCGAAATCCAGGCTAACGGGACGTTCGCGTTCCTACCCAGTTTCTTGCTAGTTCCTTGACAATATATGACTCTCAAAACTCTCAAAACCTTTGGTAGTTTAAACATGCGACGTCCTAAGCCGAGTTCAGAGCTCTATCGGGTGCCCTTAGGCGTATCGTATGTAGCAGTAGTTTTAAGTTCGGGCCCTTAGCGGCCTGCCACAAAGTCCGGTAAAATTTTAAATCCCAATACGACCATAGATATACATTTGATTTCCATTTCGAGATAAAAAAAATAATGATTTTGAATTTATTATTTAAAAACAAAAGTAAATATGTTATACAGTTTACAGAGCTTGTCACAAGGACCCTAAAATAAACGTACTTTTCTGCTCAGATTTCCGTGCAAATTTAAATTAAATCCTTGAACAGGCAACCGTGAATCTAAAATCATATTCTGAAATAAAGCAATTTTCCTTTCCTTGAGCATGGCATTCCGTTCACACGAGCTTTTGGCAGAATTTCAAGTAATATTATGAATATATATTTGAAATATTGCGGTTTATAAAACTAGTTTACTCTGTGTGGCCGGATGAACTTATAGGTAAATGACGCAATCAGGTTTCTCTAAGAAGACTCAAAACTATGACATACGAAACTTTGATCTGAATTTCGTTTTACGAACCAAAATATCGTATTCTCGTATTTTGAGCCTTACTTAGGGAGATAATTAAAAGAAGTAATGTCATGTAATAAATTATTTCCTAAATCTAACTAACTGGAAGTGAAAATAAGAACATCTTTACCTAAAAAATGTGTAAATTAAATAATAAACCTGGAAATATACTATAACCTGTGTGAACGATTCGTGATTGATGTTTCATCTACGTAAGGCACAATTTTTGGTAAAATATTTGAGTATGTTGAGCGAGACGTGCTTCTTGATCTTGACTTTTCGTTAATTTTTCTTTTATGCCATACTTTTGGAATCTCGCTGAATATTTAAGATTTGGGTGTGTTTTTTTCGGTCTTTTTACGTTTCATCATGAAATATAATTGTATCGTTTATTTTTTTTACTTCCTAACTATTACAAGATATTTATTAATAAATTATATTGAAATATGTACATACGACATAGGTACATGAGACCCATGAATTTACAGCTGTTATTCGAACAGTTTATATAACTGTATTTTAATCATATATAGATCCTTAAAAACCATTTAAAAGAATCCTTTGGCTTTTCTTATATTTAGACTGTTTCATAGTATTTTGATATTGTATGCTCGGCTGAAGTCTTTTAGAACTTAATAATTTAGAGCCCACTACGAAACAACTTGTTCATGTTGTTTTGCAATGAAATCCTTCAATAACTCTCTGTATGTACATAATGATCAGGCGTAGGCAGAAGTCTCAATTGGATTTGTAAACTCTTTGAAATCTCTTTTTTGTTTACGCTGGCAAAGAATGCAATGCGCTGCTTGCGTCGGTTTTTCCTGGTGCGTATAATTTTGGAATTGCGTATGGCATCCTCTTCATTCCGCATTATAGCATTCCATCAGTTGGCAAGTAATACAAACCCTTATGTCATTTCCAATTTTTTTTTTTTTTTTTTGTTCCCCTCCGCGGGAAGGGCAGGAGGATAAAAATGCTCTGACGCATACTCCGGCGCGATTCCGAAGTTATGTGGGACTCGTCCCGACGCCTACCAGAACCATACCCACTAAAAACCCCCTGTCGGCTCGTGCATTTTTGCCACTCAGCCTTCATCGGAGCGACGGCCAATTGGAGAAAGAGGCCGCGCTAGCGGGGCCCTTAAGGGGTCACCCGCTGGGATTTACATAGCACTGAAGGTGCTCAAAAATTAAAAGTAAAATAAAAATAAAAACATTAAAAATGAAAAGTAAATAATGAAAACATTAAAAATTGAAACTTAAATTTGCATTAATTCGGATTTACGTTAGAATTAGAATTGGCGGCCTGAAGGGCCTCGAGATCTACGGTTATCTTCGAAGGTTCGCTTGTGTGCACGTTTCTCGGTCTAGCGATTTTGTATGCCGAATCTAGGACAGGAGCAGTATATGAGACTGATTTACGAACGAGAGGATTGGGATGGGATTCGGCGCGTTTGAAGAACGATTCTGAGAGTGTTTTTAGATACTGTTGTACTGTAGGCAGTTCAAGATCTCTGTGCAGGTCCGCGTTGCGCACGTACCAAGGTGCGTTTGTGGCCCTGCGGCAGAAGAGATTTTGAACTACCTGCAGTTTGTGCAGGACGGAGGGTTTGGCGTGAGCAAAGACTGGCGAAGCATATGACATGACTGGTCTAACGCAGACCTTATAAAGCGTACGTTTGTTTCTGAAGGACATTTTACTTTTTCTACCTAACATACTGTAAAGCCGGCCTAGGTAAAAACGTGCGAGTTTCGTTACTCTATCGACGTGAGGATTGAATGAAAGCGTCTGGTCTAAAATGACGCCTAAATATTTAGTACTGCGCTTCCAGGGGATGGGAGTGCCTTGCATTCTCAATTGGAGATTGTTGGGGATACGACTGCGTCTGTAGTCGAAGTAAACCGCAGAGCTCTTCTCTGGGTTCACATCGATACGCCATTTTTTAAACCAAGCACCGAGGGTGTTAATAGCCTTTTGAAGTCTGGTGACGAGCCCCGAGGCTCTGCGGCCTTTGGTGTAAAGGGCAGTGTCGTCGGCAAAGAGAGCGAGTTCGACGATTTTAGCTGGGATGGGAATGTCGTTAGTGTATACGGTATACAAAAGAGGGGCGAGGACTGAGCCTTGAGGGACTCCAGCCTTTATGGGACGAGGCGCGGAGAGCGTGCCTTCATGTTTGAAACGAAACGTGCGGTCTTTGAGAAACGACGCGATTATCCTAACTAGGCGAGCCGGTAAGCCTATTTTATAGAGTTTATAAACGAGACCGCTGTGCCAGACTTTGTCGAAAGCCTTGGCTACGTCAAAGAAAACTGCGATCGTTTTCTTTCGTTTCGGATAGAAGCCGTCGAGTATGTACTCGACGATTCGATGGACTTGCTGAGGGCAGGAGTGCTTAGCGCGAAAGCCGAGCTGGTGGGGAATTATGAGAGGATCGCCATCCGTTGGAAACAGATGGTTCCGCATTCGAGAAAGTATGACTCTCTCGAGAAGTTTAGACATTGCCTTGAGGAGGCTGATGGGTCTGTGATTAGCCGGGACATTAAGAGGTTTACCCGGCTTGGGTATGCCTATGACTGTCGCTTCTTTCCAAGCTTTTGGAAAGTAGCTAAGGTCGAAGCAGGCATTGAAAATAATAGCTAACAAGGTAAGCACCTGTTGAGGCAGGTGCTTAAGTGCGTGGTTGGAAATACCATCCGCACCCGGAGCCTTTCTGGACTTTTGACTTTTGATGTGAAGCGAGATTTCGTCATTAGAGACTGTGACGGGGTCGGCGGTGATGGGGAGAGAGTTTCTACGGAGGACTTCGGCCTCCACCGTTTTGATGTGATTGGGATTCGCGGGTTGCGTGCTGGGCGAGCATTGAGACGCAACGCTGTCAGCGAAGCATTCGGCTTTCTCTTCGTCTTCGAAGGCGATAGAGCCATCGGGACGAGTGAGAGGAGGGACGTGAGAGGCGGCGTCTACGCGTAAGGCACGGGCCATTCGATAATACGCTTGGTGGGACGGGGAGATATTCGCCATGAGATCGTTCATCTGGGCGTCTCGGAGTTCCGCGAGGCGAGATCTAACTTTGCGTTGTAGCTGATTCGCAGCTGTTCTATAGGCGGGCGTGGGATATTTCTTGGCTCTCCGGAGAGCCGCGTTCTTAGCTTTAATAAGATTGCTAATGGCTAAGGGAAGCGTGGGTTTGCCTTTCTTAGCAACCTTTTCGTTTACACTGATGGCTGAGTTGATAGCATCAGTGAGAGAATTTACTAACGAATCTATTTTATCCGGGCTATCTAATTGATCGGGCGAGATCGCGAGCGGAGAGTTTGGGGCCTCTAAGGCAGAAACTATCGTATTTTTAAAACCTTTCCAGTCGGTAAAGGTCTTAGGAGAAGTGACGTTAACGTTAGGCGGTCCTAGCACGAGGGAGACGGGGCGGTGGTCAGAACCTAGGTCATCGAGCGGTTCGATAGACCTGAGGTCGAGGTTGATATGCTTGACGATTGCAAAATCGAGGATGTCAGGAGAGTGGTTCGGGTTGTCGGGATAGTGAGTGGGAGTGATAGGGGAGACGACGTCTAAGTCGAGTAAGTTGGTGATGTCGAGGAGAGCTTTGGTTGGTTGATAGGCACGTCCAGTCAGTATGTTTGGAGTTAAAGTCTCCGAACATAATGACTGAACGTCATTTCCAAAAAACAATTAACAGCTTTAAAACTTTTTCCCCTTTCTGAAAGACCCAGGCGCGCGGCGGTTGGTCGCAGTGGTCGGACTGGTCTTTGTGCTCGCGCACCTGCGACGGTGGCGTGTCGCGGCAACTGCGCACCTGCGCGTCTCCAGCGGGCTGCCGTGGCGAGCCCGTGCGCTACAGGATCTGTAATATGCAGGTATAAAATTGGCTTTTTGTATGGCTTTTGTAATGAAGCCCATTTGTTTTTCTGCGGGGTTCATTTACTTACGAAGATGGTTTAGGGCTTACCTAATATATATTAACTGTAATATCATTTTAAAGAGATGTTAATGGAATTGTCCCTCCAAGGCTAAAGTAGGTCTGGGCTCATCACCGCTATATTTTCGTAACTTACTTATATATGTATACTTCGCAACTCCTATTATTAATTGCACTAATGAAATGAAATAGTCATTTTGAAATCAAACTCCGCACTCATCAACTACACGTACTGTATAAGGAAGGTACTGATCACCTTCAGTTTAATATGTTAAACTTTACATTTTTTAAACTTATAGATTTTGAACCATACAGGTGTAGCTAAGGTGCCAAAGCAATTCGAGTATGCAAAATCATCTAATAAATTATTTAGAGTTAAAAAGCCTTGCAGGCCTTGTGGTTGCTGCCGGCAAGTTTTTTAGACTATGAATTACGCACCACCATCTGAGACATCAAGTAAATCAATTGGATCAATGCTTATAAAATATACAATGAATGTTTAAGTTAGATTATTCAAAGCTTTCAGCAACTAATATGGGTAATACATAAAGTATAGTTGCATCGATTAATGAGCGTCTCTTAAAATATGGTTTTGCCTCAACATATAAATTGGTAAGTTAAATTATAAATCAAATTGTAGTCTCTTATGAATAACAAAACGTGACTTGGTTATCCTAGACACCTGGCCACTGTAAAATTGTGAAGTAAAGCAGGTATTTTAATAAGAAAATCAATTATTATAATAGCTCTACCTTTGAGAAACAGTACGTGAACCAACAAGGCGTTGTCGATGAAATCACATATCGCTCTTAATAACTTACAATAAATTAAACTTCACTGTAAATCAAGTTATAAACAAATGCCCTTACTTCCCGTCTATGTAGTAAAATCAATCGTTAGGAAAGCAATTTTCAAAACGTTGTGCATAAAAAGTCGTAGAGTCCTATTTTGACGTACACCTTATTTGTCAAAGGTTTCCATCGAGCTCAGCGTTATTGTATTAGCAATCAAAATAGCAGTTTTGAAAGCTATGTTGAATAAAATAAAAGGATTTCGTAGCTGTCATTACATATTTTGAAACTGGTTATATACCAAGGAATAAAAATCCATTGGTTTCAGGCTTTCGCCAAAGCCTGTGAAACTTTTTATAAAAATTATTGTTCTATACTATCATCACTACACTATACTTATATATATATCACTGTTGCAATATAGAATGCAATTAAGAGCGGTGTAAGAAGCACTCGTCTTACTATGGAATGATAAATAGATAGAGTTTTGTATTCCGAGTATTAGGCCAGGCTTACAAATGGCAACATCATTCTTGTCAAAATCTACCGACAAAAAGAAAACCAAACCAAGAAATTATTAATATTCTAATCGGGATTCTTTTGCTAATATTTTTACGCGAAACTTTTGAAACAATAAATCAAAAAGTTCCAAACCGGAAAACTTCAACAAACTTTTGTAAAAACATGTTTTATTTTAAGTGAAGTTTTCGTTAACGCCGACAACTTTGAAAGGAAATGTAAGGATGCTTTTGTGTATAAGTTTGTTCAATATTTCTTTCAGATCGAAATTGATATTTGGATTGACTTGTGATTTAATATTATGACAAAAGTTTGAATTATAAGTAAAATAATCATTTCAAAGTTACGACGTCTAAATTGGTATAGTGGTAAGTAGCTTTGCCTCATACGCCGAAGGTCCCAGGTTCTAGTCCTGGCCGGGGCATGCATTTGTGTGATGAACACATGTTTGTTCTCGGGTCATGGTTGTTTGTATTTATATATGTATGTTTATTCTGGGATCCTCCCCAGTTCGCTGTATGGTCATCCATAACACAAGCTCTGCTTACTTTGGGGCCATACAGTTGGTCTGTTTGTCTGGGGATTTATAATTATTATTATTATATACTGCTGGAACACTTTTCGAATCAGCAATGAACTATAAGTTTTGATGTTACAGCCATGCCGAGCCAACTCTTCTCTCCTAGATGAAGACATCTGGCGGGAACAGCAGTGCGGGGCACACGACAACACACCGTATGGAGGAGAGCTGTTCCACTGGAAGGCACATCGAGATGATGATGAACCTTGTGCGCTGACGTGCAGGGGCACGCCAATGCATGTGGGCCAGAGACCAGACCCGGTAGATGATTTTTCAGTTCTTTATAGGAGTCGGTAAATGAAGGGAAAAGAATGGTTACATGTTTGTAATTTTTTTTAATAACATTAATGACTGCTCAGATACTATCTACTCAAAATGTTTATCAAAGCTAGTGATCCCACGCGCCCTATGTCACCCATTAAGAACCTGACAGCTATGTCCCACATTCACGAAAAATCACGTAAATCTTTTGCTCTATTTCCTACTAGATCTACCAAAAAACGAACGAACTTTCACATTTTTTTTATTAGATTGGGTATAAATAGGGATATTCAGAAATTTAGTTACGTTAGTGTCAACAGCTTCCTGCTTTATTAAAGTGAACCTTCTCTTAAGGACACCTTTTTCCCACAGTTGGCGTCAGAGGATGAGGACGAGCGCGTGGTGGTGGCGGTGCTGGCGGCGCGGGTGCTGGATGGCACGCGGTGCCGCGCCGGCAGTCTTGACATGTGCATCGATGGACGTTGTCAGGTAAACACGATGCCTTGACTATCTAGTATCAGCTATAAGTGAGCGAATTGTATGATATGTTGAATGAGGTCGTAAATTTAAACTACTCAGAAAAGATCAATAGCAGCAATTCATACTAATTGTTACACGATTACTTTGCTACTTCATCGAAATAGGAGCGTGCAGGTCATTCACGCATTTCAGAATAACACCACCCTTTTATAACTTTTTGAAATGAACAACGCATGGTTCGTTAGTGAGTATAGAGTATACTTTCACCACCAACAGGAGCCTAACTTGGCAAAACAATGGGGCATCCAGTGGTAGGAGAGTTTTTTCGTCAGGATCCTTTGTAGGTGTCACTACAGTCCTACCTATTTTGATCGCCATAATAATCTTGTTTACGTGGTTGAATTCTGGAAAGGGCAGTGAATCATAATGACATAAAACATCTACAACTTTCCATCTACGTTTGCCGGCTATGAAAATAGTAAAAAAATCGTTATTATATACTTATTGCTATCCTTAAACAATTATTTCTAAAATATATAAGATCACAGCTTCAAACCTATAAATATTTCCGTTCTACACAATGTATATGTTATTGTCTTATTGCCTTCATTAAAACCCCGGGACTTCCACGAAATTAATTGCTATTTCATGATGATTAGAAACGGCAGCGTTTTACTTCGCATACAATTTATATCGAAGATTGTTCTCGGCGCTGCATTTACAGGTCAGCAGGTCGAGCGCGGAGCACGAAATATCAGAGATGTATTGCGGATTTTCATACCGATCGAAAATTTATGAAAATGCAGCTGTGAAATTAGATTGTGTATTTCGAGCCTTACACTGAAGCCGTTTTTTCAATGTAATTACTCTAGGTTAGTTAGTATGTCATGCTAAGATCTCGTCTGTGGTGGTGCTAGAATCCTTCCTAGTTTTGTTGTATTCCGGATAAAGGGAAACTAATGACAGACAGTGTAATTACCAAAGTAAAGGTAATTGCAACTTGAACTTACGATCGGCCATCATTATTCGATTATCAATAAGTAACAATACTATTAGTCAATAACATGTATGATTAATGATGTCTATGGCCACGCATGCCATTTACCATCAGGGGATCGCAGGATCGTTTGCCGGCTATGACAAACTTAAAAAAAAACGGCCGTAATCAATGTTTTGTATTTATGAACTTCGATCAGTATTCAGTTGAAGTCCAACATTTGTAAAATACCCTATTAAAATCTATATTATTTAGATATCCCCGATTTTCATGAGGGTGTTTGTGCGTTATATTTGTTTATAAGATATTAGCTTTCAACCATCTTGATTGATGGTGATGTAAACGAAGGCCTCGTCAACTGTGATAACTGTATCGGCAGTTAATAGATAATAATAAATAAATCCCCAGACAAACACACCAACTGTATGGCCCCAAAGTAAGCAGAGCTTGTGTTATGGAGACCATACAGCGAGCTGGGGGGAACCCAGAATAAACATACATATATAAATATAAACAACCATGACCCCAGAACAAACATTTGTGTTCATCACACAAATGAATGCCCCGGCCGGGACTCGAACCTGGGACCTCCGGCGTATGAGGCAAGGCTACTTACCAGTACACCACTCGGTCGTCAACTTTTTACTAAGAATTCAGTCAGAGCTGGGCAACTTTAATTGTAGGTGTTGTAAATTAGCTATACTGTTAATAATTGATTTATGCATTGCCAACCGTGGCCTTTCATGTTATTGCCCTGGCCCTGTCTCCCTTACAACCTCGTAAATGTGGTTATTGTGGTTGTAAAACATACTACAATCCTTCCTTCCACGCGATATCTTAACAAAAGAAACTTTATCACACGACACCAATTCTTTGCTTAGTAAAGAATAATTAAATACCTGTATTTACAAAAATCTATTTATTAAGGCAGTCATAAACAATTTCTCATATTCTCTCTCTGTGTTGCAAGCAATTGTCTTCTATTTTTCCGTTGCTACATTATGAATTGTAGTTTCCCGCCGTGTTTATTTTGCCGAGTCTTTCTTTAACAGTCTTTTTTTAAACTTTTCAAAGAAAATTTTTTTTATTTTATACGTAATTGAAGACTCTTATATAAAATATAAGATATAAGCAATTTGTTTTGCTTATTGTTGCCTATTATGTGTATATTAAATCAGGAATTTAGATTTTTCGGAGCCGTCATAACTTTTTTATAAATTGAAAGTTTGAATGTTTCCCACGTTGCGGACGCCAACACACAGTGGGCATTTATTTCATATTTTATCTCTTATTATATCTTTGTAATTGATTTGATTGAACTGAGATATTATAAACTTGATTCAAGTTTGTGATCTCATCTCGTTTTATTCCTGGAATTGTTAATTATTACTCATTGGAATTCCGGTTGTGTATCATAATAACATGTCACAGCAATTTTGAAGGAACTGAAGCTAAACACACTCATATAAAATTCGGCTCGGTTATTTCGATATTTATCGATTACAAAAAAAAAAAACAATTTTCTCATAATATTTATAGTGTTGGGAATTGGTCCTCAAATAATTTCAACAGAAATAAAAGAAATGCTTCCTCTTGAAATTCAGAATATTGCGTATTTCAAGTCACACTAAATTGGCATTTATTCTTAATTTAAACTTTTCATATGTTTGTTTATCAAACATTAAGTAAATTCAAATAATTGGTTCCCAATGTGTCCAAGTTCAGGTGAAACCCTCTTTGTGAGGGTTACCCGCGGGCCGCCAGTGACACCAAATAGTTATTTAAAATTCTGCATTGTGTACGTGTACAATATTATTTCAATTTTTGTTTAGTTTATGTGTGTACTTTTATTTTTGTAACTGAGTCAGCTAAGGGTATTTCTATCCTCATAGGTTTTTGAAAAATTAATAAATACAATTTTACTTTAAAAAAACTTTAAAAAAAATATAATAATTTTATCTTTATTGCATTAAAAACGGTTCACAATACAATTATTATCTCTGTCTTCAAAACTAAGAAAACCTGTTTCTTGGAGACGGCTCTTATCCAAATTATTTAGTACATATTCTAAGTTACCATTTGAACAATAAAGTTGATTTAAAAATAAAATCTCTAATTAAACTTTAACACTTAAACTTCTACCTTAATAAATTACTAGGATCTGCATAATATTTCCCTTGCAAGCAAAATCAATATTATCTGCATAAATCTTTCGTGTGTTCTTTATTGCATTTTCAAAACAAGCTTATCAGAGTTTGAGTACATTTATACAATGCTTCTGTGTAAAAGAGTAAAAAAAAAACAAAATAAATTCACGTCCAAAATAATTCGACGCGGAGTCGTCCTATTCATTCTTATCTAAGAATTTTCATCCCAAGAACTTTAGAGCGGTCCGTTTCGCCGTTCTTTGCTGGACGAAGGCGGATAGTAATCTATGAGAATAGAGCCTGAGTCATTTTGTGTTTATTTTCAGTTTGATAGTGGCTTCTATTGAAAATTTCGCAACTCATAATTCCGTGATCCATGAAATCCGAAATCTTATCTTAATTCCTTGCAATATATAATGTAGTCTAAATCTAGGATACAAATAAAAAGGCAGAGATCGAAAACCTTCTAAAAATATATGAATACTATGATGAATATGCAGGTTTACCCTCCTTTCTGGTATTGCCATTCAACATTGAAATCCATTTGCGCTAAAGTGATACTTTGAAAAGCCTCAATTGAAGGAGCGAAGAGGATCGCTTGCCTGCTTTTGACACCACTTTAATGTTAAGATGTTGATTTGCGCGTATTTTATTTGAAAACTAGGATTTTGTAGCCGTTTTGCTCAGGTATGTCAAGGAAGCATCACTTTTTTTCTGAATTAATAATACGCTTTGTTCTTTCCCGAAACCCCGACCAAGTTTGTGCCAAATTTTCTTACTTGAAAGCGTAACCAAAGAGGTAAACGCTCGCTAATCGAGAGCGTAAATATCAAAATAAGGAATAATGATAAATTATAAGGATTATAAATTAATGTTGTACATTTCTTTGAATAAAATAAAAAGAATTGGTCACCAGCATTTCATTCTTATTTATTTGCTTAAAAGCAATACTTGCATTTTTGAGTACCTAATTTTAACTTATAAGAAACTCGTCTTTGTTACCTGTTTGTTTACTTAGGAAAAATAAAATACCAAATTAAAATAGAAAAATGTCTCAGTGCTTTCAAGATCGCTTAATATGTCTCATTTTTGTTTCACTGTCCTGAAAAGGACAATTTTTAACAAACGTATTCAATTTTTTCAAATGATATACAACCTTTTTATACAAAATTAAGGTGTAGTAAAATGGTAGGTACAGTCAGGGAACTTTGCAGATTCGCACCCGATTCTTCTGCAGTGTTGTCCGCAGTTAGTATGCGGAGCGCCTACAAAGGACCGAACAACGGGCAAGCGATTCTCGCCTAAGCCTGAGTGTCCGTCGACTTCCCCGACTGTACCTCTTTCACAAGCACGTACCACACTCATCTGTATCATCAGTTTTGACCAGGGTGAGCGGTAAAACAATCGCCTACCAATTTGTAATAAAAAAAAAGATAGTCGCGATATTTGTAGACAGGCATATATCTTAAAACCCATTCCATATTCTAGTTTTAAGGCAAGGTGAGGACAACGTAAGAGCAGAAATGGCTTGGCCGCGAAAAAACGGCTACCCCCGAAGCGTCAATTTGCTCCCAATATATTTCCATATTTATTAAATTTAAATTTTTTTGATAACAAATAATGCAATGCTTTCTTTTGTCCCAGCAGATACTGACTTATATACTTGGAGCGTTGCAGCTCGTAGGCCTCAGCTTAGGTATTAACTGATTTTTGCTGATATCGTTCTATTTTCAAATATAGAATTGAATAAAAAATCAAAGCAGTTTATTGAATTCACTAAATAGACCATGCTATAGTCTTATTAATATGAAGAATTATTTATAATTTTACTATTCACAATATCTTATTACACACATCAAAAGTGTGCAGGGATCAATTAAGTTTTTTGCGAAAAACATTATCCAATCAATATTAACCAAGTCAAGTCTACCCAGGTCTAGTGACCCAGGATCTAAATGAGATCAGTTCCTCCACCGATCCAAATACCGGCCTTTACCATAATTGTTTTCCCACCATGCGGATGAACTTCCGCAAGTGTCTTGTTTCCGGCCTTATTTTCTAAATGAAATTTATCGGAAAAGCACACACAACACCATACTTCTTCCTTCCAATCTCTGTTTGCATGAGCCCATTGTAAACGGACTTTACGATTGCAGAGTGCCTTAGGGAGGACTCTCAGCGACCTTCGGGAATGCAGACTCACTTCAGGTAAACGATTTCGGATGGTTTGATCGCTTATTAACAACCCTGAAGAGCTGTGGAGCCTCATAACCAACATCATGGCGGTCATGGTACGATTCCGTCGAGCAGTATTTTGGATGAACCGGTCCTGTCTGCGAGTGGTAATGCGAGACTATTCTCGCTCGGTAACGCTACCCATCATGCGGTAGCGTGTCCAGTGGTGGCTTCCAACGCTCTGTGTTAAGAGCCACAGTACGTTGCCTGGAGGCACCTTCCAACATTTCGATGACTCTCATCAGCTCTTTTCGGGTTGAATGACGTCGTTGCTCCATATCAGTGTAATTTTTTGCAGGTCAGAAGCAGAAATTGTGTAACGATTTTGTAAAAAATACCATGACGCACTTTTATAGAAATGCTAATTGTCTGTTGATTTTCTCTTTATAATTGAAATATAATCAAAATTATTTATAAAATTTACTAAATAGAACCAATAGCGATCTCAAAAAGCCAGTCTCATAATAATCCTCATTTGCAGAAATACATACTTGATCCCTGGACATTTTTGATGTGTTAATAATATAACCATATGTAAGCCTCGATCAACTTGAATGACCTATCTAGGTGGAGCAATTATAATAACATTATTTCAATCGGTAACATTATTTTTCATGTCAAAGATAGAACAAGTTATTTTAAGTAAATATTTCATTATGAATTATTTTTTACTTACTTACTTACTACTACTTTACTTTTACTTTTATACTTACTCAATTCAGAAGCTTGTATAACTTCTTTACTAAGCAAAAACTATAAAACTTAAAAACAACCTGGTTTCCAACAGAAGTCTTACCTAAAACTTTTATAACCTGATCCATAAAAACTGGTATTCATATTCTGAAAACCGCAAAAAGCAGTTAAAAGTTTAATTTTTCACTCTTTAAGAACTAACTTTTTATAAAACTAAGGTTTATTTTATATTAAAATAGCTTTACTCCGAGAGAGGTCTTTAAAAAGCCACAATAAGATTTTTCATCATAACTGCAGCTAAGCAAACTGACTTCGTATATTGCATAATAAATTTTGTAACAAAATGGTTGTTAGATTTTGAAACGGTATTTTTTATGTTATTAAGTTTTAAGTTCACAGTAAACTTTTGAATTTATTTTATATTCAATTTGCAGATAAATTGCGCTGTTCCTGTTATAGGCCAATTTTCGAACTCTGAAGTTTATTGAAAAACCTAGGCATAGTAAAAAATAAATAAATCTCTTGTTGCCTACATTAACAAACAACACAAAATGGCAGATAACCAATGTAGTTCTACTTCATATGTCATCGAGGACCCCATTAGCCTAATTTCCGAAAATCTTAATCGATCAATGACAGTTTCACGGAATATTTATAAATCACTCCGAAACTTTTTACAACGTTTTGGGACAGCTTCAAAGAATTAGTGAACACGGCGTTTTCTTTAATCTATTTCACTAATTGCGTCCCTGAAAACGATATCTTACCTTACGAAGACTTCAAATGACGTCTTAGATGGAGTCTCAAACAAAATATGATTTTTTTTAATTATCATAAATTTTTTCATCTTTTCTTCATTTTTTTGAAAAATCCTTTATTTTATTATTTGGATACACCCTGTTCCAGACAAATATACGAGTTAAACATAGCGACTATACTATTTCCATTTCTTTATTTTCTCGATGAGATGATTTGATATAATGCTCTCTAGCTCCATCCAATAGCAAAAAAACGCCCGCACAAGGTTACACAGGAGCTGTCATCGAGAAAATAAAGAAATGGAAATAGTATAGTCATTGTAAGTTCTTTGCCTGCGCCGCCGA
Source organism: Marasmarcha lunaedactyla (assembly GCA_923062675.1). Lineage (NCBI taxonomy): Eukaryota > Metazoa > Arthropoda > Insecta > Lepidoptera > Pterophoridae > Marasmarcha > Marasmarcha lunaedactyla. The sequence continues at coordinate 2,875,307 of OV281359.1, forward strand.
CACAGGTTTTATTATACATCTCACCAACAAAAATCTTCCTTAATTTGAGTATAAAAGTAGTATTTTACGAATTTTTAACTAAACTAAATATATTTAACTAAACTAAATATAGTACACAACAAAATGCCTAAATGTTTCAATGTTTATTTTAATGAAATTAAGTTGAGTATTCATATATTTCAGTTAAATACTAAGAGCAAAATCAAATAGGGTGATATTTCCTCGCATCAGAACGTTGTACACTAGTGAAAGAGATAAACCTGCTTAAATTATGTAAATTGGAAAGTTTGCTGCATACGTATGAGTTTCAGGATCTAACTAAGGGTGTTTCGATACTTTACGCGTTCAAATATCGCAACGTACGTTTTCGTATTATTTCTGAAGTGTTAAATTAACTGCTCTGTAAAAAATTGTTTATATTTTTGTTTTTTCACACATTTCCAAAAACATTAACAAACATTATCAAAAAAATAATCTACTTCAACTTGTTTGCATTATCATAAATAGGGCATTCCAATGTATCAAAATTTACAGTTAAGTTATTGTGTTGCTTAAATTCAAAAAGTTACGTGTCTCATTATCATTTTGTTTACGAGAATAAAAATGCAAGTCAATTAACAAATTTAACAATACTAATCATGACGACGCAATTGCTACGGTTTACGAGACGCAACGGTGTGTGGACTATGTCCGTTTTCATTTCATGTATTCAGAACGACTCAGAATACCCCCCGCGTCAGGGTTGCGGGTCTACTGAATAAACGATGAGTGTCTGCGGCACCTATCGCATCAATTTATATCAATACTGTGGACAGATTTTATTGGGTTAAGCGATGGCTTGTTTACCCGTATATTTTGCGAATTGATTTAATTTGACAAAAGTATACCAAACTGAGGATAGATATCAGCTGTTGAAATTATTATGTTCAGCGTATTTAAATGCTGTATTAGAGAATATTCAATAGGTCTAAATGAGCATGGAGTCCACTTTTAATGATCCCAATTTATGTTTTGTACATAACACTGAGGCCACTACGAGGAATCTCATGGTATTGTTGTAGTGTCTCTGCCTTAAAAACTAATGGTTATTTAGTAAATTTTCTGTGACACTGCTCATTGATTAATATTTTCGGAAATTAGGCTAATGGCGTCCTCGATGACATCTGAAGTAGACCTAAATTGGTTATCTGCCATTTTGTGTTGTTTGTTCGTGTAGGCAACAAGAGATTTAATTATCTCCTACTAGGCCCAAATTACTTTGTATTTAATTACTAATGAATGAACATGAAGCTCGGTACAAAATAAAAATAAGACAAGACCAGTTTTTTGGAGTGGTATATCTGTGCACTGACTGATTATCATTAACCCATCCCTCAAACCACGTCCCAATTGCTTCCATGTTCCTTTTGAAACCCGCCATGATGGTTTCGCATATTTTATTTTTAATAATTTAAGCGCGCTACCTGTTAGCGCACAGTAACAAGAAGTTTGAAGTCGGTCCACGAACAATGCGAGTCGTTGCTACATCTAAAAATCAGGATCTTAAGTTACTCAAGTATCTATGACCCTTCATACGTTTTATAAGTGCTGTACTTGTATATACTTGGTGCTGTGTATAATTAAACCCTGTTGTGAAAAGGTTGCAGGAGCTGACTGGCCGGCAGCAACGTTGCCCGTTGTTGATGAACCCCATTCATCGTTCTTATCCAGTTTTGAGTTATGAATGTTCTCTTCCTTGAGTCCAATGAGTATTAATGTGAATTATACTGTGTGTGGATTAAGCAAAGGATTATACTGAAAAGCCTTGGCAGTAAAGATCATCCAGTTATAGTTTCGGACACTTCTAGGGTCTTATGTTCGTGTAAAGTAAAATCTAAAAAGTAATGTGTCAGCTTTGTGACTCTTCGCTCATATGCCGCTTCATATGCTCATATGCGCATTAGGCGCTGGCTTACACACGTTCTACGGGTGGTGTTTGCAAGAATCTAATAAAAATCGCTATTATTTGCCGGCTTTTGCATTTTTAATAACTTTTGGTACTAATATCAAACTCATTCTTTTGTTTTCTCAGAGAATTGGCTGTGACCTCCGCGTCGGTTCGTCTAAGCGAGTAGACGAGTGCGGGGTGTGCGGCGGCGACGGCTCCACATGTTCGCGGCCGCGCTACCACTGGCTGGCCACGTCTGGTTCTCTCTGCTCCGCTACCTGTGGAGGAGGTATCGTTACATCTTTTACTTGCTATAGAAAACTTGAAACAAAAGTGACCTTTGAACCTTTGAGCTTCAGGACTATAAATGTCTTATTGATGATTATTGTTGATCGTCGTTTGTCGAGAAAGCAAAATACTTCAGAAGGTAGCAGAACTTTATATATAATACCGCTATAATAAATAAGACCGCTAAATGACAACGTAGTCACGAGTAATGTGGTCTGTAAAAATACCAAAAGGTCGAGTTGAAATGTAAAAACATAATTATACACGATAAAATCTGGTTCAAAAGTGTTTTAATTAACATTATGAATAGTGAAAACTTAAGGCTAATTTATAAAAAAAATCACATCCGCTGAAATTGAAGCACAAATAAGTAGAAACGCTGTTTTCTTTATATTTGGAAACATTTGGCTTTTATAGTTTATTTAAAATTTACTTCAAAAAAATATCAAAAATAAATATTCCTTACATTGAACGGTTTTAAACTATCGCGATTATTTTCACTATAATATTATGAACTTACTTCTAAAATTCTTGCTGTCCGCGATCATGGTGCTTGCAACAGCATCCAAATATCGGACGCGCGAAATAAAAATCGAAAATCGTGGTAAGAAACCCGTAAATTCATTATAACTCGTAATAAACTTGTATTTCAAAAGTTGCTGACGTCGTGCCTACTTAACCTAAGCATAGTCTTTCAAAATTAAGAACGTTTTATATTTGCTTTCTTTATGTACAAAGAACTCTTTTGATAACCCATTTATTTATTTGTTTTTATTCTATCTCATTTCGATCAAATTAACTCAATCCTAATAAGTTTCAACACGTTTCTTATACTACAGAAATTAAACTGAAAAGAAATGTCAACAATCCTTACTATAAACAGCTTTTGTTTTATAACGAAGACAACGGACCTATTGTTTTCAATAGAATCAAAGAGATCAATAAATAAGCACAGACCACAGTGTACAAGGATACATATTTTATAAACAGATTTGATTTTTTTTAAATTATGGACAAACCGAAAAAGCTGTCATTTGCGTATGTTTTTACACTTAATGAATATTTTTATTTTAACAATTCAAATTCAAAACAAATCTGCATTATACGAAAAATAGCGAATCGGTCAACTAATTGGACCAAAGGCCAAGCCACAGTTACGTTCAATTTAAATCCTTTCTTTTATTTGCATAGGTTTTCACGATTCATTACATTTAATGAAAACACATTTGCTTTGATTGAATGTTTTCAGAACTATCAAGTGGACTACTGTCATCTTAGTCACGCATGACCATGGTGTCTTTAAAAGCACCGAAAAAGTAAAATATAATACTCCGGTTAAAGAGGGATTTAATAGAATTCTGATCAGAGACTCAACTTTATTAATCTTCACGCCGCAGCCCTACTGCGCGCCGCACTCTATGTATCTCGCCTATTGTCTTTGTTAATCCTGAGTCGGGTTGGTAATTTATATCTCAATCTATACATTTAAGCGGCGTTACAATAAATCAGTTGCGAAATTCCTTTTGTCTCGCTAAGAAACTGTTTTAGGGACGCAAAGGGTGCTTACAGACGAAGGTTATGTACTAACTGTTCTATTTTATTTATATCAAATGGTTTCAAATATCTAATTTATAAAGTTTAAATAAATAATTGCATTCCTATTTAATTTTAGTTATTTTTAATTGTTGATCAAATTTGTTTCTTTAATAGGTAATCAAAAGTAGAATGCCTTTTTTCTTAAAGCTTAGGCAGTGCTTAGACTGGTCTGAGAGTTATTTCAGCTAAATGGTCAAATTGAAAGCGACTTAATTACATACTGTAAAGTGATGAAAATTGCATTTTGATAATATTTAGTATCGCAATATTCTGACATCACTCTAAGTACGCTTTAAAGACGGTTTTCCATTGACGACATAGTTTCTAAGAATACATCTATCTATTACAGTGACTCACCTAGATGTACCTATTAAAATATCGACCAAGTATTACTTTCTGCTTTCAAGCGAGCTTAATTAGGTAAAGATAGCCAGTTACTTCGCAATATTTTAGTCTCAAAAGAACTTTCATAGCACTTTGTATTATGTAAGACTTTTACGATGACGTTTGGACATATACCACTTTTCAAAATTCATTTCTATTATAATTTTTTCGAAACACCGTTCTTCGCTGTAGGATGTGGGTTTCTAGGTGCCGTGTTCCTTCTCCGTTGTTAAAAACGAATACTGATTTCACACTTTGTTTTAAATGAACTTGACAATTATTAAACAATGTTTCTTAATTATCTGTGATAATATCGAATTTCATAACTATTCTATGAAATTGAACTGGACTATTCATTAATCGATTATAACTTACTAATTTATTATCAATATGAAAATATTGTTTTTAGGCACATTAATACCCGTTGAAATGTGTGATCATAGTTTTCATTGTAATTAAAGGTTGCATAAAGCGTAACCATAGTTATTTTAAGAACTCTAAAGATCGAGTAAATCACATTTCCACTTAATTATTAAATCCGCAAAAGAACTATTTTATGAACTTAAGTTGAAAAAATATTGAAAAAAAAATTGTTTTTTTGAAGATATAACTCGTCTGAACCAAGCCAAAACTAATTATATCCCAAAAAGACGAATTGTTCTCAGTTAGGATTGAACTCTGGCGTTTCCATCTGCAACAATTTTTTAATTTCAACAATGGGCCAAGGTTCATTAGTTGTGCTAGAAAATATTAAATGGATAAAAAATAATTTACATTTTAGAGAAACTTTTATTGTATTTTTGAAGCGTTGCCCAAGTATAAGTAAAGAAACGGAATGAAATAGAGACTTTATTGACTTTGATTTATAAATAAATGGTTTTGTACTTGTTTTACTGGAAAATGTAGCAACTCTTCGATTATTATTTTTTATATTTAAAAAAAGGTCCTAACCTTATTAGTTAGAATCGTCGCTCTTTAATTTTTGTAGTCACCTTTCTAAGTAAATTGTTTAGTAATGCACATAGGGCTGGATATTGGTTGTTATGTCACTACTAAATAATCGTAGACTCTTTTTTTATTTTTATTTGTTATAGCCAGAAAACGGGCGCTCGATTCACTGATTAATGATTAATGAGTGGCCGCATTAACCGTAGATGTTATTGACGAATGAAATTCTTATTTATCGATAATTGACAAATGATACTGACCGTACACTTAAGTTTGAATTTCCGTTGATCCAGTAATAACCCTGGCTGTTTTTTCCCTTTACTCGAAACACAACCACGTAATCGTGAAGGAAAATATAAAGGACTCTAACCCCAGACGAAATGTTAACAAAAGAAACTCTATTACCAGTATATTAAAGTCTTATCTTTTTTTAACCGTACATTTGTGATCGAAATCCTAATTTATTAAAAGTGATTCTAATTGTGTCTGTTCTCACGTATTATAAATATTTCAAACAAAGCAACCCTTGTGCGTCGTAAAGTACTTAACGTTGTTCTCAACCCTTTACCATTCAGGGTTTGATAGGCCACATTTATCACGGACCGGACATGTAATTCACCATTGAGATGTCTCAAGGCGAGTCACTGGATGTGCCACAAACCTGTCTTAGTGAGAAGTGAGCCCATTCTCGTAAAACATTCTGGAGGTAAAAGGTTAAATTGATAGAGGTCGAGGATTTCTGCGATTATCACCTACACTCGGATTTTGCTTAGAGGGTTGAAGTGTTGCTCTGATTGTAGCAATTTTTTAATGAGGGCGTTGAGATAGTTCTTCATAAATTGAGGGCAGAAAATGTTTTACAATTATTCCTTTGAAATATGTTGAATAAGAAGAACTGGCAAGGTATATTTTTTCTTCAAGGGTATATTTTTTTTCAAAATAAATTGAGTGAGACTTTCCGAGCTAACAGTATATTTTATACATAATAATTTCGTATAGACATAAAGAGACTCTGTACATTTTGCTTTGAAAAAATATACCCGTGAAGTTTCTTGCCAGTTCTTCTTCACCAAGGTTTTTCCGAACTGATGGTAGAGTCACGTTTTATTTGACGCCAACAAGAATAAGTAATTGTCAATGTTAAGAAATAAATATTTGAATTTGAATTGCATATCGAATTGCACGTATAAATAATTCAATAAGCAAATTGAGAGACTCACTAAAGTATAACCATTAAAAAATATTTGTAAAATTTCTTATATATTTTTTAAATGTAATTTAAAAATTTACTGTCGACGTAGAAACCTAATGATATACTTTTCCATAATTTGATCATTCGTTTAAATTGTGGACTGAAGCGTACGTTAAAGTGATTATTTTTAAATGACGAATATTCGAAGGAAGGTTAATGGATTTCATATTAGTTACTGGAACTGTTCTATATACTTAGTACTTTTAAATTTTCATCCAAAAAGAAAAAGTAAAATTAACTCTACTTGCAGATCAAAGGCATCTTTTACCTTAAACGTTTTTAACATAAAACCTTAAAAAGAAATAATTTTGATAATTATCATCAAATAAAACTTTAAAAACTACACACAGAAATAATGTCATAATAGACACTAACTAGCTTTCACAGTAACCTTAATTAACATAGTTTAAAACAACTCTAACTTTCATAGTCGTACCAATTAAAAAGTCAGTTCCAGTTATACCTCGCTCTTGAGCCAGAGATTTTGTTCTTAGGACTCTTCCTAATAGCTTTTTAAAGTGGAATTCTCTTTTGTGCCGCCAAGTAGGTACCTGAGAAATGCGCTTTTTGCACAAAAGAAACAGTAAATAAATTTTGCTGTAGGAGCCCTGTGCGTTTAAGTTTTATTTGGAAAGGTCTCTGGTCTTTGGAAAGGTGAAAATTGTTTTACAGTTAAGTGCAACCAAATGAGTTTTATGTTCAAAATAGTAGTACTATTTAAATCTGCAACTAAATTGATTTGCCACATAGTTTGTAGGAATTACAAGGGACTAAAAGTATGATTTTTTTTCTTTGATTGACCCACCGCGATAACGAAACCTGATTTCCTCGAATAGGTATGGTGAATTATCAAAAAGTAATTTGGTTTTCTATCATAAAAAGAAATGTATACAATTCTTAATGGTTGCTTAAAAATAAATGTACTAAAACATGCCAAACTTAGACATTTCTTCTATATTGCTTATCTGAAACCAAATTTTTGACCATTGCATTCTTCCGGACAGGATACAAAATGTCCCTGGCAATATGTCGAGATCGGCTGACGGGGTCGGATGCTCCAGAAGAGTTGTGTGATGCTTCCAGCAAACCAGAGGCTTCCGTCGTCAGGTGCAACACGCATCCGTGCCCTTATAAGTAAGTTGACATTGTATTCCTTGATTACAACAAGATTTTTATTTGTATGTATATTTAGAAGTCCCTGCGCAGTATTGCCTAAGCCCCTACTGTCACGGGGATTTTGTTGCATTATGTAGACTATCCATTGGATTTGGATAATGTACTTTTCTTTTCCTGCAAAAATTATTAAAATTGGTTAAGTACTTTTATGCCCGTTTGCACTAAACTCTACAAAGCATAGACTTAGTTAGGTCATGCCCAAACTAAGTCACACATAAGCATCGACTTTCTCTGCGTTGCTATGCACTAACCAGTTTACGTTAAGTGACTCCTAGAACGATCGTTGCCTACCAAAGCCAACGAAAGAACGAAAAAGTATATTTTGTCTTTGATTTTGATCTATGATTTGGTTTTTCTTGTCACTTGTCCTGCCTGACGGTTTGCACTTTTTGTTAGCTACACGATTTGTTGCTGCGATCGTATACGGCTCCAATTGGTCTGTAAGACCGACGCGGGTACAGTTGAAACTTTTTGTGTAAGTAATAATTTCTGTTTTATTGATTTTGATATCATATAGTGTTATTTAGGACAATTTAATTATCTTTTATTATTTTTAGGTCTTATTTTACGACAAGATGTATGATCATCAAATAAGTTTGTTGTTGGATGATGATACGGTTCTTTTATGATGGGCAGTATGCACAACGGCCAATTGTACTATTGACAGTTGTTACTGAGGATTCTGGACCACCTAATATTCATATTTCAGAAGACTTAGCTTTATCAGTCTTGGCAAAGAAGAGTGAGCTCGTCTTCTTAATCTTGACTAAGTAAGTCTATGCTTTGTAGAGTTTAGTGCAGATGGGCATAAGAGTTTTTCTTTTGTCTTACCTGGTGGTAAGTGATTAGAAAACCTAAGAATTCTGATGATGAAGATGATTGAAGATGCATACCTGCGAAACCTATGTTGGTTTCCTCATGATGTATTTTGTTACCATTTGAGCAGTTGGCTTAAGTTTGTAAAACTCGTTGATACGTTTGACAATCACCGGGATGGATCCGTGACCACAAGAATAAGACCAGTGCCTCAATCACCGCCATCGACGCTCAATCTCCATCAAATAGACCAAATTAGAAATAATTTGATTTCTTACGTTCTTAGGTGGTACGTTGGCGACTGGTCAGCGTGCAGCGCGTCGTGCGGCGGCGGCGAGCGGACGCGGCGTGTGGTGTGCGCGCGCTCCGCCAACGTCACTAGTGCCGATACTTACGATCCTGGTATGTTGGTTTTATGCTTTCATATGACATTTGTTTTATTCACTTTGTAGTTAGTGATATCGGGGTATTATATATCGTTAAAGTATTGAAAGTGTGTGCTCAGGCCCCCTCAGAGCACATCAAAGCTCGCCAATACACGTCGACTTGGATCATTTATACGAATTTCAGAGATTCACGCAAATACAGATTGCCAGAGAAAACATTAGGATATTCTAGTAAACGTTATTTAACATACTATAAGGTGTTTTTAATTTCCTTGGTATATTCAAATAATTATTTAACCTTTGAGCAGACACAAATATTACTAAATTATAAGGGGCAGCATCATACAAGAATCACTTACATGAATTCATGCAACTTAATCAAATCAAAGTGAACACTATTATAGGTATATTATAAGAATCAGTATTCACTGCTTCTAAATGTCAGATTTCAGAGTTTTAACCAGAACTGCGCTTCATTGAATGAATTTTGTAATCAACTCACAAAACTTATTGTCTGTTTGTACTTCTATAATGGTGCTTCTGATTTTAAAATGAAATAAAAACACGACTTAGCTAAACATTTTATGAAGTCAAGAGTTAGTCCCTGGACGCGTTGGTGTACGTAGAAATACTACAAAACCAATTTCTTGGATCTACATCCAATTTTTCTAAAACTTTTATTTCTCTCCATAACAATTATTATAATCCCCAGACAAACACACCAACTGTATAGCCCCAAAGTAAGCAGAGCTTGTGTTATGGGTGACCATACCGCGAAATGAGGGTAGACCCATAATAAACATACGTATAAATATATTAACAAAATCTGATATCAATCCCGAGGGCAAACATCTGAGTTCATCAGACAAATGAATGCCCCGACTAGCACTCGAACCTGGGACCTCCGGCATACGAGGCAGGGCTACTACGCACTAGGCTACTCGGCCGTCGAGTTATTCATAACGCTTAGTTTTGTCATTATTCTTACCCAAAACAAGAGTTATAGAATTTTAGAGCAGTCCGACCTTGTCTACTTCTTAACTTATTTTTTTTCCGGACTCTCACTGGCTGAAACCCCCTCGGTTTGCCTTCGCCCGCTCTGGGTGGGGTCATGGTGTCGCCGATGGCACTACCCGCGGATAATTACTAATTAACCGAACCCAACTCTCTGGCACCTGAATTAAATTATCGAAAGGTGCAACAGTAAAAGTCGCATATTATAAGATTGAAATAAATTCGCATATTTCATTAAAGTTTCATATTTGACTCATTTCTCTTTCTGAAATTTTATTTAGAATTTATATATCATAGCTTGGTTGTGACGCGACATTAGCACAAACAATAGTCTTTTGTGAGTTGTTTTAAGTCCTAGTCAAATTGTACGTGTTATTATATTATTATTAGGTATTCATGTTACTAAATTAGCGCAAAGTTTATATTTTTCTTCTCGAGCTACCTCTAATACCTTTAAAGAGGAAGTATCTGCAACGATGTTATGAATGAATAAAACTTTTTAATTAAGATACAGTGCAAAAACATATGAACACAGAAAACATAAAAAACAAGAACAGAGATTTGGAAGAACAAAAGTAAAACTAAACTTAAACACATTACGAACATAAATTAAAAATATACTTCCAAATCTATCTGCAGCAAACAAAAGGCCTCAGCTCAGTAATGGTCCTGATGACACCAGACATTAAGACACTGGTTTTCTGTGTAGCCTCTTGTACAAAGCTTACACAGTAACCAATGAGAAAACAAAAATATTTAGACATTTCTTGATCCGCAGCGTCGAGTACGGCGCCGGGCTGCGTGACGGCACCGCCGCATGCCACCCAGCCGTGCAACATGCACGAGTGTCCCACGTGGGTCGCGGGGCCCTGGTCTGGGGTAAGTTTTGCATGTTTATTTTTTATTATTTCTTATTTATGCTGTAAACCCAATAACCGGCAAAAAGTTTGAGGGTGTTTCTCGTTTGGATACTTGGGGGTAGGGAGACTTGCCGAGCTAACAGATGCATATAAGAATAATTTTGTATAGACGTTAAGAGACTCTAGAAATTTATTTAAAAAAAAAATATACCCGTGAAGTTTCTTGCCAGTTCTTCTTTACGAAGGTTTTTCCGAACTAGTGCTTTATTATAACAAGTAATTGTCAATGTTGAGAAATAACTATTTCATTTCATTTCATTTATTTCATAACGTTCTCCTAATGGTTAGTAGCATCCGAGCCCATGGACGTTGTTGATCGTAGGTAGGGTTCCAGGAATTGCCTCGCGGATTTTAATTGCTACTTAATATTTTATAGATATAATTTTATATATATATTAAAGTTGCACCATATATTCTTCTTTGTATTACTAGTATAAAATATGATGTTAAACTAGAATGCGCATATTGTATTTTCTTAAGTTTTCACCATTCATTATATGCTCTAGCAATATACACTATATATTATTATATAGTATTTATTACACACGAAAAAATAGGAAATCATGACCTTCATCAAAACTGAACTGCAAAAATAAATTTACTTTTGATTATTTCATATACAAATTTCAGGTGTTTTTTTTTTTCATGTTATTTGTCGTGTATGTATTAAATCGATGGAATGTCTATATTTTATTTTACGGTTAGCAGTACAGTTGACTTTTTACATTTGCATCGATAGATATAAACCAACATTTTAACAGATCACTGTGTGCACTGAACCAGGCCACACAATCGCCAAGTCGCCGTCGGGTCTAAATTCGGCAACTACGATTGATGTTTCTAGATTTGGTTTATTATATTTGGCTATAGCAAATGTATTCGTATTTGAATATTCCAGGCTGTGCAGATTCGAAACAAAGTAGAATTCAAATATTAGGTCTTTACCTATGAAATAGCCGTTTTTCTCGAAATAAATGAATCGTAATTTTTATATATATTTTTTATTTCTATTAATCAAAATAATCACCCATGCAATCAATGCATCTTTGCCAACGCATTGGTAGCTTATTGATACCTTTCTTAAAGAAATCAGCTGGACGGGAGGCAACAAATTCTTCAAAGGCATTTTGTACTGCCTCTCGGGTATTGAATTTTTTCCCGCCAAGAAGTTATCCAAATTCTGGAAAAAGTAGAAGTCTGTAGGCGCAAGGTCTGGTGAGTACGGCGGATGACGGAGAACTTCCAACCCCAACTCTTGTAGCTTGGAGACCGTCTGCTGTGCAGTATGAGGTCGCGCGTTGTCGTGCAGGAGCAGTTTAGCCGAACGATTGACCAAAGCTGGTTGGAGACGTGCGAGCTTCTCTTTCATTGTGTTCAGTTCTTCACAGTACACATCTGCAGTAATGCTTGTCCCGTTTGGCAAGAAGCTGTGATGAATTACACCCGCGTTAGACCACCAAACAGTGACCATCACTTTTCTAGGGGTAAGTTTTCGTTTAGGGCATTGTTTGGGTGCTGAACCAGTGTCCAACCAACTTGCTGAGCGCTTACAATTGTCAAACAGGACCCATTTCTCGTCACAAGTAACAATGCGGTTCAGAATTCCTTCATTTGTATGCCTGTTGAGCAGTGCAAGGCACGTCTCCACGCGTACTTCGCGCTGGCGGTCATTGAGTTCGTGGGGTACCCATTTGTCAAGCTTTTTTACCTTGCCAATTTGACGCAAATGGACCAATATTGTTTTGATGCTAACATCGAAAGCTGCTGCTAATTCAGCCGTGGATTGATTTTCATCAGCTTTCACAATTGCCTTTAATTCGTCATTGTTGACCAAAGTTTTCGGACGACCACGGGGTTCATTTTTCAGGTCAAAATTTCCAGAACGGAAGCGGGTAAACCAATAACGGGTGGTGCGTTCGTTTTTAGTGTTCGCTCCGTAAACGTCGTTGATGTTGCGTGCCGCTTGTGCCGCTTTTCTGCCACGACGGTAATCATACTCCATAATTACTCGAATTTTTAACTTATCCATGATGACGAAAAATGTTCGAATGCGTTGAAAACAAAACACTAACTATTAAACAAATGACGATTTTAGAAAAAGAATTCCATGTTTGTCAAATAAAATTAATTTGAAATTAGAATTATCAGTCAAAAAAAAAAAAATATTTTCATTTGAAATGGCCAGTACGGCAAAACGGCAGTTTCATAGGTTTGACCTTTGAAATGATTTAAAAAAAAATGCTTTTGATTTGAATCTTTTTACTACTTTTTAATTTCAGAGTTCACGTTAAAGCCAGTCATTCTACAACTTAAGTCATTCTAAAATAAGTTATTCTTGAAAAATTTTCAAAATTTTTTTAATCCTTGGATCTCGTCTTAATATTATATTTTCAAAATAGTAAAAAAAAAATTATATAGGTATTATCACACATCGTTTGGTACCTTGTTGAATTCTTGGTTTTATTGATCAAATACAATCAGCGTTAAGTTACAATTAGTTCATTACCACTAAAATGCATAAAGTTAAAGCATATAAGTTATAAATCAAGTTTTTTTATACGTAATAGGTAGTTTTCTTAATAACTTCATCTACATTTGAGGTGAATGCGATAACCTTTTTTTTTATCCCTAGACATATTAACAGTATGGTAAAATATTCGTAACAAAATTAATCTGCCTCTTTGTTACTACTTTTGTTGCCGATAAACGAGAATGTGATCAACTTGATGTTAAGTAACATCAATGCCCATGGACACCATTAATGTACATGTTTTATTTATATATATTATGTAGTAGTTATTACTATGGTATAATACCTATTTATTTCACGTCAGCCTATCGAAGGCTTTAGTTTAAATTGCCTGCGTTCCAGTGGTCGTGTAGGTTGTTCCTTGCTTTTAACCTTAATGCTACCATGTGAACCTGCTCTTAATTAAATAAACTGAATACCACAGTAATATTACAATTGGGACATTTATTGATATTAAAATTAAACGTTAATAAAGTCACTTTTGTGGTCAAGAATTCTTGAGCTCTATCTCTATCGATATAATTAGTTTTTGCTTTTCAATTTATGTGTTTAAAATTTCGGTTTATTTTACAATAATAAACTTACGATGCATTATATGTCTTCATTCTTGATCACAAAGGTGATATTATAAGTGTTCCATTTAATATTACAAAATTATACTTTAATACTAACTTCAAAATCGTAAGATCAGTTGCATTAATTTTTGCCTGATGCCAGTGCTCGGTGTCTTGCGGCGAGGGCGTGCAGGTGCGCGGGGTGGAGTGTTCGCCGGCGGGGGGCGGCTGCGACCCCGCGTCACGACCCGACATCTCCAAGCCTTGCTCCACTGGCATCACGTGTCCAGCCTATAGAGAGGCAGTAGAAAACGAGGTAGGGAAGCGTAGACATAAATATGCAGCTTGCTCGAAGTAATACATAATTAAAAGTAATTATATGAAGAGCTTTACGAAACCTGGGAAATCCATGTGAAACAAATCTGCTTCATTTTTTTCTATTAAAAAAACAGACGTTGTTGTTGTGAATATGCAGATGAAAGAACAAAGAGAACTTTGAAGTTTGAAGTATTCGGAGTTTTATTTTTCATGAAATTCAGAAGCATCCTAAAACCCTAAAACCCGACCCAGTGATAATGCACTTAATAATTTATTTTGTAGTATTAACCACTAGAAATATAACGCTTTTAATAATAACAGCTAGCAGTTGCACAAAATAAAACGCATAATTTCCTCCAGGATGACATAGACGACCTGCTCCCCGGCGTGGTGTACCACACGCAGCCGCTGATCCAACCGTACCCGCCACCGCAAGCGAAGGCAGAGAGACTGATAGGAGAACCCGACGTACCTGTCGAGGCTACGTAAGTCTTCATATTGCAGACACTTAATAATTTAGTATTAGTTGAACTCTTTGTTTAATTTTTGAAAATATAAACAATATTGGGTAGATTCTTGACATCTAATAAGGTGACGCGACAGGCAAAGTATAAACATATTATCTCTCCGCCAGGAATTCGTTTCAATTAAAATAAATTAAAAATTAAGGTTTTAAATTCAAATTTTTAAACTCCTTTCCATGTCTTGTTCATTTACATAACTCAAATTGCTATCGTTGGTCTTTCTTTCTCTATCTTCTCGATAGTTAAGAGTATTTTGTTGTTGTCTCTTTCAGCAATTACAAAATATTCTTTGCCTGTGGCTGGTTGTATGTAAGGTATTGTACGAAATGGAAAATTTTTCAACGTCTCACTTTGGATTCAGATACATCCATACACCTTACAAAATGGAATGACATGACCCCTACCCCTCCATATACACATACCCAACGCTAGCTTCAAATATTTTTTAGCTAAGTTTAGTGAATGTCGTGACGTGAATTGTCTTTATGCACATAAAGACAAGTTTCGGAACACATTTTACCTTAATTTTAGTGTTTGTTATAGATTAATTTGTGTAAATAACCTCATGTGTTTTAGTATTAGATTTTTTATATCCTCAAGATTTGTAAAGATAATAAACCTATTTTTAACAAACAAGAACTCAAAATTCACTAAACCTTCATCCATCTCATAACATACTTTAATAACTCTTTTCTACTCTCCGCACTGCACAAGATATTTTTGGATTTCCTAGCACATTTACTACACTATAACATTTTTTTTGCTTACCTACACCAATCTTACTTACTTGCTAACATTAACTAAACTCTTGACATTTTCTGGCAACACTAATGATTAGATATTTAAAAATTTCAAACATTTTTTGTCTGAACCAAATTTGGCTACAATCAGTAATATTCTTCATACAAAATGACAAAGGTGCACATACTTTTACATATACCAGCCAGAATATACTAAAATCGACTGAATTCTAGGATGTAGATGACCCCAATGCACCCAGCATGACTTTGAAGGAGTGTGATATTTGGATAGAAGATATTATTTTAGAATCTGAGAAAGTAGAGCTAACATTGAAACAAAATTCTTACCTGGTTAATAAACATAAAATTGGTAAAATTTAAACAGTTACATCAAAGATGAAGAATGGGGGCCTTGCAGTGTTACGTGCGGCGAAGGTTGGAGGAAAAAAGAAGTACACTGCAAGATTTTTCTGGAATTCAGTAGGACTATAGCCAAACTGCCTGACAGTAAATGCGTCGGCCCGAAGCCACCTGAAGACACTGAGAGATGTGTCATGGAACCTTGTTCAATGGCTTACGGCAGCTCGTTTGGAGACTCCAGCGCTCCTGCATACACTGGAAACGACAGGTAATATACTGTATATAATATTACTACACACACAGCTTACAAGAGAAACTTTACGTGTCAATTGTCATTAGTTAAATACAAACAGTAATTAAAGATTACAAAAAAATTTAGAGTTGCAAAAGATTTTTTTTATTCACCGTTAAGCTAACATAATATTACAGTACAATAACACTATAATTCCGACGGATCATTGAAAAGTTTTGTCTTAAATGAAAAATAATTATTAACTAATCTATCAATATCTTCACTTCAATAAAATAATGTGTGCAGTACTTCGCTGTGTAACCTGTATGTAAATCAGTTAATTGTTGAGCTCAGCAGCACCGATGTCGGCTGCTGCATTGATGGGCACTTTGTCAATAGTATTTAGCTACGCAGACGACGTGATGTTGCTGAGCCCATCAGTTGCGTTCTCAGAAGGCTGATCGCCATATGCGAAAGGTATGCAAAATCCCACGGCCTCTTGTCCCGTGTAAATAAAAGTGAGTTGTTGGCAGCGAAAGCCAAATCCAGTAAGGTAAAGAGCGTACCGAAGTAAAAATAACCCTTTTTAAGGCTTTTTTTTTTTTTTGCTGCCGAGGTACCCTCGCGGGAGGGAGGTGGAAGATGCGTCATGCATACCGCCCGCAGGTAAATTCTTCTGCGGGGGGTTATGTGGGACTCACCAGAATGGCACCTACCCACTAAAAACCACCTGTTGGCTGTAGTTATTACCGTTAGCCTTCATCGGAAGCGACACCCGTCGGGAAGTTGGGCGCGCTGGCGTTGTTGGCTATGAACCTATCAACGATAACTAACTACCTAAAACCACCCTACACGCAGTAGGGCGGTTGAGGACGACGCGGATAACTTACTCGAACACGGAACTTGAAGTCCTGGAACGACGAGACCCCGTCGACGAAGCTCACGTTCCACGAAGTACGGTTAACAACCCACTAACCGCCGTGAAAACGGCGTTAGAAACTTATTAGGAGTACGGTTAACGAGCCACTGTCCGCCGTGAAAACGGCGTTAGAAACTTATTACGGTATACAACTATGAAATTATATATTACGACAACAACCAGTGAAATTTGGGTGCTCAATTAGCGCGGGGGCTAATAGAGCGGGAAGGCGTCTGCGATCGACGGTCTGCGCTCGAGAACGCACGCAGACCGAGACTGTGGGTTTTTTTTTTTTTTTTTTTTTTTTTTTTTTAAGGCGTACTGCCAAACACTTTATACTTGCAATCTGTGGGTCAACTACACGCGGGGGGCTTTCAACGCTGTCCGAGTATAATATAACAATGGTCTGAGGATGTTGTTGGGGCTTCCGCGCTACTGCAGCATTTCGGGCATGTTTGCACTGACGAGCACCGATGGGTTCCACACAGTAGTGCGCAAGCGAATCTCATCTCACCTGCGCACAGTGCGAGGGAGTACTAACAGCATTCTCAGAGTTATAAGTGAAAAGCCTGACTGTCAGATAATGCGGCACTGGGTGTACACACGTGTAAATGTGAATGGTGTGTCCCGCAGCCCAGGCAGGTATTTAACTAAATTTTCATTTTTAAGTTTCTTTTTATCATTATTTTTAAGTTATTAACATAGTTTTCGTAAGGTTTTTCTGTTACTAACAGTACATGGACTTGCGTCCGAAATAAATCAATTTTATTTTATTTATTTTTATTACATTAATATCTTTACTTTTTAAGTTGTTGTAAAGTCAGCACATTTGATGTAAGGGGTATTTTCAGAAACATTGTAATTTGGGAGCGAGATGTGGAATAACTGCGGTTGACGCACAGGCCGAATCGGTACCTTGAACAGAATTTATTCAAGTAGTTTAGCTTCATCACCGCCATCACCATGTGTGATTTTATAAAGAGTACAAAGGTCCGAAATCTTCCTTCTTGTAGCTAAAGATGCTAAACTAAAGTGATTTAGCCTATCTTCGTAAGTAAACATTTTCTTTTGAAATCCGAACCTAGCACACGAGCTACCTAAGAAACGACGTTACTTAGAATGTATGCGATCTATGTGATCTTTATAAATGGTTGACCAAACATTGCAACAATATTTCAGTAGACTTCTTGCAAGAGAACAGTACAATAGTATCCATGATGAGGGCTGCCAAAATGGTTAAGCGACGCGATATATGAATGAGAGCACAAAGATTAGAGCCCTAGGAATTTCTGAAGTGGCGAGGAATGAAATCTAGAGTCCGTATAGAGCAAGTATCTGAGTGCGAGAGATCATCATGTACGCCCAGATGATAAGCTTTTAGCAATAACATTTGGTGAGAGACGCGATCAAAAGTCTTCAGAAAATCTGTGTATATAGAGTTAATTTGAAGTTTTTTAATAAACGCTCTACAGAGAAAATTTGTGTATTCTAGGAAGATAGTATTGGTTGAGCGACCGGAGACAAAACCATGTTGTTTTGGGGAAATTATATGTTTATAATTTATATATGAACGTAAAATTGTATAATTAGGCTAGACCTTTTAATTTTTATGACGATAAATGTAAAAGTAAAATGAAACAGATTATTTTAATTTATTAAAAGAAAAAAAAATCGAGTATTTTTTAAAAAAAGGTTAGTTTTTTTAAGCTTTATATATTAACATATCAAGGTAAAGCCAACAATTTTTTGTCATAATTTTTGACTTTCTCTACCACATCCAGTATTTTTTGTAACACTCCATTCTTAACAGATTCTTCAATAACATCATTCACCCTTATTTTAAAAAGGCTTTCTTGATTTGGCAGGTTATCACCACAGCCTGATGAAATATTGCTTTTAGATATATCGTTGTTTCTCTCCTCCGTAAAACTTCTTAATTCTATAAGTGCTATAATTGTTCCGAAAGCTAAACAATCATGTAAATCCTTTTTGGCTTTTTCTTTAGCATACAAAACATCGAATTCAATGTTAAAATGTGCTAAAAATGTCTGAAAGCTATTGTAGTAAATATCCACTAGTGTCTTCATGTGCCGTTGTCTGAATGTAGAATCAGTACAAAGATAAAGAAAAAAGGTAAAATCGGTCCATGGGCTTGCGTAGCGTACTGTTTGAAAATCTATAAAACATAATTTGGCATCCTGAAACAATGAATTGTTATTTTATGATAAATTATAACATGCTACAAACGAATTCTTTCCGTATTACTCATATTTTTTATTTAAGAAAAGATTGAGAAAGTCCTAATTGTGTTGTTTGTCATTCGAAAGAGGACCTTATTCACCTTCTAGTAGAATATCAGATAAATGAGTCACTAAGAAATAGACTATTAGTAGATACACGATGTACTAAGCAAGATATCATGTTTATGTTCCACCTAGTATTTAGTTCTAAGTTTGCAAATGTCAATAGTAAACGCGTAATTTGCTTTTATGTACAATTTCTAGAGAAAAGGAAAGAAATGATGTCTGCCTACAGCTTTTTGTAAAATTAAAATTAGGGAAAGGCCGAATTAACCTTATACATGGCTTACAATAAAAGATTTTTAAAAAAAGATTAAAACTTTTTGAAATTTTTTTTATAGTAACCCGATAAAAAAATTGTTCAAACAATAAAAATTTTGCTCAAAATGATTATTTATCACAAAAATCACGATGAACAAAAATATTTAAAAAATGAAACGCTTGAGTATTCGAAAACATTATTTAACAAGTTAATTGATTTTGCTAGAACAACTTCAATTATTATTATTATTACAATATAAACTTTACCTTTTTGTCAAATAAAATATTATTCAACCAGCAATCGCCATGACAAAATACATTGAACTCCCTAGGACGTGCATAGTATTGTAGCAGGTTTAATAATTTGTCTTTGATTTGGCTCAGCTTTTTTCTTGCTTCATCATTAATGATGACGTCGAGTGATTTTTCAAAACTGTCCAAAAAGTACGTTCGAATTTTGGCCTTATTTACAAATATGTCACTATAAATTAAATCTTTGTAACGGGAAACGTTTTTTCTAAATTCATTTGGTAGTTTTTCTCTAAATATAATAGTCAAAGCGTGAAGTTTTGCTAATTCTTCAATAATGATACGCACTTCATTGAAGTCAAGAGGTTCCAAATTTTTCAACTTGTTATTTATTTGGAAACCTTCTATTAAAAGGTCTTTTGAAATGATGATTTCATTTCCTTTATCTTTACTTAGAAATAAAGTTTCTGGAAATAACACCTTTTCTCGTTCTTCTAAATTGTTTTGTAAATTCTTAAACAAAGGAACTATAACTTCATAAAAATGAACTTCTCTTACATGTAACTCATGAAAAAGTTCTTGTCTTGATGTGTTAATAAAGGTTTTCACAAACACATGTTGGAAACTGCTGGTATTGTTGTCTTTTATACGCACTCTGAATATATTTGCGACATAATTATTTTCATACCCACTAAAAAATTCTACGTCATAAGAGTAATTTTCGATATTTAATATTTTAGCGACTTTTTCTAAACTTTCATGTAAAGATGAACAGTTAAACTCATCTGGTTCACTTGTGTTTACGTCCAAAGACATTTTAAAATTCAATTTTATGCTATCTTGTATTCATACCGTCTAAACTTACTAATAACTGGGCAGACTTTGATAAGACTTTCGAATATTATCTTTTGGCGATAAATAGATTACTTTATCAATAAAAATATTTTAATAATCTTACTGTTGAATTGATAAAGTGAAAGATAGAGTACGATTAAAATAAAGTAAAAGAGCATGTATCAACAAAACAAATAAGAACGGTTTTATGCACACTTAAATATTTTATCTAATTATATAAAATATACGTTGTGATATTTTAAGTTCAAACTAACAATAATAATTATTATTGTAACGGGGATAAGATTTCCTTGCCTTATTACTTGAAATATCTATTGGATCCATAAAGAAATATTTCTACTCTTAAAGTTGGTAAAAGGAAATTTATGATATTGTAATTGTGCCCGCAGCGTCGTATCTAGTTTTATCCTAGTGAAAAAATAATAAATGACTACCAGTTACTCATCGCGGAATCCTTTTACATCGTTAGCAAACTATAAACGTGCGTTTGGAATCTTTAATGAGTGTAACATTTTGGGCATTCAAATTTAATAAAAAAAATGACTGAATTATGATTATAGTCACTATCCGAGTTTCAGAGAGTGCTGTAAAATATTAAATTGAAGTTAAACTAGCAAGACTATATCGATTTATATTATTTTATTGAAGAAATATTTAATGATCAAACGAACTTACCAAGTGAAGTTCGATCACAATTATGTAAATGGCTTAATTCGAAGCGATTTAAAGTTCACGTGTTGAAGGAGTTCTCCCAAGCATTAGCCTTGCACGGTTTTCAGAGGTAAATATTTTTTTTTATATCGGCAACACTATCCCTTCCAAACAACCTCAGGCAACTCACCGCTCCGTAAACTAGCGTCTAATCATTCTGTTTAGAGCTTAAGTTTGAAGATGAACAAAAATCTTCTGCTTATCATCTAACCGTTAGATCTAATTGTTTCTGCTTCGTATATACATACCAAATAAGATGTCCATCTGCCTATTTGAATAATTCACATCAAATATGGGTGAGACGAAATATATTTTGTAGAATAATATAAATTCTCCGGCGGGTGTATATAAATCGCTTCAAATTAAGCCATTCACATAATTGTGATCGAACTTAACTGGGTAAGTTCGTTTGATCATTAATTATGTATCACGGCTTAATTCTTTGTGATTTAAAGTTCACACGTTGTAGCATGTTGAGAGTATTTTAATGTGAATTATTTTTGGACGTGTAAGTAAAACTTTTTTGTTGAATAAACAAAAATATTTATTAAAATAATTCAACAATTACAATTATTTATAACAAAGAATTAGAAAGTATACAAATGTACTAGTCCATCCAACTGTTTTGCGGATGATATCAAAATTGATACCGACTTTGCTAGCAGTGGAAGTGGCTGCGTGTGGCGTGGTGTGCGCGCTAAATAATGAAATTTTTTTTTTCACTAAAAACCACCTGTTGGCTGTAGTTATTACCGTTAGCCTTCATCGGAAGCGACACCCGTCGGGAAGTTGGGCGCGCTGGCGGAGACCCGCTAGCGTAGCAGACGATACGCATATCGTCTGCTACGGAGGATTGAGGAGTGGGTTTGTATGGGCGAGGAGCCGGGATGGGATTCGATGCGGGGCGCTGCCTCCAGTTTTCTGGGGCAGGCCTGGACTGTGTAGGCTTAGCAGCCGGAGGAACCCGGCTACGCAGCGGCGGAAAGTTTTCTTGAGAAAGGCGCGGAGCCTGTTTGGGTGCCGCCCTCTTGGAATTGGAGCGCATACAACGGGGTGCACGAGGGCAGCACCTGTAATTTGCGGTGTGGCCGGACTGGCCACAAAGCACGCAATCGGGAGGAGAGGGAGTTTCAGGAGTGCGATTGCACTCCTTAGTGAAGTGCGGGACCAGGCACTTGACGCACCTGGGCGGTGCGCGGCAGTTGGCCGCCGCGTGCCCGTACAACTGGCACCGATGGCACTGGCCGGGATGACCGCGGCGATGAGGCGCCTCGATCGAGATCCCAGAGAGGCCGCATATAGTGCTAACCCCTTTGAGGATCTCCCTGGACTTGGGGACGTTGGCGAGAACCACCAAAGCGAGAGGGTGTTGCCTCCCGTACTTGCTGTGCATTTTATGCACCGCGAGTGCCGGGAAGCCTTGGGACTGCAGATCCTCCAGGATAGCCTCGTTCGATAATTCGAACGGGACTCCCCTGAGTACCGCTCTGATCTTACGCTCTTCTGACAGAGCATAAGTGTGATAAGCATAGTGCTTATCGGTGAGGAGCTTTGTTAAAGCTCGAAAGTCGTCTATCGACGAGACTAAGATTTTAATAGATTCACCCGAGTTGGCTGCTCGGATGTAATGGATTTTGTGCTCATTGCACAATGTCGAGACCTAAGTCCATTTACCCTTTTCCCGAAGGAAAACGGGTGGTGGGACCTTGGCCTTGACAGAAGTTGGGGCCGGAGCGGGTGTTGAAGACACCGGGGCAGCTGGCGTTGAAGACGCCGCAGGAAGTGTAGGGACGGGCGTCGAGGGCGCCGGGTCTTGTTTTGAGCGCTTCTTAACAAGCGTAAAGGAGGGAGACTCAGGGCCAGTTGGGGTGGCGTCCGAGGATGACTCGGTCGCGGGTGCGCGCTTGCGTCGCGGAGGGGCGTCTACTTCGCACTCCATGTCACTGGAGGAAGGGGACGCTGGAGAGCCTAAGACCAGAGGGGTCTGGGGGACTGGGGTGGCCTGAGGGGCCATTGGTGGAATTAACGCCATGATATGCGGGATAAGAGAATCAAGGAAACGAAACTTATCAGCATTTATAAACATGCCTTCAGCATCGGTACTTTCAAGTAGCTTCTTCCTAATCTCTTCAGAGCTTAGGGAAGCCATTGCGGAGGGGTTGGGGAGGGACAATATATGAACCTAACAACGATGACTAACTTCCTAAAAACCACCCTACACGCAGTAGGGCGTTTGAGGACGACGCGGATAACTTACTCGAACACGGAACTTGAAGTCCTGAAACGACGAGACCCCGTCGACGAAGCTCACGTTCCACGAAGTACGGTTAACAGCCCACTGTCCGCCGTGAAAACGGCGTTAGAAACTTATTAGATGTACGGTTAACGAGCCACTGTCCGCCGTGGAAACGGCGTTAGAAACTTAATACGGTATACAACTATGAAATTATATATTACGACAACAACCAGTGAAATTTGGGTGCTCAATTAGCGCGGGGGCTAATAGAGCGGGAAGGCGTCTGCGATCGACGTGCGCTCGAGAACGCACGCAGACCGAGACTCCCGGGGAAATAATGAAATATCTACCCCACTATGTTATAATGTGTCCTTGATACAGTGACTCAAAGTTTGAGACTAAATTTTCAAGTGGGGTCTTTTGTGGCTTATAAACAAAGTATCAACAACTACGTAAACTGTTAGTTTTGTTTATATAATCTAGAATCTAGAGTGATAAAAAATTGAAGCTTTAAAAGAGGTTGGAACGAATTAGGTCTTGAGGTTTTAATAGAGTTAGATATCTTAATGATGATTTCATTACTGTTTTGAGTTAAGTTACTAATTTTAATTAAAGAAAAAGTTTGGACTTTGTGCGCCGTAACCAAAGCTAGCAGTGTCAGCGTTTTCTTCGAAAGGGTTTCCAAATTCAGGCTTTTATTTGGCCTTTGTTCTGCAAAATTATTCAGCACAATGCTAGGGTCCCAGGTGACATTGTATTTTGGCTTAGTGGGCCTCAATTTGTAAACACCCTTCATAAAACGTTTGACCCGATCATCATTCAAGCTATTTCCTAATAGGAGAGAAAATGCAGATCAGTAAGAATTAATGGTGCCATATTTAGCGCCTTTATCATAAATACCAGTTAAATAATGTAATACAATCGGAATAGAAGCATTAAAATAATCGTAGTTACGTAATTTACAATAACAAATCCAAGATTTTATGCTGTCATACTGTTTGTACGTGTTATTTGTAGGAGAAGCCACCATTGTGTCTACAGATCTATTAGATAAACGCTTTTTTAGTAAAGCTTGCCTGATAATCTCGCGGCAACGAGACGCAAACTCTTGTGTAGGTTGTGTATCTTCCTGAAAGGAGATTTTAGAAGGTCAGTGTTAGGTCCGAAATACAAGAAATTTGAAACAGCTAGCTTTTTAAAAATAGGGAAACATGGTTGACTTGGTACATATGGCACCACAATTATAGCCTCCGCCTTGTCATTAATGATTTTCTGCATTAATTTTACTAAAAGTGAGAATGGTGGAAAAGCGTAAAAGAACATATTCGTTCAAGATAGTGTAAAGGCGTCTACAGCACATGCTTCAGGATCATTTCTCCACGAAACATATTTTTCACATTTTGTATTGCATCTACTTGCAAATAAATCGATGTAAGGATGATCAAAGTTACGAACGATTTCATTAAATACATTTTGATTTAATTCCCACTCTGTGTCTTCAAACTTTTTCCGGGATAATGAATCTGCCTCGTAATTATCGTTAGTGTTGATATAAGACGCAAATATGGTTATTTTACGCTTCTCACACCATTTCCAAATATCTCTAGTTATATCATTGAGGTGATCGTATTGAATACCCATCCTGTTAATACAAGATATGGCCGTAACATTATCCACTCTTAATAAAATTTCACACTCTGACAACTCTTTTGCAAAACATTTGAAAGCTAGAAAAGCTGATTTTAGTTCTAGCTCGTTAATATGACAAGATAATACGTTACATTTCCAATATCCATAGCATCTTACTGTATCACAATATGCTCCCCCAGTGGATGCGTCGGAAAAAATTTTTAACTCAAAATTGCTCGGCTTTAGAGACGAAGAACCCTTATCTATGTTTTGTAACCACCAGAACAATTATTCATGCAAGTAAGGTAAGATATTAATAATAATAATAATGATAATAATTATAAATCCCCAGACAAACACACCAACTGTATGGCTCCAAAGTAAGCAGAGCTTGTGTTATGGATGACCATACAATGAACCGGGGGGAACCCAGAATAAACATACATATATAAATACAAACAACCATGACCCAAGAACAAACATCTGTGTTCATCACACAAATGAATGCCCCGGCCAGGCTCGAACCTGGGACCTTCGGCGTATGAGGCAAGGCCATTTACCACTACACCACTCGGTCGATCATAGCTAGGATATTTCAATAAACAATTATATTTATACTGTTCAAGCTTTTTTGTATATAACCAAGCATAAGTTATTGCTGGGCAAGCTGAAATTAAATATCCAATAAGCTTGGCGGATTCACGTAATTTACATCGTTTCAAACAAAGACATCTATTGATATAGTTTTTTATTTTTATCTTTTTATCGTCGGGTAGTTTTAAATGCATCTGTTTCGAATCGAAAGTAAAGCCCAAAAATGTACATTCCTGTTTAGGTATTAAGGAACTTTTTGTATAGTTTACAAAAATCCCAAGCTATGTAATAAATTAACAGTTGTGGATACGTTTGTTATGCATTCTGAGTACGTTTTGCCTATACAAAATAGATCATCTAAAAAAATTACTAAAATCATACCCCGACTTGGAAGGTATTCTACAACAGGCTTCATCAATTTAGTAAATACTAAAGGTGCGGTACATAGGCCGAACGGTAAACAATTGAATTCGTACATTATGTTGTTATAGTTAAAACAAAGGTACTTTTTATGGTCTTTATGTATAGGAACAAAAACATAGGCGTCTTTCAAGTCTATAGTGGCCATAAAACAGTTTTTGGTTATAAATTTTGACGCAGTTCAATAATCTTCCATTTTGAAATGATTAGCTAACACGAATTTATTTAACTTTTTTAGGTTTAATATAAATTTTTTGTCACCGTAAGGCTTTTGTACCAGAAATACTCTAGATAGGAACTGCCCTTCGGTGTAAACACATTTTGAGATGGCAACAATGCTTAATAGGTTTTTTAAGTGATTTATCGAAATCTAACCCTTCTTGGGTAGATTTTGGAAAAACTGAATATGAATTATTGACAATATTTAGTGGAATTGATGTAAATGGGATTTGATATCCTTTCAACCACGACAACAAAATGGGGTCTTTAGTTATTTTTGACCATGTATTTACATAAAATTGAAGCCTTCCGGCATAGCATACCTCGGTATTTATCTCCTCTGGGGTTTCCCCTGAGTGGGCTCGTCTGACGGACGATGATACGCCTGTTTGCTGCTAAACTGCTGGCGAGCGGTCGAAGGTGGAGGTCGACGCTGCAAGTTCTCGGGCTTGTTCGGAGTCTTGCGGAGTTGGCTCTTCCAGTTTAAATGGTTCTTATAATTATTTTCTTTATTATAAGAACCATAATAAGAGTTCTTTATAAAAGGGTTTTCGATCATTTTAGAGGGCTTCTTCTGACCGCTGAATTGACTTTGCAGCCTTAACTTTAGCGGTCACATTATACCCAAACAACAACTTGTCTCTTGTTGTATCTACGAGAGCCTCTTTGAGGGAGGTATTAATAGAAGACAGTACAAAATTTCGACGTGTACTAGTTTTGTTAAAGTGTAAATCACATAGAATACGACAGGCGTCCTAACGACAGGCGATCCTAACAGAGTTTCAGTAGCTCTTCCAAGAGTGGCTATAGCAATACCCAGTTGTTTTTGTCTAAACATGACAGATAAATCCCGCTTGGAGACCACCTCAGGTACTGCCGCTTTAGCTTCCGGGTTTAGAGAAGGGGCTAAAAGTAGTAGGCAGTTACTGGGAATAAGATAATCCTCCAGGATTTTTTCTCTGACCTCTTTGGACAGCCCTTTCGAAAGGATTTCGGACCATCTGCTCGAGATCTCCTTATGTATCGGTTTACCCAACCTCTCAGAAATTTTGGGGCATCTCCGAACATATCTAATATATCGCTATTCAATTCTATATCCTCGACATCATCAGGTGGGTAGTAGGTCTTTCGAGGTAGATGATAAGGGCTCTGCTTCCTGTGTAACAGCAGGCAACATACCTGATGGTCCAGGCGTAGCTTCTATTTTTGGGACTGTGGAGTCAGATCTCTGTAGTGGTTGGTCTGGTGGCCGTGGTGCCAACTGTACTGGCCCCCGCGTTGATGGTTCAGGAACGAGCTCGCTGCTTGGATATGTCACATTGGCTTGCATAGGGACTTCTTCATCAGAATCCATGATATGCATAACTGAAAATGCAAAAGTATTCAGCATTTCGAATAATGATTCGAAATAACTACATTTTTGTAGTTCTTTTGAGCATAGTTAAAGAACTTATACAAAAAGGTGGGTAGTAAAATTTAGTGATCGTTATCACAAACAAAGACAAACTTTTTATAATTATGAATAATGATTCGAAATAAAGATGTCTGACTATTTAAATTCAGAGATAAGGATCACTGAATGTTATTTTCGAATAATGATTCGAAATTATAACTCTGTGATATTACAGATATTATTAGGCCCAAATGGCAGGTATGCATACCATTTGTTGAGTATACATACAATTAGGGTCATCTGCCGATGATGACGATGAAAGCCGTCGTGGCTTTTGCTTCTTTTGAAGCATTTTTCATATTTTTTGATCTTCCTTCGTATTGTTTCTTCGTCTTCATACTTTCTTTTACCCATACTTAAAAACGAGAACTAACACAAAAAAAGGACTAGGAATTTACAAAAAAAAATTGAGGCATTAATTAATTTTGACGTGCGAAGGCTTGAGCACGTAAAAACAGAATGAATAGACACTGGGTTAGGCAGCGGTGAGTTGCCTGAGGTTGGTTGGTAGGGATAGTGTTGCCAATACAAAAAAAAATATACTTACCTCTGAAAACCGTGCAAGGCTGATGCTTGGGAGAACTCCTAAAACATGTGAACTTTAAATCGCAAAGAATTAAGCCGTGAAACATAATTACGGTCACGGCAGAGTAATCTCGACAAAGGAGACGAGCATATTACTGTGTAGTATCAATATGTGTACTGAAGTAATATCTCTCGGCAGGTCGTTATCGTTCGGTACGTCAAGCAACATCCGCGTGGCGCCCGGCTCTCCGGGCAAGTCTTACTCGTGGAAGGAGAAAGGATACACGAGTTGCAGCGCTTCTTGTCTCAGTGGAGTTCAGGTGCCTAGTTTTCCTTGATAAAATCACAAGAGATCTTAAAATTGTTTTTCATTGTATTAATCATTTACCAATCCAGTTGGAATTCTTCTTTGTTTCTTCATTGATCATTTGTTTCATTCAATTATAAAGTTGAAGTAAAATATGATTATCATAAAGTTTAAAATTTTTATGGTTCCATTTTTTTTTAATAAGCATAGTTCTTTTTTTACAACAACGATTGATATAATAATATTGGAAGAAAGTTAAGAACTTTTAGGTACAGTTTCGACTGACTTGTTTCTCAATTTTGTATTATTCATTTGAACCGAATTTTATTGAAAATGTCTTTTTAAACAAATTTCGTTTTCCCAGAGAATCTAAAGTTACAATAAAAATAGATTCTATTTAGTAAAAACTTTAGCGATTAATAAAAATTTGAAGTAATAAAGCCTACGTAAACTACTGAATTTTCTTTATCCTAAAAGAATTTCTCTTAAACAAATGACAGAAAAGTTTTCAGGTACCCAGGACGATGACGATAGGAATCTCTTAAAATATTAGCTGAGCACGAAAATATTGACCGAAGAAAAGCAGGAATTAGAAAAATTATTTTGCCGAAAATAATTGTCAATTATAAATAATTATCTTCTCCGTGTATTTTCTCACAGGAACTAATAATCCAGTGCGTGCGAGATGAAGACGGCAAGAACGCCTCCCCCTACATGTGTGACCCGCTTACCAAGCCGGAGAACCGAGTGCGCACTTGCAATGACCATCCATGTCCGCCTCGGTGAGTTGCGCATTTCAACAACAATATGTTATGGTTAATAGATAAAATCAACAGTTCACGTTACTGACAATACATTGAGCTATTTGGCTTAGCTCTCATTTCGTTGCAAGCTTACACATTTTGTGTGGTAATGTCATTTTTAGTTTGTAGTGTTTTATTCCTCTTTATCTGTTTCTTTGATTGTTTATTGTATAATTATTTTTCAACATTTTTTTACCAAGAAAACAAAAATTTTGGTTTCACGTCATAATTGTATCAAAAGGTTCTATAAAATTATTCTGCTCGTTTCAGATGGAATTTCTCGGAGTTTTCGCCGTGCACAAAGTCTTGTGGCATTGGTATTCAGACGAGAGAAGTTACCTGTATACACGAGGTGAGCTTAAGGATTAAAATTCAGACTTCCCTAGGGTTTATGTGGTCAAAATATAGTTTAAATAATAATAATTCTCTTTAAAGAAAATTTTACATTATTAAATTCTTCTAATTTATTTTATTTTTATAAACTACATAGGTACAAATTTTTAAAGAAACTACAAAACTCCAAAATCTACTTGAGCAAAAAAATTTGGGTAGCGAACTCGACAAACTCTGTGCTACTGTGTAAAAGTAAAATTTTTATTAAAATCATAGAGCATGGGACATCTAACCCACGACACAAACTGAAGTAACAGCTTTGTGCTTCGATCAAATTACTTGAACATTCTTTGCATTTTTCAAAAATAATTTTCATTTCTAAAATACTAGATATTATGTCATCCCACAATAGCTCCGTATGGACCATAAAAGACAAAGCTTTGAGTATTGCAATATTATTTTATTAATCCAAGGCGCGTTTTGGTGCTTATTCTAAATAACATAAATTATTCGTTTATACCACGGCTCTGCTCACACGTCTCCTAGCTACCGTGTTTTTTGGAATAACAACAAATGTTTGTTCTCCATTTATAATTTTATCAATTATTCTTGACTGTTATACGATTTTGCGATGACACTTTCGTGAGAAGATTTTGCTTCCTCACGGTAGATACATTCTCCATACAACTTTGACGAAACTGCATTAACCTGGTTAGGTTGCAACTCAGGTACACCAGGAACAAAATTTGATGAGATTCGTGCAACTTTGAATGAAAGCTGAAAGCAGGTGTTTTGAAATTGTGATGAATTTCTCGTGGTACCTTCTTATTTCCTTACTTGCCTGTTTGTGGAGTGTTTTTAGGTAAATTTAATAAAAGTGAGGAGTTAAATGAAAAGCTATTCATACGATTACGAAACCTGTTTTTATCTAGCATTAGTTTATTTTTTGCATGTTTGCTTTAAATACAGTTACTTGCACTAAGTGTATGCCTATGATCGCAAAAAATAAACTGTTTCATTTAAAAATGCAATGGTTAACAATTAATAGTAACACGAATTGGACTTATTTAAAATACTCATAAATAAGTATATTTTATTCTACCTCAAGCAATAACAAGAAAACGCTTAAGTAAAAACGCTTTAAGTTCAAACGTTTATAGTTTTCACTAATTTGTAAATGCTACATTTGCAACATTAGGTTTTAAACATTTTTACGCATAATTGTGTAGTTTTTCAATTTTCCAATGAAAGGTAAGGAGTTATAAACTATAATTATATTGATCAAAGTATAATTTTACTCGCTGATCTTCTCCTTTGTTTGCAAATTAATACAACAGTTCACACTGGTTGGTTTTTGAGAAAACAAAAACTTTGAGCGGCAATTCAAATCTTTTTATTCTTACAAATATAAAGGAATAGGCATATCTTGGAAAAGCGTGTAATATCATTTAGTATTAAGTGGGTCGAAGAAATTTTATTTAATAAAAAAAACAATTTGCGTTTAGTCTGTTCCTTGTCGTATCTGCCATGTATATTTTACTTTCATTTATGTATGGGCTAACGTTTGTTAAATCACGTTTGTACCATTCCCAGGTAACCCGCGGCGGTACAAACACGGTGGTGGTACCCAACAGCATGTGCCCGCAGCCGCCGCCGCCGGACCGCCAGTACTGCAACGTGCTGGACTGCCCGGTGCGCTGGCAGACCGGCGAATGGACCAAGTGCTCGAAAACATGCGGTGGAGGTGTAAAGACCAGAGAAGTGAGGAGCTTTTACATTACTTTTTCCGATGCACATAAAGCTTTAATAATTATATGAAATGAGTTAATTTACGAACAAGAATATGCGCAAATTAACGATATCAAAATCGAAAACAATTATACAGGGTGCCAAGAAAAGTGACGCCTAAAATTTTTTTAGGTGCGTCATGTTAAGAGGTATCTGAATAATCCCTATTAATGTTATACGATTTTTCGTATTTTTCGAGTACGATTGTTTTAATGAATTTTTGCAAAATTGCGAACAAATCAGTTTCAAAAATTTCTAAAAAAAAGTAGAAGGTTTCTTCGAATTTCTATATTTGCTACTAAATCTCTATAAACTGTGTATTTATGCATAAAATAAACAGCCTCACAACTAAAAAAGGGTAACAGTGCACGCTCAAGCCGCAAGAACGGGCAAACTTAAAATAAAATAAACTTTCAAATTATGTTAGATTTTAACATTTCTAGAGTTATTTTTGGTTAGTTAACAAATTGATCAATCTTACAAATGATAAAAAAGGAATTTCTTTTTTACAAATTTTCCACCTCGCTGTTTTCGATGGCTGATTTCAGCGATTTATAGCCTATGAAGTACTATTTTATTATTATTATTATAAAAGCTTAGAGTTTAACGTATTCTTTGAAGTTACTTATAAAACGAAAAAACTACCAGTATAGATTTTAAATTTTAAGCTGAAAATTTAAATGATAACTCACTTAACGTAATTTCTCAACTTTAGGTAATTTTTTAGTATTTTTCATTAAAGTTGTGAGACTGTTTATTTTATGATTAAACACACAGTTCATAGAGATTTAGTAGCAAAAATATAAATTCGAAGGTATCTACTTTTTTTAGACATTTTTGAAACTGATTCGGTCGCAATTTTGCAAACATTCATATAAAAATCGTAACTCGAAAACTATGAAAAATGGTATAACATACATAGGGGTGATTCAGATACCTCTCAACGCGAGGCACCTAAAAAATATTTTTAGACGTCACGTTTCTGGCCACCCTGTATAGTACCGATAAGTCGAACACCCTGACTTCAGTACTCCAGAGTGTCGACGCTAAAAGCTTTTGAGACCCTAAATATAATCATGAATATAACCATCATTTTATTTCATACATAGTTTTTATTCATCACTGAAAACTAAAACTTGCTATAAAATTTAATTGAAAAAATGTTCAATATGATGAATCTTCTAGGTGGAATGCAAACAAATTATGGCGCAATCCCACGTAATGGAGCGTCCGGCCTCGCTGTGCAGCTCGCCGAAACCAGCGGCTTCTAAACCTTGCAACACGCGCCCGTGCCTGCTCGACACCGCCTCCCCGGAGATCAGCTTGGCTAACTCCAGTTACATACAGCACGATCCTAAGAAGAAAAAGGCAAGTTTGGATTGTTTATCTCTAAGGGTCAACTTTAGAAAAGAGTATTAACTTATCAAAGCAATATGAATAAAATAAATTTTTTTCTTTAATAGGTTAAGTGTGTTCAACGTATTCACAATTTGTAAGCAACAATATCTCCTAATTAACCATAACCAAAACTAGTGAATAATTACCAATGAAAGTGGTCACAAGGCTGGCATCATTACCGCGTTGGTTCGCTACAGTCGTACAAAAATAAAGAGCATAGTAAAACTTCAAAGGTTCAATCTTTTGAAATGTTTATTTATACCTACAAAATATGTCTTTCATGTAGATGTTTAAATACAGGCTATTCAAATAGGTAGCTAATCTGAACAAGGATTAAACTAAAATTTGCAGCTCTTGAAAATTAATTATATTCGAAAATATGATTTGTTTTTTTATAAACAGGTAACAGTGAAAGTCGGAGGTTCAGCTACAATATTCTACGGAACGCAGGTGAAGATCAAATGCCCAGTAAAAGGATACAATCGAACTAAGATCCAATGGGCGAAGGACAACCAGATTATTACCAAATCCAAAAAATATAAAATATCGAAGAAGGTGAGTTTTTTTTTAATATGCTTTTCTGATGGCACTTTAGTCTAAATATATTTCGTATAAATATTTGATAGCTGGGGCAGTGAAAATGGCTAAGATAACTTAAAATATTTCAACTCAAACTCAAACTATTTAATATGGTGCAAATTACGTTTTTATGTTTTAAAAGTTTTTATGCTTCGCTCATGATGACATGCATGACAGTACATTTAGAATACAGTGGAAAGTCTATAAAAAGGACACGAGATTAAAAATACAAAAGATTGGCATTTTATTTCGATTTATTACAAATCGATGGTCCTAATAGTTTAATAAGAACTTGTCAAGGCAATACGTACGTTTCCAGATTTCCTCTCTGGTTGAAAAGGTCACATCCTTTCACAGCTATGTGTCCTCAAGGCGTGGCAAACTATATACAAAACATGTTAAAAAAGCTTTCTTTCATTTTTGGAGAACTGAAAAAAGTTTAATGTCTTTTGATTACACGTAAATAATACAACAATGTGAAAATAAAATTAGTTATTGAAAACTTTTGCGCGGTGTGAGTCACGGTTACTTGTTCAATATGGGAGGATTACGTAGCAACAATGATATATATTAATCACATTTCAACAAAGATATATTTTACAGTTTGGACTCACCTTTATACATCTCTGATGAATAGACAGTTTATGATTTCTATTTATTGCAATCACATTATCTGTAGGGCGCTCTCCGCATCACGAGCCTGTCGCTGCGCGACCACGGCGTGTACTCGTGCGTGGCGGGCCGCAGCAGCGCCAACCTCACGCTGCTGGTGAAGCCACGGCCTGGCGAGTTCCCCAGCAGCGAGGAGATCGAGCGACACAAGCCTAAAGACGAGCCCAACTCGCCATTAAGTGACCGGTAAGTTAATTAGTTTTTATTCTTCAAATATACATAGCAAATGAAAAATGATAGTAATATACTTATCCGGTAAGTGTGTGAGTCGAATACTAGTGTCAGAGTTGTTTGAGTCGCATGAAAACTCAACAGCACGGAAACTCGCTAGTACCTACTAAAGCAACTGGCGATCACCCGTCCCAGGTCTTCCGCGTCTTGTAGATTTGACAAGAGCGTTTAGAAGTCAAAAATATTATATATATATATATATATATATATATATATATATATATATATATATATATATTATGGAGTATGTCTAGGAACAATAATAATTGCATTTTCATTAGGTACTAATTATGAGGTTATGATTTCAAATTACCTACATTTACATAGGCAATTACTACTATCACCAACCAACCATGATAATAATGGCACGTAAATGTTCATCAATATCTTTAACTTAATCAACTAGTCCAAAAATAACAGCAATAAGTCGTCGTAAGCGCAATCTATCGGAATCCGTAGGCACAAAGGCTTATAAAGTCACGTTATATAAAATAACTAAAAGAATCGCAAATCGTCAGAATAAAACCAAGGCACTCACACACAACAAGTGACAAGTCCAAAAGTAACGAAACGATTTCGTTTTCAAGTTATGTTTTTTATTTCAAACTCGCCGGCGAAGGCAAAATCTATACAGCCAAGTATAAGGACTCCAGTGAGTAATAAATCATTTTTACATTCTGCAGTGACTATAATTTCCTTTATTTAAAATCTATATTACAAAATCAAATACTTGTGCTTGGTCACAATCAATCCTTTGTATCGTAATAAAAAATGACAGGAGCTAAAACAAACTGATAAAGTCAAATCAAGCTTTATATATTAACTATTTTTTTGGAGACTTCTACACATGAAGCTAATATTATGGAAATTCACATTTAAAAATTGAATAAACAAAAGTACTAGTTGCTTTTTTAAACGCTCACTGTTTACTTAAATAAGGACTGCCAATATTCTTTGTAGAATGCCGCATTACATTAATATATCCCAGTTGTTTGTATAATCTTTAAAAATCATAACCTTTGCGTATAATCGCAATGAGTGTTGGCTTTCACATGGTCATATCCAAATATGATCTATGTATTAATTAATTTTTAGTTTGACTTTTTTGTAGTTGCCTTATTTGTATTTAAATTTAACTTTGAACAGAGCGGACAGTCGGTACATCGCAATGACGGGCGGTCGTTCCGACGATCAATCTCACGAACAACGCCCGGACCAGAAGAAAACTCATACAAAACCTCGGCAGAAAGGTAAGTCTAATTTTAATGTTCTTTAAAGTATGAAGTTATGACGTAAATCTAATAAGCAATAAGTAATAGTATAGTAAAACTACTAATGATAACTGCTGCTTGAATGTACTAAAAAGCTCTATTGGGCGCAATGAACATGAGACCACTGAGCGTTAGCGTATTTCAATCTCTTCTGTCAGAACCAAATTCGGACGGTGCGAGGCTAGTATATGACATGGTCATCGCGTCGCATAGACAATAAATGAATTTGTGTATTAATAAAATGTATTAGTCAAAGAAATGTAATGGGGTTGACATATACGGATGGATAAAGATCCCTTAATAAATAAAGATTAAAAAAAAAAAGATACCTTTACCTTGGTAGCATACACTTACTAAATTATTTACTCGTCATAATAAGATTAATCAGATTCTGCAGTACAATAATGTTGGAGCTGCTGTTTGCACGCGCCAACTTATTATTTAATGTCTAACAAATAGTAAAAATAATTAACATAACAAGAAAAACGATCCTCACGGTTTTTCTTACGAGTTGCATAAGATCGCTTATTAAATTTAAAAAAAATTCTTCTCTTGTTGTTTCAGGCAAAATGGATAAAGTACGAGACGCGTTGTACGGTAGCCCGCCCTCCACCACGAAACAGTCGCCGAGTTTTAATTCTCAAGCCAGAGACATATACGATGAACGAGAGGTAATTTTTATTTACAGGTTTAAATGTTTCATGCGAAGTACACGTCATAAATTATTTATGAGGTTTGTCATTTTCTTCTGGTTTATATTTTTAATATAAACGCGGAAATAAGTCTGTTAGTGGTGGCACTCAGAGAACACAAAAAGTTACTTTTAAGAGCTCCTAAGTACAGATTTTGCTCTGCAAATGTTCGTTTATTGTATACTTCATATAATTCTATATTTGCTAAGCAAAATTTATAATTAAGACCTCCCTCGGGAACAATTTGACATCTTAGACTGCGGCCGTTATTGCAGCCCTGATAACTTTAATGTTAGACAATACTACTAGCATTGTCAATGTCTAAGTGAACAATTGCCTAAACTTTGCACTAAGATGAAGCGAACAAGAAACTTACAAGAATTCTCGTTTTTTATCATACCACAAAAGCACACTTACAAATTTTAATACTTGGGCCCAGTGCAATAAATCCTACAATAATCATTAAATAGCTTGAAAATTTATAGCCTTCAAATGGTGAACTTTATAGCAAGATATTGACGATAATATTAAGGGGACTTAGCCCCACAAAGGCGAAGGGTGACCTCTGGTTTGATTGCTTAACTATATCATGAGAAGACAATGGATAAGATATTAGTTGACATAAAAACAAACATTTGGAAAAATTTGATCTCTCTAAAAGATTTTTGCTATCTTTCAAACGATTTTGACAGAGTCCGTCTCATTGGTTTACAATGTGTACAAATATTTAATTATACACATTTATAATAATTATAAATATAATACAATTTTGTTAAACAACATAGGCTTTCTAAATTTGATTTTGTATCGAATTTATGAAATTAAGCCGCACGAAAACCCGTTTAAAGACTAGAAACAAGTCATAAATAGAATAATGGATCTAGAAAACCATTATTTGAGATGTTAAACTTTACGGCCTGGTCATGTAATAGCTGCAATAATTTAATAAAGGACGATGCCAGATATCAATGCTTGGGGTTGTGCCGTTTTGCTATAATCGTAAATTGTTTAATGACTCTGTACGTAATCTTTTATTTGTTTGATTTATCTAATTGAACCTATCTTACCTCGTCAATTTATTCTTATTGTCCTTTATTTAGTTTTGAATTGTATCAAAATTATTGCGTAAGGGGTTAAACTGGCTTTCAACCCACGTTCCGATAAAATATTAGGTTATTGAAGTATTTATGCCTTTCAAAATATTACGGAGTGATAATATAGCCAGGTGCGGCTACAATACTTTATTCAGTGACATCAACTTCTGTTTGCTCTTTTCAGAGAAAATGTGTTATTTGTGTAGTTTTTCGGGCATTACACAGTCGGGCAAAGTGACTAAAAGAGATACTTTTAAATTTTTTGCTAAAATTTCTTTATTTTTACTATATACAAAAATACTTTGCGGTAAAAACTGCATATCGGGCTTGGAGAAATTTACGAGTACGTGTTCACTTTTCGGTATCAATGTTGCTCATTCTACGGAGACAGAGTGGCCACCAAGACAAGCACATGCTAAGGCCCGCTTCAATAAACCTCACTCAAATTTTTCATCATGATACAGGTATAAACTGCTTTACCGAAACAGTTATCAGTAAATGTCTATAAAAAAGGCCATACTCTTGGCTAATGTTGTTAATATAGGTACTGGAAATAGTTGTAAAGTTTTATAAGTTACCTTAAAGTGCGATGAATATGTCGACTTTTATAAAATAAATGAAGACTATGACTTATTTCATGATTTTTTGTTTTCGAGTTGTTATGTCATTTTTATTTTATCCCACACGCTTACAAAAGGAAAGTGCGGTATCTTCACAAATGCTGCCTCCAAAACGCAATAGCGGAAATCGCCTTCTGCCTTGCTTTTACTTCTTGGTGGTGCAAATACAGGTAAGAGGCTTGTGTAGAGACGATTCTTTAACGTTTATTGAATCCTGGTTGTCTTTTTGGTTCCTGTATGTTTTCAGTTTTGCTGGTGTTTTTTTATATCGGTAGCTAAGTGAAAATAACAGTTTGTATATTATATATCTGCATCGTTTTTATTTGGATTTATTATTTTTTGGCTTTGGTTCCTTTCATGTAATGTTCCATATTTCATTATTGGTTTGAAGTTCTGGGTTTTAACATTGCATTCCCCTTTTCAATCAGAGTCATCTAACTTATTAAAAGTTCAATTCCGAGGAATTGGTTTCTCATAAAATTTTTCTTTGCTTCTTTAATTTTAGTATTTGGTAGCATATTTTAGTTATCATAGAAGAGAATAATTGTTTATTGATACCATGGTTTGGACCGTAAATTGGTAGATTTTTAACATATTGATACTCCAAGTAGCTCTAAATCTTTGGTTCGATTGTGGTTTTCCATTGGTGAATCAATATTTTTGCAAGTATTACTCAGTCCGGACCTTACAGTCATATTGGGTTACGTAAGAAATCTAATTAAAATATACTAATTTATTTACCAGTCCGACAGAGTTACAAGTCGTTTTGGAGCAATTAAATCATATTCTTATACAAATTATGAAACCATACGAAAAAAATTATATACCATAATTTTCTTTTGTTTTAAAGTGCATTTTAAATTTATAATTATAAACTTAAAATTCAGCATATTACTATGGTTCTATTATATACTCTTCTTTTGTTTCATTGTTTATTTAGAATAATTAAATGACATTAAACAGTTCCTTTAAGTAAGATATCCAAAATGTTTAATATGTCGATAGACACAGCCCTAAATAAAGTAATTGCCTCACCAAATGGATTTTTCTCAACAGATGTACCTCAACCTTCAGCCATTCATCAACTCAAGAGGACAACGGACAGTTGACTCAATAATAATGTATCAAAACTATGGGACGCCAACTAAAACTCACGTGGTCAATATGGAAGATAAACAGATCGTGTTCCCTGAAGACGACGACTCAGATATCATTATTGTAAACGAAGATTATAATAAGAACAGAATCGAAGAGTACGCAGAGATGCAAGACGCCGAGCAGAGTACTACTGAAGTTCCGTGAGTATACCGTTTGTGATATATCCTGGTATGAATAACATCTATCGACGTAGAAACAATTGATTTTGCGTGCAGTTAAAAATATCCAAACCAAAAATATATTAAAATGCAAAATAAAGTATCAAAATGAAGCTACGAGTCGCAGGCTGCGACAGACAGTGGTAGTCCAAGCTCCATTTGGTATAAAAAAAAACAGTTATGAGCAGTTATGTTAGTGAGAAACTACTCAAATTCAAAACTTTAAAATTCTATTTGGGACAATAATTTTAAATGGTTTGTCTTAAACACGCCATTATTTAGTTTCTACTACAATTACAATAACAATGGAATTTAAAAATTTCTTCTACTTCTTCTTTTGCTTTTTTCATCTCAACAAGCAACATTTCGTAGAAATATCGGGTCAAATGGTAGTTAGCAGTCTTAGAAAAAGAATGATCATAAATATGAAGACCTAGCTTTTAGTTGAATTTACAAGGTATAAATAAGATAAATTCATAGATCAAGAAACAGGTCTAATTGGAGGTAATAGAAATAGTTTATAAGATTAGTGTAAATGCTAATATCGTCAACACATCATAAATCAGTATTACTTTATAAACCAATATTGATCAATAAAACACTTACGGTAAATGATGCCTTTGGTGACGGAGATCACTCACCAATGTACTTGTTTGTCAGAAATGTTATTCTTTTCAGTATTTCTTGTGATATTAAGTTACTAAATCCTGATTTCCTTGCAAGTAATATAAAGACAATCCTGAAAACTTTGTGTAGTCCAATTTTATCAGGTTTAATTATTATTGAAGTTAGAGTGGCGAAACTTTTTATCCTAACATCAGTTTTGGCCGATCTTATGATTCTTTTCAGCTAGGAATTGAATACTTACTTTTAAAATTTTTACAACAATTTTAAGTTTGGTTTGATGACGAGTTGACGGCTTTAAGTATTAAGTAGACAAAAAATAAAGATTGATTAAATTAAAGTGCAGTTGGTCAGTTTTTTACATGAATTATATCTTCTACAGTTTTATTCTAAAAGTGAGTTATGAGTTTACAGGTGTTGTATATCTTACACGGTGGAAAATGTTGAAAACGTGGATGATATATGTCTGTGTCAGAGTAAGGCTTAAAATTTCCAGTTATAAATCATAAAACCTGATTGTTAGCAAGCTACATTTCGAATCAAAGTTTTATCTTTAAACACACCCTTGAAAATGAAATCAATATTAAAATTAAGAAACTTAACGATGTAAACAAACCCCACAGCACGACCCCGGCGGACGCACACGAGTACTCGTGGAAGCTGACAGAGTGGTCGCCTTGCAGCGCGCCGTGCGGCACCGCGGGCCAGCGTGTCAGAGGAGCTGTTTGTCAGGTCAGTACACGGTCAATAGATCATTTATTTTTTTATTAAAAACAAGTGTAATGATTACAGTCACTTCGTTGACTTTGTCTTTCAAACATTGACCACTTGTGAAATTCCATATCGGGTGCCTTTTTTTACTTTACATCAAAATAACACATTCATTTTTTTGTTTAGTTAAAAACAGTTTCTAAATATTTACACGTTGTCTAAGTACAATGTTTATGACTTTTTTTTTGTATTTGAATGAAAACACCTCTGTACCTAATAAAAAGTAGTTTTAAAAAACCTAGGGCTAAAGTAACCTTAAAATCTTTTAGAAATTTTTTAATAATGCATAATACAACGACGAGGTTATGTGTATACTCATTATGTGATACAGCGTTGAATGAATAGGTATCTCGCGGATAGAAGATATTTACAGTGATGAAAGCCTAGCACACAAATGTGGATACAATACGCACAGCTAAGATAAAGCGAACAATAACGGACGATCACTAACAAAAAAAGCGAAAAAATTACACATTCAAATACATGACTCAAATTTATACAAGTTAAAGAAGTTAAGTTGATAAATTAATAATAAATCATATGATACGTGGCTGCCTTAACACTAAGGATATGGAAAGGAAAACAAATCAAATTCATTTTACGCTTTACCTTGCCCTCCAATTTACATGATCGATTCATAAAGGGAATCTAGAAATTTAAGATAAGTTTTGGAATTAATTCTTATGAATATTTCGTGTTATAATTATTTTCCTTAAACTAAAATTAAAAACAGTTTACTGAACACTTGGGAACTAGTAACAAAAATGTTTAGGGTATTATAAATCAGTCTTTTTATAAATCAGTGGGTTACCTGATGGATTATATTGGTATTTTGTACAAACATCGATCATTTAATCTTAACGTAGACATCATGTAATAACATTTTATTATCAAATACATTACGTTTCGTTAATGATAGAGTGACACAATAACAATAATATTATTATATTATTATTTTTTATACATTAAAATCACGACCTGTTGTAATCATAAAAATGCTTCTTATAAGACGAAACAGAGAAACAACCCGGCTTTTGCCGTTACAACAATTATAACTTTATCAATTTAAAAACGAATACTTCATAACTGTAAAAGAGCATAGAAACACAAACAACCACTTAATTAAGAACTCAAACATGGTGCTACAATTTGTCGTAATTAATTGCAGATACTTAAAATTTTACGTACAAACTTGCGGTTCCAATTTATGCAGGGCGGGCATTCTGCCAAATCGCTTCTTAGCGTATCTTAAAATGAATGCGATGTGGGTGGGTGGGAAAACATAGATGTGGTTCTACTAGCTATATTAGTCGCAAAGACTCGTGGCAGACGCGGTCATAAAACGTGTGAATAGGACAGCGCATATCATTATCTCGCTCGCACATACACTGTTTATGGGTGACGTCACAACGATTTAGAGATACGCTTCGCTTGGTTTTGAGTCTATGTCGATAGTATTAGGTTTTAAGTGAGGCATTTAATGTAAAAAAATATATGTATTATTTTACGTTTATTCGTGTAACAAATTAAAAACTTCTTATTAATTAGTGATTATAAAATTTGGTGATTTATTTGTGCAGCGAAGACTTACTCGTTTTTAAATTTATCGACAGTTTTGTAAGCCTGCACGTGCGCATCCCTATAACAAAAGTGATTTATGGCCTCGTATGCCACGAGTCTCTGTGACTAGTACTCTTTCTTTTTTAGTTTTCCGTCCAGATATAGGTCGTCTGGAAGAGATCGCTGCTAGCGATAAGGCCGCCTTTGTCCACTTTAGTTATAAGTTTTCGTGAGCTGTTCGTACTATGCTTTTGTGAGCAATAAAGTGTTTTTATTATTATTATTATCTTTTGTCCAGCATGCGACATCGAACAGCACGCGTACAGTGGAGACGGACTCCTGCACGGAGCGCGGTCTCACTCCGCCCGCCGTCGCGGCGCCGTGCAGGCGGCAGTGCGGGGTGTGGCGCGCGGGGCGGTGGGGCGCCGTGCGCTGCTTGCTCAGCGGAGCGGGTCAGTGCAGAGAGTTCATTTCGATCTTCATAGGATATGTATATTTATAACCACCTCATAGTCTGCAAATTGTATTCGAACCTTTGGACATAACTAATCATAAGTGTTGATTTATTTTGTTGCAGTTGATTCAACGATTAGTAGTGATTTTTTTTTTATTGAAAAAGGATACGACGTTTGTCTTCTATCTCACTTGATGGAAAGTGACGATGAAGACGAAGGTGTTACGCGTCTATCCACGAGATACCTATTCATTCGACGCTTGAAAGAACTAGGACTATAGTTTTCTGGAAAAACAGAC
This sequence comes from Marasmarcha lunaedactyla, assembly GCA_923062675.1. Classification (NCBI taxonomy): domain Eukaryota; kingdom Metazoa; phylum Arthropoda; class Insecta; order Lepidoptera; family Pterophoridae; genus Marasmarcha; species Marasmarcha lunaedactyla. The sequence goes on from OV281359.1 coordinate 2,918,455, forward strand.
GCAGGCAGTTCATTCCACACCTTGGCGACCCGCACCAAAAAGGAACTATCGAAGCGTTTGGTTCGACTTCTTGGGATGTCTACCATGAAAGAATGGAAGGTCTGTCTGCGTCTAGGAGTCCGATGCAATAAAAGTGTGGGTTGAACCTGATCAAAAAGAGCATTCGCGCACTCTCCAAAATGTAATCTGTAGAAGACTGCTAAACTGGCAACTTTCCGACGATGGTCGAGGCTTTGCAGATTTTTGGTGGTGAGGTCAAAGTTGTTAATAATTTTTCGGGCTCTTCGGTCAACTGCGTCCATCGCTTCTAGTTAGTACTTTGCAGAACCATCCCAAAAGTGGCTACAGTACTCCATACAAGATCGAACTTGAGCTGTATACAAATTAAGTAGCTGTTCAGGGCTGAAGTACCGTTGGACCTTCGAGATGATTCCAAACTTCTTTGAAGCAGTTTGAGCCATGGTCACAATTTGTTGCAGAAAGTTTAGTTGGGACGATATAGTTACGCCCAGAAGCCCTAGGTGGTTGGTTAAGGGTACAGAAACATTTTGTAAAGTGGGCGTTAGGTCGAAACTGCTCTTTTTCGCGGAGAATAAACACGCCTGTGTATTTGACGGGTTAAATTTGACCAAGTTGGACTCGCCCCAATCGGACACTTTCTTTAAGGCCAAATCCACCCGCTCAATCATGGGCTCTCTCAAAGCCCGGATTTCTTGAGGACTCGCTCGCGCATTGGACATGTATCTCTCTACAACGGTGCTGTCATCAGCGTAACCAATAATGCCTGGGGTTAGCAGGTCGTTAATGTGCAGCAAGAATAACGTTGCAGAGAGAACAGATCCCTGAGGTACCCCGGCATTAATTGCCATTAGGTCAGAAGAGCAGCCGTCTAAGACTACTCGAATTGACCGTTCCCTCAGAAAATCAGATATCCAGTCGCAGGCCCTTTAGGTATTCCGTATGCTGGAAGCTTACTCAAGAGACCATCATGCCAGACCCTATCAAAAGCCTTCGAAATGTCTAAAGATACAGCTATAGCTTCACCGTGACCTTCCAAGGCTTCACTCCATAAGTGAGTGGCATACACAAGAAGATCTCCAGTCAAGCGTCCACTGCGAAAACCATATTGGTTATCACTAAGGAGCTCGTTGAACTCAAGGTATGCCAGGAGACGATTGTTCAATACACGCTTCATTACTTTGCAAAGTATGGAAATGATTGCAATAGGTCGATAGTTGATGGGATCGGCACGGCTTCCCTTCTTTGGTATTGGTTGCACGTTAGCCAGCTTCCAGGATTTAGGGACCTTTCCAGATTCCAAAGAGAGTCGATACAGGCGCGTTAGTATGGGAGACAACTCGGCTGCGCAGTGTTTTAACACAACTGCAGGTATGCCATTGGGGCCGCTGGCCTTGTTCACGTCAAAATTCTGCAAGCATTTGAGAACCTCCTTTTGGCGAATATGAACGTACCCATGTTGCGTCCGAACTGAGGTACCTGGGGTGGGACTTTACCTTGACTATTTAGACGTGAATAGTCTGCAAAAAGATTAGCAAAGAGGTCTGCTTTCTCTTTTGCTGTGTGGGCCAGTGAACCGTCAGGCTTCCTCAGAGGTGGCAGCGATGGGCGACAGAAGTTCGACTCAACCGATTTGGCCAAAGACCAGAAAGCTTTGCTTCCTGAAGGATATGACGCTATCTTGTCTCTGATATAGCCAGTGTGGTCTAAACGAGCTTTTCTGATCACCTTTTTGCAAGACTTGGCGGCAGCATTGTATTTTTTCTTCAGTTCATGCGAGTCCACGGCTTTACTTCTGCGAGCGACAGCCCAGGCTTTGTACGCTTCTTGCTTAAGCTTTTCAGCTGTGAGGCAAGCAGCATTAAACCATGGGCGACCTTTGGTTTCAAGGGATAGATCAGCGTAAGGGATGAAATACTCCATTGCTTGGCCTATCACACTTGATACAGCATCAGCGCAGCACGATGGATCGGTTGATGTAAAACAAGTCTGCCGCCAAGGATAAGACGCGAAAAAGTGCCGCATCTCATCCCAATATGCTGACTTGTATCGCCATACTCGCCTAGCGCCTTTTGGGCTGGTGTCAGGCGGCGAGTACTGCGACACAGATTTCACCACGCAGTGGTAGGATGTCCTTAAAGGTGCAGTTACGGACACCGAGCACCTGTCAGGATCAGTTGTCAGCAGAAGTTCTAAGCAATATGCAGTGTAGCCGGCAACGTCGGGGATGCACGTGGGCTTGTGTACAAGCTTTGAGAGGCCTTGAGTCACGGAAAACTTAAAAGCCTCTCTTACGCGTGGTCAGTGTCCTGATACGGGTATAGCCATTGCCCGCGAAGCGGTAAAATCCCCCAGGAACACCAACTGCGCTGAGGGAAAACGTTGCCGAACCTTATCTGCTGCATCGCTGAGATACTCCATGAGCCTCGTTGTCTCCCGATCTCTGCTATGTGACCGGTATATACTGGCGTAGACCAATTGGTCAAGGCCGGTATCAATGTGAACCCACATAACAGAAAACTCCAGATCTTCCAAGTAACGGAGACGCTGACAACAGATCTCGTCACTGGCATACATGCACACCCCGGCGTTCGTACGGAAATTGGACTCCAGGATGTACCTTGGGTAACAAAGGGTTGCCGAGTCTGACGGATTACAGATCTGCGTCTCCGTTAAGAAGAGTAGGTGAGGCCTCTCTGTCTCAAGATGGTGGTGGACATCGTTGATATTTGAGTGCATTCCTCTGATGTTGCAGAAGTGCACTTTAAGAGAGAGGAAGTGCAACCGCTGTAGAACCTTACACTTCTTGTGACTTTTCATTTTAGTTGTGTGAGTGAATAGGGAGGAGGACAGAAGATGAGTGGAGCGCTGCAAATGGAACCAAGCAGCCCGCAATAAACAACGCACCGATGGGGAACTAGCCTGGAGACTGCGGGGACGCCCGAACCCCTCCGGGGATTGTCATCGGGTCCTCTCTAACCAGTCGCCAGCTGGCACGATGAAGCCTCCCGGGATTTTTCACGAGGTGGTGGGGCAGCCTTTTGCATGTGGCTAGCACACTACTTGGGCCTCCTGCGCCTGCGGTCGGCCAGCGGTGCACCGTTTCTTCGGATCCCGCTACCCTCCAAAACCAGTTACCCGGCGAGTCAATAAATTACGAGCTAAAGACAGTTCTCTGATGCAGCACGATTACTCAGACCTACCCTCCTCGATGGCTACACTAAACATCATGCCGGAACGTGACCATGTCGCTTGGCGGCATGGCTTTGTTTATTGGGTGGTGACAAGCCACGGCCGAAGCCTACCACCAGAAGATACTGCTCGTTTAGCACCACCCAGGGACCACGTACAAGGCATCGAGGGCTAAACCTTGCGGACGCGAGCAGTTCCAGTCCCCAAAAATTTTCGGTCCATATGCTTCAATTAGATTTTTCTTTGTTAGTGTAATTGCTTTGGCTGTTCCTTTTATTTTTAGCCACAACACAACGTGGTTAAATCAGAAAGGACACACGAATCTTTACTACCACTTAAAACCAGAGGTGTCAAACTAAATTTTGCAGAGGGCCATATATTAAATTTTGAATTCGTAGGCGGGCTAGATTGAAAATTAAAAAAAAATGAACTGAATTATTATAACATTTTATTTATTAAATTATATAGTATAATACTATTAAATAATACGGTTGTTAAAAATAATATCGATCGCGAGCCTTACTGATACGGCCCAGGGGCCGGATGCGGCTATGAGATGACTGACATAAACTATTTCAAATAATATAATTTATTTTTAATTTTATGTCATAAGCATATCGACCGTAAATTAATATGTTATGTATGTTGTTCGGTTCATTCTTGGGTTTTGAAAAGGTATACTAATATTGAAGACAAATCGTTTAAGAGGTTAGTGTCACAGTTTATCACATTTAAACAATAAAACGAATCACAATATTGCTTGTAATCATATTAACGTTGTCTAGTAGTATTTACTGGAAACTGTTGAAACAAACTGAGATAAACTTAATATATCAATAGTGTATCGTATCCTTGAGTACTGATATAATTAATCCTGGGTTTTATTCACCTTCTCACTTATTTTTATCACGCAGTCCTATTTATGGTTAGTTGCATCCGTGTCCGTAAACTTGATTTATTTATAACTCCTTGTTAAACTGATTAAATTCATCAATCATAACTCGATACATCGATATATTAAATATCGATTAATCTTCATGGTTGACTTCAGTTGGATTTCTCCTTTGCCAATAATTGCACTGGCTATTCTTATCTTTTTAACCGGGATACATCAAATTTTATTGTTTGTTTGCGAATACTCGTTTGTAGGTAAAACATGGTTATTTTATTGGCTAAAAAGGGTGGTAAGAATGTATTACAACTCCAAGCGAGATCTTAAGAATAGCAACTACAGTCACGAAATAAACTGTTTATTAAAGATAACTACTAAAAGACGAATAAAATTTTACTTTTCAAATCAACAACACACTATTTCTTAAATCCACAGCCATCGTTCGTCGTAAAGTGACATGCTTCACTGGCAATGGTACAGAAGCAATGGAGCCAGCGTCGTGCGATGTCCGCGAGCAGCCGACGCGAGTGAGGCGCTTGCGCAGGCCGTGCCGCGCGGTGTGGCAGGCCGGGCCCTGGAGCAAGGTGAGAACTGAATATATTGCTTTTAATTACTCTTTGGACAGTTTTCCGTGCCAATGCTTTTTTAAGTTGATATAAAATTAATATAAAATTTCTCAAGTTTATCCAATTCAAATGTAACAAATATGATGATAACTACTACTCTCGCTGCAGGCGACACCATATTTTGCCACTTACAGTGCGCAGAGAAATAGCAGATGTATGTAATATAGTGAAAATATGTAACAATAAAATTGATGTTCCTGAGCTTTTGTCTGTAGTTGGTATTTGCACGCACACTAAACTATATAGAAATCAATCACTTTTACATGTAGCTGCCGCAAGTACTAGCTACAGACAGAACTCATTCATAAATCGGGCTTGCAGACATGTGAACGAAGTAAACCGCGCACTAAACAACTTCGATTTATTCCGTAGCAGTATCGCAAGCGTTAAGGTGGCTATGGCGAAAGATTTCTTTCATAAATTATAATTGTTGAAAAAAAATATTTATATATTTATTTATATAAATTGTGTAACGTGCGTATTACGTGTAATTCTTATGTCTTTGTATTCTTTATATACCTACTATTTTAGTGATTAAAAGCGAAAACTTGTAATTGGCGCTCATTTACCAAAGAAACATTTATTGTTATAATAGCTGTAAGTTTTCCAAAGAGTTGTAAATAAATAAATAAATAATCGAAAAGTCGAACAAAAGGTTTTTTGACAGCTCGTTCTAAGTTCATGTCGCCTTAAAGTGGAAAGTCCTGCCTTTGTCGAATTTTTCAGATGCAAATAACAAGGGCTTTACTTTACTTTACTTATGACGACCGAGTGGTGTAGTGGTAAGTAGCCTTGCCTCATACACCAAAGGTCCCATGTTCGAGTCCTGGGCGGGGCATTCATTTGTGTGATAAACACAGATATTTGTTCTCGGGTCATGGTTGTTGATATTTATATATGTATGTTTATTCTGGGTTCCCCCTAGTTCGCTGTATGGTCATCCATAACACAAGCTCTGCTTACTTTGAGGCCATACAGTTGGGGTGTTTGTCTGGGGATTTATTATTATTATTTTCGAAATCTTCGAAGCTCGACTAAGTCGGTAAAATAAACACAGATAACGGACTATGCCAAGTACTCTGCTTAAGTCATGAACCTACTGCGGGGTTGTTAGTGTGTCGTGAGCTGTTGTTTTCAGGAAAGTGTAATGGCAGAGAATTTGGGTTTAGGAAGCGGCGAACTATGGAGCAGATGTCTAAAATTATAGACTTTTGTAAAGGGATGTATGTGGTTTCTGGCTGCTGCAGTATTTTTAAAGCAGTATGTAGGGATTTCGGGATGAGCCCTGTCGATGAAATTGTTATTGGTGCCACATTTGTTTGATTTCATCTGCTAGAGGTATATATTTTTGGACTTTTATTATTATTATTATACTGCCCTTAAATAAACGAAGCATCTTTTCTTACACATGACTGTTTGCCAACAGTGTGTAGAGGGCCACCAGTACCGCGCGCTGCGCTGCGTGTGGCGCGCAGGCAGTCGCACGCTGAAGCGGGCAGCCACGCATTGTCTCGCCGACCCGCGCCCTGTCACGCAACGCACCTGTGATATTAACGAAATAGGTATGTAGTACAAAAAATGTCCAACTCTTTGAGGGGTTTTCGTTGATTTGTAAAAGTCTAAGCGTATCAAAACAAAGTGGTATCAAACCTTATTTTTTCATTAAAAAGATATTTTATTTGGTATGTTTTCTACAAATAAAATTATTTATATTAAATGCAGTCCATGAGCATCATTTTATCTATTTCTGATACATATTTATAGGAGGTTTTGAAGTTTTTATGGTGCATTCTCCTCCCAAAATGGCAAATCATGCACTATATTATGATTTCTGGCCCATTAGCTTTTCTTTGTGTATTACAATAAATAAAAATGATTAATACTTTCAAAAATAACAGTACTATATATGAAAAAAAATCAGTATATTCGTAAGGTTAGAACATGAAATCGACTCCACGGAGGTTACCTTCTACACACTTAATGGTTATACACGATTTAGGTTCGTACTAGTTTTTCTTTTGACACTGGTACGTTACGGTATAATTACCTTATTAAAATAACAATATATTCAGTGAAAAAATAGTAAATACTTCACATCTGTGTCCTTGGTGATAGCTGTCACACGAGATGTTTCCCAAATATTTATTGTAGAATGTCTTTCATTCAATATCATTAGCGTAAATAACCTCCCTGTAACTTTATTCAGTTCAAAAAATAAGATTACATAACAAAGTATAAGTAAATTTTTACTTGGTTTTCAAAAAGTTATTCCTTATTCTCAGTTCACTGATTTTCCTAGAAATAAACATGGCATTCAATTTTCATACTAACAATTCATTCTAAAACACACAGATTTAAAGCACCTGATTATCCATCACGTAGCGTGGCTTGTCTAAAAATTCAATTCTTGGACTCTTCGTACATGACGTGCTCAACTCTACCGCTCGCACACCGTCACTTGAGTCAAACAATACGAAGCAAACGAATATTCTTCTGAATACTGACAGTTTAACCAACCTTTAGTTCTAACATGAAGCTCTAGACGTAACAAAGATTTAGCTAATATGACAGCCAAATGAAACCTTATTTCTACAATCACGTGCCACGTGACATATATTGACCAAGTCAACTAGCTAGACGACTGCTACATAAGACGTTATGTATTTCGGATACGGACATTATTAATCACTTCGGTATTTTGTACCAGAACTTATTTACCTACTAAATAAACAAAGTATCAAATATGTAATTCTTTAGTAGTTTGTTTTGTTTATTAGTAGTAAATGACTGAAAGTAGAGGCCGGATTGAGTGAAGAAAACACATAGCCAAGAATTCTCAAACTAGTCACTCAAACACGAATCAGACATGCTGCTGTTATTTTTGTAATTATTGTATGCTTGTATTGTATTGCTACTAATTTGTCACCAGGTGACTGCAAAGACACATCGCGCTTCTGCAGCAACGTGCGCGCGATGAATCTCTGCGCTTTGAAACGATACAAAACAAAGTGTTGCAAGTCGTGCCAACAACGACTTTAGATAACACATTGAAATTAACGATAAGACTTTTTGGAATTGTGACTGTTTAATTTATTATACTGAAGCTTCGTGATTTGAGATATGAAATTAATTGCGGAAATTGCGAGGTCGCTATTGAGTCATCTTTCACAAGGCAACCAAATACTTTGTGTGGTTGATCAATCGCTACTATTGTACGATAATTCCTGACTTACATCCAGCAAAAATATTTGTTCGCACGTCTCTCTTTGCTAAGCCCGTTGTTTTTAAAACATCTGGTCATGTAGGACTGCTTTCATATTTCATTTTTAGTTTATTTAGACCATATTTGACGTTATTTCTGATTGGATGGAAAATTATGTAATTTTTACATTTTGTTATTTGGATAGCGAATTTGACAAAAGTCTTAATTCTTTTGTTGCCACAATAGAAGTAGCCGAAGAGTTTTTAATTTTATTTTAAGATCTTTATTTTATACGTGATTGCCAGTATTACAATAATTTTCATTTTATATCGAAGTTAGTATGTAAGTAGATAATAAATATTGATAAAGAGATGATCTTTTTTTGTATTTATACGATATTGTAAATATGGAATATATATTAAGTAAACTATAAAATGTATCACAAGCTACGCTTAGCCGTTGATGTATCACTCGAGAAGAATAAAGAGAAACATTTGAATATTTGCACAAAAACTAGTGAATGCAATAAATGTATCTATAATAAATAAATTGTATTAGTAACGGATAAGTAGAAAATGCCAAACTATTCAAAATCTTGTTGGTTTATTTTTAGATCTGAAATATTGTATGTTACACTGCATTTTGTAATTCACTAAACATTAATATTTGTTGCTAAACAAAATACGTAAAAAAAGAAATGTGACGATTCGAAAAAACGTTTGAACTTCATAGTTTTAGTTTAAACAAAACTTATTTAAGATATGTATCAAAATCCTGGTCAATTATGATAACTTTTTTATTATTTTTGTTGTTTGCATCACAACTAGATAAAATTTCAAAACATTTAGAATAATAAATAAATCAAAAAATCTGCCCTAGGCAGTTTTAGCGCATTCGAAATTATATTAAGTATGTGAAAACGATGTTAATTTTAGTGAACCAGAATAAAATTCTTTAATTAAAAGTAAAGCAATACTACCCGCTTATGTCGAAAATGTATTTAATATAGAATACAATCTATATCAATGTAATATTTGTTATTAATTGTTCAAGAAATGTAGTGCTATTAAAAATGTACAATTAAATGTAGGTGACATTATTTTGTTCTTTTGTTTTAGTTTTAAATAAAATATTTATCATGTAAAAATAAACTGTCAATTGTTAAATGCTTTATAAATGTAACATTGTATTTAATCGAAATGTATATATACATGTATACCACTCACCTGATAATTTCCAGGCATTTTTTAAAACTTATTATATTTCATCTATATTTCTCCTGTATATCTACGTCTGATACATTGGTTCATATTGTGGGTAAAACTATTTATTTATATTCGGAAGGTTTCTTTGTTTGACTTGTATTATATCAAAACATTGTCATCTTAGCTCAAAAGTTGTATAATTTGTTGTAATAAATAGCTCAAATTAAGAAACATTAAACTAACGTATAAATCAGTTAATCTTGTTACAATTAATGAAAGGAAATCCAGCGCTGTTTAGTCCAATGTATATTGTGTCGATTTCAAATAAATATATGAGTAAGTTACTGAATTGTTGTTTCATTGTTTACAACGTGCAATGTCATAAAAGTGCCATATAAAACTTATTTATCTTTATGCTTAAAGCGGAACACACGCCAAAACCGCCATCACAGCGCGGCGCTCATGACAAAAGAGTCCCATTGGCTACATGCCACCCGCTAACAAGATGGCGGGATTTTTTTTTGCCGCTGAAGCAACAGCCTCACGGGAGGGAGGTGGAAGATGCGTCATGCATACCGCCGCAGGAAAATACCGTCCTCTGCGGGGGTTATGTGGGACTCACCAGAATGGCACCTACCCACTAACAACTACCTCTTTGGCTGTGGCAAAATTTTACCGTTAGCCTTCATCGGAAGCGACACCCGTTGGAAAGCGGGCGCGCATTCGAATTGAGAACGCAGTAACCCGGCGACGCTCAATGCTTAGCCTAGAAAGATGTCAAATATGACACCGACAAAGTTTTCTGACTGGCAATGACTGAAGCCAACAAGCATGCCGACAAAAGGTTTTCAATCAGCAATTTGTTGTGTATTGCGCTTAACGTCACCAATGGATAATTTAATTGTAAGTTCAATTCAATTGTGAGAGGCGCCTATACGGAGACGTGCGTGAGTCAGTCGACGTGCTGCAGCCGTAGCAAAATATGCTTTTTATCATTATAAAAAGGTATACTTTTTTATACATACATTTCATTAAATTGCTAAAAGATTTAATGATAGAGCTTGAAGTGGAATAATACGTGCCGAAAAATAAATGTTAGCTATTTGACGGGAATTTAAAAAACCTAAAGAGTACTTATTTACGTAGCATGATCCATAAACGCCATTGTCAGCAGAGACCTTATACCGTGCAACTCTAGAAGTTAAAAAAATCAAATACCAATGTGTTGTTGTAGACCGTACAGTTACCAAATTGGGTTACTTCCTCGAATAACCCATTTAAAAAAAGAAGGCTCTTGTGAGTAAAGAGAAATCCTTCTGACAGTAACATGAATGGACATCTACGTATTAATTATAGTGTATCAAATATAAAATTATTGCTCAAGTTTCTTAGATGTACTACATAAACTCATATGCGAGATCAATATTTTATTTATTTTAGTCTTAGAGAAACTTGTCAGTGTAATGACAGAAAGGAAATCTAATACACCAATGATACAATTAAACTGAAATCAAATTGTTATCAATCACGGAGGGCACCCTCAAACGCTGATTGGCCAACACCCCGCTATGCTTCGCTAGCTGCAACCTGATTGGCTTAATCCACAGTCGCTGTGATTGTAGCTGGCACTGGGAATTGAATCACAGAACAGTCTGTTAGTATTCTTCGGGGATGTATCAAAGTTACCCAGTAATTGATACACCTGCAGATTCGGAATGAAGTTTTTGTTTAGGCGTCTTTATCAATGACAGCTTTTGCCCACGGCTTCGCTTACGTAAAATTTTTGGAACAGTTAATGTCACTGTACATATTTTATTACCAATCTTGCAACTTTTCGCCTCAACATCGACTAAGAGATTAACTTATATGTAAAGTTACTAGCGGATTCACAAATATAACTTTAAAATTATTAAATTATGTTTTAGTTAGTCTATTGCCATCGAAAACTTGCCATAATATAATATTGCCATCGAATACATAGAGGCACTATCCGACAATTCTCGAAGGTACCCTTTTTCAATTTCTCAAAAACTGGAAAAATTTATGTATATCATTTTCGCTCGCATATTTCTTTATCTTGTAAGTAAACCATTTCGCAGTATAACAAAATAAGGCTTACTATGTAAATACACATACAGTGTACACAAAGAAAAGAAAAATAATAAGTCTATATCGAATTGACATATGGCAAAAATTTTAATTCAAAATTAAAATGATCAAACTTTTGGCAACTCGGTAAGGCTTCTCAAGTGCAGCAAATCCTCCTTATCATTAACGAAGACAGCCCATAAAGCTATTACAAGATATATAGCTGGGTAAGGTTGTTTTTTTAAGCAGCATCCCCTTCCCCTTCATTCATCCCCTTGGTGATCACCAATAAAAAATAGACACACAGTTTCATACAAATATGACAATTTAAACTATCCACAATGGTTTAAACGGTTATAAAAAAAACAATTGGTACATAACAATGGTACAAACTGTGTTATGAAGTAAAATTTTAGGAAGAGTGATCATTCGAATTACAAATCGGTGGAAAGAACAATTCAGTTAAAGAACTTTATGTGAGCCAATATGGACCAACAAATACACCTCTGAGTGCAATTCCATACTGATTTCTTGACTAAATTCATAAGTATGTTAATAAATGATATTAAGTAAGATTATACTTCCCGATTTATCCCTTTTCAAAAAAAAATAGACATGTAATTTTTGTAAGTTTTTTGTCAAAAACTTTGTTTACCGTTGTAGTGACCGTTTTGCATTGAAAAATTACTAAATTGCAAGAGTGCCCAAATACTTTTTTATTTAAACTATTTTTGGACCCTGATTGTGTATCTAGTTTTTGTATCCCATACTTAGTAAGTGTATACTTTTAAATAGCGACATCTAGTGTCGTTAACCTTAACTATTTAGTCGTTTGAGCAAATGTACATACATAACAGAACGAGGGGCCGGCTTTGTGAAGCTTTTTTAAAACACTTTTCATAAACAACGTCTGCTCATTTGTAAACCGTAAGCCATGCATAGCAAGAACCAACCTTATGATTTTTTTTTGTTACCCTCGGTAGGTACCTGCCTACTTTCTTCGGGCTTACTCAAAAGTTAGAAGTTTTCGAAGAAGAAAGAGCGTTTTCGACCTAATATTTTTTCAACTATTAAATTGTATACTAATGATATAGTTTTACTTATTATATAGTTGTATATTGTTTACTTATGATGTAGTAAATAATAATTTTATTTACCGGTTTTTTTTAAATTATCTTTTCTGAAAAAAATATTATGCATTAAAATGTCAATAAAAACCATTATTTTGTTCAGCAAATACTTGTTTTAGTCGTGACGGTCTGTCAGCTGGTAAAATGTTAAGTCGTCCCGAGTTTTTTATTGTGTATATGTTTTTAGTTAATGTAATCTACCATTATTTTTGGAATTTAAATAGTTCTTGATGAATAGTAACAATTTTTATATAAATGGTTAATCAAACTATCAGTTTAAAAAAATATATAGTCAAGTCGATACATACATAGGGTGTGTTCATTAATATTTTATTTTTCCAGAATATAATCTTTATCGTACTTAGTAATAATTTGGTTCGCTTTTGTTGGCTATTTTGATTAACGCGTTGTAATCGTACTGGAAATGTATTTTTAATCACTTTAAAAATGTATTTTGTAAAGATTTTTAATGTTGTTTGGTAAAAAGGCAACTAAAGTCCCTACATCAAAACCATTGCAAGTGTTTACGCTGAATGCTCGTTTAGCGTGACGCACAATGTTTTGAGATTACCTTCAGTGACAGCATTTAGCACTCTCAGGTACAGTATACTTGACACTTAGGGGTCACAGTCCTCGAAGGTGGCACATGAATTATTATGTTCTCGAGATTCAACCAATATTCCACGTTCATCATATATTCTGTTAGAAAAGTCAAATCTCGTGCGCTTTGATAAGTGTACCTAATGAGGTTTAAGAACCTTAGCTTTCGTATCAAGAATTGTATTTGCCAGTTTAAGAATTAATCGTTGATTTAGATGTTTTGGAATCTATAAGAACTCTGTGTTTAGAAAATTCAGCTTAGAAAGATAATTAAACTTCAATTGAAGAAAATTAGCAGAAGATAGGTAACTTTCTTTTACATACCTTTAAAATAGGTTTGGTTCTTCCACAGATACATTTAGTAAAACCAATGAAATTATATATCTCAATATCCAAGAAATAGAATTATGAGAAACATGGGTTTGCGAGTAATTCGAAATTAATCGAGTCCGTATAATATCGTTTCTATTTTTGTCGTGTCGTGTCGTATATGGTCGCTTCGCGTACTTGTTACTTATCTTCCACTATTTTATTTTAATCACAGTTACTAAAATACGTAACTAAAAACAATCAAAATGTAAAAAAATATTTATATTTGATTTAATTATTTTTTGGATTTGAGAAACGTACAACTTTAAATTTCGGTATTGAAATGGTACAGCAGTAAAAATGAGATAGCTTTGATCGCAAATAAAATACTCGACGAGGAGAACATATTTGTATGAAATATAGCGTATTCTCCTATAGGAATCGAGATTGTCATTGAACTGTAGTTGTGAAATATTGATCAAGAAATGTATTATTTATAAAGTAAAATACTTTAAAAAAAATGGATTAAACAAGTTGTGGTAAAAAATGATTACCAAAGTTTCATAGTACAATAAGTAAAATACCAAAGTAAATAAAATACAAGTACAATATTTGATTAAATATACGTCATTTGCCATTAGTTCATAAGTAAAATACATCCACTCCTTTTTTAGCAAGCCAGCAATATTTTACGTTTATCGTTTATACTGCGTTTATACCCGAATAAAGAAGTATATCAACGTGCATTATCTCATCCAATATTCAAAACCGAACAAAATTTCGTGAACATATGAAACAAACAGGCGCAATGCATGCATCTCGCCAAGCGCCAGTAAATCTAATAGAGCCGCATAAGCCGTGAAGCTCGACTGGGATTTTTGAAGATTTCTGAATCACTAAAAACACTTTTTAACGTGCAGTAAAATTTACTTTTCACCAGCATAAATATGTTAGGTCTTTACCTATGAAATTGCCGTTTTTCACAAAATAAATGAAGCGTAATTTTTTTATTTATTTTTTATTTCTATTAATCAAAATAATCACCCATGCAATCAATGCATCTTTGCCAACGCATTGGTAGCTTATTGATGCCTTTCTTGAAGAAATCAGCTGGACGGGAGGCAACAAATTCTTCAAAGGCATTTTGTACTGCCTCTCGGGTATTGAATTTTTTTCCCGCCAAGAAGTTATCCAAATTCTGGAAAAAGTAGAAGTCTGTAGGCGCAAGGTCTGGTGAGTACGGCGGATGACGGAGAACTTCCAACCCCAACTCTTGTAGCTTGGAGACCGTCTGCTGTGCAGTATGAGGTCGCGCGTTGTCGTGCAGGAGCAGTGGAGCCGAACGATTGACCAAAGCTGGTTGGAGACGTGCGAGCTTCTCCATCATTGTGTTCAGTTCTTCACAGTACACATCTGCAGTAATGCTTGTCCCGTTTGGCAAGAAGCTGTGATGAATTACACCCGCGTTAGACCACCAAACAGTGACCATCACTTTTCTAGGGGTAAGTTTTCGTTTAGGGCATTGTTTGGGTGCTGAACCAGGGTCCAACCAACTTGCTGAGCGCTTACGATTGTCAAACAGGATCCATTTCTCGTCACAAGTAACAATGAGGTTCAGAATTCTTTTATTTGTATGCCTGCTGAGCAGTGCAAGGCACGTCTCCACGCGTACTTCGCGCTGGCGGTCATTGAGTTCATGGGGTGCCCATTTGTCAAGCTTTTTTACCTTGCCAATTTGACGCAAATGGACCAATATTGTTTTGATGCTAACGTCGAAAGCTGCTGCTAATTCAGCCGTGGATTGAGTTTCATCAGCCTCCACAATTGCCTTTAATTCGTCATTGTCGACCAAAGTTTTCGGACGACCACGGGGTTCATTTTTCAGGTCAAAATTTCCAGAACGGAAGCTGGTAAACCAATAACGGGTGGTGCGTTCGTTTGTAGTGTTCGCTCCGTAAACGTCGTTGATGTTGCGTGCCGCTTGTGCCGCTTTGCTGCCACGACGGTACTCATACTCCATAATTACTCGAATTTTTAACTTATCCATGATGACGAAAAATGTTCGAATGCGTTGAAAACAAAACACGAACTATCAAACAAATGACGATTTTAGAAAAAGAATTCCATGTTTGCCAATAAAATTAATTTGAAATTAGAATTATCAGTCAAAAAAAAAAATATTTTCATTTGAAATGGCCAGTACGGCAGTTTCATAGGTAAAGATCTATTATTTTAAATTTTCATAGCGCGGAAAACTTGTCCAAAGGCTTGAACGCCCAATTATAATAACATATCCCTTTATCTAAGAATACACGCATATGTTATAAGAATAAATAAAGATATATTTCTCGTAAAATAAATTTATATTATAGCCGTACACGTAAATTTTTACCATACACGATTTAATAATATTGTACAGACTATACAACTAAAACGTATTCTGCACTATACAGATGTAACCAGAGTCAGAGAATGTAATGTTCCAGTTAATAAAGTTACGACTGCACTTACTTCATATTTAATTACAATTCGTTGAACATTGAGAAAGATAGAATGAATGTTTATTATTCATGTTTTTTGCAACAACCTTTTCATGGATTTGTATTTTGTATAACCAAATTGCAGTTGCTAAAAAAATTTAATTATCACACTTTCCTCATGGTTCTGCTGCAACTCTTCAATCTTAAAACAACGAATTTTGTGCAATCACGTATCATATTCTTGGGGTGATAGTATGCTTTTTACTTATTATGACAACTGCCAATTTTTTATTTATCTTATTATATATTATTATAGCGCTTCTCGCTATCAATAATAATAGTAATAAATCCCCAGACAAATCACACCAACTGTATGGCCCCAAAGTAAGCAGAGCTTGTGTTATGCATGACCATACAGTGAACTGGGGGGTATCCAGAATAAATATACATATATAAATATCATCAACCCCAAGAAGAAGTGTGTTCATCACACAAATGAATGCCCCGGCCAAGATTCGAACCTTGGACCTCCGGGGTATGAGACAGGGCTATTAACCACTACGCTACTTGGTCGTCAAATATTATTTCTGTTCTACCTTTATTTTTTCTACCACTCCTTTCTTAACTACATTTATGCAAAAATCTTTAAATCTTACTTAGGAACTTTCGTTTTAAAAGATTTTTAATTATAATTATATTTTTATTTTTATTCTGGAATGCATCAGCTGAGGTCCTGTGGGTATCTATTAGCTTGCCGAACTCCAATGTTCACATTTCACAGTTTACATAATATATGTGTACTGACTGTGTCTATGCCAGCAAAATCACGGCAACTGATTCACTGAACAACTTAGTAACTTTCTTTTCAATTTAAGTTCGCTAATTATTAACAACCCAGACGATTGTTTGCATACGGACTGAAGCAGGGTTGAGTGAATTGCATTTATTTGATGATAATATGTCTAACCTAATCGATACCATTTATTTATGTATTCAGCAAATACATTGTTAACTTACAGATAGGTTCCAAAGCGTTAACACAGTCATTAAAAAATAAGATTACAAATAGAAAATAACAATCAAATTCAAAAATAATCAAATTCAATTGTAAAAAAAAATAATAATATTAGAAACAATAAAAAGTCCAAATCTCATACAAATATCAAACAATAAAATTTAAAATGTCAAATTAATCTGATTTAATATAAAAAGAAAACATGTCAAAGAGAAAAGCAAACAATACAATAGTCTAAATAGAACTGTAAAAAAATAAAAATAAATTAAACTAAAAATTTAAAAATAATAATAATAATATCGAAAATACTGCTAAAATTAAATAATTACATGTTAAATGAATTAGAAATTTTTTAAATAATAAAATGTAAAATGTCAAGTGAACTACTTACTCTCATTAATAAAAGCATCAATAATAAAATAAGTGACTTTGAATTAATGTCTTTTTTTTGCTGCCGAGGCACCCTCGTGGGAGGGAGGTGGAAGATGCGTCATGCATACCGCACGCAGGTAAATTCCTCTGCGGGGGGTTATGTGGGACTCACCAGAATGGCACCTACCCACTAAAAACCACCTGTTGGCTGTAGTTATTACCGTTAGCCTTCATCGGAAGCGACACCCGTCGGGAATTGGGCGCGCTGGCGGAGACCCGCTTGCGGGTCTTCCGCCTGTAGTGAAAGTTGCACTGAAGGTGCTCAAAGGGACATGAGTTGGTGGCCGTTCTGGGCAGCCTCCGGTGAAGCCGGGGCTGGGCATAGGTCGGCCGAAGCATGATTTAGGGATCAATTCATTTAAATGAACCTATAATGAATTGAGAAGGGAACTATGCTCCGCCAGAGCTAGCAAACGCTCTGTCGGAGTACGTGAAGCCCTAAGTTTACGGGCTAAGACTGCGATTTCACTAACATCGATATTTTTCATAGCGTCGCAGACGATACGCATATCGTCTGCTACGGAGGATTGAGGAGTGGGTTTGTATGGGCGAGGAGCCGGGATGGGATTCGATGCGGGGCGCTGCCTCCAGTTTTCTGGGGCAGGCCTAGACTGTGTAGGCTTTGCAGCCAGAGGAACCTGGCTACGCAGCGGCGGAAAGTTTTCTTGAGAAAGGCGCGGGGCCTGTTTGGGTGCCGCCCTTTTGAAATTGGAGCGCATACAACGGGGTGCACGAGGGCAGCCCCTGTAATTTGCGGTGTGGCCGGACTGGCCACAAAGCACGCACTTAGTGAAGTGCGGGACCAGGCACTTGACGCACCTGGGCGGTGCGCGGCAGTTGGCCGCCGCGTGCCCGTACAACTGGCAACGATGGCACTGGCCGGGATGACCGCGGCGATGAGGCGCCTCGATTGAGATCCCAGAGAGGCCGCATATAGTGCTAACCCCTTTGAGGATCTCCCTGGACTTGGGGACGTTGGCGAGAACCACCAAAGCGAGAGGGTGTTGTCTCCCGTACTTGCTGTGAATTTTATGCACCGCGAGTGCCGGGAAGCCTTGGGACTGCAGATCCTCTAGGATAGCCTCGTTCGATAATTCGAACGGGACTCCCCTGAGTACCGCTCTGATCTTACGCTCTTCTGACAGAGCATAAGTGTGATAAGCATATTGCTTATCGGTGAGGAGCTTTGTTAAAGCACGAAAGTCGTCTATCGACGAGACTAAGATTTTAATAGATTCACCCGAGTTGGCTGCTCGGGTGTAATGGATTTTGTGCTCATTGCACAATGTCGAGACCTCAGTCCATTTACCCTTTTCCCGAAGGAAAACGGGTGGTGGGACCTTGGCCTTGACAGAAGTTGGGGCCGGAGCGGGTGTTGAAGACACCGGGGCAGCTGGCGTTGAAGACGCCGCAGGGGGTGTAGGGACGGGCGCCGTGGGCGCCGGGTCTTGTTTCGAGCGCTTCTTAGAGCGCTTCTTAACAAGGGTGAAAGAGGGAGGCTCATCAGGGCCAGTTGGGGTGGCATCCGAGGATGACTCGGTCGCGGGTGCGTGCTTGCGGCGCGGAGGGGCGTCTACTTCGCACTCCATGTCACTGGAGGAAGGGGACGCGGGAGGGCCTAAGACCTGAGGGGTCTGGGGGACTGGGGTGGCCTGAGGGGCCATTGAGGGAATTAACGCCATGATATGCGGGATGAGAGAGTCCAAGAAACGATACTTATCAGCATTTATAGACATGCCTTCAGCCCCGGTACTATCAAGTAACTTCCTCATAAACTCATCAGAGCTTAGAGAAGCCATTGCGGAGGGGTTGGGGAGGGACAGCAATATATAAATATATATACTATGAACCTATCAACGATGACTAACTTCCTAAAAACCACCCTACACGCAGTAGGGTGGTTGAGGACGACGCGGATAACTTACTCGAACACGAAGACTCGAGGCACCTGGAACGACGAAATTCCGTCGACGAAGCTCACGTTCCACGAAGTACGGTTAACAGCCCACTGTCCGCCGTGAAAACGGCGTTAGAAACTTATTAGATGTACGGTTAAAACCCACTTTCCGCCGTGAAAACGGCGTTAGAAACTTATTAGAAGTACGGTTAACGAGCCACTGTCCACCGTGGAAACGGCGTTAGAAACTTAATACGGTATACAACTATGAAATTATATATTACGACAACAACCAGTGAAATTTGGGTGCTCAATTAGCGCGGGGGCTAATAGAGCGGGAAGGCGTCTGCGATCGACGTGCGCTCGAGAACGCACGCAGACCGAGGTGAATTAATGTCCGAAACTATCAGCAAATATGTCAATTTCATGGTGTTGAGCCAAGATGTCACCGATAAAGTCGCAGAGCCCGGTTAGTTGGCGCGTTGGCCGCGTAGCAGGTGCGCGTAGTAGGCGCGGGCGGCGGCGCGGCGCGAGCTGGCCAGTCAGACCTCGCGGTATACGCGTGGGGACTAGTATGTCAACTCACTCAATAATTGAAGGGTTATATATCTTGTTGTGCAATATTTTTAAATAATGCACAACAAGATACATCAGCCGTCTAAGCGCAAGGGTATCCAAGTCCACCATACCAAGTGTCTATTCGTTGCCTGCTGTTTTTCCTACTTTAACGTAGCACCACAAACTTTTCGGATTGTTAATAATATTATTTTCTGTCACTGATATAAAATGTCGATATGCATTTTCAATTAAAATCTTAGTACGCCATCTGTAATTCTAATTAAATTTTTTATTAAATTCTTTGCCTTCAGATTTGTATTTATTTAAAAGATAATATTTATTATTAATATTAGTAATAATTTCATGCGTGAACCATTTGGGATATATATAACGGGAAGGTGACGCAAGATTTTTTACCGGGTCATACAAATACACGCATACAACTTATAAAATATTTCGCAAGCAGCATTCAAATCTTTTATTAGGTCAAAATCGGACCAGTCCAGATTAATGATAGCTTCATAGAGTCCACAAAAATTTGCTCTATTCCAGTTCCACAAGGGAAGCGCGTCAATCCATATAGGTATCGGAAGTGGCGATATTTCAGCAGAAGTCATTATTAATCTACCAGGTAACATAATAGTCAGCTCAAGAGCAGGGTGATAGGCATCCAACGGGACAAAGGGATCCATACTAGCAGACACTGCAACCTGATCGGGATCAAAATCGCTCAACACCAAGTCTAACAAGCTACCGTGACTATTCGGAATGTTATTGTGCTGTTTTACTTTACAGAAGTCACAAAAGAAGTCAAAATTAGTTTTTATGTTAGTACTACACGAATTTAAATTAAAGTCATCTAATATTAAAAATTTTAAAGTCGAATATTTACAAATCACATCTTCAATACATGTCAAAATGTTTTAATATTGATAATCATTATAATTAGGAGGTAAATAAACGATACAACAAAGAATTTTTACATTTTTACAATTATTAACAGCAAACAACAGTTCCATATCTGGCGTGAGACTATCTACATCAGTATTTCGCTTCACAGAATATCTGTTGTGTACAGCAAGCAGCACGCCTCCCCGAAAGTCAGTGCAGTGCCAGTGCAGTCCTCAATAAATATGGACGAATATTAGATCTAGTATTTTGTAATTCGATGTCTACATTATCTTGTACTTGACGAGTCATATCACAAATCTGTGGTGCTAAATATAGTAAAAAGTGGGGGAAACACTTACACCTAAGAGAAAACTTAAATAAAACAGTGGAATTTGATCACAGAGTTTCTTAATTGTTTAAATTTAAAGTTCACTTATACTTATACACTACTTATCTGTCTAACGAATTCACTAAGCAACATTCATATTTTTAATAAATTGTAACAATAAGAAAAAAAATACAAAACCCTTAGTGTTCGGCATTACCCGACATTAGTTGGGTAAACACGAACACCAAGTGGGGTTATTTACGTACGAACATTAATAACGACAGTGATCACATTTATAACCCAACGATGTTGACTGTCCATCAGTACCATTCTCGTGAGCCCATTTTTTATACACGTATCACATAATCCAGTTTTTAATGGGGGGTCTATATATTTATCTCTACAAAATATACAAAAGTAGTCTTCATTTTCCTTTTCGCCCTTTTCTCTTTTTCCTTCTTTTTCTTTCCTTTTTCTTTCTTTTCATTTTCTGCCCGTCTGTAAATAAAGGTTTACGTCCAGACCTTGGCTGTTTTATCACTGCTTTCTTTAGGTGGTAAAAAATGGTTGTTTTTGGAACATAATAAGTTTCTGCTGCTCTGCCAATGCTGAGGTTTTGGTTTAAACATAGCCTTTTTGAGGTCTTCAAGACTGTACATCGGTTTGGTCTTTCTTTTGTAATTCCGAGACATATGAAAAAATAATGAAAAAAGATGAACGGGAAACCAACGAAAGGGAAGGGGGTAATGCCGAACGTTCGAAATTGCCCGACATGGAATGTTCGCCTTTACCTCGATGCATCGAAAACAATTAAATCGAAAAATAATTTTGAGCCTATATTTCTTTTGCCGATTGCGTCATTGTCATATAGCTGATTAATATGTGAGTATTCCACTACATAAAAGTTAAATTACTATTGTAGGTAGAAATAAAGCAACACCAACTTGAATTTACCAAAAAATTACATCAAAAACATGCAAAATATTGAAAAATGCATACCTTGACATGTACGTGCGTTCGCATTTCCCGTGTTGTTGACTGGCACTAGTGGTGGCGTGATCTCCAAAGTGGCAGCAAGTCCAATATGACTATCTCTATCTAACACATTAGAACCATTGGATTCGAATTAGCCCGCGTTCGCTTTTCCCCCACTTTCCCCTAAATAGATCATTGAAGAATGCTGGTCACAAAATGTGTTTATTTTCCAATGGTGACTATGATGTTATTAATAACTGCGTATCTGAATACGACTGGCCTGGGCCCAAGGCTCTAAGAAGATTCTATAAGTTTATCCTTGATTTAAGGGGCATCATTATGCCTAAAAAAATATAAACAGTACTTAATACCCAGCTCGGTAGACGCATGGACTAATAAAAATTATTAAAGATAATTTTTCTTTTAAGGAGATCCACAATTATGGATATAAATTGGACGAAAATACTTTTGGATTACTTCGTGAACGGGTTGTGACTATTGAGGTTGAGTGTTGATTTTATTTTATTGAAATTTTTGTCAAATATAATTGCAAGACATTCTGGTGTTTTATAAA
Source organism: Marasmarcha lunaedactyla (assembly GCA_923062675.1). NCBI lineage: Eukaryota > Metazoa > Arthropoda > Insecta > Lepidoptera > Pterophoridae > Marasmarcha > Marasmarcha lunaedactyla. The sequence goes on from OV281359.1 coordinate 2,940,867, forward strand.
AGGTAAACGTGGTAGTAGTTAAACTTTTTCTCACTTTGGCTTTTGGTAATGTCACTAGTATCAATGAAAGTGATATAAGTGAATTATTTTCGAACTATTTTCAGAACAACTTAATAACTTCCGACATGCCTGAATCTTTTTGTCCTTATGCAGTAGACTCGTACACCATCTCGGAGACCGTTGTTCTGATGTTGTTACTTCTGACCAGGTTCATAATCTGTGGTCTCGATGAATTGCCGGCGGTTTTTGTGACAACTGTGCTTCTCGTCTGACAATACAAATTACCATTCTTTTACAGTGCTCTTTGATGGAAGGAAAACCGCTTTAACTTCACATATACAAAAAAGGACCTAGAGAGCTATTTCCCAAACTTTGTCTTAGCTCATTTTTTCGAATAATAGCTTTTGATCATGTCACTTGTTCACAGTTATTCAATCATCGCCAGCATGGTTTCATTAGTTCTATCTACTGTGTCGAACCCTGTAGTTTTTAACTATTTTCTTAATGAACGGCTAAGTGATGGTGACAAAGTTGACATGGTCAACAAAAACAATGTATTGATTTCCTTACGGCATTGATTGACAGTTTCCTCTACGCTTCTACCACCATTAAGATAGTCGTCGACATAGAAAGAGTGGACGATTGCAAACCGCGTGGATGGTTCGGGACACTCCTTTGCCAGTTGTATTAAACATCTGGTAGGTAAGAATGAAGCTCATTCTCGCTCCGATCGCCGCCCAGTTCGGACGTGCAAGCCCCGTTCTCCGTCGTTTGGTCCCTTCCCGATACTCCGTGGCGCTCAGTCTACTGACGTCACGGTTTAGCGTGTTGGTTCCGTGCTACGGTTTTCAAGGTTCTTTCTACTCCCTCTGAGTGCTATCGAAGTGCGTATTTTTCTTTGCGACTAAGCCCTTTAGTCTTCAAAGTGCTGTGCTAAGTTGTGTTGTGCTTGTGCTGAGTGCAGTGTTGTGCCCGGCGTAAGTAGTCTGGTTTCAGTGCAAAGGATACTTAACGGTGACAACGAATTTGTACTGAACCAGTCCTTTTTATTTTTATTTATTTCTCTTCTCTATTTTATTTATTTTCTCCTATTTTCATATTTATTTCTATCATATTTGTGTGTTTTCGTGTGTATTTGTCCTTTCTGTCGGTAAAGGTTGACCCTAACGCGGTCAACTCTTTACCTGCGTACCCTTTTTAGGTTTCTAGGTAGCGGCCTTCGGCGTACTACGGTTAGTTTTAAGTTATTCTCCCCAGCCCCCCTACCGCTGGTAGGGAGGTTTGCCGCTAGGGTTGCTAGGTTTTTATTTGGGAACTCTAGGTATTTGTTATTTAATTAGGTGCTAGGTTTGCTAGGGGACCTAGGCATACATTATATATTTACATATTACATATTCAAGCCCTCCAATGGACCTTGTAAGCGTTCTTAGGTCGTTCGCCCAGGCGCTCGTTGCGTCCGGCGCCAACTTATCAGATGATGTAATAACGCAGGCCTTACAGGCATCTATCGCGTCCCCGGCCCCTCAGGCCTCAATCTCGGCCCCTCAGGCCTCAACTCCGGCCCCTCAGGCCTCCAACGTCGAGACCCCTCAGGTCTTAAGCTCTCCCGCGTCTCCCGCCTCGTCCGAGATGGACTGCGAATCGGTCGCATCCTCTCACGCGTTGCGTCGTAAGCGTACCGCTCCCGGGAGCGACTCCGAACCCGCGTCTGATACGTCGTCAGATGCCGTCACCTTAACCGGCTCTCCTGAGCCCGCGTTTCAACTCGTCGCCAAGCGCTCCAAGAAGCGCTCTAAGAAAGCTTCGGTATCTTCAATACCCGAGCCCTCCCCGGTGTCTTCAACACCAGCCCCCGCGCCGTTAAAATCGCTCGTAGTAACCGCGTCTCCGTCGGTCACATCGAAGCCAGCGACGCGCTGCGCTCCCGTCCCGCCGAAGCCTCAGCTCCCTCCGCCCGTCTTCCTGCGTGAAAAAGCGCGCTGGACCGCGGTTTCAAACTTGTGCAAAGTGCACAAAATTAATTATTTAAAAGCCGCCAACGCTGGCGATACAATCAAGATTCAAATAGCGACCGTCGACGACTTCCGCTCGTTTACCAGGTTACTCGGATTAAACCAAATCGCGTATCACACCTACGCCCTCCCGGAGGAGCGTAAGATCCGCGCAGTACTACGGGGCGTCCCGTTCGAACTCAGCAACGAAGACATCCTCGATGACCTTAAGTCTCAGGGTTTCCCGGTCACAGCAGTGCACAAGATGCACTCCAACCGCGGTAGGCGTTTTCCCTTAGCGTTGGTAATCCTGTCGAATACTCCCAACTCGAGGGAGATCTTTAGAGAGGCTCGCACAATTTGCGGACTCTCAAATATCTCCGTCGAGCGTCCCAACCCCCGTGGTCACCCTGGGCAGTGCCACCGCTGCCAGCTCTATGGCCACGCAGCGGCTAACTGTTCAGCTCCCCCCAGGTGCGTAAAGTGCCTGGATCCTCACTTCACTAAGGAGTGCACTCGCACTCCCGAATCCACTTCCCCCCCTGCCTGTGTGCTGTGCGGCCAGTCCGGCCACACAGCTAACTACAGGGGTTGCCCGCGCGCTCCGCGCTCCACCACCAAGAGGGTCGCGCCTAAACCGGCGCCGCCGCTCACTCCTGCCAACTTCCCGCCGCTGCGCAACCGGGGTCCCCCGGAAGCAAAGCCCGTTCAGCCGACACCTACTCCGGCTCTGTCTTGGAGGCAGCGTCCGGCCGTTCCGCCTGCACCTTCCCGACCTATCCCAGCTCCCGTAGCTCCCGTAGGGTCGCGTCCTTCTCCGTCTTCCGCACCTCAGTCGTCGTTGGCTGAGGACATGAAGACCGTATTCGACGTTATTCAAAACGTCGATATTAACGAAATTTCCGTGCTCGCACGCAAACTGCGAGCCGCCCGCTCTCCTCAAGAGCGTTTATTTGCTTTAGCCGAGCATCACTCGCTCCTAAGTTCGTTGTAAATTCTTTTATAATTTATAAATTCGTAAATAATAAATTATAATGTCTAGACCCGCGAATCCCGCGTCCAGTCGTATTAAACCCAAGGGCTTATCCCTAGTATCTTTTAACGCTCGTAGCCTTAATACCAACCTTCCCGAGATTAAACTGTTCCTTCAGAACAAAGAACCTGACTTATTCCTTCTCCAGGAGACATGGCTTACTCCAAACCGCTCCAGGGGATTCGCTATACCTAAGTACGCGTTTATTCGTAACGATAGGCCCAACTCTGACGGTTTCGGCGGCACCGCTATATATTACAAAAGAGGCTTCCACTGCTGTCCTCTCCCTACCCCTCCTCTCCTCAACATGGAAGCCACTGTGTGTAGATTGGCTATGACTGGTCATCCGACCATCATCATAGCTTCAATCTACATACCTAGTGGTACCAGACCAATCCGCAGCGACTTTGAGGCCATTCTCGCCCTCGGCCATTCAGTCATTATGTTCGGAGACTTTAACTCCAAACATACTGACTGGACGTGCCTATCGACTAACACCAGCGGTATCGCTCTCCTCGACATCACTAACTCCCTTGACCTAGATGTCATATCCCCCGTCACTCCCACTCACTATCCCAACAACCCGTCCTACTCTCCTGACATCCTCGACTTTGCAATCGTCAAGCATATCAACCTCAATCAAGCGTATCAATCTTGACCTAAGGTCTATCGAACCGCTCGATGACCTAGGCTCTGACCATCGCCCCGTTTCCCTCGTGCTAGGACCGCCGAACGATAACGTCTCATCTCCTAAGACCTTTACCAATTGGAAAGGTTTTAAAAATACGTTAGTTTCAGCCTTAGAGGCTCCGAACTCTCCACTCGCGATCTCTCCCGAGCAATTAGATAGCCCGGATAAAATCGATTCATTAGTAAATTCTCTCACTGATGCTATCAACTCAGCCATCAGTGACAACGAAAAGGTTGCTAAGCAAGGCAAACCCACGCTTCCCTTAGCCGTGAGCAATCTTATTAAAGCTAAAAACGCGGCTCTCCGGAGAGCCAAGAAATATCCCACGCCCGCCTATAGAACAGCTGCGAATCAGCTTCAACGTAAAGTTAGGTCTTGCCTCGCGGAACTCCGAGACGCTCAGATGAACGATCTCATGGTGAATATCTCTCCGTCCCACCAAGCGTACTATAGCATGGCCCGAGCCTTACGCGTAGACACCGTCTCTCACGTTCCTCCTCTCACTCGTCCCGATGGCACTACTGCCTTCGAAGTCGAAGAGAAAGCCGAATGCTTCGCCGACAGCATTGCCACACAATGCTCGCCCAGCACGCAACCCGCGAATCCCACTCACATCAAAGCGGTGGAGGACGAAGTCCTTCGCAGAGACTCTCTCCCCATCACCGCCGACCCTGTCACAGTCTCTAATGACGAAATCTTGCTTCTCATTAGAAATCAAAAGTCCAAAAAGGCTCCGGGTGCGGATGGAATTTCCAACCACGCACTTAAGCACCTACCGCAACAGATGCTAACCTTGTTAGCTATCATTTTCAATGCCTGCTTCGACCATAGCTACTTTCCTAAAGCTTGGAAAGAAGCGACAGTCATAGGCATTCCCAAGCCGGGCAAACCTCTGAACGTCCCGGCTAATCACAGACCCATCAGCCTCCTCAAGGCAATGTCTAAACTTCTCGAGAGAGTCATACTTTCTCGAATGCGGAACCATCTGTTTCCAACGGATGGCGATCCTCTCATTATTCCCCATCAGTTCGGCTTTCGCGCTAAACACTCCTGCCCTCAGCAAGTCCACCGAATCGTCGAGTATATACTTGACGGTTTCTATCCGCGTCGTTATAAAACAGTAGCGGTTTTCTTTGACGTAGCCAAGGCTTTCGATAAAGTCTGGCACAGCGGTCTCGTTTATAAACTCTACAAGATAGGCTTACCGGATCGCCTAGTCAGGATAATAGCGTCGTTTCTCAAAGACCGTACGTTTCGATTTAAACACGAAGGCACGCTTTCTGCACCTCGTCCCATAAAGGCTGGAGTCCCTCAAGGCTCAGTCCTCGCCCCTCTGCTGTACACCGTGTACACCAACGACGTACAGCGTCTACCCTTTCACCTGTGCAGACGCATCGTCAATCTTTTTTTTTTATAATAATTCAGTCTTGTAAAGCTATATTGACCCTTAACTGACGAATACTCGTAAAAAGAGCAAGTGTCAAATTTGCTTGAGATCAGTGACTAAGTGCCGTCGTACAAAACCCTCCCTTTCGCCCCCGCAAGCCGCGAGTGTGAGTGAGAAGTGCCATCTTTGTTTCGTCTTACTAACGGCTGTTCCGTTACACCAACCGTTACGAAGCGGCTGCGCCGAGTTTCTTTGTTTGAAATGCCTACTTGTGCCGGCTGTGAACTTGCCTTATGCTCCAATGATAAAATTGTTTGCAGCAGATCATCGTGCGCCAAATCCTATCACCACCTGTGCGTTAATCTTACGGCCGGTACAGCAAGGAAACATGCTAAATGGGTATGTCCTTCATGTACAACTAAGCAGCCTAGAGGGGACAACAGTAACACTCCAATCAGAAACAACGAAATCCTTGTCCCCCACATTACACGCACTGATCCTGACGATCGCAGTTATGTAACTACACGCAAAAATAAGTCACCCATTCCCCAAGAATTGCAACTCCAACTGCCTCAAGAGCATGGCCTAGATGTGGTGATGGAGAAACTCCCAGCCCTCATAAAAAAAGCTTTGGCATCCGAATTAAAGCCTATGCAAGATATGTTAGTCAAATTAGAATCTTCCATATCTTTTTTAAGCAATCAGTATGATGACATGGTAAAACGTTTGTCCAAAAACTCTGCTGATTTAAAGGCTTTACAAGAAGAAAACAGCATATTGAAACGTGACTTATGTGACTGCAATTCTCGCATTAAACACATCGAAGCAGATATGGCGCGGCAGCAGCAATGGGCTCGTCTTCAGAACATTGAGATTGTTGGTGTGCCGGAGTCAAACACAGAGAAACCCGAGGACGTAGTGGTCAGAATATCTAAACACCTGGGTCTGGAAGTTGCTCCAGCTGAAATTGAATTTGCGCATCGGGTGCAGTCTCGCCGAGCATCCGTCGCCACCAAGAACGCGCGAACCATCGTGTGCCGCTTTAAACACCGAGCTACTAAGGACGCCGTGATCGCCACAGCGCGCAAGTTCCGGGGACTTACAAGTGCAGACCTAGGCTTGGGCGGTGACATCAAAACCCGTAAAATATATATTAATGAACATCTTACAAATACTAATAAACAATTATTGAAAGAGTGCAAAATTAAAGCAAAAAAATTAAATTTCAAATTTATATGGACCAAGAATTGCACAATATTTGTAAGAAAAAATGAAACATCACCGCCCATTCCTATAATTTCAATTAATGATTTAAACAAGCTAGCCTAAAAGTAATAACCTATTTGCAAATTTTGTTTCCCCATCTGTGTTTATCATATACCTACATGTTTTTGTATACCTATCATACAGCAACAATCATACATTTATCAAAGTTAAAATCTACTCTCACGCTTCTCCTAACATATATATTACACATATATACACGACACGAATACCAAACATTATATACTACTCATTCATACATTATTCATAACCATAACCTTAAACGAACAATTAACACAACTTATTTTATTTCATTAAGCAAGTTTTTAAACATATCTCGCAGCAATAAGCATTTAATAAAGTATCATGCACTTAACAAGCACTTAATTGACACGTTTTTAGTTTACTGTATTATAACTCTTAAGCGTTATCACAATTTCACTTCACATCCCCACAAGAATCAATATTATTTTTGGAATGTCCCTAATATCTCATTATGACCCCTAATCACAATAATTTAACTTTTTTCTATCAAAATGTAAGAGGATTAAGAACTAAAACTAATATTTTTAGCAATAACACGCTGATTCAGGGATTCGATATTGCGCTTATCACTGAGACATGGTTGTGCAACGGGATATTAGATAGCGAGCTCAGTAACAATAAATATGACGTGTTTAGGCGGGACCGCGGTGGTGGCGGCGGGCCGGGCGGCGGCGTCATGGCGATGTGTGACGTGCGGTTGCATGCGCGCGCGCGGCCGGAATGGCAGCGCGACTCGCTCGAGTGTCTCTGGCTCACGGTGCCGGCGCAGAGTCTTGCCGCCCGCTCCCGCGCCCCTCAACCCGATTTACATGTTGCTGTTGCTTATATTCCTCCGAACAAATTTGCTTCGAATCGCCTAACAGAATTATTAGAATTAGTTCGGGATTTTATTCAATTGCATCCAAATGATACATTATTGCTTGCGGGTGACTTTAATTTACCTTTCGTAAGATGGAATTTAAGTAGACCAACGTTTCTAAATAAAGGCAGCAACGAAATGCGACAATCCGCCGAACAATTTATAAACACTTTTTACTATTATGGATTGAAACAATTTAACAACATCTGTAACTTACAGGGGAATACTCTTGACTTGATATTTACAAACCTTAACGTAACTATTAGACGCTCGGACTTTCCAGTAGTACCAGAGGATAGCTATCACCCATCTTTAGAAATCGACGCCTCAGAAGTATTAATTCCATTATTAAAATCTAATTCTCGAACTGTATATAAATATAATAAAGCCAATTATGACTGTATAAACTGCGAGTTAAGTAAATATGACTGGCTAAGCCTATTAAATAATGTTGACATTGAAAATTGCATTCAATTATTTTATAACATTTTATACAAAATTATAGATCAATTTATACCTAAGTCTCAGATTTCTAGAAACAATAATTATCCGGTTTGGTTCAGCAGTGCTTTGATTAATCTCACTAAGGAAAAAGCTAAAATACATGCACGCTGGAAACGTTTTAAAAACCCAAATGATTATAATTCATTCTCCATTTTAAGAGCTCGACAGAAAAAATTACAATCTAAGTGTTTTGAAACCTATACTGAGTGGTCACAAAATAAAATAAAATCATGTTCAAAATATTTTTGGTCTTATATTAAAGCAAAAAGAAAAACTACATCGAGTTACCCTTCCTGTATGAACTATGAAGGGGTGGAATTAAGCAATGCCTCAGACATTTGTACTGCTTTTAACGAGTTTTTCAATAAAAATTTTAGCACTCCTCTTGCCTCTTATACTAACATGCACACGTCTAGTGAGTTGAAAAATAGTATTTCTCCTGGTGAACTTACTATTAATACAGAATACTGTGAAAAACTACTGTCGCAATTAGATGTCCACAAGGGTCCGGGCAGTGATGGTTTGCCCTCATTATTTTTTGTTAAATGTGCAAAGACTCTCTCAGTCCCTGTCTCATACATCCTAAATCGCTGCTTTACCTTTGGTTATTTTCCTTCAGTATGGAAAACAGCCCATATTACTCCCATACATAAAAAGGGGCCTAAGACCTCAATAAAAAACTATAGGCCAATATCCAAACTCAACGTTTTGAGTAAGGTGAGTGAAAGAATTGTGTACGACCATATCTACCCGACAGTTAGTCATTTAATTCCTATTCAACAACATGGCTTTATGAAGGGGCGCTCTACTCAAACCAATCTAGCCATCTTTACCCACGAAGTACTCAGTGGAATGGAAGGCGGTGGGCAGGTTGATGTGATCTACACGGACTTCGAAAAAGCTTTTGACCGTGTGGATCATGTCATTTTGCTCAAAAAGCTCCAAGAAGTTGGTATATCAGGTAATTTATTAAGATGGCTAGAATCATACCTACGAAATAGATGTCAGGCAGTTGTGGTGGGTGGGTATTGCTCAGATTATATCTCGGTGCCTTCCGGGGTCCCACAGGGCTCCATATTAGGACCGTTGCTGTATTCTATTTACTTATATGACATAGGAAAATATATTAATTCTGACTTTATCATGTATGCCGATGACATTAAAATCTACAATAAAATTAATAATTTGACAGACAGCAATAACTTACAATTAGATCTTGACCGACTGTACGATTATTTTTGTAGCAATCGTATCAGCATAAATGTGAGTAAGTGCGCACATATAAGTTTCAGTCGAAAGCGAAGACCAATCCTAACCACTTACAATATAAACATGGACTTAATCCCTAAAGTAGATCTCATCTGCGATCTAGGTGTTATTATGGATTCTAAGCTTTCATTCACAAACCATATTGCAACAACGGTTACTAGAGCCTATAAAAATCTAGGTTTTATTCTGAGAGTAAGTGCTCCTTTTTCAGATATAAACTGTCTAAAGGTGCTATATTTCGCTTATGTTAGGAGTACACTCGAATATTGCAGTGCCATATGGAACACCCATTACACCACCTATAATGAAAACATTGAATCTATACAAAAAAAGTTAATCAAACATTTAAACTATCGCACACACTCAAAGCAACACAAAGTTTACAGAGATGCCTGCACTCAATTCAAAATATTGTCACTGAGCGATCGGCGCAACTTACTAGACATGTTGTTTCTCCATAATATATGCAATGGCTCAGTTGATAGCATTGAACTCACCAACTCAACGCTTCAACTAAAAACACCCAAAAAAAGAACTAGACACACCAATCTGTTTAACACTAAGCACTCAAAAACTAATTATACTCATAATTCCGTTATAAACAGAATGCAAAAAACCTACAATACCAAGTTTGCTCCCTTCACAGACTTATTTCATGACTCTAAAAGGGTTTTTAAGTTGCATGTTACTAAAGCTATCAATGACCAATAATTAATTGCTGTGTTTACGTTTAAGTTTAATTTAATCTAACGTAACAAGTTTAATACTGTATATACACACACACTGACACTGACACACTCACACACACACACACACACACTCATATAGGTACACTTATTTTTGACTTTGATTTTATCTGTTATTTCTTGCATTTTTACTCGATTGATATCAATTTCTTATTACTTAACTGTTTGACATTAACTTAATTCGACATTATGTAAATTATCAATTTGTTTACCATTTTGACAATGTGAAATCTGTTTTATTTTATTTTTATTATTACTGTTTTTTTTTATGTTTTTGTTAAGTTGAAATTTTTTTTTTTTTTTTTTAATACTTTGACATAATTACATCACATAATCATTGTCATCAATGTTCATAAACTTGGCCTTATTATTTATTCTAATTTTTTGATTTTAAAAGTGTTTTTAGATTTTATATTTAAACATAAACTTTTATATTTTAATTTTTTATTATGGTTTAATAATGCTCATCATTTAAACTACAATTTGACTTATTTACATACATTTGTTGTCTTTTGTATATCTTTTTTATATGTTCTTTGACGCTGTAATTACAAGTTTAAATTTCATTACATTGACCTAGTATCTAATCTGAATTAATTTTAAATCTTCAAGACTGTCTTTCATGTATAAGAAAAAAAAAGTAAATCCATAAATGGCTATATGTATCTTATTTTCTTTGTAACTATATAACTGTTTTGTTGAGAGCTGTGGATTTTGTAATAAACAAATAAATAAATAAATAAAAGACATTCCCATCCCGCCGAAAGGCGTCGAACTCGCCCTCTTCGCTGACGACACCGCACTCTATACCAAAGGCCACGGTGTTCGGCGCCTTGTAACCAGACTCCAAAAGGCCGTAAACGCCCTTGGTGCATGGTTTCAAGAATGGCGCATCGATGTGAACCCTGAAAAGAGTTCTGCGATGCGCTTCGACCACAAACGCCGTCGTCCCGATGGCGATCCCCACGTTCGAATGTTAGGCATTCCCATCCCCTGGAAGCGCAGTACTAAATACTTAGGTGTCACATTAGATCCGACGCTTTCTTTCAAGCCACACGTTGAAAGAGTTTCGAAACTCGCTCGTCACTATTTAGTCCGCCTAAACAGCATGTTAGGTAGAAAAAGTAAAATGTCCTTCAGAAACAAACGTACACTTTACAAGGTCTGCGTTAGACCCGTCATGACGTATGCCTCGCCAATCTTTGCCCACGCAAAACCCTCCCTCCTGCACAAACTGCAGGTAGTTCAAAACCTCTTTTGCCGCCGGGCCACAGGCGCACCGTGGTACGTGCGTAACGCGGACTTGCATAGAGATCTTGAACTGCCTACAGTACAACAATATCTCAAAACACTCTCTGAAGCGTTCTTCAAACGCTCCGAAACCCATCCCAATCCTCTAGTTCGTGATTCTGTCTCATATGCTACTCCTGTGTTAGACTCGAAGTTCAAAGTCGCTAGGCCTAGAAATGCGCAAGCGTACTCATCCACCAGACTGTCACGCGATCTCGAGGCCCTTCTGGCCGCAAATTCTAATTCTAATGTAAATTCTAATTCTAACGTAAATCCTAATACTAACGTAAATGCGAGTTAATTCAATTTTATTTTGCAATTTTTTAATTTTTGTTTTAATTATTGATTTTCATTTTGAGCACCTTCAGTGCTACGTATTCACCTTCAGTGCTTTGAGCACCTTCAGTGCTATGTAATCCCAGCGGGTGACCCCTTCTGGGCCCCGCTAGCGCGGCCTCTTTCTCCAATTGGCCGTCGCTCAGATGAAGGCTGAGTGGCAAAAATGCACGAGCCGACAGGGGGTTTTTAGTGGGTATGGTCCTGGTAGGCGTCGGGACGAGTCCCACATAACTTTGGAATCGCGCCAGAGTATGCGTCAGGGCATTTTTATCCTCCTGCCCTTCCCGCGGAGGGGAACAAAAAAAAAAAAAAAAAAGAATGAAGCTGAAGCTGTACCGTATGTTACGGTGTTTAAAGTGTATGTTTTGAGTGGTTGCGTAGGCTCCTCCCGCCAAAATACTTGTTGTAGAGAACGATGGTTCTGATCTAAGAGAGTTTGCCGATACATTTTTTCAATGTCAGCAGTGACTACAATTTTGTGCTGTCGAAAGCGAAGCAAAATTGACAACAAGTCATCTTGTAACGTAGGTCCAACCATTTGTATGTCATTCAATGACTTACCATTCGATGTACTGGCGGAGGCATCGAACACCACACGAAGCTTAGTTGTGGAGCTCGACTCCTTCAGGACGCCGTGATGAGGTATATAGTATGACAGTTTGGAAGGTCCGTCATTGGAAAAGTCTGTACTTTCAGACATGTGACCTAACTGAATAGATTCTCTCATGAAGTTGACGTAGAGTTCCTTGTATCGAGGATCTCGGGCAAGACGGTTTTCTAATGATAGAAATCTGCGTTTCGCCATTATGTAAGAGTCACCTAATATGCTGGGTGATTCTTTAAAGGGAATTTTCACTACGAACCGTCCGTCTGGATTGCGATAGGTAGATTCATTAAAATGTTGTTCGCAGGATCTCTCCTCAGCTGTAAGCTTATGCTTCGGAGCTATCGAATCCAACTCCCAAAAACGTGTTAAGTCCGGCTGTGTGTTATTAACAAACATACAAACTTGAGAATGTTTATTGTATTCATGAACCCTGCCCGATACTATCCAACCTAATTTTGAATCGCATAGAATCGGCAAGTTTTTACCCAATTGGATACGATTCATGCCTATGATACCCCAAAATGCTTCCGCGCCGACTAAAAGTCGATGGCCGACGGAATATTGAAGTTGGGGTCGGCAAGGTGAATGTCCGAAGGTATAGGTATGTTTGATATGTTTATATAATTATTAGGTACGAATGAAGAAATCTTTGGTAAGACATAGCATTCGAGTTTGATTTTAAAGCTATTATAAGTTGACTTAATTGAAATAGAGCAAGCTTGTGAACAAAGAGACGACTGTTGATTGATACCCATAACTTTAGACTGAGCTTTATAAAAATGAATGTTTAGCTTACGAGCAAAGTCTTCAGATATGAAGTGCCCTGTGCTCCCATTATCCAACAAAAGGCGTGCAGTGTGAAGGTTGCCTTCACCATCCTCCACCCTCACAAGCGCTGTGGATAGTAAAATTGTACGAGTATCAGTTGATTGACTGATTGAAAGTGTAATATTCGGTGTGATAGACGACGACGAATCAGTATCAGTATGTAGCAAGGTGTTATGTTTTAATTTACAATATTTGCAAGATCCTAATTTACACTTGCCAACGTTGTGACCTGGGCGAAGACAGTTCAAACAAACATTGCAATTATTAGCTTTTTTAATACGCAACTCTACAGAAAGCTTACGAAACTCAAAACAAGAAAAAAGAAAATGTTGTTGTTTACACATTGGACATGAAATATTTTTATATTTTTGTTCAATACTTTTAGATAATACAAAGCTTTTAGTTTTATTAATGTTAACAGGATTGTAGCAAATTTGTTTTGAGCTAGATTCCTCGAGCGTCTCTAGTAAGTCAGACCTATTACTAAGAAAATTAATGAAGATCAAGAGCGTCGGAGGTTCAGATAAGGTATTTCGATGCTCCTCCCATTGGCGGTTAGTTACCTGGTCCAGCTTGCTTCTCATCATATGTATGATGAGTGTGTCCCAGTGTTGGACAGGCTGGTCTAAGATCGATAGGGCTCTCAGGTTTTTATTGGTAACATCGATGATATTACGCAATGCCTTGCTAGACTCCCTGTGAATGGGTTCAACATTAAATAAGGCTTGTACATGGTTGTTGACTAAGAGCCTTTTATTATCGTACCTATCACAAAGTAACCTCCAGGCAGCGTCATAGTTGTCCGATTTGAAATCGAGATTATCAATCGCAAGTAACGCACTGCCACATAAGGATGCACGTAGGTAATGTAATTTATTAATTTTGTTTATGTTCTCATTATTATGTATGATTGATTTATAAGTGTCTCGAAATTCGAGCCAATCATGATAATTACCGGAAAATTTAATTAAATCTATTTTAGGCAAACGAATTGAACAATCATTTTTGTGTGTTTGACTACAAGGGCCCACCTGGGATTCGCAGTCAGAAAGAAGCTTTCGAGCTCTATCTACAATCTGGCGGGCTGAAGCCACCAAAGCGTAGAACTGCTTCTCAAAATCCTCGCGTTCGGTATATTGCTCCTCGGGGTCATCCACTAAAGCCTCCAAATCGTTCTGTAAAGCATCATAATTTTCATATAAATTTTCAAATTTTGTATATCTGCATTCTACTTCTATAAGTTGTAGTTCACTTAACTTATCGCAAGATTTTATGAGATTTATGTATGAAGCGAACTGCGTAAGCTTAGCCTTGATAGAAGCTCGCTTTTTAATAAGGCCTTTTAAATCGCTCATTTTAAAGAATAAGCTTTAAGTATTTAATAGTCTTTGAAGCAACGCTAGAAGTATGCAAAGCGAACAGTGATAGTATTTGCTATTGAAAATAATAAGGGGCAAAGTTTGCTCTACGAAATACGCAGCGTAAGGTAACAAGTAGGTACCTATTAAAAAAAAAATACAAAACCACAAATATAGCTTTAAATTATGGATTAAATTAAGTAAAAATGATAAATATGGTGCTATTGAAATAATAATGAACATTTGATGAAATGATTATGAAGGTTTTATGGCACCATCCACTGATAATCACTACCACATTTCAGTTCATGAAGATGTCGTTAGTTGCTGTCTTGCTCGATGAATCCTGCTGAATAACTTGATGACCACGATTCCTTGCGTGTCCGCTGGTTTTGTAGATTTAAACCGTCGTTTATTTCCACAAAAGCCCTGTAGGATGCACGAAGACAAGGATGAAGTCGTACTATGTAGACAAAGGCAACTTGTACACGACGATCAGCTGCAAGCTTGAAAACCGTTACTTGGCCAACGGTTTATTCTTTTCTTTGTTCTTTCGAGGTCGTTGAATTCCTTATGACGGTGAGAGGACCATGTATAAATATGGTTCAGCAATGGAAAGATTAGCGGACTGTATTTTTTAGAGTTTAATGATTGACTGTAAAGTACAAAGAACAAATATATATATGCGCGTGCGCGGAAGAGTAGTCGCAGAGGCGATCGACAGCTGACTGCCCGGCGCACGGCGAGACGTCACGGCGACGGAGCGGGGCGGCGAGGAGGGTCGGCAGGAGGAGCGCGGGACACCTGAGCCCGCGGGCGCCCGCACCGATGATGATGCATCAACATACCAAATATATTGTAATTTGACATGACCCTGTACGGACCTCATCTGCGTCCGGACCCGTTCGGACGTGTTTGACGGTCGCTCCCGGCTGCCGAGTCACGATTGTTGTCTCACGACTCCACTCGTATCAATACTCAAACGCCACTCTCAGATCCGTTCTGCGTCCGGCCCCGCTCGGACGTGTTCGCGGTCGCTCCAGCCGTTGAGTCACGATTGTCGTCTCACGACGTCAACTCGTAGCAACACTCATACGCTGTTAGCCTCTTTAGGGCTTACTCTGTGGCCGGTTTCGATCGGCTGCAAGTAAGTCGGTCTCTTGCACAGCAACAACAGAGCTGAGCTTACCACGGTCGATTAAATTCGATAGTGGTTCGCGAAGCTCGGGCTGTTTTTCTGGCTGCGTACCTGACGCTTGGCGCTTGCTACGTAGTCAGAGACTCGCTCTGCGGCCGGCCCCAGGCCGGTCGTAACGTAGTCAATCCCGCACTCTGTGCACCCCTCGAAGTAAAAACCTCACTTCGGTGAGTGCAGCAACAACAGGGTTGAGCTTACCGCGGTCGATTAAATTCGATAGTGGTTTGCGAGACTCGGGCTGTCTTTCTGGCTGCGTACTCGACGCTTGGCGCCTGTACGTAGTCAGAGACTCGCTCTGCGGCCGGCTCCGGCCGGTCGTAACGTAGTCAATCCCGCACTTTTAGTGCAACCCAACTCCGTCAGGTCTACGGCCGGTTTTTGTTGTCAATTTATTGACGACACACTCCGTAGTAGACTCGCGTTTGATCAGGTGGATACTTAACGGTGACAACTAAGCCTGATAGCGTTGCCCCGGTGCGCTTCCAAGGCCCTTCAGGCCAAGGAGAAACCGGCAGACCCGATCCCATTGCACTTGGGCCTTTCCCAGGGTGACGGTACAGTGCTGTCCGAGCTAGGGGCACCACTTCGCGTCGTCCCCAGCCCCCCTACCGCGGGTAGGGAGGTTTAGGTGCTAGGTTTGCTAGGGAACCTAGGCATTTTTATATATTTATATATTATATATCGTAGGACCAAGCCCTCCAATGGACCTTGTCAACGTACTTAGGTCGTTCGCCCAGGTACTCGCCGCGTCTGGCTACAGCATACCCGATGACATACTAACGCAGGCCTTACAGGCATCTATCGCGTCCCCGGCCCCTCAGGCCTCAACCCCGGCCCCTCAGGCCTCCAACGTCGAGACCCCTCAGGTCTTAAGCTCTCCCGCGTCTCCCGCCTCGTCCGAGATGGACTGCGAATCGGTCGCATCCTCTCACGCGTCGCGTCGTAAGCGTACCGCTCCCGGGAGCGACTCCGAACCCGCGTCTGATACGTCGTCAGATGCCGTCACCTTAACCGGCTCTCCTGAGCCCGCGTTTCAACTCGTCGCCAAGCGCTCCAAGAAGCGCTCTAAGAAAACTTCGGTATCTTCAATACCCGAGCCCTCCCCGGTGTCTTCAACACCAGCCCCCGCGCCGTTAAAATCGCTCGTAGTAACCGCGTCTCCGTCGGTCACATCGAAGCCAGCGACGCGCTGCGCTCCCGTCCCGCCGAAGCCTCAGCTCCCTCCGCCCGTCTTCCTGCGTGAAAAAGCGCGCTGGACCGCGGTTTCCAACTTGTGCAAAGTGCACAAAATCAATTACTTAAAAGCCGCCAACGCTGGCGATACAATCAAAATCCAATTAGCGACCGTCGACGACTTCCGGGCTTTCACTAGGCTACTCTCGCTAAATCAAATCGCATTTCACACCTACGCCCTCCCGGAGGAGCGTAAGATCCGCGCAGTACTACGGGGCGTCCCGTTCGAACTCAGCAACGAAGAAATTCTCGAGGACCTTAAGTCTCAGGGAACCACTCTCCTGACATCCTCGACTTTGCAATCATCAAGCATATCAACCTCGACCTCAGGTCTATCGAACCGCTCGATGACCTAGGTTCTGACCCCCGCCCCGTCTCCCTCGTGCTAGGACCGCCTAACGTTAACGTCACTTCTCCTAAGACCTTTACCGACTGGAAAGGTTTTAAAAATACGATAGTTTCTGCCTTAGAGGCCCCAAACTCTCCGCTCGCGATCTCGCCCGATCAATTAGACAGCCCAGATAAAATAGATTCATTAGTAAATTCTCTCACTGATGCTATCAACTCAGCCATCAGTGTAAACGAAAAGGTTGCTAAGAAAGGCAAACCCACGCTTCCCTTAGCCATTAGCAATCTTATTAAAGCTAAGAACGCGGCTCTCCGGAGAGCCAAAAAATATCCCACGCCCGCCTATAGAACAGCTGCGAATCAGCTACAACGCAAAGTTAGATCTCGCCTCGCGGAACTCCGAGACGCCCAGATGAACGATCTCATGGCGAATATCTCCCCGTCCCACCAAGCGTATTATCGAATGGCCCGAGCCTTACGCGTAGACGCCGCCTCTCACGTCCCTCCTCTCACTCGTCCCGATGGCTCTATCGCCTTCGAAGACGAAGAGAAAGCCGAATGCTTCGCTGACAGCGTTGCGTCTCAATGCTCGCCCAGCACGCAACCCGCGAATCCCAATCACATCAAAGCGGTGGAGGCCGAAGTCCTCCGTAGAAACTCTCTCCCCATCACCGCCGACCCCGTCACAGTCTCTAATGGCGAAATCTCGCTTCACATCAAAAGTCAAAAGTCCAGAAAGGCTCCGGGTGCGGATGGTATTTCCAACCACGCACTTAAGCACCTGCCTCAACAGGTGCTTACCTTGTTAGCTATCATTTTCAATGCCTGCTTCGACCTTAGCTACTTTCCAAAAGCATGGAAAGAAGCGACAGTCATAGGCATACCCAAGCCGGGTAAACCTCTTAATGTCCCGGCTAATCACAGACCCATCAGCCTCCTCAAGGCAATGTCTAAACTTCTCGAGAGAGTCATACTCTCTCGAATGCGGAACCATCTGTTTCCAACGGACGGCGATCCTCTCATAATTCCCCACCAGTTCAGCTTTCGCGCTAAACACTCCTGCCCTCAGCAAGTCCATCGAATCGTCGAGTACATACTCGACGGCTTCTATCCGAAACGAAAGAAAACGATCGCAGTTTTCTTTGACGTAGCCAAGGCCTTCGACAAAGTCTGGCACAGCGGTCTCGTTTATAAACTCTATAAAATAGGCTTACCGGCTCGCCTAGTTAGGATAATCGCGTCGTTTCTCAAAGACCGCACGTTTCGTTTCAAACATGAAGGCACGCTCTCCGCGCCTCGTCCCATAAAGGCTGGAGTCCCTCAAGGCTCAGTCCTCGCCCCTCTTTTGTATACCGTATACACTAACGACATTCCCATCCCAGCTAAAGTCGTCGAACTCGCTCTCTTTGCCGACGACACTGCCCTTTACACCAAAGGCCGCAGAGCCTCGGGTCTCGTCACCAGACTTCAAAAGGCTATTAACACCCTCGGTGCTTAGTTTAAAAAATGGCGTATCGATGTGAACCCAGAGAAGAGCTCTGCGGTTTACTTCGACTACAGACGCAGTCGTATCCCCGACAATCTCCAATTGAGAATGCAAGGCACTCCCATCCCCTGGAAGCGCAGTACTAAATATTTAGGCGTCATTTTAGACCAGACGCTTTCATTCAATCCTCACGTTGATAGAGTAACGAATCTCGCACGTTTTTACCTAGGCCGGCTTTACAGTATGTTAGGTAGAAAAAGTAAAATGTCCTTCAGAAACAAACGTACGCTTTATAAGGTCTGCGTTAGACCAGTCATGTCATATGCTTCGCCAGTCTTTGCTCACGCCAAACCCTCCGTCCTGCACAAACTGCAGGTAGTTCAAAACCTCTTCTGCCGCAGGGCCACAAACGCACCTTGGTACGTGCGCAACGCGGACCTGCACAGAGATCTTGAACTGCCTACAGTACAACAGTATCTAAAAACACTCTCAGAATCGTTCTTCAAACGCGCCGAATCCCATCCCAATCCTCTTGTTCGAAAATCAGTCTCATATACTGCTCCTGTCCTAGATTCGGCATACAAAATCGCTAGACCGAGAAACGTGCACACAAACGAACGTTCGAAGATAACCGTAGATCTCGAGGCCCTTCAGGCCGCAAATTCTAATTCTAACGTAAATCCGAATTAATGCAAATTTAATTTTTCAATTTTTTATGTTTTCATTATTTACTTTTCATTTTTAATGTTTTTATTTTTCTTTTAATTTTTGAGCACCTTCAGTGCTATGTAAATCCCAGCGGGTGACCCCTTAAGGGCCCCGCTAGCGCGGCCTCTTTCTCCAATTGGCCGCCGCTCCGATGAAGGCTGAGTGGCAAAAATGCACGAGCCGACAGGGGGTTTTTAGTGGGTATGGTTCTGGTAGGCGTCGGGACGAGTCCCACATAACTTTGGAATCGCGCCAGAGTATGCGTCAGAGCATTTTTATCCTCCTGCCCTTCCCGGGGTGGGTAAAAAAAAAAAAAAAAAAAAAAAAAAAAGACCCTGTACTTTCATTTGACCAACATGTTAACTAAAGCCTCTCACTCTCAAGGTTTTGTATTGCGCTTACCTCAACTCTTCGAAAATATAAAATCTGTAAAGATCCTTTGTGTAATTTGTTTGCAGCTACCTGGAATATGCAATAGGACTGTAAGGATTCAAAAAAAGTTTACTCGATATCGGAATTAAAATTTAAGGCACTTAAACAGTCCATCTACCTATATGGAGACGCTGACCACCTTACTACCCATGAGGTAATGTTTTAGCGTCTTTATCCACTGTCGCTTAGAAAAAAAAGTTCCTTGTCGACTTTGTAAGACAAATTATCCAAAAAATTGATTTTTGATCAAAGCTTGCAAACTTTTTAATACACTTAGTAAAGCTATAGACATAGATTAATTTAGCACATAAAAAAAATTTTGCTAATTTTTTTTTGGCAGTGGTCGCTAAATATAACATATGTTTATTTCTGTTTTTCTAGATTAATTAATTTATATTAATTAGTAACCATGTAATTTTTTCTTAATATGTGAGTACTATCTGTGAAAACTTGTTTAAATAAATTAACTTATTTAAGTAAAGTAAATTGAATTGTAGCTTTTCTATGTCATAAAATAATATATCACCGTAGTATAACGTAGTATAACTAGATACAATTTCATACAAACACTGCACAAATGTCCATGATGATTTATAAATGACAGTTATTACGTAGCCCTACGTAAATAGTTTGAAAGAAAATGTAAAAAGTAAACTTTTGTATTAATGAGTATATAATCATTAGGAATCTCATTAAGTAGGGAAGTTCTTTGATGCTGAACGATTATGTACCTATCTGGTTTTTGTGTATTTTGCAGAGGCGAATTTTCCTACGTATACTTTTATTTTAATTTTTTTTATATTTTCCAGTATTAAACAATGTATACAATGTTTTCGTCAATTGCTAAATCAACTTCAAATTTGTCAATGTTGACTATATCTATAGATATCATTATTCATATCATATTTTCCGTATAATTAATAAGTTTATAGTAATAAATAAATTCCGTACATACCTATATGGTTTAAACCTGTCGCTATGACTTTACCTATCAGTTGACTTCCGCCTGACAGAGTAATTGACGCGCCTTGTGTTGGAAACAAAACATCGTGTCGGACTGTCAATTTTTCGTTTGCGGTGTACACACGGTTTTCGTTATTTGTCGGTTATTTTGGTGATTTTGTTATCATCATTGAGTTATTTTAAGAGTTTCTGTTTTTCTCTTCCTCGACTGGTAAGTGGTTGTACGAATTATCTAGCTCTTAATGAGCATGGATTGTGTTCCAATCCCTCCTAAGCCCCCAGACCCAATCCCGTTTTCTGATGTCAACAACTCCCCTGACCCTTTCTCTCAACATGTGCAAACAAGAAAACGTCCAAGTATAAATCGGGATTCGTCCCCCACTCCTAAAAAATCTGTTTCGAATGCTCTTCCATCTCAAACCAATAACCTTATTTACACTCATCCAAGTCTTTTAGAAGAAAAATCTTACCATCCTTCTGACAAAGGTCCTTTCATTGTTCATGTGTCCAGGTCAGAAACTCACCCTAAGTCAGGCAGTACATTTAATCATTTAAATTTTGGAAAATTTTTATTTACATCAAACATTAAAAATATTAAAAATGATGGTATAAAGAGTGTTGGCAGAAATCGGGTCTCTGTGGAATTCTCATCTGCATATGCAGCAAACGAGTTTCTCAGAAACCCGAGTCTTAAATCTCATAACTATATAGCTTTAATTCCTACATATAATATAACAAGAATGGGGCTCATCCGCGGGATCCCAACTTCATGGTCTATGGAGGAAGTTGTATCAACAATCTCCACAAGCCAAGGTGATATAACAATTTTGAAGGCGCGTCGCTTAAACAGAAAAGTGTCCATGGAGTCTGGTTCCACTTGGACCCCCACAGGATCTGTAGTGATCACTTTCTCTGGACAATGCTTACCTGATAAAGTGTTTATTTTTAACTCATCACTAACCGTTGATCCATACATTTTGCCTTCCATACAATGCTTAAACTGTTGTAGATTTGGCCATGTGAAAGCCCAATGCCGATCCAGTGCTCGTTGCTTCAGATGTGCACAAACTCACTCAGGTGACTCTTGTCCTGCATCCTCTGAAGTTTCCTGCCTGCAATGCTCAGGCCCTCACTTAGCAACTGACAAATCTTGACCGGAACATTCCCGGCAAAAGATATTAAAATCACCATGTCACAAAAGAACATATCATTCAAGGAAGCATCATCCCTCTTCCCTTCAGTTAAAAAATCGTACGCAGATGCTTCTAAAAGTTCTCCTTCACTGAATCTTTCTTACAAAAAAACAATATACAAACCATCAAAACCCAGTCCGTCTTTATCTCCAGGCTATGACAAAATTGCCCATAATGCTATTATTGCTAACCCTCCATCTACTAAATCTGATAATGCCTTCCCCCCTACTTCTTCCTGCTCCCCTAATGACAATTTTTTAGAACTCCTGATTTCCCTAGTTTTGAACATTCTTTCAAAATTTGAAGACATCCCACTACCGTCCTCCGTTGCTAAAAAGTTATCCCCTATTGCTAATCTTCTTCTTAACAATGGCCAGTCGCCTTTATAAATTATACTCTTCTATGTTAAAAATATCTGTAAAAACTTATTTCATCCCCCTGTTTTTGTATTGTTCAAGGTAACTCAATGCTCGAGATACTGCAAGTCCTACTCAACTGATCGCTACAAAATTATTAACCTCGTGTAGTACGTGTGTATACTAATACTTGAAATTGGCAGAAATAGTTATTGTGTCGTAACAACAGCTGATTGCCATAAAACAAAATAATAATAATAATAATAATAATAATAAAAACATCGTGTCCTTTATTTACTAAACTATTTACAGATGTTCAGCTACGAGCATGTGATCATCACACGGAAACGCTGCCGCGCAACCTCAATATCAGCGACCTTTGATAGTACTAAACAAGAAGAACGCAAGAAAGTGCAGCGCTGCTAAATATACCGACGTAATGCAAAGATTTGTTATTTGTTGAAGTTAAATAGAGTATGAGTCAACCACCACTTCGGAAAAACTTTCATAAGATTTTGTAGAGTAAGCGTAAAATATGCTGATATTGGAAAATCTTTTTTTTTTGTATTTAAAAAGGATTAGACGTTTGTCTTCTATCTCTCCTAATGGAAAGTGACGATGAAGACGAAGGTGTTACACGTCTATCCACGAGAGACCTATTCACTCGACGCTTGAAAGAACTACTACTACAGTTTTCTGGAAAAACAGACGCAGGCAGTTCGTCTCATCTCGTCGTCAATATCTACCATGAAGGGATGGAAGGTCTGTCTGCGTCTAGTAGTCCAATGCAAGAAGGGTGTGTGTTCAACCTGATCAAAAAGAGTATTCGCGCACTCTCCAAAATGTAATCTGTAGAAGACTGCTAAACTGGCAACTTTCCGACGATGGTAGAGGCTTTGCAGTTTCTGGTGGTGAGGTCAAAGTTTGTAATAATTTTTCGGGCTCTTCGGTCAACTGCGTCCATCGCTTCTAGTTGGTACTTTGCAGAACCATCCCAAAGGTGGCTACAGTACTCCATACAAGATCGAACTTGAGCTGTATACAAATTAAGTAGCTGTTCAGAGATATACTTTTGTCTTTTTGCACAAAACAAGTTAAGTTTTAAAAGCTTTATAACGTTAATAAATCTTTATTTATTTACAAATAAAGGGAGATGTTTACAACCTATACCTGACTTGGTTTGTGACATTGCGGTCGCACCAAGTTTAATATTTGGATTTTCAAAGTAGAAAGTAGTAAATTAAAAAATAAACTAATTCAGTAACAGTTGAATGAGACATGGAGAATTTAGTGAACCTCTTTTAAAATGACTTTTAAAATTTAATGCAAATTAATTAATAATGGCATAATATATCTCAATATTTAAGCCTCTTATTGACACTTTGACTTTTTCGTCTATTTACTTGATTATTTTGAAGTGACATCAGAAAATAAGAGATGTTACGGAAATAACGATCATCTTGAAGAGAATGATGCTAAGACTTGTTTTATTCGGGTAGGTTAAGAACCTTTTAACCTGCTCATTAGCCTCCCATTAACCTTGTATATATTGGCGAAAATAAAATTAACAATAAAGTGACAAAAACAATTGAAATATTCAGTAAAAAATAACAGTTACCACACAACATCGGAGATCTAAAATAATCCGCCGATATCGTTTTAACACACGAGGCATATTCAACTGAAGCATAAATCTTGAAACTTTACTGTTGTTACTACTAAACTTAAGTGTATAAGATAGTAGGAACGCAATAGTTTGGGAAACGGTTAGCTGAAGGTCACGTGCTGCTGTTACAGTTCTGCGTCAAAGTTATTATTTTCTTCGCTGATCGAAATTTATGCCACGCGGTTTCTACATGTAGTTTGTATTATGTTTTAAAGTTATAATGTACAACTCGCTAGCAAGTAAAAAGTGAGGAGGCTGGTATAGGATAGACTAGTCTACCAAAATATTGCGGTGGCTGTTTTTTTTTTTTTTTTTTTTTTTGCTGCCGAGGCACCCTCGCGGGAGGGAGGTGGAAGATGCGTCATGCATACCCGCCCGCAGGTAAATTCCTCTGCGGGGGGGTTATGTGGGACTCACCAGAATGGCACCTACCCACTAAAAACCACCTGTTGGCTGTAGTTATTACCGTTAGCCTTCATCGGAAGCGACACCCGTCGGGAAGTTGGACGCGCTGGCAGAGACCCGCTAGCGGGTCTTCCGCCTGTAGTGAAAGTTGCACTGAAGGTGCTCAAAGGGACATGAGTTGGTGGCCGTTCTGGGCAGCCTCCGGTGAAGCCGGGGCTGGGCAGAGGTCGGCCGAAGCATGATTTAGGGATCAATTCATTTAAATGAACCTACAATGAATTGAGAAGGGAACTATGCTCCGCCAGAGCTAGCAAACGCTCTGTCGGAGTACGTGAAGCCCTAAGTTTACGGGCTAAGACTGCGATTTCGCTAACATCGACATTTTTTATAGCATCGCAGACGATACGCATATCGTCTGCTACGGAGGATTGAGGAGTGGGTTTGTATGGGCGAGGAGTCGGGATGGGATTCGATGCGGGGCGCTGCCTCCAGTTTTCTGGGGCAGGCCTAGACTGTGTAGGCTTTGCAGCCGGAGGAACCCGGCTACGCAGCGGCGGAAAATTTTCTTGAGAAAGGCGCGGGGCCTGTTTGGATGCCGACCTCTTGGGATTGGAACGCATACAACGGGGTGCACGAGGGCAGCCCCTGTAGTTTGCGGTGTGGCCGGACTGGCCACAAAGCACGCAATCGGGAGGAGAGGGAGTTTCAGGAGTGCGATTGCACTCCTTAGTGAAGTGCGGGACCAGGCACTTGACGCACCTGGGCGGTGCGCGGCAGTTGGCCGCCGCGTGCCCGTACAACTGGCACCGATGGCACTGGCCGGGATGACCACGGCGATGAGGCGCCTCGATCGAGATCCCAGAGAGGCCGCAAATAGAGCTAACCCCTTTCAGGATCTCTCTGGACTTGGGGACGTTGGCGAGAATCACCAAAGCGAGAGGGTGTTGCCTCCCGTACTTGCTGTGCATTTTATGCACCGCGAGTGCCGGGAAGCCTTGGGACTGCAGATCCTCCAGGATAGCCTCGTTCGATAATTCGAACGGGACTCCCCTGAGTACCGCTCTGATCTTACGCTCTTCTGACAGAGCATAAGTGTGATAAGCATATTGCTTATCGGTGAGGAGCTTAGTCAAAGCTCGGAAATCGTCTATCGACGAGACAGTGATTTTAATAGATTCACCCGAGTTTACCGCTCGGGTGTAAATGATCTTGTGCTTATTGCACAATGTCGAGACCTCAGTCCATTTACCCTTTTCCCGAAGGAAGACGGGTGGTGGGACCTTGGCCTTGACAGAAGTTGGGGCCGGAGCGGGTGTTGAAGACACCGGGGCAGCTGGCGTTGAAGACGCCGCAGGGGGTGTAGGGACGGGCGCCGAGTCTTGTTTTGAACGCTTCTTAGAGCGCTTCTTAACAAGCGTAAAGGAGGGAGACTCAGGGCCAGTAGGGGTGGCGTCCGAGGATGACTCGGTCGCGGGTGCGCGCTTGCGTCGCGGAGGGGCGTCTACTTCGCACTCCATGTCACTGGAGGAAGGGGACGCGGGAGGGCCTAAGACCTGAGGGGTCTGGGGGACTGGGGTGGCCTGAGGGGCCATTGGTGGAATTAACGCCATGATATGCGGGATAAGAGAGTCAAGGAAACGAAACTTATCAGCATTTATAAACATGCCTTCAGCATCGGTACTTTCAAGTAGCTTCTTCCTAATCTCTTCAGAGCTTAGGGAAGCCATTGCGGAGGGGTTGGGGAGGGACAATATATGAACCTAACAACGATGACTAACTTCCTAAAAAACCACCCTACACGCAGTAGGGCGGTTGAGGACGACGCGGATAACTTACTCGAACGCGGAACTTGAAGTCCTGGAACGACGAAACCCCGTCGACGAAGCTCACGTTCCACGAAGTACGGTTAACAAGCCACTGTTCGCCGTGAAAACGGCGTTAGAAACTTATTAGAAGTACGGTTAACAAGCCACTGTCCGCCGTGAAAACGGCGTTAGAAACTTATTACGGTAAACAACTATGAAATTATGTATTACGACAACAACCAGTGAAATTTGGGTGCTCAATTAGCGCGGGGGCTAAAAGAGCGGGAAGGCGTCTGCGATCGACGTGCGCTCGAGAACGCACGCAGACCGAGACTGAAGCGGTGGCTTTTTTTATTTTTTTTTTTTTGGTTCCCCTCCACGGGAAGGGCAGGAGGACATAAAAAATGCTCTGACGCATACTCCGCGCGCACGATCGGAGTTATGTGGGACTCGTCCCGACGCCTACCAGAACCATACCCACTAAAAAACCCCCTGTCGGCTCGTGCATTTTTGCCACTCAGCCTTCATCTGAACGACGGCCAATTGGAGAAAGAGGCCGCGCCAGCGGGGCCCTTAAGGGGTCACCCGCTGAGATTCACATAGCACTGAAGGTGCTCAAAAAAGAAAAGTAAAAATAAAACATTAAAAATGAAAAATAAAAATAGCATTAATTCGGATTTACGTTAGAATTAGAATTTACGTTAGAATTAGGATTTGCGGCCTGAAGGGCCTCGAGATCTAAAGTCAATTGCGTGCGTTCGCTCGTGTGCGCGTTTCTCGGTCTAGCGATTTTGTAAATCGAATCTAACACAGGAACAGTATATGAGACTGAATCTCGAACAAGATGATTGGGATGGGATTCGGCACGTTTGAAGAACGATTCTGAGAGTGTTTTGAGGTGCTGTTGCACTGTAGGCAGTTCAAGATCTCTGTGCAGGTCCGCGTTACGCACGTACCAAGGTGCGTTTGTGGCCCTGCGGCAGAAGAGATTTTGAACTACCTGCAGCTTATACAGGACGGAGGGTTTGGCGTGGGCAAAGACTGGCGAAGCATATGACATGACGGGTCTAACGCAGACCTTGTAAAGCGTACGTTTATTTCTAAAAGACATTTTACTTTTTCTACCTATCATACTATTTAAGCGGCTTAAGTAGAAACGCGCGAGTTTCGTTACTCTATCGACGTGTGGCTTGAAAGAAAGCGTCTGATCTAAGGTGACGCCTAAGTATTTGACAGTGCGCTTCCAGGGGATGGGAACACCTAACATACGAATGTGCGGATCGTTGTGGCGATTACGACGTTTGTGGTCGAATTGAATAGCAGAACTCTTTTCTGGGTTGACATCGATACGCCATTTTTGAAACCAAACACCGAGGGCGTTTACGGCCTTTTGGATTCTGGTGATGTTATACGGGATCGCTTGACTTTTAGTGTAAAGGGCGGTATCGTCTGCAAAGAGGGCGAGTTCGACGCCTTTCGGCGGGATGGGGATGTCGTTAGTGTACACGGTGTACAGCAGAGGGGCGAGGACTGAGCCTTGCGGGACTCCAGCCTTTATGGGACGAGGCGCGGAGAGCGTGCCTTCATGTTTGAATCGAAAAGTACGGTCTTTAAGAAACGACGCTATTAATCTGACTAGGCGAGCCGGTAAGCCTATTTTATAGAGTTTAAAAACGAGACCGCTGTGCCAGACTTTGTCGAAAGCCTTGGCTACGTCAAAGAGAACCGCGATTGTTTTTTTACGACGCTGAGAGAATCCTTCGAGTATGTACTCGACGATTCGATGGACTTGCTGAGGGCAGGAGTGCTTAGCGCGAAAGCCGAACTGGTGGGGAATGATGAGAGGGTCGCCATCTGTTGGAAACAGATGATTCCGCATTCGAGAGAGTATGACTCTTTCGAGAAGTTTAGACATTGCCTTGAGGAGGCTGATGGGTCTGTGATTAGCCGGGACATTCAGAGGTTTACCCGGCTTGGGAATGCCTATGACTGTCGCTTCTTTCCAGGCTTTTGGAAAGTAGCTATGGTCGAAGCAGGCATTGAAGATGATAGCTAACAAGGTAAGCACCTGCTCAGGCAGGTGCTTAAGTGCGTGGTTGGAAATTCCATCCGCACCCGGAGCCTTTTTGGATTTTTGCTTTCTAATGAGAAGCAAGATTTCATCATTAGAGACTGTGACGGAGTCGTCGGTGATAGGGAGAGATTCTCTGCGGAGAACTTCGTCCTCCACCGCCTGGATGTGGGAGGGATCCACGGGTTGCGTGCTGGGCGAGCATTGTGCTGCTATGCTGTCGGCGAAGCATTCGGCTTTCTCTTCGACTTCGAAAGCAATGGTGCCGTCGGGACGAGTGAGAGGAGGAACGTGAGAGGTGGTGTCTACGCGTAAGGCTCGGGCCATTCGATAATACGCTTGGTGGGACGGGGAGATATTCTCCATGAGATCATTAAACTGAGTGTCACGGAGTTCCGCGAGGCGAGACCTAACTTTACGTTGAAGCTGATTCGCAGCTGTTCTATATGCTGGCGTGGGATATTTCTTTGCTCTCCGGAGAGCCGCGTTCTTGGCTTTAATGAGATTGCTAACGGCTAGTGGAAGCGCGGGTTTGCTTTGCTTAACAACCTTTTCGTTGTCGTTGATGGCTGTGTTAATAGCATCAGTTAGAGTATTGACTAATGAATCTATTTTATCCGGACTATCTAATTGGTTGGGCGAAATCGCGAGCGGAGAGTTAGGGGCCTCTAAGGCTGAAACTAACGTATTTTTAAAGCC
The DNA here is from genome assembly GCA_923062675.1 of Marasmarcha lunaedactyla. Taxonomy (NCBI): domain Eukaryota; kingdom Metazoa; phylum Arthropoda; class Insecta; order Lepidoptera; family Pterophoridae; genus Marasmarcha; species Marasmarcha lunaedactyla. The sequence continues at coordinate 2,969,640 of OV281359.1, forward strand.
TTTCCAATTGGTAAAGGTCTTAGGAGGTGTGACGTTAACGTTAGGCGTACCTAGTACGAGGGAGACGGGGCGATGGTCGGAGCCTAGGTCATCGAGCGGTTCGATAGACCTTAGGTCAAGATTGATTCGCTTGATAATTGCAAAGTCGAGGATGTCAGGAGAGTAGGTCGGATTGTTGGGATAGTGAGTGGGAGTGATGGGGGATATGACGTCTAAGTCAAGGGAGTTGGTGATGTCGAGGAGAGCGATACCGCTGGTATTGGTTGATAGGCACGTCCAGTCAGTATGTTTGGAGTTAAAGTCTCCGAACATAATGACTGAATGGCCGAGGGCGAGAATGGCCTCAAAGTCGCTGCGGATTGGATTGGAGCCACACGGTATGTAGACTGAAGCTATGATGATGGTCGGATGACCAGTCATAGCCAATCTACACACCGTGGCCTCCATGTTGAGGAGAGGAGGGGTAGGGAGAGGACAGCAATGGAAGCCTCTTTTGTAATATATGGCGGTGCCGCCGTAACCGTCGGAGTTGGGCCTATCGTTGCGAGTAAACGCGTACTTAGGAATAGTATATCCCCTGGAGCGTTTTGGAGTAAGCCATGTCTCCTGGAGAAGGAATAGGTCAGGTTCTTTGTTCTGAAGGAACAGTTTAATCTCGGGAAGGTTAGTGCTAAGACTACGAGCGTTAAAAGATACAAGGGATAAGCCCTTAGGTTTAATACGACTGGACGCGGGATTCACGGGTCTAGACATTAAAATTTAAAATTTATTTATTTAAAATTTACAAAAATAAAAGAATTTACAACGAACTTAGGAGCGAGTGATGCTCGGCTAACGCGAATAACCGCTCTTGAGGAGAGCGGGCGGCTCGCAGTTTGCGTGCGAGTACGGAGATTTCGTTAATGTCGACGTTTTGGATGACGTCGAACACGGTCTTCATGTCCTCAGCCAACGACGACTGAGGGGAAGATGACAACGCGGGACGCGGCCCTACGGGAGCTACGGGAGCTGGGATGGGTCGGGAAGGTGCAGGCGGGACGGCCGGACGCTGCCTCCAAGACAGAGCCGGAGTAGGCGTCGGCTGAACGGGCTTTGCTTCCGGGGGACCCCGGTTGCGCAGCGGCGGGAAGTTAGCAGGAGTGAGTGGCGGCGCCGGTTTAGGCGCGACCCTCTTGGTGGTGGGGCGCGGAGCGCGCGGGCAACCCCTGTAGTTTGCTGTGTGGCCGGACTGGCCGCACAGCACACAGGCAGGGGGGGAAGTGGATTCGGGAGTGCGAGTGCACTCCTTAGTGAAGTGGGGATCCAGGCACTTAACGCACCTGGGGGGAGCTGAACAGTTAGCCGCTGCGTGGCCATAGAGCTGGCAGCGGTGGCACTGCCCAGGGTGACCACGGGGGTTGGGACGCTCGACGGAGATATTTGAGAGTCCGCAAATTGTGCGAGCCTCTCTAAAGATCTCCCTCGAGTTGGGAGTATTCGACAGGATTACCAACGCTAAGGGAAAACGCCTACCGCGGTTGGAGTGCATCTTGTGCACTGCTGTGACCGGGAAACCCTGAGACTTAAGGTCATCGAGGATGTCTTCGTTGCTGAGTTCGAACGGGACGCCCCGTAGTACTGCGCGGATCTTACGCTCCTCCGGGAGGGCGTAGGTGTGATACGCGATTTGAAGCGGTGGCTGGGTGTAACACTGAATATATATATAGTTGCAGCTGAAACAGCAAGAGCGGTAGAGCAATGGTCGAAGCACGAAGTGTTGAGTTCCCCGGTGACTGCCAAATGTAACGGGTTTCTTCACGATGGAATTTCGCGTACAGAAGTCTCCCGACCCACTGAAGACGTGGGTGATAGATACCATGTGAATTGCCTGATACTAACCTCCTACTCGATTTTGTTGCTACATTACGCGTAACTACATAATTTTTTCTAATTAAAAAAATTTCGTCTTTTACATTGATACAATTTTTTTTGAAACAATATTTAATCAACAAATACGGTTTAAAAATGAAAATCATTTCAATATTTCTTTTAAACAGTACAGTATTATAATAAGGATGATTTTACATAAAATTGTTTCATCAAAAGCATCTCATAAATGTAAAACGTTGCTTTAAGCCGCGCTGCCTCGACATTGCTTCTTGCGGAAGGTTGACCGAAGTGCAGCGGAGCGGGGAATATGATGATTATTTCTTTGCAGTTTTCCTATATAAAGAGATATATTTATGTAAGAGTATGTTATTTTGGTTTATAATTGAATACAACAACTATTTCATTCGATGTGCACTCAGTTAAGTCTCAACTCAGACTGACTCTTTCCGTCAACAAAACGCGTTACAAAAAGTGGATCATGGACAATATGACGTCAGTCTAATTTGAAACTGTTTTGTGCCTTTTAATGATCCAATAACTGTTAACAATAAATCATAACACCTGTTCAAACACTTTCTGCTATATTAAAACAATTCAATGTATTTAATTTACCTTAAACAATTAAAATATTGGACAGTAATTACTTTGTTTATGCCTTAAGTTACCTACAGTACATCATTGATCTAACAATGCGCTATCAGTTTTTTTTGCTCCTACTGTACTCGTGTTATTTAAAAATTTGCAAAGTGTTCGCAAGGGCGCCGAGCCACGTTGATTTTATACCAGAAATCTTATAACGTTTTCGGGTTTATTATTAACTTGTTAACACTCTTTTGTACACATAGTCAAACATATGGCTAACCCCCGTAAAGTTTTAACAAAGTGCCATCTATCACTAGAAAGATAAAACTAATCGAAAGACAATCCAGTGTTAAAATACTTTGTGTTCAAAAACAGTAGTGTGAAACGATAAGATTTTGATCTCGCTTGGTTTTGATTGTAACTTTAACTTTGTGCTAATAACAGATCTAATAAATAATGTTTTAATTTCAAACTTATTCTGAATATAACTTTTAACTAAGAAATGAATTCTATAAACTCAAACATCTCACTTTTAAAATTACAAGTTGATATTTACATAACTGTAGCAGTGCTAATGTACTTTTTCTTTAATACTTACTTATATTTTATATACTACTTATATACTACTTATATTTTCATCAAAAATAATAGAGGAAGAGTGCTTAAGAGTAACAACAAATTCTCTCAGAATAAACTTAATAGCAGTTATTTACTAGCTGGGATGAAACTTGAATAGATGGCACTTTCTAAAAAAGTTTTTCAGAGGGTCAGCTATTTGCTTGGCTTTCTGTACATCAAAAATAAATAAAACAAATTTGACAAAAGAACTAATTGTGATCACTGTTACATCTCTTGAAGAAAGCAGAAAAAAAATGTAATTAGGTCAAGATAAAATAATTTTAACATAACTACAATTTAAAAAATTATACATATTTAATTTAACTTTGACCAAATTACGTTATGTAACAAAAGCACTAGTCAGTCACTAGTTTCACATTACGAACACAAAACAAATTGTTGGTTTATAAATATTGGAGTGCCTTAACAAATATTATTACAATTATTTATAATAATAATAATAAATCAATTTATTGACACACAAGAATACAAAACAATGAAATAGACGCAAAAATAAAATATTTGTGTCAAAAGGACATTTTCAGCAAAATGTTGCACAAAGAGGCAACGCTGGTTTTCAAAATACCCCTTGACTTAATGCCGGATGTACAAAAAGTGGGTAAGCTTTCAATAAATTTAATTATACATTGTTAACCCTTCATTTCGTTTACAAAGAAATTATTTAATAACTCAGAAAAAAAAATACAACATATAATAATTTGCCATTAAAAGCAGTTAAGAATTATAACATATTTATTAAGAACATTTTTTGTACATAATTATCTAAGAAATAATTATGTACAAAAAAAAAAAAAGAAAGAAACACAATCTATGACCGAGATAGAGGATTACATTAGGATTAGATTCAGTTATTAATAGATATCAACAATTTACAAATAGTTATGATAAAATTAAAATATTCATCAACGTTTCGAGTTCACAAATTTAGATTTCTACTCAAAAATAAAAGAAGTGGCAAATGTGCATGGGGAAAACTATGTAAAATATGAAATTATCGTTAGACATTAAACATGTATAAAGTTTTTTTTTTAAATTTAAAAGCCATTGGCAGTTACTGTGCTAACTTGAAAAACTTTTTTGAAGCATCACTGTTGTTTTTTTGGATTTGTAAGAACACTATTTTTAGTTTATTTTTAAAACTGGTTTGGGACATACTTTTTCGCAAATTTATATTTATATAATTTATTTATAATTACAATTTGTAATTATTGGTTGAAGGCCTTTTTAATTTATACATGCTTCAAACTATTTAAGAAAAACCAGTGTTTAAATTAGGATAGTGAACATACTATTCGTCGTTAAACAATTCTGATATAGTAATTTCACGCTCAGCTTTTCAGAAACTACAGCCTTACTGGACCTGAGCTATCTGAATAATCTGATGAATTCGCAACTTATGCAGTATTCTCGGAGAAAGAATTTAGATAGCCATAATTTTAAAATTGTATTGGTTACTCATTCAAACTATAAATTTATTGTGCAAAAAGAGAATAGGTGATTTTTTGGATGCAGATTCTTATTTACCATTTGTTTATTATCATGTAGTATGAAATTAACAGTTTAACAGTTTATTATTATACCACAGAAAGGATAATTTTACAACAGGTTCTTAGTCTAATTATTACTTAAGGCTATAAACACACATTGTACACTCATGTTACTGGAGCCCATTACTAAACTATACAATAGTCTGTGCTAAGGGCCCAGTCCCCTCTCCCCAGAAAAGAAAGCCTTATCTATTAATTTATAATATAGAGGTCATAATACATACTTTTCACAATAACACATAGTTTGCCATAATTACATTCTAGATGACAGCATTTCATACTTTAGAATAGTTTTATCCTTCATCAATTTCCATTCTATATCAATAATTATCAGTTAAAATTCAAAATTTTAAATAAAAGGAGTTAAAAGTTTTTCAGTTTCAATATATGATTTTCCTACAAGCCATGTTATAATTCGCTTTTTACAGAGTGAGTGTGGTAGATTGTGTTGTGATAGTGTTTTGTTGGTAGAGTTGTATAGGTGAGATGCTAGGTAGTAAAAAAAGTGTTTAGTGAATTCAAATTTAGGTGAAGGTGGTGTGGTTATGATGTAATTTCGTCTTGTCGTATTTTCTATATAAGGAATGCGTGCATGAACCGTTAATATACAGCTTAAAATAAAGAGTTGTCGAACAGTAAGTACCTTTAATTCTGTATAGAGTTGTATGGTTGGGAAAGTACGTGGTTTAAAGGTGCTTACTTTTAAGAGAGCCCTTTGTGCTCTTTCCAGTGCGAGAAGGTTTGATTTAGGTATCCCACCCCAAGAAGAGATACAATATGAAACAATAGATTGGCATAGAGCATAATATGTGGTCATAATTATTTTACGGGATGTCAGATGTCGGAGAGTTTTAAATAAATATATCAGTTTTCGCACTTTGGATGCTAAAGAATTTACGTGTAGTTTGAAGTTAAGATGGTTATCGAAGATAACTCCTAAGTATTTAATGTTCTTTACCGGTAATATTGGTGGGCAGAAATTGTAACTGTCCGGTCCGGGATTTGGGCAAGAGTGGGCTATTATTGAAAGGTCATGTTTAGGTTGGCTGCTGTTGCGTATGGAAAAAGTTACGTAGTTGGTTTTAGCGGTGTTGAGAGTTAGGGTGTTACTATTTAACCACATCATAACAGTATTGAGTCCCTTTTGAGCATATTGTTCCACTGCTTTCCACGATTTACCAGTAAACGTGAGAACAGTATCGTCAGCGTAAGAGATTATTTGTCCACGTTGTAGAGAAGTTTTCGAAAGATCGTTGATGAACACCAGGAAGAGTGTGGGGCCAAGGATACTCCCCTGGGGAATACCGAATTTCACGGGAAGTTCATCACTTAAGTTGTCCCCTATCTTTACCTGCTGGGACCTGTCTAATAGGTATGAGGCAAAAAGTTTCAGCTGGACACCTCTGATACCGAGGTCTTCAAGCTTGTTTAGGAGTCTCGGAATAGGAACCGTATCGAATGCTTTTTGGAGGTCCAGGAAAATAGATAACACCTTCGTGGAATTATTTAGATTCTCCACTATATTAGTACATAGTTTAAGCACTGCGTCAGAAGTCGACTTATTACGCCTAAAACCGAACTGAGTTGGTGAGAGAAGGTTGTTATTTTCTAAATAATTAGACAGTCTCAAGTTTATAAGGCGCTCCAAGATTTTAGACAGAGATGACAGTATTGTAATGGGCCTGTAATTATCGATTTGGTTCCTATTTCCAGATTTAAAGATAGGGTGTACTAAAGCTTTTTTGAAAGAATGGGGAAAGATGCCCAGCCAAAAACAGTTATTGAAAATATGAGCAAGAGGCCCCGCAAAGGCGTCAGAGTGATACTGCAATACGCGAGCAGGTATGTTATCCCACCCAGTCGCCGCCTCTGACTTGAGTAAGTTTATAATTGATTTTACTTCCTCGCGATCCGTAGGAAATAGAGCAAAGGACTTCGGAGTTGTATTAGCCGACCTGAACGACAGATCGGTTTGGTCTTTATGTGCTATTAGTTTATCGGCCAATGTTTTCCCTATAGTTGCAAAAAACTCATTTACCTTATTTACAGATTCGGTTGGAGATGTACAAAGATTAAGCAACTCTACTGGAGGCTTTCCAGACTTCAGGGTGTTCGTTACTTTCTTTATACTATCCCAAATCTTTTTTGGGTTATTTCCAGCTTTGACAAATAAATCCTTATCATGTTGCCGCTTTACTTTTTTTATAATCCTATTACAGAAGTTGCGATATCTGAGGTAAGTAGTTTTCAAAATAAAGTTGTTAGGTTCATTTTTTAGCTCTTGATGCATCTTGTCTCTATTACGTATACAACGTAAGAGGCCAGGCGTAATCCATGGCTTAATAACACGTTTATTTCTTGAGATGGTTATAGAAGTAGAGCTTTTAACAATAGCTGATTTTATTAATGAAATGAGTTGGTCTGTGGCTTCATCGGGGTCGGTAATTTTGTAAATAACAGATAAGTCCATAGAAGAAATTAAATTATTTAGGCTTTTAAAATTGATTTTATTTATAATATTTTGTCTATTGTTATGACATTTCGGAGTTTTGTCCAAAAAGAGGAAGGTTGCAGAATGGTCTGTAATGGTAGAGTTAATCACTGTAGTTGTAGAGGAAAGTTTTGTTCTTATAATTACATGATCCAAGCAGTTTGGACCGCGTGTAGGTAATTGATGAGCTGGCACATAGCCCTGATAGGCCAGTGTGGTGAGGTATTCGGAGGCATGACTGTCGGTATTTGATGCTTCAATATTAATATTAATGTCACCGACCACGAGTACATTTTTAGTAGTTTTATATGATTCCAGAATATTATTGAGAGAGCTTAAAAAGTTATTTATACACGCATTAGAGGGTGATCGGTAAATACATAACACTACCACATCAGTTCCTATTTTAATACCCAAGCCAGAAGCATCTCCAATGGCGATTTCTTCAACAGAAGCACATAAGTCTGAACTCACATACACTACTACACCGTCGCTTTGGTTTAAGTGTTTTGTTGTATGATAGGTATTGTAGTTAGGCAACGGTGGGATGTTAGCGTTTGACAAGCATGGTAACCAGGCCTCGGTTAGAACAATAACGTCCGGTTTCAAAGACAGCCTTTTTAGTAAAGTTTCAAAACTGAGTATATTTTTATTAATCGATCTGATATTTTGCGTAAGTATTTTTAAATTTTTATTTGGGCTATTGCAATAGGTTTCACATTCTTCTGGCGTACAGATGTAGGAATTAGAAAATACTAGATTACCTATGCTTTCTGATGTATCGACTAAAGAATCCACCGAAAAATAAAAATTATGGAATAGAATACATGGCATAAGATATACAAATATAGATACATAAGTGTATTCGAGAATGTGTTGATGGTTGTATTATCGTGAAAAATAATATTTAAAACATTACGTTTCGCTAGAACTTTCATTAAAACAAATACAATTAAATCCCATGGGTTTGTTTGTGTGTACGGGTACAATGGTTCAGGATATAATTGAAGACCTTTAGAAAAACTTTTAACGTTTAACATACTTTTTGAAAAGATATAGTTCAGAGTAACATTTTTTATAATTATTTGTAAATTATTAACAAGCTACTCATTAAATTTCATTGTGTTATTTTTATACGTATGTTGCTAGTTACATTATAGTTTAATTACAATAATACGTGCATTTTTGATTGATAACCACAAAATTATGTTCTCCACAAAAAGTAAACAGAGGGTTCACTAAATCAACATCTTCATGCCATATTAGTAATAATCGAAGGAAAATAAAAAAAAATCTGGATTTCATCAAACTAACACAACTATTTATAAATATTTTTGAACCCCACATCATCATTTTAAAATAATTAAACATGCACAATAATTTAACTAGCGTTCCAGTTCTGGTTTTCAATTACGCTTGAAAGCTACAACGGGGTTTTGTGAATTTTATTCCTCGTGCACAAAGATGATACGCAATATCTCATTGTATTTTTAAACAATATTAAAACAGAAATTATATTTATTGCAACACGTAGCTATACCAAACACTTCTGTTAACAATTTTTATAGACCGTTTATAACTCAAAATAAAAGTCTTTGTGAACCGTTTTGCAAGCACCCAAAGTGACATATAATGAGACGCAGGAATAGAAGCGATCGTTTATCCGATTGCCTGAGAAAGGAGCGATTTTTATATGCAATAGCACATGAAGCACATGAAGTGACGAAGTGTAGGAAGAAGAGGTCATTTTGTTCTATCATAATTTCTTTTGCTATTAGTTATTCATTTATGTTTAATTATTTTTATATTGTTCAACTATTTATTTCGCAATATCAATTGTTCAACAATAATTATTTATTTGATTACTCCTATAATAATTATAAATGTGTGTATTTGGTTTAGGAAATTTGTTATTTATAAAATTTTGCTTAGTAATGCTGGTAATATTTGTGTTATGATTTTGATAGTAAATAAATATTTACTATTTTTTCAATTTTTACTTCAATATCAAAATTATAATAATAGAAAATAATTGAGAAAATTTTCACACAAAAATAGTTTTCATTCCTGAGTTTTGACATTCTTGTTTTTTGGGATCGGTTTATAAAAATTTAAACTTTTATCGCGATTGAATCGTATTTGTTTCTCTTTGTTTAATTCTTCAATATAACGAGAACCATGGTAAATTCGCCTTCTTTAAGTAACATTTTAAGATCAAATATATAGTTGATCTCGATTTGGTTTACTTTTATAAATAATTTTATATTTTTATTAATTATATTCGCGAACAATCTTTGTTCAAATATTAAACAGATTACAGTGGAAACCTATTTTCGTCATATATTTGACAGGTACTGGAGGTATCTTGCTGGTTCGAAATCTGAGCGTCTAGGTTTGGTCCGGTTACTGACGAATATAAAATTTTTATTATTATTATTTTTTTTTTGTTCCCCTCCACGGGAAGGGCAGGAGGATGTAAAAAATGCTCTGACGCATACTCCGCGCGCGCGATCGGAGTTATGTGGGACTCGTCCCGACGCCTACCAGAACCATACCCACTAAAAAACCCCCTGTCGGCTCGTGCATTTTTGCCACTCAGCCTTCATCTGAGCGACGGCCAATCGGAGAAAGAGGTCACGCTAGCGGGGCCCTTAAGGGGTCACCCGCTGGGATTTACATAGCACTGAAGGTGCTCAAAGCACTGAAGGTGAATACATAGCACTGAAGGTGCTCAAAATAAAAAGTAAATAATTAAAAACATAAAAAATTGAAAAATAAAATTGCATTAATTAGAATTTACGTTAGAATTAGAAGTTGCGGCCTGAAGGGCTAAGAGATCTAGCGTCAGCTGCGTCGCTACGTTCGTGTGCACGTTTCTCGGTCTAACGACGTTGAATTTCGAATCTAAGACAGGAGCAGTATATGAGACTGAATCTCGAACTAGAGGATTGGGATGGGATTCGGCGCGATTGAAGAACGATTCTGAGAGTGTTTTGAGGTGCTGTTGCACTGTAGGTAGTTCAAGATCTCTGTACAGGTCCGCGTTACGCACGCACCAAGGTGCGTTTGTGGCCCTGCGGCAGAAGAGATTTTGAACTACCTGCAGTTTTTGCAAGACGGAGGGTTTGGCGTGGGCAAAGACTGGCGAGGCATATGTCATGACTGGTCTAACGCAGACCTTATAAAGCGTACGTTTAATTCTGAACGACATTTTACTTTTTCTACCTAACATGCTATTTAGGCGGCCTAAGTAGTGACGAGCGAGTTTCGAAACTCTTTCGACGTGTGGCTTGAAAGAAAGCGTCTGGTCGCCTAAGGTGACGCCTAAGTATTTGGTAGTGCGCTTCCAGGGGATGGGAGTACCTAACATTCGACGTGCAGATTGTCAGCGACAAGACGTTGTTTGCAGTCAAAGTAAACCGCAGAACTCTTGTCTAGGTTCACATCGATACGCCATTTTTGAAACCTTGCACCGAGGGCGTCTACAGCCTTTTGGAGTCTGGTGGTGAGACCCGGGACACTTTGGCCTTTGGTGTAAAGGGCTGTGTCGTTGGCAAAGAGGGCGAGTTTGACGTCTTTCGGCGGAATGGGAACGTCGTTAGTGTACACGGTATACAACAAAGGGGCGAGGACTGAGCCTTGAGGCCTCCAGCCTTTATGGGACGATGCGCGGAAAGCGTGCCTTCATGTTTAAAACGAAACGTGCGGTCTTTGAGAAACGACGCGATTATCCTAACTAGGCAAGCCGGTAAGCCTATTCTGTAGAGTTTATAAACGAGACCGCTGTGCCAGACTTTGTCGAAAGCCTTGGCTACGTCAAAGAAAACTGCGATCGTTTTCTTTCGTTTCGGATAGAAGCCGTCGAGTATGTACTCGACGATTCGATGGACTTGCTGAGGGCAGGAGTGCTTAGCGCGGAAGCCGAACTGGTGGGGAATGATGAGGGGATCGCCATCTGTTGGAAACAGATGGTTCCGCATTCGAGAGAGTATGACTCTTTCGAGAAGTTTAGACATGGCCTTGAGGAGGCTGATGGGTCTGTGATTAGCCGGGTTATTCAGAGGTTTACCCAGCTTGGGAATGCCTATGACTGTCACGTCTTTCCAGGCTTTTGAAAAGTAGCTGTGGTCAAAGCAGGCATTGAAGATGATGGCTAACAAGGTAAGAACCTGTTGAGGCAGGTGTTTGAGTGCGTGGTTAGAAATACCATCCGCACCCGGAGACTTTTTGGACTTTTGACTTCTAATGAGAAGCAAGATTTCATCATTAGAGACTGTGACGGGGTCGTCAGTGATGGGGAGAGATTCTCTGTGGAGAACTTCGTCCTCCACCGCCTGGATGTGGGAGGATCCGCAGGTTGCGTGCTGTGTGAACATTGTGCCGCTATGCTGTCGGCGAAGCATTCGGCTTTCTCTTCAGCTTCAAAGGCAATAGTGCCGTCGGGACGTGTGAGAGGAGGAATGTGAGAGGCGGCGTCTACGCGTAAGATTCGGGCCATACTATAGTACGCTTGGTGGGACGGGGAGATATTCCCCATGAGATCGTTAAACTGAGCGTCTCGGAGTTTCGCGAGGCGAGACCTAACTTTACATTGTAAATTGTTCGCAGCTGATCTATAGGCGGGCGTGGGATATTTCTTGGCTCTCCGGAGAGCCGTGTTCTTAGCTTTAATGAGATTGCTAACGGCTAAGGGTAGATTGGGTATACTTCGCTTAGCAACCTTTTCGTTTAGACTGATGGCTGAGTTGATAGCATCAGTGAGGGAGTCAACTAATGAATCTATTTTATCCGGGCTATCTAATTGGTCGGGCGAAATCTCGAGCGGAGAGTTTGGGGCCTCTAAGGCTGAAGCTAACGTATTTTTAAAACCTTTCCAGTTGGTAAAGGTCTTAGGAGGAGTGACGTGATTGTTAGGCGGTCCTAGCACGAGGGAGACGGGGCGATGATCAGAGCCAAGGTCATCGAGCGGTTCGATAGACCTGTGATCGAGGTTGATTTGTTTGACGATTGCAAAATCAAGGATGTCAGGAGAGTAGTTAGGGTTGCCGGGATAGTGAGTGGGTGTGACGGGAGAGATGACGTCTAAGTCGAGTTGTAGCGTAATTTCAATAAAACACAAAATTCTCTTCTGTGTTTATTTTTTCGGTAAAATTAAAAATATACAAAGATGCCTGTAAATACAAACAGAAAAATATAAACAAAATTGAAATAAAAAATAGTCACACAAAATAGAACAGAAATATTAATACAATTAAATTTGATCTGAAAAGAAAAAATAACAATAAAATAAATTTTAATGAATGAGAATCCTTACCAACAATTTTGGCTACGCACACTCGTGAACGTAAAAAATAAATATAGTTTTCTTAAAAAGAACTTTGATTATCGATAATAAAATATCTTAACTATGTAATTTGGAATAATAAACTCGGAAAATAATAAATAAATAGATTCAAGTTGCTTTGATGGATAATTTTTCGTGACTGACTTGTCAAATCAAAACATTGCCGTTCTCCGACACTACGTAATTCCTAGTTTAAAATTACGTCGGGAACAACAAAAAAATAAAATTTACTGACAAAAAGAGGTCGAAATATATAACCGTCACAGAGTTGCTGAGTGATTTTAAGGAGTTCTCTACCGCTTTTGTTGGTAGATAGGCACTTCCAGTCAGTATGTTTGGAGTTAAAATCTCCAAACATAATGACTGAATGGCCTCGAAGTCGCTCAGGATAGGTCTGGTACGATGGATGTCACTAGGTATGTAGACTGAAGCTATGATGATGGTCGGATGACCAGTCATAGCCAATCTACACACAGTGGCCTCCATGTTGAGGAGAGGAGGGGTAGGGAGTGGAGTGCAGTGGAAACCTCTTTTGTGATAAATAGCTGTGCCGCCGTAACCGTCGGGCCTATCGTTACGAATGAACACGTAATTGGGAACAGCGAATCCCCTGGTGCGGTTTGGGGTGAGCCACGTCTCTTGAAGAAGCTAACTTTACTGTACCGGCGATCGCTTGAACTCGGACAGTTACCAATAGTTTGGAAAAGTGCCTTTATCACGCCTGTTCATAAAAATGGTTTGAAAAACCAAGTTGAAAATTATAGGCCCATATCAAAGTTATGTTTATTTTCAAAAGTGTTTGAAAAAATTGTCTATGAACAATTATATGCCACGTTAACACCCGTTTTTTCAGAACACCAACATGGCTTTATAAAAGGTAGATCAACCGAATCAAACCTGTTGGTCCTTACGGAGTTCCTAACTAGTCATATGTCCAAACCCTCGCAGGTGGACATAGTTTATACTGACTATTCCAAATGCTTCGACAAAGTAGATCATCCACTGCTGTTACATAAGCTAGAACTTATAGGAATTAGAGGGGACTTGCTCAGGTGGTTTGCGTCTTATGTAGAGAATAGGAGTCAAACTGTAGCTCTGCATGGGTACTATTCACGGTCACGAATCGTCGCATCAGGTATTCCTCAGGGATCATTGTTGGGACCCTTGTTATTTAACATTTTTATAAACGACGTACATAATTGCTTTTCTAATTCAAAAATTCTTCTGTACGCAGATGACATGAAGATCCTATGTCCCATCAATGACCCTGTTGATGCTCTTGGCCTTCAGCAGGATCTTGAAAGGTTTCAGCAGTACTGCATAAAAAACAAACTGGAACTTAATGTTTCAAAATGCTATATTTGTTCTTTTACAAGAAAACCAAAGCCTCATATTTTTGACTATACGTTGCTTAGTACGAAACTAACTAGAGTTAATTATATTAAAGATTTAGGAGTGATTTTTGATAATAAATTGTTATTCGACCAACATATAGATTTTGTCGTCAAAAAAGCTTCTAGGGCCCTAGGTTTTGTTACAAGGTTAGGTTCCGACTTTAAAAATGCCAAAACTTTAAAAATATTATATTGTAGTTATGTTCGCAGTCACCTGGAATATGCGTCCGCTGTGTGGAATCCAACTTATAATATATATAACGATCGAATTGAAAAGATTCAAAAACGTTTCATGAGACTTCTGCAATTCAAAACTAATATTTATGACGACAACTACTTGACTCGCTGTAAAAGGCATCACATCTTACCTCTCAACATTCGTAGAGATATCACCGACTTATCACGACTGCTTAAAATATTAAAAAGTGAACTGGACTGTACTGAGCTTTTGAGCAAAATAGGCATATGTACTCATACGAAAGCATATTATAGACATCCGACACTTCTACATGTACCACTCGTTAACAGTAGTTACAGGCAGCATTCGTTTATACTGCGAGCTTGCAGCTTGTATAACCGACTCAACCGCGAACAAGATATAGACATTTTCAATGCTGGTGTTCCTAGTGTGCGAGCGACAATTACAAGTTCTTTTTTTCTTAAATCTGTCTAGCTGCTATTTTTTTTTTTTTTTTTTTTTTTTTATAAATATTAATGTCTAGCAATCGTTATGTATTCTTACATCTCAATTCAAGTATTTATAAGTGAAAACTTGTGAAATGCCTTAAATATTTTTATAATTACCTTTATCTGTATTAGCTGTAAGTTTTCCGTTGAGAATAAAATAAAATAAAAAAATAAAATAAGTCAGGCTCGTTGTTCTGAAGGAACAGTTTGAGCTCAGGAAGGTTAGTGCTGAGACTACGAGCGTTAAAAAATACTAGGGATAAGCCCTTGGGTATGATACGACCGGACGCGGGATTTGCGGGTCTAGACATTATATTAGTTTATTTACGAATTTATACAAAAATAAAAAATAAAAAATAAAAATAAAATTTATAACGAACTTAGAAGCGAGTGATGCTCGGCTAACGCAAATAAACGCTCTTGAGGTGAGCGGGCGGCTCGCAGTTTGCGTGCGAGAACGGAAGTTTCATTAGTGTCCACGTTTTGAATGACGTCGAATACGGTCATCATGTCCTCAGCTGAAGTAGGCGTCGGTTGAAGGGGCTTTGCTTCCGGGGGACCCCGGTTGCGCAGCGGCGGGAAGTTAGCGGTAGTGAGCGGCGGCGCCGGTTTAGGCTCTTGGCTGGCTCTTGGCTGAGGAGCGCGGAGCGCGCGGGAAACCCCTGTAGTTAGCTGTGTGGCCAGACTGGCACTGGCACACAGGCAGGGGGGAAGTGGATTCGGGAGTGCGAGTGCACTCCTTTGTTATATGAGGGTCCAGGCACTTGACGCACCTGGGAGGAGCTGAGCAGTTAGCCGCTGCGTGGCCGTAGAGCTGGCAGCGGTGGCACTGCCCAGGGTGACCACAGGGGTTGGGACGCTCGACGGAGATATTCGAGAGCCCGCAGATTGTGCGAGCCTCTCTGAAGATCTCCCTCGAGTTGGGAGTATTAGACAAGATAACTAAAGCTAACGAAAAACGCCTACCGCGGTTTGAGTGCATATTGTGCACTGCTTCAGCCGGGAAGCCCTGAGACTTGAGGTCCTCGAGGATTTCTTCATTCGCGAGCTCGAACGGGACGCCCCGTAGTACTGCGCGGATCTTACGCTCCTCCAGGAGGGCGTAGGTGTGATACGCGATTTGTTTTAAGGAAAGTAACCTGGTGAACGCGCGGAAGTCGTCGACGGTCGCGACTTGAATTTTAATTGTTTCGCCTGCGTTATTTGCCTTGAGATAATTGATTTTGTGCTCTTTGCACAAGTTAGAAACCGCGGTCCAGCGCGCTTTTTTGCGGAGGAAGATGGGCGGAGGGAGCTAAGGCTTCGATGGGACGGGAGCGCAGCACGTCGCTGGCTTAGACGGGACCGACGGAGACGCGGTTACTTCGAGTGACATGAGCGGCGCGGGGGCCGGTGTAGAAGACACCGGGATTGGCTCGGGTGTTGAAGACACCGCGGGTTTTTTCGAACGTTTCTTAGAGCGTTTGGCAACTAACTGGAACGCGGGCTCAGGAGAGCCGGTTAAGGTGGCGGCGACCGACGAAGCTTCGGACGCGGCGGAGTCTGAATCGCTCCCGTGAGCGGTACGCTTCCTACGAGATGAGCGCGAGGATGAGACCGACGCGCAGTCTATATCGGATGGATCGGGAGACGCGGGAGAGCTATACACCTGAGGGGTCTGGACGTTGGAGACGTGAGGGGCTGGGGTTGGGGCCTGAGGGGCCGGGGACGCGATTGATGCCTGCAAGGCCTGCGTTAGGATGTCTTTCGGGATGGAGACGCCTGCCGCTGCAAGCGCCTGGGTGAACGCGTTCGCGAAGTTAATAACGCTTAGCGAATCTATTAAGGAAGGTTGGGACAATAATATGTATGAATAAGTATATTAAAAGATGCCTAGTTCCTAAAAACCTAGCAAAACCCTAGCGGATAACCTCCCTACCAGCGGTAGGGGGGCTGGGGAGAATAACTTAAAACTAACCGTAGTACGCCGAAGGCCGCTACCTAGAAACCTAAAAAAGGGTGCGCAGGTAAAGAGTTGACCGCGTTTGGGTCAACCTTTACCGACAGAAAGGAAAAATACACACGAAAACACACAGATATGATAGAAATAAATATGAAAATAGGAGAATAATAAATATTATAGAGAAGAGAAATAAAATTAAAATAAAAGGACTGGTTCAGTACAAATTCGTTGTCACCGTTAAGTATTCTTTTTTACTGAAACCAGATTACTTACACAAGCACAACACAACTAAGCACAGCACTTTGAAGACTAAGGGGCTTAGTCGCAAAGAAAAATCGCACTTCGATAGCACTCAGACGGAGTAGAAAAACCTTGAAAACCGTAGCACGGAACCAACACGCTAAACTCTGACGTCAGTAGACTGAGCGCCACGAAATATCGGGAAGGGACCAAGCAACGGAGAACGGGGTCTTGCACGTCCGTACCGGGCGGCGATCGGAGCGAGAATGTGAAAATTTTTATTATCATTTCAGTTGAATCATATAGCTACTTGCATGGTTAAAAACAAGGCGTTTATGCACCGGCAGTCACTGGTAACAGGCCACAGCTGGCGCCTGGGAACAGTAAGTTGTAGATGCGACGGGTACTCATTGCTCATTTGTATCGTTTTCTTAACGAACCAACATGAAGAAACTAAATTTTTCTATAATAATGTAAAACGTATAAGACGTTATTATTTTGAGTTTATGGCAATGAAGATCTAGCAAACGAATAGCAGGATCAATTTATTTCCTTAGAAAGACAGGCGTACCAGATATTTTAAAGAAGAAATATTTTTGTAAAACACCTTTTATCTAATACGGGGAATGAAATATTAAGTGCCGAACGATGATATGTTATACTGCACCACAAAGTAGTCCTCCGACTGATCTATGTCTTCATTGCCTTGTTTTTAAATAGTAGTCTTTTTTTACCTTTTATAACTCCTAGTACGTACTGGCACCCAAGTGCACCAGTACACTAAAGGGTGCCGCAAAAAAAAAAACATTTCGTTAGCCCCCCATTTTTGAGGACCTCAAGAGCAATGACCCACGCAATAAGAATCTTGTAAGTCATTCAACGATTTTCGCCAGCTGTAGGGTCGACACTGGTCTAGCATATAATGTTCATCTGATTTTTGAAGACTGAGCTAAACAGAACTGCCTCATTCAAATGATTTATTATATAGAACAAAATTATTGCAATTTCGCCGTAATGCTATTACATATAAGTCTTATTTTTGTGTTACTTGTTTGTCTCCAAAAGCTTTTAGCTGTAATATTGTGCTACAAGTCAACGACTGACTTTAAAGGCGGCACTTATGTGAACATTACTCACATATACTGTAAGGAAAAACTCCTAATAAAACACCGATACTCAGTTAAATATATTTCTATTTTAATTACTTTAAGAATACTACCACCAGTTCGGAAAATACCCTCGTGGAGAAGAACTGGCAGGAAACTCCACGAGTATATTATTATTGTTAAGAAAATGATTGAGAACAAATACAATGCTTGATCAAATCATTAGCTAACAAAATATGAGTAGTTACCGCTAAACACAATTATATTTCAGATGTACTTACATTCTTAAGATGTCCAATGAATACACTCACAAAGTAAAGTATATTTTCCAGGAACGACTAGCTCGAACAGAAGCCAAAACTAGACTGCCTCATGGCTCCGAATTAAAATTAGTTGACGCTTTTTCGCCACGCCCAGTGTTCCCAAGTTTTAAGTTCCCAAAATGACCAATAACTTGTAAAATATTTCAAAACCCAATTTAAAAATTACCCCATTAAAAAGAACCCTACACTCGACCATCCTCCCCAAGGATCAGTCAACCCAACACTCGGCTAATGAATGACGCTAAATGCCACTGTGAATGCACGCCGTCCCCAACAGAGATCGTAGAAAAACTGTTTAAGATAAATTAATATAGATAAATAGAATTTAGGTTTGAATCGTTAAATTTAAGCTTATACATTTTCTTATTTTATTTTATTTTATTTTTGTTTTTCTTTTGTACACTTTCTTTTGTAAAATTTTAAAATTTAAAATATTTAAATTACAACCAGTACATTTTTTTTATCTTATACTAAGGCTGTAAACCATTCCTTCTTACAGCCAGGAGCTCTAACTCTATGAAACCTTGCATCTCATAGACAAAATTACATTACAACTAGTAAATTTCTTATCTTATACTAAGGCTGTAAACCCTTCCTTCTCATAGACAAAATACTTCAGTTGTGAGAATGGCAATGAGCCCACAAACCCTTCTTTCTTGTAGGCGTGTCACACATTGCACAACAAAATAATTCTTTTCTCAACAGTGATCATGTCCACAAACCCTTCATTCTTGTGGGCCTCTCACATATTCCATAAAATATCAATATGTCATTCTGTTACGATTATTCTAAATCATATCAATATCAAATAGCTTTATCTTTTAAATAAATGTGGTTTCAAATCTGTGTATTTATAAAAAAAAAACATATACATTTGTAAAATATAAATACAGATACAATAAATACAATATAAATAAAATTTATTAGCTCATGGCATGCATTTGTTTTTCTTCCATTTTTGGCTTTGTTGAAGTAACTGTTTTAAACTATCGCGGTTATTTTCACTATAATTTAATTTCGATTTTTATTTCGTACGTCTTCAGCTCTACAGCATGTGTTATTGTTAACTAGGTAGAAGATGAAAATCTACGGTTCATGCATTTTTTTTTCTACTGGAAATATTTATTTATTTATTTATTTATTCAAAGAAACATACAGCATCAATATTTCACATAGACATGTTTACGATGAATAGTACATTTGCCAAAACAGTTTCCAACGTTAACTATTACTTTACAAATACTTATTAAAATATTACTTACACATGAAAATATGACAATATTTGAAGAAATTATTACTTAAAATTATAACAAGCATATAAACGTTAAAAAGAACTAAAAAAATTATATTAAATTTTTATAAACAAAAAACAGAAATACCAGTTTAAATGGAAAAAATTGTAATAAAACATGTTAAGGGTGTTAAGATCTCTTTTCTTCTTTCATAGATGAACGAAAAGCCTTTAGTTTACAGTTAAATATGTCAATGTGACAATAACAATCATTATGTTTGTTGCAAGCTCTAACAAGAAAACGATTTTTCGAATAATTCGTTCTACATTTGGGGACAGAAAATACTGCATTGGAGCGACTACTAATAGACCTAGGACATCTAAATGAGATATGACCAAGAAGGGCAGGAGAATCTATATAATTATTAATTAGCTTAAACAAAAATATTTGATCCCTATATTCTCTCCGTAATAAAATAGATTAGCCCATTGTTATCATTTTCATTTTCGTCTTTTTTGTATTATTATTAGTATTAATTTTAAATCATTATTTTCATTCGTTTGGAGCTCATCGTCTGCCTTATCATGAACCTTTATTGCCGCACTATGTACCCACGTCCCACACTACCAGTGTATACTGTACAAGGTTTATCTATTGGAGTGATAAACGTGTTAAACTTACCGTTCTTTACCCTATCTGAGGCAATTTTGAATGGTAAAACTCCTTCAGAATTTTCAACTAAGACATTAAAAAAAGAGATTAAGAAAACCTGAAAATTGGGTTCAGAATTTGAATAAAGTGAAGAGAGCAAAAGGACAAGAATATTTAAACTACAAGGGAGCCACGGTGCCGACTAAAATCACTAAGATAGGATTGTGTACATGTCAAAACAAATGTAATTTAAAAATAAATGCTGAGCAACAAAGAAAACTATTCAAAGAATTCTATGATTTAGCAAATTTTGACTTGCAAACATCCTATATGTTTTCACTTATTAGGGTAGTTTCTAAGTCTCGTACCTATACAACAAATGAGGACAACTACCTCTCTGATTGTGATGGAAAAGAGGTATTAGTGTGTAAAAACTTTAAAAAAAATACTTATGCAGTTTCTGATGGGAGAATAAGTTGATTACTAAAAAAAATAAAACTTCCGTCTCTACACTTCCATTAGATAGACGTTCATTCTGTTTCTACCAATAAAACTCCTGAAAATAAAAACAAAAATAAAAGAATTAATCAATTCTATCCCCTCGTATGAGTCTCATTATTCTTTACATAAGTCAGTAAACCGTAAATATTCAGCACCAGATTTAAATTTAAGTATTCTTTATTCCCTTTATACCGAAAAGGTTTCAAATCCTACATCAAAATTCATTTTTAGTAAAGTATTTAATGAGGAGTTCAACTTAAGTTTTCATTCACCAATTTCAGATTCTTGTAAAAGATGTGATGCATTTGCTATTAAATTAAAGGCTTGTACTAATGAAGTAGAAACATTAAGATTAGAACAAGAGCAAAAATTACATCTGCTAAAAACTGAGGCAGCAAGAGAAGGTATTAAGAAGGATGTGGAGTTGTATAAAGAAGACAAAGATGTCTGTATAATATCTTTTGATCTTATGAAAACCCTTTCGACCCCTGTTATCAGCACAGGCATATGTTATTATAATCGACAACTCTGGACATACTGCCTTGGGATACGTAGTATGAAAAATGATGATATATTAATGTGTACATGGGATGAAAGTGTAGCATCACGTGGGCCCCGAGAAATAGCATCTTGCCTGTTATATTTTCTCAAACATATTGTTAAATGTAAACATCTCATTATGTACTCAGATCAATGTGGTGGCCAAAACCGCAACATTAAGATGGCTCTTTTCTGCCAATACAATGTTTCTAGTTCTGAATATACTACGACCAAAATTGACCATAAATTTCCAGTTAGTGGTCATTCATACATGTCTTGTGATCAAGACTTTGGCCTGATTGAAAAGAAAAAGAGGATTATCAAAAACATTTTTGTACCCAAAGATTGGGAACAGTTAATTTTAATTTAAAACATTTAAAAATAAACCATTTAAAATAGTATCAATGAACAAAGATTTATTTTTTTCTTGTAAAACTTTAGAAAAAAAACATAGCAAACAGAAAAATTGCAACAGATACAGGTAAAGTGGAGTGGTTTAGAATACAATGGATTATGTAACATGAAATGCATCCCTTCAAACTTTATTTTAAATATTCTAATAATCCAGAAGTTCTTTTTCAGGAAGTTGACTTAAAAAAAAAAGAAACTCGGTTATTATTGAAAATCTTGAACTTTTATATCCTAATAGCCATGACATTAGTGTACCTAATGAAAAAAGAAAGATTTATTGGAATTGTTAAACTTTATTCCCCCCATTCATCATATCTTGCATAATAGTTTAAAGACCTCAGCATCGAGTGATGTAATTCTTAATTATGACCATTTTGATAAATAATATAGGTAGGTATAAATTTTATTCAACAAAAGGATCATCAACAAAAATTTACTTTAAAAATGTTATTTCCTAATTTGCTAAGGCATTTCATTATTAATTTTTTGTTTTTTTAATAAAATTTGTATTTTTCTCTGATAACCTTGTTTTAATATTAGCCTAACCTAGTATTTAATTTTCAATATTAATCCTGAACCAAAAAGCAAAAGAACAAAAAACCCAACCCTCAAAAATACTATTTTTAAATGTAATTTTTTAAAGTTAAATTTTAAAGTTATGGTAATTAAGTAAAACAAAAAAATCATCACATTTTATATTAGTATCCGATTGTTGATCATAAATCAACATCACAATCATGTCTACATTAAGACTGTTTAATTTTTCCAATGCCACTTTCCCAAAGTTAGGTCACTTTTGCGCTGACTGCCTCATATATACCTTCATTGACGACGAATCTCTGCAGAGGTTTACCTATCAATTTGCTATCTACCACAATATCTCCTTCAAATAAATTTCGAGTAAATACAGTTAACGTTGCAGGTCCAAATATTCCAAATATATAATAGCAAAACAAAACTTGTTGTTCTCTACATGTTCAATCTGTGGTATCGGCAAATCATCAGCAGCCTCCAGAAACCTAAGTTCAGTTGCGTCCTTTACTACAACAACATGTGGCAGCTCGGTGAATGACTTTTAACAAATTAACAAAATTATTTGAGCGAGTGTCTGCGCTAGCGATCGGTGGCGGGTAACGTAGATTGTTAAATCATTAAGTTGGCAACATCTACAGAAGAAAAGCTACAATTATCTGACCTTTGATTTCTTTTTTGTGGTGATCAGCACCGTACTGCATGGAAGACAGCAAGCGTCTTGGCGAGAGGCCCCGCCGTGCGAAGAGCCCCGACGACCTCGAACGTTTCAGAGATCGCGAACGCTTCGGCGACTGCAGGCGCCTAGACGTCCGCGAACGTCAGAGATCGCGAACGCTTCGGCGACTGCAGGCACCTTGACGACCGCGAACGTCCCGGAGATAGCAAAAGCTTCGGCGACTACAGGCGCCTCGAAAGCGTGAACGCCTCGAAGACGTTCCTGGCGAGTAGTGCCCCCCGGAGATCGTTCACGTTGACTGGATTTCAAAATTTTTTCAAATTTTTCATTTCATCATTCAAATTTCAAGCATTTATTTGTTCCATCAGAAAGTAATAAAACGAAGAAAAAGCAATAATATATCTTAGACAACTCACAGATACAGATATACAGGTTATCATTAAATGCCTTGATGTTAATCCAAGGTCATATTCTATCTACGACAATTACAAAAATCAGATCTTAATCTAACAAAATGAATGAACATTAGTATCATCATAAAGTATAATTAGTAATCGTACATCCTTTTCACCTTGTTGTTTTCGATGCGTACTCACTTACCCACACAAGGGGTTACATCCTAAAAAAATTCATTTATTGCCGACGCCTACCCACATAGGAGGTTACGCTTTGATGACATTTCCTGCAATATTGCCGACGCCTACCCACGGGTTACGCCTTAATGGCATTTACTCATACTACTGACGCCTACCCACACAGGGGGTTACGCCTTGATGGCATTTCTTCATATTGCCGACGCCTACCCACACAGGGGTTACGCCTTAATGGCATTTACTCATATTGCCGACGCCTACCCACACAGGGGTTACGCCTTAATGGCATTTACTCATATTGCCAACGCCTACTCACATAGGGGGTTACGCCATAATGGCATTTACTCATATTGCCAACGCCTACTCACATAGGGGGTTACGCTTTAATGGCATTTACTCAGTAATCGAATCAAATATTTTAAAAATATTAATCCAGTAAGAAAGCATATCTTACTTAGTAATCCAATAAAATCTAATAAAAAAAATTATAAATATATTAGTCCAGTAAGAAAACATATCGTACTCAGTAATCCGATAAAACTTATTTAAAATATTAATCCAGTAAGAAAACATATCTTACTCAGTAATCTGACATATAGTAACATCGCTCAAGATCCAGCAGTGTTACCGGCTCAATAAAATCAGCGAGCACTATAATTGCCCATACCTCGTCTATAAAGTTGTAAATTCACAAACACATATTAAACGATTAACCTACATAAAAATTACACAAGAGTATAGAAAGCGAAATTCATATGACTAGTAATTATAAATGTAAATGTGAAGAAAAATAATAATAACAATAAAAAAAAATCTTTTTCCATAATACTCTTCACTTGGTTCTAGTTACCAAGGTCTCGCAGCGTAATTATTGATTACCCGCGTTCGCAATTTCATCACCACATTTTACATTTTACTACACTATTTATTTATCCTTTCAAAATATGTTCGATTAATAAGGCTGATGATAAAAAGTAATCAGTTTTATTCAAGTAATTAAAATGGGCGTTATAGATATAAAGACATCAAGCTTTGTTATTTTCTAATAATAACCTTTAAATACATATTTACCAAAAAGAATATTATGTAACATTACCTTGTTGGTTTCATCCCACTTCTGAATTGTAAGGAAAAACTCCAAATAAAACACCTGTGATACTCAGTTAAAGATATTTCTATTTTAATTACTTTAAGAATACTACCACCAGTTCGGAAAATACCCTCGTGGAGAAGAACTGGCAAGAAACTCCACGGGTGTATTATTATTCTTAAGAAAATGATTGAGAACAAATACAATGCTTGATTAAATCATTAGCTAACAAAATATCAGTAGGTACCCCTAAACACAATAATTATACTTCAGATCTACTTACATTCTTAAGATGTCCAATGAAAACACTCACAAATTAAGTATATTTTCCAGGAACGACTAGCTCGAACAGAAGCCAAAACTAGACTGCCTCATGGCCCCGAATACAAATTAGTTGACGCTTTTTCGCCACGCCCAGTGTTCCCAAGTTTTAAGTCCCCAAAATGACCAATAACTTGTAAAATACTTCAAAACTCAATTTAAAAATTACCCCATTAAAAAGAACCCCACAAAACGTACGATATTTTAACTTAAAATTGCTGAATATGTATTCCATATTTGTAAAGTCTTTTTCTTTAAGGTCAGAAAAAAACTTGACTTTAATACTCACTATTTGAAAGATCCAGAAAACCATTACGGCAGGAGCGAACTCCTTCCACACGGAATAACTGTATCAATCAAAGGGGGCTTGCTTTTGGTTTGTTATCGGAAAACGGTTATTTATTGTTTTGTAAATTTATTATAGGTACTACATTGTCATGATTTGAGAGAAAGTTTGAAGATGTTATAACAGGAACCACCAAATCTATGTATCATCACATTATTTTGAGAAACTCTTTTACACTCAGTTTAAAAACATCGAAAAATAGTTTTCCCTTGTCAAAAGCATAATACAAAGGTATTCTCCATAACATTAAACATATAAAAAGCGTTCTATTTTTTGATTATCCACAATCAATTGTTTTATAAAAGAAGCAAAGAAGGCTTGAAGTGATTACACTGCATATGTTACATGTCAAGCAAAACTATTCTGAACATTTCAAACTATTTCTACAACATTAAATACCTGCTCCATGGTTTTTCTATAATATAGTCACCACCTTTATCACACATCTACTCGCCATCTCTGGCCTGTCTTATATTGGGTGTGTCACTAGCCCGATTACTTAAATAAGTGTTCTTCACAATATTATTGAATAACCAATTATTTATTAAATATTTTCATGCTTATGTAAATTCTACATAGAGACTTTAAGTACCGACTTTTTATGTGCATTTGCAGAAAACATATAATGTAAGGAATTCATTGATACTTTAAATAACCGCGAAAGTCTTCAGCAATTACAACTAATATGCTAAATAAATCAAACGCGTAGTAATTCTAAACTTTAACTTAAAAACTTCTTAAAACAACATTTTAAATGAAAACTGACTTAATAGAGGCGCAATTGGAATCTACTGACTAACCAATACTCTAAAACCAAACACTGATTGAGTAGTATATCACTGTCATTGACAGATTTGAAACAAATTTCAACCTTAAGTATACGTACCTAAGTCTCATTCTATTGTCAGTGAATGTAGTTTCTAATTTAGATACCGTTGACATGAAAATTACTTGGAGAAAATGAAGATATAGAAGATAAAGTTGAGTTTGTTTTGTTTTGTTTTAACGTGTAAGCTATGATAACCCTAAAAAGTTGACCGATAATATATAATATAATCAATTGTAATTTAATGAATTTACGGGATATTTACCACGATTTAAAGAGTGAAAGTAAAAAGTGAAAATAATCGTGATAGTTTAATACAGTTAATATAAGCTTTTGTATGTAAACGAAAATAAAAAAAAACAAAAAAACTAAAACAATTAATGGGATATCTCTCAATTGAGTTATTTCTAAACATTTACTAAGAAGATTCGTATTAAACATAAGCCACCACTACTAGGCAACATTTATGACGATTAGAAAGAGTCAAGTTTCAATGTACGATTCATCAACTAACAATCCTGTACTCGTATAAACTATACTTGCAGTTAGTAACGTATGATAATATTATAATAAAATTAATAAACGTCACATTGAATTAACCCCGAGATAAATTCAATGCAATAGCCAAAATTTAACTCATCATTAAATTAATAACGTACTCCACTAATTACCTGCTCCAATGTAACTTGAGCATCAGTATGACAAGTTGACGGATGCGCATCGAAAACAATGAAGGCTGTTCACTGATACATATCGATTTGCACTTCAGGGATGACGTGGAGCTGGGCACAGATTCTCGTTTGATGTAAATCATTTCTGGCAAGTATTTATGTTTAACACTTATTACAAACATAACAAATTACTTCATAAGCCAATGCAGTGTGACACTACAATAACAGAAAGCTCTTTGTAGAAATTATTTAGTATGTATAGTGTACTTGTAACTTTAGTAATACATTTTGTTACTGATGGCGCCACAAATGGATAAAAGCGTGCATGTAACTTTTTAAATGTTGTTATTCCGCAACCTTGGTTGATTTCTATTGTCAATAAACTTTCACCATATGTTTTTGTGACTTTCATTATACCTGCCTCTGGTATCTGAGCTGTCTTTGTTCATGGTCCTTCGA
Source organism: Marasmarcha lunaedactyla (assembly GCA_923062675.1). Classification (NCBI taxonomy): domain Eukaryota; kingdom Metazoa; phylum Arthropoda; class Insecta; order Lepidoptera; family Pterophoridae; genus Marasmarcha; species Marasmarcha lunaedactyla. The sequence goes on from OV281359.1 coordinate 2,996,655, forward strand.
GCCGGATATTTCTGGCAGGACTTCATGGTGTTAAGTTTGTTCATTTTTGGAAGATCCTTTTTGGAGTAGGGAAAATCCTGAAAGGCACAATACGGACAGTGGATTGCTGTCGTAAACGTTTTTGAAGTAGCGGTCTGCTGAAAGGCGGGCGGCAGGAACGAGCAGTTTGCTGAACAGCGGGCGGCAGGAACGTGCAGTTTGCTGAAGGGCAGGCGGCAGGAAACGGATAGCTGTACTGGAGGATTCTGGATTGGAGAAATCGAGGAGCTATCTGTGATGACACGAAGTGTCAGGTGTGAGTGACAAATAAATATTGTGAGTACTTTTGTTGTTTTTACAGGAATTTGGGCCTTATTGGCAGTTAATTGATTTGCAAATCTCAGTGAAGATTTATTGAAGTTTGAACCTTATTATAAAGACTTTCTTAACTTTTAAAGATTAAGATATTCATTTAATTTAGAACAGTAAATGTATGGTATTTAGGACTTAGAATAATTTAAGAAATTTGGTTGTGACGGGGAACCTATGCCCAATTTTGTATAGAATTTAGAGTTCCCAAACACTTAGAATTTTTTAGTATAAAAGTTTATTACTTATAGGTTTCGTTGTATTAAACTTTTTGGTGAGTTCTTAAGTTAAATTTTAAAATGGAATCTGTTATAAATTTTCAAATGGAAATTTATTCTAGAATTAATAAGGCTAAGATTAACTTTAAAAATTCTCCAAAGGAACGTATTACCAAGGAGTATGTAAAAGGGCGAATAGAAAGCTTAGAGCAATTATGGTTTGAGTTCTTAGCGGGACATAAGGAATTAATGAAAAAGTTTCCGTCCTCTGATGTTTCGGCTTCGACTTATTGTAAAACAGATGTTTATGATAAGGCTGAGGAATTATATAGTGATTATAAATGTGATTCAAAACTAATCTTATCTAAGTTCATGGAAAATAAATCTAAAGAAACTTCTAAAGAAACTTGTACTAGTGACATGACTGGTAAAGAGGGTTTATCCGCAGTCAGATTACCAAAAATTAATATTCCTAATTTTTCCGGAAAATATAGTGAGTGGGTTACGTTTAGAGATTTATTTAAGGCATTAGTTGATAGCAATGAAGACCTAGATGACATACAGAAACTTCACTATTTAAAGGGATATTTAACAGGGGAGGCCGAGCAACTACTTCGGCATATTCCAGTCATTGCAACTAATTATATCCGCTGCGGGGATATGCTTGAGCAGCGATATAATAATAAAAAGTACATGTCTCACCATATACTTACGCGGTTTTTAAGTCAAAAAAATATTGTTCATGAATCTGCAACTAGTTTGAAAGAGCTTATTGATTGTTCAAATGATTGTTTGTCAGGTCTCGGTAACTTAGGTATAGATGTGAATAATTGGGACATTATTGTGATTTATATCCTCACATTAAAATTAGATCCAGAGAGTAGACGACAATGGGAGTTTAATTTTACGAGTTCAAACTCTTCGGACGAGTTGCCGACTTATGAACAATTCAAAGAGTTTCTTACTAATAGATATCGTGCAATTGAGTTTTTAGGCACCAATATAAAACCTAAAATGTTAAACAAAGATAAAATAAAATCTTTTCCTGCTAAGACGATAACAAGCTGTCATTATTGTACTGAAAAGCATGAAATACTGCAATGTAAAGCGTTTTTAAATTTGTCTGTTGATAAACGTCGAGCTTTTGTATTAGAAAGCAAATTGTGCTTTATTTGTTTAGGTGGCAAACATTCGGCGAAGTCTTGTTTTTCTAAGAAAAGGTGTCATGTGTGCAATCGTAAGCACAACACATTGGTGCACCCCCGAGGGGAGGTTGTTGCTGAGGCTCACGGTTCTACGAGTGAAGACAATCCTGTGGTTTCTTGTTTGTCTTCAGATAGGTGTGGTAAAGTAGAGCTTGTTCTGTTGGCAACAGCATTGGTAAAAGTGACTTCGATGACGGGCGCAGATTCGGTATTAAGAGCTTTGTTAGACCAAGGCTCGCAGTCGTCATTTGTCACGGAAAATGTGGTTCAAAATTTGGGTTTAAAAAGAACACGAATTCATGGTGAAATTTCAGGTGTTGGAGGTAACACAAATATTTCATGCAGGGCGATGGCGACTATCAAAATAACTTCAATGGTTGATCCGAAGGTACATTTTATAGTTAAAGCACTAATTTTAAAATCAATAACGTCGTTAATTCCCTCAAGACGAGCTAGTTATTTAGGATGGGAGGAATTGAATGATTTAAAATTAGTGGATCCACATTTTAACGTTCCTAATAAAATTGATTTATTATTAGGAGCCGAGGTTTACGCAAAAATATTACAAGACGGCCTTAAAAGAAGTCCGTCAGGTTTGTCAATCGCGCAACTAACAAGTTTAGGTTGGATTATATCTGGAGCTATAGAGACAAACAATCATGGCCAGATATGTACAAAGGTTTTTCATTGTCTGGAAAATGAAAATGAAATTTTAAGAAAGTTTTGGGAGTTAGAATATGATTCTAATATGGTTAAAAATAAAATGCTGACGGAAGATGAGACTTATTGTGAAAACTTTTTCCTGTAAACAACGGCTCGAAAGGCTGATGGTAGTTATGTTGTACGTCTTCCTTTTAATGTAGAATCGCCGGAAGTAACAAATTCAAAGGAAATTGCTGAAAGAAGATTTAACTTGTTAGAAAAGAAATTTAGAAAGAACCCTCAGTTTAAAATAAAATATTCAGAAGTAGTGAATGAGTATTTACGGCTGGGCCACTTAGAAGAAGTACCAGCAGGAGAAATAAACAACAATAGAGTTATTTACTTACCTCATCACGCAGTCATCCGAAATGACAAAGATACGACAAAGGTAAGAATTGTTTACGATGCCTCGTGTAAGGGAAGTAACAATCTATCGTTGAATGATCAGCTGTTAGTCGGACCAGCTCTACAACCAGAATTACGTCATTTAATGATTCGTTGGCGGACTTATCCCATTTGTATTGTAGCAGATACTGTACGAATGTTAAGAAATGTGTGGATTAATAGAGAAGATGCGGATTATCAACGCATTTTATGGAGAGATAGCGAAAAGGAAGAAATAAAACATTTTCGATTACTTACCGTAACATTCGGGACAGCCTCTGCACCCTACCTGGCTGTCAAAGCTTTGCAACAACTGGCTATTGATGAAGAACATATGGCTCATCAAATGATAGTTCCTGAAATAGCTGAAAAAATTAAATCAGATTTTTATGTGGATGACCTATTAACAGGATGTCAAAGCAAGGAAGAAGGTATTGAGATTTACAAAGGGATGAATACAATTTTACAAAGGGGAAAGTTCAAGCTACAGAAATGGTCAAGCAATGATAGCGATTTAATTGAGGAAATGTCAGCAATAGATAAAAATAATGAAATAGTAGACGGATTAACAATCAAAACAGATGAAATTATAAAAATAGTTGGAATTACCTGGAACAGAAGAGAAGATACCTACCAATACGTTGTAACTTTACCGCTTGTAGAAGAACCTGTAACAAAAAGAAAAATAATATCGGATATTTCTAGATTATATGACCCACTAGGTTGGGTAGGGCCAAGCACAATCGTAGCAAAAATTATTATTCAAAAGCTGTAGTTGGCAGGTATTACTTGGGACGAAGAGGTACCTATACATTTACAAAGGGAGTGGTTGAATTATAGGAATGAGTTACCTCTGCTTGCAAAAATTCGAATACCTCGGTGGATGGGCGTTCGCGCAGGCGACACCATGGAAATTCACGGGTTTTCCGATGCTTCTAAACATGCATACGCTGCAGTGGTTTATTTACGTATAATTGGTGCCAATAGTGAAGTCAGGGTAGCTTTGGTTTCTGTAAAAACAAAGATAGCTCCAGTCAAACAAGTTTCTATACCCAGGCTGGAACTTTGCGGAGCAGTTTTATTAACAAAACAAATGGTAGAGGTTGCAAGTATATTAAAAATTGACAAAAGAAACATGCATGCATATACCGACTCTACAGTGGTACTTGCCTGGCTTAATCATCCAAGCCGATGGAAGGTTTTTGTTGCGAACAGAGTCTCTGAGATTTTAACGAATTTGGAGTCTTCATGTTGGTCACATGTTTCTTCACAGCAAAACCCTGCTGGTATAGCTTCTCGGGGAGCGCGGCCGTCTGAACTAGTAAATAGTTCTTTGTTCTATGATGGACCCGAGTTTCTGTTGCAAGAAGATATAGATTATAAAAGGCCTAAAAATGTTTTAGTCGACTTGGAAAGGGTTCATTTGAATTGTAACCTTATAAACGAAAAGGTTGATTGTATTTTTGAAAAGTATTCATCATTGTCATCACTAGTTAGAATGGTAGCATATTGTTTACGTTTCATTAACAATTCAAATAAATTTTCTAAGGTAAAGCACAAAGAAATGTATCTTACAGCAAATGAGTTACAAAGAGCGTTAAATGTTATAATAAAACAGTATCAAAATAAAACATTTTCAGCCGATATTGCATTAATAAAACAAAATAAAAACTTACCTAATTGTAGTCGGTTGCGCACGTTGAATCCTTTTCTTGACGATGAAGATGTTTTGAGAGTTGGTGGCAGGTTAGAGCACTCGGTATTTAGCTCAAGTAGGAAACATCCCGTAATAATTCCTAAATCACACCTTGCCGAACTTCTTGTACTAGATGCACATAAAATAACACTACACGGTGGACCCCAACTTATGATGAATTATGTACAGTCAAGGTACTGGATTATAGGCGTGAAACCGTTGGTGAAAGCCGTGTATAAGAAGTGCGTTACTTGTGCTAAACACGCAGCCGTCACCCAAAACCAACTGATGGGTCAGCTTCCTGCTGCCCGAGTTACTCCCACGAGAGCGTTTAAACGCGCTGGAGTCGACTACGCTGGACCAATCCAAGTTAGAACGAGCAAGGGTCGTGGTTACAAGTCCTACAAGGGGTACATATGTTTATTTATTTGTATGGCAACGCGCGCGATACATTTAGAAGTGGTCACCGATCTGTCGACAGAAAGCTTTCTACAAGCCTTCAAAAGGTTTGTAGCTTAAACATAACAATAATAACATCAATAATTTAATAACATCAGTGACGATACTACGGTGTTGACTCCGGGACATTTCCTAGTAGGAGAGTCTTTGTTAAACGTGCCTGACAGAAATTTCGAAGACCAAAATATTAGTTCGTTGCGTAGATGGCAGTACGGTCAAAGAATGTTGCAAGAGTTTTGGCGTAAATGGTCGCAGGAGTATTTAAATAAATTTTTTAAACGTTACCGATGGTCTAAGCATGTACCTCCGTTAAAAATTAATGATGTTGTTGTCATAAAAGAGGATGGGTTGCCACCTAGCAAATGGTTGTATGGGAGAGTTATCTGTACTCATGAAGGCTCGGATGGGTTTGTAAGGGTCGTAAGCCTTAAAACAAAGTGTGGTGAAATAAAAAGATCCATACATAAATTGTGTAAACTTCCTGTTACAGAATAAGTTAAGCTTAAGGAAAATTGTTATTTAATTTTAATTTTAATTTAGGTGTTGATGTATGAGCCTTTAAATTGTAAAGTCAAACGCTTGGTTTGTCTTTAGCGGGCGGTTTATGTAGAAATTATTTAGTATGTATAGTGTACTTGTAACTTTAGTAATACATTTTGTTACTGATGGCGCCACAAATAGATTAAAGCGTGCATGTAACTTTTTAAATGTTTTTATTCCGCAACCTTGGTTGATTTCTATTGTCAATAAACTTTCACCATATGTTTTTGTGACTTTCATTATACCTGCCTCTGGTATCTGAGCTGTCTTTGTTCACTCTTATAGCTTTGGTTGTTTGGAATGCAGTGTTATGACAAGTCAGTATAGCTAAAATACTACGTACAACCCTAATAAACAATTTATTTGCAATAAATTCTAACAACTTTGTGGTATTGAGCAATGCGGATATAATATAATTTAAAGATAACAGATTTTGATGGATGTAGACGATAAAGCTATTTAACTTAAAAAGTTAAAATAATATTTTTTAAATTTCTTTGTAACCATTTGCGTAAAAACTAAAATAAATGAAAAGAAACTTGTTTGTTTTTCTCAGCTCTTTGAGGCTAGTTTTTAGAAATGCGATACAAAACACTTTTATTGCCAAAAACAATTTTTGATATTGTAGTGGTATGTACCACTGAAGGTGCTCAAGGTGCTCAAAGCACCGAAGGTGCTTCAGTGCTTTGAGCACCTTCAGGGATATGTAATCCCAGCGGGTGACCCCTTTTGGGCCCCGCTAGCGCGGCGTCGTTCTCCAATTGGCCGTCGCTCAGATGAAGGATGTGTGCCGAAAATTTGCACGAGTCATTCAGGGGGTTTTTTTAGTGGGAAGTGCTCATTAGGAGCTAGTCTTAGATGCCTTGTAATGCGCGTGAGAGGTATACGGAAATGAATTTTTTGCCTCCTGCGCAAACAGGGAACAACAAAAAGCAGTCAGAAGTAACTTATAATACTGGCCAGTCAGCTAAGGCTTAACGTAACAAGCTCGCTGTTACAACGACGACAAAACGGCCTTTTGCGCCAGTCATTATGAACAGTTTTTTTGAATTTATGAACTCGTTTTCCTTATAAAATGTTAATTATTATCAGTAAAGATTAAAAACTACAATTTCAAGAAGAAAGAATGTTAGTTTGAGTTAAGAAAGTGAATGTGAGCTGCATAAAATCGTATTCTCAGTCATTTTCAAGCCGTTGTCAATTCGGAGGTTTCAATGAAAACCATGAAAACCAAGACAAGTAATTTCACGCTTGAAAAGAAAGAATTTGCAACTTATGCAGTATTCTCAAAGATAGAATGTCGATAGCTAAAATTTTAATAATTTTAATAAATTTATTGTTTATTCATTGGAACATTCTATATAATATTTTTTTAGAACACTATATCACGTTCATCCACTATGTGATCGGTTAGTCAGTTTGATAATTACAAACTTACGTTTTTTGTATTAAAGGTTAAAAAACAATATTATAAATTATAAATTTAATATGAAACCTTTATTTATATTTTCAAGTTTGGTTTCCAAAGCGTGTTTTTGTGTTTGGATTTATTCTGTTAAAGTCATGTTTGGGTTTAAGTGCACATTTAGTACGATCTTTACAGATCGAAATGTACAAAGGAAACGGCTTTTGTGATTCACTTACGCTTGCAGGCTTGTCACACCTCAGTTTTTGTGCGTTCTGTTTATTGTTTACACAAAAAAACATGTGATTTTTTGGCACTTGTGGTTGATACTCAAAAATATTTTTTCCTAAATGTGTTTTAAATTGCTGTTCACACTTTCACAGACCGTTTTTAACTACGAATAAAAGTCTTTGTACAAGGTTTTGAAACCACCTTAAATTGACATAAAATGCGACGTAAGAATAAAAACTCTCATTAAACCGACGGCCTGAGAAAGGAGCCATTGTTACGTTCCGTCCGCTAAGCCGCGTTCTTTCGATGTGAATAATTTACACACGGAGCTCAGTGTAGGGACATAGCGTAGGAAGATGAGCTGATTTAAGGCTGTCATAAGTATATTATTTTAAATTGATGATAATTGAATGTTTGATAATGTCGTAATCAATAGATTTGTTTTATTTTTAGTAGTAGTTGATAGTGACAATAAAATAAAAAGCATTCGGTTTAAAGTGATTCTTCATCACTTGTTAATTATAAACTATTGTTATTTTATAGATATGTCTTGGGCAGGGGAAAGGTGGCGTACATGGTGGAATATATTAATGAAAAAATCTGTTTGTGTAATACAAAGGCTTTTTATTCCGATTAAGTATTACATAAGTTTTAAAATAATATCCACTACTAAGATAATGCTAAAAGCTAAACGTTCGTTTCCACAAAATATACTAGAATCTACAAATGCACGCCATTGTATTTCACCTTTTTTATGAGTGATTTTACCTTTCACGTTCAGGCTAAGTTTCTTGCCAGTTCTTCTTCACGAAGGTTTTTCCGAACTGGTGGTAGCGACATGCTTTATTTGACGTAAATAAGAACAAATAATTGTCAATGTTGAGAAATAAATATTTCATTTCATTTCATTTCAGGTATAGCATACGTGAAATCAAAAACAAAAATATTGTATTTCATAATTGGTTCAAAACAGAAACATTTTATGAAATTTCAAGAAGACTCGAACAACTTCATCAGCTTTTATATGGTAAACCGAGAGAAAAAATGCTAGCAAAAAAATTAACTCTCGGCACTTGTTCACAAAAATTATTTCATACATGGAAAAAAAGGAAACAATTTGAATACGACATATTTTAGTGATATACCGTACGTACTCTCGTCGTTCGTTATGTAGGGAACGGAAAAAACATTCATGTGTATTCCATGCAACGTGGAAAGGTGTGTAAATGACCGCAATGATATATACAAACATCCAACAGATCTTTGCATGTTTTGCAAAAATGCCAAAATGGCCGTATACAGGTAAGTTAAATACGAAATGCAACTCTGCATTTCGTATTTATCCACATACATTTTAAAAACGCTTCTTCAAATAATTGGGACAACTATCCCTTAACGGTGTTTTGACTTTTTGAAAACATTGGCTTTAAATATGTAGCCAATAAATGATTTACCAAAATATAAATAAACTGATAAAATAAGGTACACCAGCTGACTATTTGCTATTTTTTCTGACATTTTAAGTCTCAGTGTAAAAGAGTTAATAGACTGCCAATGAAGTGTATTAATCACGAACAAGGTTTAGAAGAGTAACGTATTATAATCAATCATAATATTATGTAACTCTTAGATCTTGCAGCAACACAAAACGACTAAACCGTAGGTACCAAATTTGCAATTTGATCCTTTACAAAACAATAACTCTTGACGAAGCGAGTGCAACCTGCAATAAAGGTGCCTAATTCTTGAAAGATCGATAATGTACATATTCATTTTTTATTCGAAATGTTTTAAAAAGGGTACTCTTTAAAACATTTCTTTTTTTGAATAAATAATTTTAAAATGTGTACTGTTTCGAAACATAGAAACACTAGTAACAAATCAATCTGTAGATATAGTTTGTTATGTCTGATACAATCCTCATTCACCAACTGCAAGTTGAAATACACTATGTCACTAAATCTCTGCGCGAGATTGCGGGTCGTCTATGAATTCGTCGTATTTTTTTATTATTAAAGGGTTTTAGACTAGGTGACATTATGGAAAACGTCCCCATTACGCTCGTGAAGAGTCTAGTTATTTTTTAAGACGTATAGTTTTTATGTTTCTTGTGTAACAAACTCTGAGAGTAGTACTTTTTTACTTTTTTCAATAACACTTAACGTATTTTTAATAAACTCTAGCCCATGTATCCAGCCTAACTGTTTTTATAAAAATGTACTTTAATCGAAATATGATATATTTTTAATGCTTGAATTGCATTAACTTCAGTCCATACTGAGCTGGTGCAACAGTCCGTCAGCACTCACAGAATTATTTTAAATGTGTCTTGAGCATTAATTTTAGCAATTTTCTTGACGATTAAAAAATAATCAAAACAGGTTTAAATGAACAAATTAGTTTGGATGATAATACGCAACCTCTAATGGTTATGAAATTCTACGCCTGGTTTTACGGTGTGCTTAAGACTTTCTGGGTACTCACTGCAGTGTTTAGCAAAAAGAGAGATATTTACATATTTTCTAATAAATTATTTTAGAGTATCAGTCTATCTGTGTAGGACTGTATATGCGCCAAGGGAGCTGGTAAGATGTTGTGCTATGCAATTATGTTTAGCAAAACTGTAAGATATATGACTATTATCATCAGAGATGCTAGGGACTTTTCGACGGTGATCAACATTGTGTAAATCGCTTTCACAAATTTACCGTCATTGACGAATCTTCGAGCTCTTTCGTCAAGAAAGTCCAACGCCTCTAGTTGATATAGATTTTAGACTCCATACAGGATCGATAATTGAACCTGAGCTGTGTAGAGGTTAAGGAACTGTTCAGAGCCGTTCTGTACGGACCTACGCGATGATTCCTAGCTTTTTCGAAGCTGTTTGAACCACGGTTCAAAATATTTTCATTCTCGACATAAGTTTTAGTGATAAGCCGTTTTAAGTTAGTTAAACCTTAGGAAAACGTTTTTTATATTGTAAAGCTTTAATGGGTGTGATTTTAATTATTTAAGCCTTGGACCCTACTATTAAATAACAATAAATATATAAATCCCCAGACCTGAACACCAACTGTATTGCCCCAAAAAAGTAAAGCTTGTGAAATGGATGGCCATACAGTGACTGGACTTCCGGCGTATGAAGCGGGGTTACCAACCACTACACTAATCCACTGTTTAAAAATATACATACATATATATATATGTGTGTATGTATATTTTTTAAACACATTAATTAATGTAAAAGATTATATGGTATTTTTTATAAAATTTAAAATATATCATATAATCTTTTACATTAGTTAATGTATTTGTATTGCAAAGGATTACGCAGAATCGATTTTGTGATCCGCAGTAATTAACACGTCGTGATCATTAACCAGCTTAATGACACCACGTTGAAGTGTTTATCTAAAATTGTGTCATTTAAATTCCGAATGTTATTTTGAGGATTGACAGTAAAGTTACAATGACATATTGATATTAGTGATTTTATTTAATAATTAATATTATTTGTTTCAGTAAATATTTGTTTTTTTAATGCAAAGTTGCTGTTTTTGACCTCAGCTTTCGTTTTCCAGATACAAGATTGTAATCGTCCTTACTTTATTATTGATCTCGCTATATAAACCAACAAAGCCTTTGACTTAAATATCACATTTATTGGCTTTGCTATGTTTTTTTCTGTTTCGTTTACATACACCAGATGGTGAACTTATTCAGTGTTTCAATAATTTGTAACTCGTCGATAAATTTTGGCCTATCGCCGTTTGCACGTACTTCTGAAACGAAAACAAAACTAATTTTATCTTTACTTACTCCAAGAAGTATTTCAATGCATTAATTAAACAAAATAATCGTATTGCGTCTGAATTGATGTCGTTTTCTTTTAAAATGTTATGGTAACACCTTGAAATTTAAGAATGTTTTAGATTGTCAATGTTAGTTTTTATGGGTGTACATGTATGAAATGTTGATGAATTAAATTTAAGATATAGGTTCAAATAAAATACAGGGAAATCAATAGTAATAATCGAGTTTTTGTTATAATTAAATAGAAGACCACTAATTAGGCAAGTTAGGCAAAATCACAAAGTCACAGGTTAAATTGAGATGGCGACTGTTGTGTGAGAAGTTACAGCGTAGGTTTAGTGTGGAGTCTTAATGGATCAACGATTCAACGTCCACTGCTAAGTCAGAATGTTTTAGGCAGAATCTCGTGATCTATAAAAACACTGAAATAAATTCTGGCGAGCCTTCCACCAGACTGTCAGACTTCCACCAGACTGTCAGTCTTCCACCAGACTGTCAGCCTTCCACCAGACTGTCAGCCGACCTCGAAGCCCTTCTGGCCGCAAATTTTAATTCTAACGTAAATCCGAATTAAGTCAATTTTATTTTGCAATTTTTAACTTTTTTTTTTAATTATATACTTTTCATTTTGAGCACCTTCAGTGCTATGTAATCCCAGCGGGTGACCCATTCTGGGCCCCGCTGGCGCGGCCTGTTTCTCCAATTGGCCGTCGCTCAGATGAAGGCTGAGTGGCAAAAATGCACGAGCCGACAGGGGGTTTTTAAGTGGGTAGTGCTCATTAAGAGCTAGTCCCGGATGCCTTGTAACGCGCGCGAGAGGCATGCGGAAATGCATTTTTTGCCTCCTGCCCAAACGGGGAACAAAAAAAAAATTCTGGAGAGAACTTCATAAATTACAATGTGCAGTACCATTTTGACACAAGTCGCATATGTATTTTGTATATATTTAATGTACTGTTTTATTTTTACACATTAAATCATGGTTCTAACTTTTTACAGTTAATATATGTTTTTATAAATTAAAACCATGTATCCTAATGTGGTAAAAAACGTTAAAAAATACTTAAAATAAAAATGCAAAAATGGCCCCATTGTGATCATGTCAGGATTTGATGATGGGATCCTGGAGCAAAAGAGGGAACTCTTCAAATATTACAGGCCAACCAAATTTATTTGGGTATGGTTTTATAGTAACTCATACATTTTCATCACTAGTCATTAGAATAATCCCATTCCCAGTACTTTTCTTCCGACTTCGTCATCATATGATACAACGGAAGTTCTCAACGTTAAATAGTAAAGTTACCGGTTCATGAAAAAGCGTACCGTTGTTGATGTCGGTTCAAATCAGCCATACGTAGTACACAATATAAATAAAAATATATTATTTATAAGTAGTTGTTTTAATAGGCGAGAAATATTGAATAGCTTGTACGTGATAATTTCCGAAGATAACAAAATTTTGTTGTTTCATACTTTTTACAGCGTGATTTTTAGGAAGTCGAGTTTTAGTTTCGAATTTATAAACAAATAAAAATTATTTGTAAAAAATTCACTTCCAAAACGTAAAATATTAAATTGCCTGTTATTCGGAGGAGCGCGGGCTGCGACTCCCTTATGGGAAGTATTTTGTCAATGACATTTATCGTAGAATCTACTGTAAAAAATTTTTAGTCTACTTATGAAACAGACTAAGTACAAAAATTAACATGAGTTATAAAAAAAGGTAAAATAGTATTGTTTTGTGTACCAATATTATAAAATATAATATAATAAAAATACTGAAAATGCATTACCAACCGTACGCTTCAGTTTGACTTATCCTTGTTCCAGTAATTGCACTGGCCGTACGTAAGCGTGGTTATGATATCGGTCATGATAGGAAGAACTGCAGCACCACCCCAGCCGAGACCTTGACAAGGACCTCTACTACCACAGAAAACCATCTTTGAGACCTTTTAAGGTAGTCATTCGCAAAATCTAAGCTTTAAACTTTCTAACTGCTATCCACGTTCTAAACTTAACCTCTTGCAAAATCTCACATTCGTAACTACTTCCCTATAAATTATTTCGTGATGAGCGAGTGAGTGACTACCCTTTTACATTTATTATGTTTGTATGAGATATTAAAAAAAATACTAAAATAGGTAGTGAATAAAGGCTATTGTGTAAAAACAATAATAATACAAAACTGATCTAATAGTCAAAATATTTTTTTAAGATTTATTTATTTATTTATATTTATTTTATTTATGTTTTAAAAAAAGGTATTGTTAACCCTGCATGTGAAAGTTAATTTCAATCACCATACAGGATAATGTACGTAGCTTTTCTTAATATGCACCTACCTATTGTGATTATTGAGTAACAATTAATTAGGAATATATTAAACAATTGCAACTCCCTTAAGTACCATCGGCTTACTGGACTTTCTCTCGTCGCGTCGCTTTCAGTCAAAGCACCTTTGAAAGATTTGTGGGATTTTAAACTAGTCTATAAATAATTTAAACTAGTCAGAACGTTTTGAAAGTTCAGCCTGAGTAAAAGCCGTAAGTAATAAATATCCACTTTGGAGCTACATACACATGATGCAAATTTTTTGGAAGGTATTTGAGATCTTGTTACTTACGTGCTACATTCACACGAGTGGGCGACTTTCAGGGGTTAAATATATGCATTCATAACATAGGCATGCCGGAACAGATTTTGTTTTAGTTTAACTGTATTTGATATAAAAATAGATGTTATTGTTTAGATCAAACGTGGTAGCACTAGTTTAAACTGTGCTTTGCGTGAGTGACGTTCTTCTACGGAGAGTATTAACGAGAATATCAGTGCTGTGCGTTTCATTATATAGCCCGACAAGTGAGTGACCTACAAGTGGATCCATGCAACCTTAGTCATCGGTATGTTTCAAGTGCAGAAACCCTTTCATGAGATTTAGGTTATTTGGAAGATTTGTACTCGGTGGACACCTCATAATTTGATCGTAGCTCATAAAATTAAACAAAGGTTTGACGGGGGTGACTCATTTGCCTAATTCAACATAGTTAGGCGACAAACGCTGAACTTACTTTTGTCTAGTCAGTGCGTGTTTCTTTCCTAGGAGGGGCTCACTAAAGTAAAGAAAGGTAGAAGTGTGGGCAAAAAGATTATTTGGAAGGACAAGGGAGCAATTGTTTCAATAGTTACAGCAGTATGTATGCAAATAATCTTGTCCTTTAAAAAGTTCGAAAGAAATAATGAAATTTTAGAGTCGCTTCGCAATGAAAACTAAAACATTGTGTATGTACAAATATTTTGTTTTTAAATTTTGTGGCATAAATATTGCCGAGAACACAAATTCTATAAACATTCCACTCTTAACTATAAAAAAAAAATGGGTTGAAATACAGGAAGTAATATTTTTGAATTTAGTACTTGTTTTGTTACTTACATTGTAATAATGTAAGGTTTGATTTAGTGTTCTTTATTGCAGGAAGAAACATCATCGACTCAAAGTAACGACATAAAATGTTAAATAAGTCATTATTTGGTCTAGTTTTTATATTATTTTGTGCAGTCCTATCAAAGTCAATGAGTTATAAAAATTACCACGCAGTTTTAAAAAAGTGAGTATTTTATTAAGTTGATCTAGAAATTGTATTCATACGTTAATTACAAACAAAAAATTTGGAAATAAAACTAGCTTTTGGTGTTGAAACTTGGAAAATACCTAAAACTTATTCTAATTAACGATATTTTGGCGGGCAATGGACGTAACAAATATAATTTAATGTATCCTTTATGCAATTTATGGCGTTCTATCTATCATAATATCTATATGTTCTTATCCATTGCTGGGCATAAGTTTTCTCTACAATATATCAATTTAACGAACAAGCACTACCATCCATTTCTTTACAGAATGTCTAGTCGTTATTCATGCAAATGTTATAAGTACTTAAGTTACTACGGTAAGAATATTGCTAATAGACCACCTTTTTGGGGACATCGATTCCAACAGGCACTATTAAAAAAAAATTTAAGCTTAATTTGATCCGGAACCGCTTTCATTCTTGTATCTTAGGTTTTTATGCCGCAGGCGCAAGTTAAAGAATATCAACAGTTTTCCAAAAAATATATAATTTAGAGTCGTTAGCCAGTTAGCTATCGATTTAAAGCTGGTGTCGGATGCAATGTGGGATCAAAATGGGATCCTTGATTCAGGTTGATTATTTTGGTCGTTTTGTTTCATTTGTACAATTTTGTATACAATAATTTCCTAAACCTTTTTGAAAGCACTTTGTCTGCGTCAAATAAAACGCTACTGGAATTGGACGCGCACTTCACGCAGCGCGCAACAGTGGCAGTTATGAGCTGTCTTTATCCTCTTTTTCTTACTTGTTGGAACTGTACCTGTGCTGTGATAAAAAAAGCAATTTATTGAATTTATTGGATATTTTCGATAGTTTTATTCATACGAGTGTCTACAGTCTAAACGCTACATATAAGCCATCAGCCTCAGAGTCATAAGCCATTAGTATATCCGGGACCTGGAACAAGGAACTGCTAAACCTCAACTTCTTATTTAGTGAAGGGTTGACTCGGGTTTAAGCTGGGGATGTCGAAACCGCCCATATCAGGACTGATTTAATTTTTGTTGCCTGCATTTAGTAGTTGCAATTATACCGACATTTTATTCTTATACCCTTAAAAGCCTGGAGAATTATAGAGCTTGCTACATGGCTGTACAATGGTCATAGACTATCCACTGAAATTCCTTGAAAACAATTTGTGAATGAAACTTCTGGCAATTTTGCACCCGTAAGGCCACTTTGCCCTATGTACAAAGTTATGTATTCCGTTTGTAGTTCAATGTCATCTTTAGTTCGTTTTCTTACTTTGTTTTTCGTTTTCCTATTCGTAATTTGTAAACGTTCCATAAAATACTTTGCCCTTTTAAACCTTTTAATGTCGAATTTCGTAAAATCCCGTCATAGCAGCTTTTTTCTGTAAGGAGCCCATTAAAAATTTTCTGAATTTAGTTCATTTAGTTTCAGAGTTTTTGTGATGGTTCTGTAAGATTTGTATCAAACAAAGACTTTTTATCTTCCTTTGAAGTGGAAGATTTCAAAATGATTTCTTAGCTACTGTAATTTTTTTTTTGATCTTAGTTACGGTATTAGGGCCGTCTTTATGCCAGGTTTTTAATATATATTTATTTTATTTAAAAGTAAAACAACGAAACAGTAAACTATTAAAAGGCAGAATATAGAAAGAAAACCACGTTTTAAATTTTCAGGGAATTTGAGAGGCATTTAATGAGAAACTTGAGAGTGGATAAAGGAACAGGTTGTATAATACCAAATATAAATCCATTTTCAAAAAACATTACGAATTTCAAGAATGATGGATATAATGTGAATTGCCCAGGACCGGACTGGGTTAAATGCTATGTAAGTTACATATTGTCTTTTCATACGCACCTGAAGTTATACAGGATGACCCAAAATTCAATGTCAAGCTGAAAGGGGACGATAGGATAGATGGTGACGATTATCAAAAAAATCAGAAAAAAATTATATCCCATGTTCTTCAGAAATTATGGACATTAAACAAAAAAAGCAGAATTTCTCAATTTTTTGAGCATTTTTTGGTTATTGTGGTTAATGTTGCTTATTTTTGTTCATTTAAAACGTGTCACCATAACCATAAATAACATACCTTAAATCACAATAAAAAATAATAACACAATTGCGCTAAATTTTCTTAGAAACAACACTTTTTGCGGAACTATGAATTTAACATTTTCAAAATATGCCGACTTTGACAGTGCCTTCTGAAAAAAAATGTACTATAGTGCCTTGGAAAGTGCTATCAAAAGTTGCCGCCTTTAATCAGGATCTCAAAATGGTAAAACACTTGGTGGGATAAACTAAAATAATATGGGTAAATTTCTGATGGTTATTACCCTCTATCCTATCATCCCGCTTCGGCTTGACGTTAATTTTGGTACACCCTGTATATGGGGTTAAGGTTATAACATTAGAATATCTTATTTTTATTGTTATCATGGGCAAGTAAACACTCAGATTACTTCGGCCCATATTAATAAACCTCATAGAGATTGATATTAATTTCTGTAAATCTCTCTTTGGCTCTCAAGATAGTGTGCGCGTAAACTAAGATTGTAACTATAAAATAAAAAAGATAATATAAAAAAGATAGTTTGCAATTAAAGATTTCGCAAATTTTGACTTATTCAGCTTTTAAAATTTCACTATTTGAGCGTATCGTTTTTCAATAAAGCAACTTTATTTTAATAGAAATACCGCGGCCTTCGTGGGTGAAAACACTCTGATATCTAATGATGCAATTGAATAGCAAATTTTTTGCAGCATTCAGAGTGCCGAGTGATACCAGAAATTCTCAAAAACTACACAAATATAACATGTTATTATGGAGAAATCGTACACGACTCTCATTGGTCTTATCATACCTCATCACTTTCGCTGGTAAATGGTTCTGGCGTTTACAATTTGGCTGAAAGCGATCACGTCGCTGTAAAATGTAGTGGAAACTTTAAAAAGTAAGTTTTTTTGCATGCTCATGGCTTGGCTTGCATTTCGCTTAGAATAGCAGTGCTCTTTCTATAACTGCATATTTTGTATTCCCCGCTTAGTTATTTAATCGTGAAAGCGATAGTAAATAAACTCACTGCCACATATAAAATATAAAATAAAGTGATTTGGGTTTAAAGAGCTAAGATAATTTGATGTAATTTATTTGTGTTATAAATAACGAACAGATTGCAGATCAACTGCTGATTTGATCAGCAGATAGAATTTGTGGGACCTTAGAAAGAAAATAAGTTGTTAATTTTTTTTTTGTCGTATCCCAGGTCTTGCTAGGGCCTATTGTGTCAGACCCTTTGTTTCTTTCAAGTCCAAGTCAATTTGTTTATCTATAACAATAATAATAAATAATAATAAATCCCCAGACAAACACACCAACTGTATGGCCCCAAAGTAAGCAGAGCTTGTGTTTTGGATGGCCATACAGCGAACTGGGGGGAACCCAGAATAAACATACATACATAAATATTAACAACCATGACCCGAGAACAAACATCTGTGTTCATCACACAAATGAATGCCCCGGCCAGGGCTCGGACCTGGGACCTTCGGCGTATGAGACAAGGCTACTTACCACTACACCACTCGGTCGTCGAATGAATTTATGCTGTTATAAAAAGGTTCCTAATATTTCGCATTCAACCACAGAATAGTGAAACATCGCATCGTGGCAACCGAGTTATTTCTAAAATGTTATGTAAGTATGTGCAAGATGTACTTCAAATTCCGACCCATAGACACTTGGGACATTTTTATTAGCTCTATTAATAATCAAAACACAACTGATCTGTGGGGTGTATCTGTTAAAATGCTGTCTTATATTATAGATGCAATAGCTCCTTGCCATGTGACAATATTTTACAACAATGCAATTGTATTTCTGGTAGTGAGTGTCATGATTTCATGAAGCACAGTTATTCCTTCATTTAGATTGAGTAGCAATACGGTAGGATTACCGTATTTTTGTCAAGTATTATTCAATGTTCATTAATTATTCGAGAACAACTGAATGAATGAATAAATTATTACAAAATTTTGTTTGGAAGTTCTTTATCATTGATTATGTTACAAACGTCCGAATATATATGCAAACTTTTTGTGAATGTGAAAGGAAAGGTAGAACTTACCTGTACCAATTTTCTCGGTTTGAGTGAAGCAAAAAAAAAAAATTATGCAAATTTTTCAGTAGTTGGAATCAATACCAGTATCTCTTTCAGTAAAACCGAATCATGGTTAGGCCTTGCGGTCGGCATTCGTCCTATAGAACAGCCCACCTCAACAAACAAACTGGAGAACAGTTTGAACGTCGTAATTTTTGCTCTTGAAGATTTGTCCAAAAACGGATTCATCCGTTATTTTCCGGAGAGTTACAAATTTATGAAAAATGAAATCGGAATGACTATTTTAAATAGGTAAGCCCCTTCAAATCTGTTTTTTTAAGTAATTTTAGTTCTATCGATAGACAGTTTTACATCTACAAGTTTGCCAGTCGGTCGGTATTCATTTGCAATATTCTCAAAAAAGATTGCATGTTATCTAACAGGCTTTTCGCATGTATTCATATTTTAGGTTTGTTAGGGTATAAACCATATGTAACCTAATTTCATCTGAACTTTATGATTTATAACTATCAACTTTTTGTAAAAACCTTTCCTTTTTTTCTCAGAATTAAATATTAGTATATGTATGTCGAGATCTTTGTTTTCAATTCATTATTGCATAGCACATAATTAGGAGGTATTTTTGGTACTACTAAACCAGCCTATAAAATTGACATCCTTCATTATTTTAAACCCAGTAATTTTTTTCTCAGTTATAACGTAGTGGGCGACGGAACTTCCGCTGCATTTTTTCCCTTGTTAACGGGCCAGCCTGAGATGAATTTTCTTAATTCAAGAAGCTCAGTTATAAAATCTGATCAAACAATTTTTCACAAAGTGGGACAACTTGGGTAAGAATTAGTTTTCTTTTAACATTTAATGTTACTTAACAAGTTCATAAAGGGTAAAGTGCCGCAAAGAAAGTAAAAAGCGTCATGTTTTGTTGTTAGTTGGAACACGTTTCCTGTTCAAATATAATAGAATAATAAAAAAATATGGGATAAGGTAAATTCAGGTATACCTGAGGTATTTGTAAAATCTTAAGGTTTGGGTCTTTTAAATAAGAAATTAGTTAAAACTACACAATTTTTCAACCTTTTCTCAATTTTTTGAGAAAAGGTCTCTGGTAGAATGACATAAAAAAAGTTTAAAAAAGTAAAATACCAATAAAGCTATTGCCGAGGCATGATAGACTTATTGCAGCTATTACCGCGAATCTGTGAAATAATAAGTAGACATTTTGGTTTACTACATAATTTGCAATTATGTTTGCAAAACACACAATAATGTTACATCAAAACACCTATGTAGTAACTCATTGTAATAAGATTCTGTTATTGTCAAGGTGGAACTAGAGTCCATCCCCCTTTATTCGGGAGGTAGAGTCATGTTTTGTTTGACGTCAATAAGAACAAGTAATTGTCAATGTTTAGAAATAAATATTTGAATTTGAATTTTATTAGTATTTTGCAATAAGCATTTATAAAGTTGAAACAAAAAGTGTGCACTTGCAGCATTACCGTGTGTCTTGTTTACAAAAAAAACTCTGGTAAAAAAAGATAAAAGGCATAAATAGCTTTCTGAATTTTTGTAAACCATTTCCAGAAAACTCAAAACTTATATTAAAATGCTTTTCTCAATCTAGATTAGCAGCTAAATAGCTTCCTATTGAAGGTATTACCGAGTGATATTTTTTATAACCATCGCTAAAAGTTTCGTACCTAAAAGTTTAAATAACCTAATTCAGAGTCTTTAAATTTTAAGAATTTTAAGAATAGACAAAAAAGTTTTTATCGTATATATATTTTGAAGTACTTAGCTTTGAGTTTAACCAATTTTAAGGTATTTGTAATTAAGTGTTTCGTACAAAGTAACTTCGGTTAAAAAGGTTGGTTGGAGTCCTGGTTGGGGCATTTATTTGTGTGTCGGACACAGATTTTTGTTATATATGACTATGAAACTAATTATTTGGCATGCGCTGCAAAAATTGCTTATGATAAATTAAACAATATATGTTCATAGTATTAATATTAAAAAAAGAAAAATATGCCTCCAAAAGCTCAAAAAGCTTATTTTCGAGTATAATCTCTGAAATCTGTGAAACAAAAGTAAATTTTTTATTTTATTTTACGTTAACCAATACCTTACTAACTAGAATGTATTCGCACGTAAAATCAGAAAGAAAACTCGTCATATGCCCAATAAACACTGTAAGCGTTTATATTAATTGAAATATCTTTCTATCTTTCAAACATTACGTTATTATAATATGTCTTATGTAATTCTAGCGCAGCGAGTAGTGCAAAGCTATTTCAAAATGTCAATATTTACATATTTTTTCCAAACATAGCTTTTGCCCTTCAGAAACCCGGCACTAGCCGAAGACGCAGAGTCGTATTAGAAATAATAAATATTATGTTTTATCATAATACACTCACAGATACCAAACAGCATACTTTGAGGACAAGCCATGGGGGAAGTTCAAGGGTCCACCTGCGGACCACTACATGAGGCCTTTCTTCCTCGAAAACGCCAAAGTCATGGAAAGGGCCAAGTATGGACAAATGTGTGTGGGAGACACGCTGAGATTCAAGCTCATGGTCAATATCACGCAGCAGGTACCTATAATAATAATATGTGAATAACTAAGTAGAATAGAATAGAATATCATTTATTTGCAACCAAAACACAAGTACAGGAAGTCTTATAGACAACTCCCTTAATTGTTCGATAATTGATGTTACGATGTTACGAATCGATATTACGGCCCTTATGGATAGGACAAAGTAATTGGATCGCAACAGACAAAAGTTGTTTCTTTTACATCCTAGACAAATAAACATACTTTTTTATGTAATAGTTTCTATCTGTTTATTAAAATATCATGAAAAATAAACAGGATCTACGATATTTTTTCCTAAGAGTATCTTAATAAAAGATGATTTTGTGTGCAAAATATTTCCGAGACAAAGAATAAAGTTAATATTTTATATCATTCTTAGAATAAGCTATGCGAAACAAAAATCAATGGGTCGGTTGCCATAAACGCGTGCTTGAATAAAAAATTATAAATTTATAATTCCTTAGCCATTATAGATAATAAATTTTTGCCAAAAGCCTCCACGTCACTTAGTATTTTGGGACTTTGAACTACTTTTACCAGGTCGTCAGCTCGTCTAGTGCAATAGTCGGTCTGGTGGCCACTGAACACGTTTCTGCTATTATGCGTTCAGCGTGCTGTATGTCCTGTTCATTGCGTTATCCGTTTTGTAAAACTTCAGGCTATATCTTATTTTTATTAATATTATTATATTGCTAAAGTGATTATTTTACTTTACAATTATTAGGAGTGCTAATAAGTCAATGATTCATAACAATAACAACCAAGGTGCCTTAGACTAATTACGAGCTCCCACATATAACAACATTTTTGCTAATGTAAAGAAAACACACCCTTACATAAACATTGAAAAGGGCTGTAAAATTCTATACTGTATACTATATCCCTCAGGAAGCAATGTTGTTGAGAGTAAAAACTTTTTAGTTTAAAAAAGATTCTACAAAAAAAAGTTTATTGAAATTTTTTTTTCTAAATATTATAAATTTGTGTTGCCATATATTATTTCTGCTGACTATCTATAGCAACGCTTTGGCATGTATAATTTGTTTCCAAACTTTGTTTTATTTCTAGTCATGTAAATGTAGAACTTTTTCTGTAACTGAAACAGTTTCAAGTTATATTTCACAAACGTTTAGTAAAATATCAAAGGTTTTAAAAGATGGCTTGTGTTTGAATTAAAATTGAGTTTGAAATGCGCGTATACATTCTTTTTTTATTTATGAAAGCTCTTTGGGTATTTCGAGTATCCCCAGAGAGGCAGGCCATATCTTAACAAACATAGCCGTAATATGCTAATATTCCTGTTTCTTTGCTAGAGTTTTGTGAAAGTCGTCTGAAAATATAAACAAACTATCAATTTTTCCGCTTACTTTTTTAAAATGTGATCTCTGGTCACACTGTTCATGAACTGTAAAGCATGTATGTTTGGGACATTTATTTTTATGTAATTGTCATTGTCATCATTTTATGATGTAAATTCTGACTAAAAGATTCTTAAGTAAGTAGTTATTCTGATGTTCTCCAATGAAACTTGTGAAGTTTATTGCACGTTATTTTTCCCAAATTTTAAGACATCACTGGCATACACGTTACTGGCCCATAGTCGTCTTAAAATACTGTGCTTGCCTTTTTGTACAAGGGTTTGTTTCTTTCAAATACATTAAGAAGCTGTTACCAATGACTGTGAACTTCAGCCCCAATATATTGTGTCCTTTATTTTAAGTGTTGTAACACTGCTACTATGTGGGTCCGGAAAGGTATTTTTATTATATTTTAACTTAGGTAATAAACTGTATTTATGAAAATAACATAAAATTTTATACTGTTTGGTTAAGTTTGAAGGTACTTTTTAAACTTTGCCATAGTCTGCAAACGAGCACACTACTCACCTAACACGTTGATTTTAATGATTAATTATATTGTTATATATCATGTCTGATTAATAATGAATTGCCGACCATAGGCATTAGTTGGATTTGCCTTTGAATGGAAATCCTTCCCTCTGAATGGAACACAACCACCGTAGTGTAGTACCACCCCAGCTGAGATCTTTGTATTAAGATACTCTACTATCATTAAAGTGAATAGTTAGGTGAGGTAACCTTCACACAATAGCATGGTCACTTTTTAAACACATTTATGCATTTTAGACGCTTTTACTCTATTTATAAACTAAAAATATATTAGGGCTCGAAGTCTACTATGACAGGTGATTGCAAGATTTGTAACTGAAATTGCTAGACTATATATTATAGATCACCTACTTGTTTGTTTTCTTTTTATGTGGGTTCCATAAAACCTAAAACTACTGGATTGATTGAAAAACATATTCGCCATAAGAAAGTAGCGTTGAATAAGTAAATGTTAATTGTAGTTTTGAACCCGATTCAGGTGCCATGCTTGTGCAGCGCGCAAGCGCTAATACTCAATAACACTGAAATTACAGCTTCTTCAACTGCCTGGAAAAATATTCGGAGTTACTTACGTATCAAAAAGAACACATGATAACAACTATGGCACCAGTGCTGACACAGAATTAGTGAAGCTGATGAAGTCCTTAAACAGAAATGGTAGAATGGATGACACCATGTTCATAGTCATGTCGGACCATGGACCTAGGTGAGAAATTCTTTGGTAATATATACACTCGACAGCCTCTTATCCCACATTCGCTACTCAACTACATTATTTCTTGGAGTTCATTTGCTTAATGTGATGTATTAATATAATATAACCTTAATATAATAGGTTTTTACCTATGAAACTGCCGTTTTGCCGTACTGGCCATTTCAAATAAAAATATTTCTTTTTTGACTGATAATTCTAATTTCAAATTAATTTTATTTGACAAACATGGAATTCTTTTTCTAAAATCGTCATTTGTTTAATAGTTAGTGTTTTGTTTTCAACGCATTCGAACATTTTTCGTCATCATGGATAAGTTAAAAATTCGAGTAATTATGGAGTATGAGTACCGTCGTGGCAGCAAAGCGGCACAAGCGGCACGCAACATCAACGACGTTTACGGAGCGAACACTACAAACGAACGCACCACCCGTTATTGGTTTACCCGCTTCCGTTCTGGAAATTTTGACCTGAAAAATGAACCCCGTGGTCGTCCGAAAGCTTTGGTCGACAATGACGAATTAAAGGCAATTGTGGAAGCTGATGAAACTCAATCCACGGCTGAATTAGCAGCAGCTTTCGACGTTAGCATCAAAACAATATTGGTCCATTTGCGTCTAATTGGCAAGGTAAAAAAGCTTGACAAATGGGTACCCCACGAACTCAATGACCGCCAGCGCGAAGTACGCTTGGAGACGTGCCTTGCACTGCTCAGCAGGCATACAAATGAAGGAATTCTGAACCGCATTGTTACTTGTGACGAGAAATGGATCCTGTTTGACAATCGTAAGCGCTCAGCAAGTTGGTTGGATCCTGGTTCAGCATCCAAACAATGCCCTAAACGAAAACTTACCCCTAGAAAAGTGATGGTCACTGTTTGGTGGTCTAACGCGGGTGTTTTTCATCACAGCTTCTTGCCAAACGGGACAAGCATTACTGCAGATGTGTACTGTGAAGAACTGAACACAATGATGGAGAAGCTCGCACGTCTCCAACCAGCTTTGGTCAATCGTTCGGCTCCACTGCTCCTGCACGACAACGCGCGACCTCATACTGCACAGTAGACGGAAGTAAACGGACGGTTGGAAGTTCTCCGTCATCCGCCGTACTCACCAGACCTTGCGCCTACCTACTCCTACATTTTCCAGAATTTGGATAACTTCTTGGCGGGAAAAAAATTCAATACCCGAGAGGCAGTACAAAATGCCTTTGAAGAATTTGTTGCCTCCCGTTCAGCTGATTTCTTCAAGAAAGGCATCAATAAGCTACCAATGCGTTGGCAAAGATGCATTGATTGCATGGGTGATTATTTTGATTAATAGAAATAAAAAATATATAAAAAAATTACGCTTCATTTATTTCGTGAAAAACGGCAATTTCATAGGTAAAGACCTAATATATATTATTCAAGGTTATATTCTATCCATACGCAATTCTTCAGATGCGTGCAGAGTTTTTTGCATGAATGAGTAACGCAAACTTGCACATTTATAATATAGTAGGATGTCATTTCATCAATGCAAGAAAACGTTTTCAAATTGGTTAAAAGAGCTAATAAATTCTGATTAAATATTTATTGAACTTAGATGGTGGAGAGTTTTAACTTTGTGAATTTCGATAACATACACCCAAAATATTTAAAAAAAACGTGTCGACACACATTCCCTGTTTAACGGTCGAGTTTCGGTTATCAAAATCCTCTGTTTTAGCAGTCAATTTTTTAAATTCAATTACAAATTATACAAGTAAGGTTGGAATGTACCAATTGCATTTTCTAAATCACTGTGGACAGTTTATTTAAGTTTCAATTTTATATGAAACTGTGCATCTTGTTTTTATCTGTTTTATCGAAGGTTTTTAGTTTAAAAACGAATCGTGATTGAGATGGGCAAGGTGTTTCTGCCCGGCAGGAAAAATGGAAAGTTTCCAAGCATTTTGGGAATAAATCTCATTTTTACAAATAAATGCCCGATCACAGGGCAATAAAATATTGACTATTATAACAGTTTGTAGTCAATTAATGAGATTAAAACCTCGTTTATGTGAATGAACTGCGTAGCACAGTAGTAGAGCTTAAATAAAAATAAAGTAAACACTAAGAGAAATAACAAAAAACAAAAAGGTTTCAGCGCCACCTTTGCCGTGCGCCTGATTGGTCGACGTTATGTTAAACTCTAAGATAAGAGCAGGTAGTCCATTTATTTGTAAATTGTAAAGATGGTAAAAAGAAAAAAATACACTGTTTAAACTAGTTTGTCAGAATAACACACATGTGTGCCGAACAAGGACTGTTCCATGGATTAAAATTAGTCAAAGGCTTAAGAAATACAACAAACATGTTTGTTGTATTTCTTCATTTCTCAATTCCAAACGAATATCGTCTGTAAAAAAATATTTCGTAAAAAAAAATTGATGCCCAGATAAATGCCCAAGGGAAGGAATTTACAGGCACTTATTGGGAATATTCCCAACTTGCCTTATATGCCTGGGCATTTGCCCATCTTTAATCATGATCATGATGGGCACAAAAGTTACGCATCGTTTATGAAAATGTTAAAATCTTAAAAAACGAACGAACCATCGTTAATAAACCTTTTTGTTTACCGTTCTGTAAGTTTGTAAATGGCTATTGTATTTCGACTGGGATTTCTTTGTGGCTGTGCAATTAGTTTAAGCTAAAAATTCACTTTTCTTATGAGCGTGAAAACTTCTCAATTTAGCGTAAAGTATCAATAGATATGTGGTATAATTTAAATAATTTCCACCTATTACACATATTATATTTTTATATAGTTTTTTTTTTCCAGCCTAAAATCAGAAATAGGACACACCGTGCTAGGAAAGATGGAAGAGCGATTACCGCTAATGGCGTTTTATCTACCCAAAAATCTACTTATAAAACGTCCCAAAGCATCAAAGAATTTGAAAAACAATGCTGACGTTTTAGCAACTCCACACGATGTGTATGCTACAGGTATAGTATAGTATAGTATAGTATAGTATAGTATAGTATAGTATAGTATAGTATAGTATAGTATAGTATAGTATAGTATAGTATAGTATAGTATAGTATAGTATAGTATAGTATAGTATAGTATAGTATAGTATAGTATAGTATAGTATAGTATAGTATAGTATAGTATAGTATAGTATAGTATAGTATAGTATAGTATAGTATAGTATAGTATAGTATAGTATAGTATAGTATAGTATAGTATAGTATAGTATAGTATAGTATAGTATAGTATAGTATAGTATAGTATATTTCTTTGATTATATTATTTACAATTTGAATTTTTTGTTACAAACAGAACTACATGCATATAAAGTGAAATAGATTTAAGCTTCTGAGTTTAATAACAAATTAGCTTATAAGGGAATAGTGCTTAGCTGGAAGCTTACTCATGATACAGGGTGGGACTTTGCAATGCCATCTGGAGAAAAAGTATAGGTACTGGAGATAGCATATTTTACTTAAAAAAACATTTCTTTATTTAAAAGTAAAAAAGCTGCTTTCATAGACTATTAAAATCGCCAAAATTAACATTAATTATTGTTATGAATGATAAAGATCAAACCTCTGTAACAAAGTTGATAAATTGAATGAACGGAATACCATGAGACCTTACATTATTGGAATCAAAAGAAATACTAATAGGAAACAAATAAACTTACTGGACTCTGTTGATGGATGCCATTAAAATAAAAGGTGTTAATTTTCCGAACTAAGCTGGTTGAGTTCCGGGCCTGGCAAACTAATTTTTAAATAACATTGAATTAAGTTTTTCTTAAAAACTCTGGGGGTTGTGTCTGAGCTATATTTCTCATTCCTTATTGTTATCAATTGTAAAAAAAATCCAATAATGTACTATATACAAAAACATGTGTACGAATATAGTAATATTCATTGTATTACAAATGTGCATAAAGTTATGACCAAAAGACCACATAGATACCCATCAACCTTTTGTATAGAGACTCGCATTTGTTAAAATTTCAAAAACCAATTCTTTCCTCACCGCACCACGAGAAGTTCTTACATAAGGTTAAAACATATTTAACTCTCCCAAACATTAACTCCAGTTTCATTAACAGGTTCCATAGATATGCTAGCTAATTACAGTAGCTAAATATATAGCTATGCTTATTTATCTATAAAAATTTTCCCAAATTTGCAACTTAACTTGTTAAAGACACAAAAAAAATTTATTTAACAATTATTCTCGTTCAACACGATTTCGATTCAAACAGAATCAATCATCTATTCAGGACTACACGCATTAAAAAATATCTTCAAGACTTAAAAATATCACCATTAAAAATATGCATGCAATAGTGAAAGTTTAAAAGACAATGTTCTTATTTCTGTTATGTTATCATTTCTGCAAGCTTATCGTCTGTTTCCTGTGCCCGGGCGACTTCGTCGAAATCTAAAACGGTCGGACAAACAATGGTCTCTATAACTCGGGACAATGCGTCAGCAACTGCATTTTCGTTACCTTTGACGTATTGTATATCGCTCGTAAATTCGCTTATATACAATAGTTGTCGTGCTCGCCTGGGCGTCTCTTTATTATCTGAACCTATTTTAGAAAAAACGTGTGTTAATGGCTTATGATCTGTCATTATGGTGAGCTGCCGGCCTTCTACCATGCTGCGAAAATGTACTATGGCCAAGTATACTGCCAATAGCTCTCTGTCGTACGTGCTATATTTCTTTTGAGCCTCCGACAATCTTTTGGAAAAATACCCCAGCGGCTTCCAGACTCCTTTAACCTTATGTTGGAGGACTGCGCCGACGCACGAGTTTGACGCGTCACACATTAAATACAGCGCACCTTCGTCTCCCGGATGTGACAAAGTCACCGCGTTTTCTAAAGCTAACTTACATTGCTCGAAGGCGGCTATCGACTTATCCGTCCATTTAATCTTTGATTTATCCTTCTTTTTGGCGCCATGCAGGAAGTTGTTCAAGTCGGCCTGATGATCTGCCGCACGCTCTAAGTGATTCCTGTAAAAGTTAACCATACCTAAAAAACGGCGGAGCTGCTCGATTGTTTCAGGTCTGGGGAATTCTTTGATAGCTTCCACCTTGCTCTTCATGGGTTTGACACCTTCCGCGCTCACTTCGTAACCTAAAAACTCTATATTATACTTACCGAGACTACACTTCGCCAGATTAATGGTTATGCCGAACTCTTGAAATCTGGCAAAGACCTGTTTAAGGTGCTCTCTATGTACGTCATGATTCGTACTAGCTACGATGACGTCATCAATGTAGGAAAATAAATTAGAGCTCTCACGCACTTTGTTATTTGTACTCTTACCCTCATCCCCAAGGGTGCAGGTTTCGATTCCCTGCAGCACGCTATTATTCATGAATCTCTGGAACGTTTGGGCCGCATTCCGCAAGCCGAATGTCATTCTTGGAAATTCGAAAAGACCAAACGGCGTTATAATGGCGGTTTTCTCTACGTCTTCCGGTGCAATGCTAATATTATGGAACGCTCTGTTAATATCTAACCGGGAAAAAACACACTTACCTGCCAATCCATATGTGAAGTCCTGAATTCTCGGAATCGGGTAGCGGTCTGGCTTCGTGATCGCGTTGAGTGCACGATAGTCTCCGCAAGGCCTGATCTGGCCGTCCTTCTTTGGTACTACATGCAACGGGCTTGCCCATGGACTCTTTGATGGCCTGCAAATACCTAATTCTTGCATTAACCTAAACTCGTCCCTAGCGATTTTATATCTTTGCGGCGGTAATGGTCTTACTTTAGCAAAAACCGGGGGGCCAGTAGTCTCTATATAATGTACGATACCGTGTTTACTGGGCTCCTTAAAAGAAATTGGTTTCGTTATTTCTGAGTATTGTTCTAGAAGCTCGCGATATGGGTTGTCATTTTGAATACTCGTTATCGCGGGCTCGTTATACAAAACTAATATACCTTGCGTATCTAATTTAGTGCGGCCGTCCAACAACCGTCTATTGTATAAATCAACTACTAATTCGTGTGCCTTTAAAAAGTCTGCCCCAATTATGGGTTGTTTTACGTCAGCTATAATAAAATTCCATCTAAAACTACGGCGTAAACCAAGATTAATTTCTAACGATATTACACCATAAGTTTTTATTTCCGTATTGTTCGCAGCATACAGTTTATACGGGCATTCGCTTGCCTTTCTTTTGTCCGGCACTTTATTCACTGGAATCACTGACACGTTAGCCCCGGTATCGACCAGGTACACTAAGCCGGTTTTCTGTTCTCGTACGCATAAGCGGTGATTGCCCGCAGCACAGTCGCTCACCGTCGCTGACTGTACTGCAACTAGTTTTCCGAATCCAACCGCGCTGACTGTCCATTCACCCAGCCACAGGGTTGTTCGCATTGCGTTGCCTTTTCTCTGAACCGGAAATGATGACGACACAGCCATGCTCGGTTCCCTGCTTCCCGATGTCGTGACGCTGTCCTGCTCCTGGGTCGCGATCTCCACCGACCTCCGTCATAGCTTCTGTCCTGCGGTCGTCCGTAGCTCCTGCCTCGCGACCGGATCTCTTCGATCTCCCCGCGGAGTTCCTTTAGCTCCAGGGACATGTTGCGCATGTATTTGATCATTTCCGACTCCATGTCGGTAGCTGCAGGCGCAATGCTGGAAGCTGCTACCGCTGCTACCTGACCGTTGCCTAAATTCTCCAGGATCTTGTCTGCCATGGGTGCCAGGCTGTCCAAACCCACGTTTCCACTCACTGTGAGTACCGCTCTAACGCTGGGCGGCAGGTGACTTAGCCATAATTTTCTTAGGGGCTCCTCCGTTATGCCGCAGTTGTTTGCCAAATCAGCCATTTTTCTTAACAATTGTGATGGCTTTTGCGTGCCCAGGTCCATGTCATTCACTAACCTTTGAAATTGTGATTCTGCACTTTCTTCAAACACTGTTAGCAGGCGCTCCTTAATTGTCTCGTATTTCTCGGTTGCCGGCGGAGATTGCACTATGTCGCTAACTTGCCGCAACGCTTCTTTACTTAACTTTGACAAAACTAGGTCAAATTTGACGCTGTCGCCTTGTTTTTGTGGTGCCATTATGGATTCGAACCGGCAAAACCACATCCTGGGCATATCTGGCCAAAATTCCGGGGTTCGCATTTGAACCGTGACCATTGAAACGTCTCCATTATTTTCCGCCGCCGTCGGTTCGGCCTTGGGCACCGGGTTTTTAGCCCCACTAACACCTGGCGTCGATAACATTTTAATATTCACTTTATATTTCTTAATAAACAATATTCACTCTCGCTAGGTTCGCGCGTCACCGTGAGTCGTCTTCTTGATCACGTCGGGGTCACCAATTTGGAGGTGGTGACGCAATAAAACCAGAAACCTTTTAAATTCACTCAGTCTATTATTTTCAAACACTTAAACGTAGTTACATAAGTCAGTATAATAAGTCCTTATCTTATGTAATACAAGTTGACCTAGCGAGGCGGTGTTGCGCAGACGACTAACTGCCTAGAACACGCGGCAGTCCAGTCTGGGGTTTTGCTGACTTTGCTAACAATGTATAGCCGCTACATATTTTTATTTATTTATCAATTTCTCAAAATGTTTTTTCACTACAAATATACTTATATTTTTATCGCCATTAGACACAACCATTTAAACAGATTTTTATTATATATCTATGTAATTTAGTATAATAAAATACCATACTTTTTATAATTACTATTTTCGTAATCTTGATCTCAATAAAGATGTTATTATAAATTAAAATTTGATACAGGCACCATAAACTTAGTTTGGGAACCATTTAAACTTTAAAGCAATGTAAAAAATTAATGTGTACTCAATAATTATAACAGAAATAATTTGTAATTTTACGAAACGATAAAACATTTAAAAAAATCGTGACAGCGGCGCATCACTAATTGACGCTGTCGTGCGCAAAAATGTACGGGAAAAAAGCTTTGTGCCGCTCAAGTTTTGGCACCATGAGCCATTGTGCCAACCTACCGACTGCTGATAACCAAATACCTATGTGTAATAACTGCTTCGAGCAAGCCTTCTTGCTTAACATGTACTGGCGGACCTAACGGATAGCACCTGTTAGACCCGGGCCATATAGATCACAGTGAACAAGAACTTATATTTATATTAAACGAGTGGAGACATCAAATGTCAGTTATGAAATATCATCAGCAAAATGAGTTTGGAGAAAGTAAATAAAGGTAAAAGTACCCAACAAAAAATTAAAAGCAACTGCTAGGGTGAAGAGCCAGTTCACCAGGCTAAAAAGTAGTCACGGATAAAATGGGTACAATCCTTATTAAGTATTCCTCAGATAAAATCTTCTTCAGAAGACTGTACAGAGTTATCGTTCACCAAAGGATAGGTTATCAAAATAAAAGAGAAATATCTGGAATTTGAAATCAAAAACAAAAAATTGTTTTAAGAATTCGTCGTGTTCATAAAACTGTTGTTTTAATAAGACAATAGTTCACATAAGTTAAAATGCAAGTTTAGTAACATTATAATAATTTTGAAAAAAATTGAGGAATTCGTTAAAAAAGTAAAGTTTTATATATCAAGTTCAAAAAATGTTGTATTAAAACAAAATATTTCTAATAAAAATCTCTCAATATGCTCTAAAAATGTATCTTATCTTGAAATAATATGGTATATACGTATTTTAGTTATGGATGCCTTGGGTTTAAGGCACCTCTGGAATCCATATAAAATACCAGGAGCTGATCTAAAACGAGGGTTGTCGCTATTGGAACCCGTAAGTATATTAGTACTTGGTACATGTATTCTTATTTAAATCGTCAGTTATGAAAAGTTTTATCAGCATGATGCAATCATCTTTGTGTGAAATTAAATATGCTAATTAGCATTATATCATTCAGTTCTTTCATGGTCCTAAATTACACTGTTTATTTAAAAATGTGTTATTTCAAATTATTATTTTTGCAGCATGAAAGGAAGTCATTGTTGCTAACCCCGTGGTTTCATTTTTTTTATCCCCAGACAAACACACCCACTATATGGCCCCAAAGTAAGCAGAGCTTATGTTATGGATGACCATACAGCGAACTGGAGGGGAACCCAGAATAAACAAATTTATATAAATACAAACGAACATGACCCGAGAACAAACATCTGTGTTCATCACACAAATGAATGCCCCGGCCAGGACTCGAACCTGGGACCTTCGGCGTATGAGGCAAGGCTACTTACCACTACGCCAATTGGTCGTTATATTAAATCTTGGTTAGGGTTTTTAAAGGGTGTGTTTATTCATATCATTGGCAAATCAGCACACGCTTCGCCTGATGGAAACTGGCATCCATTAATTATAATGAAAATTAAAGGACTGCGACTTAACACAATATCGTAATAAAATATAATATTTTACCACTTAATGGAAATTTTGTCCAGAGAAGTTTGGTCTTGGTGCTTTCAAAATTAAAGTTAACAGGTTCATTAAATTATCGTCTTGCAAAGCTTGGTCAATAAAAAAAAAGTGTGCTTTAAAAATTTATTGCAAATTAATAAGATCTCGCTATTAAAAAGTCATTTTAACTTTTTTGATAATTTCTTATTTTAATAAGGGACTGAGTTAATAAAAAAAGATTTCCGAATTGATGCGAGAATGCATTTTATTACGAGGGTAGATTGAAAAGTTCGCGGCCTAACATAGATAGCGTTGTCATATTATTATAAAACTCCCTCATATCAAATCAAATCATATCAAAAAACCCTCATATGAAACCTAGACTCTTTGTCAGTCTGTGTGCAATTTTTCTCTGAGATACATGCGTAATTATTTATTTTATTGAACATTAAGTGAGAGTAAGTTTCATTAATTTTGAAAATGCATAGTTTAGAGCACCGTGCCGTGATAAAATACCTCCACAAGAAACACTTAACTCCAAAGCAGATTCATGAAGATATGATGGCTACTTGAGGAACATCTGCTCCGTCGTATACAATGATAAAAAAGTGGATAGCTGAATTTAAACGTGGACAAGAGAGAATCAAAGATGACCCCCGCTCTGGACGGCCTTCTACAGCTATGACTTCGGAAAACATCGAAAAAATATGTGATCTCATTGAAGGCAGATTGAAGGTATCTGAGATAGCTGAAGCTCTAGGGTTCGTGATTTACGTACACAAAATATGATCTTTAACGAATTAGGGTTCCACAAGGTGTCTGCAAGATGGGTTCCGCGGCTCCTTTCAGTTGAACAGAAACGAACTCGGCTCAGGATTTTAGAGAGAGTTTAGAGCTTTTTCAAGCTGATCCAAACGAATTTTTGGCAAGGTTGCTTACTATGGACGAAACATAAGTTCATCACTATACTCTGGATTCGCCAAACAACAATCCAAACAATGGAAGAGACCCAGATCTCTGACCCCCAAGAAAGCCAAGGTGTGTTTTTCAGTAAACAAGGTAATGGCATCGGTTGTCTGGGTTTTTAAGGTTGCCATCTTGGTTGATTACTTAAAAGGAGGTCAAACTATAAATTCAGCATATTGCACACTATTACGTCGTTAACGCCAAGAAATAAATTCCAAAAGACTAGGATTGATTACCAAGAAAGTTTTGTTTCATCAGGACAATGCTCGTGTTCACGCATCTGCAGAATCGATGGCTCAAATAGTGAATTGTGGGATCGAATTACTTCCTCATCCCCCTTATTCACCTGACCTGGCACCTTCTGACTTCCACCTATTTCCAAAACTAAAAAAACACTTAAGTGGAATGAAATTTTCTACCAATGAGGAGGTCAAAGTGGCCGTAGATGCCTTTTTGAAGACCTTGACGAGACCTTCTGTTTAAATGGGATCAAGGCTTTGGAGGACCGTTGGACTAAGGGCTGTGACCTAGGAGGAGAGTATGTAGAATTGCATTATTCCTGTGTTTTCTTATTTAGGCCGCGGACTTTTCAATCCACCCTCGTATAAATTTAGAAAAATTTGTAGGTATAATACGCTTTTTCCAGATTCCTAAGGACAGGTCTTGCAGCGAGGCTGGGATAGGAGGCCAATGGTGCTCGTGTCTGACTGTGTACCGCCTGGCCGACACAGACCCCATGTACAAAATAGTAGCTGAAGCCTTGGTGAATCATATTAACGCGTTGACCTCTCCTGTTAGGTAAGATGTGTTATTTTATTCAATCGCATTATTGTTTTAGACCCCATCATCATTAAGGTTTCGATGACGTTGTTACTGTATTTAAAAATTCATCTCGACGTTGCCTTTTTAATTCACTTTTACGACATATTACGATGTGATCATTTTTAAACAGTTAGGCGCTATGAACTTTATCAAATGTGCCTCGTGTTAGATAGGTTATAATATAATAAGAAGTCCAAGATTAATACTGGCAAACTAGTTGGAGTAGTTTAAGATCCGCCTAAGCCACTTTTTCTAACTACCATGCAGTTACAAAAATATAACTTCATTTAACTACGTCAAGCAGTAAAAAAAAAGAACAAAAAGAAAGGTTTTCCGTTAGTATTCTAATAATGCATATCAGAATTGGCAGCTCTCGTAGTAAGTTACAGTGCATACTTATAAAAACGGCTTTACTTGATTTCAACAATCGTTTAAATACTCAGATGAATAATAATGAAGAATAGTACTTTCAATGCCAGCAAGGATACTCTCACTGATGTTAAGTTATTATTATTCCAGTCGTTATTTTTTATTTTTTTATTAACCTCACCTTACACATTTAATATTATTTCCAGGTTAATTTGTCTGAAACGCGAACTGACTTTTATACATTGGGTAAACATTTATTCTCCTACACATAGCTTGCTTAATTTTACACGCCCTGAAGACCTTAATGGCGACGTCGAACATTTTACAGTAATCAAGCCCGAATATATTGAAAAACTCAACCCTGAACCGGTCAGATATCAAATAAAAGTAAGTCAGTTGCTGTAACTAAATATTTTGTATAACTGGCTTTTGTGTTTGATATGACATTCGGTAGCACTGTCTTAAACCAACGGTTTCTAATAACATCGACCTAATAAAGACCTTAATATCCGTAACACGGC
Organism: Marasmarcha lunaedactyla; assembly: GCA_923062675.1. Taxonomy (NCBI): domain Eukaryota; kingdom Metazoa; phylum Arthropoda; class Insecta; order Lepidoptera; family Pterophoridae; genus Marasmarcha; species Marasmarcha lunaedactyla. Next base: position 3,032,683 of record OV281359.1, read on the forward strand.
CAATGATTTTGACGAAGAAAAAGGGGAATTACAATGAGAATTACGTTTTTACCGATAATAACACCGACGCTACCGAATATTGAGTGGGTCTTAGTACGTCAACCGACCGGGGTCAAGCTAACGCGTAAAGTATTTGGTTCAAGTGTCATTTAAAATAGCCTTATATATCCCCAGTGTATAGTAAATAGTTGATTTTAGATATTTGAATTCGTATTTTATGTTGTTGATTCAAGTTTAAATAATTCCACTTGGCCTGAGGCAATGTATAGTCTACCGCGCCTGATCTGGCTAGGCAGACTATACCTACCTTGGAAATAATTTCTGTCCTCACGACGTTTGTATTTACCGTTAGAGTAATAAAGTGAGGGTGCTCGAGTTGTAAGAAGCTATTCGTTCAGTTCACAGTCACCTAGGTGGGAGTCACCGAACCCGGGACCTTCAGATCAAAAATCCAGCGCCGCTACGATCTATTATCCCTGCCACGGACGATTTGTACTATTTAAAAACAAAATTTAAGCATAATTTTTCTATTTTAGATAACAGTTTCACCAGGTTGGACAGCTTACATGGCTACGATAGAATATTCAACACAAAACCAAGATTTTTCTGTCATTAGAGTCACTGATCTTTCCGGAATTAACGCGTAAGTATTCCAATTTTTTTTTAATTCCTCCTGCAAGTATTTTAATACTACCAATTTTACTTTATACATTGGAGTTTATTCTACTTGTCACACCCATGTCGCTCTGTATGGTAAGATTTTAATATAGGAAATACAAATTTGTATGTAAAAAGTAACTTGAAGATTGTTGTGTCTCTCGTAGCAATACGCAAACTCCACTCTCAGATCCGTTCTGCGTCCGGCCCCGCTCGGACGTGTTCGCGGTCGCACCAGCTGTTGAGTCACGATTTGTTTGAAGTTTTGCATATAAAAAAGTTATAAAATGTTAGTCAAAGATCATTTTGGGTTTTTTATCTTTTAGTTACTTATATGTATATGAAAAAAAAAACAAAATAATTGTACCGAAAGTTAAACAATAGTAAACGATATCACATAATTAGACAATAACTTATTTATTTGTAACAATACATTAGTAACAATTGTAATAAATCACCATACAATCAGACCGTCTGTGTAGCCCCAAAGTAAGCAAAGCTTGTGGTGTTGTTGGCCATACAGTTAACTGGGGGGAACTCAGAATATACATTTTTTATTCATTCCTCTCCAATAAATTATTTAGGGTGTAAGGGGGAGTCGCCTACCATAAATACTGCAAAATGCCAACTCACCTGCCCGTGGCTTACCCTGCCGAACCGCGAATAAAGGTCTGGTGGCGACCAACGAATGGCCGGATAACCGTTTTGCTGCCAATCGACCAAACCAAGTTCAAGCATGGTCTAAGTAGCCATCGGAGGGGAACAGGTCTGAAAAAATACGCAACGTATACCATTTATACGAGTAGGTGGCTCATTTTAGAAGGCAGCGGGATTCATAGAATCGGTGCTCCACTGGCCGGCTGTAGGTTGCAGTGGGCCCAATTTACGTTCCAGCCATTCGCGAAAAGCTTCCCCATCACATGTGCTAAATTGTCCTTGTCCCGTACAAGTGCCAAGCGAGTTGCTTGGGTCTTAACTTTGCACTTCACTCAACTTCTTATCCGCTGCCTTAATCACGATACCAATAAACAAAAGGGAAAATCGAAAAAGAAAAAAAAATTCTTACTGTGCTTGCACACTCTTTCTCTAAAAGTGCACTTTTCCAATATCCGAGGAGTGTATTCAAATCTCAATGATGTCCACAACCACCTTGAGAGGCAAAACACTCTTTCTGACTGAGATGCAGATCTGTGATCATTCGGAACTGACATAATTTTATCAATGCTATATCTTGGAAGCCAAATTTCTCACAAACGCGGGTGCGTGCACGTATGTCAGCGACGAGTTCTGTTGTACTTGTTGATTTTTTGTTTTGTATGTCCACGTTCCTACTAGCCTGGACCAGATATGTTTCAGGTATACCACAAGCAAAGCTATGTTTCTCCCAGCTAACAAGCAAGCATACAATACTGCTGCCAAGTCATGCAAAAAGGTGATCAGAGGCGTTCGTTTTGAATACATTGGCAGTATTGGTGACAGTCTAGCATTAAGATGATGATTGTTACCAATACGGTCAATGACTGAGATAAGTCTAAGTTTGGATGAGCACCAGATCCAATATTCAAGTAAAAAATTTAGGAATGTCACTTATCTTCCACTTTTTTTAATTCAATCAAAGCCCAAATAAATGACTGAGATAAGTCTAAGTCTCCGTAATGATTTTGTTACCTTGCCAAGTCTGTCGAAATGAATTACTCTTGGTTTGTTCGCAAATCTCTTTGTAGAATGTTCACGTCTAGATTGCAAACGTGAATAAAGTGAGCGGTTGGATGGAATTCCTGCAGTAGTTTTAAAGCATTGGACAGCCGGATTGTCTCCCGTTTGGACACGCCTAAATCGCCTCTTTCTAAGAACTAAATAAAATCCAAAATCCTGGAAGCTTGCCAAAGTACAAACCGTACTAAAAAGTCCTAGTCAATTATTGACCTGTTGCAATTACTGTCATAATTTGTAAAATTTTAGAACGTGTATTGAATCATCGTATCATGACAACCCGTTGAGACAAATGAGCTCCTCCAATAAAGTTTCAGCGGAGGACGCTCAACTGGAAATCTTCTAGCTCACGTTACAGATCTACGGAGCTTGGTCTTGGAGGTGTACGGAGAGGCACTAACCGTAGTCTTACACATATCCAAGGCCTACAGTAGGAAACAGCCAGTAAAATATTTATAATTACGATAAATATTTCAGTCTGCAACGAATCTTCGATCATTATTCCAGTTCTTTATTACCCTTATTATTTATTTATGCATCTTTATTAAAGCATTACATCCACCTCATAATCGCTTGATCTAACTTAGTTGCAATCACACTGTTTCTACTCGAGTTTCATTCATGTCAAGTATCTTAACATAACTTATTTTAATAATATTAATCGTAATTAATCATAATAATTAATTATCAAGTTGAATTTAGAAGAACACCAGATTCAGCCACTCTTCAAGTAAATAATTAAGGAACGTCACTTATCTTCCGCTTTTTTTTATTTAATCAAAGGCCAAATAAATGAATAATTGATTTATATTTTATTCATTTTATTACTACGGGAAAGCTTACATCTCGATGTCCTAATGTGACTATTAAAACTTAGAAACAAATTCATTGCCTTGTTGGTTGATAATGTCAGGGCAAAGGAAGGCAGTGATCTTTATTAACCGTTTGTATTTTGTTTCAGAAATCATAACGAAGCTTACTGCATCAGTAAGGCGATGCCCCAATTGAATAAGTTCTGTTACTGTGACAGTAACAGTCTGTTGCTTTTGTCCAAAATTAAAATATAAGACAATCAAGTTTGGTAATACTGCATATAATTCCTCTGCAAGTTAAAGTGACATACTTATTTCTCCAGACTACACATCAAAAAATTAAAATGACTTTTGCGGAAAGACTTAAATTTCGTTGCCATGTCGTTGTTTAAAGTAGTAACATTTTACATTAACAATTAAAATAACAGTGTGAATTACTATTGGCATTACTAAACAGTTTGCCGTTTCGTTGACTCAATTTGTTGAGCCGTAACTTAGAAAAGTTCAATATAAAGCATTGAGTATGCGATTTGTTGATTATTTTATAATGAACTTGTTGATATCCTGTAATGTATCCTGCTATTCTGAGAATCGAAGATTATGATACAATAAAGCACAAAACGTTTAATGAAATGGCGTGGTGTTTAGTTAAATGTCTAATTTACTTATCCACCTGCGTCATATATTTATAAGTATACAAGTGTACATTTCCCTAAAATTAAGATAAATATCAGTTTTGATTGATCCTTTTTTTTGTATTAAGATAAATTGTAACTACATTCATACTAAAAAATACGAATTATGAATAAAATGAAATTTAAAGAAAAAAAAACTTTGTTGAAAAATTGTATATTAACCAATTCAATAAATATTTATGATGTGAAATAAATAAAAGATTGCTTGACACAACTTAAGTAAACTGAAATTGTGCAAAACAAGAAAGAGAACAAAAAAATATCCTTGACTTTTTATTTTCTCTAAATCAGCCAACCAGCTTTAAGCAGTGCTTATGGGCTTCCCCTGAACTGCACCAACCATATCAAGTTTGAGAATATTATTATTTGATTTAATCATTGAGAATACCTACTCGAGTTTTGACTTTCAAAGTACAAAGGTCATGGGTATTTATCTACTAGATTAGACACAGGACTGTATCAAAAGATTTAATGCACATCGCAATCTGCTCCGATTCATTGTAAACTGGCTTTTCTATAGGCCCTTAATTAGCCTGTTTTGTTTATTTGTAGCACAATCTTACCCAAACTGCTTTTCATTTGAACAAGTCTTTCAAAGCTAAGTTTTATAGCCACCTCCAATTAAATAGACGGTTCGTAACAAGCAATTTTTTTATTTAAATTCTTCATTGTACCTTTTTGAACTACAGTTCTATTTTGCGATGCCACCGAACTGAGAAATGAGTTTCAGCACAAAAGTAGAAGAAAGTAAACTTTACCGGTGTAGTTTTTTGAAAATAAAATGTTATTCTTTTGATGGTCAGTTTTATTTTTATAATTTTTTGTTTAATTATTTTTTAAAGTTATTAGTCCCAAATTCTGATTAAGGAAAAAACGTGTAATAATGAATCACATTTTAGTGAAGGTTCACTTCGTCTAAAGTTCGTGAAATCTAGAAATAAATAGAATTACAATACTTTTTAAGAGCCGTGTTGACATAAAAATATATATTCCTAGAATATAAGTAAGTTTATTGGCTTTGTATGTTTATTTATCTTTAACTTTTGTATATACATGGACACCAATTTCACGATTCCAGCGTGTCTCGATAGTAATTAACCACCAATAATTCAGTTAAGAGTCTCTTCGGAAATGAGAGAGTAGTATTATTTACAAAGTTAGTTAAAAAGAGATACAGTAATGAAATATTTTCTAGAAATTGCGCACAGAATTTTCTATTACTAATATAATATTAAATCGTTATTATAACGCTCGGAGCACGAAGAAAGCTGTCATAAGTTTGACGTGTCTGTTTGTGTTTTTTATTTGTGTGTCTCTAGTGTAATTCAATCTAATTACCTTTCTTCTCAGCTATCTTTCGTAGAAATTGTTTCAGACATTTACAAGGTTTATTTGGTACCCTTTCATAGAGGGAATAAACTATCGAATGTTATCAAATACACCCAAGTAGGGCATCAAATGAATTTCACAAAAATGTAAGTTAAACGAAAATCGGTTTAACTGTTTCAAACTTATGGAAAGTGAAAATGTTAACGACCCAACTAATGAAAGCAAATATTTTGCTCCAGTGCTGTAGGTAAAAAAACAGGTGTTATAAATTGTATGTGTGTTTATATGTTGGTTAGTTTGGAGAAAAACGGTTCAGCTGTTCAAATGTAATGCGAGCTTTTTCCATCAGTTTTTAAATTTGTGCTTACAAATAACTTACATTATTATTAATATTGGTATTGCCACTTCGCTGGGTGCAAATGAACAACACTTTGATCACTTGGCTTACGTTAATAGCAGAATATCAATAAGTTATACTATTTCCATTTCTTTATTTTCTCGATGACAGCTCCTGTGTAACCTTGTGCGACCGTTTTTTTTTACATTATATATGCATTATTTTTATAAAAATATGACGTTTACACGCGTACAAAGTTATATAATACCGAAGTCGGAGATACTGATAGGGATGGAGCTATTGGATGGAGCTAGAGAGCATTATAATAAATTAGAACTGTCATCGAGAATATAAAGAAATGGAAATAGTATAGTAAGAAAACTCCCTGGCTCTATAATTTACTTTTTTACATAATGGCTGGTCGCTTAGCTAATTAGATCCATTTAACAACAGACCAGCGGTTTACTTTAACGGAAAATTATTCCATCCGCTTGCAACATCTGTACCGAAACGTACTTCATAATTCAAAGATAAACATGAACTTTGAAACTATAGTCATCAATATATCACAGATATTTTAACTTGAAAACTAATCTAATATCTCTGTCAAATAAATTCGTGTTCAAACCACCAGCTGGTAGACATACAGATGTAGACGGCGCCACGTTACAATCTAGTTGTCAAAAATTACTCAAAGCAGAAAGATACTTTGTAAATTTGAAACTACCTTACAAGATTGTAGTATTGATGCAATGCTCATTATTTGGAACTTTTAGTTTTTAGTTGTCAACGTAAAAATACATTGCAAAAACAGAAATTTAAAATAAAAAAAATATTTAAAAAAACTGAAGAAAAATCTACTTTTCAACATTTCTGTTAAATCTTGATGTCTAAGCAATAAAGACCCTTTTTGTCTACTATTAACTATCAAACGTTACGCTGTATTCAAAGTCTTGTTACTCGCTGAAATTCATATACATTGCTTTAGATCGAACCCAATATTTCATGAATCTATAATAAAACTGAGTTCTGAAAGTTAATGCGCTTAAAAACGCATATCCTGCGTCTTCGTAGCACGTAGCACGTAGCAAGTAGTAAATAAATTTATTAATAAGTTGTATCTTTTTTATCAAATAATGAATAAACTTTTAAAAATCTGATGTAAGATAAACAAGTTCAATATTTTGCAACCGTTTTATATCGAAGAGATATTTAAAAAAAAAACTGATTCGTACAGTAGACTTTTTCACTATGTGTTTTGAGAGGCAGTTTCTCAACATGAAAATGACAAATACAACAAAAATATCTACACAGTATTTATCAATCATTATTTTTAAACCACTTAAATTAAATATTCAAATGTGATTCTGGCTATGAATCGGCTTTAATGGTCCTGTTTCGGCAATTACGGCGTTATAATTTACAGCTGAATTTGAGCCGTATTGTATGCGTTCATTAATTACTACAATTGTGAAATTTTGAATATGTACATTGTTTAGGTACTAGTTTATTATTATATAGGAAAATTATTTTGTTGTTATATTTCTTTAATTTAAATGGTACTATGTGGTAAAATAAATAGTACCTCAATCAATGAACCAAACGCAATTCGAACCACAGTGTGAGCTACAAAAGAAAATCCAAAAAAATATCGTTAATGCACTCGTTTATTGACATTAAACTCAATAAATTGCAGAACTACTCAAAATTTGCAATTTTTCAGTTTGTTAGTCTCTCCTTAAAATGTTCTGAAATATACAGTTGTTGCCGAGGATTTCAATAGTAATAAGACTTCAAAGCATTTAATTTCACAGACTTTTATTTTTTGACAATAGTTTAAAATTACGACTATCACTACAAACCATTTCATTACAATATTAACCAAATAACAATAACTGAACAATTATACCTGCAGCTGTAACAGCTATACTGGAAGTGGCAGGAAGCAGTATATTTGAAGTAACTTAACACGATTTTTTTTATAGCACAGTTGAACAAAATCAGAATCTTTAATTATTGAGTATAAAAATCTTTAATAAAATCGAATTTTACAGTTTGGAATGAAAATATTTTTATGACAGTGATATTCACGACTATTCAAATAGAACAGGAAAATTTGTAAAAATGGCATGTAATAAACAACATGGTGTTTTATGGAGCAACGTAAAAAAAATTATAATGAAAAAGGTAAATAACTCGAAAACCTTGATTTTTTGACAAGGCTCTATTTTGGCATGTGATAAGTCATAGCCCTACCTATTTGGCAAGAATATCCATTCACTCCTGTAAAACCTTTGTACCACCACGGCACCTCCCTAACTCAATTAGTGATACAATTCCTTTAAACATAAATCATGAACCCTCTTCCATATTATTACACAACAAAGCTATACCACATTACTGCACTGCGATAGGTTGGGAAACGGTCTAAACTATAGAGATGAATGCTTAAGAAAGCATCGGTGGTGCAGTGGTTGAGGCACTAGTTTATCGACCTAAAGGTACTGGGCTCGAAACCGATGACGACCCAAATATGCCAATAAGATTTAAAAACTGCAGTACACAAATCATACTTCTCTGACGGTGAGCAAAACCCGCATTCCCAATAATCGTTACGAAGGTATGTCTTTAAACCCACAGTGCCCAAGCCGGATCCACCCTTAGTCGGTTGAGGCTGGTGTCTCCCTGCAGTATGCTAATTCAAACGGGTTTATATAATTAAGTTGTAAATACTCACTGATACATTTGACAGTCATGGCAATCGAACTCGAGACCTCAAGATTGACAAGCCAGTGCCTTAACCAGCGCCATCGATGCTAGATATATTCTCTCCAAAATCTATCTGTAAAACATGGATAGACTTTTCGACGGTGACCGAGACTGTGTAATCTCGCTTTCGCAAGTTTACCATCATTGATGAGTCTTTGAGATCTTCGGTCAACAAAGTCAAACGCTTTTCAAAGATGACTGCATTACTCCAGGAAGGATCGAACCTAAACTGTGTAAAGTTTAAGCAGCTGTTCGGATCTGAAGAACCGCAGGACTTTCGAGCTGATGCGTTTTAGGATAAACTGTCGAACTAAACATAATTTATTTAACCAAAGAATACCTTTTTATTACAGTGTGCCTATTAGACATTAATATTAAGTTTTTTGCGTTATAACCACATAATAACCAGGAATCATGGAGAAATAGCTACTTGTTTGTCACATAACAAGTAGTGATAAAACATATTTTGGAATATTAAATATGATTTATTGACATCAATTTTATGCTTCCTTAGTCATAAAAAGATAATTCCGTAGTGGTGCAAAACAAAGTGAAAAAGTTTTTCAAAAGAACACTAAATCTTTGTGTGTAGCCAATAAAGTTTCTGGTCATACCACGAGGGAGCTCAGTTCTCGTAGAATGACGTCATAAACTGCATCGAGACATATTTATGTGGCAAAATGTTTAAAATAAGCTAAAAATAAATAAATAAAAGCTGTAATAACCATTCTGTTTACTCTGTTGAATATAGAAGCAACCTTCCAGTGGAATTTTGCAATGCCACCTGGAAAAAAAGTACTTTAAATACTGGATACATGAAAACGTAGTGATATATAATGTCACAATTTGGGAGCGAGAAATAAATACATTAAAGAAAATATGTTTTTGTTATTGTTCTTAGGTGTTATGTATGGGAGTATCACCATATGTTAATAATGATGGTATAAGAACTTCACTTTCTACACAATTTTTGCATGTGTGGACGTCATTTATATAGAATCAGTTGAAATATATCAGGAAAATAAAAGGCAAATTATTTATTTTACAAACATAAAAGTTTGGGGTGCCATAATATTTTACTCGTCATGTTTTTGTGCATCGGATTTGCAGGCTAAGAATGACTGCAGTATGATGCCTTACGGGTTTGAAAATATTATCAGATTTACCAAAAAATAGTTGACACTGTGCAAATGCATAATCTAGCTTAAATACAATGTTAAAAGATGAACACGTGCTTAATTTATTTTGTGGTAAAATAAATTAATTATTTCCATCTAAAGTTCCATCACCTGAGTTAAAATGAAGAATTAAAACAATGACGTATTTGAATCGTTTAATTAATTCAAATTAAAAAATTATTACATTTAATTTAATTATTTTACGTACATTTCAAATGCATTCAAGTTAGCTGGCCCAAGTTAAGATAAATTACTGAAACCTTACAATTTAATGTGTCAATATAAACATGCGAGTAAAATTTAAATACGCTTGCAGAAGTAAATGCTCTATATTTAATGCAATTTAAACATATTTTCATTATTAGAACCTGAGTAATTTTAGAATGTTTAATATTTTTCTGTTAAAAGACTCATTTTGCAAAAAAATAATTGATTTTTAACGATAGAGAAACATTGAGAAACTGCTATTATGGGTAATTTATATATTATAGACTTTAAAAGTTTGGTTTTTTAGCACTAACAAAGTAAATGAGAAAAAAAAAACTTCCACAAATTTTAACTAAATCAAGACATTTCATTACTCTTGACATGTATGATCTTTTTAATCATAAATTATCTCTGCAAGTAACAATAGTCCAATGCTTCTAAATAAAGCAATGTATAAACTGCCAGCAACTAAATGTATTGAGTATTGTTTTGGGTCTAGCCAGAGCCAGAGATAATGTACAATCGGGAAATTTGGCGGAGGCTCAGTCTAGGGTTTCAAGTTTAGATTTAGTTTTTTATTTATTTATGTAATAAGGCAAACACACAGATTACAATCGTAATTAATTTAGAAGGGATTAAATAAACAATTTGAGCAAGATTGCAATCCTAGACGTGCTTACACGACAAAACAAGCAGTTATAGAAAATGATGTTAGTAATATTTAAAGCTTAAAGTTAGTGTTAGTTAAGATTACAAGTAAGAAAACAGAAAACAAGTGAGAATAATGTAGCATAATTTTATCGTAAAATTATTAATTTAAGTTCGAATTTGTCAATAAAAAGAAAATAAAACATATTGTACATACGACTGTACATAGCCTTAGATTCTCTTCATAAACATTCAAACTTCATTCTGCAATCTTCTGAGGACACTTTTGCTAGGAGTACACCTACATCCAAAAATGAAGGACAAAGATTTTATAGAATGTTGATATTGTTTCAATCACCCCAATTTATTTGTAAAGTAGTAATTTTATAACAGTTATATAAGTTTTTAAACAAATTAGAATTATATGCGTAGATAGATGACATGAAATACCTCTAATTATTCTAAAAAAATATTTATTAATTAATAAAATTATTAATTAAGATTCAACAATAAGTTAAGGGAGAACCCAAACACCAGATCGAAGCCCCCTTAAAAAATTCCTAGTTTAAGATCGGCTTCAGTTGCTTAAATAAGGTATTGGCTGGGGCTCCGAAAAATCTCGCTCCGATCGCCACGCGGTGCGGACGTGCAAGACCCAGTTCTCCGTTGTTTGGTCCCTTTCCGATATTCCGTGGCGCTCAGTCTACTGACGTCACAGTTTAGCGTGTTGGTTCCGTGCTACGGCTTTCAAGGTTTTTCAACTCCCTCTGAGTGCTATCGAAGTGCGATTTTTCTTTGCGACTAAGCCCCTTAGTCTTCAAAGTGCTGTGCTAAGTTGTGTTGTGCTTGTGCTGAGTGCACTGTTGTGCCCAGCGTAAGTAGTCTGGTTTCAGTACAAAGGATACTTAACGGTGACAACGAATTTGTACTGAACCAGTCCTTTTATTTAAATTTTATTGCTCTTCTCTAGTTTATTTACTTTTTCTCGTACTTTCATATTTATTTTTATCATATCTGTGTGTTTTCGTGTGTACTTGTCCTTTCTGTCGGTAAAGGTGTCCCTAACGCGGTCAACTCTTTACCTGCGTACCCTTTTTTTTTAGGTTTCTAGGTAGCGGCCTTCGGCGTACTACTGTTAGTTTTAAGTTATTCTCCCCAGCCCCCCTACCGCTGGTAGGGAGCTTAGCCGCTAGGGTTCGCTAGGTTTTATTTAGGAACTCTAGGCATATATATATATTGTTGTCCCTCCCCAACCCCTCCGCAATGGCTTCCCTAAGCTTTGACGAGATTAGGAACAAGTTACTTGAAAGTAATGAAGGCATGACTATAAATGCTGATAAGTATCGCTTCATGAATTCTCTTATCCCGCATATCATGGCGTTAATTCCCTCAATGGCCCCTCAGGCCACCCCAGTCCCCCAGACCCCTCTGGTCTTAGGCCCTCCCGCGTCCCCTTCTTCCAGTGACATGGAGTGCGAAGTAGACGCCCCTCCGCGCCGCAAGCGCGCACCTGCAAACGAGACATCCTCGGACGCCACCCCAACTGGTCCTGAGTCTCCCTCTTTTACGCTTGTTAAGAAACGCTCTAAGAAGCGCTCGAGACAAGCCCCGGCGCCCTCGACGCCCGTCCCTACACCCCCTGCGGCGTCTTCAACGCCAGCTGCCCCGGTGCCTTCAGCACCCGCTCCGGCCCCAACTTCTGTCAAGGCCAAGGTCCCATCACCCGTGTTCCTTCGGGAAAAGGGTAAATGGTCCGAGGTCTCGACTTTGTGCAAAGAGCACAAGATCCTTTACACCCGAGCGACCAACTCGGGTGAATCTATTAAAATCACTGTCTCGTCGATAGACGATTTCCGAGCTTTGACTAAGCTCCTCACCGATAAGCAATATGCTTATCACACTTATGCTCTGTCAGAAGAGCGTAAGATCAGAGCGGTACTCACGGGAGTCCCGTTCGGATTATCGAACGAGGCTATCCTGAAGGATCTGCAGTCCCAAGGCTTCCCGGCACTCGCGGTGCATAAAATGCACAGCAAGTACGGGAGGCGTCACCCTCTCGCTTTGGTGGTTCTCGCCAACGTCCCCAAGTCCAGGGAGATCCTGAAAGGGGTTAGCACTATATGCGGCCTCTCTGGGATCTCGATCGAGGCGCCTCATCGCCGCGGTCATCCCGGCCAGTGCCATCGGTGCCAGTTGTATGGGCACGCGGCGGCCAACTGCCGCGCACCGCCCAGGTGCGTCAAGTGCCTGGTCCCACACTTCACTTAGGAGTGCAATCGCACTCCTGAAACTCCCTCTCCTCCCGATTGCATGCTTTGTGGCCAGTCCGGCCACACCGCAAATTACAGGGGCTGTCCTCGTGCACCCCGTTGTATGCGTTCCAATTCCAAGAGTGCGGCACCCAAACAGGCCCCGCCCCTTTCTCAGGAAAACTTTCCGCCGCTGCGTAGTCGGGTTCCTCCGGCTGCAAAGCCTACACAGTCCAGGCCTGCTCCAGAAAACTGGAGGCAGCGCCCCGCATCGAATCCCATCCCGGCTCATCGCCCATACAAACCCACTCCTCAATCCTCCGTAGCAGACGATACGCGTATCGTCTGCAACGCTATAAAAAATAACGATGTTAGTGAAATAGCGAGTCTTAGCCCGTAAACTTAGGGCTTCACGTTCTCCGACAGAGCGTTTGCTAGCTCTGGCGGAGCATAGTTCCCTTCTCAATTCATTATAGGTTCATTTAAATGAATTGATACCTAAATCATGCTTCGGCCGACCTCTGCCCAGCCCCGGCTTCACCGGAGGCTGCCCAGAACGGCCACCAACTCATGTCCCTTTGAGCACCTTCAGTGCAACTTTCACTAAAGGCGGAAGACCTGCTAGCGGGTCTCCGCCAGCGCGCCCAACTTCCCGACGGGTGTCGCTTCCGATGAAGGCTAACGGTAATAACTACAGCCAACAGGTGGTTTTTAGTGGGTAGGTGCCATTCTGGTGAGTCCCACATAACCCCCCGCAGAGGGCTTTACCTGCGGGCGGTATGCATGACGCATCTTCCACCTCCCTCCCGCGAGGGTGCCTCGGCAGCAAAAAAAAAAAAAAGGGCTCCGAGAAGGGCTTTTTAATATTAATCATTCGTCACTGGTTCTTGCTATGTGTACGGGTGGAAGGTGAAGGAGCCATAGGTACCAATTTCAGTATACTTTACGTATAGAAAAAAACGAATAAAATAAAATAACCTAATCTACCTCAAGGAACACTATATTATTAATCTTTTATGAGATATGTGTGTGTGACTGAAAATAAATATTAGTTAAATATGTAACTGGTATAAATATATATATCATAATATAAACATCCGATCAGTCAACAAACAAAGAGATTGACATTGACTCTTGAATTTTGTTCACCGCCATCTAGTTTCGAATGAAATATCTTTAAAAAAAAAGAAACGAAAAGCCCTCATTGCAATATTGCTGAGAATAGCAAGAACCTAAGGAATTTTGCTTGTTAACCATTTTAAATTTAATATTATAATTTAATAGCTGCAATTATATTTTTGAGCTAAGTAATCAATAAATTGCTTTGTTTTTGGCAGCAGCAAAATAGCAAGAATCTAGTGTATATCTTCATGTCTTTTGAAACCAAATGCAGGGTAGCACTACTAAGACAGTAAATTATTAACGCAATAGATTTTCTCAGCTGGTCAAGTCTGTTAGGTCTTAGAGACCCTTAGGCATCAAAAACTATTGTTTGGGATTTATTTACCTCCAGAAACATGGCCGGTACGTTTATTCGCAAAACTTTTATGTGTTCCATAATACGAAATTTTACGATATCACAAAAACCAGTTTAATGCATGCTGTATTTTTCATTTAATTCTTAAAATGAGAAATACGGGCTATTTTATAAAAATGAAAAGAGTTTTCATTAATATAACGGCAAGTAACACCATTTTGAAACTAAATAAATACCTACTATTTACTGAGTTCCTTATATCAAAGCAATCAAGTGGGAGCCAGTGCCTTAATGTTATTTTAAGCAATTGGCTTTACATAGCGCAGAATTCAAGAAGTTTAATATTTATTTATGTATTTTCCCCTTGGCAGCAATCACGCTGTCAGGAAAGTTGTAGTAGAGATGGCCTTTCAAAATGGTATATCTTTATTTTGGTATAACAACCATTTATAAATTTATGAGTCATCCAAGCAACTACGTAAACAAATACTGTGAATTAGAATTAACTTACATATTTACTTAAATATTCGCAGGGGGGGTTCATGTCTGAAAGTCGGCGAAGATGTGGTTTCAAGTGTGGTAACCGAAACCTGCTGTAAGAAATCTATTCTGGTACGTACTTTTGGCCAATCATTGTATGTACATAAATAACACCATGTGCATTATTCAGCTCGATTAAAATATATTAAATCAGTTTAACACAACCAGGCTGAAATAGTTTTTAAAGTTAGAAGACCTTAAGCACTATTAAATATTACTTCAACTTATATTTAATTGAAAGTTTTTAAGAATATTTGTTTTTGTTGCAAGTTATGGGTTAAGTACATGTTTCCTGTCGAAGAAGAATTCTATACAACTGTGCAGTTTCAGAAAAATCTCTTTAGTGCTGTGTCTTAAGGATCTTTTTACTGTGGAAAATTTCACAGGTGCCCCGAAGCAGACATTCTTTTACACTGCAGTCTATATGATGTAAGTAATAATTAAATTCAAGTCAAACTCAAATTGTACATAAAGGCTGTGTTATTTTGAAATAAATAATTTAATACATATTACAGTTTTGTTTCTTGCCTGCTACTGCATTTCTTTTATCATTTACTGCAGGCTTATTTGTCTATTATTTATGTCAGTACGGTTAATATGTACGACGGACATGGCCGTACCTGTGTATTCTAGTTATTATGAAAATAGGCACTACGGCTAAAACCGATATACGGTTATAGCAGTCACTGACGTAGAGGTATTGGTAAATAATAATGCATAGAATAGTACGGGTATAGGCGTACTAAAAATTTGTATGAAAATTATTAGTGTCATAATAGTGTGACGGTTGTCTATTTCGACCTCTTTTTGTCAGTAAATTTTATTTTTTTGTCGTTCCCGACGTAATTTTAAACTACGAATTACGTAGTGTCGGAGAACGGCAATGTTTTGATTTGACAAGCCAGTCACGAAAAATTATCCATCATAACAACAACATCTATTTATTTATTATTTTCCGAGTTTATTATTCAAAATTACATGTTTATCAATTTTTTATTATCTACAATCAAAGTTTTGATGAAATCAATAATTTATTTTTACGTACACGAGTGTGCGTAGCCAAAATTTTTGGTAAGGATTCTCATTCATTAAAATTTTATTTTGTTGTTACTTTTTCTTTTCAGATCAAATTTAATTGTATTAATGTTTCTGTTTTATTTTGTGTGACTATTTTTTTATTTCAATTTTGTTTATATTTTTGTTTGTATTTACAGGCATTTTTGTATATTTTAAATTTTACTGCAAAATAAACATAGAAGAGAGCTTTGGTATTTCCTTTCTGGACCCTCAATTACCACTCCGCAAACAACGCGTTTACAATAGAGTGGTGTACCGCGCTGGAATGTGCTAAGTTGTCATTTAATCTAAAAAAAAAAAATTTAAGTACAACAAAAAAATATTTATTATTTATGTATTTGCACCCTGTTCAAGTAAATTCTAAACGCGGGGAATTGCGCGTAAACACTAGTATTTAATTGAAATAAATCGATCATTCAATATTTTGATTAGATCAGTATGGGTAACATCACTAAAATGTCAAAGGGTCCTTGACGATTCATTGTTTACAAAAAAAATTTCCGAGTTTGGTATTCCGTATACATTCCTTGCAACTAAAATATATTCCATACTTTACCATATGTTCCAGTTGATACTTGATAAATTTACGACTCCACTTGCTACAATTTAAGGTTTGGGGTACCTTTTCAGAGAGTCGAAAGCCAAATTTTTAAATCGTAAATTCAAATTATTTTCATAGTTTCGAAACAGCAATGTATCGATGCTTTGGTTTGAGGCCTCTAATTTCTAAAAAAGTCATCCTGTAATGTCAAAAAATATAACAAAAAATCTGAGCGTTAATAAAAACTAAACGATGTCAATGAAACTTTATTGTGTAATAAAAATATTTCCATAATTTTACAACTCGCCTCGAAATGAAAACTTTTCATAGTAAAGGTTTTATATTACATAATAGACTTCTTAGCCATCTAGGAATCGGCCGGCGACACAGAACTCTAATATAGAGATAAAGAAATGGTATGCAAGCCAGTAGCGTGTGCCAAGCATATAGCTTTAAAGCTAAACATTAGTTTTAATAATGATTTGTTCGAACCTTACATTTTGATTTTCATTGTTTATTTGCATTCAATACAACGTACGAGGGTGGATTGAAAAGTTGACATAGATAGCCTAACATAGAAAGCGTTGTCATATGATTATAAAACTACCATCATATGAAACCTAGACTCTTTGTCAGTCTCTACAATTTTTCTCTGAGTTACACGCGTAATTATTTATTTTATTGAACATTAAGTGAGAGTAAATTTCATTAATTTTGAAAATGGATAGTTTAGAGCACCGTGCCGTGATCAAAAATACCTCCACAAGAAACACTTAACTCCAAAGCAGATTCATGAAGATATGGTGGCTACTTTAGGAACATCTGCTCCGTCGTATACAATGATAATAAAGTGGACAGCTGAATTTAAACGTGGACGAGAGAGCATCAAAGATGAACCCGCTTTGGACGGCCTTCTACAGCTATGACTTTGGAAAACATCGAAAAAATAAGTGATCTCATCATGGGAGACAAAAGATTGAAAGTATCTGAGATAGCTAAAGCTTTAGGGATTACATATGAACGTACACAAAAATGATCGTTAACGAATTAGGGTTCCACAAGGTGTCTGCAAGATGGTTTCCGCGGCTCCTTTCATTTGAACAGAAACGAACTTGGCTCACGATTTATAGAGGATGTTTAGAGCTTTTTCAAGCTGATCCAAACGGATTTTTGGCAAGGTTTGTTACTATGGACGAAACATGAGTTCATCACTGTACTCCTGATTCCAAACAATAATCCAAACAATGGAAGAGACCCGGATCTCCGACCCCCGAGAAAGCAAAGGTGTTTTTCAGTAAACAAGGTTATAGCATCGGTTTTATGGGATTCTAAGGGTGTCATTTTGGTTGATTACTTAGAAAGAGGTCAAACTATAAATTCTAAGAAATAAAGTCTAAAAGACCAGGATTGTTGACCAACAAATTTTTGTTTCATCAGGACAATGCTCGTGTTCACACATCTGCAGAATCGATGGCTCAAATTGTGAATTGTGGTTTTGAATCGCTTCGTCATCCCCCTTATTCACCTGACTTGGCACCTTCTGACTTCCACCTATTTCCAAAACTAAAAAAACACTTAGGTGGAATGAAATTTTCTGCCAATGTGGAGGTTAAAGTGGCCGTAGATGCCTTTTTTGAAGACCTTGACGAGACCTTGTATTTAAATGGGATCAAGGCTTTGGAGGACCGCTGGACTAAGTGCTGTGACCTAGGAGGAGAGTATGTAGGAAAATAAATATAAAAATTGCATTATTCGTGTGTTTTCTTATTTAGGCCGCGAACTTTTCAATTCACCCTCATATCATTATTATTAAAACACTGCTATACACAATGTAGTAAGCGATGTGCCCTTGCGCAAAAGTATCACAGAGCGGCCGAGAAAATGTGACTATTATTTATTTATTATATTTTGCAATATTTTTTCGCTACAAACAAGTTATTACATAATCCAAACTATTAAACATGCTTTTAAATTTTATTTCTGCTCTTGAATCTGTTATAAAACCATGCAATTTAAGAGCGATGTATATTTTGGCAAAGACTTGAGCCCACTGACTTCCTGAAGCAAATAAAGTGTTGATATAAAATCTGCATTCAGAGCTCAGCAAAGGACTGGTTCACCAAATTTTTTACTATTTCAAATACTTTATGCTTGATAAGAACGTATTTATTTAACAACAGTCATAGCGTTTAGCACCACACCTACTGGTAATGAAAGCTTCTTGTCACTGTATAATATTTGACTACATATCAACATTTTTAGCAATCGAAATTCGAAAACCATTTCAAGATTTATTATCGCAGAACACGAAAGAGATATTTCAGGATTTTTCTGTTGCTGAAGTAAATCCCAAAATATATGTTAAATACGAACAATAATATAATAAATTATGTAATGTTCATGCTCGTGTTACCTATAAGCCATCAAGCCCCACAGCAACATACATCAACTTATCCTCAGACATTTCACAACAGTCATCGACATCAATGTTTCTCGACATAGATCAAGATTCCTTAAAATATGTCATGTGAGAAATATATCAAATATGCACGTGCCATAGAGATGCTGATCAAACTGCAGAGGAATTATCGAGAAGGAGAAGGCAGAGACTTACCCTAAATTACCTCAAATGTATCGACTTGCCCATAATATTGAAAACTTAGTCGACTTTATTAATGCTACATAACTGACCTTGCCAGAGTAGGATCATTTACGCATTACTCATAGAATAATTTTACTCAAATTTTATTTGTTATTACGCTGCATGGTATAATAATAAATATTTAGAAACATACAGAAATGTTATTGAACTCAATAACTAATTATTAAGTTTTGTGACTGAAATATGGTTTGCAAATATATAGAAACACTTGACGTCGCAAGTTCAGTGATTAGATTAGTTTTCGTGGTATACGCTTCACCACGCACCCAAATTGTTATATTACATTCAGTCATGAATACATAACCTTAAGTACATACGTTTATGACAGTACAACAAGACAGAATAAAAAAAATGGAACCAAGGTTTGAATTCATACACAGTTTATAATAAAATAAGTGAATACACTAGTATTACCTAATGACACATAAATTAAATACTCCTATCTAGTTAAGGGGCGCTACACACATGTTAGCTGCCAAGGCTGGCACATTAAGGTCGGCAGCATTTAAAACGACCATGCATTTGCGACAAGTACCCATCGGTTTTTTTTTTGGAACAAAACATGCTCTTACGCATACACCGCCGCGCGCGATATGAGGTTATGTGGGACTCACTCCGAGCCTACCAGAGCCTCTACCCACTTAAAAACCCTCTGAATGACTCTGGCAATCATTTGCCTCACAGCCTTCAACTGAAGCGACGACTAAAATGCAAATCCTGAAATAAATATTATTTAAGTGTTCTTTTATATTTGGCTGAAACAATATTTTATTCCCTTATATCCTCTATGACATGAGCGTGAGCCCACGGCAGTGATCCCGCTTTCCGTTCCCGTCTTCACGAAGCAGTACACTGCCGACCGCGATGCCGCGATGTAATGCTGGCATTAGCTTATGGCTTTTAGTATAATACATCTTGTGTATAACTCGTAAAAGACATCAGACACTGTGGTCCCAAAAAACTTACACGTTCAGCCTTTGGATTATTCCTCATAGCTAGAAACACATAAATTCATATATAATTTTTGAAATTAACTCTGTTAATGCGTTCTTAAAGAAATAGCGAATTATACATTATCTGATATATTATTTTATGTTATTTTCATCAGCATTTGGATATCATCATAAGCGGCAAAGTGGTTAATTAAATATCAAATCGAACAATTTATTTGCTCCTTACTGGCTTTTTGTTCTCCGAAGGTCCCGCTTTGTGAGTTTTTACAGCTTACAAACACCGCGGCTCGAACGGTGAAAGAAAACCTCATAAAGTAATCCATATACCTTAGAAATTATTTCAAAGGTATATGCAAAACCTGCCAAGCCGCAGTTGGCCAGCGTGGTGGAATATACATTGTCTTTATTTATTTATTTATTTATTAGATCACCAACAAGTTTACAACAAATAATGCACATTTGGACCATAGTTTTAACAAGTTATTGCAAGTCGTAGACTCAATTATAGGTGACAACAGCATGCAATGTTATGACAACAATCAACATATTTAAGTATATAAAGAAGAAATTGTTTCTTTTTTTTTGAAGTTAATTACATTATGTTAAAAAAAAATGAATGAGACTTTTCTTATTACTTATACTTATACCTACTTATACAATTCCTAGATAGATCGTACAAATATAAACAGTCACTCGTGCATTTGACCAAGGATCAAGGACTTAAACTGATTCATTGAGTTACAGAAAATATCAATATTAATAATACCAGATTTAGACATTGAATTATAATAAGAAGACATTCTGTTTAGGGGAGAGAATGAGCCTAAGTTTGTTTTGGAACTCCAAGGTGTTATTTAATTGTAACGAAAAATTCGAGGCAGTTTAAAAGGAACGTTAATGTTTATCCGTGATAGTAATTGTGGATTGTAAATGAAGCCATTTATAAGTTTGTGGAGAAATACCGAGTCTAGCATGTTACGTCGACTTTTTAGGGAGTTCATTTTAAAATAACTCAACCTGTCATTGTGGTGAGGTAGCTTTTTTGCTAAATTGTGGTTGTACGTTAAGTGCCACAGAAATCTTTTTCGAACACGCTCAAGCTTTTTGATATAAACGTCATAGTGTGGATTCCATACCACACTACAGTATTCCAATCCACTCCGCACGAGGGTGCTATATAATATTATTTTTGTTTTAGGGTTTTTAAATTCTTTACAATTCCTTAAGACGAATCCGAGAGTTTTAAAACCTTGTGTGACTATATTTTCTATATGTGTATTAAAACGTAATTTAGTATCTAAGGTAACTCCCAGATCACGAATATATTTTAAATCGTTTAGTTTTTCATGTCCAATAGTGTATTCTCTACTAGAGGTTATCCTGCTGCGAGCAAAATTGACAACAAAACATTTATTTGTATTTAGAGACATGTTATTCTGTTCACACCATTTAACTAAGTTATTCAAATCACTTTGTAGGAGTAGATTATCGTTTGGCAAGTCAATTAGTTTAAGACTTTTGAGATCGTCAGCAAATAAATAAAATTTAGAATAATTGAAGCATTGGTAAATGTATTGATGAAAATGTTAAAGAAGACTGGTCCGAGAATTGAAATCTGAGGAATTCCAGAAAAAGCATGAATAGGGTCCGATTCATGCTTTTCCTTACACCATACTTGGGTGTTATTAAGGTTGTTGTAATAGCTATCATTGCTGACCCGCCGAAGATCCGGTTATAGAATATACGTACATCTGGAAGTGGCTTGATTACGTTGCGCGCTCACTCAAACCACTACTTATACATTTCAATATCTTATAAATATGATTTATATAACAAAATACTTTTATTTATTTTTCTTGATTGAGTATCGAATTTTTTTCTCAATATACATTTCGTTGTTTTAGTACTAGAGATTTTGATACTGCGCTATATACGACGAACGATAAAATCAACAAATGAGCCCGTTAAAATCTATTAATGTAATCACCATTAAGTACAACAAAGTCGATGACGAAGTCGAGGGTCTTAAACCATTTAGAACTTTATAACTTGACGCCTTTTACCACTATAGATGATGCAGATTACTACAGTCACCGTTGAACAAATTCGTTTAGAGCTTGTTATTGGCAACGTATTAAACAATTCCCACTAACATCTTAATATTACTTCAATAACATTCTATGAGAACTTTTGAGCAATGTATTACTTAGTTATCGACCAGGCGAGCTGTTCACAGGGAGGCCGTCTTTGTTTCAGAAATTGTGTCCTTTTTTTTTTTTTTTTTGCTGCCGAGGCACCCTCGCGGGAGGGAGGTGGAAGATGCGTCATGCATACCCGCCCGCAGGTAAATTCCTCTGCGGGGGGGTTATGTGGGACTCACCAGAATGGCACCTACCCACTAAAAACCACCTGTTGGCTGTAGTAAACGTATACTGTTAGCCTTCATCGGAAGCGACACCCGTCGGGAAGTTGGGTGCGCTGGCAGAGACCCGCTAGCGGGTCTTCCGCCTGTAGTGAAAGTTGCACTGAAGGTGCTCAAAGGGACATGAGTTGGTGGCCGTTCTGGGCAGCCTCCGGTGAAGCCGGGGCTGGGCAGAGGTCGGCCGAAGCATGATTTAGGGATCAATTCATTTAAATGAACCTACAATGAATTGAGAAGGGAACTATGTTCCGCCAGAGCTAGCAAACGCTCTGTCGGAGTACGTGAAGCCCTAAGTTTACGGGCTAAGACTGCAATCTCCCTAACATCGACACTTTTGATAGCGTCGCAGACGATACGCGTATCGTCTGCTACGGAGGGTTGAGGAGTGATATTGGATGGGCGAGGAGCCAGGTTGGGATTCGCTAGTGCAGCGGGGCGGTGCCTCCAGTTCTCTGGAGCAGGCTTGGGCTGGGTAGGCTTTGCAGCCGGAGGAACCCGGCTACGCAGCGGCGGAAAGTTTTCTTGAGAAAGGCGCGGGGCCTGTTTGGGTGCCGACCTCTTGGGATTGGAACGCATACAACGGGGTGCACGAGGGCAGCCCCTGTTATTTGCGGTGTGGCCGGACTGGCCACAAAGCACGCAATCGGGAGGAGAGGGAGTTTCAGGAGTGCGATTGCACTCCTTAGTGAAGTGCGGGACCAGGCACTTGAAGCACCTGGGCGGTGCGCGGCAGTTGGCCGCCGCGTGCCCGTACAACTGGCACCGATGGCACTGGCCGGGATGACCGCGGCGATGAGGCACCTCGATCGAGATCCCAGAGAGGCCGCAAATAGAGCTAACCCCTTTCAGGATCTCTCTGGACTTGGGGACGGTGGCGAGAATCACCAAAGCGAGAGGGTGTTGCCTCCCGTACTTGCTGTGCATTTTATGCACTGCGAGTGCCGGGAAGCCTTGGGACTGCAGAACCTCAAGGATAGCCTCGTTCGATAATTCGAACGGGATTCCCCTGAGTACCGCTCTGATCTTACGCTCTTCTGACAGAGCATAAGTGTGATAAGCATATTGCTTATCGGTGAGGAGCTTAGTCAAAGCTCGGAAATCGTCTATCGACGAGACAGTGATTTTAATAGATTCACCCGAGTTTACCGCTCGGGTGTAATGGATTTTGTGCTCATTGCACAGTGTCGAGACCTCAGTCCATTTACCCTTTTCCCGAAGGAAAACGGGTGGTGGGACCTTGGCCTTGACAGAAGTTGGGGCCGGAGCGGGTGTTGAAGACACCGGGGCAGCTGGCGTTGAAGACGCCGCAGGGGGTGTAGGGACGGGCGTGGAGGGCGCCGGGTCTTGTTTCGAGCGCTTCTTAGAGCGCTTCTTAACAAGGGTGAAAGAGGGAGGCTCAGGGCCAGTTGGGGTGGCGTCCGAGGAAGACTCAGTCGCGGGTGCGCGCTTGCGGCGCAGAGGGGCGTCTACTTCGCACTCCATGTCACTGGAGGAAGGGGACGCGGGAGGGCCTAAGACCTGAGGGGTCTGGGGAACTGGGGTGGCCTGAGGGGCCATTGTGGACATTATCGTCATGAAATGAGGGATGAGAGAATCTAAGAAACGGAACTTGTCAGCATTTATATTCATGCCTTCAGCACCGGTACTATCAAGTAACTTCTTCCTAATCTCATCAGAGCTTAGGGAAGCCATTGCGGAGGGGTTGGGGAGGGACAATATATGAACCTAACAACGATGACTAACTTCCTAAAACCACCCTACACGCAGTAGGGCGGTTGAGAACGACGCGGATAACTTACTCGAACACGGCACTTGAAGTCCTGGAACAACGAATTCCCGTCGACGAAGCTCACGTTCCACGAAGTACGGTTAACAAGCCACTATTCGCCGTGAAAACGGCGTTAGAAACTTATTAGAAGTACGGTTAACGAGCCACTGTCCGCCGTGAAAACGGCGTTAGAAACTTAATACGGTAAACAACTATGAAATTTGGGTGCTCAATTAGCGCGGGGGCTAAAAGAGCGGGAAGGCGTCTGCGATCGACGTGCGCTCGAGAACGCACGCAGACCGAGACTGGAAATTGTGTCCTTTGTCCACCGTGACTACATTCTAAACTTGAACAATGCTACTTGTTTTACTAACGAGCAATATAGATGCTGGTTGATGTTTACCTATAAAATATCATCGAACTAAAGAACTACAAAATTGTTCGTGTAGTATAACTCTTCATACCAGTATGTGTGTACAAATTATTTCCAACAATAAACTTCACGGGAACTTATTTTTGTTTAGCCGAGTTTTTTCATTACAGAAAAATGCGCTATCAACACTTTTTGTTGAAATTAAAATACCTTTTTAAGTATGCATCACAATGGCGTTTTTGATTTGCGTGATTAAAACTGTTTTTATGTGGTGATAAAGTGGTGATAAAGATGTGAGGATTGGGGCACTAATGGATGCTAGTAACTGTCATCATTTGTTTGGTTCGTTCAGTTTAGTTCGACTATCGTAGCATCGACATTAACTCAATAAAATTTTAAAGATTGGACTACGACAGATTGTTTCAACAACAAATTGCACTTTAAATGTTTATATTAATTTTAATTTTAATATAAATTTATGATAACTTTTAAATGTGGAGCAATAAAAATAATTGTAATGTAACATATAATCATACTTTTATTAAACTTAGTTTCATCTTAACTACCGTTATTTAAATAGCGTTAATACAGTTTAATCACATTAATCTAATAGTCTCATTCTAATTAGTATGAACATTTTGTCAATTATTTGCGACCTGCAATTAAATTCCAGAATTTTATTTTATTAACATTTTAAATTTATAATATTAAAAATATATAAAAAAGTAAATTTAGTTTTTTTTCGTGTCTCTATAGAAAATAAAAACAGCTGATGGTGGTATCGAAATAATTATCAAACTAAATTTGCGTTCCAAAAAACCAAGTTTTAAAAGTTTATTAAGTATTTGAGCCGCCAGATAAGCATATTGTGCAAAAAGGTATGATTTACAGAAGGCCCACGCCCACTTTACAGGTTTAAATGCTAATCATACAAACATAATCACAGCAATGTATATAAATGAGTTACAGAGTAAACTGTGTGCAGAACCGATGCGATGATTTCTTTGTGAAGTGACACTGCACATCAAATAACCGATGTCATCAATACAGCTCGCCACAGCTTCGGAGTGCAGCTATGTTAATGGGTGTTGTTTGTTGCCGTGGTCAATACTAGAATGATAAGCTGGGATACCTTCATTCAAATTTGATATAAAAAATAATATTTGCAATTGAGAATCACTTGGCTTGAAGCTTCTCTTTCAGACGTCGTCGAGTTTCTGGTCACTGTACAAGGCAACTGCTGTCCTAAGACCTATTACTGCAAGCTTTATTTGACAATATTTTCTTATAATGCAACAATTCTAAAGAACAATGTTGCATTTGTACCACGAACCGATAGTTCTATATTATTATGAAATATAAGTTTTGTCAATACAGAAATGAAACTGATTTAAAATTTATAATTGCTGCTCTACGGAGTTTGAGCTCATAAGGGTAACCCCAGCGGGATATTATGCCATTAAATTGTAAATGGCCTTTCTGACTGACTGTTACAATCGAATTACGTACGTTGTTTATATTATGAATTCTCTACTGCCTCCGTAGAATCACGAGTGTTGAATATTTAAGTATTTAATTCAGTAAATAAGGTGGCACTCTTGCGTTTGACAATTTTTTTGTGTTGGTATGTATTGTATTGTTGTATTGGTGGTATTATTTTTTTTGTGTAAAAATATAAATTAACCAGAAAAATCCGGTTCAAAAGTGTTTCATAATAATAATAATGCAAACACGCCAACTGTATGGTCCCAAAGTAAGCAGAGCTTGAGTTATGGACGACCATACAGCGAACTGGGGGGAACCCAGAATAAACATACATATATAAATACAAACAACCATGACCAGAGAACAAACATCTGTGTTCAGCACACAAATGAATGCCCCGGCCAGGTTCGAACCTAGGAACTTCGGCGTATGATGCGAGGCTAATTACCACTGCACCACTCGGTCGTCAACTTGCTACCACAAACTCGCTTTTATAATATATAATTAATCGTGAAATCTTGAGGATATATTGTATGAAGCATTGCCGACAGCAATGTTACACATGGTGTATCGTTACAAAATTTTCTGAAAACCCAATTCTCTTTATAACGTGCCTTATATATTCATCTGGGGTAACAATGAAACGTCATTAATAATCAACCTAATTTATTAACACGCTGTGAAAGTTATGTGCTCAAACAAATTTCCATTCAAGGAAAATGAGAAATCTGTTTGGAATGAATTTATTCGATATAATGAATTAATTAGATGTTTATTTTGTTAAATTTAATATGTACTTAAATTAAAACGTCGCTCTTTGTAATGACAGAAAATAGGCACGTCATAAATACTTTTATTTTTTTAATTAATTAGGATATGCCAACAATATAAGTACATAAAACTTAAACTAAACATTTCAAGATGTTTTAAATCTAGTACAAATATCACTAACAGGCATATACAGCATTCTATAAGTCAAAGCGAATCTATTACAATTATTAATATAATGGACACATCAAACAATTTATAATATTTCAAAAATATATATATATACAGAAAAATATAGAAATTAGATTAATATAATGTCAGATGTAGTAAAATGTCAGCTTTCATTTTAAATTATTGAAGTCAATTATAAATTCAATATAAATTACATTTCACAAAATGATTACAGAAAATCAAAAAACTTACATAAATATCAAATAAATGACACTAAACTGAAACTAAAGTAAAAAACAAAAATGAGGATGATAAAAAACAAGATTAAATATTATGTCAATTTACATTCACAATTAAATTAATAAAAAAAAATTTTTTTTATCATACCTAATTTAAGAATTCAATACTCATTCAATCTTTTTTTGGAAGTCAAGAAATGAATCGAAGAATATGTCAATGTTGGGGACCTTTGAGCTTGATAGACCAATGAAGCAATCATTATAGGAAGTGGAGAATGAGCAAATAAGTTAGTTTTACACAAGGGTACATGGAATAATTTAGAATTTTCACGATACATACTTTAAATAAAACACTTTTTACCGGATATTATCGCGTATATTTTAGTTAGTCTTTGCAGTTGCCGTGGTCACGATAGACTATCGTGACCATGGCAACTGCAAAGATGCCGAAACGTCGAAATAATTTTAAAATTAACTAAAATATACGCGATAATATCCGGTAAAAAGTGTTTTATTTAAAATAATTTAGAAATCGGATAACGAGGTAAACAGCGTGGTACAGAAATATTAATTTTTTTGCTAAGACATCTACAATCAATCAAATCATTAAATATTTTGTATAGAAATTTGAAATCATGGATTATACGACGACTATGCAACGACTGAAGTTTAAAAAAGTGCAGTCTATTTACATACGGAGCTCTATGAGAGATGCCAGCAGAGTGAAAGGCTAAGTATCGCGTTAATGAACGTTGTATGGACTCGATACGTTGTGTGCACACTATACTGTGGATTCCAAATAACGGACGCAAACTCGAGATTACTTTTTACTAACGCATTGTATAAGATTATTTTAGTTTTATGAAACTTAACATCCTTGGTATTGCGTTTGATAAAACCTAACATTCGTGCTGATTTTTCAATAATATATTCATAATGCGGTCTGAACGTTAGTTTTGTATCAAGAAACACACCCGAGTCGCGAATTGTGTCAACCCCGCAAATCACTTCACTTTTAATGTGGTAAACATTGTTCATTGGATTTTTCTTTCAGGTAAATTTTATATTGAAGCATTTTTCCGGATTAATTACCATGCCATTCTCTTGGCACCAACATGTTATTCTGTCATTATCTTCCTGCAACATATAAGCGTCAGAATGAGAGCTTACAGTTTTATAAATTTTTAAGTCATCGGCAAACATGCTAAAGGCACAATGTTTAATAGAATTGGTGATGTCATTAAAAAATATTGAAAATAATATTGGTCCTAGATCGGAACCCTGTGGTACCCCAGAAGTCGATAGATAAGTGTCAGAGTCAGAGCCAAGTACCACAGAATGAGGTCTTTTTGTCAAATACGATTGGAACCAAGCCAAAAGTGAACCACCTATTCCAAACGACTGTAATTTCATGATAAGCAGCTTATGGTTAAACTTGTCAAATGCGCTCGAAAAATCCGTGTATACTGCATCAACTTGATGACCACCGTCAACTCGTGAAGCCAGTTCGTCAACATAATGTGCTCAGTTAGAAACAACTGATCTCTTATTTTGAAACCCGTGCTGATATACCGAAATCGGCGGCTTTAGATGACTTGTGAGTATAGGGCATAACATTTCTTCAAAGAGCTTGGCCGGACAACTAAGAATACATACGAGTCGATAGTTTGTAACATCACGCTGGTCACCCTTCTTGAATACTGGAAGAACTCTAGCCTTCTTCCGATCATTTGGGAATACACTTTCTTCTAATGACTGGTTGAAAATATAGCATATGATGATAGAGGATATGATGAGCAGAGGATATGATGATAGATGGATATAGAAAAGAGTATTGCAAGAAGTCTCGTAATCATTCAACAAAATAAAAATAAATGTGAAAAATCTGATAAGTAAATTTATATAATGCACAAGGTTTACTATTAAGGTAAACCACTTTACAATAGCTTTGTAAAGTGAGAATTTGTTGAATGCGTGTTTGATAATCTTTTTGCGAAGTAACATTGTACATCAAAGAGCCGATGTCATCACTACAAAGTACTTTACACAGCTTCAGAGAGCCACTGTTGTTTAAGGTTTCGATTAATGGGTGCTGTTTTTTGCAGTTATAATATTTCAATTAATATTTGGTCATCATCGAATTTTAGTTAGAGTGAATTTGAAGTATAATTCATTAAATTTATAGGAATTTAGTTATCTAAAAGTCTCAAATAGTTACTAAACGGTACTTTCCACGAGTACCTTTCAAAAAGAAGGTTCAGAAACCAATATCAACAAAGGGCACGGACTAATGTCTGTGGTGCATAAATTTGACTATAAAAAAAAGACCTTTACCAATTGGAAACCGAACATTCTCGCTCCGACCGCCGCCCAGTGCGGACGTGCAAGACCCCGTTCTCCGTTGTTTGGTCCCTTCCCGATATTCCGTGGCACTCAGTCTACTGACGTCACAGTTTAGCGTGTTGGTTCCGTACTACGGTTTTCAAGGTTTTTCTACTCCGTCTGAGTGCTTTCGAAGTGCGATTTTTCTTTGCGACTAAGCCCCTTAGTCTTCAAAGTGCTGTGCTAAGTTGTATTGTGCTTGTGCTGAGTGCAGTGTTGTGGCCAGCGTAAGTAGTCTGGTTTCAGTACAAAGGATACTTAACGGTGACAACGAATTTGTACTGAACCAGTCCTTTTATTTTTATTTTATTTCTCTTCTCTATTTTATTTATTTTCTCCTATTTTCATTTTTATTTCTATCATATCTGTGTGTTTTCGTGTGTATTTGTCCTTTCTGTCGGTAAAGGTTGACCCTAACGCGGTCAACTCTTTACCTGCGTACCCTTTTTTTAGGTTTCTAGGTAGCGGCCTTCGGCGTACTACGGTTAGTTTTAAGTTATTCTCCCCAGCCCCCCTACCGCTGGTAGGGAGGTTTGCCGCTAGGGTTCGCTAGGTTTTAATTTAGGGATCCTAGGCATTTGTAATATAAATAGGTGCTAGGTTTGCTAGGGAACCTAGGCATACATTATATATTTATATATTACATATTGTAATTCCAAGCCCTCCAATGGACCTTGTTAATATTCTTAGGTCGTTCGCCCAGGCGCTCGCTGCGTCCGGCGTAAGCATACCCGCTGACGTTCTAACGCAGGCCTTACAGGCATCTATTGCGTCCCCGGCCCCTCAGGCCTCAACCCCGGCCCCTCAGGCCTCTAATGTCCAGACCCCTCAGGTGTACAGCTCTCCCGCGTCTCCCGTTCCATCCGATATGGACTGCGCGTCGGTCTCATCCTCGCGCTCATCTCGCAGGAAGCGTACCTCTCCCGGGAGCGATTCAGACTCCGCCGCGTCCGAAGCTTCGTCGGTCGCCGCCACCCTAACCGGCTCTCCTGAGCCCGCGTTCCAGTTAGTTGCCAAACGCTCTAAGAAGCGTTCGAAAAAAGCCGCGGTGTATTCAACACCCGAGCCAACCCCGGTGTCTTCTACACCCGCCCCCGCGCCGCTCATGTCACTCGAAGTGACCGCGTCTCCGTCGGTCCCTTCGAAGCCAGCGTCGCGCTGCGCTCCCGTCCCACCGAAGCCTCAGCTCCCTCCGCCCGTCTTCCTGCGTGAAAAAGCGCGCTGGACCGCGGTTTCTAACTTGTGCAAAGAGCACAAAATTAATTACTTAAAAGCCGCCAACGCTGGCGATACTATTAAAATTCAAGTCGCGAGCGTCAACGACTTCCGCGAGTTCACCAGGTTACTTTCTTTAAGACAAATCGCGTATCACACCTACGCCCTCCCGGAGGAGCGTAAGATCCGCGCAGTACTACGGGGCGTCCCGTTCGAGCTCGCGAATGAAGATATCCTCGAGGACCTTAAGTCCCAGGGTTTCCCGGCCGAAGCAGTGCACAAGATGCACTCTAACCGCGGTAGGCGCTTTCCGTTAGCTTTAGTTATCTTGTCGAATACTCCCAACTCGAGGGAGATCTTTAGAGAGGCTCGCACAATTTGCGGACTCTCAAATATCTCCGTCGAGCGTCCCAACCCCCGTGGTCACCCTGGGCAGTGCCACCGCTGCCAGCTCTATGGCCACGCAGCGGCTAACTGCTCAGCTCCCCCCAGGTGCGTTAAGTGCCTGGATCCGCACATAACGAAGGAGTGCACTCGCACTCCAGAATACACTTCCCCCCCTGCCTGTGTGCTGTGCGGTCAGTCCGGCCACACAGCTAACTACAGGGGTTGCCCGCGCGCTCCGCGCTCCACCACTAAGAGGGCCGCGCCTAAACCGGCGCCGCCGCTCACTCCCGCTCACTTCCCGCCGCTGCGCAACCGGGGTCCCCCGGAAGCAAAGCCCGTTCAGCCGACGCCTACTCAGGCTCTGTCTTGGAGGCAGCGTCCGGCCGTCCCGCCTGCACCTTCCCGACCCATCCCAGCTCCCGTAGCTTCCGTAGGGCCGCGTCCTTCTCCGTCATCCGCACCTCAGTCCTCGTTGGCTGAGGACATGAAGACCGTGTTCGACGTTATTCAAAACGTCGATATTAACGAAATTTCCGTGCTCGCACGTAAACTGCGAGCCGCCCGCTCTCCTCAAGAGCGTTTATTTGCTTTAGCCGAGCATCACTCGCTTCTAAGTTCATTATAAATTATCCTTTTTTTTTATATTTTTTATATAAAATCGTAAATAAGTAAATTATAATGTCTAGACCCGTGAATCCCGCGTCCAGTCGTATTAAACCCAAGGGCTTATCCCTAGTATCTTTTAACGCTCGTAGCCTTAACACCAACCTTCCCGAGATTAAACTGTTCCTTCAGAACAAAGAACCTGACTTATTCCTTCTCCAGGAGACATGGCTTACTCCAAACCGCTCCAGGGGATTCGCTATACCTAAGTACGCGTTTATTCGTAACGATAGGCCCAACTCCGACGGTTTCGGCGGCACCGCTATATATTACAAAAGAGGCTTCCACTGCTGTCCTCTCCCTACCCCTCCTCTCCTCAACATGGAAGCCACTGTGTGTAGATTGGCTATGACTGGTCATCCGACCATCATCATAGCTTCAATCTACATACCTAGTGGTACCAGACCAATCCGCAGCGACTTTGAGGCCATTCTCGCCCTCGGCCATTCAGTCATTATGTTCGGAGACTTTAACTCCAAACATACTGACTGGACGTGCCTATCGACTAACACCAGCGGTATCGCTCTCCTCGACATCACTAACTCCCTTGACCTAGACGTCATATCCCCCATCACTCCCACTCACTATCCCAACAACCCGTCCTACTCTCCTGACATCCTCGACTTTGCAATTATCAAGCGAATCAATCTTGATCTAAGGTCTATCGAACCGCTCGATGACCTAGGCTCCGACCATCGCCCCGTTTCCCTCTTGCTTGGACCGCCGAACGATAACGTCTCATCTCCTAAGACCTTTACCAACTGGAAAGGTTTTAAAAATACGTTAGTTTTAGCCTTAGAGGCTCCGAACTCTCCACTCGCGATCTCTCCCGAACAATTAGATAGCCCGGATAAAATCGATTCATTAGTAAATTCTCTTACTGATGCTATCAACTCAGCCATCAGTGACAACGAAAAGGTTGCTAAGCAAGGCAAACCCACGCTTCCCTTAGCCGTCAGCAATCTTATTAAAGCTAAAAATGTGGCTCTCCGGAGAGCCAAGAAATATCCCACGCCCGCCTATAGAACAGCTGCGAATCAGCTTCAACGTAAAGTTAGGTCTTGCCTCGCGGAACTCCGAGACGCTCAGATGAACGATCTCATGGCGAATATCTCTCCATCCCACCAAGCGTACTATAGCATGGCCCGAGCCTTACGCGTAGACACCGTCTCTCACGTTCCTCCTCTCACTCGTCCCGATGGCACTACTGCCTTCGAAGTAGAAGAGAAAGCCGAATGCTTCGCCGACAGCATTGCCGCACAATGCTCGCCCAGCACGCAACCTGCTGATCCCTCACACATCCAGGCGGTGGAGGACGAAGTCCTTCGCAGAGACTCTCTCCCCATCACCGCCGACCCTGTCACAGTCTCTAATGACGAAATCTTGCTTCTCATTAGAAATCAAAAGTCCAAAAAGGCTCCGGGTGCGGATGGAATTTCCAACCACGCACTTAAGCACCTACCTCAACAGATGCTTACCTTGTTAGCTATCATTTTCAATGCCTGCTTCGACCATAGCTACTTTCCAAAAGCTTGGAAAGAAGCGACAGTCATAGGCATTCCCAAGCCGGGCAAACCTCTGAACGTCCCGGCTAATCACAGACCCATCAGCCTCCTCAAGGCAATGTCTAAACTTCTCGAGAGAGTCATACTCTCTCGAATGCGGAACCATCTGTTTCCAACGGATGGCGATCCTCTCATTATTCCCCATCAGTTCGGCTTTCGCGCTAAACACTCCTGCCCTCAGCAAGTCCACCGAATCGTCGAGTATATACTTGACGGTTTCTATCCGCGTCGTTATAAAACAGTCGCGGTTTTCTTTGACGTAGCCAAGGCTTTCGATAAAGTCTGGCACAGCGGTCTCGTTTATAAACTCTACAAGATAGGCTTACCGGATCGCCTAGTCAGGTTAATAGCGTCGTTTCTCAAAGACCGTACGTTTCGATTTAAACACGAAGGCACGCTTTCTGCACCTCGTCCCATAAAGGCTGGAGTCCCTCAAGGCTCAGTCCTCGCCCCTCTGCTGTACACCGTGTACACCAACGACATTCCCATCCCGCCGAAAGGCGTCGAACTGGCCCTCTTTGCTGACGACACCGCTCTCTATACCAAAGGCCACAGTGTTCGGCACCTTGTAACCAGACTCCAAAAGGCCGTAAACGCCCTTGGTGTATGGTTTCAAAAATGGCGCATCGATGTGAACCCTGAAAAGAGTTCTGCGATGCGCTTCGACCACAAACGCCGTCGTCCCGATGGCGATCCCCACGTTCGAATGTTAGGCATTCCCATCCCCTGGAAGCGCAGTACTAAATACTTAGGCGTCACATTAGATCCGACGCTTTCTTTCAAGCCACACGTCGAAAGAGTTTCGAAACTCGCTCGTCACTATTTAGTCCGCCTAAATAGCATGTTAGGTAGAAAAAGTAAAATGTCCTTCAGAAACAAACGTACACTTTACAAGGTCTGCGTTAGACCCGTCATGACGTATGCCTCGCCAATCTTTGCCCACGCCAAACCCTCCCTCCTGCACAAACTGCAGGTAGTTCAAAACCTCTTTTGCCGCCGGGCCACAAACGCACCGTGGTACGTGCGTAACGCGGACTTGCATAGAGATCTTGAACTGCCTACAGTACAACAACATCTCAAAACACTCTCTGAAGCGTTTTTCAAACGCTCCGAAACCCATCCCAATCCTCTAGTTCGTGATTCTGTCTCATATACTACTCCTGTGTTAGACTCGAAGTTCAAAGTCGCTAGGCCTAGAAATGCGCAAGCGTACTCATCCACCAGACTGTCACGCGATCTCGAGGCCCTTCTGGCCGCAAATTCTAATTCTAACGTAAATTCTAATTCTAACGTAAATCCTAATTCTAACGTAAATGCGAGTTAATTCAATTTTATTTTGCAATTTTTTAATTTTTGTTTTAATTTTTGATTTCATTTTGAGCACCTTCAGTGCTACGTATTCACCTTCAGTGCTTTGAGCACCTTCAGTGCTATGTAATCCCAGCGGGTGACCCCTTCTGGGCCCCGCTAGCGCGGCCTCTTTCTCCAATTGGCCGTCGCTCAGATGAAGGCTGAGTGGCAAAAATGCACGAGCCGACAGGGGGTTTTTAGTGGGTATGGTCCTGGTAGGCGTCGGGACGAGTCCCACATAACTTTGGAATCGCGCCAGAGTATGCGTCAGGGCATTTTTATCCTCCTGCCCTTCCCGCGGAGGGGAACAAAAAAAAAATTGGAAAGGTTTTAAAAATACGTTAGTTTCAGCTTTAGAGGCCACGAACTCTCTGCTCGCGATCTCGCCTGAATCTCCAGAAAGCCCGGACAAAATAGACTTACCAGCGGCTTTCTCCTCGTCTTCGGAGACAGTAGTGCCATCGGGACGAGTGAGAGGAGGAACGTGAGAGGCGGCGTCTACGCGTAAGGCTCGGGCCATACTATAATACGCTTTGTGGGACGGAGAGATATTCTCCATGAGATCGTTCATCTAAGCGTCTTGGAGTTCCGCGAGGCAAGACCTAATTTTACGTTGTAGCTGATTCGCAGCTAATCTATAGGCGGGCGTGGGATATTTCTTGGCTCTCCGGAGAGCCCCGTTCTTGGCTTTAACAAGATTGCTAACGGCTAAGAAAAGCGTGGCTTTGCCTCAAAGTCGCTGTGGATTGGTCTGGTGCCACTAGGAATGTAGATTGAAGCTATGATGATGGTCGTATGAGCAGTCATAGCCAATCTACACACAGTGGCTTCCATGTTGAGGAGAGGAGGGGTAGGGAGAGGAGAGCAATGGAAACTGCTTTTGTAGTAAATAGCAGTGCCGCCGAAACCGTCGGAGTTGGGCCTATCGTTACGGGTGAATAACGCGTGTTTGGGAATAACGACTCCCCGAGTGAGCCATGTCTCTTGGAGAAGCAGTAGGTCTGGCTTATTGTTCTGAAGGAACAGTTTGACTTCAGGAAGGTTAGTACTAAGGCTACGAACTTTATATGAAACTATGATAAGCCCTTGGGTTTGATACGACCAGACGTGGGATTTTCAGGTCTAGACATGTTATTTACTATTTAAAGAATTATACTAGAATATATAATTTACAAGGAACTAAGTAGCGAGTGATGCTCGGCTAACGCGAAGAGACGCTCTTGAGAAGAACGGGCGGCTCGCAGTTTGCGTGCAAATACGGAGATTTACCTAATGTCGACGTTTTGAATAACGTCGAACACGGCCTTCATGTCCTCAACCAACGACGACTGAGGTGAAGACGAAAGAGCGGGCGCTGGCCTACGGGCAATAAGGGAGCTGGGATATGACAGGAAGATGGAGCGGCCGGACGCTGTCTCCAGGATTTAACTAGAGACGGCTTCGGCTGCTCGGGATTTGCTTTCGGGGAGCCCGTTTGCGCAGCGGCGGAAGTTGGCGGGAGTGAGTGGTTGCGCCGAGTGGGAGGCCCTTCTAGCGTCGAAGCGCGGAGCGTGCGGACAACCCCTGTAGTTTGCTGTGTGGCCGGACTGGCCGCACGGCACACATGCAGGGGAAGGGGAAGTGGATTCGGGAGTGCGAGTGCACTCCTTCGTTATGTCGAGATCTAGGCACTTAACTCACCTGGGAGGGGCTGAGCAATTAGCCGCTGCGTGGCCGTAAAGCTGGCAACGGTGGCATTGCCCAGGGTGTCCGCGAGGGTTGGGACGCTTGACGGAGATATTCGAGTGTCAGCAGATTGTGCGAGCCTCTTTGAAGATCTCCCTCGAGTTGGGAGTGTTGTATAAGATGACAAGGGTGAGAGAAAAACGTCTGCCGCGGTTAGAGTGCATCTTGTGCACTGCTTCAGCTGGGAAGCCCTGGGACTTAAGTTCCTCCAAGATATCGTGCGAGCTCGAACGGGACGCCTCGTAATACTGCGTGGATCTTCCGCTGCTCCGGGAAGGCGTAGGTACGGTACGCGATTTGCTTTACGAAGAGTAATCTAGTAATCGCGCGGAAGTCGTCGATAGTCGCGACCTGAATTTTTATGGTTTTGCCTGCGTTGGAGGCTTTAACATAATTAATTTTGTGCTTTTAGCACAAGTTAGAAACTGCAGTCCATCGCGCTTTTTTTGCGGAGTAAGACGGGAGGAGGGAGTTGAGCCTTAACCGGGAGGGGAGCGCAGTGCGTAGCTGGCTTCGAGGGAAATGATGGGGACGCGGTCACTTGGAGTGACATAAGCGGCGCGGGGGCGGGTGTTGAAGACACCAGGGTGGGATCAGGTGTTGAAGACACCGCAATTTTCTTTGAACTTTTCCTAGAGCGCTTTGACGAGACTTATGTAAACACGGGCTCAGGAGAGCCGGCTATCCGATTCCGAGTGGCTCCCGGGAGCGGTACGCTTGCGGCGCAACGTGCGAGAGAATGTGTCCGACATACAGTCCATCTCGGATGCCACGGAAGATGCGGGAGAGCTGTAGGCCTGAGGGGTCTGGGTGTTATTGGCCTGAGGGGCCGGGATTGGGGCCTGAGGGGCCGGTGACGCGTTAAGCGCTAATAAGGCCTGCGTGAAGACCTCGTCTGAGATGAATACGCCCGACGCGGCGAGCGCCAGGGCAAACGCCTTCGCAAAGTTAGCCACGCTTTGCGAAGGATCTATGATGGGGATAGAAATACCTAAGTTCCTAACAAACCTAGCAAACCCTAGCGGCTAACCTCCCTACCAGCAGTAGGGGGGTTGGGGACGAACGCGAAGTGTTGTCCCTATTGGACAAGCACTGTACCTTCACCCTGGGAAGAAAGGCCCCTGTACCGGGATCCAGTCTGCAGGTTCCTCCAAGGCCTGATGGGCTTTGGAAGCGCACCGGGTAAACGCTATCAGGCTTAGCTGTCACCGTTAAGTATCCACTGATCAACGCGGGGCTCTACTACGGAGTGTGTTGTCAATAAATTGGTAACAAAAACCGGCCGTAGACTGAAAGTGCGGGATTGACTATGTTACGACCGGCCGAAACCGGCCACAGAGCGAGTCTCTAACTAACGTAACAAGCGCCCAGCGTCAAGTACGTAGTCAGAAAATCAGCCCGAGCCCTGCGAACGAGTGTCGGATACTGACGTAAGTAAGCATAACACTGTTGTTGCTGCTTCCCACTGAAGTGAGGAAGCTATTCGAGGTTTGCACGGAAGTGCGAGACTGACTATGTTACGATCGTTCGAAACCGGCCGCAGCGTAAGTCACAAAGAGGCTTATGGCAAGTCGTCGGGGACGAAGCGAGATATTGTACGAGCTACGATTTGTCATCGCGAGACGACAATCGTGACTCAGCGGCTGGTGCGACCGCGAAAACGTCCGAACGGAGTAGGACGCAGAACGGGTCTCGGGCTACACTCGAGAGTGCGGCAGGAATGGCGTTTGAGTATTGCTACGAGAGAAGTCGTGAGACAACAATCGGGCGACCAACAAGCCAGGAGCGACCGTCAACACGTCCGAACGGGGCCGGACGCAGATCGGGTCTGACCGAATACTACGGGTTTTTTTTTTTTGCTGCCGAGGCACCCTCGCGGGAGGGAGGTGGAAGATGCGTCATGCATACCCGCCCGCAGGTAAATTCCTCTGCGGGGGGGTTATGTGGGACTCACTAGAATCGCACCTACCCACTAAAAACCACCTGTTGGCTGTAGTTATTACCGTTAGCCTTCATCGGAAGCGACACCCGTCGGGAAGTTGGGCGCGCTGGCGGAGACCCGCTAGCGGGTCTTCCGCCTGTAGTGAAAGTTGCACTGAAGGTGCTCAAAGGGACATGAGTTGGTGGCCGTTCTGGGCACCCTCCGGTGAAGCCGGGGCTGGGCAGAGGTCGGGCGAAGCATGATTTAGGGATCAATTCATTTAAATGAACCTACAATGAATTGAGAAGGGAACTATGCTCCGCCAGAGCTAGCAAACGCTCTGTCGGAGTACGTGAAGCCCTAAGTTTACGGGCTAAGACTGCGATTTCACTAACATCAACATTTTTTATAGCGTCGCAGACGATACGCATATCGTTTGCTACGGAGGATTGAGGAGTGGGTTTGTATGGGCGAGGAGCCGGGATGGGATTCGATGCGGGGCGCTGCCTCCAGTTTTCTGGGGCAGGCCTGGACTGTGTAGGCTTAGCAGCCGGAGGAACCCGGCTACGCAGCGGCGGAAAGTTTTCTTGAGAAAGGCGCGGAGCCTGTTTGGGTGCCGCCCTCTTGATACAATATATAAATATATATACTATGAACCTATCAACGATGACTAACTTCCTAAAACCACCCTACACGCAGTAGGGCGGTTGAGGACGACGCGGATAACTTACTCGAACACGAAGACTCGAGGCACCTGGAACGACGAAATTCCGTCGACGAAGCTCACGTTCCACGAAGTACGGTTAACAGCCCACTGTCCACCGTGAAAACGGCGTTAGAAACTTATTAGAAGTACGGTTAACGAGCCACTGTCCGCCGTGAAAACGGCGTTAGAAACGACAACAACCAGTGAAATTTGGGTGCTCAATTAGCGCGGGGGCTAATAGAGCGGGAAGGCGTCTGCGATCGACGTGCGCTCGAGAACGCACGCTGACCGAGTGAATACTACGGGTAATCTTTATTATTATTTATATTATTGTTTTTTTTTTTTTTTTTTTTTGGTTTTTTTTTTTTGGGCAGGAGGATATAAAAAATGCTCTGACGCATACTCCGCGCGCGCGATCGGAGTTATGTGGGACTCGTCCCGACGCCTACCAGAACCATACCCACTAAAAAACCCCCTGTCGGCTCGTGCATTTTTGCCACTCAGCCTTCATCTGAGTGACGGCCCATTGGAGAAAGAGGCCGCGCCAGCGGGGCCCTTAAGGGGTCACCCGCTGAGATTCACATAGCACTGAAGGTGCTCAAAAATGAAAAGTAAAAATAAAAACATTAAAAATGAAGAAAAAAAAATAAAAATTGCATTAATTCGGATTTACGTTAGAATTAGAATTTACGTTAGAATTAGGATTTGCGGCCTGAAGGGCCTCGAGAGCTAAAGTTAACTGCGTAGGTTCGCTCGTGTGCGCGTTTCTCGGCCTAGCGACTTTGAATTTCGAATCTAACACAGGAGCAGTATATGAGACTGAATCTCGAACAAGATGATTGGGATGGGATTCGGCGCGTTTGAAGAACGATTCTGAGAGTGTTTTGAGGTGCTGTTGCACTGTAGGTAGTTCAAGATCTCTGTGCAGGTCCGCGTTGCGCACATACCAATGTGCGTCTGTGGCCCTGCGGCAGAAGAGATTTTGAACCACCTGCAGCTTATACAGGACGGAGGGATTGGCGTGGGCAAAGACTGGCGAAGCATATGACATGACGGGTCTAACGCAGACCTTATAAAGCGTACGTTTATTTCTAAAAGACATTTTACTTTTTCTACCTAACATACTATTTAAGCGGCTTAAATAGAAACGCGCGAGTTTCGTTACTCTATCGACGTGTGGCTTAAAAGAAAGCGTCTGATCTAAGGTGACGCCTAAGTATTTGATACTGCGCTTCCAGGGGATGGGAATACCTAACATTCGAATGTGGAGATCGTTGCGGAGATTACGACGTTTGTGGTCGAATAGAATGGCAGAACTCTTTTCTGGGTTGACATCGATACGCCATTTTTGAAACCAAACACCGAGGGCGTTTACGGCCTTTTGGAGTATGGTGATTTTATACGGGATCCTTTTACCTTTAGTGTAAAGGGCGGTATCGTCTGCAAAGAGGGCGAGTTCGACGCCTTTCGGTGGGATGGGCATGTCATAAGTGTACACGGTGTACAGCAGAGGGGCGAGGACTGAGCCTTGCGGGACTCCAGCCTTTATGGGACGAGGCGCGGAGAGCGTGCCTTCATGTTTGAATCGAAACGTACGGTCTTTAAGAAACGACGCGATTAATCTGACTAGGCGAACCGGTAAGCCTATTTTATAGAGTTTAAAAACGAGACCGCTGTGCCAGACTTTGTCGAATGCCTTGGCTACGTCAAAGAGAACCGCGATTGATTTTTTACGATGCGGATAGAATCCTTCGAGAATGTACTCGACGATTCGATGGACTTGCTGAGGGCAGGAGTGCTTAGCGCGAAAGCCGAACTGGTGGGGAATAATGAGAGGGTCGCCATCCGTTGGAAACAGATGGTTCCGCATTCGAGAGAGTATGACTCTTTCGAGAAGTTTAGACATTGCCTTGAGGAGGCTGATGGGTCTGTGATTAGCCGGGATGTTCAGAGGTTTACCCGGCTTGGGAATGCCTATGACTGTCGCTTCTTACCAGGCTTTTGGAAAGTAGCTATGGTCGAAGCAGGCATTGAAGATGATAGCTAACAAGGTAAGCACCTGCTGTGGCAAGTGCTTAAGTGCGTGGTTGGAAATTCCATCCGCACCCGGAGCCTTTTTGGACTTTTGCTTTCTAATGAGAAGCAAGATTTCATCATTAGAGACTGTGACGGGGTCGTCGGTGATAGGGAGAGATTCTCTGCGGAGAACTTCGTCCTCCACCGCCTGGATGTGGGAGGGATCCGCGGGTTGCGTGCTGGGCGAACATTGTGCCGCTATGCTGTCGGCGAAGCATTCGGCTTTCTCTTCGACTTCGAAGGCAATGGTGCCGTCGGGACGAGTGAGAGGAGGAACGTGAGAGGCGGTGTCTACGCGTAAAGCTCGGGCCATTCGATAATACGCTTGGTGGGACGGGGAGATATTCTCCATGAGATCGTTAAACTGAGTGTCACGGAGTTCCGCGAGGCGAGACCTAACTTTACGTTGAAGCTGATTCGCAGCTGTTCTATATGCGGGCGTGGGATATTTCTTGGCTCTCCGGAGAGCCGCGTTCTTAGCTTTAATGAGATGGCTAACGGCTAAGGGAAGCGCGGGTTTGCCTTGCTTAGCAATGATTACGTTGTCGCTGATGGCTGAGTTGATAGCATCAGTGAGATTATCGACTATCGAATCTATTTTAATCGGCCTGTCTAATTGGTCGGGCGAAATCGCGAGCGGAGAGTTCGGTGCCTCTAAGACTGAAACTAACGTATTTTTAAAGCCTTTCCAGTTGGTAAAGGTCTTAGGAGATGTGACGTTGTTGTTAGGCGCGCCTAGCACGAGGGAGACGGGGCGATGGTCGGAGCCTAGGTCATCGAGCGGTTCGATGGACCTGAGATCAAGATTGATTCGCTTGATAATTGCAAAGTCGAGGATGTCAGGAGAATAGGTCGGGTTGTTGGGATAGTGAGTGGGAGTGATGGGGGATATGACGTCTAAGTCAAGGGAGTTTGTGATGTCGAGGAGAGCGATATCGCTGGTGTTGGTCGATAGGCACGTCCAGTCAGTATGTTTGGAGTTAAAGTCTCCGAACATAATGACTGAATGGCCGAGGGCGAGAATGGCCTCAAAGTCGCTGCGGATTGGTCTGGTACCACTAGGTATGTAGATTGAAGCTATGATGATGGTCGGATGACCAGTCATAGCCAATCTACACACAGTGGCCTCCATGTTGAGGAGAGGAGGGGTAGGGAGAGGACAGCAATGGAAGCCTCTTTTGTAATATATAGCGGTGCCGCCGTAACCGTCGGAGTTGGGCCTATCGTTGCGAGTAAATGCGTACTTAGGAATAGCGTATCCCCTGGAGCGGTTTGGAGTAAGCCATGTCTCCTGGAGAAGGAATAGGTCAGGTTCTTAGTTCTGAAGGAACATTTTAATCTCGGGAAGGTTAGTGCTAAGACTACGAGCGTTAAAAGATACTAGGGATAAGCCCTTGGGTTTAATACGACTGGACGCGGGATTCGCGGGTCTAGACATTATAATTTACTTATTTACGATTTTATACAAAAATAAAAAGAATAAAAAATAAATTTACAACGAACTTAGGAGCGAGTGATGCTCGGCTAAAGCGAATAAACGCTCTTGAGGAGAGCGGGCGGCTCGCAGTTTGCGTGCGAGTACGGAAATTTCGTTAATATCGACGTTTTGGATGACGTCGAATACGGTCTTCATATCCTCAGCCAACGACGACTGAGGTACGGATAACGGAGCGGGACGCGGCCCTACGGAAGCTACGGGAGCTGGGATGGGTCGGGAAGGTGCAGGCGGGACGGCCGGACGCTGCCTCCAAGACAGAGCCGGAGTAGGCGTCGGCTGAACGGGCTTTGCTTCCGGGGGACCCCGGTTGCGCAGCGGCGGGAAGTTAGCGGAGGTGAGCGGCGGCGCCGGTTTAGGCGCGACCCTCTTGACGATGGAGCGCGGAGCGCGCGGGCAACCCCTGTAGTTTGCTGTGTGGCCGGACTGGCCACACAGCACACAGGCAGGGGGGGAAGTGGATTCGGGAGTGCGAGTGCACTCCTTAGTGAAGTGGGGATCCAGGCACTTAACGCACCTGGGGGGAGCTGAACAGTTAGCCGCTGCGTGGCCATATAGCTGGCAGCGGTGGCACTGCCCAGGGTGACCACGGGGGTTGGGACGCTCGACGGAGATGTTCGAGAGTCCGCAAATTGTGCGAGCCTCTTTGAAAATCCATTTCGGGTTGGGAGTATTTGAAAGGATTACTAAAGCTAAAGGAAAACTCCTACCGCGGTTGGAGTGCATCTTGTGCACTGCTGTGACCGGGAAACCCTGAGACTTAAGGTCCTCGAGAATGTCTTCGTTACTGAGTTCGAACGGGATGCCCCGTAGTACTGCGCGGATCTTACGCTCCTCCGGGAGGGCGTAGGTGTGATACGCGATTTTATTTAACCCGAGCAACCTGGTAAACGCGCGGAAGTCGTCGACGGTCGCTACTTGGATTTTGATTGTATCGCCAGCGTTGGCGGCTTTTAAGTAATTAATTTTGTGCTCTCTGCACAAGTTAGAGAC
Organism: Marasmarcha lunaedactyla; assembly: GCA_923062675.1. Classification (NCBI taxonomy): domain Eukaryota; kingdom Metazoa; phylum Arthropoda; class Insecta; order Lepidoptera; family Pterophoridae; genus Marasmarcha; species Marasmarcha lunaedactyla. The sequence continues at coordinate 3,076,231 of OV281359.1, forward strand.
CGCAGTCCAGCGCGCTTTTTCTCGGAGGAATACGGGCGGAGGGAGCTGAGGCTTCGGCGGGACGGGAGCGCAGCGCGTCGCTGGCTTCGATGGGACCGACGGAGACGCGGTTACTACGAGCGATTTTAACGGCGCGGGGGCTGGTGTTGAAGACACCGGGGAGGGCTCGGGTATTGAAGATACCGAAGCTTTCTTAGAGCGCTTCTTGGAGCGCTTGGCGACGAGTTGAAACGCGGGCTCAGGAGAGCCGGTTAAGGTGACGGCATCTGACGACGTATCAGACGCGGGTTCGGAGCCGCTCCCGGGAGCGGTACGCTTACGACGCGACGCGTGAGAGGATGCGACCGATTCGCAGTCCATCTCGGACGAGGCGGGAGACGAGGAAGAGCTGTAGACCTGAGGGGTCTCGACGTTGGAGGCCTGAGAGGCCGGGTTTAAGGCCTGAGGGGCCGGGGTTGAGGCCTGAGGGGCCGGGTTTGAGGCCTGAGGGGCCGGGGACGCGATTGATGCCTGCAAGGCCTGCGTTATGATGTCATTCGGGATGTAGACGCCTACCGCAGCAAGTGCCTGGGTGAACGCGTTAATAACGCTTAGCGGATCCATAAGGGAGAGTTGGGACAGTAATATTAATAAATATAAGTATAATAAAGGATGCCTAGTTCCTAAGACCTAGCAAAATCCTAGCGGCTAACCTCCCTACCAGCGGTAGGGGGGCTGGGGAGGAAAACTTAAAATTAACAGTAGTACGCCGAAGGCCGCTACCTAGAAACCTAAAAAAGGGTACGCAGGTAAAGAGTTGACCACGTTAGGGTCAACCTTTACCGACAGAAAGGACAAATACACCCGAAAACACACAGATATGATAAAAATAAATATGAAAAATAGAAGAAAAATAAATAAAATAGAGAAGAGAAATAAAATAAAATAAAAATAAAAAGGACTGGTTCAGTACAAATTCGTTGTCACCGTTAAGTATCCTTTGCACTGAAACCAGACTACTTACGCTGGGCACAACACTGCACTCAGCACAAGCACAACACTACTTAGCACAGCACTTTGAAGACTAAGGGGCTTAGTCGCAAAGAAAAATCGCACTTCGATAGCACTCAGAGGGAGTAGAAAGAACCTTGAAAACCGTAGCACGGAACCAACACGCTAAACCGTGACGTCAGTAGACTGAGCGCCACGGAGTATCGGGAAGGGACCAAACAACGGAGAACGGGGTCTTGCACGTCCGCACTGGGCGGCGATCGGAGCGAGAATCATCGATATTATTGTAAGCTGCACAATGCTGATAAGCAATTACAGTAAGCGCTAAGCACAAGGGCGCCCTCTCCTTTTTGACCGAGATCGCAGGATTTGGAAGAGGAGTGGGGTTCATCTCCGTGAATGACACTAACTTGAACAGTACCAGGTCCCTCAGAATGTTTTGCAAAAAACAGTTTTTATATATGGAACGCGGGCGAGTTAGAATTTTTTTTGAAAATTCGATCATTAAAAAGTAAGAAAAAATTTGTTGTACATTTAAATTTCCCACTAAATTTTATACCATCATTATGAATCTATTGTGTAATGGAAACTGGACAATTTCAACTTGAAGCCTGATGAATCGTTCAATTGACTTCAAATGGCCTTTATGATCAAGGCACCTTCTTAAACAGCTGTCTACTGCTGGTATGACTGGTTAACGTGCGGTCGCTTAAATTTGAAGTTAAGTCGTCATCTGACTATCGAAGAAAACGTAACACAATTGAAAACTTTGATTTAAAAAACTGGCAAATTGCATATAAGGAGATTCAATAAAATCTGTATATTGGATCGCGTAGTGTTCATGATATTCTACGCAACCACCTTTGCGTAAGGAGGATTGTTTCGCGCTGCGTAACCTTTGTTGGCCAGAAGCAGGCACGCGTGGATTATTTCAAAGAAGGTTCTTCCGCACTGTTGACGATATCATAACAGGTGACGAAATTTGGATTTATAAATATAATCCAGAAATAAAACGCCAGTCAACAGTACGGCTGTTTCAAAACGAACCAACGCCTACGAAAGTGAAACGATCGAAAAGCGCTGGAAAATTTTGATCCCCAGTTTTTTCTACGTAACGACGTATTTAGTATCAATTCCCTTAAGAAACCAAAGTGGCATCAATGCAGAGTGGTACACTAACAAATGCTAGCCAGAAGTTTTTGCTGCTGCGAGCAACAAACGACTCCAAGGCCTTTTGTTTCACCAAGACAACACGACCGTGCACTCCGCGATTTAGATGAGCGACTTCCTAAACACCACACCGGTAAAACTTCTTGAAATATCCACCTTACAGCCCTTAAGCACTGTGCTATTTCTTCTTGTTCCCTAAAATTAAAAACCAGCTCAACGGGGTACAGGTTTCATCGCCAGAAGATGCACTCACTGCCTTTGAGAAGGCCTTTGAGGAAGCACCTGTAGCAGACTGCAAAATATGCTTTGTAAATTTGTTCAGACGCATGAATTTTAAGTGTGAAAATATGTAATAAAAAAATTTAACCTACAGAATATTTTTCTTTTCTCAAAACTTTCTCAGTGTCCCACGTATTAAAGACAATCTTTTAAAATATGTTGTCGATTCACTATATGAAAATTAATAGCAGACAGAAGGCTTGGCTCAACTAACGAAATACAAACCAAAGGAACTTATATTAGGTCTTTACCTATGAAATTGCCGTTTTTCACGAAATAAATGAAGCGTAATTTTTTTATATATTCTTTATTTCTTTTAATCAAAATAATCACCCATGCAATCAATGCATCTTTGCCAATCTTTGTAGCTTATTGATGCCTTTCTTGAAGAAATCAGCTGGACGGGAGGCAACAAATTCTTCAAAGGCATTTTGTACTGCCTCTCGGGTATTGAATTTTTTTCCCGCCAAGAAGTTATCCAAATTCTGGAAAAAGTAGAAGTCTGTAGGCGCAAGGTCTGGTGAGTACGGCGGATGACGGAGAACTTCCAACCCCAACTCTTGTAGCTTGGAGACCGTCTGCTGTGCAGTATGAGGTCGCGCGTTGTCGTGCAGGAGCAGTGGAGCCGAACGATTGACCAAAGCTGGTTGGAGACGTGCGAGCTTCTCCATCATTGTGTTCAGTTCTTCACAGTACACATCTGCAGTAATGCTTGTCCCGTTTGGCAAGAAGCTGTGATGAATTACACCCGCGTTAGACCACCAAACAGTGACCATCACTTTTCTAGGGGTAAGTTTTCGTTTAGGGCATTGTTTGGGTGCTGAACCAGGGTCCAACTAACTTGCTGAGCGCTTACGATTGTCAAACAGGATCCATTTCTCGTCACAAGTAACAATGCGGTTCAGAATTCCTTCATTTGTATGCCTGCTGAGCAGTGCAAGGCACGTCTCCACGCGTACTTCGCGCTGGCGGTCATTGAGTTCGTGGGGTACCCATTTGTCAAGCTTTTATACCTTGCCAATTTGACGCAAATGGACCAATATTGTTTTGATGCTAACGTCGAAAGCTGCTGCTAATTCAGCCGTGGATTGAGTTTCATCAGCTTCCCCAATTGCCTTTAATTCGTCATTGTCGACCAAAGTTTTCGGACGACCACGGGGTTCATTTTTCAGGTCAAAATTTCCAGAACGGAAGCGGGTAAACCAATAACGGGTGGTGCGTTCGTTTGTAGTGTTCGCTCCGTAAACGTCGTTGATGTTGCGTGCCGCTTGTGCCGCTTTGCTGCCACGACGGTACTCATACTCCATAATTACTCGAATTTTTAACTAATCCATGATGACGAAAAATGTTCGAATGCGTTAAAAACAAAACACTAACTATTAAACAAACGCCGATTTTAGAAAAAGAATTCCATGTTTGTCAAATAAAATTAATTTGAAATTAGAATTATCAGTCAAAAAAAAATATTTTCATTTGAAATGGCCAGTACGGCAAAACGGCAGTTTCATAGGTAAAGACCTATTATAAGATGTCGACCAACTTTCTCAATCTATAATACCATACTACTTAGGTATGCTTACCCGTCATAAAATGTACCTAATATTCACCGAGAGTAGAGATCTAAAGCCGGCCAGTCGAAGCTCGGCGCTTACGTCTGCCTGGTGCTGACAGCCAAGATCGCTAACACTGTAGACTTGACTGCTATTAGTTAAATATATTGTTGGCGACTGATTAAAATAACATTAATTATTATAAAATATGTATACAAATACAAACTCTTTTTTTTACAAACTAATTAAATAATTGCTTCCTAAATAAAAGGGTTACTTCATTATACATAATAAATACATTATTGATACAACTCATGATACAGATATTGATAGATCAAATAAAAAAAATTATCACTCGATCATTTTCTAAACGATTATTGTTACCGAAACATAACTCGTTCTTTGTGCAAACAAAAAAAAAACTTAAGTACCTATTTGCAAATAAATACAAGCAAAACTGTCCCAAGTTCAAAGTCTTATGTTGATACATGTACATGTCTAAGTCATGAGATACCGAACACTGAATATCGTAAATACTATTTCGGTCTCCACGGGGATTCCGAATTTTGATCTTGTATATATTTATTTATGTCACAGCGTAAAAGTCTTCTTTGCTACGAAATTGTAGCATTTACATACCGGGACAGACTCACTTACCTACAGGAAAATCAGTTTTTACTCAGAAATTGTAAATATTCTTCACAGTACAAATCTCGTACGTTCTAGCCTGGGCATTACTTCAAACTGCAGTGGAATGGAATTTAGTGAGTAGCTCTACTTTTTTAATATTTTTTTATAGTGAATTGTTTAACAAAATTTAAATTTCTTTTTTTAAGGCGATGATTTTAGGGTTTCAAATATAAGATATTAACGAAAACACTTCAAAAATAATACATATACTGTTAAGTTAAATTAAAATTAATCATGAAATAAATATTGTTAAGTTAATGCGGAGTTAATACTTAATTCATCTATAATAATATCTATCTCAATATAATATGTGTAAATAGAAAGGCGTGTCCAATACCTAGGATTAGGTTAATTATCACAAGACTTACAAAAAAACATTACAAAAATATATATCCTTATAACCAAAAAAAAATTCAAAAATTCAACATTTTTTTATTAAGAAAAATTCAGTAACAAATATTGAAGGACACTCCTTTTAGGTATGCAGACCTGTGTTAGGTTCTATATTGTATTACACAATATTTTACCTAATACTAAGTATTGTAAGATATTTTTTGTAAGTATAAACTAACGAACAATTTAAAGTAGGTGGGCAGAAATACATAAAAACAAAAAAGGATTACTTATTAAAAATAATCTAAATACAAATTTACAATAAAAGCTGTACATGGATCACCGAGCGAGCAACTGAACCAGGCAGGTAGTTCCGTGAAGTTTACTTGTTTGCACGAGTTGGACGGCTAGCCCGTATTGTTTGCGGAAGATAGATTGCAAAGTTGGTAGTGAGGATAGAGGGTAATTAACAAATAGTAAGTGACAATTTACTTATATAATAAACAAGTCCAGACGGACGGGATGTGATTACACATTGGACTTAGGCGCGCTTGCTTTGGCTGTGCTCGTGATATCTGCTCGCTGATAACGGCCTCGCTGCTAGTAGCACAAAGTCAATAGACTGACCCTACGACTGACCATCTCCGTAGCAATAACATTAATGAGGGAAGCGCACAACGAAGCTTAGGCGAGTCGTGTATGACAATCGTCACATTACACAATATTACTGTTGAATTGGGTGTTTTATTACACTATTAACACTTAGCACCATTTCAAAATACTGTTAAAATATGTTATACATTTGTGTTTGAACAAAAATCTGTAAGTTTTCTTCGGAATGCGTTAAAAAATTGTGTAACAAGTGATATTTTGCGCAAAGCTAATGTAATTTAAAATAATGAAAACTATTTTAATCACGTTTGTTAAACTAGAACAATAAATATCCTGTGGAACTGGTAGCTATACTCGTCTTTTCGTTTCATCTGGATTTTAAAGCTATTCTTAGTTTAGTTGGATAACTTTAAATAAAGACTAAATTCAATAAATTCTAGGTAATGCATAAATTGTTATTTTCCCAAAAGCAACACAAAATCTGAAAAACTTAGACTCTGTATTTTATGGTACCAAACGTTGAGTTCTTTATAACTGCCCTCATAAACATGATAACCTGTCTTGGCTTTGCTTTGTCGTATGAAAACTTTCCATCCTGCTTCTGTTCTCATTGATAGTTCCATTTTTATTTGTCCGGGTATACAAGCATGACCTGATTATCCTTCATTTTGGATTCAATTTGTTAGTTACTGATTTCTCTTAGCAAAGTTGCATCTATTTGCACATTTTTTCTATTATTCATTTTCTCTATTGAAATTGGGTTGTTTCTTAATTTCAATGGCTTATCTAATCATTCTAGATATGAAGTATTTTTTGAAAACATTTTTGCAGAGTGAAATCTCAAATATTCGTCACGTTTAATAAAAATTGGGTTCAATAAACGTAGATCCTCATTTTTGATATCACCTATGTGTTCTAAAACGCAAGTTGACACGTTCCATTTAGTTTAGCCAATGAAATATAGCCTGCACGCACAGTAAATTTTTGTTAATACTTGGACATGCTTGAAATAACTGGATGAAGATGTTGACAAACTTTTTGGAGCGGTGTGTATTTTGAGGCGCACCTCTGAATTGTTCAAATCTTGTCAGTTACATCCTTTACATAAGATAGAAAAGCAGGTCTTTATTCGACTTTGTGAGGCTTCAGGCGGTTTCTGGGGTGGGGATGAAGTGGTTTGAAAAATATAAAATTAAATTGATGATATTTATATTTCAATCAAACAAATTTCAAAAAACATAATCTGTGAATTAAACATACTGACAATTTAAAAAGTTCAAGCTACCCAAATATCTAAACCGCCAGGACAGCGTATTGTGCAAAAAAAGGTTTTAGTTTGCAAAATATAAAGGCCAACGCACAGCATTACAGAGTCGATAATAAGGATTAAATCTTAAATTTTTTTCTAAAAGCATGTCAATTATACGGGATTTTACATAAGTTGGTACAAACAAGCTTATCAGAGAAACCCTTTTTACGTGCTCATATCATATCATATTTTGTATCATTATTTCATAAGTTTATAAACTTCCCTGATTATAACAGCAAATAAATGCTCATTCCGAAACTAAATAAATACCAACAATTACTTCAAAGTAATAAAGTGGGAGCGATTTAATTTTATTTATGCAAAGGGGGGCAAAAATGATGGAGGGTATTCAAGAAGTTCTGTGTGTATTTAATAATATTTTACTTGGCAGCAATCACGCTCTAAGGGATTTCTGAAGTAGGGCTGCTGGAGCGGAAGTTGCTTTCTAAATTAATTATTTTATTTTATAGCTATATTTGTTTCAAATACAATACAACACAGATTTTGTCAGGAAATTTTTGGTTTGAACTCTTTTTGATTTCTATTTTTTATAATTTTAGGAATAACTAAGAGCGAATGAATGTGGGGTAAGGTATATTTTCTGAGCTATCAAGATTCTTCAAATGGTTTATTGACTTAATATATAAAACATGATATGGGGACATCCAATATTTACTAAGTCCAAAGATTCTGAACTGAAGAAACGTAAGAGGCAACGCTTAAGTCTTTGAATCAACTGAAGCATGCAATTCTTATTCAGTGGCATTATATCGCAAATATAAGATGCTAGTATATAGACCTATTCATCACCTATCCGGGCTCATAACGTTTGGTTGGTAAGTGAGTAAGTAAGAAAAATCGAATTTGAAATGAGTTAGGGCGTCAGCACACCAATCGATCGACGTCGATCGATGGTAGCATGGAATAGGCAACGTCGATCGATTGGTGTGGTAACACCCTTAGACATGCCCGAACATAAAATTTTAAAGCTCGATCGAAAAATCTCTAGTTTTGACAATATCTCGAAAAGTGAGAATTACCAACCTTGAGTTGATGTTTCAACGTACTTGGAAAAAGCTAGTTAAGTATTATTATCATAGAACCTTAAACTATAAAGTAACATTTGCCTGACGTGAAAATTTAAGTACAACTTAAATTTTTTTTTTTTATATGAGATATGGTAAAGTTTTGTTCATGGCTAGAAATATTCCGTGTTTCCATGATGTTCTTGTAACTCCGGTTTCTGATGTTTTTTTTTAAATAAAGTCGACATAAAATTCAAGTCTTCTGTATAATTTGTACTAGCTTCAGTGAATGACTAAAAAAGACCATCTTATCATGCTTCAAAATCCACGCGACTTAACAAAACTTTAAAAACTTAAACTACAAGTAATATTAAAACAATTCTCGAGTAGCGAAATGTAGATCGTGAATATGTGCAAACCTCTTGAGCAAAGTGGGAGGGAGCTCCTGTCGGCTGGAAATGAATGGCGGTGCGCCGGGAGACGAGCAGTGTGCTGCAGCAAGAGTTTCAATGTTATTTATTAGTTTGCAGTTACAGGAAATAATCAAGTGATATTATTATATTTTTGTAATAATAATATAAGCTTTATTATCACCACATCAGGTACAAAATAAAAAATGGTCAATAAAACAAGTAAAGGTTTGTTCAATTTGTTTGGCAACCTCTAAAACAAGAAACTTATACAACTTTACACAATCTAAGTACGTAAATAAAATGAAAAGTAATAAACGTACTGTGGCAATAAATGGCTGACAAACTCAGCAATGCATTATTATGCCGTACATAATAATGCGCTGATTTTCAGTTGACGCCGGGGACAACATAACGCAGGAACACGCCGGTAGTGACCATTCATTCCATTTGTATGATTTAAATGAAGTATATGTGACCAAATAATATAGGAATAAAATAATAATGAAATAATTACAGTAACATTAAGACCAAAATATAACAAAATATGTAACTTTATAAATTAATAATTTTGATGGCTAAGAGCAAATATACAAAGAAAGTTGGCTCTCTAGCATCCCTTAAATTTTTTGCTGAAAGAAGTTTTTACTAAGGGAAGTTTTAAAAGTGGTGGGATATTGTTCCAACATTTTGTAGTCTGATACCGAAAACTGCCTCGAAAGGCACAAATCTTAAATTTTGCCGTCACCATGCGCAGAAGCTCTTGTTCTATAAGAGTTCCCTTTCATATTACATTTATGAGGGGTACGTACAGACAATTATATATAATAATCACTATCTAGGTGACAGGGGACCTATTGAAAGCACCCACATTTAATAAAATGTTTGCTAGTATATAGAAAATACACTCTAACATTAAATTAAAAACTATGTTGTTTAAAAAACGAAGGCTAGAGTCATGATTCCATTACCAGTAGATAAAATATCACAAAATATATCCAAACCATCGCGTTTGCAAGCACGGATTAGGAGTAAATTACAATGATAGGCGATGCTTATGCCTAGAACATGAAGTAACTTCGTAGAGTGGCAGTGAAAAGGTGGGACTTCTCAATGTGCCTTGGATAACAGTTCAGGACAATCAATCTTTGGTTGGGCATTTTTTTAATATAAAAATCATATGTCCAATTAGCTCCCACAGGTCTTTAAAGGAAGGAGATGGAATTTTGTACAGAATCTTAAATCTATAGCCCACTAATCCTTTAAACCTTTTTTTAACTTTATAGAAGAGTGTGTCATATAATTTGTTTTCCATACATAACCGGCATGCTCTAAATGAGCCCTGACATATGCACAATAAAGTATTTTAATTTGTTTTATGGTCGGGAAAGAGCCACTGTTGTGAATTATGAAATCAAGTGCAGATATTGCGTTTTTTTGGGTATTCCATCCGCATGATGCTGAAAATAAAATTGACTATTAATGTACAGTCACACTAAAAAAAAAAAAAAAAAAAAACTTGTACTGGATTATCGTGGATACCTTAGTTGAATTCAACATGTTTTAGGCGAGAAAAAGATGGATGGTTTCTGATAATTTGCTTATTTTTACTGGGTTACTGGACACAGTGGACTCTACTTAAGCCATGTTAACTTGCTTAATTTTAATGGCCCTTTCACGAAGTAAACTAAATGATGTTCAATCGGAAATATTGTGGTAAATTCTGTAAGTATTTTGATAAGAGCTGGACTGTACCAATTGATAATTTGATTTGTTCACTATTCTGCCACGGATATGTGCGTCTGTAGTATCGTATGGAATCTTATAAATTTATCAACTGATGCATACAAACTACCCTCTCTTATTATTTTACTTCAGTTAACATCCTGTAATTTAGATAAGATTAGATTGTAGTCACCTTTGATGTTTGGGGAACGAACCTGGGAGAGTTACTGAATAGTTGAAGTTTAACAAAGTTGAGCAGTACATTCAAAGCTGTATGATCGCTATCCTCAGGGACCAAAGAGTCTAAACAGTCAGAAGATACTGTAAATAAATTGTTAGACAGGCCTAGGTCAAGTATTGTATCTTTCTTATTTGTATTAGTTTATAATTCTTTATTTAAAAGAGGCTTACGTTCATAAAACAAGTACCATTGTATAGAAAATTTATATACATAGTAATTAGTATTCGGAAAAAGCATATAAACTAATAGCGTAATATACATTTTAGGTATTTTCTAAGTGTAAGTAGTGTTACGCACGCTGGTGACTAAATGGAAAACAAGGATACCTTCAGAAGATGTTGGCATAGATAAGATGGATTGAAATATTACTACGTCTTGCATATTCAGTCACAGTGTGCGCATCATCGCCTTCTCACTGCGGTTCAAGGCACACGCCTGCAGCAAGTGATACACATCTTCGATAGTACCTCCCTGCCTACCCTAGCAAGCAATTTGGTGAATCAGATTTCCTCATCAGATTTGCAAACTTCACCGTAAGTAATGCCCTGGTTAAGCCCTAAGTCTAAAAGCCAACATTTGCATTTCTTCTGCTAATTCAAATAAACCATAGTACTATGCAAGGTTGACTTTGAATTCCATTGACTAAGTATTTTTTTCTTAAAATTTGGCAAAAATCTGAAAAACCTGGCATGAGTGTTGTAATAATGCCATCTTTGCTGGCATATTTATCTGAACGGTCAACTTCTACATTGCCTTTGAGTCCTATATGTGATTAAGTGCTAAATTTGTTTAAGAATGACATAGGCTGTCGAATTGCCTCTGCTAATTCCAGAGACACATCGAGCCAAATGTTGTACGGCACTTTTACAGTCTGTAAATATAACAAAATCATTTTGATTTAAAGAATTTAAATGTAACGCAAAGCTTTAAGGATTGCAATGATTTCCGAACACGTTACAGATACAATCTTATTTGTATTAAATTAAATTGTTGTAAATTATAGAAACTCAAAGTGTCTATAACAGATGTAAACAAATTTTCTGGAGGAGTGACAGGTTTAATATAACCCTCCGTAAAGGTTCGCCTAATGGTACTCATATTAAAATCTTCCAACACAGTAAATGTATCGCTGGGGCGATTGCTGACGAGAAATGAGACTTTGTATTCCACGAACTTGGTCACAAATTTAAATACAGCATTAATACAGTTTGGGAATAAATTTTTCCAATGTTTATAATTATCATTGTAAGAGACTGAAAAATAGCAAATATAATGTGTCACACCTGACCTAACCTAACCTAACAAATACAAAATTTTAGATCAAATACCACCGTTTGGTAACTAACTGACAATTTCCAAGGACTGGAACGCGATACCAGCTTAGTTTAAATGTAGGTAAATTCTTAATAATTTTCAAATAACAATTGATGTAATATTTTCATGATAATATTATCGAAAAATTGATAGAAATATGAAGAATGACTGCCTAGACAAGCACATGTTTCTTTCTTTCTTCAGTTTTTTTGAGGAGACTTGTCAAATTATTATAATCTTCTCTTAGCTATTTAGTAAGTTTCAAAAATTTGTTTATTGACACAATATTCTGAAATATGCACACAAAAAAACAGACTTGTTCATTTTTTTTTTGGTTCCCCTCCACGGGAAGGGCAGGAGGATAAAAAATGCTCTGACGCATACTCCGCGCGCGCGATCGGAGTTATGTGGGACTCGTCCCGACGCCTACCAGAACCACTACCCACTAAAAAACCCCCTGTCGGCTCGTGCATTTTTGCCACTCAGCCTTCATCTGAGCGACGGCCAATTGGAGAAAAAGGCCGCGCTAACGGGGCCCTTAAGGGGTCACCCACTGAGATTTACATAGCACTGAAGGTGCTCAAAATGAAAAGTAAATAAAAAACATTAAAAATTAAAAATAAAATTGCATTAATTCGGATTTACGTTAGAATTAGAATTTACGTTAGAATTAGGATTTGCGGCCTGAAGGGCCTCGAGATCTAAAGTTAACTGCGTGGGTTTGCCAGTGTGCGCGTTTCTCGGCCTAGCGACTTTGAATTTCGAATCTAACACAGGAGCAGTATATGAGACTGAATCTCGAACAAGATGATTGGGATGGGATTCGGCGCGTTTGAAGAACGATTCTGAAAGTGTTTTGAGGTGCTGTTGCACTGTAGGTAGTTCAAGATCTCTGTGCAGGTCCGCGTTACGCACGTATCAAGGTGCGTTTGTGGCCCTGCGGCTGAAGAGATTTTGAACTACCTGCAGTTTATACAGGACGGAGGGTTTGGCGTGGGCAAAGACCGGCGAAGCATATGAGATGACGGGTCTAACGCTGACCTTGAAAAGCGTACGTTTATTTCTAAAAGACATTTTACTTTTTCTTCCTATCATACTATATAGACGGGTTAAGTAAAAACGCGCGAGTTTCGTTACTCTATCGACGTGTGGCTTAAAAGAGAGCGTCTGATCTAAGGTGACGCCTAAGTATTTAATACTGCGCTTCCAAGGGATGGGAATACCTAACATACGAATGTGGGGATCGTTGTAGCGATTACGACGTTTGTGGTCGAATTGAATAGCAGAACTCTTTTCTGGGTTGACATCGATACGCCATTTTTGAAACCGAACACCGAGGGCGTTTACGGCCTTTTGGAGTCTGGTGATGTTATATGGGATCGATTGACCTTTAGTGTAAAGGGCGGTATCGTCTGCAAAGAGGGCGAGTTCGACGCCTTTCGGCGGGATGGGGATGTCGTTAGTGTACACGGTGTACAGCAGAGGGGCGAGGACTGAGCCTTGCGGGACTCCAGCCTTTATGGGACAAGGCGCGGAGAGCGTGCCTTCATGTTTGAATCGAAACGTACGGTCTTTAAGAAACGACGCGATTAATCTGACTAGGCGAACCGGTAAGCCTATTTTATAGAGTTTAAAAACGAGACCGCTGTGCCAGACTTTGTCGAAAGCCTTGGCTACGTCAAAGAGAACCGCGATTGTTTTTTTACGACGCGGATAGAACCCTTCGAGTATGTACTTGACGATTCGATGGACTTGCTGAGGGCAGGAGTGCTTAGCGCAAAACCCGAACTGGTGGGGAATAATGAGAGGGTCGCCATCCGTTGGAAATAGATGGTTCCGCATTCGAGAGAGTATGACTCTCTCGAGAAGTTTAGACATTGCCTTGAGGAGGCTGATGGGTCTGTGATTAGCCGGGATATTCAGAGGTTTACCCGGCTTGGGAATGCCTATGACCGTCGCTTCTTTCCAAGCTTTTGGAAAGTAGCTATGGTCGAAGCAGTCATTGAAAATGATAGCTAACAAGGTAAGTACCTGTTGAGGTAGGTGCTTAAGTGCGTGGTTGGAAATTCCATCCGCACCCGGAGCCTTTTTGGACTTTTGACTTCTAATGAGAAGCAAGATTTCATAATTAGAGAGTGTGACGGGGTCGTCGGTGATGGGGAGAGATTCTCTGCGGAGAACTTCGTCCTCCACCGCCTGGATGTGGGAGGGACCCGCGCGTTGCGTGCTGGGCGAACATTGTGCCACTATGCTGTCGGCAAAGCATTCGGCTTTCTCTTCGACTTCGAAGGCAATAGTACCGTCAGGACGAGTGAGAGGAGGGACGTGAGAGGCGGTGTCTACGCGTAAGGCTCGGGCCATTCGATAATACCTTTTGTGGGACGGGGAGATATTCTCCATAAGGTCGTTAAACTGAACGTCTCGGAGTTCAGCGAGGCAAGACCTAACTTTACGCTGAAGCTGATTCGCAGCTGTTCTATATGCGGGCGTGGGATATTTCTTGGCTCTCCGGAGAGCCGCGTTTTTAGCTTTAATGAGATTGCTAACGGCTACGGGGAGCGCGGGTTTGTCTTGCTTAGCAATAATTTCGTTGTCGTTGATCGCTGAGTTAATAGCATCAGTTAGAGTATTGACTAGTGAATCTATTTTAACCGGGCTATCTAATTGGTCGGGCGAAATCGCGAGCGGAGAGTTAGGGGCCTCTTAGGCTGAAACTAACGTATTTTTAAAGCCTTTCCAGTTGGTAAAGGTCTTAGGAGATGAGACGTTATCGTTCGGCGGTCCTAGCACGAGGGAAACGGGGCGATGGTCGGAGCCTAGGTCATCGAGCGGTTCGATAGACCTTAGGTCAAGATTGATACGCTTGATAATTGCAAAGTCGAGGATGTCAGGAGAGTAGGACGGGTTGTTGGGATAGTGAGTGGGAGTGATGGGGGATATGACGTCTAAGTCACGGGAGTTAGTGATGTCGAGGAGAGCGATACCGCTGGTGTTGGTCGATAGGCACGTCCAGTCAGTATGTTTGGAGTTAAAGTCTCCGAACATAATGACTGAATGGCCGAGGGCGAGAATGGCCTCAAAGTCGCTGCGGATTGGTCTGGAGCCACATGGTATGTAGACTGAAGCTATGATGATGGTCGGATGATCAGTCATAGCCAATCTACACACAGTGGCTTCCATGTTGAGGAGAGGAGGGTTAGGGAGAGACAGCAGTGGAAGCCTCTTTTGTAATATATAGCGGTGCCGCCGAAACCGTCGGAGTTGGGCCTATCGTTGCGAGTAAACGCGTACTTAGGAATAGCGTATCCCCTGGAGTGGTTTGGAGTAAGCCATGTCTCCTGGAGAAGCAATAAGTCAGGTTCTTTGTTCTGAAGGATCAGTTTAATCTCAGGAAGGTTGGTACTAAGGCTACGAGCGTTAAAAGATACTAGGGATAAGCCCTTGGGTTTAATACGACTGGACGCGGGATTTGCGGGTCTAGACATTATAATTTACTTATTTACGAATTAATAAAAAAAAATAAAAAAAATAATAAACATTATAACGAACTTAGAAGCGAGTGATGCTCGGCTAACGCGAATAAACGCTCTTGGGGAGAGCGGGCGGCTCGCAGTTTGCGTGCGAGTATGGAAATTTCGTTAATGTCTACGTTTTGGATGACGTTGAACACGGTCTTCATGTCCTCGGCCAATGACGACTGAGGACGGCCCTACGGAAGCTACGGGAGCTGGGATTGGTCGGAAAAGGTGCAGGCGGGACGGCCGGACGCTGCCTCCAAGACAGAGCTGGAGTAGGCGTTGGCTGAACGGGCTTTGCTTCCGGGGGACACCGGTTGCGAAGCGGCTGGAAGTTAGCGGGAGTGAGCGGCGGCACCGGTTTAGGCGCGACCCTCTTGGCGGTGGAGCGCGGAGCGCGCGGGCAACCCCTGTAGTTAGCTGTGTGGCCGGGCTGGCCACACAGCACACAAGCAGGGGCGGAAGTGGATTCGGGAGTGCGAGTGCACTCCTTAGTGATGTGAGGATCCAGGTACTTTACGCACCTGGGGGGAGCTGAGCAGTTAGCCGCTGCGTGGCCGTAGAGCTGGCAGCGGTGGCACTGCCCAGGATGACCTCGGGGGTTGGGACGCTCGACGGAGATGTTTGAGAGTCCACAAATTGTGCGAGCCTCTCTGAAAATCTCCTACGAGTTGGGAGTTTTTGACAGGATAACTAGAGCTAAGGGAAAACGCCTACCGCGGTTGGAGTGCATCTTGTGCACTGCTTCAGCCGGGAAGCCCTGAGACTTAAGGTCCTCGAGAATGTCTTCATTACTGAGTTCAAACGGGACGCCCCGTAGTACTGCGCGGATCTTACGCTCCTCCGGGAGGGCGTAGGTGTGATACGCGATTTGATTGATCGACAGAAGCCTAGTGAAAGACCGGAAATCGTCGATGGTCGCGACCAGAATTTTGATTGATTCGCCGGACTTTTGATTGAGACACCGGGGAGGGCTCGGGTATTGAGAATACCGAGGCTTCCTTCGAGCGCTTCTTGGAGCGCTTGGCGACTAGTTGGAACGTGGGTTCAGGAGAGCCGGTTAAGGTGACGGCATCTGACGACGTATCAGACGCGGGTTCGGAGTCGCTCCCGGGAGCGGTACGCTTGCGACGCGACGCGTCAGAGGATGCGACCGATTCGCAGTCCATCTCGGACGAGGCGGGGACGAGGAAGAGCTGTAGATCTGAGGGGTCTCGACGTTGGAGGCCTGAGGGGCCGGGGTTGAGGCCTGAGGGGCCGGGGACGCGATAGATGCCTGTAAGGCCTGCGTTATTACGTCATCTGATAAGTTGGCGCCGGACGCAACGAGCGCCTGGGCGAACGACCTAAGAATGTTTACAAGGTCCATTGGAGGGCTTGGAACTACAATATGTAATATATAAATATATAATGTATGCCTAGGTTCCCTAGCAACCTAGCACCTATTTTTATAACAAACAACCTAAATAAAAACCTAGCGAGTCCTAGCGGCTAACCTCCCTACCAGCGGTAGGGGGCTTTGGGAGAATAACTTAAAACTAACCGTAGTAGGCCGAAGGCCGTTAACTGGAAACCTAAAAAAAGGGTGCGCAGGTAAACAGTTGACCGCGTTAGGGTCAACCTTTACCGACAGAAAGGACAAATACACACGAAAACACACAGATATGATAAAAATAAATATGAAAAATAGAAAAAATAAATAAAATAGAGAAGAGAAATACATTAAAATAAAAAGGACTGGTTCAGTACAAATTCGTTGTCACCGTTAAGTATCCTTTGCACTGAAACCAGACTACTTACGCTGGGCACAACACTGCACTCAGCACAAGCACAACACTACTTAGCACAGCACTTTAAAGACTAAGGGGCTTAGTCGCAAAGAAAAATCGCACTTCGATAGCACTCAGAGGGAGTAGAAAAACCTTGAAAACCGTAGCACGGAATCAACACGCTAGACTGTGACGTCAGTAGACTGAGCGCCACGGAATGGCGGGAAGGGACCGATCAACGGAGAACTGGGTCTTGCACGTCCGCACTGGGCGGCGATCGGAGCGAGAATGTGAGATTTGTTCATTTTTTTTTTTTTTTTGTTCCCCTCCGCGGGAAGGGCAGGAGGATAAAAATGCCCTGACGCATACTCTGGCGCGATTCCAAAGTTATGTGGGACTCGTCCCGACGCCTACCAGGACCATACCCACTAAAAACCCCCTGTCGGCTCGTGCATTTTTGCCACTCAGCCTTCATCTGAGCGACGGCCAATTGGAGAAAGAGGCCGCGCTAGCGGGGCCCAGAAGGGGTCACCCGCTGGGATTACATAGCACTGAAGGTGCTCAAAGCACTGAAGGTGAATACGTAGCACTGAAGGTGCTCAAAATGAAATCAAAAATTAAAACAAAAATTTAAAAATTGCAAAATAAAATTGAATTAACTCGCATTTACGTTAGAATTAGGATTTACGTTAGGATTAGAATTTACGTTAGAATTAGAATTTGCGGCCAGAAGGGCCTCGAGATCGCGTGACAGTCTGGTGGATGAGTACGCTTGCGCATTTCTAGGCCTAGCGACTTTGAACTTCGAGTCTAACACAGGAGTAGTATATGAGTCAGAATCACGAACTAGAGGATTGGGATGGGTTTCGGAGCGTTTGAAGAACGCTTCAGAGAGTGTTTTGAGATATTGTTGTACTGTAGGCAGTTCAAGATCTCTATGCAAGTCCGCGTTACGCACGTACCACGGTGCGTTTGTGGCCCGGCGGCAAAAGAGGTTTTGAACTACCTGCAGTTTGTGCAGGAGGGAGGGTTTGGCGTGGGCAAAGATTGGCGAGGCATACGTCATGACGGGTCTAACGCAGACCTTGTAAAGTGTACGTTTGTTTCTGAAGGACATTTTACTTTTTCTACCTAACATGCTATTTAGGCGGACTAAATAGTGACGAGCGAGTTTCGAAACTCTTTCGACGTGTGGCTTGAAATAAAGCGTCGGATCTAATGTGACGCCTAAGTATTTAGTACTGCGCTTCCAGGGGATGGGAATGCCTAACATTCGAACGTGGGGATCGCCATCGGGACGACGGCGTTTGTGGTCGAAGCGCATCGCAGAACTCTTTTCAGGGTTCACATCGATGCGCCATTCTTGAAACCATGCACCAAGGGCGTTTACGGCCCTTTGGAGTCTGGTTACAAGGTGCCGAACACTGTGGCCCCTGGTATAGAGTGCGGTGTCGTCAGCAAAGAGGGCGAGTTCGACGCCTTTCGGCGGGATGGGAATGTCGTTGGTGTACACGGTGTACAGCAGAGGGGCGAGGACTGAGCCTTGAGGGACTCCAGCCTTTATGGGACGAGGTGCAGAAAGCGTGCCTTCGTGTTTAAATCGAAACGTACGGTCTTTGAGAAACGACGCTATTATCCTGACTAGCCGATCCGGTAAGCCTATCTTGTAGAGTTTATAAACGAGACCGCTGTGCCAGACTTTATCGAAAGCCTTGGCTACGTCAAAGAAAACCGCGACTGTTTTATAACGACGCGGATAGAAACCGTCAAGTATATACTCGACGATTCGGTGGACTTGCTGAGGGCAGGAGTGTTTAGCGCGAAAGCCGAACTGATGGGGAATAATGAGAGGATCGCCATCCGTTGGAAACAGATGGTTCCGCATTCGAGAAAGTATGACTCTCTCGAGAAGTTTAGACATTGCCTTGAAGAGGCTGATGGGTCTGTGATTAGCCGGGACGTTCAGAGGTTTGCCCGGCTTGGGAATGCCTATGACTGTCGCTTCTTTCTAAGCTTTTGGAAAGTAGCTATGGTCGAAGCAGGCATTGAAAATGATAGCTAACAAGGTAAGCATCTGTTTAGGTAGGTGCTTAAGTGCGTGGTTGGAAATTCCATCCGCACCCGGAGCCTTTTTGGACTTTTGATTTCAAATGAGAAGCAAGATTTCGTCATTAGAGACTGTGACAGGGTCGGCGGTGATGGGGAGAGAGTCTCTGCGAAGGACTTCGTCCTCCACCGCCTGGATGTGTGAGTGATAAGCAGGTTGCGTGCTGGGCGAGCATTGTGCGGCAATGCTGTCGGCGAAGCATTCGGCTTTCTCTTCGACTTCGAAGGCAGTAGTGCCATCGGGACGAGTGAGAGGAGGAACGTGAGAGACGGTGTCTACGCGTAAGGCTCGGGCCATGCTATAGTACGCTTGGTGGGACGGAGAGATATTCGCCATGAGATCGTTCATCTGAGCGTCTCGGAGTTCCGCGAGGCAAGACCTAACTTTACGTTGAAGCTGATTCGCAGCTGTTCTATAGGCGGGCGTGGGATATTTCTTGGCTCTCCGGAGAGCCGCGTTTTTAGCTTTAATAAGATTGCTAACGGCTAAGGGAAGCGTGGGTTTGCCTTGCTTAGCAACCTTTTCGTTGTCACTGATGGCTGAGTTGATAGCATCAGTGAGAGAATTTACTAATGAATCGATTTTATCCGGGCTATCTAATTGTTCGGGAGAGATCGCGAGTGGAGAGTTCGGAGCCTCTAAGGCTGAAACTAACGTATTTTTAAAACCTTTCCAGTTGGTAAAGGTCTTAGGAGATGAGGCGTTATCGTTCGGCGGTCCTAGCACGAGGGAAACGGGGCGATGGTCGGAGCCTAGGTCATCGAGCGGTTCGATAGACCTTAGATCAAGATTGATTCGCTTGATAATTGCAAAGTCGAGGATGTCAGGAGAGTAGGACGGGTTGTTGGGATAGTGGGTGGGAGTGATGGGGGATATGACGTCTAGGTCAAGGGAGTTAGTGATGTCGAGGAGAGCGATACCGCTGGTGTAAGTCGATAGGCACGTCCAGTCAGTATGTTTGGAGTTAAAGTCTCCGAACATAATGACTGAATGGACGAGGGCGAGAATGGCCTCAAAGTCGCTGCGGATTGGTCTGGTACCACTAGGTATGTAGATTGAAGCTATGATGATGGTCGGATGACCAGTCATAGCCAATCTACACTCAGTGGCTTCCATGTTGAGGAGAGGAGGAGTAGGGAGAGGACAGCAGTGGAAGCCTCTTTTGTAATATATAGCGGTGCCGCCGAAACCGTCGGAGTTGGGCCTATCGTTACGAATAAACGCGTACTTAGGTATAGCGAATCCCCTGGAGCGGTTTGGAGTAAGCCATGTCTCCTGGAGAAGGAATAAGTCAGGTTCTTTGTTCTGAAGGAACAGTTTAATCTCGGGAAGGTTGGTGTTAAGGCTACAAGCGTTAAAAGATACTAGGGATAAGCCCTTGGGTTTAATACGACTTGACGCGGGATTCGCGGGTCTAGACATTATAATTTATTATTTACGAATTTATAAAAGAATTTACAACGAACTTAGGAGCGAGTGATGCTCGGCTAAAGCAAATAAACGCTCTTGAGGAGAGCGGGCGGCTCGCAGTTTGCGTGCGAGCACGGAAATTTCGTTAATATCGACGTTTTGAATAACGTCGAACACGGTCTTCATGTCCTCAGCCAACGACGACTGAGGTGCGGATGACGGAGAAGGACGCGGCCCTACGGAAGCTACGGGAGCTGGGATGGGTCGGGAAGGTGCAGGCGGAACGGCCGGACGCTGCCTACAAGACAGAGCCGGAGTAGGCGTCGGCTGAGCGGGCTTTGCTTCCGGGGGACCCCGGTTGCGCAGCGGCGGGAAGTTAGCGTGAGTGAGCGGCGGCGCCGGTTTAGGCGCGACCCTCTTGGTGGTGGAGCGCGGAGTGCGCGGGCAGCCCCTGTAGTTAGCTGTGTGGCCGGACTGGCCGCACAGCACACAGGCAGGGGGGGAAGTGGATTCGGGAGTGCGAGTGCACTCCTTAGTGAAATGAGGATCCAGGCACTTTACGCACCTGGGGGGAGCTGAACAGTTAGCCGCTGCGTGGCTATAGAGCTGGCAGCGGTGGCACTGCCCAGGGTGACCACGGGGGTTGGGACGCTCGACGGAGATATTTGAGAGTCCGCAAATTGTGCGAGCCTCTCTAAAGATCTCCCTCGAGTTGGGAGTATTTTAAAGGATTACTAAAGCTAAAGGAAAACGCCTACCGCGGTTGGAGTGCATCTTGTGCACTGCTGTGACCGGGAAACCCTGGGACTTAAGGTCCTCGAGAATATCTTCGTTGCTGAGTTCGAACGGGACACCCCGTAGTACTGCGCGGATCTTACGCTCCTCCGGGAGGGCGTAGGTGTGATACGCGATTTGGTTTAATCCGAGTATCCTGGTAAACGCGCGGAAGTCGTCGACGGTCGCTACTTGAATTTTGATTGTGTCGCCGGCGTTGGCGGCTTTTAAGTAATTGATTTTGTGCTCTTTGCACAAGTTAGAAACCACGGTCCAGCGCGCCTTTTCACGCAGGAATACGGGCGGAGGAAGCTGAGGCTTCGGCGGGAGGGGAGCGCAGCGCGTCGCTGGCTTCGATGTGACCGACGGAGACGCGGTTACTACGAGCGATTTTAACGGCGCGGGGGCTGGTGTTGAAGACACCGGGGAGGGCTCGGGTATTGAAGATACCGAAGCTTTCTTAGAGCGCTTCTTGGAGCGCTTGGCGACAAGTTGGAACGCGGGCTCAGGAGAGCCGGTTAAGGTGACGGCATCTGACGACGTATCAGACGCGGGTTCGGAGTCGCTCCCGGGAGCGGTACGCTTACGACGCGACGCGTGAGAGGATGCGACCGATTCGCAGTCCATCTCGGACGAGGCGGGAGACGCGGGAGAGCTTAAGACCTGAGGGGTCTCAACGTTGGAGGCCTGAGGGGCCGGGGTTGAGGCCTGAGGGGCCGGGGTTGAGGCCTGAGGGGCCGGGGACGCGATAGATGCCTGTAAGGCCTGCGTTAGTATGTCATCGGGTATGCTGTAGCCAGACGCGGCGAGTACCTGGGCGAACGACCTAAGTACGTTGACAAGGTCCATTGGAGGGCTTGGTCCTACGATATATAATATATAAATATATAAAAATGCCTAGGTTCCCTAGCAAACCTAGCACCTAAACCTCCCTACCCGCGGTAGGGGGGCTGGGGAGAATAACTTAAAACTATCCGTAGTATGCGGAAGGCCACTACCTAGAAAGCTAAAAAGGGTGCGCAGGTAAAGAGTTGACCGCGTTAGGGTCAACCTTTACCGACAGAAAGGACAAATTTACACGAAAACACACAGATATGATAAAAATAAATATGAAAAATAGAAAAAATAAATAAAATAGAGAAGAGAAATACATAAAAATAAAAAGGACTGGTTCAGTACAAATTCGTTGTCACCGTTAAGTATCCTTTGCACTGAAACCAGACTACTTACGCTGGACACAACACTGCACTCAGCACAAGCACAACGCTACTTAGCACAGCACTTTGAAGACTAAGGGGCTTAGTCGCAAAGAAAAATACGCACTTCGATTGCACTCAGGGGGAGTAGAAAGAACCTTGAAAACCGTGACGTCAGTAGACTGAGCGCCACGGAGTATCGGGAAGGGACCAAACAACGGAGAACGGGGTCTTGCACGTCCGCACTGGGCGGCGATCGGAGCGAGAATGTGAGATTTGTTCATTTTTTTTTTTTTTTTTTTGTTCCCCTCCGCGGGAAGGGCAGGAGGATAAAAATGCCCTGACGCATACTCTGGCGCGATTCCAAAGTTATGTGGGACTCGTTTCGACGCCTACCAGGACCATACCCACTTAAAACCCCCTGTCGGCTCGTGCATTTTTGCCACTCAGCCTTCATCTGAGCGACGGCCAATTGGAGAAAGAGGCCGCGCTAGCGGGGCCCAGAAGGGGTCACCCGCTGGGATTACATAGCACTGAAGGTGCTCAAAGCACTGAAGGTGAATACGTAGCACTGAAGGTGCTCAAAATGAAAATCAATAATTAAAACAAAAATTAAAAAATTGCAAAATAAAATTGAATTAACTCGCATTTACGTTAGTATTAGGATTTACGTTACAATTAGAATTTACGTTAGAATTAGAATTTGCGGCCAGAAGGGCCTCGAGATCGCGTGACAGTCTGGTGGATGAGTACGCTTGCACATTTCTAGGCCTAGCGACTTTGAACTTCGAGTCTAACACAGGAGTAGCATATGAGACAGAATCACGAACTAGAGGATTGGAATGGGTTTCGGAGCTTTGAAGAACGCTTCAGAGAGTGTTTTGAGATATTGTTGTACTGTAGGCAGTTCAAGATCTCTATGCAAGTCCGCGTTACGCACGTACCACGGTGCGCCTGTGGCCCGGCGGCAAAAGAGGTTTTGAACTACCTGCAGTTTGTGCAGGAGGGAGGGTTTGGCGTGGGCAAAGATTGGCGAGGCATACGTCATGACGGGTCTAACGCAGACCTTGTAAAGTGTACGTTTGTTTCTGAAGGACATTTTACTTTTTCTACCTAACATGCTATTTAGGCGGACTAAATAGTGACGAGCGAGTTTCGAAACTCTTTCAACGTGTGGCTTGAAAGAAAGCGTCGGATCTAATGTGACGCCTAAGTATTTAGTACTGCGCTTCCAGGGGATGGGAATGCCTAACATTCGAACGTGGGGATCGCCATCGGGACGACGGCGTTTGTGGTCGAAGCGCATCGCAGAACTCTTTTCAGGGTTCACATCGATGCGCCATTCTTGAAACCATGCACCAAGGGCGTTTACGGCCTTTTGGAGTCTGGTTACAAGGCGCCGAACACCGTGGCCTTTGGTATAGAGTGCGGTGTCGTCAGCGAAGAGGGCGAGTTCGACGCCTTTCGGCGGGATGGGAATGTCGTTGGTGTACACGGTGTACAGCAGAGGGGCGAGGACTGAGCCTTGAGGGACTCCAGCCTTTATGGGACGAGGTGCAGAAAGCGTGCCTTCGTGTTTAAATCGAAACGTACGGTCTTTGAGAAACGACGCTATTATCCTGACTAGCCGATCCGGTAAGCCTATCTTGTAGAGTTTATAAACGAGACCGCTGTGCCAGACTTTATCGAAAGCCTTGGCTACGTCAAAGAAAACCGCGACTGTTTTATAACGACGCGGATAGAAACCGTCAAGTATATACTCGACGATTCGGTGGACTTGCTGAGGGCAGGAGTGTTTAGCGCGAAAGCCGAACTGATGGGGAATAATGAGAGGATCGCCATCCGTTGGAAACAGATGGTTCCGCATTCGAGAAAGTATGACTCTCTCGAGAAGTTTAGACATTGCCTTGAGGAGGCTGATGGGTCTGTGATTAGCCGGGACGTTCAGAGGTTTGCCCGGCTTGGGAATGCCTATGACTGTCGCTTCTTTCCAAGCTTTAGGAAAGTAGCTATGGTCGAAGCAGGCATTGAAAATGATAGCTAACAAGGTAAGCATCTGTTGCGGTAGGTGCTTAAGTGCGTGGTTGGAAATTCCATCCGCACCCGGAGCCTTTTTGGACTTTTGATTTCTAATGAGAAGCAAGATTTCGTCATTAGAGACTGTGACAGGGTCGGCGGTGATGGGGAGAGAGTCTCTGCGAAGGACTTCGTCCTCCACCGCTTTGATGTGAGTGGGATTCGCGGGTTGCGTGCTGGGCGAGCATTGTGCGGCAATGCTGTCGGCGAAGCATTCGGCTTTCTCTTCGACTTCGAAGGCAGTAGTGCCATCGGGACGAGTGAGAGGAGGAACGTGAGAGACGGTGTCTACGCGTAAGGCTCGGGCCATGCTATAGTACGCTTGGTGGGACGGAGAGATATTCGCCATGAGATCGTTCATCTGAGCGTCTCGGAGTTCCGCGAGGCAAGACCTAACTTTACGTTGAAGCTGATTCGCAGCTGTTCTATAGGCGGGCGTGGGATATTTCTTGGCTCTCCGGAGAGCCGCGTTTTTAGCTTTAATAAGATTGCTAACGGCTAAGGGAAGCGTGGGTTTGCCTTGCTTAGCAACCTTATCGTTGTCACTGATGGCTGAGTTGATAGCATCAGTGAGAGAATTTACTAATGAATCGATTTTATCCGGGCTATCTAATTGCTCGGGAGAGATCGCGAGTGGAGAGTTCGGAGCCTCTAAGGCTGAAACTAACGTATTTTTAAAACCTTTCCAATTGGTAAAGGTCTTAGGAGATGAGACGTTATCGTTCGGCGGTCCTAGCACGAGGGAAACGGGGCGATGGTCGGAGCCTAGGTCATCGAGCGGTTCGATAGACCTTAGGTCAAGATTGATACGCTTGATAATTGCAAAGTCGAGGATGTCAGGAGAGTAGGACGGGTTGTTGGGATAGTGAGTGGGAGTGACGGGGGATATGACATCTAGGTCAAGGGAGTTAGTGATGTCGAGGAGAGCGATACCGCTGGTGTTAGTCGATAGGCACGTCCAGTCAGTATGTTTGGAGTTAAAGTCTCCGAACATAATGACTGAATGGCCGAAGGCGAGAATGGCCTCAAAGTCGCTGCGGATTGGTCTGGTACCACTAGGTATGTAGATTGAAGCTATGATGATGGTCGGATGACCAGTCATAGCCAATCTACACACAGTGGCTTCCATGTTGAGGAGAGGAGGGGTAGGGAGAGGACAGCAGTGGAAGCCTCTTTTGTAATATATAGCGGTGCCGCCGAAACCGTCAGAGTTGGGCCTATCGTTACGAATAAACGCGTACTTAGGTATAGCGAATCCCCTGGAGCGGTTTGGAGTAAGCCATGTCTCCTGGAGAAGGAATAAGTCAGGTTCTTTGTTCTGAAGGAACAGTTTAATCTCGGGAAGGTTGGTATTAAGGCTACGAGCGTTAAAAGATACTAGGGATAAGCCCTTGGGTTTAATACGACTGGACGCGGGATTCGCGGGTCTAGACATTATAATTTATTATTTACGAATTTATAAATTATAAAAGAATTTACAATGAACTTAGGAGCGAGTGATGCTCGGCTAAAGCAAATAAACGCTCTTGAGGAGAGCGGGCGGCTCGCAGTTTGCGTGCGAGCACGGAAATTTCGTTAATATCGACGTTTTGAATAACGTCGAATACGGTCTTCATGTCCTCAGCCAACGACGACTGAGGTGCGGAAGACGGAGAAGGACGCGGCCCTACGGGAGCTACGGGAGCTGGGATAGGTCGGGAAGGTGCAGACGGAACGGCCGGACGCTGCCTCCAAGACAGAGCCGGAGTAGGTGTCGGCTGAACGGGCTTTGCTTCCGGGGGACCCCGGTTGCGCAGCGGCGGGAAGTTGGCAGGAGTGAGCGGCGGCGCCGGTTTAGGCGCGACCCTCTTGGTGGTGGAGCGCGGAGCGCACGGGCAACCCCTGTAGTTAGCTGTGTGGCCGGACTGGCCGCACAGCACACAGGCAGGGGGGGAAGTGGATTCGGGAGTGCGGGTGCACTCCTTAGTGAAGTGAGGATCCAGGCACTTTACGCACCTGGGGGGAGCTGAACAGTTAGCCGCTGCGTGGCCATAGAGCTGGCAGCGGTAGCACTGCCCAGGGTGACCACGGGGGTCGGGACGCTCGACGGAGATATTTGAGAGTCCGCAAATTGTGCGAGCCTCTCTAAAGATCTCCCTCGAGTTGGGAGTATTCGACAGGATTACCAACGCTAAGGGAAAACGCCTACCGCGGTTGGAGTGCATCTTGTGCACTGCTGTGACCGGGAAACCCTGAGACTTAAGGTCATCGAGGATGTCTTCGTTGCTGAGTTCGAACGGGACGCCCCGTAGTACTGCGCGGATCTTACGCTCCTCCGGGAGGGCGTAGGTGTGATACGCGATTTGGTTTAATCCGAGTAACCTGGTAAACGAGCGGAAGTCGTCGACGGTCGCTATTTGAATCTTGATTGTATCGCCAGCGTTGGCGGCTTATAAGTAATTAATTTTGTGCACTTTGCACAAGTTTGAAACCGCGGTCCAGCGCGCTTTTTCACGCAGGAAGACGGGCGGAGGGAGTTGAGGCTTCGGCGGGACGGGAGCGCAGCGCGTCGCTGGCTTCGATGTGACCGACGGAGACGCGGTTACTACGAGCGATTTTAACGGCGCGGGGGCTGGTGTTGAAGACACCGGGGAGGGCTCGGGTATTGAAGATACCGAAGCTTTCTTAGAGCGCTTCTTGGAGCGCTTGGCGACGAGTTGAAACGCGGGCTCAGGAGAGCCGGTTAAGGTGACGGCATCTGACGACGTATCAGACGCGGGTTCGGAGTCGCTCCCGGGAGCGGTACGCTTACGACGCGACGCGTGAGAGGATGCGACCGATTCGCAGTCCATCTCGGACGAGGCGGGAGACGCGGGAGAGCTTAAGACCTGAGGGGTCTCGACGTTGGAGGCCTGAGGGGCCGGGGACGCGATAGATGCCTGTAAGGCCTGCGTTAGTATGTCATCGGGTATGCTGACGCCGGACGCGGCGAGCACCTGGGCGAATGACCTAAGAGCGTTAACAAGGTCCATTGGAGGGCTTGGGATAATATGAAATATATAAATATATAATGTATGCCTAGGTTCCCTAGCAAACCTAGCGCCTATTTATATAACAAATGCCTAGAATTCCTAAATAAAAATCTAGCGAACCCTAGCGGCAAACCTCCCTACCAGCGGTAGGGGGGCTGGGGAGAATAAATTAAAACTAACAATAGTACGCCGAAGGCCGCTACCTAGAAACCTAAAAAAGGGTGCGCAGGTAAAGAGTTGACCGCGTTAGGGTCAACCTTTACCGACAGAAAGGACAAATACACACGAAAACACACAGATATGATAGAAATAAATATGAAAATAGGAGAAAAATAAATAAAATAGAGAAGAGAAATAAATAAAAATAAAAAGGACTGGTTCAGTACAAATTCGTTGTCACCGTTAAGTATCCTTTGCACTGAAACCAGACTACTTACGCCGGGCACAACACTGCACTCAGCACAAGCACAACACAACTTAGCACAGCACTTTGAAGACTAAGAGGCTTAGTCGCAAAGAAAAATCGCACTTCGAAAGCACTCAGACGGAGTAGAAAGACTTAGGAAACCGTAGCACGGAGCCAACACGCTAGACTGTGACGTCAGTAAACTGAGCGCCGCGGAATGGCGGGAAGGGACCGATCAACGGAGAGCTGGGTCTTGCACGTCCGCACCGCGTGGCGATCGGAGCGAGAATCAATCGAGATTTGTTCAAAAAATGCACTTACTTAAATACGTACACATCTGGATGCGGTGGAGAAAAACTTTAATAATTTTTTATTACGATGCAACTGATACTTTACCTGTCATAACTCAGACGAAGTATGAAGAGAAGTAGGAGTAGAAAAGATCTGCTCCGTGGCCTCGTCGGTCGTCGCTAAGCTTACAGTTAGGAATTTGAACAAATTCATATACATAATATTTATTAATAGTATCGTAAATTTACCCATCATTGTAACAGAACAAAAATCCCGTATACAGTTTAATTTTGTGAATGTTAAATAAATAAATAAATAAATTTTATACGCTGTCAATTATTCCACTGGCTCATAACAAAACAAAGAGATGCACAACGGAAGTATTTTAATATCACTTTAAAGAAGTATTTTTATACTTAAATAATTTCTGTAATTTGCTAAGTATTATCATAGTTTTATTTCATATACGTGTTTGCATAAAATAGAGTTCCAATCCTGACAAACCCGTCTCTAGAAGTAAATCTTTTTAACTACAAATATTCCTTAGTAATACTAGAGAGACCGGGTTCTCGGACTAATACAGCCATAACTTTATATAAAGTTTAGTTTAAAGAACTTCTTGTTCGTTTTACAGCAACTTTACTTGCTGTTAAGTTAGTTAAGTACAAGTATAACTGTTAGTGCAATGCCGTTGCGATTGTTTTCTAAGTTTACTAACGCTTGCTTGTATTTCGTGTTTTGTTTTGTGTAATTTATTGTATTCTATTTTATTTTATATTATTTGAATATAGTTGTACACACTAAATTTGTTCTGCACTACTTTGTCCAGTAATAGGTCTGCTGGTAGAAATTTCTATTAGAAATAAGCTGTACCTTTGTACTTTATTAGTTTTTAAGTCGTTTTTATTATTGTGTTTTTCTGTGTGTACATAAATTATTAAATAAATAAAATGTCATTATATTCAAAACTAATCTTTGAGAGCTTTTTAGATACTAACAGAAAAAACTGTAAAGTTAATTTCGTTCTGGGGGTGCATATCGTTGCCTGCTGGTCGCTGTTATATTTTGTTACAATACAATTTTAAGAGCAATTAGTTTTTTTTATATAGTATTTGATTAGATAATACATTAGCAAGTTTAAAGCTTGTTAGTTACTAAATTATTTTATTTTGTGTTTAAGTTTATGATGTTCACAAAGTGATAAAAGCATTTAAAACTTAGTAACCACATATAAACAAAGAACATATAATTAAACAAAGTACATATTGTTCAAATATATTATGAAGTAATTTTTTAAAACAGTTCTACACCCATACACACAATTTTCAAAACTCCTGCGACGTACATACAACGCTACGGTTTGTGTAGACACGCTACGAGTTTATGATGGCATTGCTACGAGAGCTACGTTAAAGTGGGGCCTTGAGTTGAGTGGCCGACAACAAGAGTTCCATTATTTCTAAATATATCGTGTCCAACAATTAAATGCCGACCAAACTTGAATTTTTTTTATTTCACTACGAGTACGGTGCGTAAATGTATTTCACAACCACACAAGTTCAATCCTCAAGGATTATTTATTTTTAATAAAAAGTTTTTAATAAATGAGATCATTGGCCTAATACAAGGCGCATAGAATATATCCTATAAGATATTGGACACCTACCACACTGGTGTCAGAAATATTCTTCAAAATTCTTTTTTTTTTAATCCTGCAAATTCGAAGACGACTTGCGATCTCGGTGAAGAGGTTCTATGATACTTAGGGTATTTTAACTTGCAGCTGATCGACGAGATCATCATCAAATGTTCATCACAGATATGAACAGATATTATGTGATCTTATTTAATAATCTGATAAAATCTTATAGGATATAGTATACCTAGGATAATCCTAAATTAGAGCTGCTTACCCTTCAACGCTGTCCATGCCCAGGCTTGGAGTTCCACGGAGAAAATATCCACCAGAAGAACTTATTCATGTAATGATTTTACAACTTGATGATTTCGAGGTAAGACAGAGATAGAAGACGATCAACGAAATCTTCACAACTGTCAATTCGTGTTGACACTAAAGTCTGCGTGTTAATTATGCACATCGAGTGCGCGTGCTAGCGGCTTAGAGGACAGAGACATTAGCTGCTCCTCAGTGCAGTCGGGTAAACGTGACGTTTAACTCCGCATTGTATGATATTTTTAGGTGGATACTAAGACATTGGTTTATGTTAATATGGTACTTATTCAGCTTTTCTTTAAAGGTCGCAAAGGATGACGAAAGTTTCTAACAGATATGTAAAATAATTATGAAAGGTGGAAAATTGTAACTGCACCGGGAAGGCAAGCATTTGTTATACTGGTGGTATCATAGTCTTTCTCAAAGGAAACATTCCTTTGATTTAGCTGATATACAGCACAAGTTCGATCTTGCATGGAGTTTGAAACCAACTTAAACCGTTGGACGGCGTCGGTCGA
Source organism: Marasmarcha lunaedactyla (assembly GCA_923062675.1). NCBI lineage: Eukaryota > Metazoa > Arthropoda > Insecta > Lepidoptera > Pterophoridae > Marasmarcha > Marasmarcha lunaedactyla. Next base: position 3,106,906 of record OV281359.1, read on the forward strand.
AGAGCACATAGAGTTATAAACGACGACACACTCACATCTTCGAGGTTAGCTCTACATACTTTAGGTACGTGGCATGATTAAATTTCAAATTCAAACATTTATTTCTCAACATTTACAATTACTTGTTCTTAATGACGTCAAATAAAACATGACTCTACCACCAGTTCTGAAAAACCTTCGTGAAGAAGAACTGGCAAGAAAATTCACGGGTATATTTTTTCAAAATAAATTTATCTATATCTATACAAAATTATTCTTATCTGCAACTGATAGCTCGGCAAGTCTCCCTCCCCCAAGTATCTTGATTAATTGCCATCTATATCAAAGTTTTTATTTATCATTATTATCTTCCGCAATACAGTCCACTTAAAAGGGCGGTGGTGGCCATTTTTAGGGTTCTGGAAACCTCTTCTCCACCTAATATTATGGTTTCAAGAAAAACTGGATATAATCGAATTTATTTACGTACTTGGCAAATGACGTTTGACTGATTTAATGAAATTTAGAAAAAAAGTATCTTTCTTTTCTTGTTTCTCTAATGTAGGAGAAAAAACAGGGAAACATTAATCTACTACGGGTCGGTTACAGTTAACACAAAGTTATAAGGCCGATAAAAAAGTTTGCGCTGTATAATGTTCTCATTAGTCACACAGAAGTAATTTACTACAAAAAAACACTTGTTATTTTCTTCTCTCGAACATTTGTTTTCACAGGTAAATATTTCACCAATAAGGCAGCAAGGATAGTCAATGACCTATTTACCTATTGGAGAATAACCAAAAATTTTTTATTTGAGTAAAGTTTTTACACAACTGGTTAAATATTTTATTTGCAATCTAATTAATCTTTAATTTCGTGTTTTCTACTTGGAATATTGAAACTATTTTCATTTAAAATTTGAATCTGAATTTGTTTTAATTTAAAACTTTGTATTGCAAAATTTGCAGCGATATTTCGTTCGTGATGTCAGTCTAGTTAATCCTGAGCTAGCAACTGTGTTTGCATATTTTGCAGTATAAAGGGAGTTGGCGTATTAAGTTGAGGTCACAGGTTGCTATCGAGCTTTTGACTTACCGCGCTATTTCATATCTTTAAGAATGTTTAATAATATATGTGACCTATTTTACGAATCGTATCTAGCCCCAGAACAACGGAGTACAAAACTTTCATTCCGAACCAGCAGCAGTATCAATTACTTGGTAACTTTGATACATCTACGATGAGTACAAACAAACTGTTCCATGACAATTAAATTTTCAATGCCACCTTAATCAATCACAGTAATTGTTGAATAAACCAATCAGATTGGAGCTACCAATGCATGAAGCGGAGAGCTAGCCAATCAGCGTTTAAGTGTTCCTTCCGTGATGCAAAACAGTCGAAAAATATCTTGTAAAAGGTAATTTATATACGTTTTCAATATTTTATTCCAGTGTGGATTCACATAATTTAATTATTAAAGCTCTCAGCAGGAACTTTTTTGCCATGCTTGTTTTGTTAAATAGTAGTAAAGGATTGAATGGGGATGCAGCCTTCCACCCATTCATTTAAATAGCTTAATCGAGTAGCACCCTAAAGTACGAACCAATTTACGACACCATTTCAAAGCTCCATTCTCTACGTGGCTCTCACAGTACGGGCTAGTAAATCCAGAATTATCCGGATTGAAGTAGTTAATGAGAGTGACACGTATTCATGACGCTGTCAGTTAGACATACGACTTATGCGTGTGTGTCTAGCCATCTATTTTGTTAATTTTACGTATCCATTTACAACATTTGCTGTAAAGTACATCCCGGGGCATATCAAAATTAGAGGGAATTGGCTCGTCTTGGATATGTGTGTAACGTCCTCGTATTTATCTTCCCTTTTTATAAAGTGAGATGAGAGACAAACGCCCGCATCATTCTCGCTCCGATCGCCGCCCAGTGCGGACGTGCAAGACCCCGCTCTCCGTCGTTTGGTCCCTTCCCGATACTCCGTGGCGCTCAGTCTACTGACGTCACGGTTTAGCGTGTTGGTTCCGTGCTACGGATTTCAAGGTTCTTTCTACTCCCTCTGAGTGCTATCGAAGTGCGTATTTTTCTTTGCGACTAAGCCCTTTAGTCTTCAAAGTGCTGTGCTAAGTTGTGTTGTGCTTGTGCTGAGTGCAGTGTTGTGCCCAGCGTAAGTAGTCTAGTTTCAGTGCAAAGGATACTTAACGGTGACAACGAATTTGTACTGAACCAGTCCTTTTTATTTTTATTTATTCTCTTCTCTATTTTATTTATTTTTCTCCTATTTTCATATTTATTTTTATCATATTTGTGTGTTTTCGTGTGTATTTGTCCTTTCTGTCGGTAAAGGTTGACCCTAACGCGGTCAACTCTTTACCTGCGTACCCTTTTTTAGGTTTCTAGGTAGCGGCCTTCGGCGTACTACGGTTAGTTTTAAGTTATTCTCCTCAGCCCCCCTACCGCTGGTAGGGAGGTTTGCCGCTAGGGTTCGCTAGGTTTTTATTTAGGAATCCTAGGCATTTGTTATATATTATAGGCATACATTATATATTTATATATTACATTTTATAATTCCAAGTCCTCCAATGGACCTTGTTAATATTCTTAAGTCGTTCGCCCAGGCGCTCGCTGCGTCCGGCGTAAGCATACCCGCTGATGCACTAACGCAGGCCTTACAGGCATCTATCGCGTCCCCGGCCCCTCAGGCCTCAACCCCGGCCCCTCAGGCCTCCAACGTCGAGACCCCTCAGGTCTTAAGCTCTCCCGCGTCTCCCGCCTCGTCCGAGATGGACTGCGAATCGGTCGCATCCTCTCACGCGTCGCGTCGTAAGCGTACCGCTCCCGGGAGCGACTCCGAACCCGCGTCTGATACGTCGTCAGATGCCGTCACCTTAACCGGCTCTCCTGAGCCCGCGTTTCAACTCGTCGCCAAGCGCTCCAAGAAGCGCTCTAAGAAAGCTTCGGTATCTTCAATACCCGAGCCCTCCCCGGTGTCTTCAACACCAGCCCCCGCGCCGTTAAAATCGCTCGTAGTAACCGCGTCTCCGTCGGTCACATCGAAGCCAGCGACGCGCTGCGCTCCCGTCCCGCCGAAGCCTTAACTCCCTCCGCCCGTCTTCCTGCGTGAAAAAGCGCGCTGGACCGCGGTTTCAAACTTGTGCAAAGTGCACAAAATTAATTATTTAAAAGCCGCCAACGCTGGCGATACAATCAAGATTCAAATAGCGACCGTCGACGACTTCCGCTCGTTTACCAGGTTACTCGGATTAAACCAAATCGCGTATCACACCTACGCCCTCCCGGAGGAGCGTAAGATCCGCGCAGTACTACGGGGCGTCCCGTTCGAACTCAGCAACGAAGACATCCTCGATGACCTTAAGTCTCAGGGTTTCCCGGTCACAGCAGTGCACAAGATGCACTCCAACCGCGGTAGGCGTTTTCCCTTAGCGTTGGTAATCCTGTCGAATACTCCCAACTCGAGGGAGATCTTTAGAGAGGCTCGCACAATTTGCGGACTCTCAAATATCTCCGTCGAGCGTCCCGACCCCCGTGGTCACCCTGGGCAGTGCTACCGCTGCCAGCTCTATGGCCACGCAGCGGCTAACTGTTCAGCTCCCCCCAGGTGCGTAAAGTGCCTGGATCCTCACTTCACTAAGGAGTGCACTCGCACTCCCGAATCCACTTCCCCGCCTGCCTGTGTGCTGTGCGGCCAGTCCGGCCACACAGCTAACTACAGGGGTTGCCCGCGCGCTCCGCGCTCCACCACCAAGAGGGTCGCGCCTAAACCGGCGCCGCCGCTCACTCCTGCCAACTTCCCGCCGCTGCGCAACCGGGGTCCCCCGGAAGCAAAGCCCGTTCAGCCGACACCTACTCCGGCTCTGTCTTGGAGGCAGCGTCCGGCCGTTCCGCCTGCACCTTCCCGACCTATCCCAGCTCCCGTAGCTCCCGTAGGGCCGCGTCCTTCTCCGTCTTCCGCACCTCAGTCGTCGTTGGCTGAGGACATGAAGACCGTATTCGACGTTATTCAAAACGTCGATATTAACGAAATTTCCGTGCTCGCACGCAAACTGCGAGCCGCCCGCTCTCCTCAAGAGCGTTTATTTGCTTTAGCCGAGCATCACTCGCTCCTAAGTTCGTTGTAAATTCTTTTATAATTTATAAATTCGTAAATAATAAATTATAATGTCTAGACCCGCGAATCCCGCGTCCAGTCGTATTAAACCCAAGGGCTTATCCCTAGTATCTTTTAACGCTCTTAGCCTTAATACCAACCTTCCCGAGATAAAACTGTTCCTTCAGAACAAAGAACCTGACTTATTCCTTCTCCAGGAGACATGGCTTACTCCAAACCGCTCCAGGGGATTCGCTATACCTAAGTACGCGTTTATTCGTAACGATAGGCCCAACTCTGACGGTTTCGGCGGCACCGCTATATATTACAAAAGAGGCTTCCACTGCTGTCCTCTCCCTACCCCTCCTCTCCTCAACATGGAAGCCACTGTGTGTAGATTGGCTATGACTGGTCATCCGACCATCATCATAGCTTCAATCTACATACCTAGTGGTACCAGACCAATCCGCAGCGACTTTGAGGCCATTCTCGCCCTCGTCCATTCAGTCATTATGTTCGGAGACTTTAACTCCAAACATACTGACTGGACGTGCCTATCGACTTACACCAGCGGTATCGCTCTCCTCGACATCACTAACTCCCTTGACCTAGATGTCATATCCCCCGTCACTCCCACTCACTATCCCAACAACCCGTCCTACTCTCCTGACATCCTCGACTTTGCAATTATCAAGCGTATCAATCTTGACCTAAGGTCTATCGAACCGCTCGATGACCTAGGCTCCGACCATCGCCCCGTTTCCCTCGTGCTAGGACCGCCGAACGATAACGTCTCATCTCCTAAGACCTTTACCAATTGGAAAGGTTTTAAAAATACGTTAGTTTCAGCCTTAGAGGCTCCGAACTCTCCACTCGCGATCTCTCCCGAGCAATTAGATAGCCCGGATAAAATCGATTCATTAGTAAATTCTCTCACTGATGCTATCAACTCAGCCATCAGTGACAACGATAAGGTTGCTAAGCAAGGCAAACCCACGCTTCCCTTAGCCGTTAGCAATCTTATTAAAGCTAAAAACGCGGCTCTTCGGAGAGCCAAGAAATATCCCACGCCCGCCTATAGAACAGCTGCGAATCAGCTTCAACGTGAAGTTAGGTCTTGCCTCGCGGAACTCCGAGACGCTCAGATGAACGATCTCATGGCGAATATCTCTCCGTCCCACCAAGCGTACTATAGCATGGCCCGAGCCTTACGCGTAGACACCGTCTCTCACGTTCCTCCTCTCACTCGTCCCGATGGCACTACTGCCTTCGAAGTCGAAGAGAAAGCCGAATGCTTCGCCGACAGCATTGCCGCACAATGCTCGCCCAGCTCGCAACCCGCGAATCCCACTCACATCAAAGCGGTGGAGGACGAAGTCCTTCGCAGAGACTCTCTCCCCATCACCGCCGACCCTGTCACAGTCTCTAATGACGAAATCTTGCTTCTCATTAGAAATCAAAAGTCCAAAAAGGCTCCGGGTGAGGATGGAATTTCCAACCACGCACTTAAGCACCTACCGCAACAGATGTTTACCTTGTTAGCTATCATTTTCAATGCCTGCTTCGACCATTGCTACTTTCCTAAAGCTTGGAAAGAAGCGACAATCATAGGCATTCCCAAGCCGGGCAAACCTCTGAACGTCCCGGCTAATCACAGACCCATCAGCCTCCTCAAGGCAATGTCTAAACTTCTCGAGAGAGTCATACTTTCTCGAATGCGGAACCATCTGTTTCCAACGGATGGCGATCCTCTCATTATTCCCCATCAGTTCGGCTTTCGCGCTAAACACTCCTGCCCTCAGCAAGTCCACCGAATCGTGGAGTATATACTTGACGGTTTCTATCCGCGTCGTTATAAAACAGTCGCGGTTTTCTTTGACGTAGCCAAGGCTTTCGATAAAGTCTGGCACAGCGGTCTCGTTTATAAACTCTACAAGATAGGCTTACCGGATCGGCTAGTCAGGATAATAGCGTCGTTTCTCAAAGACCGTACGTTTCGATTTAAACACGAAGGCACGCTTTCTGCACCTCGTCCCATAAAGGCTGGAGTCCCTCAAGGCTCAGTCCTCGCCCCTCTGCTGTACACCGTGTACACCAACGACATTCCCATCCCGCCGAAAGGCGTCGAACTCGCCCTCTTCGCTGACGACACCGCACTCTATACCAAAGGCCACGGTGTTCGGCGCCTTGTAACCAGACTCCAAAAGGCCGTAAACGCCCTTGGTGCATGGTTTCAAGAATGGCGCATCGATGTGAACCCTGAAAAGAGTTCTGCGATGCGCTTCGACCACAAACGCCGTCGTCCCGATGGCGATCCCCACGTTCGAATGTTAGGCATTCCCATCCCCTGGAAGCGCAGTACTAAATACTTAGGCGTCACATTAGATCCGACGCTTTCTTTCAAGCCACACGTTGAAAGAGTTTCGAAACTCGCTCGTCACTATTTAGTCCGCCTAAATAGCATGTTAGGTAGAAAAAGTAAAATGTCCTTCAGAAACAAACGTACACTTTACAAGGTCTGCGTTAGACCCGTCATGACGTATGCCTCGCCAATCTTTGCCCACGCCAAACCCTCCCTCCTGCACAAACTGCAGGTAGTTCAAAACCTCTTTTGCCGCCGGGCCACAGGCGCACCGTGGTACGTGCGTAACGCGGACTTGCATAGAGATCTTGAACTGCCTACAGTACAACAATATCTCAAAACACTCTCTGAAGCGTTCTTCAAACGCTCCGAAACCCATCCCAATCCTCTAGTTCGTGATTCTGTCTCATATGCTACTCCTGTGTTAGACTCGAAGTTCAAAGTCGCTAGGCCTAGAAATGCGCAAGCGTACTCATCCACCAGACTGTCACGCGATCTCGAGGCCCTTCTGGCCGCAAATTCTAATTCTAACGTAAATTCTAATTGTAACGTAAATCCTAATACTAACGTAAATGCGAGTTAATTCAATTATATTTTGCAATTTTTTAATTTTTGTTTTAATTATTGATTTTCATTTTGAGCATCTTCAGTGCTACGTATTCACCTTCAGTGCTTTGAGCACCTTCAGTGCTATGTAATCCCAGCGGGTGACCCCTTCTGGGCCCCGCTAGCGCGGCCTCTTTCTCCAATTGGCCGTCGCTCAGATGAAGGCTGAGTGGCAAAAATGCACGAGCCGACAAGGGGTTTTTAGTGGGTATGGTCCTGGTAGGCGTCGGGACGAGTCCCACATAACTTTGGAATCGCGCCAGAGTATGCGTCAGGGCATTTTTATCCTCCTGCCCTTCCCGCGGAGGGGAACAAAAAAAAAAAAAAAAAAAAAACGCCCGCATTTAGGCACTGAAAATAACAACATTTATTATTACATTTTATATTACAATAATTACGTGTTGGTTGATAGTGTAATTAATATTTGCTAAGTAATAGTACTTTCGTAATGGGGAAGCCAATAATGGAACCAAAAGAAGTATGGCCAAATAGAAGATGTCATAAAGCGCATCGGGTTAATGGTAATTAACATAAGATATAAAGCATTCAAACATTTACGAGAAATACTTTCATGAACGCAGCCATACATTAATTAATTTTTGAAATGATGTATTCCGAAAACTATGATAAAGCAATAAATGGACTGATAATAAAGTTCTATGGTAGTACTAAAATATTGAATATAAAGAAATCGAAATTATTATAAAAAACATTACTTGCTTAATTATATGCGTAAATTGACTTAAGTGTCAAGGGTCAATACTTCAACGAATATGAATCGAAGTAAGTTCAACACCAACACCAACTCAAAAGCACTAAAATAGTAAATGTGCAGGATAGGACTATAGAATACCCCCAACTAGACCTTAGTATGACCAGCTTGAACTTCTACGAAAAGGTGTTCTGCAGCCTCAGTATATTGATAAGGGGATTTGCTTACAACATGAAAAAAGAAGTGAGATTTTAGATATATAGCGACGCCATCGATACCCTTACCAACTCTGTCATTACAAAGATGAAATCCGGGAAGAGAATAGGAAGAGGGAGAAAGAGAGGGTTTTAAAAATGATTCTGACACTAATATAACATGTAAGTTGGGGTTTTTGAAAACGACGCAATCAAGTCCGCATATTGTGCAGGAATGCTTTGAGCGTTGATGTGAACGGCATTAAAATTTTTGGGAAATCCTGAGAAGACAGAAGCCACCAAAAGGTCTAAGGATTCAGTCGTGCTGTGAAAACTGCTGTCAGGTGACGATGGTGCAGTTAGGAAACTCGAACCACTAACCGAAGAGTTATCATCTATATAAATAGCTTGTAGCAATAAGTAAACAATAAATAAACAAAATTTCAAATATCGTGTATTATAAAAATAAATATTCTATTTGTATTAAATTAATCAAAAGTAGTCTACACGCCAGCAGCATAGAAGAGTTATCGCAGTTTACCTATAACTCAAACATTAACCCACATCAAACGAGAGATATAACAATCACATACCTAACCCGAATTGTATAACACCTTATGAAGTACCTAAATAGGTCACCAAAATAAATAACAATACAACACACTAAAACTTAAATTTTAAGAAAAAAAACTAAAGATAAATAATAGTTATAATTAATTAATTAATCAAATAAATTATATATTCGTTGCCATTTTGAAAGTCAGGAAGGAGAGTTATAGTGTATTCATTATTTAAAAATGAACAAAAGACCGATTTGGTTACAAGTAAGCGGTCCATCGCTAGACATATTGAAACAATGAACCGCGCGGCTAGTTATTAATTGCCGTTCCGAAGGTTAGTTAAGTATTTTCAAACAATTCAAAATAATAAACTAGAAAGTGACTAAACAAGTGTAAAACAACTATTGGGTATAATACAAACTTATGTCTTAGTATATATCTTATTATATATATACTGATATATTTCAGAAAATTGTGCCAGAAATCAGATTATACTGTTCTTAATTTGTAAGTGCTTCTATGGAGATGATATTATTATCTTAAATCGCATTAACGTAGATAAACATTTTTTGCTACATTTTTTAATAACCTCGTAAAATAAATAGTTTCTGTATAATATTGCCTTGGCATCATCTCCGATAGTCTTTTGCTTTTTTTTAATTGCCTAGTATTAAATATAGCCATATTAATTTGTGAAAAAATTATGAGGTCAAATAACAAAACATACTGTCGAAATTTCAATATTTGCTATAGAGCCTTTACTACTTAGACTAAATTAGATAGCCTTCTTTAAATGTTAGATGTTGGATAAGGTCAATAACACTACAGCATGAAGAAAAGCTTCATATATTTTGTTAGCTCTAAAAGTTTTCTGGTTCGGTCTTTTTCTGCGTTTAACTCGGTAATGAGACACTTTAAAGCATAGAGATATGGTTTGAGTAATGGCGTTCCTAAGAGTGTTTCGAATCGCTTGATACTTGTAGAGGTAAATACGACTTTGAAAATAATACAAAAGACGATCGGAAATTGTACCAAATTCTTAAAATCTAACTAACTTAAAATAACTTAACTTCATTCAATATCACAAAAAATCTGAGACCTTAAAATATAAAACAAGAAAATCTTAGAAGCTATGAAAGGAAACGATGCACTTAAACTTTATTTCTTAATAAATAAATTTCCATAATTCTACAACCCGCTGCTAGCTTAGATTAAATATAAAAGAAGCTTAATGGATTTCTGCTTGAAAAGCAAACAATGAAGTTAGATTTAAATTTAAGTATACAGTCTCTCTCAGAAAAACTCTTCCATGCAGAATACACCAAACCGGCCGACCGAAACTAATAATACAAAATAAAGAATCTTCGAAACATAAATCGTGCGCGCTCTTCCTTGATATAACTCAAGTAAGCCAAACTACACTACAATGTACAAGTTTAGCTGCGATACATCATGTATCGGGAAACGCTTTACTGTTCTGAGAAAGCCAGTCACGTGTTGTTCTGCGCTAAACTAATTGTTTTCTTTTCTGATCGAGAAATATGGCGTTATTGTTTATTGGCCACTACATAATTATGCAGTAAAAGAAGTTTCTTGTTTACGGCTAACAGATCTTCCAAAAAGTATCTAGTGATTATAAGTACAAGAAGATTACTACGGAAAAATAATATTTTTATAGATGAATATTTTAAATCATAATAAAACAAAGGAATTTTGAGGAACAATAACCTAGACACAGGATTTTAACTTTCATTGCTGTGATGTTTTAGCGACAGTGTGATAGGTGGAACAAAGATTTACAATTATATCAAACACTGAAATACTTATAAAAATGGTACGTACAACAGGTTTTTGGAAAATATTAGCCAAATGACCACATAACCTTATAAATTGGCCTTGTAACTATAGCATCTTATAAATCAAGCGTAAGTATGTTTAATTTTGTTGTGATCGTAAGATGCCCAAAAATTCTGTGTTTTATATTCACTAACTTTAAAATACTTTAATAATTTAGCAATTATAGTTAAAAAATGAGTTTTAATTACTTAGGTATAAAACGCGCATGTTGCTCTTGATGCCTAGTGCGCAGTGTGGCCAAGTGAAATTAATTAAGACAGGGGTCGTTCAGTCCGTTATCGATAAAAATAAATCTCATATTAACTAAAGCAGTAATGATATACCTGAGTATATTACTGCTTTATAAGTTAATTATTTATTTATTATGTATACTGAAGAAAACAAATTTCGGTGAAATATTGTCATTTGACGCTTAAAAAATTATTTTAAGTTATTGTTTAAGCCTATAGGAAAAATTCACATACCTTTAAAAGCTCTTTTTAATTGCATAATTGATAATTAATAGATAAGCACAATTGATAGAAGCACGCATAACTTTGCGAAAATCCATTGCAATTGTTATGTAAAAATGCATATACGTGCTCCTTTTAATTGTAAAAAAGAATGTTTTAAAGAAGAAATAAAATTTAAACAGCAAAGTACGTTTTATTAAGTGTTACAATTAAGAATTTATTCAAAATTTGTTTGGATGCAAAGAAACACATAGAAAATATGCTTAGGTTTACGTAGAAAATCGTTTAAACCTTCTTCAGTAAGTTAAGTTTCTTCAGCCTTAAGCGTTCGCAATTGTATCAGTTATGGCATACATTTGTTTATGTTATGAATTTGTTAAACAAAATTATTATTAAATAAAATGTTATCAAAACAAAAGTATACACTTCCCTTTACTCATAACATAGTAAACGCGGCAAATCTGCTTACATTGTATAGACAATAATTCTTAAAACCGATAACGCACTCTTCAACATTAGGACCTTTTTGTTTTATGGCAAAATGTGTAAATACTCTTTGACAGGCGTGTATTTTCGTAGTTACCAGGTTAGATGGAACACAAGCAAATCCTCTAAAATTTTTAATGAAAATAGGCCTATTTCAACTACATACATGTGACTCGCATAGTAATTTTACCTTGTTTTAGAATAACATAATATGTTTGCTTTAATACTATGTGTTCTTATTGTATATCTACGTAATTTATAACTTTGCAGCAAATAACAAAACTTTCGCCAAGATCGAAAAATAAAATAACGCAATTGGAAATATTAATTTAAAAAATAACATTGTTGTATTTGTTTAAACTGAAAAGGTAAAATTACTTTTAGCCGGGGTTCGAGCCAACAATAAAAACGACTTGTCGAATAAAAAGTTCTACTGTGAAGACATGTGATATCAATAACATCAAAACCCCATTATTTTGTATCGAAATTATAAAAATATCTTTTCTTATAAACTTTCCTGGGCGATGTTCCATCAAAACCTTTCTCTGATTGAAAAAAATTAATTTTTATCAAAATTTCCAAAAATATTGATCCGCATTACAAGACCAAGAGCCACAACACAAGGCTAATAAAACCAAACTACTACCCTTTTGAATAAAATAATTCTGCTTTCTGGTTTCCCATTATTTATTCTGTCGAATATTTTTGAAAAATATAGTAAATGAAGTTATAATGACAAAAAAAGAAACGAAGGTATAGTATTAGATTACCCACACCTTGGCCACACGGCAGCCAGCCACCTGCGCCCTGGCATCGCATCGGGTTGTAGTTTATTTATTTATTTATTTATTACACACAACGGAATACAACTGCAATAAAATTAATTAAGACGAAACTTTAAACATACTTAAGTCTAGGTTGCATTCCACAAGAATGTGTGCATACAAAAGTCAAGTAATACTGATATAGACAAAATCGTATACTAATTTGAAAAGCCTTCATTATAATTTTGACCATGCTTATAAAATAAAAAATGGTGAAATAAACGTAAAATTCCATTAAATCAAGGCCATATTATTCTGATAAATGATATTTTTAAGAGTCCTAACAAACAAAACTTGTTTCGGTAATAGAATGTCGAATGCCGGGTTATTCTTGGCGATTTTGTTGCACAGACGAGCCATCCCCACCAAGGGATTGTAAAAGGAGGTATTGTTTTTAAATACTTGCAAAGCAAAAAGTGCTGTTTGATTGGATCTACAAGCACTATAAGGAATGTCAAAAATTATTTGCGAAAGTAAATTAGGTACGTCTAATAAGGAGTGAACTATTTTATAAAAATAAAGGAGATCAAAATATTGTCTACGTGCTTCCAGCTTCTGTACGTTGAATTTAATCAAACGAGCATCATAGTTGGGCGTGCTGCGCCCCAAGTGTTGACGATAACATAAGATCCTTAGGCACTTTCTCTGAACTCTCTCTATATTTTCAATGTGAACGTTGTAGTGCGGACACCATATTGGACTACCGTATTCCAGCACACTTCTTACGAGTGTATTAAACAAGTAAAGAAAAGAACGATTGAATTTGAAGTCTTTGGTGGATCTTAAAATAAACCCAAGCAGTTGATTTGCTTTCAACACTATGTGCTGATAATGTTGCCGAAACGTTAGTTTACTGTCAAAAATAATACCAAGATCCTTAGCGACGTCAGACCTGTTGATGACCTGGTCATCAATAGTGTAGTCATTAATAACTCCATATTTCAGGAATGGTTGAATGAACAAACATTTGTGTTATGAACAGGGACAATAACAAACAAGTTAACCAATAGTCCTTAAATAATTTTTTGGCAAATCTCTTTTCCTTTTCATCCCTGAAAGTAATACACCTTAAAAAAATATATATTTTCAAGAAAGTTTATTTGTTTCCTCAAAAAGTATCTTTTTTTTCAATTGGCAGAAATTGAGCTCTATACTCAAAACAATGTTGGGCTATGTTTGGGTTAAAACCGTTTTCAATATCATATCTTAAAAGCTATGCGTTGAAAGCTGGTTATTATGATTCGACATTAGCTGCTGGTAAATTGAGACAGCAATATAATTTTATAGTGGGTGAAAGAATATTGGCGAATCCTTATTTAAGAAAACAGTGAGCGTTTAGAAAAGTAACTAGTACTTTTGTTTATTATTTTTTTAAATGTGAATTTCCGTAATATTAGCTTCACGTGTAGAAGTCTCCAAAAAAATTGTTGATTTATAAAGCTTGATTTGACTTGATCAGTATGTTTTAGCTTCCATTTTTTATTACGATACATAGGATTGATTGTGACCAAGCACAAGTATTTGATTTCGTAATATAGAAATTAAATTAAATTTAAATATTGGAAATTATAGTCATTACAAATCAAATCAAATCAAGTTTATTGCATTATAGGTGGTAACAAAAGAAGTTATCAAGATTCACAGTATAAAATTCCCTCACACTACAACTGTACAACAGCATGCAATATTACATACAAGCAGATTAAAAGCGAACAAATTAAGATCAAAGAAAAATACAACTTAATATAAATAAAATGTGAAGGTAAAATGCAACACAGTAACAACTAATTACATAATATTTTACAGTGCCTTCAAAAGTTAAAACATTTTATTCAAATAAGAAAAACTAGATGTCAATATATATAATAGTTTAGTCATGACATAAAATGTAATACATAACTATTTTTTTTTTGGATAGAAAGTCATTAACACTATAACAGCACTTCTCAATTAGCCAAGTTCTGAGAGTATATTTAAATTTACGCAACGGCAAACATTTAATTTCTTCTGGTAAATGGTTGAACACTCTTACTGACATTGCAAGGCAGTTTTTGTTACAGATTTCAATTCAGTAATATTTGGCAAACATAATTTATTGGGGTATCTTGTGTTAAATGCACAATATTGTTTTTTTGTTGTATACAACTCATGGTGTGTTTTCACAAATACACATATTTAAAAGATATATATGCTGGGAAGTGTTAGTAATTGAAATAATTTAAATAAAGGCCTACAGGTTGTCCACGAGCTGACATCAGCTATGGCTCGAAGGCACTGTTTCTGTGAAATAAATGCTCTATTTATTTTCACTGAATTACCCCAAAGAAGAATACCATACCTCAATATGAACGCAATATAACTTTACTTAACCTTTCGTGCTGTTTCCATGTTTGTAATTTTTGAAAGTCTCCATAAAGCGTAAGCAAATCTATTTATTTTTCCGCATAGTTTGTCGATGTGTGTTTTCCAAGTGCAGTTTTGGTCAAATTCAATGCCTAGAAATGAGGACACCTCTGTTTCTTTTATGAACTTATCATGACACTTAATAGTTAAAGCGGCTTTTTTGGCATCTTTATTAAAAAACTGCATGTATTTAGTTTTATTTATATTTATTTTTAAGTTATTTAATTCTAGCCAATTTACGATAGATACTATAGTCGAATTTATAACGTTATTAAAATCTTCATTTGAAACATCAGGAATAACAATGGATATGTCGTCTGCATATAATGTTGTATGAAATTTTGTTGTGTTTGGCAAATCATTTATATATATTAGAAATAAAAGAGGACCTAATAAACTACCCTGTGGAACTCCAACTTTATTTGGCTTTGTTGTAGAGTACCACGTTTCTTGGTGAGCATTTTTATTTGTAAATGTTATTTCAACAAACTGTAGCCTATCATAAAGATAACTCTCTAACCATTTTAATGGTAGACCACAAATTCCATAGGACTCGCATTTTCTTAATAATAATTTGTGTGATACGTGGTCGAACGCTTGAAACATATCGAAGAATACAACGACAGTTTTTCTTTTTCTATTAACATGACTTATTATTTCGTTAATCAACTTAAATGCCACCAGTGTTGTGGATTTACTCTTCTGGAAGCTGTACTGATTTGAATTTAATATTACAAATTTAGATATAAATTTCATAAGTCTGTTATGCATGCATTTTTGCAATATATATCTATCGGTCTATAGTTTATCAGTAGTTCTCTGTCGCCTTTTTTATGTATTGGCTTTATAACTGTTAGTTTAAGCCTTTTAGGATATACACCGTCTTTAAAGGATAAGTTTATTGTATGTGCAAGTACTGGAGCAATTATATTTTTACAGAGTTTTAAAATTTTGGAAGACATTTTATCATAGCCGACTGAGTTTGTATCCTTCAACGATTTAATAATACCTAATATTTCTTCTTTATCGGTGGGAAATAAAAACATGCTCGCACTTTTAGATTTATTAATGTCATAATTTTGCTCATGTGGGTTTGTTTTACAATTATTGATTAAAAAGTCATTGAAAGCATTGAAGATGTCAGTAGGATAAATACAAGTATTGTTATTCATGTCAATTATTTTTGTCATGTCGCGATGCAAAAAGTTCGATGGAACGTTGGCCTTAATAATATTCCAAGATGTCCTCGAAATATTTATAGCGCTATTTATGAGAGATTTGTTGTAATTTTTTGTTGAGGTTATAATACATTTTTTTAATAGTTTATTGTATCTATTAAATTTTATTTTATCTTCTATGTTTCCTGTTTTATAATATTTATACCTTAGTTTGCGTTTCGTTGCGCATGATATTTATATGCCTTTGGAAATCCATTTGCTTTTATTAGGTCTTATATTTTGTTTACTAAGTATTCAGGAAAACATTGGTCATAGAGTAGCATAAGCATGTCATGAAATTTGTTAAAAGCTAAATTTGGGTCAGTCTCTTCGTAGACATCGTTCCATGATAAGGAAGAAAGGTAGTTAAAGAATTTTGTAATACTATCTGAGCTCATGTCACGCTTCTTTAAGAAAATAAGACTACAGAATGTAAGGACTCATTTTTATGAAATAATATTTTTTTTATGTTTCTCATAGAGAAAATGATTAATTCCACACTGGATTCCTTATCCTTGGCTGTATATCTTTTTTCTTAGCCGGCAAGTTTAATATAAAAAAATGTAACTTGAAAGCGAAACCGTTTCGTTACTTTTGTATTTGTCACTTGTGTATGTGTGAGTGCCTTGGTTTTGTTCTGACGATTTGCGCCTTAGCGCCTAAGAATTCCGATATATTGCGCTTACGACGACTCATTGCTGTGCTTTTTGGACTAGTTGATTAGATTAAAGATATTGATGAACATTTATCTGTTATTATTATCATGGTCGGTTGGTGACAGTAGTAATTACCTATGTAAATGTAGGTAATTTGAATTCATAACCTCAAAAGTAGTACTTAATGAAAATGCAATTATTATTTTTCTAGTGGATCCGGATTTTATGTCCTATAGTTTTAGATATTTTTGACTTCTAAACCAATTTAACTCCAACTAAAACCATGTATGGAGATCTGCCAATGTCTTTTATCATTCGGAACAGAATTCTGAGCCCATAAAAGAATCATGTAGCGGAAATGGAAAAAATAATCGACTCCTCATACAAAATTGGTGTTCCCGTAACCCAACAATAATATATATAATTCAACTAGGCTCATCTACTCTATTACTCAAAGAGCTACAAAAAAGGACACTGTTCTACGAAATAATAATAGTTACTTAATAATAATGATGTATAATAAGTCTCAACTTATGAAGTTGTTGCAACTTCGATGTATGTAGCAATGTCGGTCACTGAGCTTCTCTTCGTGCAAGTAAAAGACGCGATTAAAATATTACGTGGTTTGCCAAAATAACCCAAAAATACCACACAATATTATAACAGTAACGAGTAGTGACGACCGAGTGGTGTAGTGGTTAGTAGCACTGCCTCATACACTGAAGGTCTCAGGTTCGGATCCTAGTCAAGACATTAATTTGTGTGATGAACGAAGATACTTATACTCGTGTCATGGTTGTTTATTTGTTTATATGTGTGTTTATTCTGGGTTCCTCCCCAGTGCGCTGCATGGTCATCCATAACACAAGCTCTGCTTACTTTGGGGCCATACAGTTGGTGTGTTTGTCTGGGGATTTATGATTATTATTACAAGTTTTGAAAAATCAATGTCTACGAAGTAAAGTTTACATTAAATAAGTTATTTTAATGTACCTAATACAATTAACGTAAAATTCTTATAGTAGTTACAAACAAACTCAAATGTCTAATCTGTAATAACATAAATAATACAACATTTTATCAAATCTATTCTTATTCATCACCACTCCAAAACTACAAGTAATTGTCAAGGTCGAAAAAATAATTAAAAGAAACTCATTACAGACTGCTGCGTAAGCTGTGGTGGCGAATCCTGATAACGCAGCTTATATGTCACGATTTGTGAGATTATTATGTGAGATATTGTGAGATCACGACTAACTTAAAAACATTAGGTGATTGTTTGCTGCTGCAAGACAGCCTGTCACCATATGTAAATTACGATATTTGATTTAATGTTTCACTCTTTCTATTAAAATAAGATTACCATACCTTGTAGCCCACGAACCGCTCATGACCGAACTGTTGCTTGACGATGGTCAAAGTTAAGCAAGGTTCGGTACGGGAGACCTAGGATGGGCGACCGCCAGTGGCTTAAGAACTTGAGCATTTCCGTGCTTCAGCGGGCCCATTAAGCCATCGGTAATGGTTGGTGTCGCAAAATGACAGTCTTCAATCCACTTCAAAGGCCTAGGAAGTTTTTAGAAGTGGCTTGACCTTCTTTAACACCAGCGGTCACGGGTTAAGAAGAAGAAGAACTCCACAAACTAAATTTGGCGTGGCCTTAACGATGTGGTGCAGCAGTGTTATATCGTATTGCTTTTCGGTTTGTCACTGAAAAAAGAATGCTGAATTTCGAATCGTAAGATGTAAAGAGGTTCCTCGTAATCATCTTTGAATTGCCTATTAGCAGAAGCCCAGGGGTTATATCTGCGGGTATATTGCCGAGTTATCTCTTTACAAGAACTCATATTTGTGGAATGAATACTGATTCTACGTATTCTGAATATGTGAGAAACGGTATAATTAATTATTACATTAAAAATAACAATGAATTTCCAGATGATTGTTGCTGTAAAAAAATCTACTTTTTAGGGAGAATCTACTTAGTAGGATGTTAGGTAACAGTTTTATAGTGGGGGTGGATGCTAAAGTTGATATAGCGTGAGTCATAAACAAAAATAATAACTATCTATATAAATTCATTGGTTATAGTTAACATTCACATAATTTACCATTTACAAGCAGAAAGAAAATTTTGTCGTTTTGATTCGACGGGTCAACGTGTCTATTTTAGGACGTTCGTTGCTTTTATTACCAACATGAGTTATAGAATATATTGCAAAGACGGGTAATATAATTGCTTGCTAGAAATATCAACCATTTTGCACAGTATGATGGCACCACTAAGAATAACAAACGTCTCTGGCATATTAAGTTTATAAAATACAACATAATTACCTTTCTGGATGCAATATTTACTTACTGAATTATATAGCTCCAATGAAATTCGGGTAGGTACACATTAAAAAATAAATAAATGACCAATAAAAAATTACTCAATCTCCAATATCCTTGTTTTATTCTGATAACTTCATGTTGAACAAATTTGAAACAGAAATGTCAATAGCTACAATTCGATTCCGTCTTAGAGACTCACAGTTAAGGTTTAAATTCATTCTTAACCGAGAACGACAGTGATATACTGCTCAATCAGTGTGAAGGTATAAAACAGTTCATCCCGCGCTTGAAAAAAACTTAGTTATTATACCGAGATTGTTCTTGTAGGTGAAAGGCAATTTCCACTATTGGCTAAAAATATTCATATTATGCTAACTAGATGTTGCTTGCGGCGTTGCCTTGACGAGAGAAAAAGTATCTGGTTGAAAGTTGATCTATAAAATAAATCTTTAAAATGTATGTAATCATATTTTGTATGAAACCAATCGACGCATACATTCGGTCACAACTGATTTCCAATGAATTAGAGTTGCAACAGACTTAACTCTACCACGAACTATTTTTTTATCATTTTTGTTTCTGACACACTTCATCCGCAAATGTTGCACAACTTGATAAATTAAACATTCTCCAGATTTTGCTTTTTTCATAGGCAATGAAACTAAAACTACAGCTCTTGAATTTGTTGTTTGACCTTTTCGATTTCTGAACTGTCAGATACGTTTCAGTAGGTACATTACAGTATCCATATTGTAGACAAACTTGAATAACATCGCTTTAGACCGTAAAATCCCGATGAATTTATTTGTGTTTTGGCATTTATTTATATTCATACAAATGGTTATTTTACAAACTGCTATAAAACAGTATATGAGCGACGACTACTTTGGCAAAGACTCAAGCCCACTTATTAAACTTAGTTTACCGAGTAAGTAAAGATAAAACATTTGTATTTAGTTTGATTTTAAGTTTGTAAATAACAAGCGTTTCGCGCGAATCCGCTTGAGTATCCTTCGAGAACGAGGCTATTATGGTTAAAAATGTAATTAAGTTTTATTTATCACAATAATTCCCCGAAAAATAATTTAGATTTTTGATCTTTGTCTAATAAATTGCCAAACTTTTTTATAAATAACCTAAGCTTTTGTACACAAGGTTGAAATTGCTGTAAGGTAAATAGGTTTTGAATTATAGTATATTGTAATGTTAACTTCAAATAAAACGTGGGAGTAAAACAATACATGTTACATGTACAAACAACATGTTAACTTAGTAGCCTTCGTACCAAAATCTATCTATGTACACCATTTTTTTTTTTTTTTTTTTTGTTCCCCTCCGCGGGAAGGGCAGGAGGATAAAAATGCTCTGACGCATACTCCGGCGCGACTCCGAAGTTATGTGGGACTCGTCCCGACGCCTACCAGAACCATACCCACTAAAAACCCCCTGTCGGCTCGTGCATTTTTGCCACTCAGCCTTCATCGGAGCGACGGCCAATTGGAGAAAGAGGCCGCGCTAGCGGGGCCCTTAAGGGGTCACCCGCTGGGATTTACATAGCACTGAAGGTGCTCAAAAATTAAAAGTAAAATAAAACATAAAAAATGAAAAGTAAATAATGAAACATTAAAAATTGAAAAATTAATTTTGCATTAATTAGAATTAGAATTTACGTTAGAATTAGAATTTGCGGCCTGAAGGGCCTCGAGATCTACGGTTATCTTCGATCGTTCGTTTGTGTGCACGTTTCTCGGTCTAGCGATTTTGTATGCCGAATCTAGGACAGGAGCAGTATATGAGACTGATTTTCGAACAAGAGGATTGGGATGGGATTCGGCGCGTTTGAAGAACGATTCTGAGAGTGTTTTTAGATACTGTTGAACTGTAGGCAGTTCAAGATCTCTGTGCAGGTCCGCGTTGCGCACGTACCAAGGTGCGTTTGTGGCCCTGCGGCAGAAGAGGTTTTGAACTACCTGCAGTTTGTGCAGGACGGAGGGTTTGGCGTGAGCAAAGACTGGCGAAGCATATGACATGACTGGTCTAACGCAGACCTTATAAAGCGTACGTTTGTTTCTGAAGGACATTTTACTTTTTCTACCTAACATACTGTAAAGCCGGCCTAGGTAAAAACGTGCGAGTTTCGTTACTCTATCGACGTGAGGATTGAATGAAAGCGTCTGGTCTAATATGACGCCTAAATATTTAGTACTGCGCTTCCAGGGGATGGGAGTGCCTTGCATTCTCAATTGGAGATTGTTGGGGATACGACTGCGTCTGTAGTCGAAGTAAACCGCAGAGCTCTTCTCTGGGTTCACATCGATACGCCATTTTTTAAACCATGCACCGAGGGTGTTAATAGCCTTTTGAAGTCTGGTGACGAGACCCGAGGCTCTGCGGCCTTTGGTGTAAAGGGCAGTGTCGTCGGCAAAGAGAGCGAGTTCGACGATTTTAGCTGGGATGGGAATGTCGTTAGTGTATACGGTATACAAAAGAGGGGCGAGGACTGAGCCTTGAGGGACTCCAGCCTTTATGGGACGAGGCGCGGAGAGCGTGCCTTCATGTTTGAAACGAAACGTGCGGTCTTTGAGAAACGACGCGATTATCCTAACTAGGCGAGCCGGTAAGCCTATTTTATAGAGTTTATAAACGAGACCGCTGTGCCAGACTTTGTCGAAAGCCTTGGCTACGTCAAAGAAAACTGCGATCGTTTTCTTTCGTTTCGGATAGAAGCCGTCGAGTATGTACTCGACGATTCGATGGACTTGCTGAGGGCAGGAGTGCTTAGCGCGAAAGCCGAACTGGTGGGGAATTATGAGAGGATCGCCGTCCGTTGGAAACAGATGGTTCCGCATTCGAGAGAGTATGACTCTCTCGAGAAGTTTAGACATTGCCTTGAGGAGGCTGATGGGTCTGTGGTTAGCCGGGACATTAAGAGGTTTACCCGGCTTGGGTATGCCTATGACTTCTTTCCAAGCTTTTGGAAAGTAGCTAAGGTCGAAGCAGGCATTGAAAATGATAGCTAACAAGGTAAGCACCTGTTGAGGCAGGTGCTTAAGTGCGTGGTTGGAAATACCATCCGCACCCGGAGCCTTTCTGGACTTTTGACTTTTGATGTGAAGCGAGATTTCATCATTAGAGACTGTGACGGGGTCGTCGGTGATGGGGAGAGAGTTTCTACGGAGGACTTCGGCCTCCACCGCTTTGATGTGATTGGGATTCGCGGGTTGCGTGCTGGGCGAGCATTGAGACGCGACGCTGTCAGCGAAGCATTCGGCTTTCTCTTCGTCTTCGAAGGCGATAGAGCCATCGGGACGAGTGAGAGGAGGGACGTGAGAGGCGGCGTCTACGTGTAAGGCTCGGGCCATTCGATAATACGCTTGGTGGGACGGGGAGATATTCGCCATGAGATCGTTCATCTGGGCGTCTCGGAGTTCCGCGAGGCGAGATCTAACTTTACGTTGCAGCTGATTCGCAGCTGTTCTATAGGCGGGCGTGGGATATTTCTTGGCTCTCCGGAGAGCCGCGTTCTTAGCTTTAATAAGATTGCTAATGGCTAAGGGAAGCGTGGGTTTGCCTTTCTTAGCAACCTTTTCGTTTACACTGATGGCTGAGTTGATAGCATCAGTGAGAGAATTTACTAACGAGTCTATTTTGTCCGGGCTATCTAATTGATCGGGCGAGATCGCGAGCGGAGAGTTTGGGGCCTCTAAGGCAGAAACTATCGTATTTTTAAAACCTTTCCAGTCGGTAAAGGTCTTAGGAGAAGTGACGTTAACGTTAGGCGGTCCTAGCACGAGGGAAACGGGGCGGTGGTCAGAACCTAGGTCATCGAGCGGTTCGATAGACCTGAGGTCGAGGTTGATATGCTTGACGATTGCAAAGTCGAGGATGTCCGGAGAGTGGTTCGGGTTGTCGGGATAGTGAGTGGGAGTGATAGGGGAGACGACGTCTAGGTCGAGTAAGTTGGTGATGTCGAGGAGAGCTATGCCGCTTTGGTTGGTAGATAGGCACGTCCAGTCAGTATGTTTGGAGTTAAAGTCTCCGAACATAATGACTGAACGGCCGAGGGCGAGAATGGTCTCAAAGTCGCTGCGGATAGGTTTGGTGCCACTAGGTATGTAGACTGAGGCTATGATGATGGTCGGATGACCGGTCATAGCCAATCTACACACGGTGGCTTCCATGTTAAGGAGAGGAGGGGTAGGGAGAGGACAGCAATGGAATCCTCTTTTGTAGTAGATAGCAGTGCCGCCGAAACCGTCGCAGTTAGGCCTATCGTTACGTGTAAACGCGTACTTGGGAATCGCGAATCCCCTGGAGCGATTAGGAGTGAGCCATGTCTCCTGGAGAAGGAATAAGTCAGGTTCTTTGTTCTGAAGGAACAGTTTAATCTCGGGAAGGTTGGTGTTAAGGCTACGAGCGTTAAAAGATACTAGGGATAAGCCCTTAGGTTTAATACGACTGGATGCGAGATTCGCGGGTCTAGACATTAAAATTTATTTATTTAAAGTTTACAAAAATAAAAGAATTTACAACGAACTTAGGAGCGAGTGATGCTCGGCTAGCGCGAATAATCGCTCTTGAGGAGAGCGGGCGGCTCGCAGTTTGCGTGCGAGTACGGAAATTTCGTTAATGTCGACGTTTTGGATGACGTCGAACACGGTCTTCATGTCCTCAGCCAACGACGACTGAGGGGAAGATGACAACGCGGGACGCGGCCCTACTGGAGCTACGGGAGCTGGGATGGGTCGGGAAGGTGCAGGCGGGACGGCCGGACGCTGCCTCCAAGACAGAGCCGGAGTAGGCGTCGGCTGAACGGGCTTTACTTCCGGGGGACCCCGGTTGCGCAGCGGCGGGAAGTTAGCGGAGGTGAGCGGCGGCGCCGGTTTAGGCGCGACCCTCTTGACGGTGGAGCGCGGAGCGCGCGGGCAACCCCTGTAGTTTGCTGTGTGGCCGGACTGGCCGCACAGCACACAGGCAGGGGGGGAAGTGGATTCGGGAGTGCGAGTGCACTCCTTGGTGAAGTGGGGATTCAGGCACTTTACGCACCTGGGGGGAGCTGAACAGTTAGCCGCTGCGTGGCCATATAGCTGACAGCGGTGGCACTGCCCAGGGTGACCACGGGGGTTGGGACGCTCGACGGAGATGTTCGAGAGTCCGCAGATCGTGCGAGCCTCTTTGAAAATCTCCTTCGAGTCGGGGGTATTGGACAGGATTACTAGCGCTAACGGAAAACGCCTACCGCGGTTGGAGTGCATCTTGTGCACTGCTGTGACCGGGAAACCCTGAGACTTAAGGTCATCAAGAATGTCTTCGTTGCTGAGTTCGAACGGGACGCCCCGTAATACTGCGCGGATCTTACGCTCCTCCGGGAGGGCGTAGGTGTGATATGCGATTTGGTTTAATCCGAGTAATCTGGTAAACTCGCGGAAGTCGACGACGGTCGCTAATTGTATTTTGATTGTATCGCCAGCGTTGGCGGCTTTCAAGTAATTGATTTTGTGTACTTTGCACAAGTTGGAGACCGCGGTCCAGCGCGCTTTTTCACGCAGGAATACGGGCGGAGGGAGCTGAGGCTTCGGCGGGACGGGAGCGCAGCGCGTCGCTGGCTTCGATATGACCGACGGAGACGCGGTTACTACGAGCGATTTTAACGGCGCGGGGGCTGGTGTTGAAGACACCGGGGAGGGCTCGGGTATTGAAGATACCGAGGCTTTCTTAGAGCGCTTCTTGGAGCGCTTGGCGACAAGTTGAAACGCGGGCTCAGGAGAGCCGGTTAGGGTGACGGCATCTGACGACGTATCAGACGCGGGTTCGGAGTCGCTCCCGGGAGCGGTACGCTTACGACGCGACGCGTGAGAGGATGCGACCGATTCGCAGTCCATCTCGGACGAGGCGGGAGACGCGGGAGAGCTTAAGACCTGAGGGGTCTCGACGTTGGAGGCCTGAAGGGCCGGGGTTGGGGCCTGAGGGGCCGGGGACGCGATAGATGCCTGTAAGGCCTGCGTTAGTATGTCATCGGGTATGCTGTAGCCAGACGCGGCGAGTACCTGGGCGAACGACCTAAGTACGTTGACAAGGTCCATTGGGAGGGCTTGGTCCTACGATATATAAAATATATAAATATATAAGAATGCCTAGGTTCCCTAGCAAACCTAGCACCTAAACCTCCCTACCCGCGGTAGGGGGGCTGGGGACGACGCGAGGTGGTGCCCCTAGCTCGGACAGCACTGTACCGTCACCCTGGGAAAGGCCCAAGTGCAATGGGATCGGGTCTGCCGGTTTCTCCTTGGCCTGAAGGGCCTTGGAAGCGCACCGGGGCAACGCTATCAGGCTTAGTTGTCACCGTTAAGTATCCACCTGATCAAACGCGAGTCTACTACGGAGTGTGTCGCCAATAAATTGACAACAAAAACCGGCCGTAGACCTGACGGAGTTGGGTTGCACTAAAAGTGCGGGATTGACTACGTTACGACCGGCCGGAGCCGGCCGCAGAGCGAGTCTCTGACTACGTACAGGCGCCAAGCGTCGAGTACGCAGCCAGAAAGACAGCCCGAGTCTTGCAAACCACTATCGAATTTAATCGACCGCGGTAAGCTCAACCCTGTTGTTGCTGCACTCACCGAAGTGAGGTTTTTGCTTCGAGGGGTGCACGGAGTGCAAGATTGACTACGTTACGACCGGCCAGGGGCCGGCCGCAGAGCGAGTCTCTGACTACGTAGCAAGCGCCAAGCGTCAGGTACGCAGCCAGAAAAACAGCCCGAGCTTCGCGAACCACTATCGAATTTAATCGACCGCGGTAAGCTCAGCTCTGTTGTTGCTGTGCAAGAGACCGACTTACTTGCAGCCGATCGAAACCGGCCACAGAGTAAGCCCTAAAGAGGCTAACAGCGTATGAGTGTTGCTACGAGTTGACGTCGTGAGACGACAATCGTGACTCAACTGCTGGAGCGACCGCGAACACGTCCGAGCGGGGCCGGACGCAGAACGGATCTGAGAGTGGCGTTTGAGTATTGATACGAGTGGAGTCGTGAGACAACAATCGTGACTCGGCAGCCGGGAGCGACCGTCAAACACGTCCGAACGGGTCCGGACGCAGATGAGGTCTGTGATGTACACCATTATTGTCACCGCCTTTTAAATAAATCCCCAAACCAGTTATCCGTTTAAATTCTGGTCGCAGTTTGATAATAAATCAATATCGCATAGCGATAGCCTAATGGCCACACCGGACGGCGTGGGCGAAATTCAATACGTGACACTAAAATCTACGTTTACAGGATGCTTCAGGTTCAACGAAGTCGAAGGTCATTACGGCTTTAGAACTCTATTGGCTATCATTTTAGTTAAATAGTTATTTGATTTTAAATCAATTATACGTTTAGCTTGTAATTGGTATATTAAAATGTTATTAACTTTAACTGGCCTTTTTATACACATAATCTTCGTTCGTATTTTTAAATGACCCTTGCCATCATATTCTCTAGTGCAAAATAGTTTTGGTCAATTTAGTACAGATTACTTAATAGTTATTTCGTAAAAATCTTGGACAATATTATTACAGAATCTAAATATGCAATTCGAGAAATTAAAGGATATTAAAATGAGTCCAAATTTTTTTGGGAATTATAAACATAAATTATAATTTATCGTTCACCAAAACTAAAAAAGCAAACTGTGGCTTTCAAGTTATTAAAACTCGTTTTGAACACAAAAAAGAAACTATCTCCAATTCTGGAGTAACTCTCACAAAATCAAGAAAAATATATTAAGCTACTCGCTTATCTCCGAAGTGTTCCATGGACTTCGTATCATTATAAAGTTTTTTTAGAGCCTTAAGCCTTAAATTTGCTTAAATTTAAAATTATATTAAAAGATCATGTGCTACCATTTTTTCTTAAGTTATTTCTTGTTAATGGAAATTCAGTTTAAAATTTAGTTTCTTATTGACGTCAAATAAAACATGACTCTACCACCAGTTTGAAAAAACCTTCGCAGAGAAGAACTGGCAAGAAACTTCACAGGTATATTTTTTTCAAAAAAAATTTACAGAATCTCTTTAGGTCTATACAAAATTATTCTTATCTGCATCTGTTAGCTCGGCAAGTCTTTCCCCCCCAAGTATCCAAATGACGAACACCCTCAAATGGCAGCCGTTCACGAGTTAACGCGGGATCCAGCGATCGCCCTCCTCAACCATATTAGAGGGAAGTTAGCGACCCGTCACCCGACGCTACCATAAGAAGAGGTACTTTAGTGACAATGACCCTTTAGATATTCATCGGGACGAAGAACTCAACGAACAAACAGACACATTACACATGTTTTGTTACAAATACTAGTACAATTCTGTTAATGAGGGGATTATACCCAAGGGCTTTTATCATCCAAATAATCGGATAGTTTATAATATGCTTTGTAATATAGTTTTTTAAATCATTAATCTATCATTAGAACTATCAATTATGGAAAAAATAATGAGCATTTTCCTTGAAGAAAATTAAAGAAACAGTTATTAAATAATCGAAAAACAATTTTCTAACTCCACGGACCCTTTTTAATTTCGTCAAAAATTAAATATACCCTTGGTTTTAATAAAATTACTCAGAAACTGAGTAATCAATCATCTTGAAAATCACTAAAAAATAGAAGAACTTTTTTTAAAATCCTTTATGTTTGCGATTCATTATCCTTATTTTAATGATACTCATAAATATGATCACTAGTATCTACGGATTATAAAGTGAAATAAAAATATTCAAACTCCTTGATTATCCTAGCAAACTAAGTACATAAGATCGATACTATTCAATTCCGAGCTGAAAAAAGTTTGATATAAAAAAATGTAACTTGAAAACGAAACCGTTTCGTTACTTTTGGACTTGTCACTTGTGTGTGTGTGAGTGCCTTGGTTTTGTTCTGACGATTTGCGCCTTAGCGCCTAAGAATTCCGATATATTGCGCTTACGACGACTCATTGCTGTGCTTTTTGGACTAGTTGATTAGATTAAAGATATTGATGAACATTTATCTGTTATTATTATCATGGTCGGTTGTAATTAGTACTTACAGTAGTAATTACCTATGTAAATGTAGGTAATTTGAAATCATAACCTCAAAAGTAGTACTTAATGAAAATGCAATTATTATTTTTCTAGTGGATCCGGATTTTATGTCCTATAGTTTTAGATATTTTTGACTTCTAAACCAATTTAACTCCAACTAAAACCATGTATGGAGATCTGCCAATGTCTTTTATCATTCGGAACAGAATTCTGAGCCCATAAAAGAATCATGTAGCGGAAATGGAAAAAATAATCGACTCCTCATACAAAATTGGTGTTCCCGTAACCCAACAATAATATATATAATTCAACTAGGCTCACCTACTCTATTACTCAAAGAGCTACAAAAAAGGACACTCTTCTACGAAATAATAATAATTACTTAATAATAATGATGTATAATAAGTCTCAACTTATGAAGTTGTTGCAACTTCGATGTATGTAGCAATGTTGGTCACTGAGCTTCTCTTCGTGCAAGTAAAAGACGCGATTTTAATTTTACGTGGTTTGCCAAAATAACCCAAAAATACTACACAATATTATAACAGTGGCGACCGAGTGGTGTAGTGGTTAGTAGCACTGCCTCATACGCTGAAGGTCTCAGGTTCGGATCCTAGTCGAGACATTAATTTGTGTGATGAACGAAGATACTTGTACTCGTGTCATGGTTGTTTATTTGTTTATATGTGTGTTTATTCTGGGTCCCTCCCCAGTGCGCTGCATGGTTATCCATAACACAAGCTCTGCTTACTTTGGGGCCATACAGTTGGTGTGTCTGTCTGGGGATTTATGATTATTATTACAAGTTTTGAAAAATCAACGTCTATGAAGTAAAGTTTACATTAAATAAGTTATTTTAATGTACCTAATACAATTAACGTAAAATTCTTATAGTAGTTACAAACAAACTCAAATGTCTAATCTGTAATAACATAAATAATACAACATTTATTCATGACCACTCCAAAACTACAAGTAATTGTCAAGGTCGACAAAATAATTAAAAGAAACTCATTACAGACTGCCGCGTAAGCTGTGGTGGCGAATCCTGATAACGCAGCTTATATGTCACGATTTGTGAGATTATTATGTGAGATATTGTGAGATCACGACTAACTTAAAAACAATAGGTGATTGTTTGCTGCTGCAAGACAGCCTGTCACCATATGTAAATTACGATATTTGATTTAATGTTTCACTCTTTCTATTAAAATAAGATTACCATACCTTGTAGCCCACGAACCGCTCATGACCGAACTGTTGCTTGACGATGGTCAAAGTTAAGCAAGGTTCGGTACGGGAGACCTAGGATGGGCGACCGCCAGTGGCTTAAGAACTTGAGCATTTCCGTGCTTCAGCGGGCCCATTAAGCCATCGGTAATGGTTGTTGTCGCAAAATGACAGTCTTCAATCCACTTCAAAGGCCTAGGAAGTTTTTAGAAGTGGCTTGACCTTCTTTAACACCAGCGGTCACGGGTTAAGAAGAAGAAGAACTCCACAAACTAAATTTGGCGTGGCCTTAACGATGTGGTGCAGCAGTGTTATATCGTATTGCTTTTCGGTTTGTCACTGAAAAAAGAATGCTGAATTTCGAATCGTAAGATGTAAAGAGGTTCCTCGTAATCATCTTTGAATTGCCTATTAGCAGAAGCCCAGGGGTTATATCTGCGGGTATATTGCCGAGTTATCTCTTTACAAGAACTCATATTTGTGGAATGAATACTGATTCTACGTATTCTGAATATGTGAGAAACGGTATAATTAATTATTACATTAAAAATAACAATGAATTTCCAGATGATTGTTGCTGTAAAAAAATCTACTTTTTAGGGAGAATCTACTCAGTAGGATGTTAGGTAACAGTTTTGTGGTGGGGGTGGATGCTTAAGTTGATATAGCGTGAGTCATAAACAAAAATAATAACTATCTATATAAATTCATTGGTTATAGTTAACATTCACATAATTTACCATTTACAAGCAGAAAGAAAATTTTTTCATTTTGATTCGACGGGTCAACGTGTCTATTTTAGGAAGTTCGTTGCTTTTTTTACCAACATGAGTTATATAATATATTGCAAAGACGGGTAATATAACTGCTTGCTAGAAATATCAACTATTTTGCACAGTATCATGGCACCACTAAGAATAACAAACGTCTCTGGCGTATTAAGTTTATAAAATACAACATAATTACCTTTCTGCATGCAATATTTACTTACTGAATTATATAGCTCCAATGAAATTCGGGTAGGTACACATTAAAAAATAAATAAATGACCAATAAAAAATTACTCAATCTCCAATATCCTTGTTTTATTCTGATAACTTCATGTTGAACAAATTTGAAACAGAAATGTCAATAGCTACAATTCGATTCCGTCTTAGAGACTCACAGTTAAGGTTTAAATTCATTCTTAACCGAGAATGACAGTGATATACTGCTCAATCAGTGTTAAGGTATAAAACAGTTCATCCCGCGCTTGAAAAAAACTTAGTTATTATACCGAGATTGTTCTTGTAGGTGAAAGGCAATTTCCACTATTGGCTAAAAATATTCATATTATGCTAACTAGATGTTGCTTGCGGCGTTGCCTTGACGAGAGAAAAAGTATCTGGTTGAAAGTATATCTATAAAATAAATCTTTAAAATGTATGTAATCATATTTTGTATGAAACCAATCGACGCATACATTCGGTCACAACTGATTTCCAATGAATTAGAGTTGCAACAGACTTAACTCTACCACGAACTATTTTTTTATCATTTTTGTTTCGGACACACTTCATCCGCAAATGTTGCACAACTTGATAAATTAAACATTTTCCAGATTTTGCTTTTTTCATAGGGAATGAAACTAAAACTACAGCTCTCGAATTTGTTGTTTGTCCTTTTCGATTTCTGAACTGTCAGATACGTTTCAGTAGGTACATTACAGTATCCATATTGTAGACAAACTTGAATAACATCGCTTTAGACCGTAAAATCCCGATGAATTTATTTGTGTTTTGGCATTTATTTATATTCATACAAATGGTTATTTTACAAACTGCTATAAAACAGTATATGAGCGACGACTACTTTGGCAAAGACTCAAGCCCACTTATTAAACTTAGTTTACCGAGTAAGTAAAGATAAAACATTTGTATTTAGTTTGATTTTAAGTTTGTAAATAACAAGCGTTTCGCGCGAATCCGCTTGAGTATCCTTCGAGTACGAGGCTATTATGGTTAAAAATGTAACTAAGTTTTATTTATCACAATAATTCCCCGAAAAATAATTTTGATTTTTGATATTTGTCTAATAAATTGCCAAACTTTTTTATAAATAATCTAAGCTTTTGTACACAAGGTTGAAATTGCTGTAAGGTAAATAGGTTTTGAATAATAGTATATTGTAATGTTAACTTCAAATAAAACGTGGGAGTAAAACAGTACATGTTACATGTACAAACAACATGTTAACTTAGTAGCCTTCGTACCAAAATCTATGTACACCATTTATGTCACCACCTTTTAAATAAATCCCCAAACCGGTTATCCGTTTAAATTCTGGTCGCAGTTTGATAATAAATCAATATCGCATAGCGATAGCCTAATGGCCACACCGGACGGCGTGGGCGAAATTCAATACGTGACACTAAAATCTCCGTTTACAGGATGCTTCAGGTTCAACGGAGTCGAAGGTCATTACGGCTTTAGAACTCTATTGGCTATCATTTTAGTTAAATAGTTATTTGATTTCAAATTAATTATACGTTTAGCTTGTAATTGGTATATTAAAATATTATTAACTTTAACTGGCCTTTTTATACACATAATCTTCGTTCTTATTTTTAAATGACCCTTGCCATCATATTCTGTAGTGCAAAATAGTTTTGGTCAATTTAGTACAGATTACTTAATAGTTATTTCGTAAAAATCTTGGACAATATTATCACAGAACCTAAATATGCAATTCGAGAAATTAAAGGATATTAAAATGAGTCCAAATTTTTTTGGGAATTATAAATGTAAATTATAATTTATCGTTCACCAATAAAAAAGCAAACTGTGGCTTTCAAGTTATTAAAACTCGTTTTGAACACAAAAAAAAAACTATGCCCAATTCTGGAGTAACTCTCACAAAATCAAGAAAAATATATTAAGCTACTCGCTTATCTCCGAAGTGTTCCATGGACTTCGTATCATTATAAAGTTTTTTTTAAAGCCTTAAGCCTTAAATTTGCTTAAATTTAAAATTATATTAAAAGATACATGATCTTACCATTTTTTTTTAAGTTATTTCTTGTTAATGGAAATTCAGTTTAAAATTTAGTTTCTTATTGACGTCAAATAAAACATGACTCTACCACCAGTTTGAAAAAACCTTCGTAGAGAAGAACTGGCAAGAAACTTCACAGGTATATTTTTTTCAAAAAAAATTTACAGAATCTCTTTAGGTCTATACAAAATTATTCTTATCTGCATCTGTTAGCTCGGCAAGTCTTTTCCCCCCAAGTATCCAAATGACGAACACCCTCAAATGGCAGCCGTTCACGAGTTAACGCGGGATCCAGCGATCGCCCTCCTCAACCATATTAGAGGGAAGTTAGCGACCCGTCACCCGACGCTACCATAAGAAGAGGTACCTTAGTGACAATGACCCTTTAGATATTCATCGGGACGAAGAACTCCACGAACAAACAGACACATTACACATGTTTTGTTACAAATACTAGTACAATTCTGTTAATGAGGGGATTATACCCAAGGGCTTTTATCATCCAAATAATCGGATAGTTTATAATATGCTTTGTAATATAGTTTTTTAAATCATTAATCTATCATTAGAACTATCAATTATGGAAAAAATAATGAGCATTTTCCTTGAAGAAAATTAAAGAAACAGTTATTAAATAATCGAAAAACAATTTTCTAACTCCACGGACCCTTTTAAATTTCGTCAAAAATTAAATATATCCCCTTGGTTTTAATAAAATTACTCAGAAACTGAGTAATCAATCATCTTGAAAATCACTAAAAAATAGAAGAACTTTTTTTAAAATCCTTTATGTTTGCGATTCTTTATCCTTATTTTAATGATACTCATAAATATGATCACTAGTGTCTACGGATTATAAAGTGAAATAAAAATATTCAAACTCCTTGATTATCCTAGCAAACTAAGTACATAAGATCGATACTATTCAATTCCGAGCTGAACCGCTTCAGAACTGCTTTTATATTCCGACCTATTTAATTTATAACATTATTTCTAAACTGAAGTGGATAAAGAAATACAGAAGAATACAAAGTTAGAGTACGTTGTATATGGAAAATTTTAAACAAAATTACTTCTCTTTTCTGAAAGTTTTGTACGAAATCTGATTGAAATCTCTTTAAAGCCAATTTGACCAAGATCCGGACTTGAGCTGAACACATTGAGAACGCTTTTTGTTGTACTGACCAATGTAGATACCGATTGTTGCTTACGATGATCATGCTCTTAAAGTCAATAAATTAAAATCTTGTTTAGAACAATACATTTGCATAAAACTCTGTAATCGTCTATATTATAAGTACCGTTTTCAACAATAAAGTTCGCTGCAGCTTTTCTATCGCCACGAGCTCTAAGAAAATATTTAATTGCTTTTATTTTTTTAAACGTCATTAATTAAATTAAATTAAGAACCTATAATAAAATAAGTGTTAAATAAGTTTAATGTCTTGCATAAACGAATAGTTCATTCGAAGTTTAATTAATTTTGATTGCACTTTATTAGATGAATACATGTTTACTCGTAATTCCATTTTGAATTTCAACTTTTTCATCCTCTGAGTGAAGAAATTTTCATTTATCACTTGATTCATCTTTAGTATATTTTTCGCTATGACACTGATTGCGCAGCGTCGAATATCCGGTAACACGCTGCGAACAATTTTAACATATGACATGTCTCGCATGGTTAAGCCACCCTTCATTTTGGGCGATTGACAGGTAATTACATGATATCCTTATAATGCAATATTACAAAATACTTCCAGAAAATACCTGTTCTCATTGCCAACATTTATTACAAACCCAATTTTACACTGAAACAATGTCGAACATCGAAAGAACGTGATCTTTGCGGTAATGAAACAAAGATAACTGAATCAGGTTATTCATGATTTAGAATAATTCATGATTCAGATTCTGTGTGCAGTCTCTTCAATCTGATGTCAAAATCTAGACTTTGTCGATAAAGTTAATTGTTAAGCTATAAGTTTTTGAGTTATTTTCTTACGTTTGCGATTTCCGTGCCGTTTTAAATGCTTTAGTTACCTTAAATATTTTTACATTATGTGCATTAATGCAAAATGCATTATTTTATATTAATTTATAGGTTTTGGGGATAAGACCTAATTAAACTTGTGTCTTTAAGTGTGGGCAACATTTCAAAACAATCATCACCCACATATTTATTTTCTCTCATGCCATTTCAAATAAAGTATGCCTTTGCTAATTGAACGATGAATTTAAAACTAAATCCAGCAGTAAGAGGAAGACAATGGAGTTGAAATCGAACTTTAAGAAGTTCTCTGCTCAGTCGGGGGCTGCCCCTCTTCTGACTCATATTCAATAGACGTCCCCGAAGTTGTGAGACAAAGGATATTAAGAGCATTAATCTTGTGTATGGCGCATCCCAGTTAGTAAGTGCCAGGTCGCGGGTTATTGTTTGGTGACAAACAGAGGCCTCTGCAATTTTCCTCTAGATGGTACATTTATCTCAAGTTTATCTTCGAATGCAATTAAGGAAAGTTTGCAAATGCATTGTTCAACTTGGTAACTAAATTCTACAGGTCCTTACTAAGGGTCCTATCTAACCAATTTCTGCTTAAAACTTTCAACAATAGTGATTTGTATAAAGATATCATTGAAAATATCGCCATATTTATAAAAGAATACTCACTTCCAAACACAATGTTTACGTAACGAAGTAATCTTCAGTGTCAAAAAACATTTTTTTTAAATACTTTATAGTAATTGCTAATACCCTATTAATTGCTAAAGCTTACACTTAATTATAATGGAAAACGCTCTGTGACAGGATATCTTACAACATCGCCGCCAGCCAGCTGCCCCCTTACCCATTCTCACGTTTCAACAGGAGAGGTTGCACACTATAATAGTTTTTTTATATGGTTGATTAGCCATTAGTATTATATGTACAGTATACAGTAATGTATTACTTTCGAACTAAGTAATTCACAAAATAAACACAGCATGCACTTAAAAAAATAAAGCTTAAAAATAATGAAAAAAAAACTTTTAGGTCTATTGTAGGTATATTATTTCGTTCCTAAATTTCTGTTTTATTTTTTTGTGAAAGTTTACTGCTAGTGCACTGCTCTATGTTCTAGGACTATTAGTTGGGCATTCGTCATAAGTATATAAATATCTCCCCAGACAAACACACCAATCGGCCATGAAGTAAGCTGAGCTTGTGTTATGGATGACCACACAGCGAACCCAGAATAAATATTTCCGAGAACAAAATAACTGTGTTCATCACACAAATGCATGCCCCGGCCAGGTTCGAATCTGAGTCGCCACTCAGCCGTCATAGACACAAATACTCGGAATTTAGTGGGAACATAGCTATACTTTGTTAAAGATTTCTTTCGTGTAGTTTGTTACTACATTTTAAATGACACGCCGATATATAAAACGGCCTTAAAATAAAAAAGGGTATATATATTCGCGATACTACTTCACAACAATACAATTGCCCTTGCTAGTCACGGTATACAGAATACATCACGAAACTAAATTGAGTAAGGCATCTACAACACATCCAATACTAACAACTTGGTCTATTAATCTCAAGACTTGACATTTCATAAATGGAGACCAACGATCATTCATTTTGTAGACACCTCATCTCAGGTGCAGATTATTTCTTAAGTAAAGTCTTAGTATACTGACGATAAAACATTAAAATATTTATTTTTATTTTTTGAATTCGATTGAGCGAGGCTGACGATTTATTATTGATAATCCTTGATACTTAAATAAGTTCAAGTATATTGAATCGTTTAATAATAATAAAAATAATCCCCAGATAAACACACCAACTGTAGAGCAGAGCTTGTGTCATGGATGACAATACAGCGAGGGAGGGGAGCACCCAAAATAAAAATACATATATAAATATCAACAACCATGACCCGAGACTACGACCTATAAGTTCTTATGTTTCTTGCGTCTTAAATACGGGAGTCCCAACATTTCTAAAAAAAAACAGAAATATAATAATGATAAATAATAAATCCCCAGAATCTGTGTTAATTACACAAAGGAATGTCCCGACCAGATTTCGAACCTGGGACCTCTGGCGTATGAGGCAGGGCCACCTACTATGCTACTCGGCCGTCAATGTATCAAATTCGAGCAACTGATCTCAGTTGCTGCACGTGACCGCGGACGTACCGTGTGACAGCTCATGTCGTGACGTGACGTCGGCTGGAGACCTCGGGAAGTAGTTTCCGTAATTTATTCTGGGTTCATTACAGGTGATGTTCTGGTGTATCAATGAGCTAGGATAACATAAGGAACATTAGTTATTATTTACATAATCGAGTAATAATTTTGCTGGAGGTACAACTAACAGCTTCTAACAATAGTACGTCATGTTTAAATAACGCATCAGCTTAGGTAGGAGGAATGATTCTTTTGGTTTATGGTAATGGTTAATTTAGTGTTAAAAACGTTTTTACTAAATTTATAATCTTAAATATTAAAAGTTTTATAGCGAGCTTAATGTAACTCACCATTAAAACAAATATTCTTTCACTCGTCCTCACTAGACCAAAGTCTACAGGACAAATGTATAAGAGACATATAATAATATATAGCGGGTAATTCATTTGGACGTACTTTTTTCAAAAGTATAAAATAATAATAATAATAACAAAATGATCGGTACTTTTTATTATTATACAAAAGAACTATTATTCTTGAAATCCGGTTAACATTGTCTATTCTACCGTTCCAATTTTCGATGATGCATCCGAGCAATTTTATTGGTATTTGGCGAATACCGCGAGTAATGTTGGCTTCCAGTTGCTCAATCGTACCCGGCTTATCCAAATAGACTTTGGACTTTACATAGCCTCAAAGGAAAATATCTAGGCACGTGATATCACAGGATCGAGGCGGCCAACTCACCGGCCCGAAGTGCGAAATTAACTGTTCACCAAATTGTTCACGCAATAGAGCCATGGTTTCACGAGCTGTGTTGCAACACAGCGGTCTTGTTGGTGACAAATGTCCTGGGGATTAT
Organism: Marasmarcha lunaedactyla; assembly: GCA_923062675.1. Classification (NCBI taxonomy): domain Eukaryota; kingdom Metazoa; phylum Arthropoda; class Insecta; order Lepidoptera; family Pterophoridae; genus Marasmarcha; species Marasmarcha lunaedactyla. Next base: position 3,144,051 of record OV281359.1, read on the forward strand.
GGGCTTTAATTTCAGGAATCAAATAATTTCTTATCATGGCACAATAACGGTTACCATTGTTACCAGTTACGTTCTGGCTACCGCTACCGCCGCAATATTTTCTTCATTACATGCTGATGCCTATTGTGCTTTCGATGGTATAGCAAATCGTGCGTTCGGTAGGCCGATTATGTGGAACATAAGTTTCTGTAAGTGCACGAAACACATTCTTCGCAGAACGCTGATTTGCTTAATACAGCTGAATAATTCGTAGACGCTGTGTTGGGCTAAGTCTTTCCAGGATGAAATGTCAAACTATACAGAACAAAAATAACATAAAATGTTATCACGGCTCACGCTTCATCTGTAAAAAAAAATCCATATACAAAAAGGTACCTCTAAACGAATCACTCGTTATAACGTAAAATTTACCTTACCACTTTATTACTAAACCAGTTACAAAGTGATTGACAAATTGTTTTTGGCGCAGCTGGGATGTCGAAAACATGGCTTATACCTCGGAATGATTCTAGTCTTGGTCGCGAATATCGAATATTAATTATCGGTTGTTATAAAGTAATGGACAGCTACCAAAACCGTGATATTAATCGTTTATTTAATGTCACTTCGTTCAAAACCCTTTTATTATAAAAAAATGTCGTGGAGGACCCACAACCTCGATGACGAAGAGTTCAAGACACACAGCGTATTGCAACTTGCAGTCCGATAATCAAAAATATACTTGCAAATGTTAAGAAATTATTCTCTGCTTCCGCGACGGTTGTGTGTGCATGACTTTCAAGCATTTAAAAAAGCACCGCAATGCCCCTACTAACGTTCCATGCAGCGCTAGTTACAAAAAGCTCTAAACACATAATGGTGGTGAAAGCAACTTTCTACAACTAGATTTCTGAGTTCCACCCAGCCAGGGGCATCATCAGGTCGTTGTTCCCTGTGCAATGAAGTGTTTTGTACATACGAGTATAACAATATGGCATAAATTATAGGACTACTTATAACACCAAAATTTTAAAACTTTAAACTATTTACTAAATTGATTAATGAAATGATACATCACTGAGAAAATGAAACTTTGTTGTTCTCTCGAGAAATGTCAACACTTTTTTTCAGTAGCGTATGAATTTTATAAATGATTTTCTTTGCATTTAGGGCTCTAAGAAAACCAAACATTAAGTTGTTTATTGTGTTTCACGTAGTTGCAAAGAAGAAGAGTGAACTTTTTTAAGAGATAAACCATATTCAGTTTATATCTAATAAATAAGATCCTGGAAATACATTTTGATATGAATACGTTGCATACTTTCTGTTCATGCATATTTTCTATACCAATTTATTTTGGTATTGTCTATTAATCGCGCGTGGCAAATCCCGCTTTGTAAGGAATCTGAGTAGTCCTAATATTTTATAAGTTTAATGATAGGATAGGATAATGATAGAACCGAGATGATGAATTTAAGTTTTTCTCCATGTGCTGACCATCAGCTGACCCTGCCTCCAATATCATTATCAGAAACAAAGGACCACTATAAACCACTGGCTATTTATATTATTGGCAATGAATGCTTCGAAAATGCTTAAAAAAAACTATCCACAAAGTATTTTATTTGATGTGAAACATTGAAAGTTTCTAATGTATGGTATGACCAGCTCTTCATTTTACTCTACGCCACTGTACTGAATTCAGCGTGTAAAATACTTACTTCGAATGAGCGCAGCTTGGCGACCTAAACCACACAATGGCTACTTTGTTGGACATCCGGTTAAGCATTTATATATCGCATAATATTATAGAGGCAATTCAAGATGGTTGACGGCGTTCGTGTTTTTATAAAGTTAAAAACGGTATATGAAGATTTTCACCAGCGCTATGAAGCGTTACATGTGTAAGAATAATTAAATAAATAAAAAGGCTAAGGAGTGTAGATTTGAGTCAGAGCACAATCCGTATACCTAAATCTAGAGGTGGAATGGTCGATACGTTTAGTCTATAAAACTTTTTAGCTTGTCAATGTTTCTCGATACTTATTTATTGACGTTTTGTTTATTCATTTATAGAGTCTTATATATTTGGATTTACCCCTTTTTATTCCTGTACAATTATGTAACTAACAAAAACCCGCATTGGTAAACTTAAATATCGCAGATATTTTATGAAAGTACTATTTTTGACGATTGTTTACAAGCTGTCATTTAACAATGTCTATTAGATAATTTTACTACATAACTTAATTTATAACTAAAATCCACTAAAAAGTGTTTTATTTATTACATATCTATTATTATATATTAACCTCATTTTTACTTTATCATTTGAGAGTTAAATAAAATACTTTGGAACCGGACTTTATTGCCTTTAATTATATTTTTACAATTGAACTCGAGGTTTTGTGTGAAATCGACTCTATAAATGGGAAAACTAAAGGTAAAATCATTCGATTGTTATTAAATAAGTAATTTTGCATTAACATTCGGATAGTTTTAAATAGGAAAACTCAAAGATACAACGTGGTGAAGCCACAGTAACAAAATTGTATGCAATAGAAGTCGTAATGATATCAAGCACGTGTAGCAACTGGTATGTTACAGTCTCTGGCTTTGGCTCGAACAGTATTTGACTTTAGGGAGTATTCAACATTGTTTAAACTTATATTTTAGTAGTAATAGCGCTTCTTGTATTAAGATCTGGTCTGCGGCGATAGTCCTTTGTTTTTTGACTGCGAAAATAACGATGCTGTGTTCTACTCAAAAAGAAGAAACAGGCAGTGCGTGGGCGTGACTGTGGGCTTAGATTCCAACCCCAAAGCCCACAGTCGGCAATGCATCATTTATCGATAAACCAATAAACACACAATAACAACACCATCAATGAATGATGTCCATGGGAAACAAATTTCATAGCCGGCTCGTTTTGCTATGAAATTTGTAGGAAATGCATTTCTCTGGAGCTATTCTAGCTAACACGTATTTCAACAATGTAAATTTCCTAAAGAAGTATTTCAGAACATTACTGAGATTCTCTGTTGAGCGTGAGGCTTGAGCGGCGCTATTAGATTTACTAGCGCTCGGGGAGATGCATGCATTGCGCCTGTTGTTTCATATATTCAAGAGATTTCGTTGAGTTTTGGTTATTGAATAAGACACATGTACGTAACGAGTACGTTGATGTATTCGTGTTCTTATTTTGATAATGATATAAATGTGAAAAATGTTGTAGAAATCTTCGAGCTATGAATCTGTAAAAATATTAGTGTTTCATAGTGCATGCCAACTAAGGACTAACACTGGATAAATTTACTAATAAATTTAATAACACTGGATAAAGACGCGAGATTCTCTCTCTGTTTTTATGTTTCTCTTACATAACTAGAAAAATAGAGCAAAAATGTCTTAAGCTGGATTTCATTGAACTTCAGAATCTCCCAAAATAACGAGGTATAACTTTATTCCAAAAAACATTCATTGATTGATGTCAAAACTATTTAATCAAACAAGTCTTGGAATAACTTATCCTTTTGATAACTATCCCATAATCGTCCCAAAATCACACACCTGTCACCTTGAACTCACAAATAAGTGTATTTAAATATGTAACTTAATTAGGACAATAAAATCCAACATGCTACGTGTAAAACTGCAAGTAAGCGTTAAAGCGATTGCAAAAGGTGAAGAAGATTCCTGGAAGGAATGAGTATTTCAAGTAATTTTTTATTAAAAATGGGCAGCCATTTGGCTTGCACCTCACTGTACTGGTTGGAATGTGTTAATGAGGACGGAGATAGTCAACGACTGTCCAAGAGAGACCTACTCACTCAAAGGGTTGAGCTCACTTAGAACAGTTGTTCATCGCCATCTTAGTAATTTTCTTGAATAAATGTTACTAAAAAGTTATTAAAGTACTTTATATGATAATTTTTTTACGAATCGTACTAACCCACAGAGCAACGATACACAAACATATTTTAGAAACCTGCAATATATACAATTACTGGGTAACTTTGATACATCTCCGAAGAATACACAAACAGACGGTGCCGTGATTCAATTCCCAGTGCCAGCTACAATCACAGCGATTGTTGATTAAGCCAATCAGGGTGCAGCTAGCGATGCATAGCAGCGAGTTGGCCAATCAGTGTTTGAGTGTTATCTCCATGAGAGAACAGAATCGGATTTCATCTAATTTGTTTGTCTGTTTCCATTTGACATGTAATCACCCAAAAGAGGCATAATAATATATTTTTGGACTGATCTTGCATATATGTAAGTCGGCACGTACAGCGGAACAAGTAATTTCTTTTATTAGGACTATTTTAAAATATTTTAAATTACAATATTTATTATTTGAAAATAGGTAAAAAAAAAAACACGTGATGATCGAATGACTTATTGAATCTTTATCGTGATTGCGTTATTACACTCCAAATTCGGCTTTTAAAAGAAATTAATTGCTTTAAAACATTTACAATTTTTTGAACCGAGATTCCTCTCGTGCTGGATCTAGTTGAAAAAAGAGCTCTTGGCACTCTTTGGTGAACATTGTAAAATACATGACATAGGTAATTAGGTATACAACATTGATGCTAATTCTGTCCGAAAACCGATTAAACTAAACTATGACTAAAACTTTTCCAATTTAGTTTAATTTGGTCAAATTGCTATTCTGTTTTTGACTTCGAACTAAATTTAGTTTATGAAATGGCAGGACTAAATTGATTTGGACGTTTCCAAATTAAATGCTCAGGTGTTGCCACCATTTTCCAAAAATCACATGAAGAAGTGTGTTCATTAGACAAAAATGACCGAATGATCACTAAATTCCATAAATTTTGCCAAATTTAAAAATAAGATTTCGGTTGACCTTGGAAAAAAGCGCGGGCACTTCGAAAGAGAGAGGCGGCAATTTAAATTTTATTTTCCAAATTATTATATTTTTAACTTATTTTTACTACTTTTTCGTGTTTTAATAACTGTACATACTGGGAAAACGAAAAAAGAAGAAGTTGAAAGATGATGAGGAGTGTGAAGCTAGTACCGAGGAAGACAAGACCAGCACGGAAGAAATTACTGACAATTTCTGGAAGTACAAACCCTACTTACTATGTATCTGATTATAGCAGAAGATATCCTGAGGATTCTTCTCTTAAATATTTTGTAGTAATTGTAGAATCAAGAAGATAGAAGTGAAGATATTTTAAATATAATTTTAAATTCTATTACAAAATTAACAACCCTAAATAAATCTAAAGAAAAAATTACATCTTCCAAATTAATAAAAGATGTTCTCATAGAAAATATAAAATCTAAGTAGCATCATTTTCTGTCTTTATTTACAGTGGAATGCGCAGAGTTTAAAAAATAAAAGTACATTATATCTATGAGAATGATATACATATTGCTCTTATCTGTTTAAAGCTAATAAATGCCAAAACTATAAACACTTCCATCTTTACAACAAATTACACGTTCGTCGCGACACTTTTTTACATAGTTTAGTTTATTCCACACCTCTCGACATGTAGATTAAAATTGGTCTGACATTCTAATTTTAGTCAGGATTTGATGTAAAATAGGCGCAACAGAATACCAAATGTGCAGCCTGAACTAAATTGAGTAACTAAAATAATTATAGTCCTGTCAAACTAAATTTTGGTCTAGTCCTCCGTTTTCTGAATAGCAAACAAGAATAAACCCAATTTAGTCCAAGTTTAGTCTAGTTAAGTTTATTTTGTGGAAACAGAATCGGCACCATTGACTATGATTTATCTTTAGTTTCCATTCCAGGCAGCAAAATTTTATTTAATTTACTCTAGGTATATGTACATTTATTACCGCGAAAAAGCATAAGCTCCTAACTTCTTGGATTCAAGTACTTCAAGTACTTACAGTTTGTCACAGCATAATAAAATATTAAATTCGTTTTTTAGCTTTGAGCTTTTTTGCTTGTAAGGTTTAACATTTACTAGTTGTTATCAAGATTTTTATTTGAATTAAGCAATTTGATAAACGATTGAATGAATAAATACATGAAATTTTAATAAGGAGTTCTTATATTTTATTTCATAGAAATTAAGGGAACTTAACCTCGCGTTCCCACTGATGGAAAAGGGTGAAGCAAGCTGCTGCTGTGCCAAGTCACAAGTGCTGGATCAGGGGTGGCGACCACTCTTGCAAGGCGCTTCAAGGCGGTGGTCATATTATGACCGTGTCGTCCTTTAGAAACTGGCTCTGGCGTGTAGTTTTTGCTGCTGGTATGGAGAGTGATGAAGATGCTTTGCTCGGGGTCACCACTTAAGGGAACTAAACCACAAGTCACCGCTGCAGAAAGTTATTTCTAATTTTATTACACAAAGCATGCTAGGCCAAAGTGTTACCAACGCGGTTTGTTTTAAATGTTCAAATTGCATAAATTCATACCTTTGAGGACGAGGAGAAAGTGAAATGCTTTGTGGATAGCATTTGCTTTTAATACTCGCCCAGTACCCATCCATCAGACCCTTCATGCGTCAAGGCGGTGGACAAGAAAGTCCTTCGCAGGGACTCTCTTACCGTAACCGCTTCCCATCACCCTATCTAATGACAAAATCTTTTTTCTTGTCAGAAGACAAAAATCCAACGTGCCTCCGTGATGGTATTTCCAACCATGCAATTAAGCACCTGCCCCAGCAAGTGCTTACCTTGTAAACAATTATCTTCGATAACTACTTTGATCGTAACTACCTTCCAAAACTATGGAAAGACACACAGTCATAGGCTTTCCCAAACTGGGAGAACAGCCTCCTCAAGGCCATGGATAAACTTCTGGAGAGAGTTATACTCACTCGAATGAGTAACCCCTCATCATCCACTGCCAATTTGGATTTTATGTAAACCTCTTTTGTACTCACCAAGTTCATTGCATTGTTCAGTCAGTTCGTAAGCAGTTGCTTTTATCCCAGAAAAATTGAAGAAGATTCCAGTATTTTTTGATGTGGCTAAAGCTCGTGATAAATTCTGGCACAAGGGTCTCATTTACAAGTTCTACAATATTGGTTTACCGGTTCGACTAGTTAGGATAGACGGATCATATATGTCAAGGATCGTATATCTCATTTTAAACACGATGTCATGCTCTCCACCCCCCGCCCTCTCTGGTACAAGACTGGAGTCCCTTAGGGCTCAGTCCTTGCATTTTTCTTATAAAATCCACCAATCTATATCAATGACATATCAATCCCATCCAACGGTGCCGAACTCTCCCTCTTTGCCGCTGACATTGCCCTTTATGCCAAACATCACCATGTGTCGGGCATCGTTACTAAGCTCCAAAAGGCTTTCAATGCCCTCGATTAATGATTCCAAAAGTGGCGTATTAACGTGAATAAATAAAAAAGTGAAACACTTTTTAACCGGATTTTATTACGTTTAATTATATTTTTACATTTTCACTCGACGGCACTCATAAAACTAAAGAAAAAATTACAGAAAAGAGTTATGCGATTCACTTTGACCATAAACGCTGTCGTTTCCGCCACGACCCCGTTGGGTACCGTTACGGCTAAGCCTTAGGAAGCACTTCAGAATGCCGCGATGTTTCAGTAAAGAGGTCGATATGAATCAAGAAGAAAAGATATTTAAATATACGTTTGACATAAAATAAATAAAAGAAGCAACAGATTCTGACTTGCTCTTTCATCGGAGTAAGATGTACTCGATTAAAATTACATAAAAAATTAAATAAAAGTTATACTAAGACCAACATTTTATTAAAACGCCACGATACCGACAACTTCGAGCCTCGTCAGAGTCCCAACTGGCCTGCTTTTTACTTACTCGTTTCAGATTTTTTTTCAATCAAACAAACTGTTTGTCCCAACTGGACCGCTTTTAACTCGCTCCACTCAGATGTTTTTTTTTTCGGTCAAACAAAACCTTTTATTTAGAACACTCTGTATTAAATAAAGGTTAATAAACTTTACAACCAAAACAAGCTTATCATCGCATCCATCGCAGGCAAACCAACAAAGTTTAGTCAGTTCAGTTCATGCAGCCGACCCCTTCCTCCAGCCAACGTTGATGTTGCTGTGAGCTGCAGATCCCACGACTACTGGAACTATAGACGCCCGAGTGAAGCAGTGGGTAGCTGCCCTGTTCGAGTCTTGGTCCTTGGTCTTGAGAGCGTCCATTTATTTGATGAATACATATATTTGTTCTCAGTAATGGTTGTTGTTGTTTATTCTGCTATTTATGTGGGGGCGCCAGTTCTGTGTATATACTTGTATGCTTACTTTGGGGCCATACAATTATTATGTTTGTTTCTGATACTCCATAAACTACATAATTTTTTTGGTCAAAACATTACTCTCACATAATTCTAAGGTTTATCCACAAATCTAGGTTTTACTGCACAGAACATTAAATAATACATCACTCAAAATAATTATATCCAAAAAAGAAAAAATATTTCATTTTTCTTACTAATAAATTGTTGAACTTACTTGTAAGTTGTTTTTTTAAACAACATAAGCAACCCGTTGAATTATTTAAAATATCGTCTTTATATACGGGATGCAGCGACGTTAGCTCAACTTAAATGAGGTGTCCGTATGTTGCATAGTCGTAGAGCTCAATCAATGAAGTTTGTGATGAATAGACCAAGTTGTTTGTAATGGACGTAGTAAATGGCTTCCTTGACTTGTGTGTTGCTGTTTTGAGTGGTAATTTTGGAGTTACTCATGGTAAAGGTTGCAATGTTTTGATGTTTCCGCTGAAGTGTTTTCAGGTAGCTCAAACTTATATCCTATGATGTTTCTTTAAGGATATAAAAAGAGATAAACCACTACCAAGGCAACAAATATAATTGTTATACTTCTTCACATACTTTATTCAGTAGGTACTGTACTATAGAACGAATGATTTCTTGGAATTATCTTAAGAAAGAAAACCATTCTTAAGGTTCTTGGTACTTATTTTTCAAATCGTGTTTTATATAAATTAATGCTGCATGCAGTGGACATATTTACATTTTTCATATTGAAATTGTGTGTTCCGCAAGCTGAACGATTATAATTTTTCCATTAGTGAAACCTTTTAAAAAAAATTTATTTAACTACGGTCTTCGATTTCACATTAAGATCTCCTCTACAATTAATTACATTATAATATTTTTCAATCCTATGTAGACCATTAGAAACTAAATAGGTAAAACGAATGTTTTAATACATGAATACACTTTATTTGCTCCACCGAAATTACTTCAGCTGTATAACTGAATGATCTGCACTCTACAATGTTCAAATACAGCAGTCGTAAATTAATCAAGTATTAATTGGTAGATTACATTCTCTGGCTCTGGCTAGAACAGCTAGACGGGACTTCAAACATTGTTTTATTTAGAAGCATAATATGGTTATTGTTACTTGTATGTTTCTCCATCCACGTAGTCCCGCCCCGCCATCTTTTTTTCTATTATCACTCACTGCGATGTACTACAATGACACTATAGTAATAATATAAGATAATTAAGAAAAATTAAGGAAAATTTGGTTTATCGTTTTCAAAATCAGTTTAATTTGAGTTTTTTGTACAAAAAGTTGTGGTTTTGGATGAGTGGTCATTGTTTAAGTGGCCGGGTAGATTTGAGAAAAGTGTTGTCTGGGAATACGATGGCCCAGTAAATTTAATTTTCTTTACAAAAGCTGAATAAACTTTATATAATGATGACTTTCTGAAATCAATGTGTTTATAACGTGGTGAACGAAACCAATATTGTGAAGTTGTTTAACTTATTGTTAAAGCTTCCAAGATCTTTTAGAAAAAAAAACTTCCAAAATAATTAGCTTTTTGACCATTACTGCGATATTGCAATTATGTCGTTTCGTTGAAACGTATTGAAAATATTACAGTATTTTTCTTCATGGGACAGAGTTTTCTGTTTTGCTATGGGATCCCAGAGATTCCAGAGATATAGTTAATATTAATATAAATAAAGTACTTATAAAGCCTTAGAGACTTTACGTCTGTTTACCTTAAAATCTACTTAAATTTTAAAAGTTGTCCTAAATCACAGTTCTATTTTAATTTTAGCAAACGTGTATTATAAAGTTTTTTGTAGTCGGTAAACTAAGAAATTCACGCTAATGTACTGCATCAGGCGTAAACAGAAATAGTTTCACTTGTACAAAATATGTGAAAATAAACAATTTACCCACTAAAGGCGTTCGAATATTTTTGCTTGGGGCTGGGCACAATCTTCGATAATGTTTAAATGTTCGATAATTTTGTATTCTAACGAACATGCAAATACAAGCCACTAAGCTCTAAAGTCTAAAGCATCACATGTCGACGCTATGCGCAGTAAAACATTATAAAATAAATATGACCATAAAAATGTATCTTCTTTTAACCTATAATTGTGCAATAGTTGTAATACTGTGCGCTGGTTTTAATTTGTCAAACATTTTGTTTCTCAAATCGCTGTCCTGCCACGCTACTGTCGCCGTCGCCAACGAGACAACAAGAAGCCAATGTTTGTACATATGTTTGTGTATGTAATGTGCTATATATACTTTTATTTACCTTCTTTGTTATTTTGTAAGTGTAACCAAAAAGTTTTGCATTGAAAAAAGCATATTGTCAGTCTGTGTGCATAGAACCAGATCAAATCCAATTGCTTCAATTATTTACTTCTAGCTATCAACTAATGGAAGTTCGGTGAGGCTCGCTATGCTCTTGTATGTATGAACGTGGGTGTGTACTTGTAAATACATAATTCAAATTCAAATTCAAATATTTATTTCTCAATATTGATAATTACTTGTTCTTATTGACGTCAAATAAAACATGATTCTACCACCAGTTCGAAAAAAACCTTCGTGAAGAAGAACTGGCAAGAAACTTCACGGGTATATTTTTTTTCAAAATAATTTACAGAGTCTCTTTATGTCTATACAAAATTATTCTTTTCTGCATCTGTTAACTCGGCAAGTCTCAATAGATAATTACGGCCGAGTAGTGTGAGTGGTCTTGGTCGGGGCATTCATTTGTGTGATGAACACAGATGTTTGTTCTCGAGTCATGGTTGTTTATATGTATATATGTATGTTTATTCTGGGTTCCGCTCCAGTACAAGCTCTGCTTACTGTTGTAAGGCCCAAAAGGCTATATAATTGATGTGTTTGTTTGGAGATATTTTATTATTATTTTATCATAATTCAAACACTGTTTCATTTATTATGAAGTAATTTTTAAAATAAAACATTTACACATAGGGGATTTTTATGAACAACTCAATAATCTTTTGAAATTAGTTTTATCTTTTACACAAAATTGGAATGCAATCCCAGCTGGAGTAGATGCGATGTGATAACTACAGATAGACTTACAAAAACAACACGTTCATTTGATTATTAAAAGTAAAGCTCAAGAAGCAATTACATAAGGACTCTGATTGAAATTCAAAATAATTTAGAAAAAATTACACATAACTTTTCCAAACACTCAGCTACATAAATACGTCGCTCTACACTTTATGACGCTATTCTCTACAAGAGCCGCACTGCCAAGTTTACTGGCTACACACAAACATTAATGTTGTTTTAAAATATTATTTAATATCCTTTTAGTGTTGAGAAGACCCCGTTTTGTAAGTGGGGTAAAACTGATACATTTATATAAAAGTAACCTACACCGCATACCTACAACGAGCTCCGCTTGTTAATATTTCACACTGAATGGGTGCAATAGCGGGCAGAGATATATTTTATTATTACGGTACTTCAAGGTATTGTATTCGTTCAGCAACATGGCCCATGGAAATGCGAAATTGCCTGTAATAGATGTATTGCAGATGTTTTGTCTCGACCAGGCATTGAAAAAAAGCATAGATAACATATGTAATAGTAGTAAGTTACGCAAACAAAGTAACAACTTTTTATTGCGATTTCAAGCTTATTTTTTCCGACAAAGAAAGTCAATTATGCTCCATTTAATATAAATAAATGAGGTTAAGAAATATACTCGTACAAGTAAACTTTTCGATTGCCGTTTCTTGTGTATACCAAGATTAGAATAATAGAATCTACAATTCAAACGAGCAGTCTGACAGCAGGCTGATTCTGATTAAGTAACCTGACTTCAGTCAAACTCATAAAGAAAATAAAACACACTAATAAACATACTGTAGAGAATTTCAAATTCTGATAAATAAGATAATTAAACTAAGGCTATATAAATTGTTTTTTTTTATATTTACAGTTAATAAAAAAAAATTCAAAATAATTGAGTAGTGCGTTGTAAAATTTTGAAAATGTATTCATCTATTAAGAAATAAAGCTGTAAAGATTGTCTTGTGTTTTACTTCAATATTACTGGATGATTCTGTCTTCAATAAGAAAGTCAATTTCACTTTAACGTCAAGCCTGCGATAGTACGAGCTCAGATTGGTTTTTGGCGGATTTGGACTTGGGGGGATGGAGGCTTGCCGAGCTAACAGATGCAGATACGAATCATTTTATATAGAAATAACGAGACACTACAAATTTATGTTGTAAAAATTATACCCGTGAAGTTTCTTGCCAGTTCTTCTTCAAGAAGGTTTTTCTGAACTGGACTGGTAGTAGAGTCTTGCTTTATTTGACGTCAATAAGAACAAGTAATTGTTAAGGTTGAAAAGTACTTATTAGAATTTAATTTGAATTTTGAATACACGACTAGCGTTCATAAGTAAAGCAGCACAAGAACATACAACATTTTTAGTATTAAAATTCATCAAACGAATAGATTGATGCGTCGTTGTTTTAAAAGTCTATTCAAACATACAAAACATTATGCAAATACAACATTCAAAGCAATGCACAAATATTCGTATCTTCGACATTACTACGCCCGCTTCATAAACGAATTTACTGAATATGTACTACTCGTAAAATGTTCAAATACCTTAAATTGTAAGCAAGCGCAGTCGTAAATTTATCTAGTATTAACTGCAACAAAACATTCTCTTGGCTAGAACGATAAAGTATGGAATATATTTAAGTTGCGGGGAATATACAACATTGCTGAATTTTGTATTATTAAGGGGCTACTTAAAATGATGAATGGACTTAATTCGTTTTGAACAATATTTGTTACGAAAACTCATGCTCAGTTAAACAATCAACAAGTTATTGTAAAGTAACTATTGAAGATTAATTTCAGAAAACAAAACAAAATCTTCGAGTACACTTATGAAAACTTAAAAACTTCAACATAGCTTTTTTGAGAACAAAATGACGTCAAATATTGATAATGAGTGTACATTAACAGGCACATCAGGGAGTTCTGGTATGAGAAATGCAATTTTGAAATGGTTTTATATGCCTATGTGGGCTAAAATAACAGACTTTTTGGCAACTCTAAATGTATAAATCCGCAGCAGCGTGGGTTACGAGGCCCCATTAGGCTTACTAGCGTTCGGCGAGATACAAGCGTAGCACCTGTTTATTTCATATATTTACGAAATGTTGTAAAGTTTGGAATGTGAGATAATATAACGTAGACTCACTAAGTTATAAAATTATTGACATAGATATACGCGATGCGGTCTGTTGGTAGCTTTCTGATTTCCATTAATTAAATAATTGAATAGCCGTTGGATAGGTTTCTTAATAACTTTCTCATAAAAAAAGGTTAAGGCTTTGAGCTCTTTTGTTCCCACAAGCCATCTGTTTCTGCCACTACCGATCCAGGTACTAAATTGGTAATTAACACAGGCTGTGTACTATCGTTTCAAATATTACTCTTGATGGCTAATTTACTAATGTCACATTTGTAATAATGTCCGTAACATCGCTTCGTATAAAGAATCCGCTTTCAAACGTGTAGTACCTCAAATTCAAATTCAAATTCAAATATTTATTTCTCAACATTGACAATTACTTGTTCTTATTGACGTCAAATAAAACATGATTCTACCACCAGTTCGAAAAAAAACCTTCGTGAAGAAGAACTGGCAAGAAACTTCACGGGTATATTTTTTTTTTCAAAATAAATTTACAGAGTCTCTTTATGTCTATACAAAATTATTCTTTTCTGCATCTGTTAGCTCGGCAAGTCTCCCTCCCCCCAAGTATCCAAACGACGAACACCCTCAAACGGCACCCGTTCACGAGTTAACGCGGGATCCAGCCATCGCCCTCCTCAACCATATTAGAGGGAAGTGAGCGACCCGTCACCCGACGTCACACGACCTACATAATGTTTTAAATAATTTAAGTAAGTAGTAATTAAAATAAGTAATTCTTTAGTAAAAAATTGTGTTCTAATTATTAATTATAAAAAATAAGATTTCATGTTTTACGGTTCGATTGACGATGGAGAGATTCTATTATTATGGCTGACCTTAGTTATCCATCAATGTAGATGCCATCAAAAGACAAGGAGTTCTTCTGATTTAAGGTGCTTGGATTCAAGTACCATTTAAAAACACAAACTCATTTAATTCCCTTCACAACTGTATGGCCTCAAAGTAAGCAGACCTTGTGTTATGAATCCATGCAGCAAACTTGGGAGAAACCCAGAATAGACATTCATAGATATAAGTAACCAGTACCCGAGATCTATGTTCGTCACACAAATTAATATTGCCCGACCAGGACTCAAACCTGGGACCTCCAGGTTATGAGTTAGGGGTACTACCCCCCACGCCATTCAGCCGTCGTAATTTATCAAGAAAATTTTATAAAAAACGTCGAATATAGTGCGATTGTACTTGTATTGTATAGTATTGTAGTAGTGTTTTTCAAAAGCTTATATAAAACCGTCTTAATTACCAAAAATAACAACGTGATAGCAAATAAATTTTAGGTAATACGCGATAACTGCGCGATAGCTGTTGATTGTTTGCTGAATGCATTTTCACGTAATAAGACAGACGGACGCGGCAAGCGCATGTTCAATAATCATGTATAAAAATTTTTGCGTCTCTTAAATAATAAAAAAATGGTATACAGAGTAAAACTTGATATCTCCAATACTTAAGCTACTTTCCTTGCAGATGGCGTTTCAAAATTCTTCCCTGTATTCTGTATAAGTTCAGGCAAAAAGTTTTTGTGTTTAACTTACAAAATGAAGGCAAATTTTTCATAGTATATTCATACTAATAAGCAGCTGGGGTTTGGCCCACATGGTGGTTGTGAAGCAGCTGTTAATTCTTTGACGTGAAGAACGCTTTTAACTCTCTAGACCGGGGTGCCTTATTAATTGATGTTATAAACCACATGCCTGCGTCTTTTAAGTCCTCGTGGCAATGTAACAGCCTCCTCTTTTAGTTAATTTCCTCAAAAGTGGACTGTCAACAAGGCGACCCTTTGGGCTTAGCTGTTTATAATATAGAAATCAACGTATTATTGAACAACTAAAATCAAAGTACAACGTATGGTATTTGGATGACGGTACGTTAGGAGGTAACGCTGGCGTTGTGCTTAGCGATTTAAAAATAATTATGAAAACGTTTGCATTATTGTTGTCAAGTGTAAACTGTTTGTTACTGATTTTTGTAGCGTTTTTCAGTCTTTCCAATATATTGCTCCAGAGATCTCTATTGCTGAGAAAGCTTCTCTTAGTCTCCTTAGCTGTCCGAGTTTTATACACATCCTTTGTCGCCCCGAGATGATAACCGATTATAACCAACTTGACGTCGCGAAAAGTAGGTTATAAAAGGAAAGGTAAACATAGGAAATATCAACATTTACTTGAACTTATTTTGCCAGCTTACCAGTGTTTTGGCAACTTTGCCCTATTTACTTCATAATTTAAGCGTTTTTGCTCTTATTTTTCCTATTGTTATATTGTCAATATTCCTGATTGTAAATGAAGATTTTAAGATATACATATATTTACTTTTTTGTTCCCTAATTACAAATAAGACTACTGATTAAAAAACTATGACAGGAAGTTTTGAAAATCCCCTCTCGATGTCATTCTTACACTACCTTAAGAATTCTGAAGATAACAAAATAAGTAGAAATCTTTACACACTGGCAAATATGTGAGTGGTCTGGTATTATCATGATGAGAGACCACACCTTTCCTGTTGCTCAGATCCGGCCATTTATCTCAATGTCTTGCTTGAGCTTTATCAGCTGTTCGCACTAACGGTTTAGAGAAACCGTTTAAAGCCATTCGTCTATTTCAAATTTAAAACATAGGCACGTATTTTATGGAAATGGCAATTAGCTAGGGCAATCTAATACTACCAGCTTAGAGATTTCAACAATTAATGCATATAAATAGATCATTAAAATCTTATTCTTAGTGAAACTATGAATAATATCTCTTTCTAAAATATCCTTTTCTTTAGCTGTAAAAATAAAATAACTATAACCTCAAAAACGTTGAAACAAAATCTTTCTTAAAAGCTCGACGAAGACCTGTTATTAACTACCACAGATCATCGTAATTATTTAAGCAGGATTAACTTTACCTATCACCTGCAAACAGCAACAATCCGAATCGGGTTGAGGTGTATCATCTCGAGAACATGAATCAACGGACCAGATATTAATCTCGTAGTTTTTTTATATATAATATAATATAATTTTTTATATTAAGCTCCCCTAGTACGTCCGTTTTAGTCTTTCCGCTGTAATATAAAAATCACTGCAAAAAAGTCACTGCAGACTCATCCTTAGGCCACCAAAAATAAAATGTAACTTGCTCACCCAGTAAGCAGTAAAATATTCATTTTACACATTTACGATTACAACAATTAATAGACATTATACACAGTAAACTACTTTTACAAAGTCAAGTTAGAACAAACTACAAATTAGATTAAATCGAAAAAACGTCGTCGGATACGGAGAGTTTCACAATCGAATTACAGAGTTGTGGTCTCGAAAACACGTCCCGCTGGTCACTTAGTTTGAATTAAATTGGGAATTGATTTCAGAGCAAATTCCAGGAAATAAGATGTGACGGAAGTTTAATTTAGAAGTTACAGTTAACAAATTGAGCCTTAAAGTTTTCTTTCTTCATCGCCAATATTTAAAACATTATTGGTGACGAAGACTTATGGAAGTATTGCTCACACTGCAGTTTCCACGCGCTTTGGTTTAACTTCACTTTCAGTTCTCACATCGGTCATTAGTGACATTATTTTAGTAATAACGTACATTAGAATATTTCATTTTAATTCATGTTTAATCAAAATTAAACTAATATTAACTTATAAAATTTTGTATTTTTAAATCCTACTACGGCTGCAGCCTTCGTTATTATTTGGTTCACGTAGTCCAATAATAAATTTAAAAAAATGAAATCCATTAACAGGTCAACTTGTACGTCTCGTAAATAATACCCTTAAGATTTCAGTAAATTTAGATAATCTGCCTATTTGCAATATGAAGATAAATACATTGTATGAAATTATTAATGTAACGAAAGCTGAAGTGCTGAATACTTTTTTACTGAATATACATTATTGACAAAAAGCATGCTCGATTATATTTTTTGTCTTCAATAAAAAAAAAATGTTCCTAATAATATCCATCTATGCCAAACCACTGCAGCCCAAAATTTATTGTCAAGAAGTACAAAGGAATTTTGCCACAGATTATGCCGCTTAAATCTAAGTTAAGATTGAGACATAAATTACCAAGCCGGTTGAAGATTACAATGAAAGTAGGTCAACATGAGGTTTTATTTACCACACATTTATTTTAAACCACAGATGTGACTTCGAACTCTACTAGTTGTTTCATTGAATGTAGTGTTGCTTATAACTTAAATCCATTCCGTTTAAAAAATGCAAGAAGCAGATCTCTATAATGTGGAATGTTGAGTAAGAAAGTCAGTCCGTTATATGAAATAAAAACTGGGTACTTCTTCTGAATTTTTATTTTATTTTAGGAGAACTTACAGCTTTGTATATACAATAAGTTTTTTAAATAAATAGCTGGTACTAAGGTTAACAAGAAGTTGTCTCGAATAAATTATAAAATATTAAATTGTTTTTTATCAGTTCCAGTTGTCATCAAACTGCGTATACTAAAAAATATTTATTTTAGAAAAAAATTTTTGCAAATCTTTGCCTTTTCTAAAATGGTACAAAACAATAGGATGTCCAACTCTCCGCTTATGTTGTTAAAGGTTTCACATACCCTCAATATATATGTCTTGCCTGTTATTCGTAGTGACAGTGGGAACAAACAGGAGTTTAGGTTTCCTGAAGGATTTACTATGCGTAAAATGGCGTGTCTGCTACATTTTGCGCAAACTTTACAGTAGAGATAAACCTAACATTTGCCTTTCGAGGAGCAAGAGCTAAAAGTGTTATTAAAATATTAGCTGACTCTCAGTTATTTACAGCTTTCTAGACTGTGGTATTTTCTCATTGATTGATCTTGATTGTTCTTTTGACAATAGGCTCATATAATTTGTTATGGAACAAAGGTTGTTTTCAATGGGTAGAGTTTCTCTCAATGGCTTTACTGTACTTTGAGTAATAAATGTTTTTTGTGAATTTATTTCAATTACCTCTATCTTATTTTTTGAAAAATAAATGTTTGCTTTGAAAAGGAAACTAAAAATCGTTTATAAAGGTGTCGATTTAAGTAAGCCTGACGTTTGCATCAAGCACAATTTCTGCATCCTAATAGTTACCAACTAACTATGTTCGTATTTGCTATTGGCAGGTTACCGGGATACGTTCGCCAACAAGCTGCATAATATTATAGATAAGTTGCATCTCTAACTGTCATCGCTAACTACCGATACAAACCAGTAACGTGATTGTGGCGTTTACAATGGTGCTTAAATATCAGAAACTCCAAAACAAAAATCCCGTTAATTCCTTCAATAATAGTTTTAATGACCGCCGTAGTCAAAAACAGTTTACTCTAAAATTGCTACAAATTTCAGGCTCAAGTGAAGGAACTGTGGAATAAAATTAAGTTTTAATGTCACTAATTAAAGGTTTTATGTAATTCTTTAGTTATGACTAACTGACAGATGTCCGAAACGTATTCTTTCAATGCCCGTAGTATAAGGCCGATGCAATCCTAACCGATAGGTACATTCATACATTATACAGTCGTTAAAATTACAGAAACAGTAAAGAAAACTGAAACGATGATATAAAAGGATACTTAATAATACTAGTAAACCATATAAATATATAATTGTATAGCGTGTCTCATTAAGAGTGCACTTTTTCATTTAAAAATAAAAACAAGTAATTTATTACAGAGTTGTGATATTTTTATTATATTGTAAAGAAGACATGTTCCGATTAAGTATGGAATAAAATATCCGGCAAATGATCCCCACGGCTCCGATGACAGGCCATTACTCTTTTCATGAAATTATCCATGACTTTTGCACAGAGATGTGGCTGTATCTCACCGATGTCGCGTTTGATTTCCGATTTGAGCTCAGGAATAATTTCGGGTTTATTCGCATAAACCCGAGATTTCACAAAACCCCAAAAAAAAAATCGCATGGCGGTAAATCGCACGATCTTGGTGGCCAGTTGATATCAGTATTTCGTGTTATAATGTGTTATGGAAATCGTTGCTGCAATAAGTGGATTGTTTCATGCGCGGTGTGGCAGGTTGCGCCGTCCTGCTGAAACCACATGTTGTCCAGATTCATGCCATCCAGTTGAGGCCACAAGAAGTCCGTTATCATATTCCTGTATCGAATGCCGTTCACAGTAACTGTAATTTCGGCCTCATTTTCAAAAAAGTAAGGTCCAATCACGCCGTATCACCAAAATCCGCACCAGACAGTTACTCGTTGTGGGTGCATTTGTTTCTCATTGATTGCATGAGGAGTCCCAAATTCGACAATTTTGAGTATTCACGAAGCCATTCATATGGAAATGCGCTTCATCGGAGAAAATGACTTTTTTCGAAAAATTGGCATCGACTTCACTTTGCTCCATTACCCATTGAACGAATGCCGGCGCTTTCCGTGGTCTGCTGGTTTGAGCTCCTGAGTTAACTGAATCTTGTACGCATGAAGGTAGAAGTCTTTAGTCAAAATTCGCTGCGTAGTGCTTCGTGAAATTTGAGGTTGTTGAGAACGATGTCGAATTAATGTTTTCAGGTTTTTGGCGACACTCTCGTTTACAGCAGCAATATTTTCAAGAGACCGACCGGTACGTTGACGCAAAGGATTCTAACTATTAATAATTGACCCAGTTTCTTCCAATTTTTTGACCACTCTTCGAATGGTTGACACATTAGGTGCACTTTTTCGGCTGAAAATTTGGTGAAGTTTGCGAGCAGTTTCAGCGTAACTTTCCCCATTTTTGTAATGAGTTTTAACAATTATAACGCGTTGTTCTTTCGAAAAGCGCTCCATTTTTATTAATCGGAATAAACAGAGGTGATAGCTGTCAAAT
Source organism: Marasmarcha lunaedactyla (assembly GCA_923062675.1). Lineage (NCBI taxonomy): Eukaryota > Metazoa > Arthropoda > Insecta > Lepidoptera > Pterophoridae > Marasmarcha > Marasmarcha lunaedactyla. The sequence goes on from OV281359.1 coordinate 3,164,410, forward strand.
TTCAGAGTTGCCACTTGCATGAAAATATTCCAATTTTAAAAAGTGCACTCTTACTGAGACACCCTTTAGTAACTAATGAACAAACACAAAACGTTTTTAATTCAACTGTAAATTATAACTCTGAAATTGCCGAAAGAGGACAATTAAAGCTCATTATGAAATGTGATAATTGACGTGTTGTAAGGTAATTGATAGCCACCATAATTGTTTGATTTTTTTTAATATCTTCGGTAGTACACAGTTGTACAATATCTTTCTCGCATTTACGCATTTTGTACCTCGCGTTGACTTTCGTAACTCAATTGTACGATCGATTTATTAAATATTTGATATCATCTTTAAAAATATATAACAACTTGAAAGAGTAATAGTGTCACGTTTCAAAATTCATAGCAGATTACTTCTATATGAAAAAAGGGCCTTATTTGCTGTAGTTTCAAAGTTCATGTTTATCTTTTGAAGTACGTTTTGGTACACATGTCGCCGGCGGATGAAATATTTGCCTTTCAACTAAACGGCTAATCATGTTGTTAAATAGATCTTTTCAGCTAAGTGACTAGGCCTTCTGTAAGATAGTTTATTAAAGAGCCAGTGATAAACTGTTTAATACATTAAAAAAAGACTGATGAGATTCTGTGCACAGAATTTTTTGAAATTTTCAACATTAAAGCAAAGTGATAGCTCTGGTGTACAGTGCCAAAACAGGGTATCAGCACAGTTTATTGACACACAAAAGGCAATTGATGCATAGAATTGTTGTCCCTGAAATTCAAATTCAAATATTTATTTCTCAACATTGACAATTACTTCTTGTATGTGACGTTTTGTGATGATCTCCCTTTGTAGCAAACAAACAATATTCAAAACTGAGGATTTTTGATGCGCTACAGTAATTTGGCAGCCGCATCAAGACACAATATGCAGTTAAAACGTGTTCTAGGTACTAACAAGGCGTTATTCTCGCTTTCAAACTACCATCTAAAAACCCATCGGGCGTTCTTCTACCCGAACCAAACATCATGAACTCTATTTTTGTCACTCTAATTCTGCGTAAATGCAAAAGTCTGAGACAAAAAAAGCCGCTTAACATAGAGCTCAGGGTCTATAAATGTTTAACCCACCTAAGTTTTAGTAACTTTGAGTAAAAAAATAATGAGAAATTACCAAATCGGTAGAAATATTAACTATGTTAATAAAAACACCTTTTGATCAAAACTACATTAAAATGAACAAGAGTTTATTAAAAAAGATATCTTAAGCTATTGCTTGCATTTCTAAAATGGTTTTTTTCTAAGTTGGAAACGGTACATGTTTTTAAAGTATTCTGTCCTAAAACATAACGATGATGATTTAACATGTTGTTATAGGTCCTAGAATTACAATACTGACAACAATATTTCTCGGAAAATTAGCTGACCCAAGTACCTGTGATTAGACAGGTCTACGAACAAAGAAACAGTCAGCAATGCAATGTAGAAAACCTCCTGTAGGAGAAGGACAGACATTATACAAGAAAATACTATAGGTGTTTCATCATTGTCCTTTGTCCAGTGTTCAACTCTATGTGACTAATTCATAAAAGAAAACTATGGTTAAAAACCTTAAGAAAAGCCCTTTTTTCATGTATTGTTTGTGTTTCGTACATACCTTCGATGTTTGTATTCTCCATATATACGAGCATAACTTTACATACATAATTAATAATATTAAAACTAAGGCTAGTTTATGCATATTACATAGAGAAAATATTAATTTTAATCGGCATTCTGACTACTGACCCCGTTTGAAAAGTATATCTATATTTATCTATTATTATTTATTATTTATAATATATCTATATTTATATCTATATAACGTGAAAAAACCCCATGGGATCAAGAATTACGTGGAAACCCTTATATCAAATAATACTAAAAATTAAGAAACAGAGAAAGTAAATAATATAAAAGAAAGTAATAAATAATAAAGAAAGGAAATACATTTTTAAAAGAAGATTTTTTTTTAATTTACCGACTGTAACGGTGAAGTAAGAAGTTTAAGTAATAAATTTACACGGAAATCTTTCATAGTGGGTACAAACGTCAACTATTGCCATATGAGGCCAAATGTAACTGACTGTTATTTTTACAGTAACACAAACTTTTGAATTCAGGAAACGCCTTACTGATGCAGTGCGCTTCGTTTTGGTATCTGAAACAAAATACAACCGGTTTATAAAATTAGCTGCCTTCCTTTGCCCCGTCATTACTGTCCATCAAGGTGTTGAGTTTGTTTTTACGTTCTCATTGCCAGATTATGACATCATTAGTCAAAGGCTTTGATTTAATCAAAAAAGCGAAAATATGTGACGTACTTGAATAATGAATCTGATACTCAAACATTCTCAAGTATATTATACTTCTAAAGTTTAATTCATAAACTGAAAAATAGACAAAATGGTGCAATGATGTGGCGCGCTGGCAATACAGATGTCGTATCGCCTCGGTTCATTTCACTTAGTAACAGTGGGACTAAGTTATAATAAGCAAGCTGGGCCTTTTTTTATGAAGGGTACGTCAGAAACTTTTCCCTGATCTACTATACATTTACGTAATTAAAAGATTGTAGGTCCTTAAATAACTGATATTTTCAATGAAGAACCCAAATATTGATCAAAGATAAGTTTCAGACCATAGGCATGACCTTAGTTACATTTATTTTACTGGATGTTTCCTCCTGCAATTATACTGACGTGGTCATTATGAGAGTGGGAATAGGAGGGACTGAAGTCAAAGGTGCTGAAACGACCTCTAGTATTCAATTCTAGACCTCTATTTTTCAAACTCCTATTGCTACTTTTTTAACTGAACAGATATTAGTAACTGATTTCGTGGAGATATTTCATGGCGATATGATAGGTAGATATTAAATATATTCTAGGGATATTTATATTTATTTAAATAATGTCCTTATTTGTTACCAATGAACCTATGGATGACGGCCGAAGGGGCATCGGTGGTAGTAACTTCACCCTGTCTCACACGCTGGAAGTCTCGAGCTCGAGTACTGGCCGGGCCATTCATTTGTGTAATGAACACAGATGATTGTTTTCGGGTTATGAATGTTTATATTCATTTATGCATGATTATCCATAACACAAGCTCTGCCTTCTTTCGGGCCATGCAGTTGGTGTGATTTAAATAACATTTGATACCTTATTAAATGCAAAACTGAAATTTCTAAGTTACATTACTGCCGTACAATTTTTTTTTTATATTTTAGCTCCGAATGTTTAGTATTTATGATCAAAAATCGCTTTTACCTATCTTAGAGGCCAACTTAATTTCAGCCTAATTGGTTAAGTGACAAAGATGTATCATGTAGACTTTCATTTATAAAATTAGAATGGGTAAAATAATATTAAATTGATAAACATTTACATTTCATTGGAATACATACGGGCTCACTCTAACAAAATCAGTCACCCCAATAACAGAGGGAGTCTTGTTTTGTGTTGAATATGTCATCGTCGCCATGTAGACTGTCTCACCCGGGGAAACTGTTATCTAAAATAGAAAAATGTTATTTTATTGATAACAACATAGATTGTCGGTGACAGTGATATAAGTATAGATTGTTGACGCACAGGAGTTTCGATCTTAAGATCCCGGGTTCGGTGACTTGCACATAGGTGACTGCTAAATGTACTAACGGTTTTTTATAATTGCCCTAACGGTCAAAACAACAATCGTGAGGGTACCCACACACAAAAATTATTTTGAAGGTACGAGTAGAACCTACCTTACCACAGTGGGCTAGCGTGGTGGACTATAAGTTGCCTCAAACCATTTACTTGGCTTACGTTAGTTTCAGCCTTAGAGGCCTCTAACTCTCCGCTCGCGATTTCGCCCGACCAATTAGATAGCACGGATAAAATAGATTCATTAGTCAATACTCTAACTGATGCTATTAACTCAGCCATCAACGACAACGAAAAGGTTGCTAAGCAAGGCAAACCCGCGCTTCCCTTAGCCGTTAGCAATCTCATTAAAGCTAAGAACGCGGCTCTCCGGAGAGCCAAGAAATATACCACGCCCGCCTATAGAACAGCTGCGAATCAGCTTCAACGTAAAGTGAGGTCTTGCCTCGCGGAACTCCGAGACACTCAGTTTAACGATCTCATGGAGAATATCTCCCCGTCCCACAAAGCGTATTATCGAATTGCCCGAGCCTTACGCGTAGACTCCGCCTCTCACGTCCCTCCTCTCACTCGTCCCGACGGCACTATTGCCTTCGAAGTCGAAGAGAAAGCCGAATGCTTCGCCGACAGCATAGCGGCACAATGTTCACCCAGCACGCAACCCGCGGATCCCTCCCACATCCAGGCGGTGGAGGACGAAGTTCTCCACAGAGAATCTCTCCCTATCACCGACGACCCCGTCTCAGTCTCTAATGATGAAATCTTGCTTCTCATTAGAAAGCAAAAGTCCAAAAAGGCACCGGGTGCGGATGGAATTTCCAACCACGCACTTAAGCACCTGCCACAGCAGGTGCTTACCTTGTTAGCTATCATCTTCAATGCCTGCTTCGACCATAGCTACTTTCCAAAAGCCTGGAAAGAAGCGACAGTCATAGGCATTCCCAAGCCGGGTAAACCTCTGAACATCCCGGCTAATCACAGACCTATCAGCCTCCTCAAGGCAATGTCTAAACTTCTCGAAAGAGTCATACTCTCTCGAATGCGGAACCATCTGTTTCCAACGGATGGCGACCCTCTCATTATTTCCCACCAGTTCGGCTTTCGCGCTAAGCACTCCTGCCCTCAGCAAGTCCACCGAATCGTCGAGTACATACGCGAAGGATTCTATCCGCGTCGTAAAAAAACAATCGCGGTTCTCTTTGACGTAGCCAAGGCTTTCGACAAAGTCTGGCACAGCGGTCTCGTTTTTAAACTCTATAAAATAGGATTACCGGTTCGCCTAGTCAGATTAATCGCGTCGTTTCTTAAAGACCGTACGTTTTGATTCAAACATGAAGGCACGCTCTCCGCGCCTTGTCCCATAAAGGCTGGAGTCCCGCAAGGCTCAGTCCTCGCTCCTCTGCTGTACACCGTGTACACTAACGACATCCCCATCCCACCGAAAGGCGTCGAACTCGCCCTCTTTGCAGACGATACTGCCCTTTACACTAAAGGTCAATGATCCCGTATAACATTACCAGACTCCAAAAGGCCGTAAACGCCCTCGGTGTTTGGTTTCAAAAATGGCGTATCGACGTCAACCCAGAAAAGAGTTCTGCTATTCAATTCGACCACAAACGTCGTAATCGCCACAACGATCCCCACATTCGAATGTTAGGCATTCCCATCCCCTGGAAGCGCAGTATCAAATACTTAGGCGTCACCTTAGATCAGACGCTTTTCTTCAAGCCACACGTCGATAGAGTAACGAAACTCGCGCGTTTTTACTTAAGCCGCCTAAATAGTATGATACGAAGGAAAAGTAAAATGTCTTTTAGAAATAAACGTACGCTTTATAAGGTCTGCGTTAGACCCGTCATGTCATATGCTTCGCCAGTCTTTGCCCACGCCATACCCTCCGTCCTGTATAAGCTGCAGGTACTTCAAAAGCTCTTCTGCCGCAGGGCCACAAACGCACCCTGGTACGTGCGTAACGCGGACCTGCACAGAGATCTTGAACTACCTACAGTGCAACAGCACCTCAAAACACTCTCAGAATCGTTCTTCAAACGCGCCGAATCCCATCCCAATCATCTTGTTCGAGATTCAGTCTCATATACTGCTCCTGTGTTAGATTCTAAATTCAAAGTCGCTAGGCCGAGAAACGCGCACACTGGCGAACCAACGCAGTTAACTTTAGATCTCGAAGCCCTTCAGGCCGCAAATCCTAATTCTAACGTACATTCTAATTCTAACGTAAATCCGAATTGATGCAATTTTATTTTTCATTTTTAATGTTTTTTTATTTTACTTTTCATTTTTGAGCACCTTCAGTGCTATGTAAATCTCAGCGGGTGACCCCTTAAGGGCCCCGCTAGCGCGGCCTCTTTCTCCAATTGGCCGTCGCTCAGATGAAGGCTGAGTGGCAAAAATGCACGAGCCGACAGGGGGTTTTTTAGTGGGTATGGTTCTGGTAGGCGTCGGGACGAGTCCCACATAACTTCGATCGCGCGCGCGGAGTATGCGTCAGAGCATTTTTTATGTCCTCCTGCCCTTCCCGTGGAGGGGAACCAAAAAAAAAAAATTACTTGGCTGAGGCTGCAGTGTCGTGCAAATCTGTCGTGGTTAGCAAAAACAAAATCCAATCACACAATCGAAATAATAATATAATAATAATTATAATTTATTTTAAGACACAATGATCCATAGGTGAGGACAAAATATAAAAAAAATTGTTAGTATTCAATGACTTAATATAACTATATTAGTATGCACTATTAGTTAATGTTGCTATTTTTATTGACATTTATGTGGATTTTGTTCCAATGTCCCAAGATTAGATTATTGCTACCTTATCTGCTTAAGTATTAAGGATGCTGAAATATCCAGATCCTGAAATTGTTATACAAAAGCTATAGAGGATTATATGTTCTTTTTTTTAATGAGGATATTTGGATTGTGTGATGGGATTTTAATGTTTGACACCTAGCAAATGTTAAGCAGCTTCGTTTCGGTTGGTCGATGTACCAGGGCCCACACAATATCCGGTAGCGTCGATGTTTCTACTGGTAGGGACTTAATTCCCCTCGAAATCGATGGATGGGTTGCGGATGAGAAGGTCTTTGTTAGGTAGGTGTCATTAGAAACCGGTGGTTTAATTCGATGCTACTGAATGTCATGTCAAACATAAAGGTCAGTAATACAACACAATTAGTTCCACCCGATACTCACTTTTATTTGATATTGGACCGGTTCGGATTGCAATTTTTTTATATATTCGGGCTTAATTATTCTAATGTGTTTGACATAGCCTTTAAGGTCTTCAGGGCGTGCAAAACTAAGCAAGCTATGTCGAGGAGAATGTATGTTTACCCAATGTACAGAAGAGAGTTTGCGTTTTGAACAAATAAATCTGGAAATAATTTTTAACGTTGAGGGTTATGTATGGTAAGGAAAACAATATATTATAAATATCTACTGAAATTATAATAAAATCGGCAAGAACTTATTTTGGCTACACTAGTCTCAATTATTATTCATCTGAGAGTTTAAACCGGTAGTTAAATAGCTCTGGTGATTTACTAATAGCAATGATATTGCTGATTAAGAGGGGGTTTATCTTATTTGTTGATAAGCAGTATGGTAAAATTTAAGAAAAAGAGACATTCTAGCCACCGACACGCATGGGTAGAGCTATGCTAAGGCCCCATGCATGACCTCATCACTGACCCTGCCACCAGTCCCCGGCGTTCCCAGTTCTTTACGAATTGGTGGAAGAGTCAAATTTTATTTGACGTCAATAAGAACAAGTAATTGCCAATGTTGAGAAATCAATATTTGAATTTTAATCTAAATGACGAATCATAAAAGCGGACAAGCAAATGATGACATAAACTTTATTTTATTGTGGATAGTTAAGAATATTGTTTCTGAAATCAATTCTTTATCCAGATTTTAAAAGATCTCGCCTGAAATAGTCTAAATTCTTTCCCAGACTCAATAATAAGCCCAACATGAAAGCAGATTGAATTTAAAAACATTTGAAGATTTGCTGACAGTCTCGCAGTCATGGTTAAGATCCTGGAATAATTTTTTGAAATAGCCTCTATTAGCCTTCCAAACAAGCCAATAAGTCAATAAATCCTTATAATGAACTTGGACCGATAAGCAGAATATGAAAGCATTGTTAAAATTTTAGGACTCTAATGGTAGTAAAGTCTTTCCTATTTGAACTGCCATAATATCCACGTTCCTTTTGATGTGTTCCAGTCAAGTCAAGTCAAGTCAAGTAACTGCTGTTACGGAAAGAAAAGTCATTCCAATATAAACCTACTGTCAGAAATACATATTTAATTGACTAATGAATAAACAACAAGACAGCTACGATTAATGATATCCATGGGTCCGATGCCTCTTACCAACAGGTAGGTCACGTGTTCGTGTGCCGGTTATGAAAAAAGATGCGGGAGGTCTACATCTGGCACTGGACATCTCATAAATTAAGAACCTGTCCGGGTACGTAGAACGCAGTTCTGGTATTAGCTTCTATGCAATTATAAATAAAGATTAAGTGAGAAAATAACTCAAAAATATTGTGTATAGATACAACTTATGCTGTATAAAAGGTGTAACGAAAGGTGCATTACTTTATTATTATGAGTTGAAACGCCCTCAAAAAGCAATGTCGAGATTAAGGTATCAAGTATTTACGTCATCAAAACCCCAAATATTACTTGGGTCCTAAAACAGAAATGAAATTATTTAATTAGAATAACGCATCTCACCCAACTGGAGCAGTCAATATGTTAATATGATTCACCAAGGTTTCCGCTGTCCTGGTGTACATGGGGTCAGTGTCGGGCAGGTTGTACCAAGTCAGACACGAGCACCAATGGCTGGTTATCCCTGCCTCACTACAAGACCTAGTTTCAGGAATCTGTAAAAGCATATATTAAATATAATATATTACAATACATACTATAAAATGATTCTATACTACCATCTATACAAAAATATATACCAAAAAATTTTAATAAAAACAAAATAACACAAGCATGAGACAATTTAGGTAGCCTTATCACTAAATAGCAATCTCTTTCAGGCAACCTAATAGGTGAAAGAGATATGATAATGACAAGATTCTGATGAGCATAGCGACAAATTGAAATAAATTACTGTTATAAGGATTTGTGCACAGTAAATAAATTTAAGTACTTGGGCCACTGGATCGCCGCTGATCTGAAATATAGATGTGATATACAGAGGGAGCGCAGGTCGCTTACTGCACGAGCCAATATCCTTGCCCGCAGATTTGCCAGGTGTTCCAAACGGGTAAAAATAACGCTTTTTAAGGCTTACTGCCCACCTTTTTTTACATGCAGTCTGTTGGTCAACTTCAAGAAAAGTGAATAGAGCGACCTGCGCGTGCAATATAACAACGCATTCAGGGTGCTGTAACTCCTTATAATGAACTTGGGGCTGCTGTGGCGGTGTAGCGCGTCGGGAATGTTTACGGTGCGTCCCTACTCCATCGCCTCCGCCGCAGCTCCAACACCATCTTCAGCGTGTTCGGGTGTAGCGTGTGCAAGGTGGGACTCGCCAATGTTGCGCCGATGGATGCAGCCTCACGCGGTTAAACCTTTCTTATAATTGTTATGTATTAGTTTTAAGTTTACTAACTCGTAGTTATTAAAATCATTGTTACTAACACATCTATGGACTAACTGTCTGAAAATAAAGCTTTTATTATTATTATTTTTATTATATTAAGTTCAATAACTAATATGGATAAACATACATATATTTGGTCCTTTCATATGACATTGGCGTTTTGTCGAACTGGCCACTTTATTTATTTATTTATTTATTTATTAGGTCACCAACAGAGTGTACATTAAAATAAGCATAGTATAACACAAAACAAAATTACTTTCTAAATGCCACTCTTATTACAGGTGACGTCGACATCCTAAAATTATATAACTGTAACACACTCTATTTGTTTGGTGTTGAGGTAAGTCGCCTTGCCTTCCATGCCAGAGGTCCCGGGTTCGAATCCTGGTAGGGGCAGATATTTTATAATATTTGCTTTCTAGTCATGGATGTGTATGTATGTTTGTTTAAGTTTATTTGTAATATTTATATTTAAAAAAAAAAAAAAATATATATATATATATATATATATATTTATCTGTGTTTATATATTTCTTAAGTTTATTTATCCGTTATCTAGTATCCATAACACAAGTTCTTAATGATACTTAATTTGGGCTAGATAATGTGGTGTGATTGTTAGAAATATTTATAAGTAATTGTTTTATTTTTATTAAATTTAACTTATTTATTTATTTAAAAAAAATCCAAATACAACAGTATACAATGAACAAGAGAACGGGGATGAGGTTATCAATATAAATTTAAAGTTATTTAAGAAAAATAATTTAAATACAAAAATATACAACAATATAAAACGATCAAGAAAAACATGTATAACGTTATAATTATTTAAGTAACTTTTTTGTCAATTATAAACAGTTATTGTTGTTGAAAGGTTTCATTAGATTTGATTACCCTAGCTACATAATCCTTGAAGAGATTGAGGCCTAGTCCAAAAATATCCGCTTCAGTTCCTCTGGAAATTCAGTTGTACAATTTCATTAGCCTGTTTATTGGTGAATAGTGTCCAAGGTTTATTTTGGCTCGGTTTTCCGTGAAAAATATATATTTTCCTGGGCGAGGTAACCTGGAGGGTATCCGGAAGTTTAAACGCGACAGCAGCAAACTCGAATCAATTGCACCATTCGCCACTTTCCAGAGAAACCGACTGTCTAACAGGGCGCGATGCTCGTGAAGAGACTGTATTTTAAAATGATGCAGTCTACTTTGGTACCTTGGAAGCTTAGTAGCCACGTTACAATTAAATGCTAAATGCCACAGGAATCTCTTTTGAACGCTTTCAATACGCTTGATATAAACGTCGTAGTGTGGATTCCACGCTACACTACAGTAGTCTAACCCAGATCTAACCAGAACATGGAACAAAACTATTTTTGTCGAGGGTTTTTTAAAATCGTGACTCTTACACACAACAAAACCAAGAATTTTGAAACCCTAGAGACAGTATGTTCAATGTGATAGTTAAACTGCAGTTTTTGGTCCATAATTACACCCAGATCGCGAATATTACTGAGACCAGTCAATGCAGTGCTCTTAATGTTGTAGATGAAAGGCTCATTTTTCTTTTTGCGAGAATAACGTAAGTGAAAGCACTTTGAAACGTTGACAGCCATCCCATTGTTTTGACACCAATCGCATAGGCAGATCAAGATCTCTTCGAAGATCAGCGCAGTCTTTACTAGAGTAAATTATTTTGAAGAGTTTTAGATCATCTGCGAATAAGCAGGCCTTAGATGATATAAAAGCCACTTTCAATGTTTTTATAAAGATGTTAAAAAATAACGGCCCTAAGTTTGAACCTTGTGGCACACCGGATACTGCTGTGAAGCTCTCAGACGTAAATCCATTGACAACGACCCTTGACAAACGACAGAGTAGATATGACTTGCACCACTTCAAAAAATCACCAGAAATGCCCATAGAGCTAAGTTTTTTTATTAGCACAGAGTGCAGAACTCGTTCGAATGCCTTGCTAAAATCAGTGTAAATGACATCAACATGGAGGTGTAAATCAACAGCTTGACTTAATTCCTCTGTAAAAAGTAATAAGTTCGTAGCTGTAGATCGTGCCCTGACGAATCCATGCTGGAAAGGGGAGAGGAGATGTTGAAAGTGATTACAGATTACTGGATAAATCAGTTTTTCAAAGAACTTCGCAAACACAGGCAAAATTGAAATTGGGCGGTAGTTAGCTCCATTTTTGTGTAGCGGTATGATCAACGCTTCCTTCCATTTAGCAGGAAAAACGACTTCTTTCAACAACTTGTTGAATATTAGGATTAGAGTATGAGCTAGTTAGCACACCTGGCTATAAAAATTGGAGGAATGCCGTCTTTGATCTGTATTATCTCCTCTTTGGTGAAGAATTCCAATTTCAAATTATTACAGCTATTTTCTCATGCATTTGTGTTTTGAAAACCGTAATTTATTTGTATTTTCCTCTTTTGGTTTTTTCTTTGCGTCACTCAATTTACAAAATGGAAAACTTGAAATATCGCGTTAATTAGGAGTACGAGTTCCACCGTGGCACCAGTGCAGCAGAAACGGCTCGAAGTATTAATGCTGTGTATGGTGGAGGTGTCGCAAAAGAAAACACAGTGCGTTTTTGGTTCCGACGTTTTCGTTCTGGAAATTTCGACCTGCGGAACAAGCCCCGTGGACGGCCGGAGACCAAAGTAGATAATGAAGAATTGAAGGATATTGTGGAATCGGATCCATCGCAAACCACGTCCGAGTTAGGTGTAAGCTGCGGTTGTAGTGACAAAACTGTTTTGATCCACTTGAAGCAAATTGGCAAGGTGAAAAGGCTTGAGAGGTGGGTCATGAATAGAGTGCAGCAAACCGACAAACGCGTCCCGACTGCTGCGTTACATTACTCAACCGGTACAATAATGAAAGGATTTTATATCGAATCATTACCTGTGATGAAAAGTGGATCCTGAACTACAATCGGAAACGCTCATCGCAATGGTTGAACCCTGGCGTACCAGCCAAATTCTGCCCCAAGCGATTATTGACTAAAAAAAAGTTAATTGTGAGCGTTTGGTGGACTAGTGCCGGTGTCGTTCACTACAGCTTTCTTAAATCTGGCCAGACGATTACGGCAGATGTCTATCAGCAATCTATCAGCAACTGCAAACCATGATGGAAAAGCTAGCTGGTAACCAACCGAGGCTGATCAATATTTTTAATCAACTACAGTGTGAGATAGTGGTTATGATTCGCACTTTAAAGGAATTGATAGTTTTTGAATAATGCTGTTATACAGAAATTTGATTCCAGAGTGAAGTGGCTTTAACCTTGAACGAATGCTGATAACAATGGGAAGTGTGACTTGGCTAACGTAAAATTTCTCGTCGTAATGACCTCAGACTACGTCCATGAGTTTCATGCCAATAGGCAGGATAGGGTGAAACAGGATATAATACAAAAAACTAAGAGTTTTCTGAGTATTCCTTGGAAAGCGAGTTGGAAGTAGGAAGAGATATGAATATGTTTGCGTAAATTGCCGTTCGCGCAATCTATCAGCTTGGTCCGGTATTTGTAATATAACATGTGTAATGAGTCTATTTGTTCGTTAAGTTGTTCATCCCGATGAATATCTACATTGTCATTGTGACTAAAGTACGTCTTCTTATGGTAGCTTTGGGTGACGGATCACTTCCCTCTGATATGGTTGAGGAGGGCGATGGCTGAATCCCGCGTTAACTGGCGAACGAGTGCCGTTTGAGGGTGTTCGTCGTTTGGATACTTGGGGGGAGGGAGACTTGCCGAGCAAACAGATGCAGATAAGAATAATTTTGTAAAGAGACTCTGTAAATTTATTTTGAAAAAAATATTATTTTCCCCGCGAATTTTCTTGCCAGTTCTTCTTCACGAAGGTTTTTTCGAACTGGTGGTAGAGTCATGTTTAATTTGACGTAATTTTAAGTAATTCCAATGTTGATAGATAATTATTTGAATTTGATTTAAATAAGAAAAAAAGTAACAAGATATTTACGGGTTCCAACAGGGACAACCCTCGTTTTAGATCGGCTCCTGGTACTTTATATGGATTCCAGTACTTCTTTAAGCCCAAGGCATCCAAAACTGAAAAATATTATAAACAAATATTATTTCTAGATACGAGCCATTTTTGGGGGATATAATAATAATAATAAATACTTTTTATTGTTCAAGTCACAAAAACAAAACATAGTAAAACAAAATGAAAACTTAAAAAATTGTTGCTAAGGGGGGTCTTATCACTATGCAGTGATTTCTTGCAGACTACCTTAGGTTTGGCAGGCAACTATGTACTTTACGTCATATACTCGGTATACATATCAAATCTAGACTTTTTCAAAAAAAAAAATTCTTCCAATATTCAATGTTTGTGCCTCATGAGTGTTGCTTCTTTTAACTGGTATGAAAACTATGTAAACATTTTAATGTTTAAGATTTAAGATTACTTTAAATTAAATTTAATTAAATTTAAATTAAATTTAAGATTACTAAAATAAACGCAATTTTTTTAATTTGTTGTGCTTATTTGAACAGCAGTTTTTAAAAGTCATTTTATTTTTTATTTATATTTCTATTTTTAATTAAAAATTTATGATATTTTTCTATTCTTGAAAACTGATCGGTGGTAAAAAGCCAATTTTACACAACCTTCTTGCAAAGATTGTATCTTGGAATATTTATTAAAAACTCGACCTATTTTATCCGTGACTACTTTTTGACATGATGAACTGACTTTACATTAGCAGGTGCTTTTAATTTTTTGTGCGTTACATTTTCTTTTCACTACTTTCTTATAACCCTTTGTGCTGATGATATTTCATATCTGATATTTAATAGTACCACATTTTATATGCTGCAGGGGTCTACAGAGTGCTACCCTAATACTCGATTGTAGTATTTGTCGGGTCGAAGCACTTACTGTATTTATTATTTGGCTTGTGTCGGGCTATATTTCGTTTGGCACCTTTAGCGATTCTCATCAAAACCCGGACGGTATAAGGTTTTATTCCCGACATTCAACTACACATATTCAAGATATCCTCTACACAGCGCTGATAAATGCCGCACCGAACACGGGGGTTGCGCCACTCGTCACGATTGCATTTGTGAAAATAGTTTTTTTTTAACAATGAAAGCTACTGCAGACGTGTTCTTGTAAAATATTGTCCACGTTTAAATTCGATAATATTATATTTTTTTACAATTGATGACATTAACGAATAAGCAATACAGCTCACAAGCAATTAGCAATGTCATTATAATGCCAGTCTGAATACTGGAGATGTAATGATTTCTGATCGGGTGACGGGTCGCTCACTTCCCTCTAATATGGTTGAGGAGAGCGATGGCTGGATCCCGCGTTTACTCGTGAACGGGTGCCGTTTGAGGGTGTTCGTCGTTTGGATACTTGGGGGGAGGGAGACTTGCCGAGCTAACAGATGCAGAAAAGAATAATTTTTGTATAGACTATATTTTGTATAGATAAAGAGACTCTGTAAATTTATTTTGAAAAAAAATATACCCGTGAAGTTTCTTGCCAGTTCTTCTTCACGAAGGTTTTTTTCGAACTGGTGGTAGAATCATGTTTTATTTGACGTCAATAAGAACAAGTAATTGTCAATGTTGAGAAATAAATATTTGAATTTGAATTTGAATTTGAATTCTAAGGAAATATTCCATTACAGTTTAAAAAAGAAGGAAAATTTGTTCTAAAGGTATTTGAAAATAAGCTTGCCACGCACGGAAATTGAACCGGTTACAATTCGAAAATTAACACCTTGTACATTTATGGCATTAATCTGGAAACTCAATGACTTAAATTTGTTACACTAGTATGCATGTACTGTTTGTGATATATAGTTCCATTTGCAAATAATATAATCAAAGAATACCTGTAGCATACACATCGTGTGGAGTTGCTAAAACGTCAGCATTGTTTTCCAAATTCTCTAATGCTTCGGGATATCTTTCAAGTAGATTTTTGGGCAGATAAAACGCCATTAGTGGTAACCGCTCTTCCATCTTTCCCATCACGGTATTTCTTAATTCTGGTACGTAGCTATAAAAATGTTTACTTATTTAAAAATATTATATGCGTAAAAGATTGAAAATATTTAAATTATAAGTTTAAAAAATTGTATATCTTAGATCAACTCATGTATTGCTTGCAATTTACTTGCTTCAACAAAGAAAGGAACGTTGAAATATAACAGCCAATAAAGTCTAACTTAACGCTTACACGTCATAATACAACAAAAATTATTTTTGCGCTTAAAATGTATATTTATATAGATATATAACTTCTTTATTTGTATAAAAAAGTTGCAACAATCACAAAATAGACTGATACAAACATATTCAACACAAAAATGAGTAGAAAAACAAACAAAAAAATTAAACCCACAGAAATACAAAGAAAATAAAGTTACGAAACACATTATATTAAGTAAATTATCAATATGGGTTGGTGTGTGTTATCAAATTTTAATTTTTCAATAAAATCAAAACTGACTTTGAGTCTTTAAATCAAAATATCTGCGTTAAATTATTTTTTGCAACGAGTTTAAGTTAATTTAATATTAAATTGGGTTATTTGTACTATAAGTTTATATTTTGTTTGTTTAAAAATCTATTGATTATTTTAACAGGATAATAATTTGTCAACATACTATATTGTAACATTTGACTTCATCATTTATCTATTGCTCCTAAGTAGTAAAAAAAAATATGAAAAAAAGTTAGTACACAAAATAACTATCTGAGGTACTATAGTCTGTTTAAAAGGTAGAAGTAAAACGGACATTGACACGAAGAGAATTACGTATATGTAAAGATTCAAAGGTAACGAAACGTATTGCTCACAGAAATAAGTAATACAATAGTCATGCTAGCTTATTTAGTGAGTAATGGTAAGGGGCGGGGAAAGAGCTTCGTTCAATTAGAGATAATAAAGCGGTTACGTACGACGTGTTTAGTGACGCGTTGGTTGGTGATACCTGTGGGCCACATAAAGCTCAGTGTACGTTTTCCCCCCTGTATGAAACCTGTCTTGAAACAGACTATACCTACTCTCTACCTATATTAAGTTTTAAAATCCAAAGTTTAAAGTTGTTTGTTCCAAACTCTCAACATTCATCAGAAGTTCTTTGTTTACCAATAATGAAATAAAAATATTTAAATTTAGGATGCATTTTGTAGTGACATTTTTTTCAGATATGACTTTTTTTAATGCATTAAAACCTAACCTTGGATATGTGATTACGGAGATTTATTAAATAAATAAATTACATTGTATATCGCACAGGATCTTACTATTTATTTAATAAATACATTTCTTTATTTTATAAAACGCAAATTTTTATCAAATAAATAAGCATACTAAACGTTATTGCAACATAATTAAAAAAAAATATTATGATAATAACAGGCCAGTTACAATTTATTTTGAAAATTCGATTAGTAAAAAGAAAAAAATTATTTTTCCCAAATTAATGTCCCCTCTTAATTTGTTTACTATACTATTTCCATTTCTTTATTTTCTCGATGACAGCTCCTGTGAAAACTTGTGCGAGCGTTTTTTTTACAATATGTATGTATTATTTTATAAAAATATGACGTTTACACACGTACATTTGACCAATCTGATATCTTTTTGGCGCTCCATCAATATTTTTCGTTTGTCCGATTTTTTATAAGAAAATCCAATTTCTTTCAAAACTAAGCTTAATGACGATTTTTGGCCATGGAACAAACCACATTGACGTAAAGAAACCACAAGTTTTTCAGTTTGGAATTTCTTTGCGCAAGTAATAGTCATATATATGACGGCAAATAGCAGCAGCGTTGAAGTTGTCAACCGATGTCACACGACGAGGTTGGCGTTTTTTCTTCGGCGTACGAAGCTTATTTTTCTGCATGCCGCTTGTACCGTAAGCTTCGGTAGTAATTTTTGAAACAGTAGGTCCACTAATTCCTAATGCGGCCGCAACACGCTCTCGCACTTGCGACAGTGGTGATAGCGGGCCACCATTTTGATACTCTGCTTCAAAGTAATTACGAACCTTGATCACCAATTCTCTCGCCTGCCTTTTCAGAACAGATCCTTTCGGCGTTTTGATATTTGACAGCTGGGCATCAATCAACACGGAAGAACACAAAATACACAACGTAACGTATGGATAATGTGAAAAAACTCAGCGAACAGATATGTAGTGACTAGCACGACCGTCTTGTTGCGAGTGACAGATTTAAACAAACACAAAATGGCGGTGGGCCATTGAGTGTTCCCACCTTGAAAAAATATATCTGAATGTTTTTGTTGTATTTGTCTTTGTTCAAAATATAATAAATATATGCGATCGATATCATTACTTATTTGGTCACAACACTACATTATATCAAATTAGAACTGTCATCGAGAAAATAAAGAAATGGAAATAGTATAGCATTAAACTATTGTAAATGGATCTGCGTCGGGAACATTTTCGTGCAATGAATTTTTACGATTTCAAGTCCAACTTGAAACCTGATTAATTGTTTTGGTATGGCGCTGGGTATCCCACAACCTCATAGATGCTCAGAAGCAGGCGCACGTGGAATGGTGCCATGATATGATTTATAAATTCAAAGCGAATGACGAAATTTAAAGTTATCAATATATTCCCGAAACAAAGCACCAGTCAACAGTACGGCTGTTTCAATAAGAACCAGCGCCTATGAAAGGGGTACGATCGACAAGCGTTGCAAGATTTTGATTGCCAGTTTTTTCCTTAACAGGATATTCAGTATTAATTCAGTCATATTATTCAATGCAGGGTGGTACACTTCCAAATGCTTGCCAGAAATTTTTGCTGCTGCGAGCAACAAGTGACCGCACACGGGACACCGAGGCTTTTTGTTCCTCCACGACAACGCCCCCGCGGTCTCCGCAATTAAGATGAGGGACTTCCTAAATACCACACCGGTAAAACTCATGGGTGGCACCGAGTGACTTTTTCTTGTTCCCTTAAATGAAAAACCAGCTCAAGAAGATACAGTTTTCATCGCCAGAAGATGAACTCACTGCGTTCGAGAAGGCCGTTGAGGAAGCACCTGTGGCGGACTGCAAAATGTACTTAAAAAATTGGTTTAGACGCATGAAACTTTGTATAGACGCTGGTGAAGAGTTCTTTGAAAAGATTTAATACAAAAAAACAGAACCTATAGAAAATTTTTATTCTTTTTCTCTCATAACTTTCTAAGTGTCGCGTACAATAAAAAAATTAACACTACTGTCGCCATAAAATACAGAACCAACTCTATTGTTTACGTTGCCTATTTATATTAGTTTTCAATACATAAAATATAAGTTCAATTAGTTTTTATTCAGTTCATGTACATATTGCATATTATCACTTTTTACCTGGAATCAAAATGAAAACCTTAAAACATAATACATAAGTAAAACTTAATACATAAGTTGTGTTTAATAAATATGATTTTTTATCATGATTTTATTTTCACTTCCTGACAATATGGAATTTAATTCTATTTTAGAAATCTAAACCTGGGATTTTGCCTGTTATACGACAAGTTTGCTGTCAAAGCAACTTTGACAATACTAAAAAGACTTTGCTTTGAAAAACTTAAAGAAAACTCAAATTCTCATTTGGGCATTCATTTTTTGAGGAGTTATAGTAATTATTGGTATTAGTTTATTAGTAGTTATTTTATTTTTGTTAGTTTATTATTAGTAGTATAAGTAACAGTTTTTATATGTAATCGAAGCTAAAAATCAAAACTTTTGGGGAAAATATTTAATTACATTAAAATAATGGATTTCAACAAGAAATGCAGTTGAGAAGCAAATGTGAAATAAAAGGCTGTCACGTAATATTACCACAGATTTGCTCACCTAGGTCCATGGTCCGCCATGACTATGAACATGGTGTCGTTAATTCTTTCATTTCTGATTAAGGAATTCATAAACTTAAATAATTCTGTGTCAGCACTCGTGCCATAGTTGTAATCATGTGTACTGTCTGATACGTAAGTAAATCCGAATACTTTTTCTTGCAGTTGAAGAAGCTGTAATATCAGTATTATTTACTATAGGTGCCTGCGCGTTGTCACAAGCATGACACCTGAATCGGGCTCAAAATTACAACAAAAAATTACTTTTTAAATGATACTTTCTAATGGTGAATAGAATTTTAAATCAGTGAATTAGTTTTAAGGCTGAAATCTATTAACCGTGCTGAGATTTATTTAAGACTTATCTTCACCAAACAGTCAAACAAAAAGCGACTTTGTTTTGTAAGAAATAGTATTCAAATCTTAGTAAAAAAATACAGTGACGATTTTGACAGCATTGATGTCATATGTTTTTAGAATATGTATACTATGTAGTACAATAAAGTCATTTTGCATTCGGACATTTAGCCGAGTAAAGTCTGAAATTATGCGCTTCATAAAGAATATTGGTAAACTCACATACATTGTCAGTACCGCTTTTATTTTCACAGAGCATTCACGTATCTCAAAAAGAATATGTGGGTTTGACTGTTTGAATGATGGATAATCGAAATGCAATCCTAAGATTTATATAGAAGTTGGGAATAAAAAGTCAAAATTATAATCTTACCTCAAAAAACATGTGAAAAAGACATGAAAACGTTGTTTACTTAATAGGACGAATACGGTTACAAGGTTAATACGTTCATAGGATGATCAGATGAAGCTATTGAAATAAAAAAACACAACAGCAGGTAAGTAACTAACCGCTTATTGTACCTACAACAGCGAACCGTGACACAACAATTGACAAAACGGCTCATTGAAAAGGAGGCTCAACGTCTTTGAAGTTTGACAGATTGACAGTATATAATTTTTCTACATGTCGATAAAAAAATTAATGGCGTTGTTATGGGAATAATTGGATTTCATTATATTTCTAAGTATCGCCAACAACTATTTCAATATTTGAGCTTGGTAAATACGTGTCTAATATTGACCTATAAACTAAATATATTTCGGTTTTGATAACAATTTATAAATATAACAGGGTACCCAGTCTGCCATTCTCTTTTCAGTCTAAGACCGACTTGCACGAATCTGAGTTAAAAATTTAAGATAGAATGGGTTCAAATATCGCTATATATCTCTGTCAGTACGGAAATGACAGTGATGGAGGAACATTTTAACTCACTAACCAGCTAACTCCGTGTTAAATTGTTAACCCAGGTCAGTACAAATCGGCCTTAGAGTTTAGCCATTACATATAAACAAATAACAAGCAAAAAGTTCATGTGTATCATGCCCAGGGTTTTGAAAAAACAAATTAAATAAGTTTTTTATTCTTAGAATACATGGCTCATCTTTATGTGTTAGGTACCTGCTCTGTAATATCGACCATGAGCCTGAATCTCAGCGTATCTCCCACACACAAGCGGCTGACTTTGGTGTTTTCGACGACGAAAGGTCTTATGTAGTGGTCAGCGGGTAGATCGTTGAACGTCGTCCATTGCTTGTCCTCATAATAAGCTGTTCGGTATCTGTGAGTATATTGTGATGAATATAATATTTGTTATTACTAATACGACTCTGCGTCATCGCAAAACTCTTGGTTCCTACGAGACGAAAGTTCCTTAGAGCTGCATGTGATTTTAGCTATGTGGTCGATCATAATGGAATTCATTTAGTTTTCGGGATATCATGTCATGTCATGGGAATTGTAAGTAGTGCCAATAATCCAATGTTCATAATCCAATGATATATATATCAAAAATATCATAAATACCAAAATACATACGTATATAAAAAAAATACTTATATATATTATAATTACATTATATATAAACACGTGCAAACTACTATTTTTCCAAAAGGTAATTGTGTATATTAGCTTTAAAAATGGCATTAGATTTGGAGTGTCGTATATCAGACGGCAGTTGATTCCAAAGGTGGGCAACTTTCACAGTAAAGGACTCATGATAGTATCCAGACCGAGTCAGAGGAGTCTCCAGCAAGTTATCTGTTCCTGATTGGAGGCAGAGGCTATGGCTTGAGCCAAGTAATTTAAAACGCTCTTTAAGATAAATAGGGGTACTAGGGTCAAAGAGTATTTTATAAAGAAGAGTGAGAACGTGCTCCTCGCGACGCAGCTTAATTAGAGGCCAGTTAAGCTTGCGTCGACATTCAGACAAATGATCAAACTTGCGCAAGCCAAAGATGAACCGATTGCAAAGGTTCTACATACGCTGGAGTTTGCTGAGCAAATCTTCATTGAGGTCAATAAGGCAGATATCAGCATAGTCCAGAATCGGAAGGAGAAGTGATTGCGCAAGTTCGACCTTGGTCTTGAGGGGAAGCAGGTTTCTCCATCTTCTTAGGGATCCCGTTGCAGCTAAAACTTTTCTGCTTATTTCAGCTTTGTGCGCCGACCAGGAAAGAGTTTTATCAAAGAGGACACCGAGGTTCTTGACGATACCACTAATGGTCAGAGTGACACCGTTTAAATAAATTTGTGTTATTGTTAGTTGCTTGAGTGCCGCAACCTGCCTAGCACCATCCAAAACGATAGCCTGCGACTTATCGGGGTTAATTGTAAGACCATGGGATAGACTCCAGTTAGTGATAACAGCAAGATCATCGTTTATTCTCCCAATTAGGTCATCAACCTCATTGACGGTGCCTTAGGTATAAATTTGCAGGTCATCGGCATACTAATGGTATTTACAAGAGAGTAAGGGTGTCAGGAAGTTAATGAATATTAACTTCCTGACACCGCGAAAAAGGCGAAAGGACGCCCCCTGGGGCATACCAGCAATGACGTCACGGAACCCAGAAACCCTACCGTCAGCACGAACACACTGCTGACGTCCGACCAGATAACTACGAAACCATCCCGTTTCCTTGTCTGAACCGAATACATTTCATATCATGCCCAACAAGATATCGCTATCGACGGTTCCAAACGCATTACTAAAGTCAAGGAGTACCAAAGCAGTCAGTTGTTGTTTGGACATCCCCAAGCGAACGTCATTCGTCACTTTGATCAGTGCAGTAGTAGTGCTATGCCCAGGACATAATCCAGATTGAAAGGAACTTAGGAAGTTTATGGAGTTTATGAATGAACTGACTTGTTTGAAGACAAGTCGTTCAAGGACTTGGACAGAAAAGGAAGAATGGAAATAGGCCTAAAAGGAAAAGGACGGATCACTAGTTTTAGGAACGGGAATAACCACTGCTTTTCACCAGCAGTTCGGGAAAGTTCCAGTACTGAGCGAGAAGTTAAAAATGTGGAAATGTGGAGGGATGAGAACCCCGGAGCCAAGCTCAATCATCCGGCGGCTCATGCCATCAATACCTTCTGCATTTGATTTGAGAGCGGAGATATTTGTTTCAAATTCACGCTCAGATACTCTCCCAAAGGAAAAAGCAGGTTTATGTGGATCATAACTGGTAGTTAAGGAATTCAGCGTCGCTTGTTTCAAGCAAGTTTCTCGGATCATGGTTGTTTTATTATACGTGTATGTTTATTCTGGCTACACCTCCCTTTCACTGCATGGTCATCATTAACACAAGCCTTTTTAATACCTACCTACCCTAATTAAGCCACCTAACTGCTAAAAATATAATCTTTTTAAATTTATTACTAAACCTAAATTATAATGCCGAAGTGTGGAGCGTGCATTCGCTTCCTATCACAGCCAGATGGCGCTTCATGTACAAAATGCAAATTATGGTATCATAAGGATTGTGTTGCGATTCCCGAGGGCAGCAAAGCTAACTCCAAATGGTCTTGCCCAGTCTGTAAAAACAAAACGCCGAGAGGTGATAATTCGACGACCCCAATTAAGCCATTGAACTGCGATGTCGTACCTGAACCTCAGTTAATTGTTAAAAACGCCACGGATGAGTTTATCATGGGAAAACCATCTGACTTTGCAGAGTCTGATATGCAATTTTTAAAATCTCAAATGACCGCAATTCGTTCCGAAATGAAGCAATACAGACAAGATTTTATTGCGTTTAAGGAATCCCTACAGTTTCTTTTTAATAAAGTTGATGGCCTCGAAAAAAAAGTGTTAGATCTAGAAAATAAATGTAAGGAAAATATTACCATGACAAATAATGAGGCCCTTAATTCTTCTATAGCGGAATTGAGAAATCAATTAAATGAGAGGGATCAGCAACTACTATCGAATGATTTAGAAATCTCTGGAATAAATGAGACGAAGGGTGAAAATCTAGAGCATATAGCTACATTGATAGCCAGTAAACTCTCAGTCAATCTAGACACTAGGGACCTTGTCAATGTACATAGAGCGGGTCCTATACATCGAAATCGATCAGAAGAAACTGAAAATAGACCGCGGAACATCGTGGTGCGGCTGGCGCGGCGCAGCGTGCGAGACGAGTGGCTGAACGCAGCACGCGTGCGGAGCGGCGTCACCACGGAGGGGCTGCGGCTGGCGAACGGCGAGCATGCGCCCGCGCCGCCGCGCCGCTTTTATGTGTACGAGCGGCTGACGCAGCACAATAGGCAGCTTTTCGCTAAAGTGCGAGAGGCTGCTCGCCACAACAGCTGGAAATTCACCTGGACTCGAGATGGCAAAGTCTGTGCAAGAAAGGAACCCGGTACCTTCGTTCATCGTATTAATACAAAGTCAGATATAGAAAAGGTTTTTATGCAACAAAGAAGTTCGATATAGGATTCCTTATTCCTTTCCTTTACTATAAGTTATTTAAATTCGCTCTATGTTTGAAAAATATTTGTCCTTTACATTTTTATATTATCAATTTTTCTCCAGTTAAGATCCAGATTAACTTTATTTTATATTACTACAAAATATTATTATTATATGTTTATCTTACCAATTTTATTTATGTTTTTATAAATGTGCCGCAAAAATTATACATACCGTTTCTATTCCATATTTTTAAAATGTTTTCTTTTAATTATTCGTCTGTGTTTGAATTTAAGGTTAAACAAATCTTAATCAAAGTTTTGTGGATTGTATTGTTTTTGTTTATTTTGAGTTTTACACATGTTTCTTTAGTTAAGATCCAGATTTCCTTTATTTTATATCACTACAAATTAAGCCTGTGGTATGCTTTACTATCATATTTCTTTATGTTTGTGTTTAAATATTGCAAATCATTTTCAAATTCGGGGATCGTCGGACGCTTTATTTATTTACTTAGTAATTATTATCAAGAAATATTTTTATTACATTATACATATACCTCACCTTATGAAATATCTTATTTGAATAAATATTTATACTATCAAATTATATTTAACACTTATATGTTTGTTATTAAAATTTATTTTACTAAAACCTTGGTTTTAAAATTATATTTTATTGAGAACATTCATCTGTCCGTTTTGTCATCGGCTTTTTTTTTTCTTTTTTATATTAGTTCCCCTTTGTTCAGGCATTATAAATATTATTACAAATTCAAACGCCCCTTTCGAGTACTATATGCCATCCACCCAGAATGGATATTTTTTGTATTTAACTTTCAAAGTCACTATGTATGGATCTCGGTCTTATGGTTTTTATGGTCACAATGCTCCCTAACAAGACATTGTTTAGAGTTGGTTTTTTAAATGCAGGTTCTCTGGGCACTAACCACGAAGACTATATTGTTGCTATGAACAGTCATAATGTCGATGTGATGGCCATTAATGAGACCTGGTTGAGAGCGAACGAGGACGCTCGCGCACCCCGTGTGCCAGGTTACCGGCTGCGGCACATCCCGCGCCCGCCTTCAGTGTGCAACGGTCGTGGTGGAGGGGTGGGCTTCTACATTCGAAAAGGCATTAATGTTCGTTATTTAAAATTTCCCGATCATTCTGTGGTGGAGCAAATGTGGATTAGTGCGCAGGTAAACAAAACAAAAGTGATTATTGGAACAGCTTATAAACCACCGCGTTTATGTTTAGATGTATTTTTGGATGCACTTTCTAATTCAATAAATTCTTTTGCTGGTGATAGAATTATACTCATGGGTGACTTTAACACTGATCTGTTGAAGAAAAACGACCCTCATACTAGGAAGTTGATGGATTTCTGTAAGATTTTGCGTCTTGAACAGTAAGTCAAATCTCCTACTCATATTACTGACACCTCTGAAACCTTAATTGACATCATATGCACTGATGCTAATTATCGAAGTGTAAATGTTAATTTCGTTACAGGGCTTGGCCGACACGCTTTCATAACATGTGATCTTAGTATAAAAAGAAATAAAATTATTGCAAAAAAAGTCACTTTCAGAGCATTAAAAGACCTATCTGGAGCGCTTTAACATGGATCTTAATTGCATTCCATGGAATAGTATAAAGCAGTTAGACGACATTAATGACATGGTATCATTATTTGATTATTTTATCATTGATCTTTTTAATTTACATGCTCCCTTAAAAACAAAAGTATTTAAACAAAAACACTGTCCCTGGATTACTTCAAACGTAAAGTTAATGGTAAGGCTTAGAGATGAAGCTTATGCAAAGTACAGATCAACCAAACTAGAAGAACATAAAGTATATTATAAGGAATTGAAAAAACATGTTAAAATTTCTATTTACAGTGAAAAATCTGCATATTTTAAACATTTTATAAATAATAATAAACAAAAACCCAAAGAGCTTTGGCAAAATCTTAAAAATAATGTTGTGCCTAAAATTGAGGCAGAATTGCCCTCACATATTTGCGACCCAAATGAAATAAATAACTACTTTGTGAACGTCCCCGGTAATAATGAAATAAATTTATCCCTTTTGACTTTTTATGAATTTCATAGGTTTAATAATGACAATGAATTTAAATTACACCCCGTATCCTCCGATTCAATATTGAAAATTGTAAGGAATATAAAATCCAATGCACAAGGATGTGACGGTATAAATCGTGACATGATCATGTTAACTCTAAACGCTACCCTTGATATTATTACATTTATAGTAAACAAATCTATAGAATTATCATCATTCCCAAACACATGGAAGTTGGCAATTGTCCGTCCTATACCTAAAAATAATAACCTTATCTCAGTTCAACAAACCAGACCCATCAGCATATTGTGTTTTCTCTCCAAAATACTCGAAAAAGTTGTCAGTTCTCAATTAACCGAGTACCTGGAAAGAAATTCTATTCTTCCCGAATTACAGTCTGGATTCAGAAAGGGTCGAAGTACATCTTCAGCATTGCTAGACATCACTGACAATATTTTAACTGCTCAAGATGAAGGTAATTGCACCATCTTAGCGCTACTGGATTTTTCTAGAGCGTTTGATAGTATAAATATTCCCTTGTTGCTATCTAAAATGACCTTTTATGGTTTTCATAGCTCAACCATAACTTGGTTCAGCAATTACTTAAAAAATCGCTCACAACAAGTAGATTTTACACTGGATGATGGATCTAAATTTTTATCAACGGCTCTTTCAGTAAACAGAGGGGTACCTCAAGGATCGATCCTTGGTCCCCTCATATTTATATTGTACACGGCTGATATAATTAATTGCATCACAAACTGTAACTACCATTTATATGCGGATGACTTACAAATTTACATATCCATTGATCCATTTAACGTTGTCCCGTCAATCAATAAGTTAAATTCCGATTTGGATAGAGTAGCTCAATGGTCAAAAAAACATTGCCTTGTCCTTAACCCAATCAAATCAAAATATTTAATATTTGGGTCAAGGAACCAAATACTTAAAGCCATGCGATTGCCTTTTACCGTAGCGATCTCCAATATTCCAATTGACCGCGTTACCACTGCACGGAATTTGGGGGTCGTTATTGATGAGGAACTACACTTTGAAACTCATATAACTAATGTACTGCAGTCCTGTTTTTACAGACTGAAACTTCTTTATAAGTTTCGAAGTTTTCTTAGTGTAGAACTTCGTAAACACCTAGTTGATACATTGGTTCTGTCACGCTTGAATTACGCCGACACAGTGTACGGCCCCAGGATTCTCGCTCGCACACAAAAGGTATTGCAAAGGCTACAGAATGCTTGTGCTCGGTTTTGTGTTGTTATGGACCGTCGGGACCACGTCACTCCCATTTTAAATACCCAAAAAATGTTAAAAATGGAAAATAGGAGAAAACTACATTTAGCTTGTTTGGTTTTCGGGGTCATAAAAAGCGGCCAACCTAAGTACCTGTTCAACAAGCTTAAATGGACCTATACACCAGGCAATAAATACCACACTCGATCCTCCGAAAATAGACTAATGACCCAAAAATATAAATCGTCCGCGTTTCGAGGTAGTTTTAAATATGCTGCCACTAAATGTTGGAACAACATCCCCCCACCACTTCAGAAAATATCAAATATCTACAACTTTAAAAATTGTTATAAAAAATATATTTTAGAAAAACAAACGGCAACTTAGAAATGTCTACAATAAAACAATTATATTTATATTATTACACCTATTTCATTTAAATATTATATTTTTATTCTATGTATACATAATATGTTTAGAATGTAATGTATATTTCATTATAATACTTATTTTATGTATTGCATGCGTGAAGCGTCCGTGAAGTCAGTGCAGAGGCTAGTACTGAAAATCAGCGCTGAAATTTATAACTATAAATTCTCAGCATAATGCTGAGTGCAAGCCCTTTCGGCGTGAAAGTGTTGTTTTTCTTTTTGCTTTGTATGTACTTGTAATACTGTTATTTATTTTTTGTTGTTTGGTGATTTTGCATATTGTTTTGTCAATTTCTTAATTTGCGCCGAATAAACCATTTTATTATTATTATTATTATAAGCTATGCTTACTTTGGTGCCATATTGTTGGTGTGTTTGTCTGGAAATTAATTTATTACTTTTCTTATTATGATTATTTAAGTTATAAAACGTCATAGAAATCTATCCATCAGGCAGGTCAAAAAGAGGCGCATAGATGCAACTACAGCTACTAGCTAATGTAACCGATTAAATTGCTTACTTAATTATATCAATGAGTTTGCAAAGATGAGTACCGTTGTCGAAATAAGGCTGCAATGCTTGTATGCTGTTTTCAATAATCGAAGGCCTATCTAAGCTTTAACGTACTTGTCTATAGTAATAAAATTTATATTATTATTCAAATATATTAAACTCAAACATATTATATGATTTCTTTTTCTCATATAAGCAAAATTAACGCTTACCCAAGTTGCTTCATCTTATGAAAAATTGTTTGACGAAATTTTATACCCGAGCCACTTGAATCGGATAGCTCCAACTCTGTCTTACCCGTCATCAGGGGAAATAATGCAGCCGAAGTTCCGTCACCCACTACGTTATAGCTGTGAAAAAATTTCCGAACAAATTGCAACAAAAACAATGGTCTACTTATCATCAGCCATAATAAACATGGCTGTAAAAACTTGTAAAAATATATTTATTTATTTCATCTTCTGTGTGCAAAAATAACATACGCCTACAATGATAAAGTGTGAAAGACTTGCGTCGTATATCATTCATGTTGAGGTTCGTAACCTCCGTGAAAGTGTGCAAGACAAATAATATAAAATTTATAGTTTGGCTTCGTAATGCAATTACACAAGCAGATACCTGATCCCCTGTCTTTTAAAAACGTAATTCCCACTATGGTAGTTATCGCCACCTTTCACAAAGTTACCGAAGGGCCCGTAGACTCATAAGTGACGACAAACTTACTTCTTCGAGACTGCAAAGTCTCGAGCATCGTCGAAAAGTTGCTAGTCTATCGGTTTTTTACAGATTGCACTTTGGAGAGTGTGCGAATGCTCTTTTTCAGTTGATCGAACCTTCCCCCTTTCTCCACCGGTCAACCAGGCGCAGACAGAAGTTTCACCCGTTTGTGGTTAGCGTGCCGATGAGCCGAACTAAACGGTTCGATAGCTCATTTTTGGTTCGTGTTGCCAAAGAGTGGAACGATTTGCCTGCGTCTGTTTTTCCAGACAAATATAACCCTGGAGCTTTCAAGTGTAGAGTGAATAGGTACCTCTTAGACAGGCGTGTACGATCCTCGTCTTCATCGTCACTTTCCATCAGGTGAGATGGAAGACAAACGCCTGCTAATTATTAATAAAAAAAAAAAAAAAAAAAAAAAAAGTTAAATAACTGCTTCTCAACGGAAAGAAACGTGCTACAAACGAAATTCTTTTAACAAAAACGGCGAATCTCATACGAGGAGATTTAGCGCAATCTGCAGATTAGAGAGAAACGAACCGGGGCATTTAGTATGAATTCTCTTAAGAAAAAAAAACAGCATCAATGCAGAGTGATACACTACCAAATGCTTGCCAGAAATTTTTGCGAGCAACAAGCGACCGAACGCGGGACTCCCGAGGCCTTTTGCATCACCAGATCATCGCCCGCGCACTTCGCGATTCAGACAAAAGTTTATAGCTATAAATTATTACTTAATAAAGGTAGCATATTGTATAAAATATTGATAATAGTTTAAATGCATTTAAAGATTTTTGGCTTGGCATCATCTCGTTATCTTTAAGGAACACAAACGTGTTATCCACTATGCTCTCAAGTATCACATTTCATAGTTATACGCCGAAAAATATTGTAACTCTAATTCAAATAAAAATTTTCATTTCTCAACATTGACAATTACTTGTTTTTATTGACGTCAAATAAAACATGACTCTACCACCATATGGTAATAATAAAATTAATATAGCCCTATAAATATAATTTCAAAGCCTTTCTATGCACCGTAGTAGTATCAAAGAACAATCCTTGGCTTGATCAGACATTATTTTAAAATGTTTACCATATTCTGTCACTTCCTTTTAATACATGGGACCGTTGCAAAAGTTCCACGTAGACAATAAGTATTGCTAAATGATGCAGAATACAACTGATGGCGTACAATAGTTACATGTCTAAAGAAGACCCTAAAACGAATACAAAAATTTATCTTATCCCTTATCCCTCAAGTGTCACATTTCAAAATCATGTTCATAAAATATATCCAAAAAAAACCTGAATAAAACTGAATTTTAAACATTTTAACGAACTAGTTTATGTTTTAGGGACCAAACCGTCTCTTGTCCTACCTAAAAACTTATAACATCTAAAGGTCCCTAAATTATTTAGTCTCTATGCTACAAAAATTTTCTGTTGCCAGATATACGCGCAAAAATAGACTATGTAAGTTTTTTTTATATCAATTTTATCTGCGCATATTACTGAAATGTGACATTTTGAGTTATGGTGGCATACATGATTGCGCTTGCTTAAGTTTTTCTTATAGGTTTGCACAATTTTTACTATGCGCTGACGTTTAACTTCTTCATTAACTTGCAAAACTTATTTACTAGTACTTTTGCAAAGGTACCTTTTGCATTAAAAGTAAGTTAACATTAGGTTAATTTTAAACTTAAATGTCGGACTAAGCTAAAAAACACCTACTACAGTGCGTGGCAGGACTATAGGTCCTTTTTGTAGAATCATTATAAGTTTTTCTATTACAATATTTTTCTGTGCATAACTCTGAAATAAAATACTTTAGAACATAGCGGCCCCATTTTAGTTTTGTGTTCCTAGAGTGTCTCCAATCTTTTAAACATAGGTGTAAGCGTGCGTCGCGATTTTTCTAAAGAAAAAATAGAATACGATGGAAATTATCGTGTAGAAAAACTTCAAATGAGTTTTGTAACTGTGAAATAACTTTAAGCATAGCAGCTACTTTTCTCATGTTCTAAAAATTTACCAAACCGACATATTATATATATATATATATATATATATATATATATATATATATATATATATATATAGGTCCATTAAGGAAATCCATTTTTTTAATTTAAAAAATGCTTTTGTTATTAGATATTGTTATTAACATTTAGTTATAATAAATACCAAAACTGCACCAACATTGAAACAAATCAACATTTTGCTTGCATCGCTACTAATAATGTTAGCCCCATGGTACATTGCCCTAAGCACTCAGCTGCAATCCATTCTGTTTGCTATTCGTTCATTAAATAATTAACAAATGCCATTAGTCTTCAAGGCTTTATTTAGGATTGTTTTAGTTTTATATCTGTTCTGGTAGATGGCGCTTTGTTAAAACATCAGGGGGTTTCAGCTATCTTATTGGCTATCCGTACCGAAAACAGCTATTATATTAAAACGTTTATTATGGTGCTCCATGAATCAAATACAATATTCTGGACATTAGCTTATTTGTATTGATTTTTAGGCTTTTATTTTGTATAGTATTACAAACTAAAACGTTACATGCTAATAAATACTGACAGCCTTTTGGATATAAAAAAATCTTGAACTAGTCTTCAAAATAATTAAAGACAAACAGTTAAAGGATCTTACCTGTTTAAAAAAGTCATATCCATTTTTTTTTTCATAAATTTGTAACTTTTCGGAAAATAATGAATGAAGCCGTTTTTTGACAAAGCTTCAAAAGCAAAAATAAGGACGTTCAAATTGTTCTTGAGGTCGTCGTTTGTGGAAATTGACTGTTCTATAGGACGAATGCCAACCACGAGTCCTAACCATGAGACAGTTTGTCTGAAATATACACATGGTATTGACATCAGCTGCTTAAACATTTCACTAATATTTTATTTGCTACGCTGACGTGTCCCTCGAGAAAAGTGCTAAAGATAAATTGTACCTTCCCTATTGAATCCTATTCCTACAAATACTAGTAAAAGTTTGTATGTTTGGACGTTTGTTACTCAATACATTAAAAACAACATACAAACAGCATTTGGTTAGAAATTATACATTTTGACTCATTATTGTTCTTGAATGATTACTGAACAATTAATCATATTTGATTAAAAGGGACGTTTGTATAGAAGAGAGGTGCAAAGAAGTTTGCTTTATAGGTAGAGTAAAACATGAATAGGAAATTAATAAGGTGGTGTTCTCGGGGAGGCGGTCACCACCCACCATCAACACTTATCGCTTTTTTACCGTGTCGCTATTTCGACGCGATGAAAATAACGATATAAAGCAAGTGTTTAAAATTAATTGCATTGGTTCATTCGGAAAAAAGAGGTCTTGTTTAACGAAATACCCATGAATAAACGTCGCAAAATTATTGTAAATTGAAATTTAGGTATATTGTAAAATTTAAATAGATCTAAAAATTCAATGTTTATATTTTAAGGATAGTTTTCTAATATTAGATCTTTACCTATGAAATTGCCGTTTTTCACGAAATAAATGAAGCGTAATTTTTTATATATTTTTTATTTCTATTAATCAAAATAATCACCCATGCAATCAATGCATCTTTGCCAACGCATTGATAGCTTATTTATGCCTTTCTTGAAGAAATCAGTTGGACGGGAGGCAACAAATTCTTCAAAGGCATTTTGTACTGCCTCTCGGGTATTGAATTTTTTTCCCGCCAAGAAGTTATCCAAATTCTGGAAAAAGTAGAAGTCTTTAGGCGCAAGGTCTGGTGAGTATGGCGGATGACGGAGAACTTCGAACCCCAACTCTTGTAGCTTGGAGACCGTCTGTTGTGCAGTATGAGGTCGCGCGTTGTCGTGCAGGAGCAGTGGAGCCGAACGATTGACCAAAGCTGGTTGGAGACGTGCGAGCTTCTCCATCATTGTGTTCAGTTCTTCACAGTACACATCTGCAGTAATGCTTGTCCCGTTCGGCAAGAAGCTGTGATGAATTACACCCGCGTTAGACCACCAAACAGTGACCATCACTTTTCTAGGGGTAAGTTTTCGTTTAGGGCATTGTTTGGGTGCTGAACCAGGGTCCAACCAACTTGCTGAGCGCTTACGATTGTCAAACAGGATCCATTTCTCGTCACAAGTAACAATGCGGTTCAGAATGTCTTCATTTGTATGCCTGCTGAGCAGTGCAAGGCACGTCTCCACGCGTACTTCGCGCTGGCGGTCATTGAGTTCGTGGGGTACTCATTTGTCAAGCTTTTTTACCTTGCCAATTTGACGCAAATGGACCAATATTGTTTTGATGCTAACGTCGAAAGCTGCTGCTAATTCAGCCGTGGATTGAGTTTCATCAGCTTCCACAATTGCTTTTAATTCGTCATTGTTGACCAAAGTTTTCGGACGACCACGGGGTTCATTTTTCAGGTCAAAATTTCCAGAACGGAAGCGGGTAAACCAATAACGGGTGGTGCGTTCGTTTGTAGTGTTCGCTCCGTAAACGTCGTTGATGTTGCGTGCCGCTTGTGCCGCTTTGCTGCCACGACGGTACTAATACTCCATAATTACTCGAATTTTTAACTTATCCATGATGACGAAAAATGTTCGAATGCGTTGAAAACAAAACAGTAACTATTAAACAAATGACGATTTTAGAAAAAGAATTCCATGTTTTTGAAATAAAATTAATTTGAAATTAGAATTATCAGTCAAAAAATAAAATATTTTCATTTGAAATGGCCAGTACGGCAAAACGGCAGTTTCATAGGTAAAGACCTATTATATAATAGTTTAGGGTATGGCGTAACCTATAAAAAACGATTTTTCAAGTAAATGGCGTATGACGGAAGCGTTCGCTCGTTTTATAGAGAATTACAAACAGTGTTTCTAAAAGCAACAAGTTACAACTAAGACAAAATTAAAAGTGTTTTCGTAAAATTGGTAGTGTCCGATTTAATTTATGGATAACCATTGAAATAGACGAGAAAATTTCTTGGATGTTTCAATTAAACCAGTTAAGGTTTGATTTTAGTGTTTTACTGCTGACCAAGTTCGCATTTAGGAATTAAAATTGCTATTTATAATATAAAGTTGCTATACAGACATAAGGCCAAAAAAAGCCTGTTAATATATAAAATCTGTACGATGATAAGTTTTAAAAGTGCCAAAATGTGTTGACTATGGAGTAGAATGAATATCTGTGACGATTGATTATCTGAGTTTTTATGTAATAGTTTGTTTCTAGTTTAATTCTGAATTTCATGGTGTGGTGGATTGATAAAATAAAAATAATGTATTATTAATAATCATGTTAAAACTTTATTAAAGTGGACATATCCAGTTATATTTGGTTTTTGCTGTAGTAAAATTAATTACATTAACAGTTGAATGTGTAATGCGGAAGAGTATATCTAGACCAACGAGAGGTAATAGATTATTCAATAATGCAAATTTCTTGAGTGAATATAACGCTTTTGCAAAGGGATGAGTCATCACAATGAACAGTATATGGTTTAGAGAAATCAAGGCAATTCAAAACTAGTATGCTGATTCAAGTCAGTTTAATAGCTTTGAAGGCGTATTCTGCCTCATCTGAACATTTTTAACGATGGTGCTTTGTTGCTAGTGCAAGTTGACTTACACATATTGATCGATTCACGTCCTAGGGTACGAGACAAGGCTGTAATTAAATCATCGTCAGTCTAAAATTGATCTGCTATATGCTCGTTATTGACGTCACGAATAAATTTTTTCAATACATTTTTTGAGCTCAGTTATCCTAAACTATTGAAACTCTACCTAAAATGAATGAACCTAAAGTGAAAGTGACTACATTTATTATCGATATCACGCTTTAATAACTAAATAGATCACTATAAAATCTTGCATTAAAGAAAATATTAGGGATATGTCATCATTATTAGGGATACGCAAGCCAAACCAACATGTAATTAAGCAAGATGTAAAAATACTTACTTTTTAAAGTTTCCCTCGCAATTTACAACTACCTGATCACTTTTCGACAAAACGTAAACGCCGGATCCAACCACCAGCGAAGGTGGTGAAATATCATAATATGACCAATCATAGTCGTACAAGATATCTCTATAATAGCATTTTATGTCTGCGTAACTTTTGAGAATTTCTGGTCTCACTAAGCAGTGTGAATGCTACAAAAAATATGTTTTTCAATTGAAACATTAGCAATAAGAAATTTCGCATGGTTAGGGGCACGAGGCTCTCGGTTTTTTGAGTTTTATGAGTTTCATTTTATGTGACCCTAAGTCGAAATTTCCGAGGCAAAATATATACTTAAATAATTAATAAACGTCTCTAAGTACAGCTCTTAGGCCCGTACTTAATAATAAAAATTTTGTGCGCGCCCCATCTTTAGTGCGAGAAAAACCAAGATTATATATATAAAGTTATACAGAAAATAACATCTGTCTCGCTTCTTCGGATGACCCATAATTTGATTGAGGTGTTATTAATATGGCCCTTAGATTATTTTTGTGATGTTGCTTTTAAGAGACATAACACTTACATAGCATCGAACCCAGTCCAATCCTGGGCATTTTACATCTTTCTTGAAATACATAACCTTTTTTGGAAATGGATTTATATTTGGCAACAAACAACCCGCTCCTTCATCCATTTCCAAGTTTTTAATTAACTCCCATTCTAATTTTCTGAAAATAAAAAAAGCAGTTCATTCGGTATTCCCTTTTAAGAGTTGTTTTGTTGCTTTCCTATTTAATAAAATTATTAAATAACAGAAAAATGGCATATAAAAAGCCCTTATAACTTAGTCACCTGCTAAGAAAGAATTTTGAAACCTTCTATTTTTACAGGGATAAAATGGTGACAAAATCAAAATATTAACTAATGAAATCCTGTCTCATACATATTTTGGATAATTTTGAGTTAACTTCTATATTTCTGAGAATGTTCCACGCGTTGAATTCGGGGAAACTCCGGATACATAAATATAAACTATGTAGACAGACAGATGAAATTTTTATTCTTGATTCAGACACAAAAACATTACAAAAAAAGACATACATTAAAATCACAAACAAGACGCCTACATAAAAAAAGAACAAAACTAATTATTATTACTACACAAGAATACAACAAGATTATAATGCATGTGTGCTGCAGCAGAGCAAAGGGCCATATAAGTTGCACTA
Source organism: Marasmarcha lunaedactyla (assembly GCA_923062675.1). NCBI lineage: Eukaryota > Metazoa > Arthropoda > Insecta > Lepidoptera > Pterophoridae > Marasmarcha > Marasmarcha lunaedactyla. The sequence continues at coordinate 3,200,604 of OV281359.1, forward strand.
TGCTGTACGAATAATCCAATAATCCACAGTAACGATATAAATATATAGATAAAACTATTTAGAAACGTAACGTTAGGAAAAAGAGATACAGATAAGACAAACACTTTCGGCGACATTGGCAGCCGAGCCCGCTAGAGCACTCGTAGTAAGATGGGGTCGCCTACCCCAGCTTTTATCGGATTTATTTACTTTTGTTTTGTAAAAATGTGTTTTTATTGGACATTTTTGACTGTTTGTAATGTGTAGTGTTGTGTTTGGCAAAAAATTTAGTTTATAATTTGCGCCTACAACATAAATACCGTTGCTACATTGCTGTCAATTTCGATTCAAAATTGAGCTTCACTTGTTTTGCAGAACATAATGCTTGTTGGAGTTATTGCACCGAAAAAGGTAGCGTAGTAGCAATATTCTAACCAAAGTAACTTAAATACCAATAATACTAGCATGAATAATGGATACACATTCTGTAAAGAGGTGGCTGGTTGTGCTTATCCGCCAAACTGGAGGGAACTTATGCCTAGGAGTCGAAACCGATAGGTCATTTAGTTGTTCTAAATTCAGCAAAAAGAATTTAAAAAATTTACTTATACGTACGCCAAACTATAATATCATAAGCGAAAAAAATTATGCTTATTTTTCGAACTGACCAAAATTAATCTTTATTAGTAGTTTTATTCTATAGTTTACCGTTTACTTGAAATTAATATAGCTTTATCCTGCATATTTTTAACATTAAGGTGTCTTAATATTGAAATCTAAGGTTATCAACTAAAATATTTTTCATGATCAAATTAAACAAATTAAATAAAATACTCACTTTCGCAAAGTCGCCTTGTCAGTTTCATTACTCGTTAAATTTGATGGCAATGTACACGATAATATTAAAACTATACCAAACAATGACATATTGAACATTTTGTTAAGTCGTTTCTTTGTGTCGATAATGTTTGGTGTTTCATTCTGCAATAAAATTACTGAATTAAACCTAACAGTGTTACAATGTAAGTAACAAGGATCTAGTGATAGTCGTGTTTCTTTGTTAAGATGTCATCTGGGGCAGTACAGTACTTCCTATTCTGCCGCCATAATAATCACGTTTATGTGGTTGTGTTCCGGTCAAAGGGAAGCAAGTGTAATTACAGGAACACAGGCAACATCAACTGGAGCCTAAGGTCAGCAATAGTCGAGATAATAGTTTCAATCACCATGAATAAACAAAACACCGAATCGAATGCCCATGGGTGCGGATACCACTTACCGGCATTGAATAAAGTTATACAAAATTCAACAATCTAGCGACGTGAATTTCAACCCTGTTTTATTAAACTTAGAGTAAATTTTTTGTAGTATTCCTTGTTGTCGTCTGCCTTTCTTCTTCTTCTTAGAAAGTCTCTGCGACTAGCAAAGGTCAATCTTTATATCACAAACATTTACAAAATATATTTGTATGTACACCAAAAGTGTTCTGGAAAATCTATTAAAAAACATAACAATATTTGCCTAATAAAAAAATATTATGTCAATTTAGTAATTCTCGGTGAGTTTTTCTCGCACAACACCGAGCTTGCAGCAGTCCCACCTAGTTAACGTGTAACGGCACCGTGGTAACGGCATTCATTCGGGTGTCAACCACAGACTTTTTTTCTCTGGTCATGTTTGTTAATATTTATATTTATATGTATGTTTATTCTGGTTTGTCACCAGTTCGCTATATGGTTATCCATAACAGCCCTTGCTTTAAAGCAAGGGAGGTTGGCGTGTTAGTCTTGGGATTTATTATTATTATAAACGTTAATTCAGCCAACTGCTCGAAACTCAAACGAACCGTTCATTCAAATAGAAACCTTCTACGAACGTTTAAAACAGCTATTTGGTCAGGCAATGTTAGTCTGTACCAAGCTATGAAGAAACGCTGTTGAAACTTGAATGAAGAACAAATAAGTGTAAAAATGTATCAGCGATAAAAGTAGTTGATTACTTACGAATAATGTTTTCACTTTTTTATAACCATTAAAATCAGTATCCAATCACTGAGTTTCACAACCTTTGGATCCGAATCCGACCTTATGAAGAAATAAACACTGAAGACTGACTTTCAAAACCTAATTAATCTGTGACTACCACGAAAATGCACCGAACGCGACGAACAAACAATTAGGTCTATATCAAGTGTCAAATCTAAACGAGCAGATACAATAAAAAAAAACTGTTTTGACATGCCGAAGTTATGAACGCATGCTAAATAGAATGTTAACCCTTGAAAGTTGTAAAAAGGTTTAACTAGCCATTATAATAGGTCTTTACCTATGAAACTGCTGTTTTGCCGTACTGGCCGTAATGAAAATATTTTATATTTTTACTGATAATTCTAATTTCAAATTAATTTTATTTGACAAACATAGAATTCTTTTTCTAAAATCGTCATTTGTTTAATAGTTAGTGTTTTGTTTTCAACGCATTCGAACATTTTTCGTCATCATGGATAAGTTACAAATTCGAGTAATTATGGAGTATGAGTACCGTCGTGGCAGCAAAGCGGCACAAGCGGCCCTCAACATCAACGACGTTTACGGAGCGAACACTACAAACGAACGCACCACCCGTTATTGGTTTACCCGCTTCCGTTCTGGAAATTTTGACCTGAAAAATGAATTCCGTGGTCGTCCGAAAACTTTGGTCGACAATGACGAATTAAAGGCAATTGTGGAAGCTGATGAAACTCAATCCACGGCTGAATTAGCAGCAGCTTTCGACGTTAGCATCAAAACAATATTGGTCCATTTGCGTCAAATTGGCAAGGTAAAAAAGCTTGACAAATGGGTACCCCACGAACTCAATGACCGCCAGCGCGAAGTACGCGTGGAGACCTGCCTTGCACTGCTCAGCAGGCATACAAATGAAGGAATTCTGAACCGCATTGTTACTTGTGACGAGAAATGGATCCTGTTTGACAATCGTAAGCGCTCAGAAAGTTGGTTGGACCCTGGTTCAGCACCCAAACAATGCCCTAAACGAAAACTTACCCCTAGAAAAGTGATGGTCACTGTTTGGTGGTCTAACGCGGGTGTAATTCATCACAGCTTCTTGCCAAACGGGACAAGCGTTACTGCAGATGTGTACTGTGAAGAACTGAACACAATGATGGAGAAGCTCGCACGTCTCCAACCAGCTTTGGTCAATCGTTCGGCTCCACTGCTCCTGCACGACAACGCGCGACCTCATACTGCACAGCAGACGGTCTCCAAGCTACAAGAGTTGGGGTTGGAAGTTCTCCGTCATCCGCCGTACTCACCAGACCTTGCGCCTACAGACTTCTACTTTTTCCAGAATTTGGATAACTTCTTGGCGGGAAAAAAATTCAATACCCGAGAGGCAGTACAAAATGCCTTTGAAGAATTTGTTGCCTCCCGTCCAGCTGATTTCTTCAAGAAAGGCATCAATAAGTTACCAATGCGTTGGCAAAGATGCATTGATTGCATGGGTGATTATTTTGATTAATAGAAATAAAAAATATATAAAAAAATTACGCTTCATTTATTTTGTGAAAAACGGCAATTTCATAGGTAAAGACCTAATAATTTGAAGGAGTTGTAATTTTTTCAAATGTTTTATTCAATTGTTAAAAAAAAAACAAAGGTAGAAATATACAGATAACCAACAGACATATCCTACATGGTGATTGAAATTGACTTTTAATAAATACGTAATTAAAGTAATTTTTACAAAAACACATGCAGGGTTAACAATACTTTTTTCTTACAAAAGAATGCTGTTATCTAATTTTAAAAAAATTACATTAGATCGTGTTGTGCTGTTATCGTTTTCAAACCATAACTTTCTTTACAACCTATTTTATTATTTTTTGAAACATCTGATACTGATATAAGTAAACAAGCTGTGGAGTTAAGAGTAAACTCTACTGCTATAGTTATTTTCCCGTATTAGTCTTTCTAAGTCTAATACTAATAAGTCCTTTTCTAACGGGAATTCCGGGTAATAAGGATACCTCAAACGTTGAAACCAAAGGAATATAAATGCGTAGATATATGCACTCGAAAAACATAACTAACCTTCAGACAGACGGGAGTCACTCAATCACTTATCACAAAAACTATGAAACTATAAGAGTTGCGAATGTGAGATTTTAGAACGTAGGCTATAACTAGGCTTAGATTTTATAAATTTCTACCTTAAAAAGGCTCAAAGAAAGGCTCGAAGGCTTATAATATATTCTTTTCATAAATAACTCATCCGATTATCAGGATTTACTAGAACTGGATCTTTTATTTGAGATCTCGATCAGCGGTACTGCAGCCCTTCCTATTTTGGCAGCCATAATAATCTCGTTTACGTGATTGGGCTCCGGTTAAAGGGAAGTAACAATTAGTGCAATTATTAGATGAAAGCTAAACCCGGAAACCTATGGCAACGCATTGGTAGTGCGTCGATATAATAATCATAGATTTAAATCAATAGATTTGCCCGCACGTGTCATGGAGTTGTCATGCTCATTTACACAAACACAGCAAGTTCACGTCATCAATCGTCAAAGAGTATAGATCAGATGTGAAGATCTTACGCTGGAAAATATAACTAAAAAGTTTTAAAGGTTACGTTTAAAAATCATTTATTTCAACATACAGAGAATAGCTTTATAACTTATACGTCAATTGCCTGCAAAAAGCACCAACTTATTAAATTTTTGGCGTTTTGTTATTTGTGTTTTTTTAAGTAAGTAGTGTAGTCTTACATTAATGTAGTTATCTATTATCACCTTTATAATTAAAACTCTGGTTAAAAGTGGTGGCGGTTTTTTAGAAAGTTCATTTAATATTTGGAATATATCACTGTGCAAAAAAGACTCTAATGTACGTAACTTCATGGTACATAGTTCGTTTTCGCTATTGTAGTAGTGAGTTGATTTTTCTTTTATGTGGGATCTTATAAATTTTAAAACTGTGAAACAATCGTGATAGTTTTAAACAATTGATTTAGATAATATATCAGTGTATTTTTTACTAGAAGTCAAATTAAACAAAATAAAAAGCAAAACTGCCTTGCCAAAAAGAACTAAAAAGCCCAAGGTTCACAAAAAATCTTCAGTTCAACAATCTATCTATGTATTTTGTTACTTATATAGGTATAGGTAAAAGTACCTAATGAGTTGGCCTTTCTATTTGTATCTAATTACTTATTCTTTGGCAGCCGGACGCTTCTCCGCCCCCTCCGCGTCTCGCGGCCATGCTGCCGTGCGACACAGACGAGTAACGCCAATAAATCATAAAATAATTTGTTATTAGTTACTTATGCATGAAAAGTAACACCTTTATCCTTGTTTGTGTTTCGGCTTGTATTTTTACACCCCCGAAATGAACACGACGGCATAATTCAATCTTAAACTATAAATTTTAAGGAAAAACATTGTGTACATTGAGTTGTTGCACTGTACCACTCACGACAAGCGCTCGTTGGACACTGAGACAACACTTGCGCATGCACAACTTTGAGTAGAAACCTAATTTCGTACGTTCTTTGTACCGAAGGGGCACATCTATTGATTTAAATCTTTGATAATAATCACATTCAGTATAGACACACAATACACTAAAGTATGAGATCAAATAATCATAAAACTATTTAAATGTACCGTACTTTGTGCAATAAAGGGTTTCGATTTGATTAGTCAAACAGCTACCAATAATAATGCCCGCGGTTGCGGATGACACTAACCATCGCGTGGGCGTAGGAATCTCCTTTGAAAGTTATAAAAAAAAGTGAAACAAAAAAGCATAATGATTTGAATCTATAAAGGCTCAGTGTATGAAATGTGACACTGAAACGATATTGGTCAAAAAATATCTTTGAATTAGGTGGACGTTTCACATATATGTGATATATATGTGAAACGTCCACCTGATACGTCCACGTCCACCTGTGTGATATATATACGTTTCAGATATATGCTCTCAATTCGACATTTCGTTGCAGTACCAGAGTTTGATATTGTTGTGTTGATGTTGAACTCGACATTTTACAAAGATTAATGATCGCCATGCAGCATGTTCTTGTTAGCGGTAGGGATGCATTAGGGGTTTTAATAATCAAGGCCAATGTTCGGTTCCTATTTTATTCAATTTTGTTTATTCTTTTTATTTGTTTATTCTAGGTTCCCCCCAACTCACTGTATGTTTTTATTTTTTTTTATTTAATATTTTATGTACACACAAGAATAAAAATATAATGAATGAGACTTAGAGACTAAAAATGTACAAAGGTCAGCTTATTTCTTAAAGAAATTTCTGCCAGCAGACCATGAGACTGGAGAAATAATACAATGCAAAGTTAGTGCGTGCGTACTACTAATAAAAATATTAAAAACTTATTTCCAAGTATAATATTACAAAATATACTTAAATACTTATACATAAAATATAATATCATATATACAATAAATATATAAATCTATATATTAACATCATTTAATTTGCATGAAAAAAATTTTTATGAAAGCTAAAATATATTTAAAATAAGTAGTATTCCCTGACTCTTTTCCTAAATATTGCTAGAGATGTTGACTCGCGTATTTTGAAAGGTAATGAACTCCACAATCTGACAGCATGTATAGAAAAGGAATAGGAGAAGAAATCGGTTTTATGGGGTTTTAAGTACAAGAGAGTACGCTTATGTGCTCGGCATGGCGTATCTTCAGAATGAGTAAAGGAAAAACGCTCGCTCAAGTATTTTGGAGAATTTGGGTTATAGAGAACGTTAAGTAGAACACAAAGAATGCGAGTATTTCTACGGAGACGGATCGGAAGCCACTTTAGTTTTTTGCGATGTTCTGAGACATGGTCGTACTTCTTTAGGTTAAAAATAAAGCGTATGCAGATATTTTGTAAGCGTTCTAGCTTACTCAAAAGCTCCTCAGTGGCGTCCAAGTAACAGACGTCGGCATAATAAATTATGGGTTGAATAAGTGTTTGCGCAAGGGATATTTTCGTTTGAAGTGGTAAAAAGCTTTGAAGGCATTTTAATGTGTGAAAGGAGTGGTGTACCTTACGACTGACTTCATTTACGTTAGCACGCCAAGTTAAATTTGAGTCCATAATAACTCCTAAGTTTTTGGCAGTGTCGGTAATAGCAATCTGTGTGCTATCCAAAACTACAGGAGGGAGATTAGCGAAATCGAGGCACCCGCGCATGTATCGACATCCCAGTATCATGGCTTGAGATTTACCGGGGTTCACAAGTAATCCAAATGATTTGGCCCAGTTACTGATACAAACTAGGTCATCGTTAATGTTATTATTTATTCTACATTGCCTCGCTCCATTAACTGCCGAATAATAAGTACAGAACCAGGTGAAAATAAGCGGGCAGGCAATCTAAGCAGTGTGAAGTGGAATATAGATAGCTATATTTTTTACTATTATCATATCCAGCCAGATGCAATACCCATCATGACCCGCCTGATGGTAAGTAACATTGCACCCATAGACATTAAAAGTCGTAGGTGTTTTGTTCTTAATACTGCTTGTGATTACTATCTTGACTGGGTACACTACATAAATCCAAAAAAACTTAATTCCGATAGTCATATCACGAATTTCAAAATTCCGAATTTTATAACATTGAATGGGTTCATAATTCCGAAAATGAAAATTCCGTGTTTCATAATTACGAATTTTGCTTCTTCGAAACTTCAAAATTCCGAAAGTTTGTAATTACGAGAATCAATATATGCCGAATTTGAAAATACCGAACCATAAAAAATCCGAATTAACAATAATTCGAATTATTTTTTATTAATATCATATCATAATTAATTAATATCATAAATACGAATCCCGAATATTAAAATTCCGAATAGTATTAGTTGCAATAACAAACGCCTTGTAAAACTGCATGAGCGCATCAATTTATACGTTCGAGCAATCAAGTAGTTAGGTGGAAATGAGAATTTTGAAATGAGAACAACAATTTAGCTTTTTGTAACGAGTTATTTCTTGAGTATATAGATTATGTACTGAAATGCAAATCCCTTTTTGGCGCTTCGCCAGCCGCTACCACGGCGCGCTCGCTGCGCTCGCTTGGCTCGCGCTGCATTATCTACATACAGACTAACTGCTCCTCCTCGCTTCGCTCGTCGTCGATTATAATTTTTAATACCTATATATAATACCAATATATTTTTAATACATACCCGTTTTAGATACAAAATCTGAATGTTAGCATTGAATTTTCGGAAAATTAAAATTCGGTATACCATATTTCGTATACCATATTTCTCCGTACTAATGAAAGTCGAAAAATTACAATTTCGTATTTATGAAATTCGGTAAAATAAGAATCGTGTTTTTGAATAGTCGAAATTAAGACTCTACGGGATTGTGAAATTCGGAATTTAAAAAATCGGAATATGCAAATTCAGAATTACATAATTTGGAATTTTTGGGTGTTCCCATCTTGACTAATAGTGCGTTGCTTCTGATGAAATTGCCTTCCCTTTAACCGGAATGCAACCACATAAACGTGATAATTATGGTGGGCAAAATATAAAGGACTGAAACACCACCCCAGACGAAATCTTAACAAAGAAACGCTACTACTACTAGAAAATAAAAGCAAATAAAAACCAGGGCTATTCCATGTCGAAACTCGTTCTGAATTAGCACTCAAATGGTTTAAGAAGTAGTTCGTTATGTTTATATTAAGTATAAAACATGAATTACTTGCGTTAGGGATTCGCGGCCTCCCTGAAGTGCACATCGATATGATTCAGATGAGCAGAGCCACCAAACTGAGCATTCATTACTCTCGAGACGCATCCATCAACTTATGACGCGACTTAAGTTACGGATGGAGCAGGTACTGAATGGAGTATGAGCTATTTTGTTATTGGTAAAATAAACAAAATAGAAGCGTACCATACGCTGAGTATAAGTCGGGTCCCTCACTAGAAATTTTACGAATTAATTCATAATGAATGAAAACATCAACGATCCGAATATTCAAAAAATGTTATAGTTTATAATGCTTTGGATATCATTTATCGTCTCTGTCATCTAATGAGTGATTTGTATCACAGGCATGCTAATATATTGGTGCTATAGAGATTACCATAAAAAGGAAACTCTACGCTTTATCTACGCTCTGACTTCCCTACACTTTAGTCGCCATCTCCGTTGTAAATATATATTCAATATGTTACAATGTACTTTAGCTAAACCCGCCTGATTAGTAGTACATTCTGTCCAATCGTAACAAATACCCAATTATTATGATTCATTTCATACTGAAGTTCATGTTAATGTATATTGTATATCTGTAATTTAATTTACCACGTGAACCCACAAAAAAATAAAATGATCAATAATCCCAAAAAATATATCCATTCTCAACTCCCAGAGCGGTACAATTACATTAAACATGAAATAAATCGAATAGATACGAAATACGATTGTTCTGTTAAATTAATGCTTTGAAACCAAATACTGATTAAGTAGTACATCACTTTCATTGACAGATTTAAAACAAATTTAAACCCTAATGTTACCTTAAGTTTTATTCTGTTGGAAGTCAATAAAATGTTAAAATGACATGGAGTAAGTATTGAAGATAAAGTCAGTTTTAGTTTTCTTTAAGTAAAGTAGGTCAATGACAATAATGAAAGCAAGAACATGGATCGATGGAAAAAGCAAATACATTGTTAATTCGGCTACAGCTTTGGTATCAAAATCAAAAAGAATAATTTAGTACTGAAGGCTGTTAAGTCGACTAACAAATGACTAAACGCTTCGATCCAAGAAATAGATTCCTCCACCAATGTGTTCGTAGGGTCACTTTTAACGATACAATTTAAAAGTACATCATCAGAAAACCAAACTTATTGAATATTTAAATGGTTTTATGAAGCATTTGGTCTAATGGTCTTGATAAGAAAAACCATAGCACGAAGTTCGTTTAAAAAAAGGTTATTTTGGTTATAAACAAGAAACCATCTTTATTGATAATTGACCCGGGTTACGGAGCAGTTTGTGGTGAGTTCGCTCATTATGGAACTTAAATTTCTGTACTTAAAGATAGAGACTTAAAAAAAACATTATAAATTATTTTTTTAAACTTGAGGCTTACATTTATCATTAATGTCTTCATTTGTATTATTAAACGTATTTCAGTAATAGTGTTCACATATTATCCAGAGCCGCCTTTAATGTCAGTCATTGACATTACTGCCAAAAGCTTTTGGAGATAAGCCTTTCGAAAATAAGCCTTTTGACTGACAACATAACGGCTACATTGGAATAATTTTGCTAAAACAAATAAAATACATTGCAGAATGGAGCAATTTTGTTTACTTTAGTTTGCCAAATACTAAATCAGTTCCGATGAACATATTATTGTTTGTGGTAAAAACTAGTTAATTTATACGCTGCTCTCTGCGTTTGGCTAAAGACTGACCAATGACTTACAAAATTCTCATGTCACAAAAGCGGCCTTGATAGCTAACAATTTTTTTTTCGGTACGCATGAATACCCTTCTCATACATTACCTGTCCCTGGCGCCGTGAACCTGTCCCCGGTGACTGTCGGGGCCACAGTGCGCTTTTTTTTAAATAATAAATCCCCAGACAAACACACCAACTGTATGGCCCCAAAGTAAGCAGAGCTTGTGTTATGGATGACCATACAGCGAACTGGGGGGGAACCCAGAATAAACATACATATTTAAATACAAACAACTATGACCCGAGAACAAACATCTGTGTTCATCACACAAATGCCCCGGCCGGGACTCGAACCTGGGACCTTCGGCGTATGAGGCAAGGCTACTTACCACTACACCACTCGGTCGTCAATTTTTCCTTTCCTATAGTTACCAGCTGTAAGACTATTTCAACTAATTAATCGATGTAATTCTGTAAATTCATAACAAAACTTAACTAACTTTTAACTAAGGATGATTTCAGTCTGTAATTTCGCAGTAAGCGGGACGGATTCGGTAGGCTTAAAACGTAACTTGAGAAGAATCACGCCATATTTGCTCTTTAATTGCAACATACTAATCTAACGTTTCTTTCCCGTTTAGCGCGCGATAACTGACTGGAAAAGCTCAGACTGAAAGCCAGCAAGTTTACTTTTCTGTAGACAAAATATTCTAATCGCGTATATATTCAACTGAAATATAAAATATTTAAACAAATATTGAACGTTTTATTACAATTACTGTTACCAAATATAAATTAATTGTCGATTGTTAAAATAATATTCGAAATTTTAATTTAATGACACAATTCAACGTCAAGTCATTCAGCTCATTAATTATTACGACATGTTAATAACGGTGTATCGAATTATCGTTTGTACGGTAGAGATTCAATGGTTATCGTGAAAATGATGTCTTTTTATTAACAAATTATTTTAACTTTTCAGTTATTTTTCTCAACGCCATCAAAAAAAGATATGATCCCTGTAATCCTTAACTATTCCTTTACAGGGTTACGGTTTTTTTAGGTTTTTCCTTAATTATAATGCTAAATTGTAAAAAAATGCAATTGTAAAACTCTTTAATTAGCAAAATGTATCACCATATTAGAATCCTATCATTTAATTTAATTTAAGACTTTCAATAAATAAATAGTATTGTATTTGTTTTTAAAATATTAATTAATAATTGGGTTTATAGTTAGAATCATAACTTGCAACGCGCTTATCACTGAAACTAGCAGTGGAGTATGTAATAGCATTTGGTAGTAATTCATTGAGAAAAGTCTAGATGTAGAGGAATTTAAACTCCACGACATTGGACTACTGTCCAATCTTCAATGAGACTACTATATTTCCATTTCAGTTACATTCTTTATATTAAACAACATATGCTGAGCATAATCAAATTCCTACATGAATCTTCTGGTTATCTGGCTACCAACCATCGAAATAAAGTTAGTATTTTTATAATATGATCTGGTCTTTGATTCATAAATAAAACAAGGTGCTTTGATGTTCCTGTTCTTTTTGAATTATTTTCCTGAAGTCGCAAACCACTACAGTAAAAGTATAAATCCTATTTATTTAGAGTATCGTCATCTATATTTGTGAAAAAGTTACACAAAGTGTAGCGGTAATGTATAATGCTGTGTTGCAATCCTGGAACAGTGATCAATGTGATACCGACGCCGAGTGAAGCTGTGCATCCACCAAAAGCTATGCACGGAAGCATAGCGTTGTGCATAGAAAAAACCGACCAACAGGATAACTTCATTCTGCTAGCCTCGCTTAGCTCATCAGTGGCGGCACTGAGCAAGAATTTTTATAGGGAGAGGTATGCGAGGGATACCTGCTTGGGATTCCTGTCGAAATTCCGCTACACACCTCTAGTGGAATAAGTCAAAGAGTTTCACTGTTTTACTACGCACCCTTGCGACGACATTTTTTCTCTTCCTCTGGTGTATATGAAGAATTACACAGTGTTATACAGATACTCGAAATAAGGTATCAGATAACTATATTTATTAATAAAAGTTTTAGAGTATTCACTTCCTCTGCTATTCTGTTTTGTGTCGACGTGCCACATGTTTGTGACGTTCTCTCCGAAAGTTCAGCAGCCATTGAGTATATGCGTATACTTCTATTAGTGCTAGTGGCAGCATATTATTAAGCCACATTATGTATTCAGTTAAACTTTTCTTAATAATATCCTAATAATTTTAATGTCCATAAGAAACTTTTTATAATTTACGCTAAATAATAGATCGTTATGGAACATTTAAAACAGTTGGTGTGAGCAATGTCGCCGTAGTGAATTCAATGTATACTGAGTATAATAAGACGTTGCAATATAAATATGAATACATTCTGGGATTATACTTGACTTCCTAACAAACGTAATATCAATACTTTACGTCGTATTAAAAATAAACACTTATCACAAGCGTAATAGGGATGTTTACTATAATGTCACCTCGTTCTAAACCCCTTTACAATATAACGGCGAATTCATAGAGAACCCGGAATCTCAGCGAAGAGTTTTTAATACTCATAGTGTATTTCAAGTTGCAGTTGGTGAACTAGAACTAAACCAACAGAATGTTTTGCAAGACGTTGATTTATTTATTTATATATATTTATTTATTACACACAACTGAATACAACTTTAATAAAACTATTTAAAACCAAACTTTAAACATACTTAAATTTATTTGTATTCTTATAATTTTTTTAGCAAAAACAACTTTTGACATAGGGTATTCGAAAAAAAGCCTGAGATATCACTTTGTTGTTTTAACCCAAAACATTTATGAACTCTTACTGCCCAGGCAGCGCGCATGCAAGCGTAGTTGTTTTATAAAATTTTTGAATTTGAAAATATGGGTTCGGTTGTTTTGTTTGAGTAGATAAGAGATAAAAACCTTTTGTACAAGCGCCAAAATTTAAATACCTCTCCCAAAAGATACTGACAGCTCCAATTGATATATCACATCCCGCCCTCTGAGCCTAGTCCACCCACCGTGCGCGCGCAACCCCCCGCGTGCACGCTTTCTACAGTTAAACTTCAGTATATTTTATAATATCATCAAATATAACCACAGAACCGATAACAGGGAGAAATGGTATGCGTGCCAGTAGCGCGAGCCAAGTATAGGTCTTTATATTCGATTTAGGTGGCACAGTCTGCAACGAATCGTCGTCAAGCGTTCATCATTGTGCATGTGTTAAAAATGGGCTATTATAGCATTCCAAACTACCAAACTGTTCAGGAATGGATGATTATCCGTCTAAAGAAATAGCATATCACTCACTGATTAAAGTATGTAATACACTTTTGAAACGACTTAACAAATAAAAAACATTGGCAACGAAACCTTTTAAAACGACAACTATTGATAAAATGTGTGTTCTAATAGTATCTTGTAAACTACATTGCTTGTTGGTCACCAATACAAAGCAAGCGTTATTATAAAGACACAGCAATGGACATTTTAGTAAACGACGCTTAGCCGTGAACGCAAGTTACATTCGATGTGAAATGTACTTAGTGAAATTAAACAATATATCTTTTTTGAGTTTTGTTTATATTAACAATAATATAATATTTAACCCTTAAGAGCTATAATGAATTATATAACCAACTAAGACTATATTGGGTGTAAAAACACCTTAGTTTTTAAAAATTATGAAATTATTAATGAATGGTAAGAAATTGTGAAAAACCTACTTTTAACAGTTAATATAAAACTTTATTAATAAATGTGTTTAGTTATTTGTATATATTTCGGTAAAAAAACTCATAAAAAATTTAGTTTTGAAAATATGACTTAAACAGCTGACTATATAAGAGGGAACCATAATATTTTCTTTTTTATAAAAAAGTGAAACCAAAATACTAATCAAATGTTTTTATTTCTGTTTAGTAAAACATATTGCCCTTAATCTGGCTTACTTTACTAAAATATATATTTTAAAAAAGATATGGAATTTTTTTCATTCCAGGTGAGACAAAAAAAGCTTAAGATTTTTAGGAACTTTGGTTTTTCAGTCATTTTCAAATATATTTTTAAACCTTTTCATGCAAAATCAACACTTCTAAAATTATTATGAGATCTTTATTTACAATTATCACATCCTTAGGTACAATTATCAAACATAATCTTATGATGTTTCATGCATATGTATTTGGTACACTTCAAGCACTTTACTGAAAACGTTTTGTCTTTTTTTTGGCTTGCAAAAACCACATCTGCCTTGTTTAGATCTCCTCGGCGTCTCATCATCTAAAAATAAAATAATATATAAATAACTCCATGTTGCTTGCTAAATTCGATAAAAATGCATAAAAAAGGTAAACACTTACGTTGTTAATCAGTAGCGCACTATGACTAGTATGGGTACACTCGGATACACCCACAATACACCCGGAAGGCAGGCCTGTGGCAAAAACTGCTCGTGCGATCGAACTCTTCCCCCACGCGCTCAAGGACTACTGACAACTTAGGAGAATACAAGAAAGCGCAAAGCGCTGTGACAAAAATTCAAGAGTGTAGCGGCTAAAAACCAAATGGACCTGGGTGTTTTTACACCCATATAGCCTTTAAGGGTTAAAATAAAATGTATGGTTCCAGTAAGAAAACCCAGAAAATCGTATCACGAAACCAACACGTTATACTGTGACGTCAGTAAACTGAGCGCCATGGAATATTGGGAAGGGACCGATCAATCGGAGTGGTCTTGGAACGTCCGTACCGGGCGGCGATCGGAGCGAGAATGTTTTGTCAAGCAAGTTTATGTAAAATAAATTGCCTTTGCACACTAAATAGACGCAACTTATTGGAATATGTGTGAGTATGGTTTTTGAAAGGCCATTTTCAACACTGTATCAAGCTCATAAGGTTCACTATTCCTTGTTAAGAAATGGGCGCATAATTGTGTGGGTGATATGTAGTACGGTTGAAATTATTTACGCGTATGATCTAATGGCCAGGAGTAACGAGGCATTGCCAATGATGGGCCGCTTGTTAGAAAATGAGACGGTGTTAGGCAATTAAGGTCGTCGGGTTCTTCAGTCATAGTACATAAAGGTCTTTGATTTTTGCAGGCTTCGAGTTGGGAAAGTAAAGTTGTATATTCTTCAAAGGTGAGCCTTTGTTTGCCTATAACTCGTTTCATGTGATATTTAAGGCTTTTGACTGCAGCTTCCCACAGGCCACCTGCTGAAGGCCAGGAAGGAGCATTAAAGTGCCACTTAATACCTATCGCCGTGATTTCATGAAGAAAATCGCTATTTTCAAAAATGTTAAGTATTTGTTGGTATTCTTCTTGCAGAGCTTTGTTTGCTCCGATGAACGTGGTACCTTGGTCACTATACATATGTTTCGGCACACCTCGTCTGGCCGTCATTCGGCGCAAAGCTGCTGAAAATGCCGATGTCGTTAAGTCTGAGACTAATTCCAAATGTATAGCTTTAGTCACCATACAGACAAATACAGCCACGTAGCCCTTTGACGTGACGATACCTCGGCCCTTGTTGGCCTTCACGAACACGTGACCTGTATAATCTACCCCTGTGTGGCAGAATGGTCGAGATGGGTTAACCCTTGCTGTAGGTAAATCTCCCATTATTTGATGGTGTTGATTAGGACTATGTTTTCTGCATTTAACACATTGAAAGATACGCTTTTTCGTGGCCTTGAGCCCACCTACCAACCAATACTTTTGACGCATAAATCCGGATGTTAACTTTGCCCCACCGTGATATGTGAGTTCATGACATTGATCGATAATTAATTCTGATAATCGACTATTTTTGGGTATTATGATGGGGTGTTTCATATCTAGAATAATGTCGGCGTGCTTCAGACGCCCACCTACTCTTAGAACTTGATCTTCGTCGAGTATAGCAAATCTTGCTTTTCGATAAGATTTAATTTCCCTTTTGTAAGTCGTGTAACTCTTTATTAAAATATTCTTGCTGACACTGTTTAATGATTTTCGTTTTAGCTCGCTTTAATTCGCCTAATGTTAGGTATTGTTTTCTTTCTTGCTTATAATTAATTATTCTATATACCCACGCTAAAACTCTTGTTATCTTACTTAACTTACTGTATTTATTAAGTAAATAATTGATAATATTCTCATCTTGATTATGAGTAACAATGGAGACTACTTGTTTAGCCCTTTTCACTTCTTGATCTGTGTAATAATTTGTTTGTTGGTTTATTAGCTTCGTTGAGTCAAATGTGTTTAGCCAAGTTGGCCCGTTCCACCATAGTTCATGATCTCGTAACTGTGCGGCGGTTAGACCGCGGCTAGCACAGTCCGCTGGGTTTTCCTCTGACTTGACGTAATTCCAGCTGTTTGATGGCACAACTTTAGTAATTTGCTTTACCCGATTCGCTACAAATGGCTTCCAGCGCTCTGGTAATCCATTAATCCATCCTAGTACAACCATGGAGTCGACCCAGCAGTAGGTTTTGATCTGGTAACTCTCGAGGCAACTATAGATTTTAGCCAACAGTTTTATAAGTAACTGCACCGCATAACTCTAATTTTGGTAAAGTTATTTCCTTCTTTACTGGCACCAACTTTGATTTTCCTGCGATCATAGAAATAGATGTATGTTCTTTTGAGGTCACCTTACAATAAACAACGCAGGCATAACATTTTGTTGATGCATCTGAAAACCCATGAAGTTCAATGACAGCATGTTCAATAATTCCTAACCATCTAGGTATATTAAAATTCTTGATACTTTTTAATTCACTCTTCATGCTTAACCACTCTGTCTTGATATTTTCAGGTAGCGGATCGTCCCATTTTATTTCTGATTGCCAAACTTGTTGAAATAAGAATTTTATTTTTGTTGAAACTGGAGACAACCAGCCTAGGGGGTCAAATAACTTTGAAATATCTGATAGCAAAGTGCGTTTGGTAGGTATTTTAGATGAATATTAAATTTTTGATGTAAAAGTGAATCTATCTTGATGGGGATTCCAACTTAGACCTAAAGTTTTTGATGACTCAACGTTCTTAAAGTTATAATCTATTTGTTCTTGATTTAAATCGACAGAGTTAATTATTTCTTGATTATTACACTTCCATTTACGTAAGTTAAAGCCACCTGATTTTAAAATGGAAACGATGTTTTGTATTAGATGTTTTGCAGACTCAACAGAATGACTTCCGTAGACTAAATCATCCATATAAAATGATGTTTCAATGACCTTCGGCGCTGAACTGTCTTGATAGTTCTTGGTCTCATCTTCAGCCAACCTTCGAAGCGTCATCATAGCCAGGAATGGCGCGGCCTTGGTGCCGTATGTTACTGTGGCTAACTGGAACACGTTTAAAATATCTAACGGTGATTCTCTCCAGACAATCCTTTGATAGTTTTGGTCGTCTTGATGTAACCAAACCATCCTAAACATCTTTTCGATATCTGCAGTAAAACCATATCTATATTGTCTCCACTTGATAAGGAGATTCTGCAGATCTTGTTGTAAATTAGGACCTCTTTCCATTAAATCGTTTAGACTTAAACCGGAACTTGATGGAGCGGAAGTGTTAAAAACCACCCTTAGCTTGGTTGTGGTTGATTCATCACGAATAACACAATGATGAGGTAAGTAATAACATGATGATTCGGAAGTATTTGCTTTAACCATATGACCTAGTTGCATGTATTCATTTATAAACAATCTGTATTCCCGGGCTATATTTATATTTTTATCAAATTTTCTTTCTAACTGCTTGAACTGTGCTACCGCTTTAGAATTTGATTGACCTAATTTTTCTTTTATATCTTTTTTCAGAGGGAGGCGTACTTGATACCTGCCATCCGCTCGACGTACAGTGGTTTCGTTGTAAAAATCTATAACCTGTTGATCGCTAAGTGACATATCAGATTGCTCTGAGATATCTTCTGTTTGCCAAAACCTACAAATGTCATCAATGTCATGTATAATGATATTACATTTCAAACTTTCGCTTACACATCCGCTTAAAATCCAACCTAGGCGCGTATTTTGTGCCATAGGTAGTGCCGGTCCGGCTTTATAAATTCCGTCTAAAAGCAATTTACAAAAAACATCCGCTCCGAGCAAGAGGTCTACCGGGCCTTTAATATTAAAATAAGGATCAGCCAGAGGTAAGTTCTCGACTAAAGGCCATACTGGTTTCGGGAAGCTGTGAGAAGGAAGATTCTTGATTAAAGTTTTCATGATGTATGCCTCTGTTTCAAAGGAAAAGTCTTCTTGATTAGACTTACCCTTGATTCTTATAGTCCCTCTGCAGTTACTTTCCTTTTCACCTATACCCGTTATAGTTCCTTGGCACCGTTTGCGTGGTAAGCCTAAAATGTGTGCTACTCCCTCTGATATAAGTGTAGTTTGAGACCCTTGATCCAAAAGTGCACGGATATTATGGTAGGTACCATCTTGAGCCTGTACCATAACCATGGCTGTGACCAGCAAGATTTCGGGGTCTTTGCCCTTCACTGAAACGTGTGTGTTACCTACGTCAGATTTTGTAATATTTGACTCGACATTATTCGATTTCAATGACTTATTATAAAACGCGTCGTGCAAAATAGAATTATGATTACCATTGCACTCTCGACAACGTGATTCCGAATAACAGTTTTTGCCCTGGTGATCAAAAAGACAATTTTTACACAAATTATTGTCGATAATTGTTTTTCGTTTTAGATGATTAGAAACTTTGTACAATAATATTAGGTCTTTACCTATTAAATTGCCGTTTTTCACGAAATAAATGAAGCGTAATTTTTTTATATATTTTTTATTTCTAGTAATCAAAATAATCACCCATGCAATCAATGCATCTTTGCCAACGCATTGGTAGCTTATTGATACCTTTCTTGAAGAAATCAGCTGGACGGGAGGCAACAAATTCTTCAAAGGCATTTTGTACTGCCTCTCGGGTATTGAATTTTTTTCCCGCCAAGAAGTTATCCAAATTCTGGAAAAAGTAGAAGTCTGTAGGCGCAAGGTCTGGTGAGTACGGCGGATGACGGAGAACTTCCAACACCAACTCTTGTCGCTTGGAGACCGTCTGCTGTGCAGTATGACGTCGCGCGTTGTCGTGCAGGAGCAGTGGAGCCGAACGATTGACCAAAGCTGGTTGGAGACGTGCGAGCTTCTCCATCATTGTGTTCAGTTCTTCACAGTACACATCTGCAGTAATGCTTGTCCCGTTTGGCAAGAAGCTGTGATGAATTACACCCACGTTAGACCACCAAACAGTGACCATCACTTTTCTAGGGGTAAGTTTTCGTTTAGGGCATTGTTTGGGTGCTGAACCAGGGTCCAACCAACTTGCTGAGCGCTTACGATTGTCAAACAGGATCCATTTCTCGTCACAAGTAACAATGCGGTTCAGAATTCCTTCATTTGTATGACTGCTGAGCAGTGCAAGGCACGTCTCCACGCGTACTTCGCGCTGGCGGTCATTGAGTTCGTGGGGTACCCATTTGTCAAGATTTTTTACCTTGCCAATTTGACGCAAATGGACCAATATTGTTTTGATGCTAACGTCGAAAGCTGCTGCTGATTCAGCCGTGGATTGAGTTTCATCAGCTTCCACAATTGCCTTTAATTCGTCAATGTCGACCAAAGTTTTACGGACGACCACGGGGTTCATTTTTCAGGTCAAAATTTCCAGAACGGAAGCGGGTAAACCAATAACGGGTGGTGCGTTTGTTTGTAGTGTTCGCTCCGTAAACGTCGTTGATGTTGCGTGCCGCTTGTGCCGCTTTGCTGCCACGACGGTACTCATACTCCATAATTACTCGAATTTTTAACTTATCCATGATGATGAAAAATGTTCGAATGCGTTGAAAACAAAACACTAACTATTAAACAAATTACCACTTAAGAAAAAGAATTCCATGTTTGTCAGATGAAATTAATTTGAAATTAGAATTATCAGTCAAAAAAAATAATATTTTCATTTGAAATGGCCAGTACGGCAAAACGGCAGTTTCATAGGTAAAGACCTATTATAAGCCGTGTCCGCGATTTGCGCAAACGGGTACGTTAATTTAACCGGATGTGCTGGTTTATTGACTTTGCTACCTGAAACCTTTGTTGATTGTGTAAAATATGTAGGCTTTTTATAATTCGTGTTATTCTTTGAATTTGTATTATTAAAATTATTTTTGAAACTAGGCTTTGGTCCCGGATGTTCTTGCTTTTTCCGCGAAGTTTCAAGCGCAGTGAATTTACTCTCCAGAAAGTCTAGGAAATCTTTTAGGGTAGGTAATTCCCTAGGCTGCTTTAATGATGAAACATACTCGTTGTAGGTGTCTGCATCTAGTTTTTGGCTTAAGATATGTACAAGTAGAGGGTCCCAAGTGCTTATCTCTACACCCAGGTTCTTTATTGCATTAAGCGATTCCAGTGACGTATCGTGGAGCCTTTTGATCTGTCCAAACGATGGTTGTTGTGACACTGTAATGTTCATTAAAATATTGATGTGCGACGTAAAAATCAACTTCCTATTATTATACCTATTGCTAAGGATCTCCCAGCAGGTGACGTAGTTGTCTGAGCTAATATGCA
The DNA here is from genome assembly GCA_923062675.1 of Marasmarcha lunaedactyla. Taxonomy (NCBI): domain Eukaryota; kingdom Metazoa; phylum Arthropoda; class Insecta; order Lepidoptera; family Pterophoridae; genus Marasmarcha; species Marasmarcha lunaedactyla. The sequence continues at coordinate 3,221,678 of OV281359.1, forward strand.
GGTGATGAACTAATCGCTCAGCTTCCCCCCGGAGCTTTCTCTTCAGGAATTGCATCTTCTGCGCACTTGATAGCGATGCGTTGCTATGGATTGTCTCCGTAAAAAGATCTTTGAAAGACGTCCATTGTTGGAAGTTGCCACTAAATGTAGGCAACTCCATCTGTGGAGTAGATTTTTCCCTATGACACACAGACCATATTTTCTTGTTTATCACTCTTTTAATATTTTCATACATTTGCTCATAATGGTAAAAAGCCGTATCGTATTCTTGATTTTTACCCTCTAGTTCACTATCTATCTCTAAATGTAAAGAATTTATCGCCGACCAACGAGATTGTAAAGTTTTAAGTATATCATCAAACTCCCATTTCTCTACCGTATCTAAATTAACACTAGTTACCTTTCTCTGAAGAGCTCTGAAGTTGCTTGCTTGCTTCCTTAGCAACTCATCTGTCCTGCTATTGACGCCCTGCGCCCTGAAAGTAACCTGACTGAGGCTGCTTCTTCTTGTGCGGTGTCCAGCCTTGTTGCCGGTGGGTCCACCTGCGTGGCTGGTTGCGGCGTCGAGGCAGCTCCCAGTGGCGTCGCCGCCCGAAGCAAAGGAGTCGACGGCTTGGTATCTCGTACTCGATAGTTCACGATGACTGACCTGACGTGCTCGTAACGCTCCTTAGTTACCTCGAATTGCTCAGTCACAAAATAATCATGAGACCGGGTACCATAACCACACAACTTGAAGTGGTTGTTTGGAAACTCCTGCCAATATTGATCGAGAGTCTCGAGTCTCCTCTTAATATAATCACCGGTCTTGCGCTCCGGTCCATCTTTCTTAAAGATGGAGTAAAGTTGCTCTATGGCTCCAATCAACTGCTGCTGCGTCGAAAGTAGATCTTCCATTCTTGTTATATGGTAAGAGATTTAAGAAAGATACTTTGGTTGCTATTGTTTCTTGATAAGGTTGGTGGGCCTTGCTTGCTCACCAATGCAGATACTCCTGATAATGCACTGCAATCCAATTAACACTGAATTTTCAAAGTTCACTTCACGAAATACTACAATATGAGCACTCGCGAAGCCCTTTTTCGAAGGACCAAAAAAGTATGTAGCGTCCTTGTTTGACTCTGCACACTTTATTACTTGATAAGGTGATTACTTGATAAATAAATGAAATTAAACCCGAATTAAATTACTTAAATAAACGGATTTATTGATCTCTTGATTGATCAATGAGGATGATATTGATGATGAGTGTGAGCACGCGCGACCGCCTTGATAAGTCTTAACGCACTGAAATTTAGTTTAAATTAATAAACTGCGTGTTGCAGAATGCTAATGCATAGCCTACTTAAAATGTTCGATTTGCATCGTACAGGTACTGTAAGTAAATTCAAACAGAGGGATTCCTGTAGGGCGTATAAAATTGGCAATTAAATTTAAAATTTTACTATTTATAAATATTGGGAAACATCTGTATATATTTGCAGTTTCCTTCGTAACGAACGACATCAATACGTACGATATTTCACTTACGCTCCATCAAGTACGCTATAGAACTTCTGCAACAGTGGCGTTCATGACAAAAAATAAAGAATACAGTTGCATGCCAAGGTTGTTGTTGTAAATCATGCGATATCGAATTTTCTGCATTTAGCATAAGCTAAGTAATGGATATTTTTCCGAAACTTAATACGATATTATACTTCTTTTAAAATCAACCATTAACAATTTAAAGTTATGTAGGTTCTTTGATAGCACAAAATCAGCTCTTCTTCCTACGCTATGTCCCTACACTAAGCTCCGTGTGTAAATTATTCACATCGAAAGAACGCGGCTTAGCGGACGGAACGAAACAAGGGCTCCTTTCTCAGGCAGTCAAGTAAATGTGGCTTTTTATACGAACTTTACATTGAATGTCAATTTAGGGTGCTTTCAAAACCGCGTTAAACTTATAATCGCAGTTAAAAACGGTTTATGACAATTAACTTGTTAAAGAATTCAATAATTAATTTTTCTGTAAAATCAACAAACCCCAAAAAGACCTACGTATTTTTTGTGAACAACAAATAGAACACACAAAAACCTCGCTGTAATAAGCCCAGTAATCAATCACCAGAGGGTGTTGTTGCTATTTTTCTTGACTTTTTAAGTGATTAATTTGTGCAGTTTAATCTTCATACTAAATTTAAATTCAAACCCAAACATTTAAAGAAAATTATAAAATTTACAGGAATCATACAAACAAAAACATGCATTGGGAAACATTAATTCCAGTTTTATATTAAATCTGGAGTTTATACTACAAGATATTGTTTTTGGACCTGATATTACACGGCTTACTTTTTGAATTAATTTGAGAATCATAAAATAGAATAACTTATTTCAAAGTAATTTAAATGAAATAACGTTTTAAGAAAAATGCTTAAATATATAGTTTAAATGAATAAACAATACAATATTATAAATTTCGGCAATCTACATTATATCTGCGGGAACTCTGCATAAGTTGCAAATTCATCAGATTATTCAGATGTTAACTCAGGTCCAGTAAGGCTGTGGTTTCTGAAACGCTGAGCGTGAAGTTACTTGTCATGGTTTTAATTGAAAATCATGAATAGACAATAGCTTGAAAATGCAAATGGAAACGATTTGAGGCAGCGTTTAGTTCCTTTCTTGATTAAAACACACTGTGGCACTTAGGCCTTAGGCCTCCCTATAAAAAAACTATGTTTCAATAACTTGTTATAATAAATAATATAAAAATAAATCCCAAGTAAAACACACCAACTGCATGGCCCCAAAGTAAGCAGAGATTGTGTTATGGATGACCATACAGAGAACTGTGGGGACCCCAGAATAAACATACATTTATAAACATCAACAACCATGACCCGAGAACAAACATTTATGTTCATCAAACAAATGAATGCCCGGAAGGACTCGAGCTTTGATCCTCCGGCGTATAAGGCTAGGCTACTTACTACTACGCTACTCGGTCGTTGTTTGATAACTACCAGAAGCTGAATAATGAAAAATTTAAAATAACACGTATAGAGAAAGCGAAATAGAAAAACATACCATATTCCCGTGACGCTTGAATGTTTAACATCCAGCCATCCATGAAAGGACGATATTTTTGTGGACTTGGTTAATCCCTTGCCGGTCTCCTTATTTCTGACTTGCTAAGGAGTAATGCATGAAAAAACAACGCATAACCGACATATTCAAAAAGCGTGCCATAAATCTCTACCAGCACAGAAAACAATAACTTTGGCGCAGAACTGTAACAACAGCGCGTGACCAGCATATACAGCAAACCGTTTTCCGATCCATTGCGGTAAATATTTCGCATGGGATCTATATAATGGAAAAGGTTTAGGGTTTATTATTGAGGGAAATTTACTAACACATCTTATGGTAAAAAGAAATTGGCAGATTATTTTGTTCCTAGATGTTGACAAGTTATTGTAATTTTCTTTTTTGATACAACTCTACTATTGTAACATTTTATTAGTTTAAAATTACATTTTAAGTCAAAGTATGTTCATTAACTTAAGTTAATGAGCTTAATAAGAGCAGAGACTTGAGTTTCAAGATAAGAATATCTAAACCAAGCGGTTATGAAATGTTTTGATTCCTTCCAGTTGATTTTGTAATACTTGTATCATCTGTGAGACATTTTCAGTAAAAAAAATAATCGAACGACAAAGTCAAAGACTTATTGAAGGGCGAGAAACATTTTACTAAAAGTTTTAAGAAGAGTCTTACCACTATTCATTCATTTTTGTTTTGAGTATCGAAAGTTTAAGAAAAGAAACCATCGAACACAGTATCTGTAAAAATAAGCTAAAATGCTTCAATAGAAGACGCAGTGGAATGGCGGGGAATTCTCAACAGAAAATATCTATATTACGTCTAGGTATGACAGCATTCATGTCGAGCCTGTGTGATCTTGTAGCAACAACCACTACAAACTCTTTTACATTAAATACACAATCAACCTTTGTTTCTGGAACATGAATACTTAACATTCTCTCTCAACGGCTGACTGCTCAGCGCACTCCAATGTTCAAATACCAAATATTTTAAGCAAGAGCAGCCTTAAATGCCTCAGGTATGAACTGGTACATTACATTCTCTGGCTGTGACTTGAACCTTATAGTATGGGATACCCTTCGTTGTAAAACCTGTAAAACAATGTTACATTTTGTATTAAAGAAAACTTAGGAATTAGGAAGCTTATAATGTTTATTAACGAAACTTAAAATATAAGGGTTCGTGCAGTATTCTAATTGTACCACACCAAAACTGCTGATTCGGTATTCGACAGAAATTTTTTATTTCATATTTGAATAGTTTATCAACAGCAAAGAAATGTTGCAGAAGTAAAAGTATGTTTTGTATCAATAGTTTCAAAATACAGGGATGGGATGTAAATCCAACTAAAACTGTATAGGCATTCGGATAAAATATATAATAGCTATGTAGATAATGCGATTACATGCAAACTGTCATAATAAACATTAATCAGTAAGCTAACAATATTTAAAATGTACCGTATTTTAAAATAGGTATTTTGCTTCTTCTTTAAGTTTTCTAATCTACCTATATATAAGGTCCTTACATATGAAATTGCCGTTTTTTCGTACTGGCCACTTTGATCTGAATTATCTCCTCTTTGGTTAAGAATTCCAATTTTAAATTTTTAAAGCTCTTTACTCAAGCTTTTGTGTTTTGAAAACCGTATTCATTTGGTTTTTACTCTTTTGGTTTTTTCTTTGCGTCACTAAGTTTACTAAATGGAAAACTTGAAATATCGCCTTATTTACGAGTAGGACATCCACCGTGGCAACAATGCTGCAGAAATGTCTCGAAATATTAATGCTGTGTATGGCGGCAGTGTCGCAAAAGAAAACACAGTGCGTTTTTGATTCCAACTTTGTCGTTCTGGAAGACCTGCAGAACAAGCCCCGTGGATGGCCGGAGTTAATAATGAAGTATTGAAGGATTTTCTGGTAACGGATCCACCGCAAACCACGTCCGAGTTAGCTGGAGGCTGAAGTGTAAGTGACAAAACTGTTTTAATCCACTTGAAGCAAATTGGGAAGGTGAAAAAGCTTGAGATGTGGGTACCTCATGAATTGAGTGCACCAAACCGACAAACGCGCGTCGACTACTGCTTTACATTACTCAACCGGTACAATAATGCAAGGATTTTTAATCAAATCAATACCTGTGATGAAAAGTGGATCCTGCACAACAATCGGAAACGCTCATCGCAATGATTTAACCCTGGCGAACCAGCCAAATCCTTTCCCAAGTGAAAATTAACTCAAAAAAAGTTACTTGTGAGCGTTTAGTGGACTAGTGCCGGTGTCGTTCACTACAGCTTTCTTAAATCTGGCCAGACGATTACAGCAGACGTCTATTGTCAGCAGCTGCAAACATGATGGAAAAGCTAGCTGCTAAACAACCGAGGCTGGTCAATCGCTCTAGGCCACTGCTGCTTCAGGACCACTTCTTGCAAGGCAAAAAATTTAACTCCGATGGGGCAGTCCAAAGCGTTTTCAAAGATTTTTTTTATTCCCGTCCTAATGGTTTTTTTAGTTAAGGGAACTGAGCTACCTATGAGATAGCATGAGTGCATAGATAGCAATGGTACATACTTTGATTCAATAAATATATTATCTTACAAAATGCCAATTTCATATGACCTAATAATTTCGATATGAATACAAAACTTTATTTTTCGAATCATTTTTTGTTTCAAAATAACTTATATTTTCTAAATAAATTATAAAAACTTGCTTTTTTAAATAGTGTTAAATACCCGATTGATGTTATTTTACGTGAGTTATAAAACGTCATACAGGCATCATGCATTTCCTTTCTATAAATTAAGTATTCAAGTCCTTGGACTACTCTACTTCGCTTTGTGATGATCTTTTCAAATAGTTTTTTCTATAGATTGTTTGTAAGACACTAATGTACTTCGATGTACACTGGTGTTTCGAAAAACATTTAAAATTCCAGTCGAACAACGAGACTCATGCGGCTCTACTAGATTTACCTGCGCTCGGCGAGATGCATGCATTGCGTCTGTTTGTTTCATTTATTTACGGAATTTTGTTAGGTTTTGAATATTGGATGAGATAACGTAGGGTTGTAGGAATTTGTTTATTTTATGTAATAGTAAGACGGTACAGTTATGCTTAATACTGCAGGACTCTTTAGAGTTGTAAAATGGTTTAACCATAGAAGATTGCAGGCCAGCTTAAAAATTAGGTACAATTACGTACGGCTCCTTTAATCAAATATAACCGAAAACCAAGAGTCTCCCCTTATAGCACACTTATCTCTTACTGTTTATCTAAGGTTGGTAACTATAAAATGATGAAAAATTACTAGGGTGGGAAAAGTTTGCGCGAAGTTATTACGGCGATATATATATTCTTCTCATGTTACGTTTTGGAATTCATAATTTTATTTTGGGTAATGGGGAAACAACGCGATTATTATACATTTAATGATTTGTTAAGTTGTTGGTATTGTGGTCTTGACCAGAGCAAAACAACACAAAAATAAACGTCGTATTCTCACGACAGATGCTCGATGTATTTACACTGAGAGTATAAGAATGTCTCAAAGATAGTGTTGGTATATGGATTCGGTGTTATTATTTATTAATTTTTTTTTATTTATTAAATTTTAACAATTTTCTATCTTACATCTATCACTGTGCCCCACAAAACCGTGGTATTGGTTTGACTGTGGGATCGAGTCTCCCTACAATCAACATAATAAATCAACTATAACCTAAAATTTTCAACTTAACTTAGAACAAATTTTTCAAACAACTTAGAATTTTCTACTTTAGCAGCAATAACTTTTTCAGACCAAACAAATTTCTTCAGATCAATCAAATCTACTTTAAAGTAAATCTACATTTTCCAATTACAAAAAGAAGCCAGCATTCAATGATTAACACAGATTACTCCACAGTTCGTGAACAGTTCGCTCCTGCCTTGATAATTTTTCTGATCTTTGAAAAGGTAATTATGGAAGTAAAGCTTACGTGCACTTAAAGGTAAATTAAAATTTACGTAAATATCTTTTCATATGTTTGCTGCCTTTGATGCAGCCGTTGACTTGTAGCACGGTATTATTGCCAAAATCTCTTGGAGATAAATAAGATACTCGAAAATAAGCCTTGTGGATGAATTCATTACGTCGAAAATGCAGTAATATCGTTCCATGTAGTGTAACAAATAACTTTTCGGAACAGAACATTTCTGATTCGTTTGTCAAAGAACAAATAAGACCAGATGAATATTATTGTAACGTTACAATTTAGGTGGTGATCAAATTGTACTTGTACACATAAATGAAAATATGTGCTAGGAATTCCAGATATAAAGAAACAAGACAATGAAGGCATGGAGAGATCCGTCGTAGGGCAGATGGACGCAGCCATTATAATTGATCGTCCCGCACTTGACAAACTGCAATTTGCCTAGAATATGTTAGGACGAACATTTTTCATCGTTATAATAAACGCTGTTGTATGCTCAACCAACCTTCTTCCTAATACGGAAAACAGAATTATTTTCGGCATGCGTTAGCTAGCTGCCCCGTCATTCTTATGCAATTCAAAATAAAAATAAAAACAATTGTAAATAAAAATGTAAAGTATTTTATAAAGGCCAACACAGACCAATCCGTAACGCAACATACCATTTAAATGAAAATGAACATCTTTGATATTAAATAGATACCGCGGCCTACAGCCGTGCCCATCGCACCTTCCTCAGTATCTCCGCCCGTCACCAGGGGCTACCGAAGCCTCAATGCAATGCAGCAGACTGGTTTAGGAGTATGATTATTTCAACTTAATGTAAAACAACACAGACACGGTGGAGTGATGATTTGCGCGGGATGGCTGGCAGGAGCTGGATGCGAGTAGCCGAGGATAGACCTCGATGGCGTGAAATTGGGGAGGCCTATGTCCAGCAGTGGACGAATATGGGCTGATGATGATGATGACGATGATGTAAAACAACTGCATCAAGTCGATAATTTTTTGTCCGTGTATAACATTGCCGAGATTTATTTTACTGTAATTATAATGACAATCTGACATTTAGCAGTATACGGAACGAACCTGGAAACTCAGTTCTAGATCCAGCAAGTTAAACTCGACCCCATACAAATATGTGACGAAAATGTGGTTTCACCGGAATCTATTTAATATTAAAACAAATATTAAACTAGTTATTATCAAAATATAATGTTATATTCGAAATTTAAATGACTAAACTTTAGACACTTCGACGTGGTGCCATTAAGCTGTTTAATGATCACGACATGTTAATTACGGTGGATCACACAAACGATTCTGCGTAATCCTGTGCAATACAAATTCAACGATAATCGTGAAAATGTGGTTTGAAGTGTATTTTATTTGAATATGGTTCAAGGTTCAAATCTTAAATTCACACCCGTTAATTTGTTTAAACTCCATACTATTTAAAAAAGGGTAACTTACTTTTAAAGTGCTTACAACTGAAGCTAGCAACCAAATATGAAAAATTGAATATTAGTATTGAAAAGTATTTAAAAGTTAATTATTACTCATTAGTAGGAAGTCAACTTGCATATGCTTCAACTGGCTGGACTCCTCATTGTGCAGAAGTTATACAGAAAAAATCCTGAAAAGGCTAAAATATAAACAACCTCACTGTAATTAATCTCCCAGGATTTAAGAAGAGAACGCAGAGATCAGATATTTTCATACAAAATAATGAATAATTACATTGATTCGCCTTATTTGCTTGGTCGTAATTCATTAAGTGTCCAAGGTTGAGTGCTCGTTCAAATACCGCGTTTTCAATCCCACTTTGTAAAACAAACTATTCTCATAACAAGTAACTTGTAAGAACTTGAATCAAACACAACAATCGTAACTGTCAAGTTAGGTATCTTTAATAACAACATAAATAAATACTACTTATTGATTAAACATATAGAAAATCCACAAAAAAGTTTTAACCATCTTGTTACTTTAGTATGTAAGAGTATCTACTCTGTACTTCTGATTTTGTATCTTTATTGTTTTTGTACGTAAGTAGTAATTTATACGGGATTACGTGTACACTTACAAAATTGAATATTTAATTTGTAACAGTGAAAACTAGCATGGCTGATATACTAAAGGTTATGTATTTATAATCATGTGTAATATATAATCCCATAATCTTTGGGATGATTCAGCCCAAGTATCAATTGTAGACATTGGACTCTGTTGACCGAAGAGCACACAGACTAATCAGCGACGATAATATTGCTAATAGGAGATAGTTCAGTCTCGTTCATGGCGCTTGGAACGGTGCCGAAATATCCGAAACTAGAAAATAAGAATTGTTGTAAGAGCTAATTGCTCAGCCAGTTTTGGAGTTTAATTTACTAAAAGCCTACCATTTGACCCTGGAACGTCAAGTGTCAAAGTAACAGCTGTTGCCAATCAATACTACGAATCCGGCTTGGCCAAAAAACATATGCTCCTAAACTTTGTAACAATAAAACAGATTAATGAAAAATATAAAAAAAACCGGCAGGACAATTGGTAATTTCAAAAATTTTTTTATTATATCATCACTTAGTCATCGCTTATCTGGTGACATCAGATTCAGCATCTGTCAGCAACATAGCTTTAAATAGGTACGCAAGGTGCAGCAGACACTCATCACTTATTCAGTGATCTGAACCCGATGCGGGATGTAGTTCTGAATTGATAAAATACTGCAATTCTGATATATCTAGGCAATTGGGAACTGTTGTGTGGTTGTATTTTCCTTATCGAGGACGACCGTAAGTCAAAGAGATGGCAAATACATACTCCACTATGTGGCTTGAATTTAACCTTTGCAATGTACTCGTATATCCATTATCATCACAGGGAACGCAAATGTGTTCCAAAACTAGCAAACAAATCCATTAAATCATTTCGTTGCTATTCAGTTATAAGAGTAGTTTCGAAATCTTTCTTTTTATGTCTTAGATTTTTGGAATTCATCGACAAGTGTATGATTTCATAATGAAATTCTAAATTCTTTAAAATCGTATAACTCGAACAAAAATGGTAATCATTGGCACTAAGCTAGGATTTTGTTAGGTCCTTTATATACGATCCGTAAAAAACTGAATTCAGCACCGCAGAAATGAGAAGTTGAAAAAATTAGAGTCGCCTCCACAAGAACACAACTGATATCATAAAAGCTAATAGCATAAGTTCCATATCATTGTTTTTCTGCTAACATTTCAGCTTTTACGGCTCTACGATTATGAATATTTGTAATTAGACCTAACGATATTTGGTATGTAACGTAATCTGCCATCATAATAATAATGTAAAACAAAAGATTTTAATTAATAGTACAATCTTTTGAATCAATTTATACTACATATTCTCGTATTCAAATACATTTAATCCGCCAGTGTTTCGCAAAATACTGTAATCCAGCAAAGATCGGCGGCGGCGGTCCAGCGTTGCATTCTTAATGCGATGCTGCGGAATAGTTAGTTCAGGTATGGCGGCTTAGAATATCTTGGAAAACTTTGAATTTATATAGTGGACAGTCAAGTTTAGTGATAAATATATGGATAATGTATTAAGAGACGGAAGAAATGACTTAATGAATTAATATTTCGGATTTATACTCATAAAATAACATGCTGTGACACCTTCAGGTCATACTGCAATGTCAAGACACTCGGGCTTCTCCGTTGTATAGTCTGATACAAAAACCACTCAATATCTCTAATCAAACTCAGTACATCTTACAGCAAAGATAAAATTAAAAACATGTGTCACACAACAATTACTACTAAGTTTTGAAATCTATTATAAAAGGTTTTTCTAATAACAATATAAAAGATACATGTTTCATGTACTACCTAATTCAACGCTTGATTGTTTTAGTCGTCCACTTATTCTCAGGCATAAGTTTTAAAAATTTTGTTTATTTTTACTTTGCTATTACCAATCCACAATTTTAACTATAGTTTCAACCAACATACAATAATCAAACCAAATACCTTGCAAATCGCGTATAGTATTAAATAGAAACTACAAACTAACAACATAGACGACTAACCACATGCGCCAACGCTATCTGACATCAATTCTGGTACTAGGTTTTGGGTTCATCAATTTGGAATAACTTTGGAAGTGTTAGCCTACAGGTCATGTTTATTTCTGAGAATGTTAACCATAATGTGGCCATATTTTTACATCTAAGCCTACATATATTTTTGCAAAGGAAAAGTCAGCTTTTTGCAGAGATTTTCAGTGAATCCGTAGTTACATTAGATAATCTAGGGCTATAATGGAGTAAAAAGGACAAAAATAATCTAATGAAAAATATAACTGTACCAAAGGACGCACTTAATTTTGCGCTCTATAGAAGTCACAATTTTAGGAGAAGTTATTAGGTTTATTTCACTCTTTCCTCCTCCTAAATTCCTAAATTGTGATGTGTGACTTCTGGGCTAGATTATGATTTAATAATGTATGCTAAAAAAATTATGAGTAAGTCGCTGTATTAAAACCGCAAATATTTAAATCAAAAAGTTTATTGTTTTTGGTACTGCAGTAAGGGCAAGTAACTGACTAGCGGCCAGCTGTCGGGATAAAGCTTAGCTTAAACTCCACAGGAAATATATGGAAAAAATATAAGCTACTTGCCATGAAAACTTACAAAAGTGGTTTTGCACCCTTGTGCGCTGGCTGGATCCCGCATTAACTCGTGAACGGGTGCCGTTTGAGGGTGTTCGTCGTTTGGATACTTGGGGGGAGGGAGACTTGCCAAGCCAACAGATGCAGATAAGAATAACTTTGTATAGACATAAAGAGACTCCGTAAATTTATTTTGAAAAAAAAAATATCGCCATGAAGTTTCTGGCCAGTTCTCTTCATGAAGATTTTTTCGAACTGGTGGTAGAGTCATGTTTTATTTGACATCAATAAGAACAAGTAATTGTCAATGTTGAGAAATAAATATTTCATTTCATTTCCCTTCCTAGGCTAGCGTATCAAATTTTGAATAATTTATAAGATTTTGAAATCATAAACATTTTAAGGAAATCCAAAAATCTAAGACATATAAAAAGGCAGATTAGGAAACTGCTCTTAAAATTTATTAACAACAAGATGATTTCTGTTTTTCTTGGCATAACCATAGATTCGAACTTAAATCGGGATACCATAATTCATAACTTAATATACACAAGTAATCACAACACTTTGTCCTGCAGCGTTCGCGGCTTAGAGAATTCGCTCACTGACTGATGTGCATACAGCCAGTGTGGTATATTTTAGTTACTTTCATACTTTAACGTCTAATACGTCTATTTGGAAATGCCGCAGATATGAAAACGATCTTCACTCTGCAGAAAAGGGCTATTCGTGGAATATATACTGGAAATAGAGAATCTCTTACAAATTTTGAAGAGATTTTTGTGTGAGACACTTTCGGTAGAATTAAAATATTTTTGAAGACTTCTGAAAGCCGAAGTAAAAGTGTATTTACGGTATCATAAAGATAAAAAAGACACATGCGCCTAGTATACATTTTTTATAATGGATTTTTTCCAGTGATATTTCGAACATCAGTTCAGATCACAGTCGACTGTGATCTGAAAACTATGTATAACATACATAGGGGTGATTCAGACACCTCTCAACACGAGGCACCTAAAAAAAAATTTTGGACATCACTTTTCTGGCCACCCTGTATATTTTCAATACCCATATTTTACTTTAGTGGAAGTATAATTTTTCTTACTTAGAATTAATCTTGGATGGTCCTTCCAGATTTAACAGTCATGAAATAGTGAACATGTTTGTGTTAAGGTGAAGAAATATCGAATGAAATAAAAGGTGATTCCATGTGAAACCTGGAGACACCAACGAATAATTATTTAAAAATCCTGCCTGATGAATACAGTTCTTTTTACAAGATAACCTTTGATTAATAAACGTACACGGGCGTCAAATGCCTACGAAATTGTAAAAAAGCAAAAAAAAACAAAGGAACCATTGAGAATACTCTAGAACAAAACCAAGAAGGTTTTAGAAAAAGAACGCAAGTTGAGAAATTGTAATAGTTTTTAATTTTTTTATTTACTTGTTTAGTAATTCTTTTAGATACTAATACACCGATTTTTGAAACATTTTTCTATTTGCTTGTTTCCATGTCTGTGCGCACATCACAGAAAACCCTCTGGGCCCATCTCCATAAAATTTGGAACGTGCATACTTTTCTACCCAGGCCACATCTAAAATAATAAATTCTAGACAAAATGCACGGTTTCTGAAGAAAATCGTATACTCGTATGCAGGATTCTGAAACTGTAAGTGCTTCGTGTCTGAAATTTTGCGAGGTAGTTATGTTTAGGACGAAGACGTTAACTAAGAAAATATTTGGTGGATTCGCAGCTCTAAAGGACTACAGAATGGTTTATAAGTTTTATTTTTATACACAACTTTTCCCAGGGTTCTTTTTGAGAAGTTCCTATCTTGACGGTATTTTAATTTAGATTAGCTTTTAAGAAGTAACTTGATACAAATTTGGAGATGACATTTATTTACATAATTGAATTGTAATTCAAATCAAAACTTAACATACGAAAATTTTTGGTTCATAAATAATTTGATCATTTTTAAAACTTTTTATTGTGATATACCAACCAAAGAAATACTTAATTTAATTAAAATTTTTATTCTGACCGGACTAAAATATAAGTCAAAACGACTGTAAAATGATCTAAATACAAGTAAAGATATGCTTTGATTAATACTACTAATGTTTTCTTCAGCCTTTACTTTACATTAGCGAAGCAAAATCGAATTTCTATTATACATAATTTTAAGTAATTGTTTTGTAAGATATTTATGGCATGTGACTTTAGCTCATCGTTGTGCGCTTTCACCTTTTTATACATTGGATTTATAAATAAATAAATAAATCTCCAAACAATCACACCAATTGTATGACCTCAAAGTAAGCAGAGCTTTGTTTTGAATGACGATACAGTGAACTGGGGGGGGCCCATAATAAACATTTTTTTTTTATTGCAAAAGGATTAGACATTTTACACGTCTATCCACAAGATACCTATTCACTCGACGCTTGAAAGAACTAGGACTGTAGTTTTCTGGAAAAACAGACGCAGGTAGTTCATTCCACACCTTGGCGACCCGCACCAAAAAGGAACTATCGAAGCATTTGTCTCGATTTCTTGGGATATCTACCATGAAAGGATGGAAGGTCTGTCTGCGTCTAGTAGTCCGATGCAAGAAGGGTGTGGGTTCAACCTGATCAAAAAGAGCATTCGCGCACTCTCCAAAATGTAATCTGTAGAAGACTGCTAAACTGGCAACTTTCCGATGATGGTCGAGGCTTTGCAGTTTTTTGGTGGTGAGGTCAAAGTTGTTAATAATTTTTCGGGCTCTTCGGTCGACTGCGTCCATCGCTTCTAGTTGGTACTTTGCAGAACCATCCCAAAGGTGGCTAGAGTACTCCATACAAGATCGAACTTGAGCTGTATACAAATTAAGTAGCTGTTCAGGGCTAAGTAGCTGGCTACACTAGCTAACATACATATATAAATACAAACAACCATGACCCGAGATATGTTCATCACACAAATGAATTCCCCGGACAGGACTCGAATCCGGGGCCTTCGGCGTATGAGGCCGAACCACTACGCTACTCGGTCGTTAAATTTTATAGCTGTGGATCCCATAGGTTCAGATAAACACTTTCTATGAAATATAACCAATTACATAGGTTATTCAATCAGGTCAAGAATAAACTTATTCATGACAGTTTTTTAGCCCTTTCATATAAAAAGTACGTAAGTATTATTAGGTCTTTACCTATGAAATTGCCGTTTTTCACGAAATAAATGAAGCGTAATTTTTTTATATATTTTTTATTTCTATTAATCAAAATAATCACCCATGCAATCAATGCATCTTTGCCAACGCATTGGTAGCTTATTGATGCCTTTCTTGAAGAAATCAGCTGGACGGGAGGCAACAAATTCTTCAAAGGCATTTTGTACTGCCTCTCGGGTATTGAATTTTTTTCCCGCCAAGAAGTTATCCAAATTCTGGAAAAAGTAGAAGTCTGTAGGCGCAAGGTCTGGTGAGTACGGCGGATGACGGAGAACTTCCAACCCCAACTCTTGTAGCTTGGAGACCGTCTGCTGTGCAGTATGAGGTCGCGCGTTGTCGTGCAGGAGCAGTGGAGCCGAACGATGGACCAAAGCTGGTTGGAGACGTGCGAGCTTCTCCATCATTGTGTTCAGTTCTTCACAGTACACATCTGCAGTAATGCTTGTCCCGTTTGGCAAGAAGCTGTGATGAATTACACCCGCGTTAGACCACCAAACAGTGACCATCACTTTTCTAGGGGTAACTTTTTGTTTAGGGCATTGTTTGGGTGCTGAACCAGGGTCCAACCAACTTGCTGAGCGCTTACGATTGTCAAACAGGATCCATTTCTCGTCACAAGTAACAATGCGGTTCAGAATTCTTTCATTTGTATGCCTGCTGAGCAGTGCAAGGCACGTCTCCACGCGTACTTCGCGCTGGCGGTCATTGAGTTCGTGGGGTACCCATTTGTCAAGCTTTTTTACCTTGCCAATTTGACGCAAATGGACCAATATTGTTTTGATGCAAACGTCGAAAGCTGCTGCTAATTCAGCCGTGGATTGAGTTTCATCAGCTTCCACAATTGCCTTTAATTCGTTATTGTCGACCAAAGTTTTCGGACGACCATGGGGTTCATTTTTCAGGTCAAAATTTCCAGAACGGAAGCGGGTAAACCAATAACGGGTGGTGCGTTCGTTTGTAGTGTTCGCTCCGTAAACGTCGTTGATGTTGCGTGCCGCTTGTGCCGCTTTGCTGCCACGACGGTACTCATACTCCATAATTACTCGAATTTTTAACTTATCCATGATGACGAAAAATGTTCGAATGCGTTGAAAACAAAACACTAACTATTAAACAAATGACAATTTTAGAAAAAGAATTCCATGTTTGTCAAGTAAAATTAATTTGAAATTAGAATTATCAGTCAAAAAAAAATATATATTTTCATTTGAAATGGCCAGTGCGGCAAAACGGCAGATTCATAGGTAAAGACCTATTATATAATTTGAGCATTCACACCTTAATTACGTAACTGATGAAGTTTGGTGCACATGGATACAGAATTGACTGTCATAGATAGAGAATTTCCTTATGGTGCCAAAGTTATATTAGTAAATAAAATACTTAATTGTTAGACTTTAGACTTTACTTGTTACGCTTTCCGACAATACGTAGACGTCGGAACCAACCACTTGAGTCGGTTTTTCCGAAATTTTACACAACCAATCAGTCGACAGAGAATATCGTAGACGCGATTTGGCTCTCTTCGATTCAACATTTGAAGAAAAAAGGCAAACAAGCTTTCTCACACAAAGTGCCTCGTCTGATTGGTTGGCCATGAGATGGCGAATATCACCCATAATTATTATTATTTGTGTGATTTATTACCAGTCAAACACAGTATCATAACACTTATGTGTCACGCTAACTCAAACGCTAACAAAAACTCTTTATTACACACCATATTCTGAAAAACTAAAATAAATAAAAAATACAAAACAAGATACAGTACAAAGGGTGGCCTTGTCGCTAAAAGCGATCTCTTTCAAGTAACCGTAGAATGGAGTTTCGACGGTGTCGGATGGAGAGCCACTTGAGTTTTGTACGAAATTCGGATACATGGTCTTACTTGCGCAAGCCAAATATGATGCAAACATTTTGGTGCCACTCAAGCTTATTCAACTGAACTTACGTCAAATCGAGATTGCACGAATCTGCGTAATCTAGAATTGGCAAAAGAAGTGACTTTGCAAGCGTTACCTTGGTGGCAGTAGGAAGAAAGTTCTGAAGTCTTCTGAGCGATGCAGAAGATGCATATATTTTGCGACTTACTTCATTTCACCACGGATCCCAATTCAGTCTGCTGTCCATGACGACACCCAAGTTTTTAACTGTAGAGCTGATGGGAATGTGAATACCGTCAAAAACCTAAAAAAAAGGATATAGAATTGATAAGGATCGCAAAGAGCAATGGAGAGAGCACGCCGCCCTGAGGTACACCGGCAGATAGATCACACCATGAAGAGACAACTTTGTCGACGCAAATTCGTTGCCGGCGTCCGTACAGGTAATTGTGAAACCATTCAATAGCCGCAGGAGATATGTGAAGAGAGCGGAGAATGGCTATAAGTATGTCAAAATCAACATTGTTGAAAGCATTGCTAAAGTCTAGGAGAGCAAGCACAGTTAACTTTCCCTCCTCCATACCATGTCTTATGTCATCTGTTATATTTAAAAGAGCAGTTGCGGTGCTGTGACCCGGTCGGAAGCCAGATTGGTAAGGATTTAATAAGGAGTTTTGGTCTAGGAATGTATTTAATTGATTATGTACAAGACGCTCCAAAACTTTAGAAAGGAATGGAAGGATTGAAATAGGATATTCAAACAAACCCATCATGGTTTGATTTTTTAGGTAAGGGAATAATCTGAGCTTCTTTCCAGGCCGAAGGAAACATACCTTTTTCAACAGATGAGTTAAGAATATAACAAATGACCGGAAGAATTTGATCTATAATAGGCAAAATCATGTTTCGACTAATACAATCCGTGCCAACTGCATGAGATGTGATAGACATAACGCTTTTCTTAACATCACCGTCGGAAAATTGATTAAAAACAAATGCAGGATGTTTGGGGACTGGCAGAGAAGAAAGAGTATTTAGTGGGTGATTTTTAATTGTATAATTAATTTTCGAACTATGTGAAAAGCGCTGGTTGAGAAGATCAATGTTTAAATTACTGATAGTTTGACTTTGTTTTTACTTACCTATCCCCAGCGTTTTCAAAAATTTCCACAGTTTAGATGGATCTTTGTTTTGTACTGATTCATGGATATAACGGCGTTGAGCATCCCTACACATCCTGTTGCAGCGATTTCGGTGTTCAACATATTTCGTTTTGTTTTGCTCTGTGGGCTTACATTTTAATTTAAACTTAAAGACATTTTTTCTATGCATGATTGCTCGGATATCATTGGTAATCCAAGATGCTGGCGTGTGCTTAATTTTTATAGAGCGCAGCGGAGCATGAATGTCGTAAAGCTTGGTTAGGGTTTTATTAAAACTATCCACCATGTCGTCCATTGTACTAGCATTCAAAACCTCAGACCAATCTGTTTGCTCAGCGTCATTACGTAATTTCTGCATATTAATGCCACCAAAATTACGCTGCAGAATAACATTCGGTTTGACTTTTGGCGGACGAAGTTTATAGGAAAGGAATAAAAGATCGTCATAAGAGAATCTGTCCGCGGTGCATTGTCCATGTTTGGCAACGTTGTTAGAAGACGAGACAAGTATTATATCAAGAAGTGACGGCGTTGAGTGGGGATAGAAATGGGTGGCATTTAAGGGAATGATGTTAAGATTACTTGTTTTAGCAAGGTTTTCGAATGCAATGGAACGTGAATCTTGTTTAAGGAGACAAGTATTAAAGTCACCCATTATAATGGTATGATTGTATAGGGGGATGAGGTTTTCTAATAAGTTTTCAAATGAATTAAAATAATTCATTCACATAGAAGGACTATAATAGACTCCAAAGAGTACCTTTGTGCGAGAAATGTTAACCTCAATAAAAAGATGCTCACCTGCGTTACATTGTGGTTGCTGTGAAGAGGTGCTTACGACAGACAAGGGTAAATGTGAACGAAGATAAATAGCCACCCCTCCACCACCACCACAGGCACAATCATTACGTATAAGATTAAAACTAGGGAGTGAGTAAGAAGTTGACGGCAAACTAGGCTTAAGCCATGACTCGGAGACTAAAACAGCGTGAATATGGTTTTGGTCAAAAGAAGCAAGCATCTCGGAAAAATGGGCTGGAATGCTCTGCGCTTTTATGTGGATTACATTAAAGTTTTGAGAAAAATCCGCGAACTCTGCTGCCAAGGTTTGAGAAAGAGAGGAAATACTTATGAAGCTGTCATTAACACTATTCCTAGAAGAACATGTTAAAAATTTAGAATGATCGCTGTCGCTGCTTTGGTTTAACATGAGAAATTAAAATATATACAATAATATATATTATGTTAAAATACCTATTCAAAACTTAAATAAAAAATAAAATTAAAAAAAATTAAAATTAAAAAATTAAATAAATAAAAACAGAAAAATAAAATTGAAACGGCTTGGCTTTGTCAAGCAATATAGTTCTCCTGACCACCCGCCGATTGTGCTGAAAGAGATAACAAGACACACAACATGAATAGCTCACTTAAAAATAAAGACACAGTAAAATATTTGCGGAAAACGATAGTGTACTATCAAAAAACAATTATATAATTTTAAAGTACGACAAAGGTCTTTCGGCGTTTGAGTAACAGTGAATTTGGAGCACAAATGTGAATTTATTAGAAACAATATAAAATTTTCATACTTTTAATATTAGTTCCAATTTTCACCTCGCGCCAAAAGATAGCTTTACTTTGAACGCACCCGTTTGATAAATCGACTGACAATGACATTTTATATGACATTTAAGACATTGAAAGGGTTCCTTTACTTGGGGTTTGTTAAATAGTTTGTTTACATTATTAAACTTAACAAAAGTAAAAGTTAGGTAGTAAAAATAATATTAAAAGACTGTACCAGTTCTCCCCTAAGTACTTACCAATTTCTAGGCAGTAAATGAGTTTAAAAGAATAATTTCGATGTAAGTAATTGAAATTAATTTTATCCAACGAAAACAGTATCAAATCATAAACGTACAATATTTAGCATTCGCAAATGTATCGAAATGAATTAGCTCCGCGCGCACTTGGCCCGCTCGGGTAAGCGCATTCGGGAACCTGCCCCCGCGCGCTTTGCACCCGCTACCGATCTAGTCACGGCCCGCGCGAATTATAATTATTATTTACTTAGGCACTTATTACAGATTTATTATTAGCAAATAATGGTTCAGGGTTTATGTATAATGTTTTTTTTATTTTATTTATTATTTTTATATTTGAGTTCATTGTATGAAAGGTAAATTGTGGTTTACGATTTATGACGTATAAAAAAAACTAGTTACTAGATCTCATTCAAACCAATTTTCGGTGGAAGTTTACATGGTACATCATATATATTTTTAGTTTTATCATTCTCTTATTTTAGAAGTTACAGGGGGGGGGGACACATTTTGACACTTTGGAAGTGTCTCTCGCACAAACTATTCAGTTTAGAAAATAATTATAATACAAACCAAAATATCATTTTTGAAGACCTATATAGATATCCCACACGTATGGGTTTGATGAAAAAAAAATTTTGAGTTTCAGTTCTAAGTACGGGGAACCCCCAAAATTTATTGTTTTTTTTTCTATTTTTGTGTAAAATTTTAATGTGGTTCACAGAATACATCTACTTACCAAGTTTCAATAGTACAGTTCTTAAAATTTCGAAAAAAATTAGCTGTGACATATGGACGGACACAGACAGACAGATATGACGAATCTATAAGGGTTCCGCTTTTTGCAATTTGGCTACGGAACCCTAAAACTACCAAAGGACAAAGTGAGTTTATGTATATAAATCCCAAATATTTTGTGTAAATGGATATAAAATGATTTTTAAACTGGTCGGAAAGAATTGAGCTGACTAAATGTATTAAGAAATTGTTTCGGTTGTATAGTCCTACAAGTTCTACAGAAAAGTCCGATTTAGCATATATCTATAATTTAGGACATCTTTAATGTCTTTGATGTCACAAATAATGTGGTAGATGGAAAGCTTTTAAGACGAATACGGTATTAATCCTTATCAAGTGGATTTTGTTGTTTACCTTAAGCATTTTATGCGGTAAAATTAAAAAGATCGCAAAGCAAAATTATTTCAACCGGTCACACACCGACGACGTGACACGCAGTAGTACATAGAAATATTTTAGTTTGTTTTTATGTATATCTTTACTTCTTCAATTACCCTCAGGCTGGGAAATAAAAGAAATAAATAATTTCCCAAGTAGTATGACCATTATGTTACATTTATATCTATGCTACACGCTCGATGCAATACTTGAAGCGACGATACGACAGAAAAAAATGCTTTTTCACCAGCGCGAAGCCGGGCTGGGTCTCTTCTTTACAATAAATTTATAATTTTGCTCCATAGTTTTCATTAATATGTTACTGTTTAACAAGGCTAGTCAACTTAGAAATAATAACAATGAAAAACATATAAATTCTCAACACAACCTGACGGTTGTGAAACGGCATAATAGTAATTATTTGCAAAATATAGCAAAGTTATAAAAATATACTTACATGGTTTCAACGTCTCCCACATACGTTGTGATTATAATATGTATTAAAAACGAGTAAATGCCATAAACTCACTAAAATAACCTTTTAGTTGTAATTCACGGTTTGTAAAAGTTCTTTTAATATAAACGCTTCGATAAGCTTATAAATAAGACCACAACCTACAGTATTTGGAGCAGTCGTTCTTCGTCCGCATGGCCTGCTAGCTGAAATTAAAACTATGTAAAATGTTTTGCTAAAAAATGCCAAATGTAATCAAACAATGTTAGTAACAGCATGTTGAAGAAACCTTTTAAGTAAAAATTTTAACTTGTGGCCAAATCATACGAGGGAAAAGCTGTTTATTATTTGTAGAATTTGAATAAATAAACAAAACTCGTAATTTTTTCATTCTTATATTTTTACTATTGGCAAACTAGGTCGTGCGTGACCCATCTTATGGTAAGTGGCATACGCACTCAGAGACGTCACTAATCGCAGGTGTCTATTAATAATATTTATTGTGATTTTTTCATCGACTAATGAAGCTTTGCCGTTCATAGGCTTCAGTTGTTTACCTTTCACGTCCCTTTAACTGGAACATAACGTATTATTCATGGCAAAGAAAATAGGAAGATCTGCAGGTCATACTGCTCCAGACAAGAATTTAACAAACTCTTATACCACTTAATAACAGATTTAACGTATAAATAGAAATACAATCAGTGTTTATCTGTTCGTATTACTCACACTAGTTACATATTACGTTCTTTGACATATCAATATTCGTGTTCTTGTAGTGGTTGCCACTCTAGACAAATATGCATTAATTATTGACACTTCAAGTGCGCAATCCTTGAGTTTTGTTTCACGATAGAAACTTCTGAAACCTATTTATAAGAGTTGAATTTTAATCTTCAAATAATGAGTTTTACCGGAAGAATATTTGATGATTGACAAGACTTTCTATAGAAACTATGTCTAATTATGATAAAAGTTAGCGGATCATTAAAAAATCAGCCTAAAACAGAGTACAGATAACATCAAACCGCATATACACGCTTTATATTTTTAAGACCTGATTGTTCAATATTCAGATAAATTTTATCAGTTGAATAATTGTTTTAAAAGTGACCTAATTCTTCTGATAAAAGTTATCTGAGCAATGAATAATAATTTTTTTTTGACGCAGGAAAATCCTCATGAATACCCGACCCCAGCGGGGGCCGAAGTCGGGTTATGCCGGACTCGTACCAGCTAAAAACCTGCGGCTTCCATCTGGACGCACGGAGTCGGGTCACGAGGAGCTTGCGCATTCGTTCGCGGCCCAACAGCGTTGGCCAGCGCGTTCCCCTGAACCCGCCACCGAAGGCTCATAGGACTGCGGGAGAGGGAGGCTTTCGGCAATGAAAGCCGCCCTCCGGCGTCCCGTGCGACGGCGACGAAGCGGAAGGGAGGATGCATCATCTTCCCTCGCCCTCTCCACCGCCTCCTCCTCGAGCATTACGGCCTCGCAGAAGGTTCGCACCACTTGCCACGACCTCTCACTCTGGACCATAGCGTGAACCATGGTCGGGAGCGAGATGTGGGCACCCAATACAGAGCCGAGTGCGGCGCTCCGCATTCCACGCCGGGCATACCTCCAGCGTGTGCTGGGCCGTCTCGTCGAGGCAATCGTCGCAGTGGTGGCACCTGGCAGTCGGTTCCCGACCGATCCGAAACAGGTCAATACGGTCAGACGGTAGGTCAGGAAACCGAATCGCCTACCCAACCATTGCTGGAAGACCGGACGAATTGCCTCGATAGTCCAGAGTCCAGCGCTCGGAAACGCCAGCCTGCACTCCCACGCTTCGGTAGCCCATTGGTGTAGCTCAGCTCTGTGCCCCTCCAGTTCCTGCAGTGTAGGCGGGTGACCCCTGACCCGAAGCGCCTCCACGCGCCACTCGTGGAGCGACGCGAGGGCTCTCGCTTCCAGGTCCCAGGGAATAGTACCCGCCAGCACGCAAGATGCCTCACCCGAGATCGCGTGATAGCCCCGTAACCCTCACTGCCATCACCCGCTGGATTTGCGTCAAGCGGGCGATATTGCTACGAGTCAGGGCGCTGTCGGCCCACACAGGGGCACCATACAGGGCCATCGTGATCTCACGATACCCGCGTAGAGACGCCGACACGACGTCTCAGGTCCACTGAGATTGGGCAGCAGCCTTCCCAGGGCTGCAGCCGCCCTCAGCAGCTGAGGCTCAAGGCACTCGAAGTGGGGCCGAAGTTCTACCGGCTATCCAGGACGAGTCCCAGATAGCGCATCGACGGCCTCACGTCGATGCGGACTCCGGATACGACGATATGGGCACCCCGGGGCGATGCGTTCCGCGGGCCATGGAAAACCACGGCCTCAGACTTCGGCGCCATCCGCAAACCCAATCGCCGTATGCGGCCCACCACGAATGCCGCGCCAGCGGTGGCGCGCAAGGAAGCATCCCTGTGGCATTTGCCTCAGGCAATGACCAAGGTGTCGTTGGCGTAGCAGACTACGCCGACACCCGGCACTGTGGCTCCTCGCAGCATCCAGTCGTAGCCAATGTTCCAGAGGAGTGGGCCAAGTACCGACCCCTGAGGAACACCGCACGACATCTCCCGCCGACACCACCGATCTCGACCGGGGTATTCCACCGCACGCCCAGACAGGAAGTCCCCGACGACCCGGCGCAGGTATGGAGGAACTTCGTGGTGTCGGAGCCCCTCCCGGATGCAGCCCCAGGGGAGGGAGTTAAACGCGTTAGCGATGTCGAGAGACACCGCCGACACGACCTCACCCCGGGCGATCGCATCCTGCGCCAAGGACTTAACCCGCTGAATCGCGTCAACGGTAGACCTACCCCTGCGAAATCCAAACTGGCAGTCTGCCAGATCCGGTCCGACATCTTCTAGGTGCTCGACGATCCGGGCGGCCACAACTCTCTCAAAGAGTTTGGCGTCCTTGTCAAGCATCAGTATCGCGCGGTACGCAGATGGGGATTCCGCCAGACGCTCTACCTTTCTGAGGAGAACGAGACGGCCTGTCTTCCACCGCTGTGGAAACTGGCCCAGGGCCAGACAGGCGTCGAAGAGTCTCCTCAGGCGACGCTCGAGGGCATCCATGGCCAAGACCAACACCCAGCCGGATATGCCGTCAGGACCTGGGACGGTGTTTTTGGCTCGCAGCCGCAACACCGCAGCTCCCAGCTCTCCCGCAGTCACTGACGGCACCACATCCGGGCCGGGCTCCGTAGCAACCGAAGGCATCATGGGGGGACTGGGATGGTCCCCCGTCTGCCGAAACAGGGCCGCTACGACTCTGTCCAGGATTTGCGGCTGGAAACTTCGCGTGAGTGGGGGTGCCCAGGGGCGAAGTTTGCACAGCGCCAACCTGTGCGGCCTTCCCCACGGGTTGTGGTTCAACGTCCCTATCAGCTCCTCCCTCGCAAGGGTCTTAGCCATGCCGATCGCTGCCTTCAGCTGCCGCCGGGACACCTTAAAGGAAGCATGCAGGAGTGCAATCACACTCTCTCCCCGCATCCACTTCGCCTGTAATTGGTGTACTGGCGTCGTGCGCCCACACAAGCTGCACGCAGTTGCGTGAGCTCGGCAGACCACCAGTAGACTTGGGACTTCAAGGGACGACGCCTGGCATGGGGCATTGATGCGTTGCAAACCTGACACCCAGGATTGCACGATTGCAGCTTCCTTTGCGAGGTCCCTGTCGAGGTGCCTCAACTGCCACCTCAGGCCGTCGTCAACCGGGGGCCGGAAGGAACCAGCTGGATCTGACGGGGATACGGCTGCGAGATCGAACCAAATGTATCGGTGATCACACAACACCGCCATATCCACCACTCCCCAGTCCCAAACACGGCGCGCCAGGGTGGGACTCGCGAACGTGAGGTCCACGATCGACTCGCCCTGGGATCGTACGCACGTGCTCATCGATCCCAGGTTGAGAAGGGCCAAACCTTGTCCGAGGGCAAACTCCTCCAGTGCCTCGCTAAATACTGTCGTCCTGACGGAACCCCAAGACGTGTTCCAGGCATTGAAATCGCCAGCGAGGAGCACTTGGCGAGGGTGGCATTGGCCGACTAAGGCGCCCACCCGTTCGAGATAAATCGCGAACTCGGCGAGTGTGCGGTTCAGGGAAAAGTGGCCACCTATGACTACAAAATCTCCAAACCATACAGCGACACATCCCGGACCCTTCGCTACCTTTTCGAAGGGTGGGGAGTTTGCCGCGCCCCATCGGACGATCGCAACGGAGCCGTCATTGTCCCGCACCCAGTTCTCACCGGGGGGGACGAAGTACGGCTCGCTGATCACTGCCACGTCTATCGACCACTCCGCGAAACTCTGGAACAGGAGGTCCTGAGCTCTGGTGGAATGTTCGATATTCGCCTGGAGGAATCGGAGCTTGTGGTCCATGACTCGGAATCCATGGCCATAAGTTCGTCCCCGGACACTCCAGCTGAGCTGCCGCTGGCCGACTGCGTTGAGGATGCAGTCGGTGGTGGTAACCGCCTTTTAGGCCGAGGGGCATGGCACGATTTGCCCCCAGTCTGTGATCAGCCGGCTTCTTGGCACAGTGCAGTGTGCAGCGGCGGCGCTGCAATCGCGGGCGACGTGGCCCGGTTTTCCGCAGCGGTAGCAATCACTGCTGCGTTTAACCGGACTGCTGCACTGCTCACGGACGTGCCCGAATTGCAGGCACCTGAAGCAGTGCAGAGGTCTCGCTTCGAGGAGCGAGACCTTCGCCGACACCCAACCGACGAGCAGCCGTCTGCCATCAGCCACCTTATTGGTGGCAGCCACCGGGCAGCTTAGCCAGAGCGTGCACAGAGCCAATTTTTCGTGGCGGACCTCGCCAGTCTTGATGGACACAATTGGGCAACCACCAATTCCGGCTACCACCGCCGTGACATCTGTAGCGTCGTACAAACCGGACACGCGCAGTTCCACGCTCTTCGTGGGCCTGGACACGACCACGCTCTCCCCAAGGGCGGCCGGCAGCTTCTCTGCCAGCGCGTCCGTCCGGTGTTTGAAACACCGGGAACCTCTAGGATTCTGGCTCCTGTGGTGGATACTCTGAAATTGACAGAAACTGCTTTTTCCATTGAGATGACCTCAGAAACTTAGACTTTCTTAAAGTACTTAGATTTTCTACTCGAAGTAGTAACTTTTTATGTTACTTTAGATTCACTTTTTTATGAAGCTTTGGATTGACTCGCGCAGAGAAGCCTTTAAAAAGTCAGATTGTAATTTTTTTGAAAACTGCGGGTTGTTAGCATTCTGACTATTAGCGCGATTTGGCTCTAGCCGTGCGGATTTTTGTTGACCTGTTGCTCGGCGCAGCTCCGCGCGTTGATTCCGCCTTGGTTTTGGTGAGGCCGACATACTGCCCATTGGTGGGCGGTCGGCCTCTGCCTCGGCGCGCGGTGGATACCTTCGGAGCCTGTAAAGCCTCCGAAGTGGAGCTACTGTCCTCGTCGGACGTAGCTCCCCTGGCGGAACGGCTGCGTTTCCGCTGCCAGAGCCGCCCTCGAGTCTCTAGTGACTCCCCGACGCTCATTGCAGAGCTAGACCTAAGCTCCTCAGCATGAGGGTCCTCATTCTCTGAACCCATTTTACGAGCGGGTTCACAGTTGGCGTTATCAGGTTTCCGTGTTTCGTTAGCCATGTCGTGTTTACGAGAACCAGCGGTCTGCTGGCCCACGAAGTGGTTGTTGCCCCCCCCCTCAGAAACCGGGGGGTGGCCCTCCACCGAGGTGGAGGAGTGGGATTTCTCGGCCTCAGCCGATGTACCCACCACATCGAAAATCCCTTTGTTCCATCATGTTGCACCGATGACTCCACATCGTCGGCCCATTTTTTCAGGGGTTGGGCTCCCCTGTCAGGTGTCACTGCCGCCGGCTACCGGAAGACGCAGTGCACCCCAACCCCCCCAGCGGGTTATCCCAGTCGTCCATTCTGGGTCAGACGCAGGGAACCGACGAGGCGCAACTGCCGCCCGATACGGGACAGACGCGGCAAGCCTCAACCACCAAAGGGCACCCTGCCGCCCACTATCGGTCAGACACAGGGCACCGACGAGGCGCGATTGCCGCCCAATACGGGACAGACGCAGCCCAACCCAACCACCAAAGGGCACCCTGCCGCCCACTATCGGTCAGACACAGGGCACTGACGAGGCACGACTGCCGCCCAATACGGGACAGACGCAGCGCACCCCAATCAGACGAATGTTTTGGCTTCGCCCGTTGCTGGATTGCAACGGATTACTGAGCCCCCCCGCCACGGCAAGGCACATTCCGATTCTGGGGGGGAGCATTGAACAATCAGCCCTAAGTCTTACGATATTTGAAATGAACAGTTTTTTTTGTTACTTGTAACTGTTTATCAGTTCATTGAAAAGCCTAGATAAATGTGGCTCTAAAATGGTTGCATCATCAACTACGAAACTTAATAATGAATAGTCAGAATGCTAACAACCCGCAGTTCTCAAAAAAATAACAATCTGACTTTTTAAAGGCTTCTCTGCGCGAGCCAATCCAAAGCTTCATAAAAAAGTGAATCTAAAGTAATATAAAAAGTTACTACTTCGAGTAAAAAATCTAAGTTCTTTAAGAAAGTCTAAGTTTCTGAGGTCATCTCAATGGAAATAGCAGTTTTTATAGCTCCGGTTGTGAAATTTCAAACTAAATTACTTTTAAAAACCATGTTGTTGCTAAGTTCGGAAGTTTTTCCCTCGTAAAAAAGCTTTGCCATTTGAAATGGTTCCTTGAATTTGCTACCTATGTAGATGAACGTTAGTACAATTTTTTAATCAAAATATGAAACGGCTTTTTAGTTTTACTAATTTTCTTTACTTTTCACAGAGATTTCGTTCCGCTTTTAGCATGATCTTTAATATCGAGAAACATAAAAATAATATTATTTATTACGAGCTGTTGCTCGCGACTTTGCTTGTGTGAAATAAATTCTGAAGTAAACATTTGTATTTAGTCACCGGTGTTAGCACTTTATGACTCTGAGATGGTGCGGATGGTATTTCCAACCACGCACTTAAGCACCTGCCTCAACAGGTGTTTACCTTGTTAGCTGTTATATTTAATGCCTGCTTCGACCTTAGCTACTTTCCAAAAGCTTGGAAAGAAGCGACAGTCATAGGCATTCCCAAGCCGGGTAAACCTCTGAATATCCCGGCTAATCACAGACCCATCAGCCTCCTCAAGGCAATGTCTAAGCTTCTCGAGATAGTCATACTCTCTCGAATGCAGAACCATCTGTTTCCAACGGATGGCGATCCTCTCATTATTCCCCATTTCCATCCCCTGGAAGCGCCCTACCAAATATTTAGGAGTCACCTTAGACCAGACGCTTTCTTTCAAACCTCACGTCGATAGAGTAACGAAACTCGCACGTTTTTACTTAGGCCGCCTTTATAGTATGTTAGGTAGAAATAGTAAAATGTCCTACAGAAACAAACGTACACTTTACAAGGTCAGCGTTAGACCCGTCATGATATATGCCTCGCCAATCTTTGCCCACGCCAAACCCTCCGTCCTGCACAAACTGCAGGTAGTTCAAAATCTCTTCTGCCGCAGGGCCACAAACGCACCTTGGTACGTGCGCAACGCGGACCTGCACAGAGATCTTGAACTACCTACAGTGCAACAGCAACTAAAAACACTCTCAGGATCGTTCTTCAAACGCGCCGAAACCCATCCTAATCCTCTAGTTCGAGATTCAGTCTCATATACTGCTCCTGTCTTAGATTCGAAATTCAAAGTCGCTAGACCGAGAAACGCGCACACTGGCAAACCCACGCAATTAACATTAGATCTCGAAGCCCTTCAGGCAGCAACTACTAATTCTAACGTAAATTAGAATTAATTCAATTTTTATTTTTCATTTTAAGCACCTTCAGTGCTATGTATTCACCTTAAGTGCTTTGAGCACCTTCAGTGCTATGTAAAATGTAAATCCCAGCGGGTGACCCCTTCTGGGCCCCGCTAGCGCGGCCTCTTTCTCCAATTGGTCGTCGCTTAGATGAAGGCTGTGTGGCAAAAAAATTGCACGAGCCATTCAGGGGGTTTTTTAGTGGTTAGTGGTTCTGGTAGGCTCGGAGCGAGTCCCACATAACTCCGATCGCGCGCGAGGAGTATGCGTCACAGTATTTTTTATCCTCCTGCCCTCTCCGTGGAGGGGAACAAAAAAAGCGTCATGGGCTAAAGCTTGTGCAGTCTAAAATATTATTTCGAAACTGTGAGTGAACTCATTATTCAATTTTATATTGTTCAGTCGGTGAATGGAAAGCAGCGATACAGTAATCTGTTCAAAGGGAGCTTGCTGAATCAACTGCTCCTTTTTATTTTCAGGTAAAATGAAACTACGTTAATGGAAAACTTGAAAGCGGATAACGGAACGGGCTGAAGAATACTAAATTGAAATCCTTTTTCGAAGGAGATTACGAGTTCCAAACCAGACGTGTGCAAGATACAATGCCCAGGACTGTACTGGGTTTAATGTCATTTACGATGTTCGTTTTTGTTTACACTTTTTTTGCAAGCAAAGGAGCGCGTGACGTAACTAATGGTAAATTGCATCCGCACCCAAGAACATCGTTAATCATAGATGTTATTGAAAAAATTATATTGTTATTTATTGATTACTGCGTTACCGACCGTTGGCTTTAGGCTGTTTGGAATTGTCTTTGTTCCAGTTATTGCACTGGCTGTTCTGTAAATGTGGTTATTATGGCGGGTAAAATAGAATATAATGTCGTACCACCCCAGACGAGATCTTATCATAAGAAGCTATAATACTTCTAAACTTGGGTGACTTAGAAGTTTAAGGCCTCAGTAAGCATAACTGATATTTTTAAATTATCTTACTAATTTAATCAAAAACATTGCTCAAAAGTAATGTTAGCTATAGACTTTTTTTAAATACTCATGTTACCGAGATCTACGCAGCAGAACAGAACGCTGCAACCGAAAAACATATTTTTCCGGTACTCAAAATGTCGAGTTAAACCAGAAGTTCTTAAAAATTCCACAGATCCAAAATGTGATACGGAGAAATCCAGCTCGAGTTTTATCATTTGCTAGTATAATTTTTCACCACTTACGGCGGTGCCGACTTTCACGTTTTGTAAAAAGCGATCATTTAGCTGGAAAGTATGCACGACGGAATTCTGAAAAGTAAGGTTTTGGCTTCTGTCTTTGCTTACGTATTCACTTCACGGGTACTTTTTCTTTATTGCGAGTATTTTTCCTGTATAAAAAAGGCAATCATAGTTATTTAACAATTTGGTAAAATAACTGAAGACGGTACCATTGACATTGTAAAGAAAAATGTGTAATATGGTGTAGACTCGCAGTCGGCAGGAAGACGTAGACCGAAAAAATAATGTAAAAGTCTTGAAGTCTGATTCTATTTTCAGTTGAGGTAATTTATAATTCAAATAAACTCTTAGACAGGCGTGTACGATCCTCGTGTTCATCGTCACTTTCCATCAGGTGAGATGGAAGACAAACGCCTGCTAATTATTAATAAAAAAATATATATATATATATAAAGTCATGAATTAATTAAGACAAAATAACATGTCTGATGTTAACTTTAAAATAAAGTATTTGTCGCTGCGTCGTATGGAGTTGACAGTGGATATTATGTAAGTCGCATAATGTCAGCTGAAAAACTCTGTCGATAAAATTTGAAAAGCATGTAGCGGTTAATATTGTTTTAGAATCCTTTTAATATTTTTGAAAAATCATGTCGAAAATTTTTCGGCTGCCTAAATATTGTCTAAATAATGCCTCAAAATTATTGAAAAAACCTTATCACCGCACAAGATTGTAACTACGACTTAAACTTAACATTCAACAAGCGTGACACAAATCTCTACCAGCATAGAAAACAATAACTTTAGCGTGGAATTGTAACAACAACACGTGACCAGCATTCGCTATAGAGTACACCGCATCCCCATGTATCGCGATGCATTAATATAGTATAGCTTGGTTCAGTTATAACAAGGAAAAGGGTCGATAATTTATGATAAGAGAAATGGGTTTATTTTTCATAATTCAATATTGCGGGCGGGTATAGCGACAAATTTTGTATCGGTGAAATTTCGTTGAACTTTTTACACTACTAGCGTACTACAACATCAATTGTTTAAATTGTTTTTTTTATCTATCAGTTAGTAACTAGAATACGAAATATGTTGAATTTAACGACAATGTTAAAACAAGAATTGATAGAAAATATCGACTGCTGTGTATATTATTATTTGATTCGATGCACCAATTCACTGCTTAGCAATAATCCATATTATTCTAATGCCTAAATTAAGGGGCACTTGATTTTGTGATTTCCATTTTTAAAAAATCGAGCAGCGGCTGTCCATGGTATTATCTCTTATTATTATATTTATTATAAAGTTATCGATTTCCACGAAAAGATAAGATTAGTTCGATAAAGGATGTTAAAAACAGCTGCGGTATTTATAATATTCCCAGACAAAACATGTGTTCTTCCAACGCACCTTTTAAGGTGTGGTCCTGAATGCAGAGCGCATGAATTTCACTACAAAAAATCTAATTCTTTTCTTATTTAGAACCTATTTACTAAATATTCTTATTATATACATTTCTATTTTGCATATTGAATACCTTGCGATAGTATAGTAATGTATAATTTGGATTATATAATAATATTAAGTAACAATGAGTGGATGGCACAAATTACAAATGCAGTTTCCAGCAAGCAGGACACTGAAATGAAATGAAATGAAATATATATTTCTCAACATTTACAATTACTTGTTATTATTGACGTCAAATAAAACAAGACTCTACCACCAGTTCGCAAAACCTTCGTGAAGAAGAACTGGCTAGAAACTTCACGGGTATGTTTTTTTCTTTACATATAATAAAACTGAAAAAACATGCTTTCTGTACATTGCAAATAAAAAATAAAAAAAATTGCACGTGTTATTTTATGAATGCCGAATCCAAAAATGTAATTAATTTTTTATGTCTGTTTGTCTCTGTGTTTGTGCACTTTAATGTCAGAAACAACTTATCCGATTAAGTTGCGGTTTTCATTAATAATAGGTCTTTACCTATGAAACTGCCGTTTTGCCGTACTGGCCATTTCAAATGAAAATATTTTTTTTTTTGACTGATAATTCTAATTTCAAATTAATTTTATTTGACAAACATGGAATTATTTTTCTAAAATCGTCATTTGTTTAATTATTAGTGTTTTGTTTTCAACGCATTCGAACATTTTTCGTCACCATGGATAAGTTAAAAATTCGAGTAATTATGGAGTATGAGTACCGTCGTGGCAGCAAAGCGGCACAAGCGGCACGCAACATCAACGACGTTTACGGAGCGAACACTACAAACGAACGCACCACCCGTTATTGGTTTACCCGCTTCCGTTCTGGAAATTTTGACCTGAAAAATGAACCCCGTGGTCGTCCGAAAACTTTGGTCGACAATGACGAATTAAAGGCAATTGTGGAAGCTGATGAAACTCAATCCACGGCTGAATTAGCAGCAGCTTTCGACGTTAGCATCAAAACAATATTGGTCCATTTGCGTCAAATTGGCAAGGTAAAAAAGCTTGACAAATGGGTACCCCACGAACTCAATGACCGCCAGCGCGAAGTACGCGTGGAGACGTGCCTTGCACTGCTCAGCAGGCATACAAATGAAGGAATTCTGAACCGCATTGTTACTTGTGACGAGAAATGGATCCTGTTTGACACTCGTAAGCGCTCAGCAAGTTGGTTGGACCCTGGTTCAGTACCCAAACAATGCCCTAAACGAAAACTTACCCCTAGAAAAGTGATGGTCACTGTTTGGTGGTCTAACGCGGGTGTAATTCATCACAGCTTCTTGCCAAATGGGACAAGCATTACTGCAGATGTGTACTGTGAAGAACTGAACACAATGATGGAGAAGCTCGCACGTCTCCAACCAGCTTTGGTCAATCGTTCGGCTCCACTGCTCCTGCACGACAACGCGCGACCTCATACTGCACAGCAGACGGTCTCCAAGCTACAAGAGTTGGGGTTGGAAGTTCTCCGTCATCCGCCGTACTCACCAGACCTTGCGCCTACAGACATCTACTTTTTCCAGAATTTGGATAACTTCTTGGCGGAAAAAAAATTCAATACCCGAGAGGCAGTACAAAATGCCTTTGAAGAATTTGTTGCCTCCCGTCCAGCTGATTTCTTCAAGAAAGGCATCAATAAGCCACCAATGCGTTGGCAAAGATGCATTGATTGCATGGGTGATTATTTTTATTAATAGAAATAAAAAATATATAAAAAAATTACGCTTCATTTATTTCGTGAAAAACGGCAATTTCATAGGTAAAGGCCTAATATATTGCGGTAAGTTTTATTTAACACATTTAGTGTTTGTTTCATGTCAATCGGTTCAGAAATAAAAAGTTATGTCAATTTAAATAATCACGTCGAAGATTTTTAACTATTCTGCTTTTTCTTTTTTTCTCTGTTAGTAGCATTGACTGAAACTTTACTAAACTTTATAATAATTGTCTATAAAAAAAAATAATGAATAGAAATTAAAATGATCAGTTTCGAGAATACGGTTCAGCTTTGGATGGACCGTGTTTGTAGGTTGTACACGACTGCGCGGGTATATAAAGTGCGTAAAGAACCGCGCTGCGGCCATTAGAATTCAGTGCTTTTCAATTTATGAAAGATATCTACCCGTTATCCATCTTGACGTTCATCTTGAAGCTGGACATAGGATATACCTCAACCCTGACAATGTAACGGAGCGTTTAGAAAACCGAAGATGAACCACGCTGCTCGCTTTCTTTAATCTATGCAAAACAGACGCATTTGCTAAGTCACTCTTATGCAACGCAGGTCCATCGTATTATACCTATAATAAACAACAGGGTATTTTTAACCGCAGAAGACGTGGAACAGCTGTAGTAGGTGAACCAGGTATTTTTAAAGATCACGTGAAATAGATGAATAAATAGGTAAAAGTGTTTTTATTCCTCGGATTCCTCTCGTTTATTCAAACTATTTTCCATTTAGTTTTAAATGAGTCAGGTTTCCAGGGAGCATATTATGTTTCGCAATGACATTTAACAGAGCCCAAGGTCAGACGCTAAAAGTTGTGGGTGTAGATCTAAGCATTATCTGTTTTCCGCACGGTCACTTATGTGGCTCTGTCACGTGTAAGCAATCCTAGCAGCCTGTATGCTTGCATCCCCGATGGCCATACGTCTAATATCGTGTACAGAGAAGCATAACTGTAAATCAGATTTTCTTAGCTACCCAAAACGATGGTGTTTATGATCCAATATTAACCAAAAATTGTATCCAAAAAATGCTGCCCAAAATCACTATTCCGCGCTAGTACTAGTTTTACCAGAACAATCTTTATCGATCGACGATCGATCGATTGGTGCGGTAACACCCTTACTCTGTGGTGTAGCGCATAAACTTAACATAAAAAGAAGTATCCCCTTGCACATAATGTTATAATCATACCAGATTGGCATAGTTGTGTTTGTTTTCTTTCATTACTTTAGATTACTGACTAAATTGTGATAGCCCTCAAACTGTAACCATTTTATGTTGCATAGTACTCTAGGGTCGGTACCCGGGATGGACCTAATCTAACCTAGGGAGGTCTTCCTAATCAACAAAGGAAAGATAACATACTTTTACTTTAAGTTACTTTTATTTAAGATGAATCTATTTTATAGGAAAATACAATGATAATTATTAGACTATTTTGGGGACGAAGCCCGCAATAGAATTCCGTAAGGAATTCCGTCAAGGAATCCCATCCAGGGATGCCATGGAACAATCTTCCATATTCTATATATTTTTACATTTTACAAATAAAATCAAATAATGACAGACTTATAAGTTGCCAGTCATAAATGTCGGCAAGTTTGTTTGTGCAATAACCTTTTTTAATAAATACGGCACAAGCAAACGTTGCAATCGCCCCTCTTGTTTAATTTATTTAATTAGTGAAGCTGATTAAATAAATTCCTATATACATTTCATTCTTAAATAACGACCCTACTTAAATCAGGACCATATACATTAATCGGGATTACTCTCAGATGAGCCCCCTACCGATAGGAATATATATACTTGATCATGTTTAAATTACAACATCTTATTACACCAAAAATGATCTTATTGTATTTATTCTCCATCAATAGAGCCTTAGCCACAAAACCTGATGAAAATCAGCCAAGATCCTGGCTGGTTAATTAATATCTAAATAAAACAGTGTAAATTATTTTAATTTCTCATACAATTCATGAATAATCAACAACCCCATATTAATCATTTACGTTACACAATCATACGCAAATTCAAATAACCAATATTTATTATAAAATTAATCAACAATTGTTAAAATAACTCATTGAATACAATCAAATTATAATTATAATTAATTGATAAGTAATAAATACATTAATATCCCAATAAAATTAAATTTAATTAATCCCATTTATATTAAAATTAATACTAAATTAATCAAATTATATTATCAAACATTATCATTCAGTTGGCAAAACAAACACGTTTGACATGAACTGTCATATTAACTTTAAACTTTTCTGAATGATTAAAAATTTATTTGAAAGTTTCAAACTTTCGAAAGTTTAAATATTACCTACCTAAATATTAAGATTTTACCTGCCTAACTATTACCGGACAAACCTTCCTATGAATAGATCATAAAATCGGATCCAAAGTATTTTACTTAACCCAGAATGATATCTATAAATTAATAAATTGATATTTCACAACGCAATGCAGAGAAATTTTTCAAAATGCACCGAAATACACCTGACAAAATTCTATACCAATAACGTTTAAAAACCATTACCTATTCCATCACAACCCTTTTATTATTTAACCCCACTGAGGATCCTATTCTACATCCGCGTGTTGACCTACAGACATCAATATCACAATATTATATATACTCGTAAACTTTGGCCGCATAGCTAAATCGGCTATCACCTTCTCTCTTATGGAGATTATTAGGCGTGGCTCAAATTAAACGTGCACATTATCTATAGTGTTATTTTAGTCTTTGAAAATTGAATTCTTTAGAGCATTGGCACCACACGTATATCTATGATTCGTAAATAAAATGTAACGCGGTAAATACGTGCCGCGTGTACCTGCCGCCCCTTAGAGGTTTCTCTTCGGGTATCTAAAATTAATTTATTAAATCATTAAATAAAATACCCTCTTATCTCAATATATAATATAAAATAAAAACCTTTTCCTTATTTTCTTTTATCTGCATCGTCCATCCATTGCATCTCCTTTTTGGTGATGCTGTTTGGATCGGCTTTGCAGGATATATCATCTCGGAACATTGCGTTGTGAAGTGTACATAGAATTTGAGAAAAAAAAAATATTAGTTTCTTATATTATTCTAAAACCCCAACGAAATTCTAACCGTTGCATGTCTACAAATGAACGATATACATATTTGTACACCTAAATGTGTACTTTTACTCTATTAATTCTAAGAATAAAGAAATTATAATATTATTGTAATATTTCAAAAAATAAATGTATATACAAAAACTTTGTTTTATATATATAAATATAGACATAGTTTTATCATTAGTTTTACTTTATCGAATATTATATGGTTTCAATCTATTCACATGTACAATTAGTTCTTGGTTATTTTGTATTTTTTTTACAAGATAATTGTCACATCCTATATATCGCAATACTCGAAATAAACCTTCATATGGTCGACCAAGTTTTCGACTTCCCCCAATATTCTTTCTGGACAATGTAACGAAACCAATTGTCCTACACGATTTAAATCCAAATGATAATACGTTAAACTCGTATAATCCAGACGGTGTGATGATTGCCGTTTCGTGTCTATCCTTCTCCGCTATCGATAATTACCAATAGGCACAGTTTAAATCCAAATCAGCGCAGAATTTCACCCCATTCAGCTGCACTATCATACCTTCGATGATAAGCAAATGATAGAAATCTTTAATTACCTTCTTATTCGTCTTGATCAATCGGCATCAACAATGTCCCAAGCTGTCTTACTGACGCCGGTTGAAGTTTGGGAAATTCCTTCCTCGCCCGTTGGATGAATCACCTTCTAGAGTCTTTCCTTTACTCTTGGTATTCAGATGGCT
The DNA here is from genome assembly GCA_923062675.1 of Marasmarcha lunaedactyla. Classification (NCBI taxonomy): domain Eukaryota; kingdom Metazoa; phylum Arthropoda; class Insecta; order Lepidoptera; family Pterophoridae; genus Marasmarcha; species Marasmarcha lunaedactyla. The sequence goes on from OV281359.1 coordinate 3,259,363, forward strand.
CTTGCCTTCTAAAATTTTCCTTCCGCCATACTCAGCGACGTATATAGCTGAATTAATCTGAAAAATAGTAAAACACTACCACATTACATCACTACGCGGCGCCTCCACCATCTAGGGTCGGTACCCGGGATGGACCTAATCTAACCTAGGGAGGTCTTCCTAATCAACAAAGGAAAGATAACATACTTTTACTTTAAGTTACTTTTATTTAAGATGAATCTATTTTATAGGAAAATACAATGATAATTATTAGACTATTTTGGGGACGAAGCCCGCAATAGAATTCCGTAAGGAATTCCGTCAAGGAATCCCATCCAGGGATGCCATGGAACAATCTTCCATATTCTATATATTTTTACATTTTACAAATAAAATCAAATAATGACAGACTTATAAGTTGCCAGTCATAAATGTCGGCAAGTTTGTTTGTGAAATAACCTTTTTTAATAAATACGGCACAAGCAAACGTTGCAGTACCTAGAAACTACTTTTTAGACAAGCTTTTGTGGTACTTGCTTTTGGTACGCCCTAACTATTTAATTTTATTCAGTCATTAATAAAAAAATGTACTCAAAAAGTATAATGTAACTAAAAGTACATCATTTTGAGCTCATAACAAGAAAAAAGATTGGCTTGATTCGCGAGCGCCTGTTCATCTAGTTATTGAAGCTCGGTCCTGCATCCTCAAATACCTCCTCTCTAATTACCGTTGGTGTTCTAGGCACTACAGCATCCTTCTCGACCACCGGCGTATGGGATCCCTGCCCATACATAAGGTGATACTGCTCGGTGATCAGAACCCTTGTTGCACGAAGTAGAGATGAGATTTACTAACCTGCATACTAATGCAGTCATGGTTAAATTTGACTTCTTTCCAGTAACCTTCCAACGTTTCTAATATTTTCTTAAAGTAGTCTACTGTTTTCCTGTCTGAACTATCTTATTAATGTTAATACCGTGTTTAACGATGCTATCGTAGAGAATCGATTGCATGTCAGCGAGCTCCGCCATGTTTCCAGTAAGAAATTATCAGTTAATGATAGGAAAATACAAGGAAATGAATTACTTCCCTGCTGTTATACTGCTTCTCCATTGTTAATTGTCACTTCAATCCTCACAGCACACTGCACAGTTGATTGTTTCACCAGTTCGCTACCTCGCCAACACGGGACAATGCGACGCGAGGACCTTTTCGGAGGACCAAAAAAATGTCGTTTACGGGGCCAGTATTGCAGAGATTGAATGTTAACAAACTGTTTATGATACTTATTTATTTGAACTGTACTTAAATGTTCATGAAATTGTTAAATGTTGTGAATGCACCGTGGTGCTACGCTAGTTTTGTGTGCACTGAAAATTATTTGTGTAATAATTTAACAAAAAAGTAGGGTAGTTTACTAGAGTAAGAACACTTTAGTTATTTAGTGATGTGAACGATGTATTTTAAGCATTGAACTATCCTCGTTAAAATACATCTTAAATCAATACAAAAAAGCAGCTTATTAATTCAATTACATTTAATTTTACGACCGATTGGTGTAGTGGTAAGTACCTCATACGCCGAAGGTCCCAGGTTCGAGTCCTGGCCGGGGCATTCATTTGTGTGATGAACACAGATGTTTGTTTTCGGGTCATGGTTGTTTGTATTTATAAATGTATGTTTATTCTGGGTTCCCCCCCAGTTCGCTGTATGGTCATCCATAACACGAGCTCTGCTTACTTTGGGGCCATACAGTTGGTGTGTTTGTCTGGGGATTATTATAATAATTTTTTTTTTGTGTAATCATATATTACGTGGAATAGTTAAATATTAAAAAAATAAAGAACCCCCGCCATATTGACGCAAATATGGCAGGTGTGCCTTAATTTTGCAATATTTTCGATCTGAATTAGGTACAGATTTTTTAGAGCTAGGTACCTACACCCGCCATTTTGACTCTCACCACCGGAGTGGATGCCACTTTCCATCAGGTGAGTCGGCTGCTCGTACGCCGACTATGAGAATATTACACTGATTAAATTATTTGTTGCTGGCAAATGACTATTAAGTTCAATTTCATGTTATAGATTACTCAAATAAACGAAAGCGCTATCCTCCTATCGTAAACCATGAATGCGTCATTGATCATTATAATTGATCATTGATATCTGTGTGGAAATTTTATCTAATTGTAAATACAGGGTGGAGACGATAAGTGATCTCCCTAGATTAATTTTTTTGTTCTATACAAGATATTGGAGAACTGGAATACTGATCCTGAGAGTGCTTTACGAGCTTTTCCAAATGGTAGTGTAGTAATGGTAGATTTAATAATAATCAAAATTATGATTATTATTAAATTAAATCCCCTGTGAAAAGTGAAAAGTGTGTTAGAATAATGCAAAAATTAATCTTGATTATAAATAAGTATTGTATTTGACTAATTCCTATTATCACTTTCTGTTAAGTTGGCACAATTGACAAAGCATTAATCCCCTCCTTAAAGTTTATATAAGTTACAGAACACTGCCACCGGTTTCATTCTTTTGATACTATCTTGTAAAGACGCGTAGTAACTTCTTGTGTAATATAAATTAAATATCTATTTGTATCCACAATACAAGTTTTCTTTGTCACCCATAACCCAATTCCAATAAAGTGAACATACGCTACATTTTACCAAATGACATCCACCATACAGACAAGCGCTCAACAAACATTTTCAAGTAAACTCGTATTACGAACACGAAGCTAGTGAGTGGTTGGCGCAAGTGAGATACTTTTAAAAGAATTTTATGGATTGATTTATAAGAATATAATTTTACTTATAAGTTTCTTGTTTAGATAAATCTATGATTTTTGTAATAAAGTGAAATCTACAGGCAATACACATCCAAGGATTAGCCTCAACATAAGCAAACCTTACACTTCTGTAAGAGTTACACCAAAATATTCGCCGTCATATTATACAATATAAAACCTATCGACGGATATTCGTAATTAGTGTGCTATTGGAATATTGGTACAAGATGGTAGATTCAATATACAAGCAAATTGATTAAGCAAGTTGCATTACATACATTGTAACGAAGTCTGTGATGAAGGAGGTGACGCCCGTAGAACTGTTCAACTTATCATCATCATTATCATTCTCGACGTAAAGTCATTCGGTAAATCCATCTTCTAATTACTGCGTTATATACTTTCATTTTGTTTGGCTTGTTGCCATACACACATATTATTCTTATTCACATCTTAGTTCCTATTCTTTACATATTCTTTAAAATTATTCCAAACAACTTCTAATTTTATCAATCATACCTCCAAATTTTATAACAAAATATTGTTTCATTTTCCCTAATAAATAGTTCAATTAAAAATATTTAAAATGCTAGAATGTACATTTTAGTGTATTCAAAATCAAAATCAAAATCAATTTATTGCAGAAATATGGTAACATTTGGTGGTCTACATAATTTTTTTTGAGCACATATTTTACTGTATTAGGTACAGCATGCAATATTAACCTAAAATCTCGATATCGATCTTAAATTCTCTACAGTTCATTATTCTATATTTGATACTATTTATAATTATAATCACAAGACATTAAATCCTTATTAGAGAGCACAATTATTTAATACTTAATGAAAATATTCATGTCAAATTTGCTAAATACATTGAAAAAACACAATAAATACATTGTCCAATTAGCCATCGGCGTAGAATACATTTAAATTTATTTAGTGGCAAGGTTTTTATGTTTTCAGGTAATTTATTTAAAAAATTTATACACATAACGAGGCAATTTCTGCTACATATTTCAGTTCTAACATTCGGAAGACATAATTTATTTGGCAATCTAGTATTAAAACACAAGATTTCTTTTTTTTTTAACAAAACATTCAGGATACATTTTAACAAACAACGCTGTTTTGTAGATATACATACTAGGAACGGTTAGAAGTTTCATGCTTTTAAACAAAGGCTTGCAGGTTGTCCACGAATCCACATCAGCTATTGCTCGAATACATTGCTTTTGAGATATGAATACTTTATTTATTTTAACCGAGTTCCCCCAAAGCAGAATACCATACCTTAGTATTGAAGCAACATAGCCATGATATGCTTTGAGGGCTGTTTCTTTATTTGTGATTTTATTTAGTTTCCATAGGACAGAGGCAAACTGGTTTAATTTAGAACAAACATTTTCTACATGCAAGTTCCACGCACAGTGTAGGTCAAAAAGAATACCTAAGAAAGAATAACTATCTGTTTCTTGTATTATTTGGTCATTATATTTTATGTCAAGTTTTTGTTTTTTGCCCCTCTGTTTAAAATATGTATGTACTTAGTTTTAGTCATAGATTTAAATCAATAGATTTGCCCGCACGTGTCATGGAGTTGTCATGCTCATTTACACAAACACAGCAAGTTCACGTCATCAATCGTCAAAGAATATAAATCAGATGTGACAAAGATCTTACGCTGGAAAATACGCCTAAAAAGTTTAACAGGTTTATAGACACAGAAATAAATACAAGTAAACATTTAAAAATCATTTATTTTAACATACAGATAATAGCTTTATAACTTACGCGTCAATTGCCTGCAAAAAGCTTATAAAATTTTTGGCGTTTTGTTATATGTATTTTTTAAGTAAGTAGTGTAGTCTTACATTATCACCTTTATAATTAAAACCCTATGGTTAAAAGTGGTGGCTGTTTTTTAGAAAGTTCATTTAATATTTGGAATACATTACTGTGCAAAGAATATACGTAATTTCATGGTACTTTGTTCGTTTTCGCTATTGAAGTAGTGAGTTGGTTTTTCTTTTATGTGGGATCTTATAAATTTTAAAACTGTGAAACTACCGTGATAGTTATAAACAATTGATTTAGTTAATATATCAGTGTATTTTTTTAGGTACTACAAACAGGAAGAAGTTAAAGAAAATTAAACAACATAAAAAGAAAATGAAACAACATAAAAAGCAAAACTGCCTTGCCAAAAAACAACTAAAAAGCCCAAGGTTCACAAAATCTTTAGTTCAACAATCTTTCTATTTTGTTACTAATAAGTAAAAGTAGCTAATGCGTTGGCCTTTCTATTTGTATCTAATTCCTTATTCTTTGGCAGCAGGACGCTTCTCCGCCCCCTCCGCGTCTCGCGGCCATGCTGCCGTGCAACACGGACGAGTAACGCCAATAAAACATAAAATAATTTGTAATTAGTTACTTATACATGAAAAGTAACACCTTTACCCTTGTTTGTGTTTCGGCTTATATTTTTATACCCCCGAAATGAACACGACGGCATAATTCAATCTTAAACAATAAATTTTAAGAAAAAACCCTGTGCACATTAAGTCGTTGCACTGTACCACTCACGACAAGCGCTCGTTGGATACTGAGACAACACTTGTGCATGCACAACTTTGAGTGGAAACCTGTGACGGTTGTCTATTTCGACCTCTTTTTGTCAAATTTTATTTTTTTTTTGTCGTTCCCGACGTAATTTTAAACTAGGAATTACGTAGTGTCGGAGAACGGCAATGTTTTGATTTAACAAGTCAGTCACGAAATATTATCCATCAAAGCAACTTGAATCTATTTATTTATTATTGTTTCCGAGTTTATTATTAAAAATTACATAGTTAAGATATTTTATTATCTACAATCAAAGTTTTTTTTAAGAAACCTATAATTTATTTTTACGTTCACGAGTGTGCGTAGCCAAAATTTTTGGCATTTTTTGTATATTTTTAATTTTACCGAAAAAATAAACATTGAAGAGAGTTTTGGTGTTTTACTGGTACTACGTTACAAACCTAATTTCGTACGTTCTTTGTACCGAAGAGGCACATCTATTGATTTAAATCTTTGGTTTTAGTCATATTAATAGTCAAATTATTACATTTGAGCCAATTGATTATGTCAAAAATTGTATTATTGATAATGTCATTCAAGTTATTGTTTGAGTTGTCTGGAATTATAACAGAAATGTAATGTAATCAAAAATGTAAATGTATATTTAATTAATAATTAATCAATAATTATTAAAATTTTGTGCGGTAGTTTGCGGTACGATATATCAGCTCTCGTAAATATTCATTTTAAAAATACGTAAAAGCGTAATTTTCCTTTTAGTAATATTTAATGTAGTTGTGATAATTACGACAAGCAAGTTCAATAAGTTGCTACGTGGAGTAACATCAAATTCATGAAGTAATCACAATAATTGTGTCATCACTGTATTCGGATCATCCAACCGCAAGAAACATTATTATTGTCTCCTTAACATTGCAAAAGAAAGCACATCAGAAGTATTTATGTGCTAGTTGAGTGCTAATTGTGTTGTGTGTGTCTGGTGTTAGTGCTAAATCAATAACATTATTTATTTTTACTACCCACACGACATACCATAACGGTTTTGTTGTAACTTAACTCTTATTTCGCCTTTAACAACACGGCGTTAGTGGAGCAGCGGCGAGTATTGACGGATATCTTCAGCATATAGCTCTCCTGATCCCGAGTTCAAGTCTCGTATGAACTATAAGAGTATTTTACTTTACTTTTATTTTGATTTTTTTTTTTATATTTTAAATGTCATTATTCAATAGTTATAATAAAGTTCGTTTTTATTATTGTTATTAAAAAATAATAATTTTGTTACTTTATTAATGAAATTATAATTCTACTAGATTGACAATTTTATAAAGTAAGTAGATACCTTTGTTTTAATACTGATTTTTAATATTTTTATTCATTTTAACACTAATACTGTTCATATAAACTTATTCCTGAATTTACTTGGCCTGAAATAATAAGCAATTAAGAATATATTTCCAGTTTTTATGGCATATGGTAAAAAGATTATACTTATTAAGTAAATTGTTATACAGTAATTTATAGTGGAGAGTTTTTATAGTTAGATTTTTAACACTTAAGTTTATTTCGGTTAATTTTGTTTTTCTAATCAAATTTATTAGTTTCAAAATGAAATTTGCTTGCTGTAAAGTAACTGTAGATGGTTCTTCCTCAAATTACTTGACTTGTGTGAGGTGCAAACAAAATTTTCATACATCATGCCTGCATCCTAGTGGTAAAAATAAAGACCTGACAGGAGATTCCATACATTCTTGGATATGTCCAGAATGCTCCTTGAAAAAGCCTAGAGTGCTTAACAAAGACAACACACCTATCAGAGGCAGCAGTAATCAACAACAGACAGTGAGCCCTGACAATGTAACACTGCGCAGAGGAAATCAGAGTGTAGCAGCTCAAAGCTTTGCCCAACACAACTGCAACTGCACAGAGACACTGAAAGAGCTCTTCACCTCAGAAATGCAAAATTTTAAATTAAATATGGAGTTGGCTGTCAAACAAGCAGTGGCTTCCGAGTTGGGGGCCCTGAAATGTGAAATTTCTAGCTTAAAGGAAGCACTAACTTTTATTAATTCTGATTTTGAGGATATGAAGAAAAGGAGAAAAACTCAAAAATATTGTCATCAGTATCTTCAAACCTTGGTGAAATTGAGAAACGCTTTAAAAATTTAGCAGTTGAAAATAACAATAGAGAGCAGTGGGCAAGGCGTTCAAATATAGAAATCTATGGTGTGCCTGAAAGAAAAGATGAGAACTTAGTTCTAATGCTTCAGAATATTGCTGATCAAACCGGATTTAAATTGAACAATTCCACAGACATTGATTTTGTCACTAGAGTTGCTCCAAAAGGCCGCAGTGATAATAATAATAAGCGCATAAAACCTATTGTCGTCAAATTCCTTGCTCGTTATAAAAAAGATGATTTCCTATCACATATAAGAAGACAAAAGTTGAGAGCTTGTGATATTGGTTTTACAGGTTCAACTGGTAATATTTATTTCAATGATCATCTCACAGCCATAAATAAAGAACTTTTGAAGAAAGCTAAAATGATAGCAAATGAGAAAAAGTATTTATTTGTCTGGGTAAAGAATTGTTCAATCATGCTAAGGCAGTCTGCTACTAGCCCTGTTATACATGTTTCTAACGAGCAAGATTTAAACAAAATAAAAAAAGAGTCATCTCATTACTTGTAAACTATACTGTGTATTTATATTGTTTGATAAAATCACATTACAAATTAGAATTCTTAAATTTACTACATTTGTATAATTGGTACAAGTACTCTATTATGTCACTTAATTACAATGTCATTTGTCCTTCTCCGGGAACACCTTCTAACTTACCTGTTAAATCATATTTTCAATACTTGTCAAATTTTATACAAATATATAACAATTACATTTACTTAATTGAGTCACATAAATATAATTTCAGTTCTTTGGGAACACAATTGAATTTATTTTTTTCTGTAGACAACATTATCTGGTCTCTTTCAATACAAATATGCATTTTCATTGGATTGGGATTCTTAGATTTTCTATCCAAGAATAATGGCAATATGAATTTTAGTACAAATTTTAACAAAAATTGCTCAGTTTGAAGATTTAAAGGTTTATTACCAGAATGTTCGCGGTTTACGTACAAAAACGAACACCTTCATACGCGGATTAATAATCGCAGACTACGATATCATATGCCTAACCGAAACTTGGCTTTTACCAGGAATATATGATGCCGAGCTCTTTGATGTTAGATACACTGTTTATAGATGTGACCGTGAATATACGTCTCGTGGCGATACAGTAGGTGGTGGTGTGCTCATTGCCGTACATCAACGTTTATCAGTTCAAAGATCTTCTGTTGTTGCTATACCAAACTGGGCAGCCGAAGTTATATCAGTCTCGGTGCGTATTGACAAACATAGTTCACTTCATATCTTTTGTGGTTACTTTCCTCACAGTCGCTTACAATGTGAAGCATTGGATTGCTTCTTTGAAGAGATATCCAATTGTCTGTTAGAACGGCCTTCAGATAAATACCTTGTTGTTGGCGATTTCAACATATCTCAGGCTCTGTGGGTTTCGGCGGAACTGGAAGATAGCCTTAGGCTGAAAGAAATAAGCGTCAATGATAAAATAATACAGTTGGTCCGTAATTTCCTAAGCTATACTGACTTTAAACAACATAATGGGGTTTTTAATAACAATGCTCGCCTCTTAGATTTAATTTTCACTAACTCTACTTGCCTTGTAACTAGATGTAAAGAACCGCTAGTTTCTGAAGATGCCCACCATCCTGCCTTGCATTGTAGTTATCGAATATTGAACCTTGAACGTTTAAAGCCAGGGCCACGCTTTGTGAAATTGTTTCGTAAGGCTGACTATAACATAATAAATGATGCCTTACTGGCTTATGACTGGTCCAAAATGTACGGTTGTGGAAATATTGAACTGGCTTTGGATGAATTTTACAGCATTGTTAACGACGTAATATGTAAGTTCGTGCCTTCATTCGAAGTAAAGGATGATTCGAGATATCCCCCGTGGTTTTCCAGGGCACTCATCAAAATAATAAAAGAAAAACTTAAATTTCATAAGCGTTGGAAACGTTACGGTAGAATGAGTGACTTTGACACTTTCAGTGTCCTACGCAAACGTCAAAAAAATGTTCAACTTGAATGCTATAATAAATATATCCAAACTGCGGAAGATAACATAAATAAAAATAGTAAACAGTTCTGGACTTTTGTGAAGTCTAAAAAAAGCTCAAATGAGTTGCCTAAGTCGTTATTTTTGGATGGAATCATATGTACAGAGGGTGATGAAATATGTAATTTATTTAATTCTTACTTTCAGTCTGTATTTGAACCTCGAATTACTTTTGCTTTCCCATCAGACAGTAATACTTATAATTTACCATGTTACTCTGGAAATATATCAATAGGATCTGTTGATATTTTAACACATATCGTAGGAAAACATATGAAAGATATTGATGAAGCGAAGGGTGGGGGACCGGATGGCATACCAGCAATATTTTTAAAAAATTGCTGGAAGACTCTTTCTGGTCCACTGTGTTATCTTTTTCAGCTATCATTGAGAACAAGTTCATTTCCTACTGCCTGGAAACGTTCTTACATAGTCCCAATTCACAAAGCTGGAGACAAACATAATGTTCTTAACTATGGAGGTATTTCCAAGATTAGTATTATTCCTAAATTATTTGAAAAGTGTGTTTTTGATATAATCTATCCTAAACTTAGCTATGTAATTATTGGACAACAGCATGGTTTTGTCAAGAGAAAATCCACTGAGACGAATCTTTGTGAATTTACTCATAATGTTGCTACTTCAATGGATAAAGGTAGTCAGGTCAATGCGGTGTATACCGATTACTCCAAAGCCTTTGACAAAATTCCTCATAATCTACTTCTTCGCAAGCTTGAAGTTATCGGTATACATGGTGATTTGCTTAGGTGGCTTGCGTCATATTTGCGGGATCGAAGCCAGGCAGTGGTTATTAAGGGCTTTTGTTCAACTTTTATTCCAGTTACATCCGGTGTGCCTCAGGGTTCACACCTTGGTCCCTTATTATTTAATTTATTCATCAATGACATTTATTCTGTATTTCGACATTCAAATTGTTTACTTTATGCTGACGATATGAAAATTTATAAAAATGTAGAAAATTACTCAGAGTGTTTGTTACTACAAAACGATTTAAATAATTTGTATAGCTATTGCGAAAAAAACTGCCTACATTTAAATATTAAAAAATGTTGTGTTGTTACATTTACAAGAAAAAAGAAGAAAAATATATTTTTCGATTATAAGATTAACCACACATCCTTGACGCGGGTTACTGAGGTGAGGGACTTGGGAGTAATTCTTGATGCTCAATTGTCTTTCAGAACTCATATTGATTTCATCACTTCTAGGGCTTTCCAGATGTTGGGCTTTATTCTTCGAACAGGTAAAGAATTTAAACATTGCTCTACTGTCACTCTTCTGTTCAACAGTTTCGTTAGGTCGATTCTGGAATATGCATCAACTATCTGGAATCCTCACTATAATTCACATACTGATAGTATAGAAAGAATTTATTCAAAATTTGTTAAGCATCTTTCATTTAGGTGTTCGCATTGCAAAAACAATTGTGATGTTAACAATCAAAATTCCTTGTATAATCGTCGCCGAGTAAGAGACCAGATCTTTTTGTACAAAATTATTCACAACATCATAGATTCCCCGTTTCTTATGAGTAACATTTTCTTTAGGTGTCCCCGGATAAGTTCTAGATGTAAGAATTTGTTCTGTGTTCCTCCTGCTAAAACCAACTATACTGCGAATATGTTTTTAAACAGAGCTTGTAATGATTATAACAAGAAATTTAATTCTGTAGATATGTTTCATTCCAGTGTGATTGTTTATAAAAGGAAAATTAGGGAGGAGCTTATCATCCATTAATCTCTATTCTTATATTTTTGTTTATTTTGATTAAATTGTAATAATGTAATGTTTATTTTTATGTAGGTATTAATAATGATTTAACTTTGTATTGCTAAAATTTGTATTGCTGTAACTACCTTAATTGAGTTAGTTATTGGTGGAAACTTTATTGATTTGTTATATTATTTATATTAATTTATATAACTGTATTAAAATATTGTATGTTTCCCAAATAAATAAATAAATAATTATAAGATAAAAATACGCTAAAAAAAACTAGACCTAAACTCGAATCTATTGAAGGCAATGCAGCCAAAAGGCTGGCCGAATAACCACGTTGAAACGAAATAAAAATTAGTTGTACAAGGTAGATTAAAACAACATTTTTTTTTTTACATTTGGTCAATATCTTAACTATCGAACAGATGCACTTCTCTAACGTTCCATACAGCAATGTTTTAAGTTTTAACTAGAAATAGAAATTTATAAATACCTTTATTTTATATAGCACTTGAAACTAAATGGCACTTCAAACAATTCAACCGCGAGCAAAAAAAAGTTCATTTCAAAGCGATTGGGAACAAAGAAAACTACTTTTCTAATAACAAAAATAAAATGCAATGGAGCTAAGCGGATAAGTCGCGCTAGTGATGTGAACAACGAGTGTTATCCGAAGTTGATAATATAATATCAATGTGTGTATATTTTAAAGCGTCATGTCTCTGAGACTCTTATGTCTCTTAGTTAAAAATGTGAAATTATTTTATTCGTAATAATATACAGAGATAGATGGAACGTAATAATCATAGATTGATTGAAGAATAATTTTCATAATGCAATTTTTCGATTATACATTAAACACATAAATTTTATAATATCAAACAATCATAGAAATCATAGAAACTTTAACGACATGTCTCAAAAAGAGCGACATCTGTACAGATTTAAAAAGTGTTTAATAAAAACTTTTAAACACTCGTTATCCTCTTACCACATCCTTGGCTCTTCCAACAAATATAAAATAACAGTGCCATAGTATTCAGTTCTTGAACCGCTTCAAAAATGCTTTTGTATTCCGAGCAATTTATTTTATAACTTCATTTCTAAACTAAATTGGGCATAAAAATATAGAAATATACAAGTAAAAATTAGATGTTGTGGTTTTTGCTTTCATCATGCCTAATATAGCAAATAAAGTAGTTTTAATAAGAATAAAAGTCTTTACGGAAAGTCCTATTTAAAATTTAATTTTGGTACATCTTGAACCTACATAATTTTTTTTAAGTGTCCATTGTAAAAAAATTGAGGCCGACCGCATCGTGACTAAAATCTACATCATGTCTTAACATATAACATATTGAGGACACTAGTTGTACTGACCAAAGCAGACGCCGACATGTTGATCGTGTTCTTAAAGTAATTGAATTAAAAACTCTATGGGTAAGAGTTTGTTGTATTGGTGCTGTGAAAACTATATCCAACAATTGAGTTCTCGGGAGTTTTTCTACCGAAACTCGGCTTTTTTACGACAGCTTATGAATCAACGCTATTAAATAATTTTATTCAGAAATAAATTCCTTTTGTACTCTGCACCCCAGGGTTGTTTTTAATAGTTTTTTTATTGTTTATAATATTATTCGTGTAATAAAAAGTTACGTTTCACTACATCAAAACTGTTTTAATGTGAAAATAAAGCTTGTATGTGTATAAGCTCGGTGTTTATTCTGTAACTAATAAAGATATCAAAAAACTTAAAACTGATATCTAAAGTACGTTACCTAATGAGTAAAATGACATCAATACCTTTTTTTTAATCAAACGACAAGTATCCAAAATTTTTACATTAAACACTCCCATATATTTAGTATGAGATCAGTAGAAAAGCTGGTAGCTATTAAACCATCAAAATTGTTTCGTTAAAAATTCATGACAACATTTGTATTGTGTGCAGGTGCTCCATCTTGTTGAAAAATTATCGACCTTCTTTCATCGTCTGGGATTTGTTCTACGAGACTTAGCATGTCGTTTTGTAAAAAGGTGAAATATCTTTATATCACGTCTTTGTTATAAGCATTTTTAACGATTACACCCTGTATAGATTCAAAAGCATGATTTGACTATCTCTGTTTAGGCTGCTTTAAATACTCGTGAAGTCAAGTGTGTAATGCGTGATAATTGGCCTTATTACGATAAATTATCTCTATAAATCGCAGTTAAAACTATTCAATTTCAAATACTAAGATGTTGCGTATGAAATATCGAGCACAATAATGATTACTTCTTAATTTTAAAAAGTTACAACATAAAGAAATAAGAATTACGTTCTCAAAACAATATTTCCAATGTTAAATTTTCTTATCTACTATCTGAATACCTATCTACAGTTACACCGACGACCAAGGCTCAATTGTTAGAAGTATCACAATTTACTGACATTTCATTAGACCGATTTATTTTCGATGCGTGTGTCAGTATAAGTAATGAGCTCAGTTATATTAAGTGTTCATTAGACTATCAATATATTAGCAGACTTGTAATTTAATCAAAGTAAGTACCTAGAGCAGAGATCAGAAAGTCATTGATTATTGAACAGATATATACTCTTCTCAGTTATATTGATTGTTTTTGGTGCATTTTATGAAAACATTCGTTTTCATAACTTTTTTTACTTTGTTAACCCTTTGAATGTGTAAGTAAAGAATTCGTATGTCACTTGATTCACTTCAATATGTTTTTAGATAACGCGAGCCCGGACAACTCACGGTAACAAGCCTCGCCCGTTTTTAATATATTACGCGTTTCACATAGCCTAATTAAAACCCCTTCATTATGGGCGATTGACTGCAAATTTTATAAAGTCAATATTACTTTCTGAAAATATATTTTCTCCTAACCAACGTTTGCTACAAACCTAATTTTAAATTGTAACAAAATCTAATATTGAGGCGCAATAGGCTAAGTGATTTTTGAAATAATAAAGTTTATAAATAAATTTGCCACGTTGTTAGTTATGATTAGGAATTAAGTAACACAGTGTTCAATTTGGTAAAAATATCAAAAATATTGCATCCAAAATTAGTTCGAGTCACAGTCATCTAAAATGAGTTCCTTGAATGTTATATTTAATGTAATTATTACTATTTGTTGTCCTTTCTAGAAACATACGCAATAACGCGTTTAAGTAAAATAAAATAAGCAGTAAAATTATCAGTTTCGTCTTTATTATAAGCATTTCCTTATTAGACAAATCTTTTAGAAAATAAAATAATAATAATAATTCACAGCGCTGCCCAAAAATATTTCAATTTAATGAAAAATTTCGAAGTTAAAATAATATTTCTTTTTTTTATCGCTTTGTAAATAATAAAGAAATAATGCTTTATTCTTATATGTTCAATACTTCCTACATAATCATTCATCATGAATTCTAAGTATTATTGAATATGCGTTTAAATGGCAAAACCTTTAATTAAAGTTTAATAGCGAAAGAGCTTTAAATATAGTATAACACAGTTCACAAATCGTAAAAGTATTGAAATATCATACCAAATGACAGCCACCATACAGATAAAGAGAGCTCTCGAATGCGTATTCAAGCAAAACTCGTATAACGAACTCGAAGCTTACGTTGTTGGCACAAGTAAAGGACTCTTGGCTGAATTTAAAGCCTTTGCTTCTAATAATTTAATGGGAGCGTAATATAAATCAAATAACATTTTGCATTAATTCACACATTGGCGACCGAGTGGCGTAGTGGTTAGTGGCCCCGCCTCATACGCCGGAGGTGCCAGGTCCAAGTCCTGGCCGGGGCATTCATTTGTGTGATAAACATAAATGTTCGATCTCGGGTCATGGTTGTTGATGTATATATATGTATGCTATTCTGGGTTCCCCCCCAGTTCGCTGTATGGTCATCCATAACACAAGCTCTCCTTACTTTGGGGCCATACAGTTGATGGATTTGTTTTGAGATTTTTGTTATTATTATCGATTGCTTTTGCTTCAATGTAAGAAAATATGCATATCATGTATCATGGATGACTACTCTCGACATCAGAAGACCGCCACATTCTTTAAGTCGTTAAAAACAATTATTCGACTCTATTGAACAGTTCGAATCGTATTCGTTCTTGCAGCGCCATTTTATTTTTAAATATTATGCATTTTTAAAAATTGATATTTGCAAAGCATATCACATGCATTCAATTAATTTATCTTTGTTAAATGCGATTAAATTCGGTTAAAAAGTGTTTTATTTTAATAATTATAGATTTTACTATCTTTTCTATCCTTTTGTTACCATACGATTTTCTAATCTTGCAACTAATATTTAAATAAAAACGCTTTTTTTTCGTAACTTATGCCACTACCAGCGATCCTCATACTTCTGTACTCGACGACATCTCCACAGCTAACAGCGCCGTTCCCAGCCGGTTGTGACGCAACTACTAGAGACGATATCATTAATCTTATTGATTCAAATATTGAATTAAATATTTAAAGCAGTTCTACTCTTTCAACTGAAGCTCTTTTTCTAGTCTTAATATTTTTCTATAACAACACAAATATACCATAAACAGGGACCCTTAGCCTGACATAACAATAAAAAAACAAAGTTTGTCTACAATATCCCCACAGTTTCGCTTACAGTTATACTAGTCAGCAAAAGAAAGAATGACTGATCTACATATAGATATAGTTTTTGTTACAATACTTATAAGTATTTTTTTTGTAGTAGTAGACTTTTTTAAGATAATTTGTCGTGTGGGGCGGTCCTTTGTATTTCAATCGCCATAATAACAAGACCTCTACTGATCAGATGTACTCGGGTCAAAAAGCCACTTGTCTTTAAGTACAACATTGGTGGTGGATTTACAGGAGCTGGATGAAGTCGAGACTTGGGTGTTATCGTAGACAATAAGTTAAAATTCTCTTCACATTATCATCAATGTGTTACAAAAGCAGCCCAAATGCTCGGATTTCTGTAAAGGAACACTAAGGTTTTAAGCACAACACCAAAATCTTACTTTACAATTCATTGGTAAGTAGCCATCTTGAATACGCATGTGTTGAATGAAACCCGTTTTACGCCAACCATTCCAAACGTATTTAGAGTATACAGAGAGCATTTGCTCCTTATCTGGCTTTATCATCGGAAGGTTTTTCCCATAGACAAGAAGAGCGACTATCTAAATTTAATATGGTGAAACTCAGAGACCGATTTTTGTTATGTATGGACTTATGTATCATATTAAGTGCGACTATATTTATTCACGAATAGCTTTAAGAGTCCCTCACAAATACTCCAGATATAAAATGAATAAATTTTTATACCCCGCCTTGCAAACCGAATCTAGGTCTGCAATCTCCAAGCAATCGTTTATAAATCGAATTTTATTCCATGAATAGTAACTGCGTCCGATGCGTCGTCAGATGCCGTCACCTTAACCAGCTCTCCTGAGCCCGCGTTTCAGTTAGTCGCCAAACGCTCGAAGAAGCGCTCGAAGAAAGCCTCGATGTCTTCAACACCCGAGCCCACCAGCTCCGTCCAAGCCAGCAACGCGCTGCGCTCTCGTCCCACCTAAGCGTCAGCTCCCTCCACCCGTCTTCCTCCGCGAAAAAGCGCGCTGGACCGCCGTCTCTTACTTGTGCAAAGAGCACAAAATTAATTATGTTAAAGCGGCAAACGCAGGCGAAACCATCAAAATCCAAGTCACGACTATCAATGACTTCCGCGCGTTCACTAGGCTCTTACGCCCTCCCGGGGTGTCCCGTTTGAGCTCGCGAACGAAGATATCTTGGAGGACCTTGAGTCCCAGGGCTTCCCGGCTGAATCAGTGCGCAAGATGCACTTCAACCGCGGTAGGCATTTCCCACTCGCTCTAGTAATCCTAACTAACACTCCCAGCTCGAGCGAGATCTTCAGAGAGGCTTCCACAATCTGCGGATTTTCAAATATCTCCGTCGAGCGTCCAAGCTCCCTCGGTCACCCTGGGCAGTGCCACCGTTACCAGCTCTTTGGCCACGCAGCGGCTAACTACTCAGCTCCCCCCAGGTATGTTAAGTGCCTGGATCCACATATTACAAAGAAGTGCACTCGCACTCCCGACTCCACTTCCCCCCTGCATGTGTGCTGTGCGGCCAGTTCGGCCAAACAGCTAACTACAGGGGTTGTCCGCGCGCTCCGCGCTCCTCCGCTAAGAGGGCCGCGCCTAAACCGGCGCCGCCGCTCAATCCCGCCAACTCCTTCAACTTCGGGCTCCCCCGGAAACAAAGACCGTGCAGCCGACGCCTACTCTGGCTCTCTCTTGGAGACAGCGTCCGGCCGCTCCAGCTCCACCTTCCCGTCCTATTCCAGCTCCCGTAGCTCCCGTAGGCCCGCGTCCCGCTCCGTCGTCTCAACCTCAGTCGTCGTTGGCTGAGGACGTTATCCAAAACGTTGAAATTAGGGAAATCTCCGTACTCGCACGTAAACTGCGAGCCTGTTAGCCGAGCATCACTCGGTACTTATTTCCTTGTAAATTATTTATTTAGTATAAATTCTTTAATTAACAAACATAATGTCTAGACCCTCCAATCCCGCGTCCGGTCGTATCAAACCAAAGGGCCTATCCCTAGTTTCTTTTAACGCTCGTGCCTTAGTTCTAACCTTCCTGAGCTCAAACTATTCGCTCAAAACAATGAGCCAGACTTACTGCTTCTCCAAGAGACGTGGTTTACTCCAAACCACTCCAGGGGATTCGCTATTCCCAAATACGCGCTCACTCGTAACGATAGGCCCAACGTGACGGTCACTGCGGCACAGCTATTCACTATAAAAGAGGTTTCCATTGCTCTCCTCTCCTTACCCTCCTCTCCTCAACATGGAAGCGGTGTGTAGGTTGGCTATGACTGGTCATCCGACCAACATTATAGCTTCAATCTACATACTTAGTGGCACCAGACCAATCCCCAGCGACTTTGAGGCCATTCTCGCCCTCGGCCATTCAGTCATTATGTTCGGAGACTTTAACTCCAAACATACTGACTGGACGTGCCTATCGACAACACCAACGGTATCGCTCTCCTTAATATCACTAACTCACTTGACTTAGACGTCATCCCTCCCATCACTCCCACTCATTATCCCGACAACCCTAACCTCCTTCCTGAGATTCTCGATTTTGCGTTAGTAAAGCATATCAACCTCAATCTAAGGTCCATCGTGCCGCTCGATGACCTAGGCTCTGACTACCGCCCCATTTCCCTCGTGCTAGGATCCCCTAACGTTAACGACACCTCTCGAAGTTTCCCCCGAACTCAACCCCGAGCTCGCGATCTCGCCCAACTCTCTAGATAGCCCGGACAAAATAGACTCGTTAGTTATTTCCCTCACTGCTACTATCAACTCAGCCATCAGAGATAACGAAAAGATCGTTAAGCAAGTCAAACCCACGCTTCCCTTAGCCGTCCGCAATCTCATTAAAGCTAAGAACGCGGCTCTCCGGAGAGCCAAACTCTATCCCACGCCTGCCTATAGAACAGCTGCGAATCAGCTGCAACGTAAAGTTAGGTCTTGCCTCGCGGGACTCCGAGGCGCTAAGATGAACGATCTCATGGAGAATATCTCCCCATCCCACCAAGCGTATTATAAAACGGGCCGAGCCTTATGCGTAGACGCCGCTTCCCACGTTCCTCCTCTCACTCGTCCCGACTTCGTCCCGGCTTCGCCGCCAGAATTGCCTCACAATGCTCGCCCAGCACGCAACCCGCGGACCCCACCCACATCCAGGCGGTGGAGGACGAAGTTCTCCGTAGAGACTCTCTCCCCATCACCGCCGACCCCGTCACAGTCTCTAATGATGAATCTCGCTTCTCATTAGAAGTCAAAAGTCCAAAAAGGCTCCGGGTGCGGATGGAATTTCCAACCACGCACTTAAGCACCTGCCTCAACAGATGCTTACCTATTAGCTATAATTTAGTCATAAGCATTTCCAAGCCGGGTAAACCTCTGAATATCCCGGTTAATCACAGACCTATCAGCCACCTCAAGGCCATGTCTAAACTACTCGAGAGAGTCATACTCTCTCGAATGCGAAACCATCTGTTTCCAACGGATGGCAATCCTCTCATTATTCCCCATCAGTTCGGTTTTCGTGCTAAGCACTCCTGCCCTCAGCAAGTCCATCTAATCGTCGAGTACATACTCGACGGCTTCTACCCGCGGCGTTTTCAAACGGTCGCAGTTTTCTATGACGTAGCCACGGCTTTCGATAAAGTCTGGCACAGCGGTCTCGTCCATAAACTCTACAAAATAGGCGTACCGGATCGCCTAGTTAGGATAATCGCGTCGTTTCTCAAAGACCGGACGATTCCTTTCAAACATGAAGGCACGCTTTCCGCGCCTCGTCCCATAAAGGCTGGAGTCCCTCAAGGCTAAGTCCTCGCCCCTCTATTGTACACCGTGTACACTAACGATATTCCCGTCCCACCGAAAGGCGTCGCCCTCGCTCTCTTTGTCCACGACACCACCCTTTACACCAAAGGCCTTAGTGTCCCGGGTCTCGTCACCAGACTCCAAAAGGCCGTAAATGCCCTCGGTGCATGGTTCCAAAAATAGCGCATCTATGTGAACCCGGACAAGAGTTCTGCGGTTTACTTCGACTGCAAACACCGTCGCATCGCCGATTACAATCTCCAAATCCAAATGTTAGGTATTCCCATCCCCTGGAAACGCACTACCAAATACTTAGGCGTCACCTTAGACCAGACGTTTTCTTTCAAACCACACGTCGATAGAGTAACGAAACTTGGCCGTTTTTACTTAGACCGCCTATATAGTATGTTAGGTAGAAAAAGTAAAATGTCTTTTAGAAATAAACGTACGCTTTATAAGACCTGCGTTAGACCCGTCATGACATATGCCTCGCCAATCTTTGCCCAAGCCAAACCCTCCGTCCTGCACAGACTGCAAAACCTCTTCTGCCGCAGGGCCACAAACAAACTTGCTGGCAGGAGTAGACAACGAATGAAATGGACAGATTCAATAAACCGTGAACTTCTTCGTTGCTACTACATCGTCACAAATTGTGAACAAAATGTAACAGCATATCGACCGCTCTTACATCAGAAATTTATTACAGTATTCCAGAACTAAGTCACCTCACAGTACAAAGACTAGTGGCTCAAATTAGAGTGATACACAAAAACACAGACTGTCATTATTAGAAAGGGAAACAATCAAACAAACCATAAAATGTAACACAGCTGCGAATAATAATGATCGACTTGATTACAGCCATACGCAAATAACTACTTTCTTACATATAATAATACCGAATCGGATACAATTCAGCATATAATCAAATAATCTCTATAGAGGCGGAAAATAATAGAGAAAACACATTCATCATAATACAACTATTTCATCATAATAACTACTATACAATAATGTGTATTTGTGAAAACACACCATAAGTTTTATACAACAAAAAAACAATATTGTACATTTAACACATAATACCCCAATAAATTATGTTTGATAAATATTAAAACTGAAATCTGTAACAAAACCTGCCTTGCAAAGTCAATAAGAGTGTTCAACCATTTACCAGAAGAAATGAAATGTTTGCCTTTGCGTAAATTTAAATATACTCTCAGAACTTGGTTAATTGAGAAGTATTTTTATAGTATTAGTGACTTTCTATCCAAAAAAAATAGTTATGTATCAAATTTTATGTCATGACTGAATTATTATATATGTTGACATTTTTCTTATTTAAATAAAATGTTTAAACCATTGAAGGCACAGTAAAATATTATGTAATTAGTTGTTATTGTGTTGCATTTTCCTTCAAATTTTATTTATATTAAATTGTATTTTTCTTTGATCTTAATTTGTTCGCTTTTAATTTACTTGTATGTAATTATTGCATGCTGTTGTACAGTTGTAGTGTGAGGGACTTTTATACTGTGAATCTTGATAACTTCTTTTGTTACCACCTATAATGCAATAAATTTGATTTGATTTGATTTGAAACCATTCGCAAATTCTCAAGTCTCAGAATTGCACACCGCCAAACTCAAACACACGACAGTGAAACTGCCCATGACATAATAGAATCAGTAGATCACAAAAATTTTAAGACACATCTTGAAATGCTTATAAAATACACGGGCACAGACCCTACGCTAAGACCTGTCATCCCCAAAATACAAAGCACACGAAAAAACATTGCGATAGTTAACAGTAAATGAAGTTTAAAAAAACACTTACAAAGTAAAGATAATGTAGGACTAGATGAATTACACGAAATCATTTACTGTGCCGCTATGACAGTTATTAATTTCCACGGAAAACGTATCATAAGTAATGGAAACAGCATTAAGAAAGGGGGACACGCAAAATCAAACTGGCAAATACGAATTGAAAATAAACAAATTAAATATAAATATAGAGAATAGAATAAAATAAAGAATTGGAACAACTCAGAAAAAACAATCGGACAACTTACACAATATCTTAATGGCCGACTTACGCAAAAAAAACATCAGAAACTTAAGGTAATAACAGTAATAAAAGTAGGGACCAGATATTAGACGAATTAGATTACACAAAACAAAAACTGCAAGCAAACTCCAAAAGATTAAGCCGATATAAGATAAGTAACCAAAGAAAACTTGACAATAACTTATTTTTTTCAAATCAAAAATCTTTTTACCGAAATCTCAACACAGATCACATAAAAATTAAAGACCCTCCTGATATTACTTCCATCCAAAATTACTGGGGTCAAAATCAGTTCATCATGATCCACATTCCCCTTGGGTAGCAACAGAAGAATCAGAATATGAAAATATATCCTAAATGTCAGAAGTAGTAAGGAAAGAAGAAGTAAGGATGATGTAGTCTATGCAATCAATAACACTCTTAATTGGAAAGTACCGGGACCTGACAAAATACAAAATATTGGCTAAAATATTTCAGGGTAACCCATGAACACCTAGCTTCTAATATTAAACCATATTCTCATAACATAACCCTCAAGATACACCCCCCTTTTTAACACAGGGCATCACATATTTAAAACCCAAAGACTATGATGTAACGAACCCTGCTAATTTTCGCCCAATCACATGCCTCCCGACTATGTACAAACTTTTAACATCTGGCATTACTCACAAACTGAACACTCATCTTTTAGTCAACAAAATTATACCCGAGGAACAAAAAGGATGTTGTAAAGGCTCAAGAGGATGTAAAGAACAACTCGTAATATATACAGAAATACACAACAAGCTAA
The DNA here is from genome assembly GCA_923062675.1 of Marasmarcha lunaedactyla. NCBI lineage: Eukaryota > Metazoa > Arthropoda > Insecta > Lepidoptera > Pterophoridae > Marasmarcha > Marasmarcha lunaedactyla. The sequence continues at coordinate 3,281,963 of OV281359.1, forward strand.
GCAATTACATCGCAATTAACACTATGCGTATATAAATTACCAAAAAGCTTTCGATAGTGTACCACACTCATGGCTCTTACATGTTCTGAGCATATATAAAGTAGACCAAAAATTAATCCAGTTTTTACAGCATTGTATGTCACAATTGACTACAAAATTAAGTCTACGCGACAACTAAATCTACTTTGAGGTCCCATTAATGAAAAACGAATATTCCAAGAAGACTCGCTAAGCCCCATATGGTTCTGTCTCTCATTAAACCCTCTCACCCAAATTCTGAATAGGACTGGTAATGGATACACAATAGATCGAGAACACAACATCAAACTCACACACCTGCTATATATGGACGACATAAAACTTTACGTCCCTAACAGACAACAACTTGATCAACTTATTAAACTGACCGAAGAATTTAGTACAGACATTAAAATTAGTTTTGGAACCAATAAATGAAAAATCAATTCCATAGTTAAAGATCAACATAAAAATACAGGTCCATATAATTTCAAATCACAAACAGGTACAATAAAAACCATGGAACTAAAAGAAACTATAAAAACTTAGGTTATCAGCAAAGCACAACAATCAACCACACAGAAATAAAAAAGACACTTAAACTCAAATATAAACAAAGACTCAATACAATATTTAAGACACAACTATCCGCCAGGAACAAAACAAAAGCCGTTAATACTTACGCAGTCCCTATACTCACATATTCATTTGGAATCATAAAATGGTCAGACACAGAGTGAGAAGCCCTCAATACCTTAACCCGCACTACATGCAACAAACACAACAGTTACCACATACACTCAGCCGTTCAAAGATTCACACTTAAAAGAAAGCTAGGCGGTCGCGGGTTCATAGACATAAAAAACGTGCATTATACACAAATAGATAATTTACGCTCATACTTCCACGAAAAAGCAAACGAAAGTGCCTTGCACAAAGCGATAGTTGCCATAAATCTCCCGGGATCACCTTTGCAATTAAGTAATAATCAATTTAACCCACAGCAAAAAATAACAAGAGACCTACATAAAATAGACTGCTGGAAAAGTACAGCTGTACATGGATTGTTTCCTCATCAACTAGATCAAGAACATGTAACGCGTTGTTTGCGGAGTGGTAATTGAGGGTCCAGAAAGGAAATACCAAAGCTCTCTTCTATGTTTATTTTGCAGTAAAATTAAAAATATACAAAAATGCCTGTAAATACAAACAAAAAATATAAACAAAATTGAAATAAAAAATAGTCACACAAAATAAAACAGAAACATTAATACAATTAAATTTGATCTGAAAAGAAAAAGTAACAACAAAATAAAATTTTAATGAATGAGAATCCTTACCAAAAATTTTGGCTACGCACACTCGTGTACGTAAAAATAAATTATTGATTTCGTGAAAACTTTGATTGTAGATAATAAAAAATTGATAAACATGTAATTTTGAATAATAAACTCGGAAACAATAATAAATAAATAGATTCTAGTTGTTATGATGGATAATTTTTCGTGACTGGCTTGTCAAATCAAAACATTGCCGTTCTCCGACACTACGTAATTCGTAGTTTAAAATTACGTCGGGAACGACAAAAAAATAAAATTTACTGACAAAAAGAGGTCGAAATAGACAACCGTCACAAACATATAGAAAGAAATGCGTCATGCACCTGGCTCACAAAGGGCAATTTATTTAGTGAGACCGAAGGGTTCTTGGTAGCAATACAAGATCAAATTATTAAAACCCGAAACTATGGCAGACATATCCTCAAAGAAACAATAAATACGGACAAATCTAGGTTATGACATTAAACTACTTAGACAATAGACCACATGGAAGAATGCAGCATACTTGCCAGTAAAGAATATACACATCGACATGACAATGTAGCAAGACATATCCATCAGCAATTAACCCTTAAATATAAATTATTACATTCTTACAACCCATACTACACATAACAACCGAAGAATGTCCTTGAAAATAATGATGCCAAATTATATTGGGACCGAGACATCATCACAGATCGTACTATTTTAAGCAATAGACCAGATATCACACTCACCTTAAAGGCTACAAATACCACATACCTTATTGACATCGCTGTTCCCAACGCAAATAATCTAAAACAAAAACACTCAAAAAAAATATAAAAGTACATTCCCTTAGCCGATGAAATTAAGCAAATGTGGCATCAAAACGGCGTTAACTTAAACAGCTGGAATTACCAGAAAAAACTCATATACCCCTTCAGAAAGCCATTGTCATAGATACTGTCGGGTGACGGGTCGTTCACTTCCCTCTAATATGGTTGAGGAGGGCGATGGCTGGATCCCGCGTTAACTCGTGAACGGGTGCCGTTTGAGGGTGTTCGTCGTTTGGATACTTGGGGGGAGGGAGACTTGCCGAGCTAACAGATGCAGAAAAGAATAATTTTGTATAGACATAAAGAGACTGTAAATTTATTTTGAAAAAAAAAAATATACCCGTGAAGTTTCTTGCCAGTTCTTCTTCACGAAGGTTTTTTTTCGAACTGGTGGTAGAATCATGTTTTATTTGACGTCAATAAGAACAAGTAATTGTCAATGTTGAGAAATAAATATTTGAATTTGAATTTGAATTTGACCTGCTCCATAGTTCGAAGATTTTAAATCCTACTTCACTCCAACTATCCAATCAACCTAATCCTGACCACAATCTTGACACCACATTACACATCAAATAGTACACTACATATAATTAAAAACTCACATACATCTCAACAAACACACTTATACTTCGTCATAGGTTACTTGGCATATGCCCGTACCTAGGCAGGTAAAACCGACCATTGTCGAGTAAAAAAATAACTAAACAGAATAATAATAATAATAAATTGTTTATTTCAGTAAGTAATAACACAAAATATATACAGCACAAATATTCAAAAACATAAATATTTTATAACATTTATTGTTTAATTTTTGTTCAGTATGTACTGAGTTCACTACTACATATTAAAGGGCAGAGCCCTGTGAGCATAGGATGAATAGTATGCTCAACCCAAAAACAACAATGGGACAAAAACAATTTAATAAGATACAAAAGGAAAAAAAAAGAAAACATCATAAGCAAAAGGTGAATGTTGAGGGTGCGTGTGTATGTATGTGCGCGCGCGCGTGTGCGTGTGTATGTATGTGCACGCGCGCGGTGTGTGTGTATTTGTGTGTATGTTGGTAGTGTGTAAAATGATAGAGATAAAAATGTGTGTGTTTATTAATTATTCTTTTGGCGTAAGAAGTAATTCTGTTTCTTCATAACTAAGGGATGAAAGCCAAGATAATACCTTACGTTTGCATTCCAAATTGGTTAAAGTATGTAGATTCAAAATTTTATTAACTAGATTGTATATTTAAGGTACAAGAAAAGGAAAGAACTTATTGCTAAATTTGGTATAAATTTTTTCTTTTCTTTTCTTTTCACAATGTCTGCTCTCCGCTTACTGGTCAAAGTAAAATCAAAGGCTGTAATTCTATGCTGATAAAAAATTTAAGATAGGATAAAAAGCTGCCTTACCGTAAGTACTTTGCCGGATTAGTACAATAGGGTGGAAGGGAATCGACAACTACTAAAAGTACATACTTTGAGTAAAATTCGCTGAGATATTTCAAGATTCAATAAAATGGTTTTATATACTCCACCCCAAGACTTATCCAGAATGCTTATCTTAGACGTGACGACCGAGTAGTGTATTGATAAGTAGCCTTGCCTCATACGTCGAAGGTCCCAGGTACTGAGTATGGTACTGGCCGGGGGCATTTATTTGTGTGATAAACACAGATGTTTGTTCTCGAATCATGGTTGTTTGCGTACAGATATTATGTATGTTTATTCTGGGTTCCCCTCCAGTTCGCGGTATGGTCATCCATAACACAAGCTCTGCTTACTTTGAGGCCATACAGTTGGTGTGTTTGTCTGAGGATTTATTTATTATATGTTTGAATTTATTTGATATACCACAGATTGGCGTTTGACCTACTCTACTTCTGAAATTATATCTAAAAATAATCTGCAGTGAGAAAATTATTTAAAATGGCGACATCACGTTGATCATTCAATAGACTCTCAAAAAAGAACAATCGGTTTAAAATATAAAGGTTTTATGAAAATATAAAAAAATATATATTCCAAAACAAGCTATTGATGTCTTATATTATGTAGCGTGCAAATTTGTCTCACAGACAAACTAAAACTAAATGTTCTCCTCATAAAGCAAGTAATTGGTTACTTTAGTATTAATCAAGAGTAGAAAAAATTCCAAATTCCAGCAGTTGAATCAGTTGCAGTTGAATCAGCTATTGAAACTGTCAATGAAAACAAGCTATATCATAGTTTTAGATTGGATTAAAAAATCAAATGAAAATCAGTTAAATACACGTTTTGAAGAAATATTTGAAAAATTATAAAAATATTAGCAACACATCACAAAATACAAATTCACTCGGTTTTAAATTAAACTTTAAAATAATTTTCGTTGGTCACCACACGTATTGGATACAATGGAGATCTCGTTGTCGGCCACTAAACTTTATGGCGTAGCAATGACGTAATAAACTTGTAGTGTGTCTACATAAACCGTAGTGCAGAGTGCGACGTCACAGGGTTTTGAAACCTATGCCCCTGAGTATAGAATTTTCACAACAAATTGAATCTTTAAACTAAAATATGTTTACTGTTGTATAGTTTAATATGAAATCACTATGATTTTTATTTACAAACAGGAATAATAGTAATAACAAAAATTTTTAATTAATAAAAATAACTTCAAAACAGTCCAAACCGATTTTATTAATAACTTCACTACTAGAAAACGAAAAATATATCCCTTAAGGACTTTGTAAATAAACCACGAAAACAAGAAAAATTAAAGGATTAAGTAAACAAAAACTTTCATTTTCTTTTATTTAATAGTTTGTTATTTAAAAATAGTATTTTACTAATTTAGCTTTCACAATGAACACTTCGAACATTAAGTCCAAGCTTACTGCAGTTGATTCACAGAGCGTCCATGTCAAGCAACGTTCGGTGTGGCAGATCTAGGATGCGTGAAAGCCAGTTGCTACAGAACTCAAGCCGTCGGTCCAGGTTATTGATGCAAGATATCAGTCACGGTAAAAGCCTGCGGAGTTTTTAGAGGCAAGCGCCACTCCCTCACACTGTAAGAAGAAGAAGTACAAAGCGTTCGCCTGATGTTGCTCCAGTCAACTGGAGTGATTTCTGGGAGACCCGTCGGGTGACGGATCGCTCACTTCCCTCTATTATCCCGCGTTAACCGTTGAACCGGTGCCGTTCGAGGGTGTTTGTCGTTTGTATACTTGGGAGAGGGAAACTTGCCGAGCTAACAGATGCAGATAAGAATAATTTTGTATAGACATAAAGAGACACTGTACATTGATTTTGAAAAAATATACCCATGAAGTTTCTTGCCCTTTCGTCTTCATGAACGTTTTTCCGAAACGGTGGTAGAGTCATGTTTTATTTAACGTCAATAAGAACAAGTAATTGTCAATGTTGAGAAATAAATACTGAATTTGAATTTGAACTTGAAATTTAAAAGACGTGCTTATGGAAGCGGCAATAAGAACTTATATTCAATTCTAGTTCAAAAGTCATTTGGAAACTATAAAGAAATATAACAAAACAAATTTATTTTCAACATTGACGTTAAAGCTGTAATACCTACGAATAATGATGTCCATCAGGTGTTAAACAAAATGTATTTAACTCAACTACAAATATTCAAGATCTGAATGATAACGGCAAATTCCTCGTATTTTATAAAGGTCAGAACGTAATAAGGCTTGATAATGGATAACTAATAAATCGAATTTACACAAATTCTCTATTATTATTTCCTTATACATTTATTTGTAAATTTTTGTTTAAGTATCTGGTTCTAAAGTTACTTGATAGAGTTTTTATTCAACAAATTGTTGTTTCACAAATATAAAAATATTTAAAAATTCCAATTTCACTTCAACCATTTCCTGAGAGCGTGATTGCTGCAAAGAGGAAAATCAATAATATAAATATTGAATAGTTTGAAATCTGCGCGCTGTCGAAGCCCATTGTCTGAACCAACATTAAATCTAAGGAGAAAGAACTCAGTAAATGTCATTTGTATTTGTTTTAGTTTTGCATTATATAAATAATAGTTAATTCATTTAATAAATAAAATTACTTGTTTTATTTGAATAATTTAGGTAGAGTACGCAGTTTCTAAATAATTGTCAACTGTCAAGTCAACTGCACATGTCCTCCATGATTCTGGAGGTCAAAAAACATGAAGTAATTAAATATTGATCCATCCATCCATGCCTATTGCGATATTGTCTATTGCATCGAATATTTCACTACCTAAAATTATTGAGTCTTAAAAAGTTATTTATACCAAATACTTGTTTTTGTACTGCCGCCAATTATTTATTTAGGAAAAACATCTAATACCATTTAAAACCTGCGCCTTATTAACAAAAACCTTACAATTAAGACTAAACAAAAGATTATTCTCATAACGTGTATTATTTATAAGATATAAAGATTTACTATATTAAAGATAATTCCTCTGCAAGGTGAAACGATAAGATGTGTCAAATTACCAGTACAGAACTTTATTATTTTTAAAGATATATTCAAAGCTATTTCTATTTCAAAGTTCTATTGTAAAGTAGTTTAAAGACTGCAGACCCTTAAGATCTTTGCGGCGATCACACTTCATTTTAAGGGAAGATAAAAGGCTAGTGTGGTGGTCGTTACAAGTAATCAGATAGGAGTTTACAAGTCAACAAAGCATAAATGCAGTTATAATATATTTAAATTAGTAAACAAGAAAATTTTAACAGCACTACAAGCACATTGCAAGTACTCTTCTAGATAATTATTAAAACTCTACCCTAAACATTGCTACTGTAATTTCATCATTCTTGCCTAGTAATTTAGTGTAAAGGCCGTAAATTAATATATTGGTTTACAAAGACAAAACATAATATTCACGAAATGAGAACAAGCAACCAAACTTTTATTAACTTTGTAACTGTTCAATACCTTTTGTTTTTTAATTCCGGTGTCTTCACCACATCAATTCCCTTTGCTATCAAAATCTTAGGGTAAAATAATAATAAGGGGTATGTAACACTTATAGTTCCTACAACGAAACAATAAGTCGTAGTTGACACATGACTTCCAAAAAAATCCTTTGTAAACACCGAGAAAAATATAGATATCAACATTTTGTTACACTTCTATTGTAAATTTCCATGAGGATCTTTTATTACAAACTAACAAGTCGCCAAACTCGCGTAGACAGCAAACAACCAAGGTTCACGAAATCACTTTTCAGCCAAAATCGCATCACGACATGTGCTGTCACCGTGCGTACGCAGTTACATGCAACGAACCGAGTTCACTCGCTTGGAGATGATCGGTGAAGTATTGGACGCTTCGTAATAAACTTTTTTAGTATTGACGTGGAAGATATTTACTTTAACTGAGTTATGTGGTACGTAGTTTGTTTAAATAGTTATCACAACATTTGATAAACGTATATATATATTTACATGGTTGGTGAGAAAACTACTTGAAACAAGTTGAGGCTGAACATGTTGATTATGTTTGAAACATTATTCAAAATACAGAACATGTAAGCGTACAGCAACATTTTTTTAATTTCTAAAGAAGTTTAATATGGTGTTTAATAATGTTTGTAAAGGTATCCGCATATTTAATGACCATTTCGACCAGGGGCCCCCATTTCGGACATGTCAAGTCTTAAGATTAATAGACTAAGTTGTCAGTATCGGACATGTTGTATAAGCCTTTCTCAACTCAGTGTCTTGATGTTTGCAGTATTAAATGTGCGATCACTTAGCTCAGCTAACTTAGTAATGTAGTATTTAAGTGTTTTCGCCAAAATCTTTATCTTTAAGGCGGTTTCAAATATTATCGTATAAACATATTTAAGAAATAGTAAAAAGAACTGCAAGTAGAAAATCTTTAACATACAAATAAATACAATATCGCAAATTCGTAATCCCCGAGTACGATATAGTTTTCACGATATTCAGTGTTAGGTGTCTGACGAGTAGGACATGTACACATTTATAGACTGAATTTGGGACAGCCCTGCTTGTATATTTTTTTTAATGAAAATGTCTTTTTTTTTGCAAAGATGACTTGTGTGAAAACGTAGACGTTTGGTGGATCAATGTCTTTTTAAATTTGTCATGTATATTGTGTAAAGATAAAATATGAAGCCTGTAAATGATATGTTATTTGTAAATATTATTGTTTGTTAATTTTCACAGAAAATCTAAATTGTATGTAATCCGGTTGTTAAAATATTCAACACTCACGATTCCGTATTAGATGAATAATTTAAACAAACGTAATTCAAAACACAATCAAAGTCGGAAAAACCATGTAAAATATTTATTTTATTTTATTTTATTTTCACATTTTCGGAAAACTAACAGCTAAAAATAGTATAAGTATACACATAGAAGAAAAAGGCCAATTATAAGTTTTCTTATAATATTATTTTAAATATATTTTTTTATAAATATATTTCTTATAATTATAATTTCTTATAATAAGTTTTAATGAATTATATCCTGTCAAGGTCTACTTTCTGAGCTAATACTCTGTAGATTCAGGTAAAAATAAACATAATTATTATTGTAACAATAATAAATCTCCAAAGTAATCTGAGGTCGTTTACAGTAAAATTGGTAGGAGCCTAAAATAAACATATATATAAACAGACATTTGTAAATATAAATTGTGATTTAGCGTGAATATTTTGTTTGCAGAACTTTTTGATCACAAAATTATAAAACGGTTGGCTGTTGAGCTTTTCGTAGCAACAAAGATTATACATTCGTATAATGACAAAAAAATAAATTGGTTTTAGTTAAACTTGGAAATTCTAGCTTCATTTTTAAAGGAAATTACTGAGAATAATTTTGTAAGTTGCAGAATATTTTACTAATTATAAAAAACGAAAAATTTCTCAATTAATGTTATTTCCGGTAATAACGATGAAAATTTAATCAACTATTTTACTTATTTTCCTGTAAACCAATTCTTATCACCCGTGATATTTTGAGCCGGACGGGAGAAGGATGACAGTATTCTAAAATAATTAACAATCCTTAACCCTCCAAGCTAGTCACCTCTCTTGGAGCACAGAGTGTGAGTAGGTTCAAATTCAAATTTAATTATTTATTTCTCAACATTGACAATTACTTGTTCTTATTGATGTCAAATAAAACATGATTCTACCACCAGTTCGAAAAAACATTCGTGAAGAAGAACTGGCAAGAAACTTTACGTGTATAATTTTTTCTAAATAAGTATACAATGTCTCTTTATTTCTCTACAAAATTATTCTTATCTGCATCTATTAGCTTGGCAAGTCTCCCTCTCCCAAGTATCCAAACGACGAAAACACTCAAATGGCACCCGTTCATGAGTTAACGCGGGATCCAGCTATCTTACAGGTGCTGAGGATGAACTTAGAATAACAGATGCGATGTTTTACGAAGCCGTTGTCTCTCTCCAACCAGGGTGATGTGATTGATCGGTATATCTCAGGAGTTACTAACTTCATTTAGTTTTCATCCGTATAAGAACATATGACTTAAATACAAGTCCCATGCACGTGTCCTCAAGGTCTCTACTTGTCGTATGATTTCGTGTAAAAGCCTTCATGAGTGCGCTAATCGACGCCCAAGGTCTTAAAAAGAATGTATAATAAAATATCTGTTAATAAACAAAACACTCGTCAGATATGCTAAAACAATATATTTACAAATGGTGTTTTTTCAATCTACTTTTAAAGATTGCCGAGACCATAAGTTTCTTGAACTTATATAACTTATAAAGTTTTATTATGTTAAAATGTATGAAGACCAACTTTTTTCCCCACTACAATCTCTTAAACTTTTTTGCATGGAAAGCGGCACGGTAATCACAAAACTTGACAAACTCAAGTACGAAAGTTAAAACTTCGAAAAGCGTTTGCATAATATGAATTGGTTTCGGTCAGCATTTAGCGAACTTTAGTCGCTTATCAAGTAGCAATATTAACAAATGTTGGTTTTCATTCTTGACTTTTTGTTAGGAGCACTTAAAATGTTCAATAGGATTTATAAATATGAATTGGTAGAAAACTTTAAGATTGAGTTTGGTCAGGAAGTTACATTTAACATTCAAGAGACACATGTATATAAAAATTTATTAACTAATCAGTTATTTTCAGTTTTTTTATGAGTTGCTTTAATGTATTTACTACGTGTATTTATGAGCAAATATGACTTCGTATAGCCCTTCATGCTCGTAACAGTTTCTTATGACTAATTATTTTACGAGCAAAAAAAATAACATGGTTAGCTTATAAAGCAAAAATAACTTAGTTAGTACCACATAAAATCATGATTAATGGATGCCAATGGAATCTTACAAGTCAGCCTCCGGTGTCGGTCCTGTGTCAGTGTTCTGTATCTCACACACTCTAACAGGTACAAAACTGAAATTTAGACTAAACTGTACTGTTATAGTTAATGTAACTACTAATTATTTAGTAACTATCTACTCAATAGGTCGTATGATTTTAGTTTTACATCTTCTTATGGTAGCGTCGGGTGACGGGTCGCTCAATTCCCTCTAATATGGTTGAGGAGGGCGGTGGCTGGATCCCGCGTTAACTTGTGAACGGGTGCCGTTTGAGGGTGATCGTCGTTTGGATACTTGGAGGGAGGGAGACTTGCCGAGCTAACAGATGCAGATAAGAATAATTTTGTATAGACATAAGAGACACTATATATTTATTTTGAAAAAAAAAAAGATATACCCATGAAATTTCTACTCCACGAAGATTTTACCGAACTTGTGGTAGAGTCATGCTTTAATAATTTTAATTCCTAACTTAACCAACGGGTAACTATGTTGATTGTCGTTGATTTCGATTGTTACCTCAAAGAATTAGAAAGCTATTGGAAAAAATAAACTTTTGTGTACCCAGATGTAATGCCAAACCAAGCAATTTTGTCATGTTTCGATCAGCCTTGTCTAGGACTAATCTAGGCAACAATGCTCCAATTAATAGAATTATCAAAAGTTACAATATATCGGAAAGATCTAAAAACCTATAAATGTAAAATAAAAAAATACCTGTTTGATCCTAAACTTAAAGAAAAAATAACTTTTGTCTAAAAATGAGTATTATCTCCTGAATTAGTTTTGACTTATATTGTATATTATATACAATATCTATATTGTCTATTATTCTGTTAATTGATTACCTAGCATGTTGTGATAGCCTATAAGTGTGTTACATACAATGTTTGTTACAATAGATTGTAAAAATATATACATGTAAATGTATTGTAATGTGTTGGCTGTCCTAAATAATATAAAAAAAGAAGATACTGTTTCAGAATTCGATATTGTTTAACAAATGTTTTTGGCATTTTTGCTATCAATAGTGTTTACAGGTTTGACTGATATCCAAACCTACTCTCAAGATAATATAAGAAACGACATTGAAATCTGTAGTAATTTAGTTTACTTAACTATGAATAGTGTTGTTGGGATAAATGAGATCACAAATATTATTTACCTAATATATTTGTTTTTTTTGTAACAGGCAAGTAAAGAATCAGGAACGATTTCATGGTAAATTGTAATTATAATTTCTTGTGGAATGCAACCTAGACTTAAGTATGTTTAAAGTTTCGTTTTTATTAATTTCTTTAAAGTTGTATTCTGTTGTGCGTAATAAATAAATTAATTAATTGTTGTAATTGGAAATGAGTTCTCCTTCGGTTTTTCTAAAATGTTCAACAAGTTGTAATCCAGAAAAATAATTTCTTTATGTAGAGAGCAAAGATTCAATGAGAGGTTAATGTGATCTATTCAATTTTAAAATCCTTAGGCAAATCCTTACTTTCTTTAATTTCTAAAAGAATTAGCTTTATGACCGGGATGGCTCGTACCGTTTAATTCTGAGATATTTTAAGATGCCTTAGAGATTTAAGTATCAAAATTTTGAAAATTCTTATGTTTAGCATGAGTTATTATAATTCATTCCTATTTGTCGCAAATAACATACCTAGACCCACAGTAAATCAGCCCACGAGCGCGATTGGTTGCCCTGAGCTGTTTGTTAGTTTTGTTGTTAAAAGTTGTATAAAATTAATCAAGGGTTCAAAATTAAATATGAAGCATAGCGTTGGTAGATAAAACTTAATATTTATTAATTTATATTTATATATTTATTAATCGATTAATAATTATGTTTTATAACGTTGACGTCGACTTAGCGAACGATTTTTAAATGTGGATAACATCTTTTTTATGCCCTCGTTTGTAACATCCGACATAAAAACCAGATTTATTCCAAAATCCATTGTTCCTGATATATAGTTGAATAGTAAGTAAACTTGAAGTTCCCGTTTCGTAGAGAGGTCGAGATATGGCCTATATTAATATGAATAAATAAGCTTCCCAATGGTGTGAGAATTACATGCAGAAGATACAATATCCAGAGTATTTCGATAAAACAATGAATTGTATATGTTTGTAAAGACGTGGTTATGTGAAAACTGTTTTTATAATATGAAAGAATATTTTGACATCAAACAAATCTGAATTGTAAATGTGTAATTTGACATTGATTAATTTGATACTATTGTAATTGACATGTAATTTTAATTTGTTGACATTGTGCCTATTGTAATGTATAAATTAAATTGTTCCTTTTATTAGATTAGTGACGCTTAAATAGGGACATTACAAAATGTTATAATTTGCATACATTGCATGCTGTCTGACAGTAAAATATGAGCTCCACTTAAAACTGTATATCTCATGTACCATATTTTGAGCAATAAAGGAAATTAGAATTTTTTGAATTTTGAATTTGAATAAAGTTTACTATAGTTTTTTATTATTTAGTAATCGTACACAATTTTAACGTAATTGTATACGAATTCAATCTTGTGTGATTGTGAAATTTTTGTATTTGGAATGTACATAAAGTCTCTAGGACCTAGCAATGTTGAATGGTACCGCTAGATCCAATGTATAAAAAGGAAGTACAGCTTGAAATTTAGTAAAGGTAAATTTGGTATCTATACGATATCTCCTGTTGAAAAGCCTAATGGGGGCCTGTCAAATAAACGATGATATGGCTTGCGGAACCAAAGATCTACACAATGATCGCCACATCCTACCTTATACCAATCTCTACAACAATAGTTTTTATGAAGTGATACAGGACTCCGAAGACTTTAAAAATGTAAAGATAGGTTAGTATAAGTAACATAAATGAACTAAAAAACCGGCTATGCATAAAGTAAAAAAGAAGAGAAAAATAATAAGTATTCACGCAAAAGGCGAGTGTACCGTTGTAGTTTACCGTTTAATTTTTGAGGTTGGTGACAGTGGCTTTAAAAGAAAGTTCTCATTTCAAAAGACCAATTGTCAGTCCGAAGTGCATAATAGCCGTTGTTATGTGACTTTTCAAAACTGACTCACAAATTCTATTTTATTGCACTGAACAAACGCGAGTCAAAAAATTATAATTCTATGCAAGAAGCATCATCGGTTATACAACGATATAATAACGTAATAATTTTCAACGAAAGTAAATAATTTGAAAAATAAATCGAGAGGAAATAAAATCGAAATATTCAAGATGTAAGCTCTTTATACTATAGCAATCAAGTAACAGCCAGTGACTCGCATTAAATGTTATTCCTTGCTAAGCTTTGACGTCGCACTGTGGAATCCAACAAATTCAATAAGATCAATATTTATCCTGTAAATATTCCAGTTGGTTGCAATCACGCTCTGGGGATAACTTGGAGTAAGTGTGCGGGGGAAACGGCACTGTGCAATTGAATATATTTACTTCAACATGGAATCGGTCTTTATCTAGTAATAAGCTTAATTGACTTATTGATCTCTTGTGATTTGATTCATTTATTTATTTAATTATTATTATTTATTTTAACATTTAAATTTAAATTTGATACATTAAATTTAAATTTACTTTAATAATATTTATATATGCCTCATCCAAGGTTTTCAAAGCGCAAAAACATATTCGAACTGGGACGAAATTAGGCGAAGGACTTTACTGTGATTCAAATGCTGGAGGACTGCGGGCTTACGATCCGTGGAGTACTTGTCCTTGTAAACAGGACCAAAAAGGTATGAAATAAGAATTTATATTCGTTTGTATACTACTAATAAGGCATTTATTCTTTAAATACTTTTCAAAATGGAATACTTCTCTCACCCTTAAAAAGCACCTAAAATTATTAAGATCTTCGTTTTTATTTTCCTTTGAACCCTTTCTAAAAGCAAATTGTTCATATTAAATAGAAAATGCTTCTTTCCAATTATTTCCTACATTCAAAAAACACGCAAAATATTTTGTGTTTCTAGTATTGAAATTAACACAGACATGCTGAACGCAGTACGAGTATACCCTTAACGCTTGAAAATGTCGACGTTTGAAATTGGGAGATGAATAAAGGTTTGCAGCAAGATTATGGGAGAATATTTATTTGCAGCATCTGTAGCAGGCAGCATTAGTATCAGGCAGCATCAGTGTCAGGCAGCATCAGTAGCAGGCAGCATCAGTGTCAGGCAGCATCAGTAGCAGGCAGCATCAGTAGTAGGCAGCATCAGTAGCAGGCTGCATCAGTAGCGGGCAGCATCAGTAGCAGGCAGCATCAGTAGTAGGCAGCATCAGTAGCAGGCAGCATCAGTAGCGGGCAGCATCAGTAGCAGGCAGCATCAGTAGCAGGCAGCATCAGTAGTAGGCAGCATCAGTAGCAGGCAGCATCAGTAGTGGGCAGCATCAGTAGCAGGCAGCATCAGTAGCAGGCAGCATCAGTAGCAGGCAGCATCAGTAGCAGGCAGCATCAGTATCAGGCAGCATCAGTAGCAGGCAGCATCAGTATCAGGCAGCATCAGTATCAGGCAGCATCAGTATCAGGCAGCATCAGTATCAGGCAGCATCAGTAGCAGGCAGCATCAGTAGCAGGCAGCATCAGTAGCAGGCAGCATCAGTAGCAGGCAGCATCAGTAGCAGGCAGCATCAGTAGCGGGCAGCATCAGTATCAGGCAGCATCAGTAGCGGGCAGCATCAGTATCAGGCAGCATCAGTAGCAGGCAGCATCAGTAGCAGGCAGCATCAGTATCAGGCAGCATCAGTAGCAGGCAGCATCAGTGTCAGGCAGCATCAGTAGCAGGCAGCATCAGTAGCAGGCAGCATCAGTAGCAGGCAGCATCAGTAGCAGGCAGCATCAGTAGCAGGCAGCATCAGTGTCAGGCAGCATCAGTAGCAGGCAGCATCAGTAGCAGGCAGCATCAGTAGCAGGCAGCATCAGTAGCAGGCAGCATCAGTAGCGGGCAGCATCAGTATCAGGCAGCATCAGTAGCGGGCAGCATCAGTATCAGGCAGCATCAGTGTCAGGCAGCATCAGTAGCAGGCAGCATCAGTGTCAGGCAGCATCAGTAGCGGGCAGCATCAGTATCAGGCAGCATCAGTAGCGGGCAGCATCAGTATCAGGCAGCATCAGTGTCAGGCAGCATCAGTAGCAGGCAGCATCAGTAGCAGGCAGCATCAGTATCAGGCAGCATCAGTAGTAGGCAGCATCAGTAGTAGGCAGCATCAGTAGCGGGCAGCATCAGTATCAGGCAGCATCAGTAGCAGGCAGCATCAGTAGCAGGCAGCATCAGTAGCGGGCAGCATCAGTAGCAGGCAGCATCAGTATCAGGCAGCATCAGTAGCGGGCAGCATCAGTATCAGGCAGCATCAGTATCAGGCAGCATCAGTAGCAGGCAGCATCAGTATCAGGCAGCATCAGTAGCAGGCAGCATCAGTATCAGGCAGCATCAGTAGCAGGCAGCATCAGTATCAGGCAGCATCAGTAGCAGGCAGCATCAGTGTCAGGCAGCATCAGTAGCAGGCAGCATCAGTATCAGGCAGCATCAGTAGTAGGCAGCATCAGTAGCGGGCAGCATCAGTATCAGGCAGCATCAGTGTCAGGCAGCATCAGTGTCAGGCAGCATCAGTAGCAGGCAGCATCAGTAGCAGGCAGCATCAGTAGCAGGCAGCATCAGTATCAGGCAGCATCAGTAGCAGGCAGCATCAGTAGCAGGCAGCATCAGTAGCAGGCAGCATCAGTAGCAGGCAGCATCAGTAGCAGGCAGCATCAGTATCAGGCAGCATCAGTAGCAGGCAGCATCAGTATCAGGCAGCATCAGTAGTAGGCAGCATCAGTAGCGGGCAGCATCAGTATCAGGCAGCATCAGTAGCAGGCAGCATCAGTAGCAGGCAGCATCAGTATCAGGCAGCATCAGTAGCAGGCAGCATCAGTGTCAGGCAGCATCAGTAGCAGGCAGCATCAGTAGCAGGCAGCATCAGTAGCAGGCAGCATCAGTAGCAGGCAGCATCAGTAGCAGGCAGCATCAGTGTCAGGCAGCATCAGTAGCAGGCAGCATCAGTAGCAGGCAGCATCAGTGTCAGGCAGCATCAGTAGCAGGCAGCATCAGTAGCAGGCAGCATCAGTAGCAGGCAGCATCAGTAGCAGGCAGCATCAGTGTCAGGAAGCATCAGTAGCAGGCAGCATCAGTAGCAGGCAGCATCAGTAGCAGGCAGCATCAGTAGCAGGCAGCATCAGTGTCAGGAAGCATCAGTAGCAGGCAGCATCAGTAGCAGGCAGCATCAGTAGCAGGCAGCATCAGTATCAGGCAGCATCAGTGTCAGGCAGCATCAGTAGCAGGCAGCATCAGTGTCAGGCAGCATCAGTAGCAGGCAGCATCAGTAGCAGGCAGCATCAGTAGCAGGCAGCATCAGTATCAGGCAGCATCAGTATCAGGCAGCATCAGTAGCAGGCAGCATCAGTATCAGGCAGCATCAGTAGTAGGCAGCATCAGTAGCGGGCAGCATCAGTATCAGGCAGCATCAGTAGCAGGCAGCATCAGTAGCAGGCAGCATCAGTAGCAGGCAGCATCAGTGTCAGGAAGCATCAGTAGCAGGCAGCATCAGTAGCAGGCAGCATCAGTAGCAGGCAGCATCAGTAGCAGGCAGCATCAGTAGCAGGCAGCATCAGTATCAGGCAGCATCAGTAGTAGGCAGCATCAGTAGCAGGCAGCATCAGTATCAGGCAGCATCAGTAGCAGGCAGCATCAGTAGCAGGCAGCATCAGTAGCAGGCAGCATCAGTATCAGAAAGCATCAGTAGCAGGCAGCATCAGTAGCAGGCAGCATCAGTAGCAGGCAGCATCAGTATCAGAAAGCATCAGTAGCAGGCAGCATCAGTATCAGGCAGCATCAGTAGCAGGCAGCATCAGTAGCAGGCAGCATCAGTAGCAGGCAGCATCAGTATCAGGCAGCATCAGTAGCAGGCAGCATCAGTATCAGAAAGCATCAGTATCAGGCAGCATCAGTAGCAGGCAGCATCAGTAGCAGGCAGCATCAGTAGCAGGCAGCATCAGTAGCAGGCAGCATCAGTATCAGAAAGCATCAGTAGCAGGCAGCATCAGTAGCAGGCAGCATCAGTAGCAGGCAGCATCAGTATCAGAAAGCATCAGTAGCAGGCAGCATCAGTATCAGAAAGCATCAGTATCAGGCAGCATCAGTATCAGGCAGCATCAATAGCAGGCAGCATCAGTGTCAGGCAGCATCAGTAGCAGGCAGCATCAGTAGCAGGCAGCATCAGTAGCAGGCAGCATCAGTAGCAGGCAGCATCAGTAGCAGGCAGCATCAGTATCAGGCAGCATCAGTAGCAGGCAGCATCAGTATCAGGCAGCATCAGTGTCAGGCAGCATCAGTAGCAGGCAGCATCAGTATCAGGCAGCATCAGTAGCAGGCAGCATCAGTATCAGAAAGCATCAGTATCAGGCAGCATCAGTAGCAGGCAGCATCAGTATCAGGCAGCATCAGTGTCAGGCAGCATCAGTAGCAGGCAGCATCAGTAGCAGGCAGCATCAGTAGCAGGCAGCATCAGTATCAGAAAGCATCAGTAGCAGGCAGCATCAGTATCAGAAAGCATCAGTAGCAGGCAGCATCAGTAGTAGGCAGCATCAGTAGCGGGCAGCATCAGTATCAGGCAGCATCAGTAGCAGGCAGCATCAGTAGCAGGCAGCATCAGTATCAGGCAGCATCAGTATCAGGCAGCATCAGTGTCAGGCAGCATCAGTAGCAGGCAGCATCAGTAGCAGGCAGCATCAGTAGCACGCAGCATCAGTATCAGGCAGCATCAGTATCAGGCAGCATCAGTAGCAGGCAGCATCAGTAGTAGGCAGCATCAGTAGCGGGCAGCATCAGTATCAGGCAGCATCAGTAGCAGGCAGCATCAGTAGCAGGCAGCATCAGTGTCAGGAAGCATCAGTAGCAGGCAGCATCAGTAGCAGGCAGCATCAGTAGCAGGCAGCATCAGTAGCAGGCAGCATCAGTGTCAGGCAGCATCAGTAGCAGGCAGCATCAGTAGCAGGCAGCATCAGTGTCAGGCAGCATCAGTAGCAGGCAGCATCAGTAGCAGGCAGCATCAGTGTCAGGCAGCATCAGTAGCAGGCAGCATCAGTGTCAGGCAGCATCAGTAGCAGGCAGCATCAGTAGCAGGCAGCATCAGTGTCAGGCAGCATCAGTAGCAGGCAGCATCAGTAGCAGGCAGCATCAGTAGCAGGCAGCATCAGTGTCAGGCAGCATCAGTAGCAGGCAGCATCAGTAGCAGGCAGCATCAGTAGCAGGCAGCATCAGTAGCAGGCAGCATCAGTATCAGAAAGCATCAGTAGCAGGCAGCATCAGTATCAGAAAGCATCAGTAGCAGGCAGCATCAGTAGTAGGCAGCATCAGTAGCGGGCAGCATCAGTATCAGGCAGCATCAGTAGCAGGCAGCATCAGTAGCAGGCAGCATCAGTATCAGGCAGCATCAGTATCAGGCAGCATCAGTGTCAGGCAGCATCAGTAGCAGGCAGCATCAGTAGCAGGCAGCATCAGTAGCAGGCAGCATCAGTATCAGGCAGCATCAGTATCAGGCAGCATCAGTAGCAGGCAGCATCAGTATCAGGCAGCATCAGTAGTAGGCAGCATCAGTAGCGGGCAGCATCAGTATCAGGCAGCATCAGTAGCAGGCAGCATCAGTAGCAGGCAGCATCAGTAGCAGGCAGCATCAGTGTCAGGAAGCATCAGTAGCAGGCAGCATCAGTAGCAGGCAGCATCAGTAGCAGGCAGCATCAGTAGCAGGCAGCATCAGTATCAGGCAGCATCAGTAGTAGGCAGCATCAGTAGCGGGCAGCATCAGTATCAGGCAGCATCAGTAGCAGGCAGCATCAGTAGCAGGCAGCATCAGTAGCAGGCAGCATCAGTGTCAGGAAGCATCAGTAGCAGGCAGCATCAGTAGCAGGCAGCATCAGTAGCAGGCAGCATCAGTAGCAGGCAGCATCAGTATCAGGCAGCATCAGTGTCAGGAAGCATCAGTAGCAGGCAGCATCAGTAGCAGGCAGCATCAGTAGCAGGCAGCATCAGTAGCAGGCAGCATCAGTGTCAGGCAGCATCAGTAGCAGGCAGCATCAGTAGCAGGCAGCATCAGTGTCAGGCAGCATCAGTAGCAGGCAGCATCAGTAGCAGGCAGCATCAGTGTCAGGCAGCATCAGTAGCAGGCAGCATCAGTGTCAGGCAGCATCAGTAGCAGGCAGCATCAGTAGCAGGCAGCATCAGTGTCAGGCAGCATCAGTAGCAGGCAGCATCAGTGTCAGGCAGCATCAGTAGCAGGCAGCATCAGTAGCAGGCAGCATCAGTAGCAGGCAGCATCAGTGTCAGGCAGCATCAGTGTCAGGCAGCATCAGTGTCAGGCAGCATCAGTAGCAGGCAGCATCAGTAGCAGGCAGCATCAGTATCAGGCAGCATCAGTGTCAGGCAGCATCAGTAGCAGGCAGCATCAGTAGCAGGCAGCATCAGTATCAGGCAGCATCAGTAGCAGGCAGCATCAGTGTCAGGCAGCATCAGTAGCAGGCAGCATCAGTAGCAGGCAGCATCAGTATCAGGCAGCATCAGTAGCAGGCAGCATCAGTAGCAGGCAGCATCAGTATCAGGCAGCATCAGTAGCAGGCAGCATCAGTAGCAGGCAGCATCAGTAGCAGGCAGCATCAGTAGCAGGCAGCATCAGTAGCAGGCAGCTTCAGAAGCAGGCAGCTTCAGTAGCGGGCAGCATCAGTATCAGGCAGCATCAGTAGCAGGCAGCATCAGTATCAGAAAGCATCAGTAGCAGGCAGCATCAGTATCAGAAAGCATCAGTATCAGGCAGCATCAGTATCAGGCAGCATCAGTAGCAGGCAGCATCAGTATCAGAAAGCATCAGTATCAGGCAGCATCAGTAGCAGGCAGCATCAGTATCAGAAAGCATCAGTAGCAGGCAGCATCAGTGTCAGGAAGCATCAGTAGCAGGCAGCATCAGTAGCAGGCAGCATCAGTAGCAGGCAGCATCAGTAGCAGGCAGCATCAGTATCAGGCAGCATCAGTGTCAGGAAGCATCAGTAGCAGGCAGCATCAGTAGCAGGCAGCATCAGTAGCAGGCAGCATCAGTAGCAGGCAGCATCAGTATCAGAAAGCATCAGTATCAGGCAGCATCAGTAGCAGGCAGCATCAGTATCAGAAAGCATCAGTAGCAGGCAGCATCAGTATCAGAAAGCATCAGTATCAGGCAGCATCAGTATCAGGCAGCATCAGTATCAGGCAGCATCAGTAGCAGGCAGCATCAGTATCAGAAAGCATCAGTATCAGGCAGCATCAGTAGCAGGCAGCATCAGTAGCAGGCAGCATCAGTATCAGAAAGCATCAGTAGCAGGCAGCATCAGTAGCAGGCAGCATCAGTAGCAGGCAGCATCAGTATCAGAAAGCATCAGTAGCAGGCAGCATCAGTAGCAGGCAGCATCAGTAGCAGGCAGCATCAGTATCAGAAAGCATCAGTAGCAGGCAGCATCAGTATCAGGCAGCATCAGTAGCAGGCAGCATCAGTAGCAGGCAGCATCAGTAGCAGGCAGCATCAGTATCAGGCAGCATCAGTAGCAGGCAGCATCAGTATCAGAAAGCATCAGTATCAGGCAGCATCAGTAGCAGGCAGCATCAGTAGCAGGCAGCATCAGTAGCAGGCAGCATCAGTAGCAGGCAGCATCAGTATCAGAAAGCATCAGTAGCAGGCAGCATCAGTAGCAGGCAGCATCAGTAGCAGGCAGCATCAGTAGCAGGCAGCATCAGTAGCAGGCAGCATCAGTATCAGGCAGCATCAGTAGCAGGCAGCATCAGTATCAGGCAGCATCAGTGTCAGGCAGCATCAGTAGCAGGCAGCATCAGTATCAGGCAGCATCAGTAGCAGGCAGCATCAGTATCAGAAAGCATCAGTATCAGGCAGCATCAGTAGCGGGCAGCATCAGTAGCAGGCAGCATCAGTAGCAGGCAGCATCAGTAGCAGGCAGCATCAGTAGCAGGCAGCATCAGTATCAGAAAGCATCAGTAGCAGGCAGCATCAGTATCAGAAAGCATCAGTAGCAGGCAGCATCAGTATCAGGCAGCATCAGTAGCAGGCAGCATCAGTGTCAGGCAGCATCAGTAGCAGGCAGCATCAGTAGCAGGCAGCATCAGTATCAGGCAGCATCAGTAGCAGGCAGCATCAGTATCAGAAAGCATCAGTAGCAGGCAGCATCAGTATCAGAAAGCATCAGTAGCAGGCAGCATCAGTATCAGGCAGCATCAGTAGCAGGCAGCATCAGTTTCAGGCAGCATCAGTAGCAGGCAGCATCAGTAGCAGGCAGCATCAGTATCAGAAAGAATCAGTATCAGGCAGCATCAGTATCAGGCAGCATCAGTAGCAGGCAGCATCAGTGTCAGGCAGCATCAGTAGCAGGCAGCATCAGTATCAGGCAGCATCAGTAGCAGGCAGCATCAGTGTCAGGCAGCATCAGTAGCAGGCAGCATCAGTATCAGGCAGCATCAGTAGCAGGCAGCATCAGTATCAGGCAGCATCAGTAGCAGGCAGCATCAGTGTCAGGCAGCATCAGTAGCAGGCAGCATCAGTAGCAGGCAGCATCAGTAGCAGGCAGCATCAGTGTCAGGCAGCATCAGTAGCAGGCAGCATCAGTAGCAGGCAGCATCAGTAGCAGGCAGCATCAGTGTCAGGCAGCATCAGTAGCAGGCAGCATCAGTATCAGGCAGCATCAGTAGCAGGCAGCATCAGTATCAGGCAGCATCAGTATCAGGCAGCATCAGTGTCAGGCAGCATCAGTAGCAGGCAGCATCAGTATCAGGCAGCATCAGTAGCAGGCAGCATCAGTGTCAGGCAGCATCAGTAGCAGGCAGCATCAGTATCAGGCAGCATCAGTATCAGGCAGCATCAGTATCAGGCAGCATCAGTGTCAGGCAGCATCAGTAGCAGGCAGCATCAGTATCAGGCAGCATCAGTAGCAGGCAGCATCAGTAGCAGGCAGCATCAGTATCAGGCAGCATCAGTAGCAGGCAGCATCAGTGTCAGGCAGCATCAGTAGCAGGCAGCATCAGTATCAGGCAGCATCAGTAGCAGGCAGCATCAGTGTCAGGCAGCATCAGTAGCAGGCAGCATCAGTGTCAGGCAGCATCAGTAGCAGGCAGCATCAGTATCAGGCAGCATCAGTAGCAGGCAGCATCAGTGTCAGGCAGCATCAGTAGCAGGCAGCATCAGTGTCAGGCAGCATCAGTAGCAGGCAGCATCAGTATCAGGCAGCATCAGTAGCAGGCAGCATCAGTATCAGAAAGCATCAGTATCAGGCAGCATCAGTATCAGGCAGCATCAGTAGCAGGCAGCATCAGTATCAGAAAGCATCAGTATCAGGCAGCATCAGTAGCAGGCAGCATCAGTATCAGAAAGCATCAGTATCAGGCAGCATCAGTATCAGGCAGCATCAGTAGCAGGCAGCATCAGTAGCAGGCAGCATCAGTATCAGGCAGCATCAGTAGCAGGCAGCATCAGTATCAGGCAGCATCAGTAGCAGGCAGCATCAGTATCAGGCAGCATCAGTATCAGGCAGCATCAGTAGCAGGCAGCATCAGTATCAGGCAGCATCAGTAGCAGGCAGCATCAGTATCAGGCAGCATCAGTAGCAGGCAGCATCAGTATCAGGCAGCATCAGTAGCAGGCAGCATCAGTATCAGAAAGCATCAGTAGCAGGCAGCATCAGTATCAGAAAGCATCAGTAGCAGGCAGCATCAGTATCAGGCAGCATCAGTATCAGGCAGCATCAGTAGCAGGCAGCATCAGTGTCAGGCAGCATCAGTAGCAGGCAGCATCAGTGTCAGGCAGCATCAGTAGCAGGCAGCATCAGTATCAGGCAGCATCAGTAGCAGGCAGCATCAGTGTCAGGCAGCATCAGTAGCAGGCAGCATCAGTATCAGGCAGCATCAGTATCAGGCAGCATCAGTGTCAGGCAGCATCAGTAGCAGGCAGCATCAGTATCAGGCAGCATCAGTAGCAGGCAGCATCAGTAGCGGGCAGCATCAGTATCAGGCAGCATCAGTATCAGGCAGCATCAGTAGCAGGCAGCATCAGTAGCAGGCAGCATCAGTAGCAGGCAGCATCAGTATCAGAAAGCATCAGTATCAGGCAGCATCAGTAGCAGGCAGCATCAGTAGCAGGCAGCATCAGTAGCAGGCAGCATCAGTATCAGAAAGCATCAGTAGCAGGCAGCATCAGTAGCAGGCAGCATCAGTATCAGGCAGCATCAGTATCAGGCAGCATCAGTAGCAGGCAGCATCAGTAGCAGGCAGCATCAGTAGCAGGCAGCATCAGTATCAGAAAGCATCAGTAGCAGGCAGCATCAGTAGCAGGCAGCATCAGTATCAGGCAGCATCAGTATCAGGCAGCATCAGTAGCAGGCAGCATCAGTAGCAGGCAGCATCAGTAGCAGGCAGCATCAGTATCAGAAAGCATCAGTATCAGGCAGCATCAGTAGCAGGCAGCATCAGTATCAGAAAGCATCAGTATCAGGCAGCATCAGTATCAGGCAGCATCAGTAGCAGGCAGCATCAGTATCAGGCAGCATCAGTAGCAGGCAGCATCAGTATCAGGCAGCATCAGTAGCAGGCAGCATCAGTATCAGGCAGCATCAGTAGCAGGCAGCATCAGTATCAGAAAGCATCAGTATCAGGCAGCATCAGTAGCAGGCAGCATCAGTATCAGAAAGCATCAGTAGCAGGCAGCATCAGTATCAGGCAGCATCAGTAGCAGGCAGCATCAGTAGCAGGCAGCATCAGTAGCAGGCAGCATCAGTATCAGGCAGCATCAGTAGCAGGCAGCATCAGTATCAGGCAGCATCAGTATCAGGCAGCATCAGTAGCAGGCAGCATCAGTATCAGGCAGCATCAGTAGCAGGCAGCATCAGTATCAGGCAGCATCAGTAGCAGGCAGCATCAGTAGCAGGCAGCATCAGTAGCAGGCAGCATCAGTAGCAGGCAGCATCAGTATCAGGCAGCATCAGTAGCAGGCAGCATCAGTATCAGGCAGCATCAGTAGCAGGCAGCATCAGTATCAGGCAGCATCAGTAGCAGGCAGCATCAGTATCAGAAAGCATCAGTATCAGGCAGCATCAGTATCAGGCAGCATCAGTAGCAGGCAGCATCAGTATCAGGCAGCATCAGTATCAGGCAGCATCAGTATCAGAAAGCATCAGTAGCAGGCAGCATCAGTATCAGGCAGCATCAGTAGCAGGCAGCATCAGTATCAGAAAGCATCAGTATCAGGCAGCATCAGTAT
Organism: Marasmarcha lunaedactyla; assembly: GCA_923062675.1. Lineage (NCBI taxonomy): Eukaryota > Metazoa > Arthropoda > Insecta > Lepidoptera > Pterophoridae > Marasmarcha > Marasmarcha lunaedactyla. The sequence goes on from OV281359.1 coordinate 3,306,810, forward strand.
CAGGCAGCATCAGTATCAGGCAGCATCAGTATCAGGCAGCATCAGTAGCAGGCAGCATCAGTATCAGGCAGCATCAGTAGCAGGCAGCATCAGTATCAGGCAGCATCAGTAGCAGGCAGCATCAGTATCAGAAAGCATCAGTAGCAGGCAGCATCAGTATCAGAAAGCATCAGTAGCAGGCAGCATCAGTATCAGGCAGCATCAGTATCAGGCAGCATCAGTAGCAGGCAGCATCAGTGTCAGGCAGCATCAGTAGCAGGCAGCATCAGTATCAGGCAGCATCAGTAGCAGGCAGCATCAGTGTCAGGCAGCATCAGTAGCAGGCAGCATCAGTAGCAGGCAGCATCAGTATCAGGCAGCATCAGTAGCAGGCAGCATCAGTATCAGGCAGCATCAGTGTCAGGCAGCATCAGTAGCAGGCAGCATCAGTATCAGGCAGCATCAGTAGCAGGCAGCATCAGTAGCGGGCTGCATCAGTAGCAGGCAGCATCAGTATCAGGCAGCATCAGTATCAGGCAGCATCAGTAGCAGGCAGCATCAGTAGCAGGCAGCATCAGTAGCAGGCAGCATCAGTATCAGAAAGCATCAGTATCAGGCAGCATCAGTAGCAGGCAGCATCAGTATCAGAAAGCATCAGTATCAGGCAGCATCAGTATCAGGCAGCATCAGTAGCAGGCAGCATCAGTATCAGGCAGCATCAGTAGCAGGCAGCATCAGTATCAGGCAGCATCAGTAGCAGGCAGCATCAGTATCAGGCAGCATCAGTAGCAGGCAGCATCAGTAGCAGGCAGCATCAGTATCAGGCAGCATCAGTATCAGGCAGCATCAGTATCAGGCAGCATCAGTAGCAGGCAGCATCAGTATCAGGCAGCATCAGTAGCAGGCAGCATCAGTATCAGAAAGCATCAGTATCAGGCAGCATCAGTATCAGGCAGCATCAGTAGCAGGCAGCATCAGTATCAGGCAGCATCAGTAGCAGGCAGCATCAGTATCAGGCAGCATCAGTAGCAGGCAGCATCAGTATCAGAAAGCATCAGTAGCAGGCAGCATCAGTATCAGAAAGCATCAGTAGCAGGCAGCATCAGTATCAGGCAGCATCAGTAGCAGGCAGCATCAGTATCAGAAAGCATCAGTAGCAGGCAGCATCAGTAGCAGGCAGCATGAGTATCAGGCAGCATCAGTATCAGGCAGCATCAGTAGCAGGCAGCATCAGTAGCAGGCAGCATCAGTAGCAGGCAGCATCAGTATCAGAAAGCATCAGTAGCAGGCAGCATCAGTATCAGGCAGCATCAGTAGCAGGCAGCATCAGTAGCAGGCAGCATCAGTAGCAGGCAGCATCAGTATCAGAAAGCATCAGTAGCAGGCAGCATCAGTATCAGGCAGCATCAGTAGCAGGCAGCATCAGTATCAGAAAGCATCAGTATCAGGCAGCATCTGCAGGCATGAAAGTGATCCAATTTTTTCAGTCGACTTGCTTGCAATAGACTGCCGTTCTAAGGCCAGCCCTCTGATTTGTATATTCGGGCTCACATTCTGTTGGAACCGCAATTTGAAGTTTCAAAATTAGCCAGGAATCACATTTTTATGCTTAGTCTGTTAGGCAGCTTCTATGGCTGTCATTAAAAATGAGTTGACATGATTGTCAATGAAGGTAAGCAATAAATATAAATATTTAGCAAAATGAAGAAATCAACGATATAAATACAATTAAAAAGGAAGGATCATACGTAAAACGTAAGAGCTACATGGTATGCAAGATAAGAGCTCATACTCAATGGTTTAAAGCAGCATTTTTTATGAACACTTCAAAGTATGAATGTTAAATATACACATATAAATCGTTAGGACCCGTATAAAGAAGGAAACAGTACCTAACAATTATGTGAGCCAACTTAATACTTAACCAAACCAACTAGGAGATGGTAAAACGTGTCGTCATTTATTGAACATTTCACTATGCACCCTCTCCCTTTCAATCTTTTACAAGTCATAAGTAAAACAAGCAATGCGAAATAAATTCTTCTCAATTATTTAGTCAGAACGAAAATACTGGCATTAATAGCGAAAATAAATTGGAAATAGATTTTGCTTTTTGAAATGAGTGACATCATGTTTTGCAGTCGCATAGTTGGCTTGGTCGTGCAGCGTTCGGGAGTCCGTCAATGTCACGCGCTCAGGTGCTCGTTTACCGCTTTGAGCCCTTGAGCATTAGGTGGGTAATTTATCGCAACCCTTTACAAGAATATTTTAATATCATTTTATGAAGTTCATACGAAGTTCGTAAAATGATATACAAATATTCTTTATAATAAATAGTGGGTATGATTTTATATGTAGGTACGATTCGATAATTTAATCGTCTTTGTTTAACTTTTTCTTATATTATCGAGATTTGTTAAAAAACCTTTAAGCCTCAAAAAACCTTCTAATCACATTTGTTTAAGATTTTACCCTTTTCAACTGGTGGTATTCGTGTAAATTAATATATTATGATTGAATGCGATTTCTAAATTAGTCTGTGTTTTATATTAATAAAGCAATTATGATCATTTTTGTTTATACATAGAGAGAATAGGTACATCCTTGACAGGCATGTACCATACTAATCTTCCTCATTAATATAAACCAGATGAGATGGAGATTAAACACCTGCTGATTGTAGTAAAAAAAACAAACTTTTTCAAATTTAGAGCGACTTACCTGAGAGCTCCAAGAGTAAAAATTATTGGGCGTTCGTGGCTACAAGTTTACAACAAGTATTTATCAAAACACTTAACTATAAATTATACCTTGAAGCGCTGGGGAGATAGCGTCTATGTTGCTCGCTCCTGGAAACAGTTTCACTCACAGTTATATCACCGACAACTGTTTATTCTTACTGGATCATAACTTTGCTGATTGATTTGGCGTGTTTAGTTTGTTTTTGTGTTGACTCAAGTTGTTGTGATCAACCCCTTGTGGTGAGGGTGATATCCTCACCGGCTCATCAGCTTCGGCGTGGCCCTGGAGGAGTGGACGGTACAAGCTGGGCTGTCCTTCCTTAACATGGGGACGGACAATACCTACATGATCTTCACGACTGCAAGGGATATCCCGGGTAGATATAACGATCACCTCCCCTTGGATCGCGCGCTGGGTGCACAGATGGCACGTGTTAGAAGATGCAATGACTTTTTTGGACTATAGATACATACGGTTTGAAACTGCCACAAACTCACAACAAGCCTAGCCTCCACAGTACAAGGTTGCACCGTAAGCAAAAGGCCATCTACTGGAAGTCGCCAGCAGATCGTTAAACTCTGGGACATGTACGGCAGGCAATCTATCCACTTATGCCGTAGGCACCACCGTGACGAGTTAAAGGATACATGCTGATGGCTGTCTGCAGAGCACACAAAAAGCCCATGGAGAGGGAGGGGCAGTGCTTTAGAGGGGTGACCTATTGCAGAGACACTGCAACCAGAGTTGCTGGGTGTAGTTATGGGGGAACTGTAGATAGGTTGGATCACTCTCTGTTTCCCCCTGCTGCAGTGGTATGGAAAATGAAGGCCCCCCACATCTCAGCAAATGAGTGATGCCTTCCGCTTGGGATGAAACAAGACGGGCCCTGGACCCGACGAGGTGCCAGGGTGTGTCCTGGAGTAGAAAAAGTTTTCTCTCAGAACTAGAGAGTTCCCAAAAACTCTGGAAGGTTCTGCTTCCTGGAGAAGGGAGGCCGATCACTGGACTGTCCATCTGCGTTCCAGCCAGTGGTTCTGCTGGTTGAGGTCGGTAAAATGCTATAATTCATTTTGGCATCCCGTGATATCCAGCACTTCAAGGATATAGGTTCAGACATTTTCGAGGCCCTGTTTAGATTCTGAAGAGTTAGGCCGATACTGAAAGCCGTTTCAGCCCTGAAGACCCACACGGCGGAAGCAACTGCGAGAGGAGAGAGATCGTTTTTTTATTATTTAGGACAGCCAACACATTACAATACATTTACATGTATATATTTTTACAATCTTATGTAACAAACATTGTATGTAACATACTTATAGGCTATCACAACATGCTAGTTAATCAATTAACAGAATAATAGACAATATAGATATTTTATATAATATACAATATAAGTAATAACTAATTTAGGAGATAATACACATTTTTAGACAAAATTTATTTTTTCTTTAAGTTTAGGATCAAACAGGTATTTTTTTATTTTACATTTATAGGTTTTAAGTACATCATTACATATATCCAATTGCATAGATCTTTCCGATATATTGTAACTTTTGATAATTCTATTAATTGGAGCATTGTTGCCTAGATTAGTACTAGACAAGGCTGATCGAAACATGAAAAAATTGCTTGGTCTGGCATTACGTCTGGGTACACAAAAGCTTACTTTTTCCAATAGTTTTTTGGAGTCCAATGTATTATTAATGATTTTGTGTAATGTGCAAAGATCTAGCATCTCGCGCCGATTGGATAGAGAGAGTGTCCTGTATTTTTGAATTTGCTTAGCACAGGAATTATATTTCTTCAGAGCCCCTTCTCTAAAGCACACGTGTCTAAAGAACTTTTTCTGCACTCTTTCTAGTCTCTCTGAGTGAATCTTATATATAGGGCTCCACACAATGTGACAGTACTCTAAAACGCTGCGTGCAAGTGAGTAGAATAAGATCAGTCTACTATAAGAATTTTTGAAATTTTTTGTTGTACGTTTTATAAATCCCGAAATTTTATACGATCGTTGTATTATATTGTCAATATGTGGTACGAATGTCAACTTTGTATCAATTAATACTCCCAAATCTCTAACAACAGATACTTCAGTCAATGAGTTCCCATCTATGTTATAATTGAAATATATAGCGTTTAACCTTCTAGTAAACGAAATTTGATAACATTTCAGATAATTAAGTTTCATTTTGTTATTAGTACACCATTCTGACAATCTGAAAATATCCTCCTGTTGTTTATTAGCATCAAAAGTAGAATTTATTTCTCTGTATATTTTTAGATCGTCCGCATACAAAAGAAACTGACTGTTGTGGAAACAGTGGGTTATATCATTGATAAAAATATTGAAAAGAACAGGCCCCAGGTGTGATCCTTGGGGGACACCGGTTACTGCTGTAAATTCATTTGACTGATATCCACTAATAACAACCTTAAGTTTTCTGTCATTTAGATATGATTCTATCCAATTAATAAAGTTACCGCCAAATCCACAAAACCTCATACACCATATCGAATACCCTCGAGAAATCTGTGTAAATTCCATCAATTTGGCCATTTTTGTCAACACTTTCAATTATGTCATTAGCAAATAAAGTTAAATTCGATATGGTGGATGGGCCAGTTAAAAATCCATGCTGATTCTCAGTGTATAAAGGTTTCATATGATATATTTATAAAAGGACAAACTAAGGACTCAAGGATCTTTGGAAACACTGATTGTATACAAATGGGTCTATAATTAGTTATATCAGATTTGTTGCCCCCTTTGGAAACAGGTACAACTCTGGATTTAAGGAAAATTCCTTCCTTTGAAAATATACCGCTCTTCAGAGATTCGTTAAATATCATACACAAAGGCTTAGAAAGATTATGTGCACAATTCCTAATAAAAACAGGATGGGTATTATCAGGACCTGGCCCCTTATTGATATCCAGATGCTTTAGTTTTAATAGGACTTTATCCTCACTTACTTGTAGATTATTAAAAAAATTTTGTTCATAAAAACTATGCATGCTATCAAATTTAAGCATTCCAGTTGAATAATCACCATATATACTGGAAAAATGCAAAGCAAACTGATTGCTTATATCAGTACCGTTTGTAAATATTTTATCATTTATGTACATAGCAGCAGGATACTCCGATTTTTTACCGCTCAGCTGTTTTTGATAAGACCAAAAACCCTTAGGGTTAATCTTTACACTATCTTCAATAAACTGAATGTATCTATTATAGCAATCTTAAATTAAGGCCTCACATTCCTTATGAAGATATTGGAAATAAAATTCATCCATAGGACTTCCATATTTCTTAAATCTAATTCTTAATTTATTTTTTTGGTTTAACTTTTTTATTAATGTTCGTGAGTAGTGTATATATGGGGGTTCTGTATATTATCTATTCATTCATACCATCTATTCAATCTGTTCATCTAAATCATTCAGTGTTCATTCATTCACCAGTACTATGACCTATTCAAACATTACATAATACCATCTAATGAATCATTTAATCTAGTCAATAACTTTCGAATTTTCATGATTCAGTCTATTCATCCAGTCCATTTAACAGTGTAAAGATCTATTGAACCCGTTCATGTACGGTCGCTTTCATATTGTATCTAGAGATCTATCCGTTGAAAACCACCAATATTGATTCATATTTTTATTTGAACTTTGCAACGATTACCAAATAACGAATCGTCATTGGTGGTTTTCAACGGATAGATCTCTAGATACAATATTGAAAGCGAGCGCTAGTCAATAACTTTTTTTACTTCCAAACTTTGTAATGAGAACAGTTTTACTAGCATCATTATTTTTATAATAATTTTAGTCTTATTCTACGAGAGGTAAACATTCGGTTGAAAATAAAACATGATTCGGTTAACATATAATTTTATTATCAGAACACCACTTATTTAAACAGATTACATTTTTTAAACCACAAATATTCTTATGATAGATACATCTATAGACATCATTACATTTGCTGTAAAGCTCATACAGGGTATAAAAATTTGGACACTTAAAATTTTCTAAGTTTATCACATTCACATTATAATCAACAAACATTTCCTTAATCCATTTTGCTTTTTCTTCACCTTTTACATAAATACAATTGTTTTCAAGTAGAGGTGAAATTAAAGGCTTATATTTTGAAAAACAAATAAATCCTTCTTTCCAATAAATATTTCTATTTCTCTCGATCCACCCAACCTGCCTCATTTCCTTTATAGTTAAATTATAGAAAGCGAATGGTGGTCTTATTAAAAAACTTTGTATTCCTTTATCATCCAGAATAGCTATTTCTTTAAGTATGAACTGATTTAATTCGGTTTTAAAACCTTGAACATCAACTATTAACTTCATGATATCTTGCGAACAATACTGCTGAGAGGTTTATATTCTATAATGCGATCGTTGATGATAAGACAAAAGGCACTCGTTTTGTCAGGAAAATCTTTATTGCTCTCTATTTCTAGTCTTACATCAACTGGGCCAGTTTTTAATGTTTCATTTTGCCTTGAACAGTCAATTACAAACAAAGGTGCCTTTTCTTTAAAATCAATAATATTAAGCAACGGGTCAACTGAAGCGTTGTAATAAGACTGACGGAATTTGATGTACATTTCATATAATATATGATATTTATCATTATCAAAATCAAGTTTTAGTGCATCATACGGATATGTTTGTGAATTTAGATATAATGAAACGTTAGTTAAGTTACAATGATTAAACAAAGAACAATTTCTATTCTTTAAATTTTGGTCGACTGTTTGAAGACCGAATATTACAAATCTAGGTTTCTCGAGTTGGGAGGTAGTCTTGATTGACCACGAATGCTTCTTTGTTTTAGGTAAAAGTGGATATTCATATGTATCCCAATTTCGAAATGCCATTTGTATTGGCTTATCTTTTTCTAACTGTTTCAAGAGTAGTAATCTTTCTCGATCAGATACTTTAATATGTGGTACACGCCATTGAATTCTCTCAATATTTACTAACACATGATCATTATTATTATCAAGTATAAGAGCATCAACATTAGATTTACATCTCGTTAGAATTAATTCATGTTTACAGTTTAATACGATTTTGTTATAGTCTTCAGCAAATCCTAATAGTTTACTAAGCGGCAATATAACATTAAAAAAACCATTTACAGATTTTGTTCCTTTCAAGTTCCATCCCCACAGAGCAGCCTGTTTACTTTCTCCCTCATTCATCGAGATGTAAGATTTGATTGTAGAAGTAATACCAACATGTCTAATACGATCGATTTCTACTCCATTTATCTCATACCTTATATCATGAAAAAGAAACGGTATAGGGTTATTGTTAAATTGAAACCCTTTTTTCGTAAGTTTTCCTGTGGTATCCTTCGTATATACTTCTATACATCCTTCAATGTAAATGGAACTGCTCGCAGGTAGTAAATAAATGTCTTGTTGATTAATCGGTATTCGTATTTCATCGTTTTCTTTGAAGCTATTAGTGTATGGAGTATAGGAATGAACTTCATAACTCTCAATAGAATTGTCAAAATGCGGCGCTTCATTAATTTGTAACATACTCATAGTGAAAATCCCAACTTTCTTAAAAATTCTTTATTAATCTCACTGAGAGCTGGTACAACGCGTGTGTGTTTATCGGAGTCGTGAATTGAACTATAACTTTTTGTTGGCTTACTCCCAATTTTCTTACTTTTTTTAATATTGAAATCAATCATATTTGATTACAATTTATATTGGTAGCACAAATAAATGCTGCTTGTCCATTCGAAGTATTAACTGATACTGATCGTTTAACGATTCAATCATACAATTTATTTCATATTAAAGCATACAGTTTTCAAGATATTTAAGACATAGATGACCACAGTTATATGGATGACTACCCTGATAATTGATATAGTTATACTGAATGTCACCCCCTACATATTTAATAAATTCTTTTGGTGGTTTTAGATCACCATAACTATCAAAGTATTCAATATAGTCATTTTTTTTAACATAAGCTACCCAATGTGTACCTTGATTTTCAGAGCTATCCAAATTAATTATACCACATTCGATTTTGTGAGGGTGTTTAGGTAGTTGATCTCTCATGAAGACCCCTCGAAAATATGGGATAGTTTTTGAATACCTCATTATATCAATATTGGTAAGAGGACGATCAGGTAGCTGTTTATTCAGTTTTTTGATGAAGTATAAATACCTAAACCACTCTTGTACGGTTTGAGCTGTAATCCTCCTCCTAAATGCACTGGCTCAAAACTTTGATTGAGTCTTTTCATCTCATTCCATGTTTTCTGTGCAGTTTGAAACGTTTTTACCATTCGCGCTATAGCAGATGTTTTTTTAACAAGAGCACCAGCAGCAGTTAATCCAGTAATGATTGGTATCAGTGGTAAGAATCCTCCGGTCTTTGGTAATGGTATCACGCGCGGAATTTTTACCTCTGAATCAGAAACAAGATCTTTAATGGCAGCAAACGCTAAATCTATGGCTAGTTTTTTACATTTTGGTTTTGCTTGACGAATATTTCTTTTTGCATAGGCAACAACATTTTTAAAACTTTTTTTAAGCCCCGATCCATTTGAAAGTTTCATCAACATTGCTTTATTAACAATATTTGCTGCAAGCTTTTCTCCTACACTCGCTTGAGATGATGATGATGTTCTTTTCTTTGCCATTTTCATTAAGATCTTATCTGCTGCGTGTCTGGCTTGTAAGTTTTTTGTTTTCATATATGCAATATCGTGTTGTTTACAATACTCATCAAGTTCATTAATTCCTTTGTCACCTCTGATAAGTCGCTCACGTAATCTTGTTCCTGGTCCACAATAGTTATAGCCTGGGAGATGTAACTCGAACGGTAGATGATTTATAATACTATTCACAAGACCTTTTCCTTTCATAGGTAAACGAAGAATGGTAAAATTTCAAATGTAATTTATAATATATTGGTTTTGCTTATCCAACTATTGTCCTGAGATGACAATCCTAACCATTTAACATACATTTTATTCCCCTTTTTCTTAAGAACTTTTTCTACTAAATACACGTCAGGATTTTTGGTTTTCTGAAGCTCTTGCGCATAAAATGTTCCTTGAATTTTATTTTTTCTTGAGTCTTCTAGCAAATAAGTTGCTGGATTGGTATTCTGAACCACGATTATTTTAAATAACTCAGTCGACCAATTTGGAGTGTAGCCTTTCTCAAAATTTGCTTTATGCTTACTTATTCGCACTACATCGCCGACAACAAAAGTACATTTTCTTTTAACTTTTGGTTTATTTAGTATGTTGTATCTTTGCATCACAATGTGTTTCGTATGTTTATTTACTTTAACCGGACACATCTGAATAGTCGTATGCTTGGTATGATTGTAATTATTCACAACTTCGTCTAAAGTTCCATCAATCCATTTAAAGTTTCCCTTCAAACTAAACTTTTTGTAAAGTTTGTTTTTTATAGTACGTATTACTCGTTCCACTATCGAAGCCTTTTTAATAGAATATGTTGAATAATGATTTATTGAATGCATCTGCATAATTTTCTTAAAACTTTCATTATAAAATTCCTTACCCCAATCTGTCTGCAAATTCAAAGGGACTCTGCCATCACATAAAATTGATTGAAAAGCTTTTGTAACCGAATCTTTAGTTTTATTTTTTAATGGTTGGACCCAAACATATTTAGAAAAACAATCAATCACAATAAGTATAAAATTAAAATTAAAATTTATACTCGATATCTTTTGCATATCTATTAAATCAGCTTGCCATAGATCATCTATATCTTTGAGTAGAACACATCTGCGAGGAAAATTTACTCTTGCATTTTTATGTATTTCGGTCACCACATCTTCTTTACTCATTTTTAGCTTGTTTCATCATTCACAGCTATTTGACAACTAAACAACTTTTAATATCACTATGCTTTTTATGATTTTATTATATTTGCTTCTTGCAGTTCTTCTATGATTGATATTATTTCATTATCTTGATTAGTATTTCCAGCTTGTTTGGAAGCAATAAGAAGTTTCAATCTTTCAACTAGCTCATTAGGATCATCCCAATAGATGAAATCAGTATTTTTTCTATATCTTTTCAAAACATTTATGTTGCCACCAACTTTTTTAGTACTCTCAACTTCCGAGGCTATGAACATAGGTTTAATAATTTGTTTATATTTTTCACCTTTGTCTCCTTTTAACTGACCTTTATGATCATAGTCACGCTTATGAGCATTCGTTTTTATCAAAATGTTTTTATAAGTGTTTCTATCATTTTCAGTAACTAGTTCTAGATTCGGTTTTTTATGTAATAATACTTCTTTTAGTCCTTGAGTCAATTGATATTCATCGTTATCAATCTTGATTCTACATGGTTCCATGTCACCATCGACTGAAGCAATTATCTTAACCGGAAAATTACCCATCATTAACTGATCACCTACTTTCCGAACTCCGAATGGAATATTTATATCGTAGAGACTATTAAGATATTTTTTTGTAACAGATATGTCTTTCTTATTGATATTATCTGCATCACTATAGTATTCTGAGCCCGAAGCAAATTTCTCTGAGTGTAAATCATCATCCAATGATTGTTCATGTACTCTATATGGTGTAGAGGTTATTGCATCATCTAATTTGACAGGCACTCGTATAGCGCTCACATTAAAATCACAGTTCATATTACTTTGATTTGATTCTATCATTTGTGATAAAGGTTTGGTAACTGGCTTAAATATTTTATTGAGTTCATAGTTGTTTTTATCTTCAATATCTTTTAACTGTTTAAGTTTATTTTTAATGATGTCTGATGACATGATTATTTGTTCTTTAATATTGAGACTCATTTTTGTCTTGCCTCTATCACTTATTTATCACAAATGATAACATTCTATTTTAGGATAAGTATATAAAGGTGTCAAGATTTTTTCTATAACGACCTTTATTTAATTCTGATTCTTTATTTAAAGTTAAAAAATTATGCCTTTCTCGCCAAACATTTTGACAGATTTCTCTAAATTCATTCCATGACATATCCGAATTGACGTGCTCATTGTATACATGTTTCAAGTTGACTTCATCTTGTTTGAAGAGTAATAACAAATTTGCATTATCACGAATCAGCTGTTTTGGAACTTTTGAATATGTTTGTGAGAGATAAAAGCAATCGACTTGACTATGTCTTCCCATGGCAAAATAATTACGAATGTTAGTCTGATTTTCACAAACCACATCATCAAAAATTATAATTGTGTTTGGTAACACATTATTCGGATGTGTAACTTCGCTGTCATCACGCAACACATTGTATTTTACTTCAGAAACCTTTAAAAGCACTTCTTTAAGATAACAATATTTACTTTGAAATGGAGTCTTTGTATATAAATACAAATTTTTGAATTTTAGCCCGTTTTTATGTAATAGCAAAGTAATCATCACATTAGTTTTACCACAGTTAGATGGCCCGCAAATTAAACACCGTATACTATTTGGTAACAATTCACTATGTCTTATGGGCTGTGATCTCTCTTCAATACCAATAAGATTGATGTCCAAGCTTAGCGGGTGCTTTTTAAGCTTCATTATTAACAAATGAACATCATTGCTACTTGATTGTCATTTTATAGTATTGTATCAGTTATAATCTAATAGGAATAAAATAAAACAGAAATTGGAAAGTCATATAATTTTTTATTAACGTATTACATATATAATTTCTTATATCTATTTAATAGCTACATGTAAGCATAGTGTCCCCAAGCTACAGTATCAATTTGATTTGGTAATATTTGACGTTTATCATCATTTCTATTTAATACTAACTTATCTACTTCTTGGGAATACAAATTATGTTTTAAAGACTTAATCATATTCATCTTAGATCGTAAATCTTTGTCATAAAATAAACAATCTGAATAATGTTTATGATTCAAAGATTTCGTTACAGACTTAGATACACCTTTAGCCTTTTTAATCTCCTCACTAGTACTCTTTATGAAGTAAAGTTTGGCTCTTAATCCTACAAACTCAGTTATTAATTGACCTCCCATTTCATCCTTGAATAAACCAGGTATTTTGTTGTTGACTCTTGGGATTTTATATGGATTATTTTTTTCAAAATTACTGGTATCAAACTCTTGAATGTCATGTTTTATGTCTTCATACACATCATCTGTTTTAACTAAATATAGCAGACTATCTGTATCAGTATAACAAAGTTTCACATTTTCTCCATACTTTTGTTTAATAAAATTATAATGGAATTGATACATATGTAATTTTGCATATTCTAAGACTGTAAATCCTACATATATTGGTTTATCTAGAGTTATTTTATCTAAACTTAACTGAATAGCAAGAAAATTTTCTGAGAATATTGACACAGATTTAAAATTCGGTTTAGCAATTAGTTTTCGAGCACCGACACATTTATTTGTTAAATTATTATTATCCTCCCAGTGAGATACCAGTTTAACATTAACTTGTTTTCGCTTGTTCTCTATAGTTTTTCCAAAGACTGAATTATTTAACAATTTGAAAAAATCCTTTTCAAATTCAGATTTTGAGGCTTGACGCAAACTTGTATTCAATTCTATATATTTCTTTAGAAAATATTCTTGTCTAAAGGTTATTACGCGATGAATCTTTTTTAATCGTAATCCTTGTTTTAAACATTCTTTTAAATAAGTATAATGAATAACGTAAAAAGTTTTATCTTTAAGAGTTGCAACTAATTTTGGTGATTTACTACCTGGTGGAATGAGTTTCTCAACAGCAAAGGGTAAGTCACAATGTGCATCATGTAAGTGATAAGGATACTCTAAATCTACTTCTAGGATAAATCCGAAATCACTGTCATCTGAAATAGTCTCAATATTTAGACATCTAATTTCTTCAGACGATAAAAATCTAAAATCTGATATCGGAATTTTTTTCATCATAGCAAATCCATATAGGTTGTTAGAATCAAGATATATAAGAAAGCTTGATGGTTTTGAACAATCAAAATTTGGTAAGTATTTATTATTCGCTTGAGCATGTCTCAATGTACATTGTGCCAAACCTCCTCGAACTCCTTTTTCTAACATTTGATAAATTTCAAGATCATGTACCAACTCTAATCGAACATCGGTATAAAATAGCATTGCATCCCAACTGAGCCCCGGTGCGGTTACATAATAGGCTGGGTCAAGCTTATAGTGCTGTAAGCTCATAGTTCTAAAGTTCTCGAATACATCAGTCAATAACAAAACGTCACATTTCAAATATAAATCAGTGTATTCACCCATGTCGCTTATACCAAATTGTTTCCAAACATTTTGCGCATGTGTATATTCACTATCAGATATATGCTGTTTAGTTAAACTATTATAAAAGTTATGTTTCGGTGGTAAACATTTTTCCTCATATTTAGAGAAACTATTCATGTAGTCATAAGGATAAATGCCTTTCTTTCTCATCAATACAAATTGACTGGGAATAGTAAAAAAATTTGAGGTGTGTATAAAATTATCATCATTTAAGCTTTTACTTAATTTATCTAGACTTGCACTTAAAAATTGAAATGAATCAATAAATTTCACATTCACACAAGATTTGTTCTCATTTATTGTGAATGATTTCGTGATCGTTATGTAATTTTCTTTAGTCTTTGGTATAACATTAATTGAACCATCATATTTCGATAGTTCCATTATGAATAAATGTAAATCATAGCCAGATAAATTATGAAATACAACTGGTACAAATGGACATATTTTATAATTGAGGTTGCAATATGAATGAGCTGCGCCTCTATACTCGCCGGTCATGTGATCATGATCACGTACTTTATCACCAAACAATAAATGTTTACAAATATGACAGTGAACGCTTGAATCATATTCATTTTGCTGTGTTTTACTTAATTGTGTCATTGGTTTAGCAAACGAAATTAAATCATTAATATACTTCACATCTTCCATCAAATGTTTAATAAATTCTTTAGGTGCATCTAAGCCTCGATAGGAAACCAATTTGTTTAATGAGTTGTCAAATGTACAACAAACATAATAAGCAAAGCATGAAGGTTTGTGAATCTTAAATTTTATAGTGGTCGTGCTCTGCGAATCGTCTGAATAGTTTTCTAATAAACTCTCAAAATCAGCGTATATGATAAAAGGAACCTTTTGTTGTCTCTCGAAGTGTTTAAACATTAAATGAGTATTAGGCTTTGGTATTAATTCTAAAACTTTGGAACAATAATGATTTCCATATTTTTTTTTGCTACTGAAACATTGTAAACATGATTCACACAAATAAACATTACCTTTATGCTTTGTTATTTGTCTTCGCACTAACTTAACCAAATTTTTTATTAAACAGTAGTGACCTTTTTCATAATTTTCGATAAATAGTAAATTAAAATGATTAATTCTTTTTTCAGCTGTTAAATACAAAGGTCCAGTTACATATTTATTTTTTTTGTCTAAACCAAAAACATTTATGCTTATATTCAAGTTATTCTTTTCAAAGATCTTTATATCTCGATATGATGGAGGAAATTTCATGTCAGTTATATTAAACACATTTGAATAATGAGGATAGGAGCTGCATTTATTCGGGTTATCAACACATGGATAAAGCCCAGCTAAAATACTCCAAAGGAAACAAAACTCATCATCATTTTTAACATTCATACAGCTTTTAGTATTAGATACGCGAGGTGGTAGTTTTATATATGTACCTCCTCGCAAAGCACAATACTTATTTAAATTGATTTCTAAATGACTGAGTGATAAAAATGTCCAACCGGACGTAGAGTGTTCAAATTCAGTAAGTTTTCTTTTGATTGTATCAATAGTTTTTATTCTAAATATATCTTTCAATTCATTAATATCAGTTATAATTTCATATTTGGTATTAAATGATTTCAATTGCTTTTCTAGAGTCTTTGGTAATAAATAAAATGCATATAATTCAAATTGTATCTTAAGACATCTGTGTTTTTTTAAATTCATTTCTATAAGTCTATAAATATCAGTTTCATAGTCATATAAAAAATTCTCTGGTATACAATAATTTTTATTTTCAGCTTTCAAACGATAACTTATTACACGATTATTAAATGCTGTATTAATTATATAAATATTGTCAAACTCGCTCATAATCAAAGAATTCAATTTATGTAATTCAGTTTTCAAATGATACTGATATTTATTTCTCATTATTCTTATATCACAATTATCACATTTAACTATTTCATTTTTATTGAGAGGATCTCGGGTAGGGTCTATGCTGATAACTGTAAAGAAAAAAACATTTGCTAAATATAAAAGGTATATTAAATATCAACACATTATAATAATAATATAATATTAAGGAAAATATTATTTACTTTCGCACACCGAGTTAAAGTTACTTAGTCTAGCACACTACATTGATATAAAAGTGTTTAGACATCTTGTTACTGCATGCTAAAATTTGAAGTAAAAATGTTAGGTGTGCCTCGGAATTCCTTCCTGGCCACCAGTACTAGATTGGCAAGATGTTGCCAAAGATCGGTGTCCATGTCCGTCCTAATCTTTAGGCTGGAAACCGAGTGACGCCATCTATTAATAGGCATCACATGCTCGATGTCCGCGGACCTATACACTTTTACCTCAATGTAGTGGCTGCCTTTCTTGTCTGGTAAAACCTGCTTCGACAGGCCGCTTGCCACTCTGTTTATGAATATCGATTGCAAAGGTGGCAGTGTTGGAGTTGGAGTTGGTGATGGCTCAGAGTCATCCTCACCCTCACTATCCGTCCCGAAGAGATCGTGAGATGTGATTTTCACGGGTGTTATCGGTGCGATAGTTGATGATTTTTTCTTGGATCGATGAGGGGTCGGAGTGTGTTTTTTCGACACCCCTTCGTCTCCAGACACCGTCGTGTGTGATCTGTTAATAAATTGAGAAATGTTGTTAACATAATGTAAATACCTATGAGTTCTTTTACTCTAAATCAAATATTATAACATTCATGATTCAAAAATACCTATGAGTTCTTTAACTCTAAATCAAATATTATGACATTCATGATTCCAAGAATAAACCTGCAGATTCAATAAAAACATGTAATACTCACTTTTTTTCATTTTTCTCTGCGTCGTTTCTTTCGTGGCTGTTTTCTTTCATCCTCTTTGACGCCCGGTGTTCCGCGCCCCGGGAACTCGGTGAATGTAATCTGTGAACAATTGAAAAGCTATAAATATTGACTCAACTACGTTGACGAGTTAATGAAAGAAATAAAAGTGAGGAAAAAAAATAGTTTTAATGTATCTTACCTCTTTGTAGTTTCTTTTTTCTTTTCAACCATTTTCACCTCGTCGTCTGAAGGAGGAAACACCTCATCAAAGAGCTGTGGCATAGATCTAGACCTATAAAAAATTATGAACAAAAATTAAAAATATAAGTTTACTTAGGTGAATGAATATATAAATATATTTAAAATAAGAATACTTACATATTGACAGTTGAGAATTCTTCAGAGTTTGTAGTTTGATTGCCTGTATTGCTTTCGCTAATGAAAACCTGTACGGAATCATCTGATTTATATTGAAAGAAAAATTAAAGTGTGCGTAACATATCGACAAGAAACTTGCTTGTGCATAATAGCTGACTTTGTTAAAAATCCATTTTAAGAACACTAATAGATATCGGTAACATCTAATTAGGAAAATCATCTACACTAATATTATAAATAGGAACGTTTTGATTTTTTTGTTTGTTTGTAATAATAATGTATGTACTTAAACAATACTGAATCGATTTTAAAAATTCCTTCACCTGTCGAAAGCTAACAGCACGTGACATAGACCGATATTCACGCTGGTCCGCAGATTTAGATCGACGCTTTCGCGGATGAATCCACGGGCATAACTAGTAATTCACAGTCGTGAAATTATATCAATTTTTACTAATGGTTTTACAGTTTTTGCCATGGGGATTTGGTTGCACTAAATATGAATTTGAACATGCTTTGAAAAATAGTTTTTGAGTAGGTATCGATTAATTTATTATGAGGTATTCAAGTAAATCATAGTACCTAATAATTTACCTGCCTGTCTGTTTATTTTCATTCTTACTAACCGTGAGGTGTAATAAATGGAATAAGACCTAAGTGAAAGTAGACATCAATCAGGAATACTTTATTTCTGAAGTCGGTTAATAAATAAGAATAAAGAGTTTAGGTGTTTAATGAGGAAGTGCGAAGCAGACCACACAGCGCGCGACGTAGCCGTATAAGGATGTGTGAGCATTGTATTACAAAACTTATTCTTGCATTGACTAAATAATTTCATGTTCGATTATGAACTTTATAAACGATATATGTGAGGTATAAATAAAATATAATTATCAAGTAAATCCTCAAACAAAAACAGAATTTACGAGCGACTACACTTATTGTTCAATGATGTCCGTGAGTAATTAATCAATAATCTTAATATAATATTCTTAACTTAGTATCTATTCAATTTTAACCTTTTTTATCTTACTGTATATTTTTAATTTCAGGATAGCGAGAGTGATTTATTCAACTTCCTTCCTAACGATGTACGAGGCTCATCTATGGATATGCGTAATACTGGAACACTGAATCTTGTTGGCCCCAGCAGTAAAAAACAGAAAACGGACTTAACTACATTTTCTTATATAAAAAAACCTAAACGGGGTGTGAAAGTAATTAGAATTGAAATATACGATGCTGCTCAATTCCCTGATGTTGCCGGTTCAATTTGTACGTGTGATGCGGAATTATGTGTACAGCATGTCGTGAAAAATATTTTACTCGATGACATTTATAAATCAGTTAAAGAAATTGCGGAAAAAATTTCGTCCACTATATATATATAAACGAATCGTTGAAACTGTAACCTGTTTAAATAAGTTGTATTCTTATTAAAAAAAATATGTTAACTGAATCATGTTTTTAATTTTCAACCTCTATAAGTTAAGACTAAAATTATTTTTTAAATAATGATGATAGTAAACTGTTCTCGTTTAATAATATAATAATAATTTATTTATTCATATCCAGACATATACACATCACTAGAATTACAAACTTATAAAGTACATAGTTTTTTAAAAATAACATCCTAGTAAAATTAAGTAGTATTTAGGTGAATAGAGACTTCAATTCATCTGAAAATGAGATTCATAGCAGGCAGAAGGTATTTTATCACAACGAAGAGTAGATAATATATGAAATCTGAATTGGTAGATCGTAGCACCGTTGAACGCAGTCGAGTCGCTGTGTGAGCATGAAAATTCGAAAATTATTGGCTAGATTAAATGATTGATTAGATAGTATTATGTAATGTTTGAATAAGTCATAGTACTGGTGAATGTTTTAGATGAACAGATTGAATAGATGGTATGATGTTGTGATTAAATAGATGGTATGAATGAATAGATAATATACAGAACCCCCATATATACACTACTTTCGTGAATACCAAACAGGGTAGTTTTTATTTTTAGGTTTACTTTTTGGTATCAAATTTTCAATTATTTTATGAAGTTCGCAATAAAACACTGACAATTTATCATCGACACCTATGCATTTATTAAAAACGTTGTCCCAATTTATTTGCGCGAGTGAGGCGTTAATCTGACCATAATCTGCTTTAAAAAAATTGGGCTTAGGAATGCACGTGGGCTGAAGACAGAGAGTTGGAAGATTCAGTACTACCTCCAAAACAGGGTGCGGCTTTACCTCTTTACTTATAGGATTACTACACCTGGATACCTGTATTTCAGATTTATTATTAAATAAAACTAAATCAAGCAACCTACCATAACTATTTCTTACACCATTAAATTGAAGTAAGTTATTTTGCGACATGAAATCAACAAAACAGCTACGGATGTTGCTATTGAAGCAACAGACTTTGAACAACCTTCAACAGCTTGCCATTTGGTGCAATCCTAAAGGCGCTCCATTATCACGGAGTACCTCTGTATCTGCGATGTTTTTTGAAGGCCTATATCTGGGAAAGGGATGACCTCTTTTTCGATAGAGAGGAACTCTGTTTCGGTAAACAATGAGGTGTGGGGTTCCACAATGGTCGGTTCTCGGGCCACTCTTGTGGAACATGAGTTAGTACAGGGCGGGGTATAATGATGTCTTGTACTATCTTAGATCATAGCCCAAGGCAGAACGTTGGCAGAATCAGGGACCGCGGCGGCGGAAGATACAGCCCTGGTGGTGAGTCAGATAAGGGAACTTGGTTTTTGAGTTGCCCTCAGAAGGGTACCCCACCAGGGGTGACCTTGTAAGTAAATAGGATCCAAGTCTCAAATGAGAGATCAATTACCTGGGCCTAATCCTTGACGGAGGCCAGGCACGACGTGCCGGAGACTTTATTTACGTGTATTTTGAGGAGAATGGCTCTGTACGGCACCTCCATTTGGGAAGACATCATCAAGCGGCAAAATAAGGCCCTGCTGCGAAAACCGCAATAGACCGCAAAAGGGAAATAGTAGCACAGGTGTGCCGCACTGTCACCCACGGGGCCGCTTGCGTTCTTGCAGCTCCGTAGAAGCCCTGAATCAGTTGAGGCTGAATGCTCGGTGCCGTAGATTGATACCAAGTGGAGAAGCGAGAACCCCTGCTCCAAAGAGGTGGCGTGCGTCCACTTTTGTGCCTGAAGAGCACTTGCTCGTAAGTGGGAAGAGTCTCTATCTGCACCAGTCGACTGAGCCCGGAAAATTGAATCTATTCGTCCGCTCCTCGGAGAGTGGGTTTAGAAATCGAAGGGTACACTTCTTTACCACCTGGTGCAGATACTGCACAAAATTACAAGGATAGATCTGACAGTGGAATATCACCATTGTGGGGCTTTCGATGACATGGCTCAGCACATCCTTATGTTTGCCCAGCCTGGAATAAGGGGCGCCATGATTTGGTGTCCTACGTCAGTGAAGACCTCTCGCTTCCGAGAGGCCTAAACCGCCATGGTCTCCTTTTCTAAGAGAATTCTTCTTCTTCTTCTTGGTGTCGCAAAAGGCAGTGGTGGAGCGGTGCTGGGAGGATGACCGTCTTCGGTATTGATCCGTCGCAACAGAGTGGGAGGAAGGAGACGCCAGTAAGCCTCCCAATTGAACCATGCGAGAAGGGGGACCTGTCGTGGCTAAAATGGCATGCTCAGTTTGGGCGCGCCGCCGGGGTCCGGGTATAATGCCACTGGCAAAAATGCCGACAAAAAAGCACGTGAAGGCACACCAAGGGCTTCTATCAGGTAAGATATAGCCTTTCTGCTCCCCAGATGGAAGGAAATCAATGAGGATATCCCCCTCGTAAGAAAAGGACTCTTAAACTTCGCGACACCTAACTGATAAATAAGGACCCTAACATACTTTTAATCAGTAAAATAATAAACATTAAAATATTTAGTGATTCAGTAACGAGATTGAAACTCTTAGGACTACTAGGTTCTAAGTCCTTAACTGTAAGGCATCGTCAGCAAAGAATTTGTAAAACCCTAAATATAAGTAAAATAACAATTTTGAGTGTTCTACAGCCTTTCAAAGTCTTTCATTTTTTATTCGATTATAATTTCATAAATGCATGAAAACTATCGTATTTTTTTTTAAATTTTGAAAGACAGGTACACCTTATATTTAGGATTACGCTTTTACAAACTTTGAAAAAAGTAATAAAAGACCATGTTTCTTGACCGCCACAACTTTGGAGAATGCAACATAGTGTTTCATCCTACAACCCTCACGGACTCAGGATTGCGAGATAAGGAAACTTCAAAGACATCACGATTTAGATTGAAGATAGGCACCGTTTTGTTTTTGTTGGCATATTTTCACATTGGCACATTGAGTGGAATATTCTACTAAGAGGTTAGTATAAATCAATTATATTTATTAACTTTTTGAATTCAAAAATAATGAACCTTAACAGACAGTTTTAAATTAATATGATATGTTGAACCGTTACTCAGCTCGTTGATGTATCTACACAGATATCATAACTTAAAACTCGTTTTACCTGTTGCGAGGCTGTTGGTTATGAATGCGGGAGGGTTTATTTTATTTTATTAATTTCAACTTTATTGCACAAAAAAATAAATGTACAAAGGGCGGACTTAATGCCACAAGGCATTTCCATCGATTCCATTGATCAAAGGATTGAACCATCGATCAATTGGAGAGGTCTGTAGTGAGGTGTAAAGAAAAAAATAAAAAGAAAACTAGATAATTAAAAATAAAATGTATATAAAAATAAATATATATACATAAATTTGCTCGATAAAACAAATACATATATATTCACACATTTATATCTATAAGATACATATAATAAAAATATAATTAAAAAAAAAAAACGTTCGCCATAACTCGAGCGGGAACGCTGTTGCAGATACGTCCGCATGCCGAAGTCGTATACTGTTTAAAAGATTAATAACAAGTATAAAAATAACTTTTAGGTAATATTAACTTTATATTCGAGAGAATTCGTTAATTGAATGTTTGTAAATTTGTCGATTTGTTGCTAACAGGATGTAAAGGTGACGTGGGCACGGGATGGAGGTGGTGTTTAGCACTATAGTTAGTTATAGTTCACATGGAGTTAGTTTCGTTTTTAGTCGACTTTTAGAAATATGTCGGTACTAAAGTTTAGGAAGGTTTTGAATAATCTGCACTTCGGTTTTACAACAAGCTGCTGAATTTGACTAAAAACCTGACTGCTAAAGTCTTTCCTGCTTCCATGGCGATTCCGGGAAAAAATGTATCCCACGTCTCTATCACAACTGCGACGAACCTGAACTGAGCTGAACCTTATATGTTGAAATCCGTGAAACGGTTGAGGCTGTAGAGCATGCCAAATAAATACACAGACATACATACACACACTCGTAAAAAAACCTTCTTCTGGCAATCGGGTAAAAAAAATAAGTAGTTACAAGGGCATAATATGCAAAACATTTTCTTTCTTTTGTTTCCTCATACGATGTGTTATTCGTTTTGTTACGTCTTGTTTCAGATACAAATAAAAGCACACTTGAAATAAAATCCACGTTTATTTAATGCAAGAACAACTAGGTCGAGGTGTTCAATTCATGCTCTAAAACCAAACACCTATTTAACGGTATATCACCGTCAATCTCAGATAGCATACGAATTCAATTCTTAATAGAAAGGGCCTTAAGCCGGATTTTATTTGCAATCGAGACAATTTCTAATTCAAATATAGTCAACAGGAAATTTGATTGCGGTAAAACGAGGAATTTCACGCAAGATAAATTTTTCGTGTATTCTATGAAACTGAATAAGCCAGGAAGCATATTTTTGTTTATAATTGAAAAGAGTTTTACCTCGATAGGTATGCAAGATTATAAGGCGACTTCTCAGGACTCTGCAGTTTAGCTCTCATTGACTTAGTATTTCTAAACCAAATCATAAACATACTTATACTTATCTCGAGTAATGTTAAAACAAAAAATAATGAGTGAAAGTATGATCAAATTCAAAATCAAATATTATTTCTCAACATTAAATAAAGCATGACTCTACCACTAGTTCGGAAAAACCTTCGTGCAGAAGTACTGGCAAGAAACTGCACGGGTATATTTTTTTCAAAATAAATTGTCATGTCTATACAAAATTATTCTTATCTGCATTTGTTACTCGGCAAGTCTCCGTCTCCCAACTATTTAAACGACGAACACCCTCAAACGGCACGCCTTCACGAGTTTACGCGAGGTCCAGCTATCCCCCTCCACAACTATATGTGTGACAGATTACATCCTAATTATCTGCAGTAGAAAATCAAAGGAGGTCTTTGGATCAACATTATTGTGGAATCGTTCAGAAAAACAACAAAAACTTATTTTTCGTAGATTCTGTTGGTGTGACGTTCAATTAATATATGACCTGAGTTTATAAGGTTTTTGCTAGCAGGGTTTTTCAATGATTACCCGAAACTACGAAAATGTCCCCTTAGTTTTACCCAAGTAAGTACAATGTCCACCATTAAACATCTTTGAAAAAAACTCGTACAAATGCAGGTTCAATATTTGTCATATTATTTATCAAATTTCAATATTTTCCACAATATTGGTTAATATAAGATAAGCTCAGCAATATTAGTAGCTGGTATAACGACTGAGTCGTTGCTGTAAGGCAATTTTTAGATGATTACGAGGAGACACTTTTCATCTTACGATTCGATAAGAACATCCTTGTTCTGTTTCAAGTCGAATAATATTATTAGCGTACATTCAACGATTTCACGTAAGCCATGCGATATTCAGTTTGTGGACAGCAAGGTGCGGTAAACGTATTTAAATAGAGATTGAAAGTCGTTACCTAAAGTATAATATCGTAATTAACATATGGAGATGATAGCTGAGTTGAGACTTTAAGTAAAAAAACATTATTTGAAAATCTAGCCGTTTTCATTATACAAACATATCCTTAGTTGCAGTAATATTCTTCTCTAAAATCGTGATATATTAACTCCGTTTTCCAGTAACTCTAACATAGCGAGAAGTCAGCACTCATCACTCAACACAGATGACGCAGCAGTTTGTGATGAGTTCCCGCTTCTTGTAATTATTTTTTTGACCTTGACAATTAGCTGGAATCTATGTAATTGATTTAGTATCAGAGTTGATAAATGTGGTATTGCTGACATTATGACAACAATGAAAGAAAATATTGAAATGAATGTCATTTATTGAAGCCTAGACAGAGATTACATTTGACGAAAAATACAATATTTTGTTAGAATTTAATGTTGATATTCTAATCTTTGCCACCAATTGGTCGCCACTCAGCTTTGTAGCCAAAGCATCGCCTGGATGCCATGACGCTGGTTTTTAGTGGCACCATGGGTGATGATAATATTTACTGAAAAATTTACTAATGGTCTGTAGTATTCGTGGCGTAATTTTACTTGTAGGGTCTCAACCTTTATTTCAATCTATTTCAAGCTTAACTTCTTAAACGCTTTCTAAATTCTAAATTTCTTAATAATTATAATTTCAAAAATTTATTCCTTATAGCATCCACTTTCGCACGCATCTGTACTTTTGCATTATATACTATTGCCGGCCGCGCGATGCTATGTACTTGTTCACGCGCGATGCGTGTGCGTCGCTCGTCAGTGAGAATCTGACTCGCGCGGCGAATGCACGGCCGATTTCGCTAAGCTTCCATACTCGATCTTTCATCTGCATTATATACTCTTTATATTATTTGTGATTAGTGAATATATAAAGTGAAATAGACAGGACTAAATTAATTATATAAACTATATTAACTGTGATTTATGTGCGTGTGTTTATGTGCCTGTATACTTTCAATATAATTGTGGAACTTTAAATATATAGTGTGTGAAGAGTTATACACGTCTTTTATTAGATCCTTAACATAACTCCCACTATATAATTGGTGACCCCGATAAACTAAAAAAACATAAAATGATGCGCGACGGAAGATCCCCAACACGCGGTGCGCCACGAGGCGCAGAACATTCGGGTCAAAGTCCAGTTGAAGATCAAGGCAGCAATGTTTTCAAAGTTGGAATGAAAATGCCCCCGTTTTGGCCTGAAGAACCAGCTTTATGGTTTGCACAGATTGAAGGGCAGTTTGCTATAACCGGTATAACCTCAGATGTCACAAAGTTTTACCACGTGATTGCGCAATTGGATCACCAGTACGCGTCGGAAGTGAAGAATATTATAACATCACCACCACAGGAGAATAAATACATGAAGCTGAAAGCAGAGTTGATAAAACGACTGTCGGCTTCACAGGAAAAGAAGGTAAAACAGCTATTAATGCATGAAGAGCTAGGCGATAGAAAACCTTCGCAATTTCTGCGACATTTGCGAACCCTTGCTGGCCCGGCAATACCTGACAGTTTTTTAAGGACTCTTTGGTCCAGCCGATTGCCGCACAATATCCAGACAGTAATAGCATCGCAACCCGACTCGCCCCTCGAAGCCGTCGCCGACTTAGCCGACAAAGTGTTTGAAATCGCACCAACCAGTACAGTCGCGAGCACAAGTGCGCAGTCGATATTTTGCGAAATGGCCAAGCAAATTTCAGACTTGGCGAAAGAAATTGCAACGCTTAAAGCAGAAGTGCACAATCGACCACGCCAGTCTTATAGATCTTCTTCTTCATCCCGCAGCAGAAATAGATCCCGGACACGCAGCAATTCTCGCTTAAGACCACACAACTCTGACATTTGTTGGTACCACAATCGCTTCGGGAATCGTGCCAACAGATGTACTACGCCGTGCAACTTTGTGGCGGAAAACGAAAACGGCAGCCGGAATTAGCGGCAAACGACTGCCCTAACAGACCAGCCCGCCTATTTGTTACTGATCGTGTCACTAAAGTGCAATTTCTTGTTGATACAGGTTCCGATCTCTGCGTGTTTCCGCGATCAGCTGTTATGCAGCCCCGCCAAAAGGTTGATTATCAACTTTTCGCAGCCAACGGCACGCCCATCAGTACATATAGTTATGTACACCTGCAACTTAACCTAGGTCTTCGGCGTTGTTTCAGCTGGAGATTCGTGGTAGCAGATGTCTCAAAGGCGATTATTGGTGCAGACTTCCTTAAATTTTATAATCTGCTTGTAGATTTAAGGAACCACCGCTTGATCGATGGCCTGACTGAGATCTCAACGGGTGCTTCACTGGTGCGCAAGGAGACGGACATCGGCTCAATCAAGGCTGTTTCTGGAGACTCCATCTATCACCAACTGTTACGTGAGTACCCTGACATCACCCGACCAGCACAACGAATTGTGAAGCACACAACGCAGCATCATATCCGCACTACACCTGGTCCACCTGTAACGAGTCGTCCTAGACGTCTGCCACCTGATAGACTCAAAATTGCTCAAAAGGAATTTGAGGATATTCTTGCCAACGGTACTGCCCAAAGATCAGAAAGCCCCTGGTCATCGGCGCTGCACCTCGCGCCCAAGAAAGAGAATGGCTGGTGTCCTTGCGGTGATTACCGTGCTTTGAATGCCCGCACTATACCAGATAAGTATCCTATCAGGCACATTCAGGATTTTGCACATGCGCTGGCTGGCTCCAGGATATACTCCAAGATCGACCTAGTAAAAGCCTTCAACCAAATTCCAGTTTTTCCAGAAGACGTACCCAAGAGTGCAATCACAACGCCGTTCGGATTGTTTGAGTTCAACTACATGACGTTTGGATTACGAAATGCGGCTCAAACATTCCAACGTTTTATTGATGAAATGCTCAGAGGACTACCATTCGCCTACGGATTTTTGGATGATATTTTGTTATTTTCCAGCAGTAGCTCTGAACATATCCAGCACATGCGCCAGCTCTTCCAAAGACTGTCAGAATACGGTATGCTGATCAATACCGCTAAGTGTGAGTTTGGTAAGACGCACATCACCTTCTTAGGTCACGAAGTATCAGCAGAAGGTATACGCCCGCTTCCAGACAAAGTGCAGGCGATCCAGGACTTCCCCATACCAAAGACCGTGAGAGAAATGCGCAGATTCCTCGGTATGTACAACTTCTATCGCGGATTCATACCAGGAGCAGCTGAAATTCAAGCGCCACTAAACGTCGTGCTTACAGGCCCTAAGTGTAAACCATCGCAGAGTGTCACACTTACGCCGGAGATGATGAAAGCCTTCGAGACCTGTAAATCAAGCCTCACATCAGCTGCCATGCTATCCCACCCAGAACCAAATGCAGAAATGGCAATATTTACTGACGCTTCTGATACCTCCATCGGTGCAGCACTTCATCAGCGTCGTGAAAATGGCTGGAAACCTCTGGCATTCTTCTCCAAACGATTGTCTTCTGCGCAGAGAAAGTATAGCCCGTATGATCGCGAGCTATTGGCAATATACGACGCTATCAGACATTTCAGGCATATGGTCGAAGCCAGAGCATTTTCAGTATTTACTGACCATAAGCCGATTACATTTGCATTTACGAACAACCGTGAGAAATGTTCACCAAGGCAATTTCGGTATCTTGACTATATATCTCAATTTACAACGGACATCCGCTTCATCAAAGGAAAGGATAATGTAGTTGCAGATACACTGTCCAGAATTGAGGAATTGTCAGCCATTGATTACCATGCTCTCGCACAATCTCAGGAGGAAGACCCAGAGCTGCGAGAACTTCTAACAAAAGGTACTGCACTAAAGTTACAGAAACTCAAACCCACAGACTCGGAAGTTGAAGTTTTCTGTGACGTATCCACGGGACATCCACGTCCATTTGTAACACCGGCCTTCAGAAAACTGATTTTCTATGCACTCCACAGACTCAGCCATCCAGGTGCCAAAGCCACTGCAAAGTTGGTGACTAAGAGATACATATGGCCTGGAGCGCATAAACAATGCAAACTCTGGAGCGCTGAATGTGGGGATTGCCAGCGCAACAAAGTTCATCGCCATACGAGATCCCCCCTTTCCACTTTCCCAGTTCCTTCCGAACGCTTTTCCCATGTCCATATGGACATCGTAGGACCAATACCATATTCTTCTGGTTTCAGATACTGCCTCACGCTTATCGATCGCTTTACTCGTTGGCCTGAGGCGTATCCCTTAGCTGACATCACTGCTGAGACATGCGCCCGCGCCTTCATTGCTGGCTGGGTGTCTCGCTTCGGCTGCCCGAAGAAGATCACCACCGACCGGGGCAGACAGTTCGAGTGCGACTTATTCCGCACCCTGTCTAAAACCCTGGGCATGCAGCATCGTCCTACAACCGCATATCATCCTGCCTGCAATGGTATGGTGGAGAGACTCCACCGCCAGTTGAAGGCAGCCATCATGAGCCACAACAACTCCAGCTGGACCGAGGTACTTCCATTGGTACTTCTAGGAATCCGTAGCGCCTACAAAGAGGACATTAAGACCTCATCAGCAGAGCTCCTGTACGGGGAACCCCTCCGAATGCCGGGGGAGTTCTTCACAGCTTCACCTACCTCAGCCCTAGATATCACGAGTTTTGCATCTCGCCTTCGGCAGCATATGGCAAAGCTGACACCAGAACCTGCGAGCCATCATTCCGACAAAACGTTCTACGTGCCCAAGAACCTCGCCACGGCCGAGTACGTATTTCTTCGGCAGGACGCCGTTCGGCGTTCTCTAGAACCACCTTACTCTGGTCCATATAAAGTTCTAGAACGAAAAGACAAGACTTTCAAGATTTTATACAAAGATCGAGAAATGACTGTCTCCATAGACCGTTTGAAAGCAGCCTATACAGCCCGAGATGACACCAGCTCCAGCACTTCTCCAGCTCTTCTTCCACCACCTACTAAGGTTGAAAAAGATGACTCCACCAAGAAGACTCGTTCAGGTCGCCGAGTACACTTCCCGGACTACTATCGACCATAGCAAGCTTTGGTCTCAGCGGGGGAGTGATGTAGGGTCTCAACCTTTATTTCAATCTATCTCAAGCTTAACTTCTTAAACGCTTTCTAAATAATTCTAAATTTCTTAATAATTATAATTTCAAAAATTTATTCCTTATAGCATCCACTTTCGCACGCATCTGTACTTTTGCATTATATACTATTGCCGGCCGCGCGATGCTATGTACTTGTTCACGCGCGATGCGTGTGCGTCGCTCGTCAGTGAGAATCTGACTCGCGCGGCGAATGCACGGCCGATTTCGCTAAGCTTCCATACTCGATCTTTCATCTGCATTATATACTCTTTATATTATTTGTGATTAGTGAATATATAAAGTGAAATAGACAGGACTAAATTAATTATATATTCACTTTTTTTTCTCTGGAGTGTAACTTTCACAAAGCTTTCTCAATTATAACATTTAAAAAAATCTTTTGACGGCAATATCGATTTCTTTTTAAATAGGAGAAGATTTTTAACTAAGTCTTAATACAGAATAAACATTTGTCAACCTTACTTGTTCGTTTCAAAACGTAACACTAATAACTGGAGGTTCTGTAAAGTTTGAGTATGCTTTCATATGTATACTAAATATGAACTAGAGTTATTATTAACTTTCTACTCCGGGTTGCCGAACTTATCCTATGCCTTCGAAATAATATCTTAGGTACTGCAACGTTTGCTTGTGCCGTATCTAATAAAAGAGGTTCTCGCACAAACTTGCCGACAATTATGACTGGCAACTTATAAGCCTGTCATTATTTTAATTTATTTGTAAATTGTAAGATAGATAGAATATGGAAGATTGTTCCATGGCTTCTATCACGGGCAGCGGCCCCAAATATAGATAAAAAAACTAAATGTGTATTTCAAATCTTTATCCTTTATTAAAAGCAAGTATTCGACAAACCTAGTGTTTTCCTTGTAAGTTAGGAAGTCCTTTCTAGCATATACACGTTATTATAGAATAATACCATCTGCTGGTCCCGGACCGGTAGATGGTGGAGGCGCCGGGTAATCTGCAAGTAAAGTGCAAGTAATCTGCAAGTAAAGTGTAAGTGATCTGCAAATAAAGTGCAAGTAATAGTGTCAATATTAGTGTGAATATTAGTGTGGTGAATATTTATGGTTAATATTGAATATTTCAAAACAAAGAAGATCGAAATAAGATGGCACATATTACGACGAGATATGATGGCATGTCGTCAATTTTGGTCAGCGACTTTTTGATGCAATTCGATATTGTATCAGCGATAAATAAGTATGACGATGAGACTAAGAAACTCATTTTGGGAGCATATTTGGAGGCTTATTTCGGCGTTATTCTTTTATAAGAAGATTATTAATTCATGCGGGACATTCGAAGACGTCAAAAGGAAACTTATATCTGAGTTTGGGAAAGAAGTTGATCACGTTGCAAATTTCTACTCGAGAAAGCAACAGCCCGGTGAAGATCTGTTAACATATTTTTACGCCTTGGACATGTGTGCAAATAAAGCCGGTGCAGTCATAACAGAACAGATTTTTATAAAGCATTTCCTACATAATTGTACATACGTACAAAAGTGCAGATTAGCTTCCCAAATTTACGCAAATAGAAATGCACTGAAAGCAATAATTATACAGATGCAAGAAATCTTTGGTAATAAGTACCAAGTGAATTTAAAACTCCCAATAAACTCTCGAATGCCACAAGAAACGCCATTATGTTCCGCGACATCACCAAGGAGTGGGAATGAAAACTCACAAATGTCAACCAACGAGAACGACGGGAACGCGAGAGGGAGATTCACAAATACAAACAATCGATCTCCATATAATTTAAGAAGAACACAGGATCGAGGTGATTCATCCAACAGGCAAGGAATGAATTTCCCAAATTCCAACCGGCGTCAGTGAGACAGCTTGGGACACCATTGGTGCCGATTAATCAAGAATATATTACATGTTTAGTCCCAATATTAAGGTTAAAATTAGAAAAAAAATTATCTCAGCTTTACTTGATACAGGCGCTTCAGTGTCTGTAATATCTCAACTATTATGTAATCAATTAAATATAATAATGCATAAGGTTGAAAATGTAAAAATACGAGCCGTTAATGGTAATCGAATGGATATAATTGGTAAAATACAACTATGTTTGGAAATTGAACATGTTGTGTATGAACAGAATTGTTATGTAGTTGACAATATTGAAAGAAATTTAATTCTCGGACAAGAGTTCCTTCAGAAGTTTGTTGCAATATTAGACTTTAAAAAGGTCATGTTTAATTTGTTAATTGTAAATTAAATTAGAAATTGTAAATTTATTAGAAATAATGATATTAATGTTAAAGATGTGAACCAAAATACCCTTCAGGTAATACGGGTTTCACGTGATTTTTCTGATTTAGTAGATAAAAATGATTCTAGATTGTGGGAAGTAGTGGTAGCTAAACCAAATGAAAAAGAATTTAATTTATCTTAGAATTTGTCGATAAAAGAACGAATCGAATTGTTAAAAATATTAAAAAAACTTCGATCGACGTTCGCGTTCGAAAAAAAAGATTTAGGAAAGTGTTATATCCGCGAAGTCACTATCGATACAACAGATGAAACTCCAGTATATAGAGCACCTTATAGAATATCTAATGAACAACATAAAATTATACGTGAGCAAATTGATGATATGTTTGAAAACAATGTGATTAGAAAATCTAGAAGTGCGTATGCATCACCGGAAGTACTAGTTAAAAAACCGGATAATACATGGAGATTTTGTGTGGATTATAGAAAGCTGAATAAGAAGGTGATTACAGATTCGTATCCTTTACCTATCATCGAAGATATCACACAGCTGAATGGGGTGAAATTCACCGAAATACACCGATTTAGATTTAAACTCTGCCTATTGGCAATTATCGATAACGGAAAAGGATAAACACAAAACAGCATTCATCACACCGTCGGGATTATATGAGTTTAACGTATTACCATTTGGATTAAAAACTAGCGGAGCTTTTTTTCAAAGGACAATGGATGAAGTTTTAGCAGGTCTTAAATATAAAAATGTGATAATTTTTCTTGATAATGTGATTATGTATGGTGATTCTTTTAGTGAATTCATGAGTGCTTTAGAAGAAGTGTTTCAACAGTTGAGTGCGGCAAACTTGACACTCAAACCATCAAAGTGTAATTTTGGATATAAAGAAATAACCGTGTTGGGACACACTATTTCTGGATAAGGTATTTTATCAGACCCAAAAAATATTGAAAAAATAAAAAAAGTAAAAATACCAAGAAATATTAAAGAATTGAAATCAATATTAGGTTTATTTTCATATTATAGAAAATTTATAAAGAATTTCTCTTTATTAACTCTTCCTTTAACAGATCTACTAAAGAAGAATACGAAATTCATTTGGTCACAAGCACAACAAAATGTATTCGATAAAATGATATCGTTAATGGTTGAACCGCCATTATTACGACATTTTGTTAATGACAAAGAAATATGTACAAGATTGTATGTAGACGCGAGTGATTTAGCTCTGGGAGCATGTTTGATGCAAGGTCAACAAGAAAGATTGTTACCGATATGCTTCGCATCACGAAAACTAACAGAAAAGAAGTAACTGAAAAGGAGTGTTTAAGTTTAGTGTGGGCATTAAACTATTTTAAGCAGTATTTATGGGGATTACAATTTCAGTTAGTAACGGACCATAAGGCATTATGTTGGTTAAGGACAAGACGAGACATGTCTGGAAGACTAGCCAGATGGGCCTTGGCGATTCAAGCACACGACTTTGAGATTGTACATTGTTCCGGAAAACAGAACGTTGTAGCGGATTTCTGAAGCCGAAACCCTCTAATACAGGATGAAACTAGTACAGGAAAAGAAGTAGAAGATGGTCCACAAGCGTTCTCAATCGAGGTGGATGATTTATCACGACATCAAGAGGAAAATAGTTTTTGCCGAAGGTGGCGCGAAACTGTATCGATCAGTCGACGAAGTGTATATAAAGGTTTTATGATATCAAATAATGTGTTATATAAATGTATTAGAAGTGGCAGTGTAATAAAAAATTTGATTGTTTTACCTGAGTCGTTATTTAGTGAAGTCATGAGACAAATACACGATGACGCACGTACGGGAGGCCATTTCGGTATGATGAACACTTTAGCAAAGTTCAGGGCAAAATATTTAATGCCGAACACATCTAATGAAATCGAAAAATATATTAAAAGTTGTATACCCTGTCAAGAAAAGAAAATATACAATAAGATAGTGCCATTACGCCCTATGGTAACGGAT
Source organism: Marasmarcha lunaedactyla (assembly GCA_923062675.1). Taxonomy (NCBI): domain Eukaryota; kingdom Metazoa; phylum Arthropoda; class Insecta; order Lepidoptera; family Pterophoridae; genus Marasmarcha; species Marasmarcha lunaedactyla. The sequence goes on from OV281359.1 coordinate 3,340,282, forward strand.
CGTTAATTTCAAAACATAGAGATCAATGTACTAGGTCCATTTAATCGTTTAGTAGATGGTAATAAATATATAATAACGTGTAAATTCTATGTACACCTCACAACGCAATGTTCCGAGATGACATATCCTGCAAAGCCAATCGAGGCAGCATCACCAAAAAGGAGATGCAATGGATGGATAATGCAGATAAAAGAAAATCAATAAGGAAAAGGTTTTATATATAGTGACAAAAGGGTCTCTCTATATAATTTAATATAATTTAGTTTTAATATAAATTAATTTTAGATACCTGGAGAGAAACCTCTAAGGGGCGGCAGGTACACGCGGCACGTATTTACCGCGTTACATTTTATTTACAAATCATAGATGTACGTGTGGTGCCAATGCTCTAAAGAAGTAAATTTTCAAAGACTAAAATAACACTATTAATAATGTGCACGTTTAATTTGAGCCACGCCTAATAATCTCCATAAGACAGAAGCTGATAGCTGATTTAGCTATGCGGCCAAAGTTTACGAGTATATATAATATTGTGATATTGCTGTCTGTGGGTCAACACGCGGATGTAGAATAGGATCCTCAGTGAAGTAAATTATTGGTATAGAATTTTGTCAGGTGTATTTCGGTGCATTTTGAAAGAGTTTTCTGCATTGCGTTGTGAAATAACAAACAAACAAACAACAACTTCACTATTTCGCAGTTACCTCACAAACAGAGAACAAAGTGTAACTATTGATGGTATCTCCAGCGCATACCTTCCAATACATTACGGTGTCCCACGGGGTAGTGTCCTTGGGCCTACCCTATTCCTCATCTTTATAAATATGCTATGTGAGCTTAGTATCCCAAATGGCAGAGTAATATCTTTTGCGGACGATACAGCTTTAGGTAAATTTATTTTATTTTCTATTTTAGATATTCTAATGTCTATTGTATACAAAAAAAGTAATTTGAAACTTCTGCGGCTCAAGAAAAAAAAACTGGAGCGATTTGAAAATAAAAAAATAAAAGAATAAATATTTAAGTGTTTCTTTTAGGATGGATTAAAAAAAAACTAAAATATTCTTGGATATTCAAATCACTTTAAAAACATGCTTGGCTATTGCCCTTTCATTTAAGCTATCATTTACAAACCTTAATTAAATCTTTAATTAAAAAAAACAATCACACTTCGTCTGAGACATGTATGGCCCAAAATGTTCTAAACGCTCTAGACCAGGGGTCGGTAACCTTTTGAGTCAAAAGAGTCATAATTACAATTTACAAAATTTCTAAGTTTTTAAAGAGCCACAAGTATGTTTCAAAAATAAATAGTACTTGCATAAATAAAGTTTTTTTGATATAAAGGAACTATATTTATGCAAGTACTATTTACTATAACTAAAAATATTTATTCATAAGAAAAATATTTATTTATATATATATATATAAATATATAAGTAGTGTTTTTTTTACAACAAATTAGATAATATATAATATGGTATTATTCGAAAATCACTTATTATTTAACTAAAAAATTAGAACAAGTAAACTTTTACCGACTAACGACAGTGACGACGCGTGTCATGGGGAAGGGTTGAGGTGAAAAACGAATTCAAGTGGCTGAGAGATAGAAATGGTGCCTAATCCTCGTTAATCGATTCACAACGATTTTCAAATGTTTTTTGTTTATAAAATAAATAACATTTGCCTATGGAACTAAAGAGCCGCAGCATTACATCTAAAGAGCCGCATGTGCCTCGCGAACCGCAGGTTGCTGACCCCTGGTCTTTCAGCTTTGCATCCTGTTACCAAACGCCCTGTATAAAGTCCTACGTGTGCACACGAATTGTAATTAACCAGAAATTTAAAAAAAAAACAAATAAAAATTTTAGCTTTCCCTATATACTTATGTTAACTCGTGCACATGGTCCTTCGAGCTTTAAGAAGCAATCGGCAAGGATTTTTCGTGTTTTTGTGTATTTCACGTAGGAATTTATTCGTAAAACTGAAACATTATAAAGTGATGCGTCTATTTAAATGTTAATTATTGCTGACCTGAACTATTTCTCGTTTCGCTATATAATTTAAAATATGTACTTTGTACAACTAAGTTGTGTCTAATGAACTATAACAGGGCAAGTTATTTTAGGAATATACCTACGGTCTTATTTTATAATGTAAATTATAATCTTCATACATAATAACATGTAATGGTGTGGGTTCAATGGGGAATGGTGTGTACTCGTACTTGTATATTAATTATAAATTATTAATAAAACATTTTGACAAATTCAAACCTCAAAAATTAAAAATATTCTATAACTATTGTATATGAATTGTTTTTTAACGTCGAAAAGCCTTTACTTGTTCAATTTAATTTTAATTTTTGATTATTCGATATAGTTTCTCCAATATTGGTTCTCTCGAAACTTTCTATGCGATGGCTGAGAGTAAATACTTGAAACTTGGAATATTGCTAAACTTTCAAATCACCTTCCAACTTTAAAATTAACCCTTATCTTGGCAAGAGTGAGAATTAATTGTTATTGTTATTATTTTCATATTTTTTACTTAAATATGACCCGAATAAGCTTATAAAAATAAAATAAAAAATATTCTGTTATTTTTTTTTGAGAAACAAGACGTATCAAATATGTTACATTGCCAAGCTTGCTACAACAATAGACACCTTGAACACGTATCAAGGATGTGACATTGCTAATTATAGGAAAAAGGGAAATAATAAGACAATTTATTAAGAAATCAATTTTAATCAAATATAAATAAACGAACTTAACCCGAAAACAATTTGTAATGTAACATTGAACATGCAAAATCAAAATATGACAATAATAATTATTAAAACTTTGACATATTGCTATGGAAAGCTGTTATGATGGAATTCATAAAAACAGTTTCTTTTCTCTACCATACATAATCGTTGATCACATTTTGTGCATTTTACATTGGTCTGTCCATTTTTGCAGTTTTTACATCTTCCACGAGATGTGAAAATAGGCCAGTGATCTAAATTGTCATACTTGACAGCATCAGGGGGTCGGGTGGATTGAGGTTTCTTTATTTTTATTACCTGGTTGCACTCGATATGTTCATCTTTGCGAACAACTCTATTCCTCTTTACAAAATCTTTAGCAACTTCTAGTCTGAACGCTTTCAGTCGCAATTTATCATTAGGGTTATTTTTGCGCCACAAAATCCAAGCATTATTCACACAAACGTCTATTAAATGTGAAAATATGGCCATGTACCATCTTTGTGTCCGAAAATCTGTCCTATAGAGTGCAACCAGCATGTCTGCTAGGTCTACACCTCCCATGTGTTGGTTGTAATGAGTAATTACTTCGGGACAGTCCACATCAACCTTACGTTTCATTTCTTTGGAGTAACGTCGTATTTTGTTGACGGGATATGAGTCAGCGTAGCTGCTTGCGACATGTACAATTTTATTGTCGAACCATTTAGTTACTGTCACTTTGATTTTATTACACACAACCTGGCAAAAACTTCCTCTTCCCTTCCTCTTTAATTGTTTATCTGGCAATAGTAGCTTTTCACACCCCCGCAATCTATTAGAACGCATAGTACCTAAACTAAGAATTCCATAGTCAGCTCTCAAAATTTTCATCAACTCAAATGATGTAAAAAAATTGTCAAAAAAGACTGTAGAACCTGGTTTGTTGTGAATGCTTTTGCATAGAGCTAGTACAACCATTGCCCCCAATCCAAGTGACCGTTCATCATTAGTAAAATGACACTGTCTGAAAGTATCATCGCCGCCATACATTAAAAAATCGCAAATGTAGCCAGATGTGGCAGCACGAGCCATACGAGCAGCACGAGTTTCATATACTGCTTTCGACTGCCTGCCTTTTTACCTTTGTAAGGTATCATCATTTCATCGATGCTAAATTTTTGCCCTTCTTCGTATTTTAAAAAATTTGCTCGAATCATGTCAAGAAGCGGTCTTATTTTAAAATACCTATCCCCATCATCTTCATTATTATCGATGAAATGAAGATACCTCCTAATTTGTTGGTACTTCTTCAGCGGCATAACATTTGCTACACTGGGAATCCTCAAATCATTGTTCCAGTAATCTGTGTATGCAGGCAATTTAATTATTCCCATAAGCAGCTTAATTGTTAAAAAATCTTTCATTTCGTTAACGGTAACATTGATAGATTTACCTGTAGACTGTGTGGAATATAAATTGGTTTGTTCCACGATGTGATCAATTATCTCATTTGTTATAAACAACGAAAAGTAATCTAATGGCGATGATGCAGATATAATTTGGCTGGACAAATCAATTCTTTCAAAACAGTCTATTATTACTTTATGTAAAAAAGTTTAATTTTTTTCCCATCTAAAATTCACGGGTTTTGTCTTCTTCTTTTGCAGACGTCGTATTTTATGAGATGCCGTCAATATTTTTCTTCTAGATCTCGTATTTTTCTGTATTGTAATTGGTATGGAATTGGACGGACTAACAGGACAAGCGGGGCTCACGGGGTTTATTGGAGAAGGTAAAGGAGAATTTGTGAGTAGTACCTGTTTCAGCAAAGGTATTTGATGACTTTGTGCAGAAAGTGGAGATGCAGCAGGAGACGAAGCCGTGGGAAAGCTTTGTTCGAGTACATGCCTCTCTAGAGAACTATTTATACTAGCAACTACATGTTCTTCATTTTCTGAATCTGATAATATTCTAAGATTTTCTAGTGATGAATCTATAGACGGAGCTGGAGAACTTATGTACTCTTCATCATTAATGTTACAAATAGATTCCTCTGCATCGTTCTTGTCTGAATCAGAATCAGATTGTGCATGCGCAGGAGGGATGAGTGCAAGTATTTTGAAAGACCTTGAAGCATTTTTACCAATCTAAGAAAGAGGACAAGAAACCAGTCAAACCCACAAGCAAGAAAAAAACAAAACAGCAAAAAACAGTTAGTGCATGAAATTATTCGCCACTAGAAATATACCAATGTATCAAATATCTTTTGAAATAAACCGTTTATTTAATTTTTTTTAATAATGATCAAATCACTCAGTACTTGGCAATGTAACGTATATGTTACATTACTACTAAACACCAAAACCCGCTAGTCTTGGCAATGTATCATATTTGTTACATAGGTATTTAGACAGTTATAAAATTGCCAAATAGCAACACACACCATCGGAACATATAAAAAATCAAAAAGTGGTATTTATTCTATAAAATGCACAAGAAAAATAACACAAATATTTATAAAAACAGTCAAAAAACGAATAAACTCACCACACGCTCAAAGCCAACGTGCTTCCGTGACGTCATTTTATCAACCACTGTCAGCGGTAGTCGTTCCGACCGAGACAGCATTTTTTGTCTCACTCTCCGATACCTTATTAATACGTTCAGTGTAAAATAAATCTCTTAAAGTGCTTTCTCTGCGTTCAGGTTTTTTTAAATTGGGTTGTATCACCCGTGCTACAATGCTAAGATAAGGGTTAAAATTCAAAATATCTATGATATATCGAAAGACTTTAAAAGATGTCAAAGTAAAGGATATTGTGTTATTATTATAACTTGCACATGGGTCAATTTTGCCTTTGCATTTATGTCTTTGCCGATGATTTACCTGCATTTTACCGTATCCAGCAGTAGTATATTCACTATTGGCGTCAGTATAACCGCACAGATGCGCCGGCAAACGCGCGCATTTTTTTTTAGCCGCCTAAGCAGCACCCTCACGGGAGGGACGTGGCAGATGCGTCATGCATACCTTCGCAGGCAACCTTCCAGGGTGTAACCTTCCCACTAAATAATAAAACCACCTTGCCGGCTGTGGTATGGAAATTCTAAGCAGCCTTCATCGGAGCGAAACCCGGGTAGGGAGGTGGGTGCGCAAGCGGAGCCCCGCTAGAGGGTGCAAATGCTCTCTCGGAGGGATCCGAGAGAGCATTTCTCGGTCTACGCACTTTGTACCTCGACGGCATGGTTACTGATGCATTGTTACATAAGTTACTTACTCACGAATGAGGGGGTTAGGATGCTCTTCGGATCGCTTGAAGAAAGCGGTGGAGATCGTCCTATGGTGTTGTTGTATTGTATGCAAGTCGAGATCCCTGTGCAGATCTGTATTACGCACGTACCACGGAGCATCTGTGGCCCTGCGGCAGAAGAGACTCCGGACTAGATTAGCCGGGATAATCAAAGGTTTGCCCTGTAGCTTCTTTCCAAGCTTTTGGAAAGTAGTTGAGATCGAAGCAAGCATTGAAGATAATCGCAAGCAAGGTAACCTGCCGAGGTAGCTGCTTAAGTGCATGGTTGGAAATTCCATCCGCACCCAGGGCCTTCTTGGATTTCTGCCTTGGGGTTTTAAAAATGTCTCTTGAACAATGATTAACTCGGGCTCAATGTTTTTAATGCACAATTTGAGGTGTGGAAGTTGGTTGATTAGACACCGTGTGTTCAACAAGATCAGGGATAAGCCCCTGGGTTTGGTACGACCAGTCAGGGCGTTAGATGGAAAATTCATTTGGATTTATAATGATTTTAATAGAGATTCGTACTCGACGATTACTATCAGTCGGTCTCTGGATGTGCGGGCAGCGCGCAGTTTGCTTGCACACTGAGCTTCTTGTGGCATATCGACACCTTGGAGCACTGGAATCGGCGCGGGCTGGGCGGGTTTTGCTACCCAGGGAGCCCGGATGTGCAGCGGCGGGAAGTTATTACGAGTAAGGGGCGGAGCCTGTTTGGTTGCCGCCCTCCTTGCTACATGTCGGATGGTTCGGGGTGCGCGAGGGCAGCCCCTGTAGTTTGCGGTGTGGCCAATCTGGCCACACAGCACACAAGCCGGGGGGGAGGTCTACTCTGGAGTGCGACTATACTCCTTTGTTCTGTGTGGTTCCAGGCACTTTACGCACTTGGGGGTGACGGAGCAGTTGGCCGCCGCATGCCCGTATAGTTGGCAGCGGTGGCACTGCCCGGGGTGGCCGCGGCAATGCGGCATCTCGACCAAGATGCCAGAGAGGCTGCAGATAGTGTGGGCCTCTCTGAAAAACTCCCTGGATCTGGGAGTGTTGGTCAGGATGACCAAGGCCAGGGGGAATCGCCTTCCGTTCTTGCTGTGCAACTTGTGCACAGCCTCGGTGGAAAATCCTTGAGACTTGATGTCTTCGAGGATAATCTCGTTCGAAAACTCTAACGAAACTCCCCGTAAGACGGTTTTGTTCTTACGCTCTTCAGGGAGAGTGTAAGTATGGTAGACGAATTGCTTAAGGGTGAGAAGGCGCGTCAGTGCTCTAAAGTCCTCAATGGTGGGCACTGAAATTTTGACGGCCTCAGACATGTTTGTGGACTGTAAGTAGTTAATTTTTTGCTCAACGTAAAGGCTGGAGACTTGAGGCCATTTGGCTTTTTCCCATAGGAACACGGGGGGAGGGGTCTTCACTTTCGCGAGGACCGGGGAGCAGCGCAAGGCTGGTTTGGTGGGGGCGGCGGCTGAGCCGGCGGGGAGTGTCACGATGAGGTACATAAGATGGATGGGGACGGGCGACTGTGGCGCCGGGCAGGTGGTTCGCGTGGGAGACACCGGCCTGGAGGTGGGTGTCGGAGACACCGTGGCTTTCTTGCTCCTCTTAAAGCGCCGCTCTACCAGCGTAAAGCTGGCGGTGTAGGGCTCAGGGGAGCCGGTAAGTGTGTCCGCGACCGAGACGGACTCAGCACGGTGACTCGACTCGGGACGGTGGGAGGAATGGGTCGACGCCGTGGAGGTATCGTCCGTAGATTCAACCTCCATTAAGGAGGCCGAGGAAGAGGGGGCGCTGTGAGGTAACAATGGGGCCTGAGGAGCCAGTGGAGCCAGTACGCTGGCGATTTGGAGTGTGAGCACTACGTTAACATCGTGGGGGGAGCCTGAAGCGGCGAGGCCATCGGCGAATAGCTTCGCAACGTCCACCTTGTTGGATGTCGATCTATGGCGACCAACACGCACTTGCTGCGTCTATTCTAAGTGACAACGGCGTCTTTTTGAAAACTTTGTACCTTATTGCATTTTTCTTCAATTTTACGGCTCATTATCGCATATTCAAACATAATCACAATCCTGCTGATTACAAATTATCTTAAGAATAATATTTAAAAAAATCCTCATTGTAATCAATATCAAAAAGAAAAAAGGCCCCGTATCAGAATTGTTTTAAAAGTCTTTTAAAAACAACTAAGGTTATCTTTTACACCTACAATCGGAAGAAAACCTCAACTTTCTCTGGGTGACAGACAGACAGTGGTGGGCAGACCAGGCTGATCTAAATGAAAAAATGGATAATAATACCACATAACAGTTATTTATAGTGAGTGCCTTCCACAAAGTTACACCCTACTTCTTTTTCGGCCCCAATTATAGTGGGGTGCATGGTCGTAAATGGCATTCTATGTGGCAATTAAAGTATATTTTCAACGAGTATCATACAAATTTCGATCAGCAAAACAATAACTCCAGTGCCGAACTGTAACATCAACACGTGATCAGCATTCAGTTACAACGCGTCTTCATGTATCGCGATGCATTAACATAGCTTGGTGCGGTTATAACAAGGAAGAGGGATCATGATTTATGTTAAGCGGTAAGTACGTTTAGTATCATCAAATAATGTAAGCGGGTGGTGCGATGGATTTTGTTCCATCGAGGTTTTTATAGAGTGAAGGTAGACTTACACTTTTAGTAGCCCAGTTAGGTAATAATTTAACCGCGAAATCATTCTAGGCCTGCATCTTATTCACCTACTGTAAAGAAATTTCACTGGGAGTAAAAATTCCAAATTGCCACTAAATTCGATCGCTGTTTGAGCCACCATCTTGATGTTAACTGTGTGAAGAAAAAACATGCCTAAAATTATTTCGCGGACCCTTATGTCGCCAAATCGACTGGTCAATATCTAATTATAGCTAATTAAAAATTCAAGTTTACATTTGGCAGTCATCACGGTTCGAATCCGGGACGAAGAGAGAGAGAGAGAAGAAGAGATTTCTTTTAGAAATAAGCCGTACCTTTGTACATATTTAGTCTTTAAGGTATTTTATATTGTTTTCATAGTTGTGTACAAAATGTTAAATAAAATAAATTATTAATCTTGTGTAACAAACTACTTTTTCAGACCCAATGCCCGGTATCGATAAGTCTTTAGTGAAACACTCAGCCAGTCGCGTGCGGCGCAACGCTTGTAGCTGCCCATTTTTAGAGTAAAAACATAATCAAATAACCACCTCTTACGATATTTTGTTATTTAATATAGTTTATATTATCAGTTAAATTATTTTTCATGATTACCTTTACGCATAAATCCATAAAACTTTGAGCTGCATTTATATTAAATGCAAGCCAGCAGCAAGGTTATAAAATTATGAAAATCACTTATTTATTACGAAATAAAGTTTAAGTGACATCGTTTACATTTTACGACGGCTAAGATCTCGTCTGTCTATATTATGTTTAAGATTGTCTTTACTTAGGGTGTTACCACACCAATCTATCGATAGAACGGAATAGTCGAAGTCGATCGATAGTTTCAACTAGAGTCTAGTAAATAGACCAACCGATCAGTCATCGATCGTAGCCATCGATCGATGGTAGAGTGGAATAGTCAACGTCGATTTATAGTTTCTAGTTACTAGACCGATCAATCGATGCCGACGATCCGTGGTAGAATAAAAAAGTCAACGTCGATCGATAATTTCTACCAAACCAAGTGGGATCGATGGTATCGATCGATTACTGTACCCGTCGATCAGCCAACGCTACCACACCAATCAAACGCGATCGATGGTATCGGTCGGTGATCTATTGGTGAGTGTAGTCGTCGATCAGCCAGGTCGATCGCACTACTCGTCGATCACACTAATCAATCGTAATCGATCGATGTCGATCGATGACATCGGTTGATGATCGATCAATTGGTGTGGCAACACCCTAAGACCACCCCATAAGTCGTTCACCTAAAATCACATTCTGGCTAGATAAAATTTATAGATTATTTTAATTGTAATCAAACTAATTATGCATTGTACTAATTACTCTCAATGCAAAGTGTGTATTAATTATTATTATTAAATTGGTCAAGGTTTACATATAAATGTTAAAACTTAGATGTGGGTGAAGGTCAATAGGTTTATTAGAAGTTTTTAACCACGTCGTCGCGCAACTTGCATGTATTACCTCAAATTCATCAGATCTTTCAATTATTTTTTTAAATGTTTTTAACTTCGTCAAACTAGCACTTGACCAACCTGGTGTTAAGTAGCATCCGTAGTTCCTGACATCATTAGTTTGACGGCCGATCATTTGACGGCTTGTTTGGTATGGAGGTAAGTAGCCTTGCCTTCCATGCCAGAGGTCCCGGGTTCGAATCCTGGTAGAAGCAGATATTAAATTATATTTTGCACTCTAGTCATGGATGTGTATGTATGTTTTATTTAAGTTTATTTCTAATATTTATATATTAAAAAAATCTATGTGTGTTTATATATTTCTTAAGTTTATTTATCCGTTATCTAGTAGTATCCATAACACAAGTTCTTAATGATACTTAATTTGGGCTAGATAATTGGTGTGATTGTTAGAAATATTATTTATTTTATTTATTACTCGCAGGTGTCTTCTTTAAGAATTTGTAAATTTGCATATTATTGTAAATTATAATATCAAGCAACGATGTGTTACCGGCTGTAGGCTTCAGTTGAAATTAAGTTTGTTCCCGTAATCGCACCAGTTGTTCGTCCCGTCGACCGGAACATAACCGCGTAAATGTGATTATTCTGGCGGTGAAATAGGAAGTACTGTAGAATCGCCCCAGACGAGATCTGAACAAAAACTCTACTACCGCTACGCTGCAAAACGTGTGTTGGCGAATTATCATATGGCTTTCCATTGCATGCTCTCTCTCATTTCATTCATCACAACAAAGTAACAATTCATTTTTAAATTACATGACCAAACACCTAATACCACGGCAATCTTTTACATTTTCTTGTAATATTAGTATTACTCCATGATTCAAGTTTGTACTCATTTTGTTCAAATTCGTAATGTTGAAAGTCAACTGTGATACAACGGGTGATTTCAATATTTAAACAAACAAATTATATAACAGTCATACCTACGGTATTATATTTAGTAATAATATAATTATATTTAGTAGTTCCAAGTCACTATTTTCAAATTATGAATTTCAAGACTGCCTGGAAAAGATCACTCTTTTAGCACCTATTTGTTGGTTAATTTCAATTTTTTTTTGTGTATTTTAATTATAACTGGTTTGGCAATAAAGTGTATTTTCATATTTACAATAAGACGTATTATTACAAATACGAACGACTAATATGCTCTGCGATCGAAATAATCTTTTTATACAGTTATTTTTGTAAATTCAGTATTAATATTCGTTATAGTCTTTAATAGTAAAAAAAACTAAACAAACTGGCTCACCCAGTGAACGAGATAAATATTTAAATCAACATATTAACAGTAAAGTATGTGCGCAATACGGCTTAAATAATAACTACGGGAATTAGCCCACAATTGCCGAAACAGGACAATTAAAGCTAACTATTTAATGGCGTGATGCAAAATAATGTAAATTAATTCATAGGTTAAATCAAGTTTCAATATTAAGTTTGATTGTTTAATAATGAGTACCTATGGTACAATAACACATTTTTGTTGTGTTTAAAAAAAGCTGGCACTCACTCACCCTTTTTTTATTTTTATTTAAATGTTGTACACATTACACTGTACAGGGTGGCTTAATGCTCCAAGGCATTCTCTACCTATAACTTTTTTTTATATATTAACTTTTTTATTAACTTAAAAAAGTGTTACAACCTTATGTGAAGTCTCTCAACCCCAAAACTAAACAAAGTTTGTATTAGAAACGCGCCAACTTTTAGGCAGTAGAACGAGTGTAAACAATGTTTCAAAGAAAGTGAGTCATGACAAAGAACAGCAAAGTAGGTTTTAAGTAAAAGTAAAAAAAGGCACCAAAGAAAACTGAAGGAACTCGTTTAAGTTATAAGAACAAACATAGATATAACGATTTATAATTATTATGAAAATAAAAATACATATACATACATAACTGCAATTGAAATTTGGGAATAACATAATTAACGTATCAGCTATTCAAAGTTAATTTTTGGAAAAAACTCGTAGCAAATCATTTTTTGCGCACCTCTTTTAGGACAAGTTGTTTTATTTGAATTTTAAATTGATGTACATACTTCACAAATGTTTTTCATTTTTATGTTTTTTTTCCTATTTCTGGACTGTCTTCTGACGACTGTCACTACTGTCTACAATTTACTCCACAACATCAGAAAACAATAGGCACAGGACAAACTCGTTACCAACTTCTTTTTTAAATGCCTTGAGATACGACAAGTTCCACGATCGAATTACAGAGCAGTGGTCCCGAGAACACATCTCACGGGTCGCCCAGAATTAACTGAATTTGTTTTTACAAAGAATTCCAGGAAGCTTGTTGTGGAGTTGACAATTGAACCGTAGTATTCGTTGATTTTATCACTTTATTTTTCTTTCACGAAGGCAAAATCGGTTCCCTATTTTGTAATATTTTGTGCCACTTTTTAGAAATATATTTTTCATAGGTCACAGCTTTTTAAAAGTAATAAAATGATGTATTTTTTCCAATGACAAGAACGTTGTTCCCGTTTTGGTACGCGCGCTCTATACGAATTGATTCTTTACTTAAAATCTTTAAAAAGCATAATTTGCTCTTGAGAATCCTTAGTTCTTTGAATAAAATAATCAACAACCACTAAAAATAAAGTGAAAAGTTTAAAGTGGGCCTTTTAGGGATCTTAATACACAAGCTACGTAACTTGAGCTACTGCATAACATGCGCCACCCTAAAGCAAATTATTTAATGACAATAGCAAACCGTATTGCCCAAGAAGTCGCACGATTTAAGCAATCAAACGAGCTGCGGATCCACTATTTGCTGGTGTTTAAATATTTTTTTTTTAAATATATATAGATACTAGTAAATTTTTCTTATTTATTCAAAGTTACTTCTTTATATTAACTTCAAATATCAAAAAATTCTTTCAAACATGATGTAATAATGTAAAATAACAAATGAACAATATTCTAGATGCGTGGAGAAAAAAGGGCTATACCCACAATATCGTATTGATATGCGTATTAATTGTCTTAGCCTAATAAATCTGGCATCAGTGAATATTTGTTAGTCTGATGTTGCCAAGTAGGATTTTTAGTTTTCTATATTCCTCTTGTATCAGGATTACAGAAAACTACGGATGAATTCTATCTAACGGTTAAAGATAATCTGTTAAGTATACTGCACAAACCTACCGCATATCACAAATCTGTCAGTTTAAAAAATTTTAGACAATATCATGATCGTATTTTAGTAATTTTAGCTCACTTTGGAGCGAGAACTATTATTTCCTTAATACTCATTGCTTAATATCAAAATGTGTACTGTATTTAACTAACTAACTAACAAACATTAGACGGGTTATCATCACGCTCTGTCATATAACTGCCAGTCCACACAGAAATTATAAAAAAAAATTCGCTGACGCATCAATACAATGAAAATGAAAGAATTAAAAATCAAACCGAGCATACGTGAGAACATTGCACTAACAATCAAGGATCGCTGGTTTGAGTCCTCTCTGGAACACGAGTACTTATTTAATTTATGGCAACAGCTTTAAAACTATCGCATAAAATATTAACTTATTCTTCTTGCAGTAATGGAGTTTGGGAAAAGGCGTTCCATTGGGAATACCGGTACATTGTCTTATATTACGGAGCTACCATTTCATCCTGCCAAAGATGTGTCGCCTGCTCATAACTATGCCCGTCGTAATAAGTTGGTCAAGAGCATATTATAATAAATAAATCCCAAGATAAACACAGCAGAGTAAGCAGAGCTTGTGTTATGGATGACCATACAGAGAACTGGGTTGGAACCCAAAATAAACATATAAATATAAATATCAACAACCATGACTCAAGAACAAACATTCGTGTTCTCGCCACGTGAATAGCTTTGTATCACGTGCTGCTCCATAAAGTTTACGCGTTTTCGATAGCGTTAACGATTGTAAATTACTATTTGGCTAGACCCCCAGTAACAACAACGTTTCGTTATAATACAGTCATTTGAAAATGTATTCTAAAACATTTTTAATAACATCTAATATTCATCTTTATTTTAAAATTTCGCTTACCATAGTAACCAGGCCCTTTTAGAAAGTGCAAAAAAAATCACAGATAATGTTAATCTTAATTCACAAGCTAATATTTTTGATTCGCTCAATTATTATTTTTAGCTCAATTAAATCAAACACTGTAATTATATTCAATACGCGAAGCATAAAGGGATCAGAAACGTCATTTTGTAAAACAAAACAATACCGACTTCTATTTAATAAATGAAGGTTCACCAAAGAGGTTTATCATTATGAGTTGTATTGCTAGTAGGTTGTATAACCAAAGATCCAATTATCTAATTTTCTTTATTTTTGAATCGTCATGTATCGGATAGTAACCATAATTGTCGAAATAAATTTTCGGAGTAAAAATACCCATAAAAAGTAATCATATTCCATAGTGTTTTGCAACATTTTACATAATGAACCTAAATTACTAGTCTTGGTTTAAATAACTACTTATTGCATTGCGTACGTTACCTATTTCACCCCACAGAAGCCACACGTCACGCTATATTGATAGTAATTTTATAAGGAGGCTACAGTAAGTGCGGCGAGAAACATTGGAGTATTTACGACTACAGAGCTAAAAAAGTTAATCTAAAACTACACAAATTAAAACCGCAGTGCTCACAACAAGCGAACAAGAAACCAAACTTGTTACAAATTTAGTTACCTCTTCATACATTCTCAATTCAACGTATTTACTCAGATAAATTCCCATAAATATGGAGTATTGAGTAATAGTTTATATTAATCAATACATTCAGCAATCTATAATCTTGCATTTTGGGAATTATTAACTTAATCGTGGCTTGAAACTGCCACTTTGAATGAACATCTCACTTATACGTTAATATTTTATATACGTTTATATCTTCTTCACGAAGATTTTTTTCGAACCGGTGGTAGAATCATGTTTTATTTGAAGTCAATAAGAACAAGTAATTGTCAATGTTGAGAAATAAATATTTCATTTCATTTCATTTTATTTTATATTACATTTGTTTTTTTTAAACACCAATTTAAAATCCCACGACGGACACAAAAAGCTCGCATAACTTTTGAAAGCTAAGAATAATGATGTATATAGGTGATGACTCGCTAAGAATATAATAAAAAACAGTTAAATCGATTTTTTTTAAACTTGGTAACTAACAAACAAAATAACTGCATCAAAAGCAGTTGATTTCTTTGGGAGTTACGATGTCAGACATACTTATTTACACATACACAGGTCAAACTTATAACACTGCTTTTTTGCGTCGGGAGTTTAAAAATAACTTGTAATAAACCGAATAATTGAATACATTTTTAACGAGCCCCAATGAAGCGTATTAGATATCGATCTCTACATTTTGTTAAATACATAAACAAATTTCTAATTTCAATCTGTATATCCTTCACAAAAAAGACACGGGCTAGACGCCCAACTCGCGCTGACAAGCAAAGTTCACAGAACTACCTGCCAAGTTCAGTCGTTCACTGGATACTCCATGCAGAGCTGAAGTTGAACTGCTGAAAACCTGAACAGTTATTATGTTTCAACAGATGAAAATGCTTTTTCGTACTATCGAAAAGTATTTCGTATTATTTATTTATTATCTATTAGGTACTATCATCTATTCGAAAAGCGATCGGTTCCTCTATAAGCGGGAGCAAAGTTAACCTTTTTTTAAAGGCAATTATGAGTTTTGTTGTTCAAATATGATTTTAGAAAAATATGAATAAAAATGTATCGAAACAAAAGAGATCCAACGTAAATTTTTGCCAGCCAAGCACTCGTTTTTTTTTTATTGAATCAAAATGTAACGAGACCAAAAAGATCGAACCGAGCGTGTTTCTTACACAAGACTAACGTATTTCTTTTTAGTTTTATTTTTGTTGGTATTACTTCAATACCGTTACATATAAATATGTGATTTTTATTTTAATAAGTTGCTTTTTCATTTCTAATTGTGTATTTACAATGCTCAAATTATTATAATTATGAATTCGTTAAAATCCTAAATACAGATTCCTATTTCAGACTATTAAGGGTCAACATAACTTACATTTCAGATGATCATTTATGAAATGTCATGTGTTGAGAACAATACCAAATTGTTAGTAATGGATGTGTTGCAGATGTCTTTCTCAACTTATTTTCTTGACGTATTCAATGTCATTGAATAACTTTGCTTTGACTGAGCGGGATTAGTTGTAATATTTGAAGTTAGTTAATATATTTGTTCTTTTTTACATTTTCAATGTGGTCTGGTACATTGCCTTCTAAAAGTAATTAAAACATAGTAAAATTTTACATCAAAGTAATTTATTACGTCACTAAATTTCTCTGTACATGAAGCTAATTCTTAGAGAATTCTTTATAGAGCCGTCCAGAGGAGTCCAAAATAGTGTTCACGAATTTCAGTGTTCGGGACATCATGTACACACACCTACATGTTGATAGTAAGAATTCGAAATCTGGGCAGTTTTACTTGTTCCTTGTTAAATCACTACGTTGTATATATATTTTAAAGGCTCAGCAAAAATCGAAAAAAGTGTGACTGCACAAATTCACACGCGTTTCTTTCATCTTACATTTCACTAAATTGCCGTAGAATGTAAAAGGAATGTATCGCGCTTCTTGTATAATTCAGGGCAAAAAATCAAAACATTTATTCTATAAAAAAATCATCCACGTTTGTTCACTTGTTTTTAGTTCCAGTGCTTGGGAAAGAAAATGTGTAGTTAATTTCTGGCACACTTAATAAACTTAAGTAAGTATATCGCAAGTATCGTTCAAAAATAAAAATAAAAAAAATGTGACTAAAAATAACGATACGGGACTCTTACGAGGCCTCGTAACTCAGTGAGACCATCAAAGGGAACAATTGTAATTGTAAAACTATGTATCTGTCAAATTTTTACTTGTATCTTTTGTTTCTTTTGTGTCTCTTTTGTAATAAATAAATAAATAAATGAATACTTTAAATAATTCAAATCCAAATATTTATTTCCCAACAGTGACAATTACTTGTTCTTATTGACGTCAAATAAAGCATGACTCGACCACCAGTTCGAAAAAACCTTCGTGAAGAAGAACTGGTAAGAAACTTCACGGGTATATTTTTTTTTCAAAATAAATTTACAGAGTCTAATAATAATATAAATCTAAAGTTCTAGTTTTTGCTTTAATTTTAAAAGGAAAATCATCAATTTATTTGGATAAGCTTGTTAATAATTTGAAATAAATAAAATAATATCATGTAGTTTATTAAATTCTAATACGTCCCGATACTTTTGCAATTCTTTTTGTTAAACAGAAAAAATGTACACAGAATATTAAAATATAGTAACCATTTTAATTTTTATTTTAAAGTAAATTTACATTGTATTAAACATCCGACGTTAAGAATATATAAATTATCAAATGCGTTAGTTTCATTCAATTCACTGAATTAAGGAAGTCGTTAAAATATTCAGAACTCATGAATCGTGATCCATTCTACACAGGCAGTATGAGATGAATAATTTAAACAAACGTAATTTGAGACTCAGTCAAAGTCGTAAAGGCCATATACAATTTAATAACATTATATCCCGTCGGAGTATCTTGTAAGCTAATATTTCGTTGAGCAGCAGCCATAATTTATAATACATATGCGTTCCTATTATTATTCAAAATCTTACTTGTTTCTATATCACAGTATTGTCGAACTATCGAAGGTTGTTTCTGTTATGCTTGAGTACAGATTTACTCGTAACAAATGCATCCACCACATCCCTCAGGGTTTTATGTTTTAACCAAAAATTCGTTAAACGAATTTTACAAAAGCAAACAAATAAAATAATATGAAATCATGCAGATGAATCCTAACAAAACAAAAATGTTTCAAGAAAAGTTGTCCTTAATTAATAACAAAAGATGTCCGGATAAGTTGCCTTTGACACAATAACCTCTGCTATACTATTTCCATTTCTTTATTTTCTCGATGACAGCTCCTGTGTAACCTTGTGCGAGCGATTTTTTACATTATGTATGCATTATTTTATATAAATATGACGTTTACACACGTACAAGGTTATATAATACCAGAGTCGGAGAAACTGATAGGGATGGAGCTATTGGATGGAGCTAGAGAGCATTATATCAAATTAGAACTGTTATCGAGAAATTAAAGAAATGGAAATAGTATAGAACAAATGTTTAAATTATTTGAGTTGCTACTAAACTTAATTCAAAACACTGTTATATAACTATGTATTAATGTATCAAGTGTTTTTGTGCCACAGAGTAGAAAAGTGACATCCTTTGAAAACATTATCAAGAATCGGTCATTTTTGGGCTAGTCGGGGCACTGAGCTGAGTAATGGTTGAGTAAGAATGAAAAAACAATAAAAAGCCGTTACCTCCTTCCAAAATTATTCGCAGAGGGCTGCATTCTAATGTTCGGTATAGATTTCTGATTGAAATGCCAAATTAATTACTAATATCATCTTATGCCTTCCTTTATTCTGGAATTTATGATTGAAGTACAAGTCTCATGGCCTTGATTTTTTTTTATATATGATTATTCATAACTATGATTTTGTAAAAGTATATCTGTTTTTTAATCAAAAATGCTTTAAGAATATTACTAAAACCCTCTTTTGGTAACATTGCTCCTGATTTTTAACTTAAGTATGCATTATTAAACTGTTATTTTTTCTAGGTTTAGGTAGAAACCTATATAAATCTCAAGAATTTTTCCCATACACAACAACCAGCTAAAAGGAGCTTTTTGCATAGAAAGTTACTCAGAAACGTTCAAACTCAACAAGCGAGAGTAAAGAAGTTAAGAACTTTGAAGAACGTTTGCATAATATGAATTGGTTTCGGTCACCTTTTAGCGAACTTTAGTCGCTTATCAAGTAGCAATATTAATAAAATGTGCTTTTAACATATCTTTTTAGAAAGAACATTAAGAATTTTCATCTCAGAGCAAATTATCTTACGAATTGTAACCTGTGAATGGGAAGCACTTGTAGTACAATTGGGGAATATGTTCCAGGCAGTTTTATCGCCCCTTAGTATGCGGAGCGCCTACAAAATAACGGACAACGCACAAGCGATTCTCGCCTTATCCTCCACTGAGTTTTTAATTATTAAAGGTAAGCTAGAACCTAACTCTAATATTGAATCACTGTATCAAACAGCAGTCACTGAGCCAGTTCACCGCCGGCTGTGGCTAACTGTATTGACGGTGTGGCTCTGTGACGTACAGTTGCACTTCACAAAGAGATTACCGGAACACGTAGTCGACGGATCTTCACTTAGTTAGCGTACCATAAACGTTGAATTTGTGTAAGTGGTTCAATTGTTTTATTTTACATGTTATCTTTACTAAAAGTGGGTAGTCCTAAGTCCTAGTCAGTATAGTTGTTCAACCAGTGTTTTATTTTTTAAGAAATGAACTACCCACCAAATTTGTTTGTGTTTGTATATGAATGTAAAGTAAAAGAAGATTCTTAACATGTTATAACACAATGTATTTGTAGTATAAGTATGTCTGTTAACACGAAGTATTAAATAAGAATTACGTAACGAGGAAGGAACTGACTTCTGAAAAACAGGCCTGCGTACCAATGTTGGAAGTCAGAGCTTCTGCTTGTATTTAAAATTTTGTTAAATAAAGATTTTATTATTATTATTTTACCATAATATGTAGTCTCTCTCTCTGTCTCTCCTTGTGCCGATGGAACCTTATAACTAAGTATCTCATGAATCAAAAGAAGAAAAAAACTGAAATATGTATTTTATAAAACATGTATACATGTCTTTGGTAGTCCTTATTCTGCACGTTATTAATAATATAATAGAAATACACGCCTTACTGCAATGAAATATTACGTTGAAGAAAATATACCGAGACTTTGCGTTAGCAATCGAATATTTATGCAGACAGACAGATCGTATAAAATAAGTTGGCAGCCTGCTGCTCTTGCAAATGAAAGCTACAGCAGAGTTTTCTCAACTAGGATTATAACATTGTTGTCTCATATACATGAATAATAATGTGACGTGAATGAGTGAAACATTCACGTTACAAAAAATACCCCCCACGATAACACGAATGTCTGGCGCTTCCGACAAGGTCACCTCAAAAGTTTTTGCAGAAAGCAAGACCAGAAGCAGAAGTGAGTGTACACGTCGCGGAACACTTGACTTATACCTGATGATTTTGAGAGCTTAATTTGTTCCAACCTACAGGACCTCAAACTATGATAGTTACATGCCTCGAACATCGCTCCATATCTCCGCCTTTGATCTAGGCGCTGTCGCAACGTAGCGACGTTGCATACCATGTATAAATGACATTAAGAGCTAGCGCATCTTGTTGATAGAAAGAGGCAGTACTTGGTTCTCTGTGCAGTTACTAAAGCTGGGTTTTTTAAATATTTCTTTATATATACTATATAAAGAAATTTATGTATATTTTTCTGTCATTTGTAACAAGAATAACCTGCTCTTAAATTTGTAATTTAACAGTGGAAACTTTACTGGCCTATGTAGGTAATATTTAAGAAATGTTGTTATGCTGTTTGTTTCCCTAATATTTATATGAATATATTATTTACATATAGTTGAATAGTTTAACTGTTTGTTTGTTTAAACGCAATCTAAAAAATTAAAAACTAGTGAACCTATATTATCGAGCGTAACATACATTGGATTTTACTAGTTTTAGACTATCGCGATTCTTTTAATATACGCCGCCTGCAACAGTGGCGGAATATCGGAAACTGGATAATAAAAATCAAATCGTATCGCAAAGTGCAAATTGAAACAAGAAGAGCAAAGACTCAGACTAACTAGAAGCCTTGAAAAAATAAGAAAGCCAGAATTATATTGATCCTATGCTCTCTAATAGTATTTGTGCACTTAATTCTGTACACTTTACTAAGAAAGGCTTTCGCTTACTCTAATTGTGCTGTTCGAGTACTGTTCGCGGAGTGCTTTTGTTCGGAAAATTCATGGAAAAGGAGGTTTGTCGAGCAACAAGCACATATGACACAAAATTTGTGTCATACTATTTATTTTATATAAGAGCAACCTGAATATTAATTCAACTATTTCTAATAAGTGAAACTGAACAATATTTTCTCAAATATATAATCGTTTAGCACGGCTTTTAATTTTATTATAAAAAATTAAACACAAGGAAAGACATAAAATTTGAACCCATTCAAACTTGATAAACCATGTTTTACTACAGACTATAAAATCCAGATTTTATATTCACGATTTATTTGGGTCAATAAACGAATGGATGCGGCTCTTTGCCAAAACAAACATCGCTCGTAAACTGCTTAAGGTTTTATTGCAGTTTGTATAAACATTTAAGTGGCTACAAATAAAGTTCAAAGTAATATATATCTGGTTTATAAGGGCTTGAGCTGTGTACAGCAAAATTTTGCCAATTTATGAATGTCTTTGTACGGAAAACTTAGGAAAAACATTATTAAATCTATCATGTTTCCTACTTTCTTAAGAAACTCAAGTGGCCACCTATACGTTTCTATAGGAATACTCAAATGCGTATCAGGGCTATTTAATTCATTGATGTTTTTCGGATTAGGTGAACAAATATGGATACATTTTTTATTAAAAATAAACATTTGTATAAATTTGTTTGATTGTAAGTTAAAAACGTGATTTTTTTTAAAATAACAGCGGAGAACATTGGCTATCAAAATTATTTTTTTTCATCCGAGTCTCTGTTGTGGGGCCCCCCCACTCTTTTGGAGGCATCTTTTGTTTAATGTCCTTAGCAACCACTTATTTACGTAACCTTATTTACCTACACCCATAGAGGTGATGAGATCTGCAGACCGCTTAAAATAAACTTACTAGAGACTCATGCCACAAAACTGACTTCTTTTCTTTTTCATTTACCGTCCATGCAGCCAGGCTGTGGAACAAGCTGCCTCACCAGATACGCGACGCTAAAACACTGCCTATTTTTAAGAGAAGAGTAAGGAAGCACTATATATCAAGTGTTCATCGTTATGATCTATACTATATGTATATACTGTTTTATGTATATGTATGTATTTGTATATGTTTTAATATGTATATATTGTACTTATGTAATGTTTTGTATTTATAACACATGTTTAAGTATATTGGCGCACTTATTTGCTTTAAACTAAACTCTCCCTCTAATATGGTTGAGGAGGGCGATGGCTGGATCCCGCGTTAACTCGTGAACGGGTGCCGTTTGAGGGTGTTCGTCGTTTGGATACTTGGGGGGAGGGAGACTTGCCGAGCTAACAGATGCAGAAAAGAATAATTTTTGTATAGACATAAAGAAACTCTGTAAATTTATTTTGAAAAAAAATATACCCGTGAAGTTTCTTGCCAGTTCTTCTTCACGAAGGTTTTTTTCGAACTGGTGGTAGAATCATGTTTTATTTGACGTCAATAAGAACAAGTAATTGTCAATGTTGAGAAATAAATATTTGAATTTGAATTTGAATTTGAGGTCTGCTGGAAGAAATATCCTAGGAAATAAGCAGTCCCTTTGTACTCATACTTTCTTTCTTTTATTGTATAAAAAAATCTAATAGTGATTCACGTAGCTGCTATAGTATCGAAGATAAGTAACTTTTCAAGAAAATTTGATTCAGCAAACATGCGATGTAACCTAACTTTTAGTTCCCCTCTTCTGTATCACAACACTGCCTTAATATCTACATTTAACATTCCTGAACGGTGAAACACAAACTTTTGTAGCTTTTGTAGCTTGCCATAAACGTTGCTGGCACTACTGTGCAATAAACGTTGCTGGCACTGCTATGCCATAAACGTTGCTGGCACTACTGTGCAATAAACGTTGCGGGCACTACTATGCAATAAACGTTGCTGGCACTACTATGCCATAAACGTTGCTGGCACTACTATGCCATAAACGTTGCTGGCACTACCATGCCATAAACGTTGCTGGCACTACTATGCCATAAACGTTGCTGGCACTACTATGCAATAAACCCGTTTTATATTACTGCTTGACTTAGCGTACTGAATGTTCTGGGCAGCATAAGAATGGAAAGGACACAATCGAGGTTAGTCTCAAAATAAAATAGTTACCTTGTATTATTTACGCATTTTGTAGCGATATTTAAGCGCGTGGATTTAACAATCATAAAAAGATGATCAAACTTTAAAAATTATAAATGTAATTTAAAGTTGTTTTCAGCATAATCTTATCATAAATAAACTAGGCTAAAAATGTACTGTAAAGTATGGACCTACCTCAACTAGCGAGAAGATTTTTAATATATTAAACAATTTTACTTTGCTGAAGCAGTAATAATGCGAAAATTCATAATCTCTGTATTCAGGATTTAAATGTGTAGGTACATTGTTAGACTTTGTACTTGGACAGTTGTACAGACGTTGTATTTAATATTCTAATCGTATTAAATAACTTAAATTGTAACAAGAAGCAGGTTTGCAAATCTTGATAAAGGTATCTTCTTCAAAAAAGTGTAACCTGTATTGTAAAAATACATAGTAACAGTAGATCCGACGGAACTTTATCAACGCATTGGTGTTCTATGATTTATTTACAATTACTGCAGATGGAATCATTACATTACTATAAATGTTTTTATTCTTACTACTTACATAGCCAGCACACAGACTCCACCTGATGATCAGTGGTGTTAGGGCCCATAAACAAAATCGCAGGTTTTGAAGAAATTACTCAGGACTGGAAATTCATAGATACCTATTGTTCCTATTAATATATAAGTATAGCTAATCATATCATATGTTTGAATACCTTTGACAAAACATTGCTCACTTCTAGGATCAGGATTATCATAATAGCTAGTAAATGCTTAGTTCCGCAAATATGAGTTCTTGTAAAAAGATAAACTCAGCAATATAAAAGCAGATATAACCCCGAGCTGAAGCTAATAGGCAATTGTTAGATGATTACGAGGGATCACTTTTCATCTTACGATTTGAAATACAAATCCTTTTTCTGCGTCAAATCGGAGAGCAATACTATCGTATTTTTTTTTGCCATTTCTTTCAGATCACTAACTCAACTTTTAGGCTGTGAAGCACGGTAAACTGAAAGGGAAAATTGCAACATTGGAAGATCTATCGTAATTAACAGATGGATCTGGTGGCAGACTGACTTTTAGCAGCAAAAAATATTCTTCTAACTAAATCCCTTGTCATACTTCTGCAATAATACACAACACAATCATAAATATATTTTCTGCGTTCTGTTAATTTTCTGCTTTCAAATCGTGACATATAAGCTACATTTTAGGTAACTGGAATATAACAAGAAGCCAGCACACACCCCTTGACACAGATTACCCGGCAGTTTGTGATGAGTTTCCGCTTTCGTAATTATTATCTCGACTTTCACTATTAGTTTGTAGTTCTGAATGAATGTTAATTGTTAAAGTAACAGAAGATCTGATTGATGGCGGTTAACAAAGTTAATATAAATCCCCAGACAATCACACCAACTGTATGGCCCCAAAGTAAGCAGAGCTTGTGTTATGGATGACCATACAGCGAACTGGGGCGGAACCCAGAGTTAACATACATACATAACAACAACCATGACCCGAGAACAAGTATTTATGTTCATCACACAAATAAATGCCCCGGCGTATGAGGCAGAGCTACCATCTACACTACGCTGCTCGGTCCTCAAAGTATATGTATGCGTACTAATATTTACTTACCATAACGCTTACATTTGTTTATTTAACGCTTAAAAGAAGTTTGTCAAAGATTCAGGAGTCCAGAGATCAAATAGTCACTGTGCTCAATTTATGGAATGTCATCGCTTGTGATTAATGTGTCAACTTGCGTATGTCAGGGATGTATTATAGATGTTTGAAGTTAACAGAGCATCTGGTGTGAAATATCTTTAGTACAATAAATAAGTTATTTGTGATAAATGTATATACAATTCGACATCATTAATAAAGAAGGTATTATTTGTTCTTAAAATAAGTATATACATATATTAAAAACTCTTAATAAATTTAACAATAGATTTTTAAGATGAAAAATGAATAGTTCAACATTTTTCCGTATATTGTTTTTTTTTATTTGTACCAAACAACTATATTGTTATAATTTAATGAATTTACGGGATTCTTACTACGATTTTCGATTTTTATTTCGCGCGTCCGATATACTATTCCCAGTCCGCGATCATGGTGCTTGCAACAGCATCGAAATATCGGACGCGCGAAATAAAAAGCGAAAATTGTGGTAAGAATCCCGTAAATTCATTAAATTATAGTGAAAATAACCGCGATAGTTCAAAACAGAAACTATATTGTTACAAAGAATAAGCAATAAACTTAATCAAATAATATTTATCTCTTGAATCAATTAAATATAGACATTGTGCAGTGTAGTGTCATATCCCGCCTCTACCTCGTTCTCTGCCGACCTTGAACATGTCGTACACCTCAGCACCATCATGCAGCACGCCCTCGCTGACACGACTGCAAGTTTTTACAGAACCTAAGCCAAAACTTTATGCACTGTCCCATCCACTAAAATATTAGCTAAACACTACAAAAGAACAATCCTGTTTATAAAAAAATATGTATACATTAGTATACCTAAAAATTCATTTGTTTGTTAAAAAGTGAAGAATCAAAAATGAAAAACAATTGTTTTTCTGTAATATTCCCAGGCAACTCCCAACTCAACCTTAGTCAACCTTAGTCAACATAGATAAAAAATTTTAAAAAAATTAATCCTACATTAACTTCCACACAAACAATCTGAACATTCAACAACGCGCTATAAATATCTATCATATAATTCGCCATAAATTTAGCGCAAAACTGAGACAACAGCACGTGACCGGCATTCAGAAAGGACTAGGTTTATTCTATGTATTGTGGCGTACTAAGCTCAGTTTAGTGATAAATAAGAAGAGGGTTTTTGATGTTCAATGGAACGTATTTTTTTTTTTTACAAACTGTGGCTTATTTTATCTTTGATATTTCGTTCAGCGCTGACAAATCGCTAAGCCACACAGTAGTTCCATTTTGAAAAAAAGACATGGACATAGGACCTCAAGTTAGAATTTTTTTATTGATAAGAAGATAGATATTATCAACCATAAGACAAAGTAAATAGTGTGCCTAATATAGTACCTTTTCTTTGTAGTGCTATTCAAGAGCCTGCATCTTCTAGGTTTGAGGACGTTTAAAGTCGACGCCCTATGGCTGCCACGTCTACGCAGTCGGTGTTGTCCCCGACGAGCCCACCTCGCCCGTGTGCTTACTTCTCACGAGCGTGCACCGAAAAGGCCCGAGGTCGTCTATAGCAGCCACTTCCACGCAACCCGCGGCGTCCGCGACGGCCCCAACTTAAACACCTTACTACACATTAGGTACACACCACACTAATCTTCATAACAGATTAATAAAGATAACTTAAATACTTTACTACTCGCGGATGCCGTCGCCCAGATTGCTGCGACCGTGGCTACTTCGGCTGCTAGAAGCTCTGTCAGGGTAACCCAACTTTCCGAGAACCTGGGCCGCAAATATGCTGCCCTGCGCGGTGCCGTGCATAATGCGGTCGTGGTGCTGCTGGCCACCGCGCAGGACCCTCAAGAAGTTCTGCATGCCCTGGAAACAGGTTATGCTCGCCCAGAACACATTATTTTATCAGAGCTCGCAACAGTGCATGCACTTCCGAAGCTTTCTAATCTGGAAACCGCCAGCTTAATTCTGGGAGCTTAATTCTTTCGCGTTGAAGATTGCCAATAGTTTACAGATTGTGCGATTATTGAATCGCCCTAAATATTTAGATTAGCCAGAGTTATGCAATGAAATTTTGAATTCGCGACTTCGCGGCGCAGGTGAACCAGTAGCATACATTTTGGTTAGAAATTTTTGCAGATTTCCTTATGTGCGAGGCTGACTTAAGGGTCTAATACGACGTATACACAGAGTACACACAAATTATTAAGTATAAAGTTAAACTCGAGTAGTACAAATGGAGTCAAACTACAATTTTGGAATTTCTGGACTGAATAAATTTATTCTTATTAATGAATCCACAACAATTCTGCTTTCATTAATGAACATTGATGCCTTTACTGCTGAAACGAGAGAATAATTGCTAATTTTAAATGCTTTTTGATCTAAATATATTAAGATAAATAAAACTATAGTACTAAATAAATTTAATAAATATCAGTTTTTGGGCTCTTAATCACGTACGTGATCACCTGACGGGAACATTTTCATACATTCACTTTTAAATTCAATTTAAAAGTGTGCATGTACACGAGTTTAAATTAAATAGTTGGTGTGTAGCTGTATATTACAATCGAGACGTACACAGCCTTCCAAGTAGGTGTAGAAGGTTTTAAAAACGAATATTTAATTAAACTAACTAGGACGTATTAATTATTAGTAAACTTATAAAAAAAAAAAAAAATAACTATGGCGCCACTTGTACATTTTGACAGCTCATAACTCAAAAACGTGATGCTTTACGAAATTTTGTCATTAATTGCTAAACTTTATGTTTATACTAATGTGAACTACCGATTGATAAAGGATGCATGAGTTGCCGCCATTTTGAAAAAAATCAAAGTAGTAACCGGTGCCCGGAACAATCCATACAAGGAAACCTCAGAACCTTAAATCACAATTAATAAAACACCTTAAATCAAAATTACAGTCTAAAATCTAAATTATGCTTGCGCGTGAGTGAGTGGAACACTCAATAACTTCAAAACTTTTAATTAAAAACCCTTTTGCATAACCATTCCGAATAGAGCGTAAATTCAAAATATTCCTCCACTGAAGTATATTTTCTGCTTCTTTTGTTCTGAATACTTATTTCCCAGGTAGGTGGTGGCACAAAGTACGGCTCTACTATAAATAGCTATTAGGTTAGACTTTTGAAGCGCAATGTCTGGAATGGAACTGACTTTTTATTGGACTTTATAAAAGAAGGCGTCGTTTAAAACCATGTTAATGAATATGTTATGAATGGTTCGCGCGAATATCTTTTTGTTCTTTGATATTGTGGGAATGTTTGTCAAAGTATTTTTCAGTAGATTCATTGAAAAAGATACATTTATGTTTGTATATATGTAACAATTAATGTTATTTTTAACTATAATCGCTACATATAATGCATAATAACTAAAACGTGTAGTTACGATCACATTAACTTAATTTATCAGAATTAATCACTTTAGCCAGCTATTATTCATAATAACGGTAAAGGATTAGCGAAATAAATTAATACAGTACGAAACGAGTAAAACACACTACAAATGACCACATCAGTTATATTTGCATGCCGTTCTCATGACAAGCAATTTGAGTAGTTTATAGTCTAATATTTTAAAAGAGAAAGATATTTTTTTATATTTTTTGGTTATAAATTAGCAAGCGTTTGTCTTACATCTCACCTGATGAAAAGTGATGATGAGGACGACACCTATCGTAGAAATATCCACTCGCACTTCGCTCGAAAAATCCAGGGTTACATACATCACAAATATTTGTTTAATAAAATCTATAAAATACTCGTAATAAATAATAAAACCCCAGACAAACACATGAACTGTATGCCCCCAAAGTAAACAGGGCTTGTGTTATGGATGACCAAACAGCAAACTGGGGGGAACCCAGAGTAAATCTATAATATAAAAATGAATCGCTAAATGTGTTGCTAAGCGCAAATCTCGAGAGCAGCTGAACCGATTTTACTAATTCTTTTTTTATAATATTCCTTGAAGTACGAGGATGGTTCTTACGGAGAGAAAAATTTAAAAATTGCCTGATAAAGTCTAAAAACAACACTTTTCTATATTCCCATACAAAAGATTTGTAATAATACTTCAAAGTCAATTTGAACTTTAATACCATACTATAAAGTTTTTTTTTTTTATTGGACAGTTTATTTATGGCCCGTAGGCATTTTAAATTTCACCGGACTTTGTAGCCTAGCGCTGACGGCGCCTAGCTGGAATTTAAACTACTCCTACATACGACACGCCTAAGGGCACCCGAGAGGGCACGGACCTCGGCTTAGGACGTCGAATATTGAAACTACCACTGGTTCGGAAGGATCATCTACTGCCAAAGAACCAGCAAAAAACTCAGTAGGAATGCGTACGACGCGTTAGCCTGGCGCACTGGTGGGTTAGGCGATTCGAATGCCGTGTTGCCCTATTTCTAACTGGAACACCGGCGTTCCTTGTTGTAATATTATCGTCGGGATCTGTTAAGACGTTACGCGGACGCCTATAACGAACCGCCGCGTCTGGGTTGGCTGTGTATTCAGATGACTTATTGACCAGCGGGTTGGGTTGGTGGGGAGCATTATCGAAGTAGCGTCTAGACGCCAACTTCATGAATGCGGCAATGGAGGGCAGCTCGAGATCCTTCTGCAGATCTAAGTTGCGGACATAGGGCAGGGCCCCGACGCATTTGCGTAAGAACGTATTTTGAATAACCTGCAAGTGATTGAGGGTCGACTTGCTGGCGTGAGCGAAAGCCACACTGGCATATGTCATGATGGGGCGGATGCAAGTTTTGTAAAGTGTAAGCTTATTTCTAAGCGACATTATACTCTTCTTGCAAATTAGAGGGTGCACCCTACCCATGACGAAGGCGGCTCGGTCCCGGACGCGTTTTATGTGATCCGCGAATGTTAGTCCACTATCTAAAGTGACTTCTAAATATTTGACTTTTTTAGCCCATGAGATCGTAGTACCACACAAGGTGACCTGACCTAATCTTTTGGAGGGTTTCCTAGAGGTTGTCCTAGAGCAGGTTGAGAGAGAGTTGAGAGACTGTTGCACTTTTTTCTGGGTTGACTTCTATTCTCCATTTCCTAAACCAAGCGCCTAATGCGTTGGCTGCGGATTGAAGTATTCTAGTTAACCTACGTAGATTCCTATCAGATGTGTATAGCGCGGTGTCGTCTACAAAGAGCGCTAGGTGTACTTTCTCCGTCCTTGGTATGTCACTAGTGTATAGTGAAAACAAAG
Organism: Marasmarcha lunaedactyla; assembly: GCA_923062675.1. NCBI lineage: Eukaryota > Metazoa > Arthropoda > Insecta > Lepidoptera > Pterophoridae > Marasmarcha > Marasmarcha lunaedactyla. The sequence continues at coordinate 3,370,582 of OV281359.1, forward strand.
TTGGAGAAAGCACCGAGCCTTGTGGGACACCGGCTAATACAGGAAGGGGGTTTGGAGAGTGCACCTTCCAATCTGTAGCGAAAGGTTCGACAGTGGAGAAAGTCTCGTATGATGTGCACGAGGCTGTCTGGCACGCCTAGTTCAAAGAGCTTATATAATAAGCCGTTGTGCCAGACCTTGTCGAAGGCTTAAGCCACGTCAAAGAAAAGCGCACCTGTGCCTATCGTTCAACCTACGTTCCTTTGCTCCATGATGTGCTCCGTGATGCGGTGCACCTGTTGAACGCAGGGGTGACGGGACCTAAAGCCGAACTGTTCATCCGGTAACAGGTGCTTCGAATGGATGACCTCTCAGAGCCTGTTCAAAATGATCCTTTCGTATAATTTGCATATCGCGCCAAGGAAGCTAATTGGACCGTAGCTTGTAGGTAGATTAGCCGGTTTTTCAGGTTTACTAATACCTATGACAATCGCTTCCTTCCACGTTTGCGGAAAGGAGCAGTTTGTTAGAAAGTTGTTGAAAATAACTACTAACAATTGTATGAGTCCGAGTGGGAGAGCTTTCAGAACCCTGTTTGGTATTTCGTCGGAACCTGGAGCTTTTCGCGGTTTTAAGTTTTAGTTATTGTCTGTACCTCTGCCGCCGTTACCAGTTGGAGTGTGTCTGTCGGTGGGTTGCCGCATTTAGTTTCGACTGTGCTATTCAGAGTTCCTATGTGGAGGGCGTTGGTGCTTTCTGTACTTGGTGTACATTGTTGGGCTAAGGTATCAGTGAGGGTTTCAACTTTTTCGGAGTCATCGGAGGCGGGAGTCATGGGCGGAGGCCTAAGGAGCGGAGGCATCGATGACGTGGTAGAGTCCATCTTGAGAGACTTCGCCAAGCTCCAGGTGCTTAGGGGAAATCTCTTCAAGAAGCGCGTCCAGTTGTTAGACCGCAATTCGCTTATGCGAGATTTAACATCTCGCTGTAGGGCCCTCATACGGATGCGGTTTGCCTCGGTTGGAGCGTAATCGTACGCCCGGATAGCTGCGTTCTTTGCTCTCAACAATTCCCTCACATCCTCAGGCAGGATTCAGCGGCGATCATTTGCCACCGGAACCAGCCTGGAAGATGCACTGATAGCAGTTCGAAGGTGGTTGGTGAAAGCACTGATCGCTGCATTGGTCTCCTCGATGGATGACAATGAATCGGGAATGGTGTTCAGGTCGGAGCTTTCGGTTGCCTTAAAGGCTTCCGTTAGTTTGGCCCAAGCAATGTGTGCCCTCGTTTGAGGAACGGGGCCACTTGGGATACCTAGCTGCATGACTACCGGTCCGGTGATCCGAAGTAAGTTGGTGGATGACTTCTACTGAGTGTACCGTTAAGTTAACACTTTGTAGGATCGACACCCGAGGACCCACTACATCAGGTTAGCGAATCTAACATGTGATGAAGACGACGGCCGTTTGGGTTGGTAACTACGGAGTACGAACCTGAATGTATCGAGTTAAAGTCACCAGCTAGTATTACGGAGGGACTCATATCGAGTAGCGACTGGAGGTCACTTTGAAGTATAGCTTTATCTGGTGGTTGGTAGATGGATGCCAGCGTGATTGGCTGATGGCCGCTCATCGGTATTCTACAACAGGAAACTCCGATATTCTCGAGCTGTGGGGGATCGACAGGTATACAGTATAGTGACCTTTTGTAATAGATAAGGGTACCGCCTTTATCGGCAGTGAGCCTATCGTTACGAACGATGTTATAGTTTGTTATTTTCGGGTCCTTGTGACTAGGTTTCAAATAGGTTTCCTGCACAAGTAAGATGTCGATTTGGAATTCTCGAAGGAGTTCATGAATTTCATTACGCTGGTGTTTAAGACCATCGGCGTTGAAGTAGCCGATAGTAAGGGACCGAGGTTTTAATCTAGAGGACGCCATTTAAAAGTTTAATTTATTGAATTTTTGGACGTTGGCGATAAGCGCCTGGTGTTCGATCGCGACGAAGCATGTCGCCTGGAAGTCACCCTTTGCGGCTCGTAGTTTGCGAGCCAAAGTGGTGATTTCTCCCAAGCGCGAAGTCTGAAAGTGGCTCTCCATGGGACCTGGCCGTGAGAGGAGAAGGCATGCAAGCAGGTGCTAACCTGACCTGCTGTACCTGAGAAGACGGGAGGGTGAGGGCTGCCATGGGTTTCTTCACCATGGTAGGTGGGGTCACCCATGCGTTCTTGGGAAGCGGTGGAGGACCGTGAGGGTCACATAGCGGAGGCTGCGGTTTATTGAGTGGGCCGGGCTTTGCAGCAGGAGCAGAGGGTGGACACCTTTGCTTTGCCTTCTGCGCCTTTTTGAGATTGGGCTTTGGGGCCCTGGGGCATCCTAGGTAATTGGAAGTGTGGCCAACCGACTTACATAAGACGCATGCAGGAGGTTCGACAGATTGCGGGGTTCGCGCGCAATCCGCAGTTCCATGATCACCCAGGCACTTGACGCGCCTAGGCTTGGAGTGGCAATTTCTGGCCGTATGGCCATAGACTTGGCATCTATGGCATTGGCTGGGTATACCACGTTTGAAAGGGATCTTGACGGTGATCCCCGAAAGTCGTGCTATTGTTTTAAGGTTGAAAATCCCCTTGCTCTCAGGGGTGTGACCTAGTGTTACCAACACTAGGTTATACGGCATACGATCTTTGCCATACATACGGTGGATGGAAGTGACCGGAAATCCCTGGTCTTTAAGATCCTGGAGAAGAAGCTCTGACTCAATCTCCTTCGGTACGCCTCTAAGGACAACGCGTAAAAGATTAACGAAAAAAGTAAACGTCTCTTTGCTGTGCATTTATAATATTACTAAATCTAAAAGCCACAAAGTTCTATAAAATTACAAAAGTGTTGTGTGTTTGTGACTTACTAAATATGCCTCCTTTAAGGCGGCGAACAAATTTGGGCAGAAGAACCCAAAATGCAATGAGCGTGCAAGAATTGGGTTAAGACAGACCCGTGACAGTTCCTCCATTATTAGTCGAATGTCGCGCGACATTCGACTAATAATGGAGGAAGTTTGAATCGAGCTGCTTTCTGTTACGATATGTCAATTGATTACATCGCAGACAACAATGTTGCTATTGGACCTATGAACTCAGTTTGCCAATATTGTAAGGCACTGAAACATAAAAATGAAGCCAATGTACTGTGTTGCGCAAATGGAAAGGTAAAATAGATACCATTGCTCCCACCTCCAGAGCCATTGTACTCATTGGTTTTAGGAATAGGAACAGCTTCCATACACTTTTTAAAGAATATTCAACAAACTGCTTTCAAATTACTTCATTTTGAGCAACAAAAGTAGTTGGGGAAAATTTCTTTGAGGTTTGTAATAGTATTTGCAGTTGATGTTTATTAATCATAAGCTATTATGTCAATTGGGGATCGCCGCGCCAAATCGTTTAATGCACCATGCTTTTTATCAAGAGTTACAACGTGAAAAATCGTACGATCTCAATACTTTGAAAGAATCGATTCAAATAAATCTTCCATTATTGAACGAAGAACAAAAGTATGTATTTGATATTCTTATGAAAGTAATAAATGATGGAACTGGAGGGATTTACTTCTTGGACGCTCCTGGTGGTACAAGAAAAACTTTTTTGCTTACTTTAATATTGGCAACAACTCGCTCAAAAAATGAACTTTCTCTAGCTCTTGCTTCGTCAGGCATTGCAGCAACTTTGCTTGAAGGCGGTCCAACAGCCCATTCAGCTCTAAAATTGCCATTGAATATGCAAAGCAACGAAACTTCAACCTACAACATTTCTAAGAATTCAGATATGGCAAAGGTTTTGCAGCAATGTTAACTAATAGTGTGGGAAGAATACACGATGGCGCGTAAAAAATCTTTGAGGCTTTAGATAGAACCTTAAAAGATCTACGGAACAACCAAAACCAATTTGGTGGCGTAATGATTCTATTATCAGGAGATTTTCGCCAAACATTGCTAGTGGTTCCACGTTCAACGCAACTGATGAACTGAATTAGTTATTGATATGGGTAATGGCAAATTTCTTATAGATGTGCTGACTGGCTGCATCACCTTTCCTGAGACTTTTTGTCAGTTTACGCAATCAAAAGCTGAACTCATTCAAAAAGTGTTTCCAAATGTTGCTCAAACTTACTTATTCTACGATTGGTTGAGGAAACGAGCTATACTGGCTGCCAAAAACACTGATGTAAATGAATTAAATTTAAAAATTCAAGATGATATTTCTGGCGAAATGAGGACATATAAATCAGTTAATACGGCAACTAATGAAGATGATATCGTGAACTATCCACCAGAATTTTAAAAATCACTTTATTTGCAGGGATTGCGGCCTCACAATCTTCAATTAAAGGTTGGATCTGTAGTTATAATGTTTCGAAATATTAACCAAACGCAACTTTGTAACGGCACAAGATTAGCGATAAAAAAAATTACTCAATAACGTAATAAAAACAATCAAATCGAAAGGAAAGTATAAAGGAGAAGACTTTTGATAACCCGCATCCCAATGATTCCGATTGACGTACCATTCGCGTTTAAACGACTACAGTTTCCAGTACGGCTTGCTTTCGCTATGACTATATACAAATCCCAGGGGCAGTCATGAAGTGTTTGTGGTATTAATCTAGAAAACCCATGTTTTTCGCATGGTCAATTGTATGTTGCCTGTTCCCGTGTTGGAAAACCATCTGCTCTGTTTGTTTACGCGCCAGATAATCAAACAAAAAATATCGTGTACCATAAAGTACTACAATAAAAATGAAACTTAATTTAGAATGAGTAAAAATAAAGTGAAGTATAATATTTAGGTATCATAATAAGAAATCAGAAATTGTAATTTTCATTGTGATTTTTTAGTGACTGTTAAAAGAATCTGAAGTGTTTTATAATTTTTATTTTTTGACACAATATAATTGTTGACTTATCAACTTTCCTTTTTTTTATCTTAATCGGCTGTTAGGCGGTACGAAATTCGCCGGGTCTGCTCGTTAACACATACGCTTAATGAGGTCCATGAGTGTGGGTGCCAGTTACCACTACGTAGAACGCGTGCAAGTTTGCCGGCCTTGTAAATAGTTAAAAAAATGTTTGCCAACAATTTAAGGACTTTTATTTTATTTTTATTTTTTTCGCAACATTGACAATTACTTGTCGCCAACTCTACTCTACCACCAGTTCGGAAAAACCTTCGTGAAGAAGAACTGGCAAGAAAGTTCACAGGTATATTTTTTTTTTCAAAATAAATTTACAGAGTCTCTTTATGTTTATACAAAATTATTCTTATTTGCATCTGTTAGCTCGGCATGTCTCCCTCCTCCTAGTATCCAAACGACAAACACCCTCAAACGGCACCCGAGTGCCGGTTCACGAGTTAACGCGGGATCCAGCCATCGTCCTCCTCAACCATATATTTTACCGATTTATTTCACACAAAGACCTATCAAAGATCACCATCGGCTCTGCATTTACAGGTTACAGGTCGGCACAGAGTACGAAACGTAAGGTAGAGACATACTTAGTTGATTCGGGTTACGACCTTAAAATTCCTATTAGTGGTAAAATTCAAATACTTTTTGCTAATTTAAACCGGTTACAAATTATCGTTCTCTATAGGAAACTTATTTTTGCTGGAGTTTTGTAAAACACCATGGCAGATTTAACTTGACCTCAGAATGCAACTCTGCACAGCCGTATATTTTGATGATTTGTATTGTTCACTTCGTCCTTTTTCCATATCACACAAGATAAATCTTTTTCTACATGTCATTCGCAGTCATTCTAGCACAAACCACTAAATTATTGTTTATGATAATAAAGGTTATATTCTTTAAAATAAATATAAAAACAGTGATGCCAGCATAAAAAAAATGATATTGACATTGTCGATAAAATTTTATGATATTGGTAGTGTCAGCGTTTTCGATATGCACAATGCAACTTTTATTTTTGCATGGTTGCTGCTAAAATGTTGATATTGTCCTCGAACAGACTACCTCAGTTTTTCTGCCAATGGTTATCCGGAAATAACTAACTTATATCGTTCTGTTCTATCATTCTGTATGCAGCTTTTTTTTCACATACGCGTGGATTGTCGTACTATATAAAATTTAAAAAAAATACTGTAATTATTATCCGATATTTAGCAGACAGTTTAGGAAATAATACATCAAAATAACAACACGTAAAAAGTAGCTGTTAAAAATTACCTTACCAATTATCTAGTTTGAAATTATTGTAATATATTTATATTTCATTATTAAACGATTATTATAATAAAAATAGTATTTTAGGTTTTATCATAATCCTGTTCTCGTTTCAGAATGTATCGATTAGTAAATGAACAAAAATTCAATTTTTATAGTATTTTTAATGAATGACCGTCGTTTGTTTTTCACTCAAATAAGTTCAACAAACATCTTTATGATTTATAAATATTTATTTAATTAATTTATTTAAGTAAATAAATGATATTTATTTACTCCACATTTTCAATCAACTCTTAAGTAACATAGATATAATTTAGTTGGTCGTTCATAGCACAACCTTTGCTTATTGGGGCCGTACAGTTGGTGTGTTTGTCTGGGGATTTATTTACTTATTTTTGGTAAATTTTAATACAAATCGTAACGCTAAATTAAGAGAATAAAATGTAAAAAGCAAAAATATAAAAAAAAAATTAAATATTGATCATACGACGGATATATCATGCAGATATATAGTGCAGATATATCCGTCTTATGATCTAGAGAGATATTGCTCTTCTGCATAAATCTGGGCAGAATCACCTCTTTGTATGGCCGAGCTATAGCCACGCGCGAGGTAGCTGTTGTCACCAGAAGCTTGGACTAATCAGGAAAAAGATTGGCCTATTATATAAATTTTAAACGGTAAAAAGAATTCTCAGAATCGATGAGTATTACGATTGAAAATGGTTGTATTTATTAATGTTATTATTAAATACGACTACATAATTTCAATAGATGATCCAATAAAATTTTAGTTATTCATAATTGCAAAGTTATTAATTACACCTGAATATTTATTCACTGCGGTACAAAAGTTAAAACCGATTTTGTGTCTTGCTTCCTCGCCTGGAAACGCTTCTATACAGAAAGAGATAGCAAAACCTGCTTAATTATGTTAATCGGAAAATTCGCTGTATATGTGTTAGTTTCATGGCCTATCTTAAAGTATTTCGATAAATATAGTATGAATATCACATTTAAATATTTACGTCAATTGTATAATCTTAAATATAAAATTGATTTTTGTTTGTTTGTTTTAATGTCGTAACTCTTTGATACTTGTCAATTGATAATCGTGAAAAAGGGTACCTACAAAATAAGTACACCACTACAATGCAGCAGTTTGTCACGTAGCAATATTTTGACCAACTTACTCGACATTTCATTTTAGCAATTCGGAACAACTCAGAATACCCCCCGCGTCAGGATTTCGGGGCTACTGAATAAACGATGGGTGTCTGCGGCACCTATCGCACCAGTTTATATCAATACTGTGGACAGGTTAATATACGATAGGCGACCGCTGTGAATTTGTGGAATTAATATACCCAAATTAAATATTTTACTAGTCCGCTCACTGGGAACCAAATTTTGTTATTTTATTCTCAGTATTTGATGACAATTCATAAAAAAGATATATCCGACGAATTTCATGTGAGCATGTCAGGATTCTGTGTTACACAATAACCAAGCAACGTACCGAAACTAGAGGTGTTTATAACTAGCATGTGCATTCTCTTATAAAGAACTTCAAATATTTAAACTTACGGAAGTGGAATACGGGGTCGGTGCAAATGACAGCTTTTTTGTCACAATTTGAAGCGCCTCAAGCGATAAATAAAAGAGTAACTAGATACATTATCTTGCGTCTTTATATAGATGAAGGGAGCCCAATTATTTATTTATTTATGTTTTAAAAATTGTAAAATAGAGAACTATTATAGATCTGTACTTAATCAACACTGACTATGTAAATTTATTAAAATGACAGTTTGTTTATTTCGTAAAATAAAAAAAAAATCTTTCTTCTTAGCGCCGTCTTAGTTTAGTTTTTTACATTAAATAACATTGCATCATCTAAGGTTATCCTTAACATTATCCAACAAAGATTAATTATACATTTGCTATAATTGATTTAATTATTAATCTTCTATTTCATACTCTTTCATATGAATAACAACAGGCTAGGCAACAACATGCTAAACTTACATTTCCATCAGCATAAAAACGTAGTTTAGTGCAGTTTCATGCATGGCCTAAAAAAGAATGACCCATGTTTAAGTCTTTACCTATGAAATTGCCGTTTTTCACGAAATAAATGAAGCGTAATTTTTTTATATATTTTTTATTTCTATTAATCAAAATAATCACCCATGCAATCAATGCATCTTTGCCAACGCATTGGTAGCTTATTGATGCCTTTCTTGAAGAAATGCAGCTGGACGGGAGGCAACAAATTCTTCAAAGGCATTTTGTACTGCCTCTCGGGTATTGAATTTTTTTCCCACCAAGAAGTTATCCAAATTCTGGAAAAAGTAGAAGTCTGTAGGCGCAAGGTCTGGTGAGTACGGCGGATGACGGAGAACTTCCAACCCCAACTCTTGTAGCTTGGAGACCGTCTGCTGTGCAGTATGAGGTCGCGCGTTGTCGTGCAGGAGCAGAAGAGCCGAACGATTGACCAAAGCTGGTTGGAGACGTGCGAGCTTCTCCATCATTGTGTTCAGTTCTTCACAGTACACATCTGCAGTAATGCTTGTCCCGTTTGGCAAGAAGCTGTGATGAATTACACCCGCGTTAGACCACCAAACAGTGACCATCACTTTTCTAGGGGTAAGTTTTCGTTTAGGGCATTGTTTGGGTGCTGAACCAGGGTCCAACCAACTTGCTGAGCGCTTACGATTGTCAAACAGGATCCATTTCTCGTCACAAGTAACAATGCGGTTCAGAATTCCTTTATTTGTATGCCTGCTGAGCAGTGCAAGGCACGTCTCCACGCGTACTTCGCGCTGGCGGTCATTGAGTTCGTGGGGTACCCATTTGTCAAGCTTTTTTACTTTGTCAATTTGACGCAAATGGACCAATATTGTTTTGATACTAACGTCGAAAGCTGCTGCTAATTCAGCCGTGGATTGAGTTTCATCAGCTTCCACAATTGCCTTTAATTTGTCATTGTCGACCAAAGTTTTCGGACGACCACGGGGTTCATTTTTCAGGTCAAAATTTCCAGAACGGAAGCGGGTAAACCAATAACGGATGGTGCGTTCGTTTGTAGTGTTCGCTCCGTAAACGTCGTTGATGTTGTGCCGCTTTGCTGCCACGACGGTACTCAAAAATGTTCGAATGCGTTGAAAACAAAACACTAACTATTAAACAAATGACGATTTTAGAAAAAGAATTCCATGTTTGTCAAATAAAATTAATTTGAAATTAGAATTATCAGTAAAAAAAAAAATATTTTCATTTGAAATGGCCAGTACGGCAAAACGGCAGTTTCATAGGTAAAGACCTATTATATATTTAAATGCAAAGAAATTTGCAGCCAAGTTCTGCAATTAACATTTTAAGAGACTTTGCTCAACATCAGGTATGGCTTCAATTTTATTAGAAAAGGAAAACAGAAGCGAGGCGCGGTCTAGAATGAAATGAAATGAAATGAAATGAAATGAAATGAAATGAAATGAAATGAAATGAAATGAAATGAAATATTTATTTCTCAACATTGACAATTACTTGTTCTTATTGACGTCAAATAAAACATGATTCTACCACCAGTTCGAAAAAAACCTTCGTGAAGAAGAACTGGCAAGAAACTTCACGGGTATATTTTTTTCAAAATAAATTTACAGAGTCTCTTTATGTCTATACAAAATTATTCTTTTCTGCATCTGTTAGCCCGGCAAGTCTCCCTCCCCCCAAGTATCCAAACGACGAACACCCTCAAACGGCACCCGTTCACGAGTTAACGCGGGATCCAGCCATCGCCCTCCTCAACCATATTAGAGGGAAGTGAGCGACCCGTCACCCGACGCTACCATAAGAAGACGTACTTTAGTGACAATGACGCTTTAGATATTCATCGGGACGAAGAACTCATCGCACAAACAGACACATTACACATGCTTTGTTACAAATACTAGTACAATCCTGTTAATGAGGGAATTATACCCAAGGGCTTTTATCATCCAAATAATCGGATAGTTTATAATATGCTCTAGCACACAACTTCTCCTTTATAGTTTCTTTGAATTTGTCAACAGGAAGACCTTGGATATCCTCAGGAACCTTATTATAAAAGCGTATACATTGACCCATGAATGAGTTAGTGACTTTATGAAGCCTGCTATTATGAGCTGCCAGCATATTTCTTCCTCTTGTGTTAACATTGTGCAGATCTTTTTTTCTTTTGAACAAGGTTATGTTCTTTTTAACATACATTAAATTTTCTAAAATATATTGTGAATGGAAGGTAAGAATATTTATTTCCTTAAATTTACTTCTAAGTGACACCCTTGGACCGAGCTGATAGATTGCGCGAACAGCCCTTTTCTGCAGAATAAATATAGCATCGATGTCGGCAGCACTCCCCCACAGCAGAATACCATATGTCATGAGGCTGTGGAAGTAACCAAAATAGACTAATCGAGCAGTTGTTTCATTTGAAATTTGTCTAATTTTTTTAACAGCATATGCGGCAGAGCCAAGCCTTTTCGCTAAACCATCAACATGCGGTCCCCACTGCAGTTTGGCGTCTAAGGTTATGCCCAGAAATACAGTTGAGTTTACAGGAGTCAGTTCCTGGCTCTTAACTACAATGTTTGTGTTTACCTGTTTGACATTTGGCAATGTAAATTTAACACATTTCGTTTTTTTTTCATTGAGGAGCAAATTATTAGCTGAGAACCACTGCTCTGTGTTGGAGATGCATTTGTTCACCGCTCGATAGTCAATTTCATGTCTTTTGATTTTAAACAAGAAGGAAGTATCGTCAGCAAACAATATGACCTCGCATTGATTCTTAACGACCGATGGCAGATCATTAATATAAACTAAAAATAGGAAAGGACCAAGAACTGAGCCCTGGGGCACACCCATTGTCACTGCCGATCCTGATGATTTTTCTCCATTTATTGCAACTTTCTGTTTTCTATTAGAAATATATGATTTAATCAAGGCAAGCGCTCGGTTTTTAATGCCGTAATGGTGTAGTTTCATGAGTAGAGTAGTATGATCCACACAGTCGAACGCCTTGGACAAGTCACAAAAGACACCAATAGCATCACACGACTCCTCCCAGGCGCTGAATACGTGTTTTATGAGCTCAACACCGGCATCGGTTGTTGAGCGACCCCGCGTGAAACCAAACTGCTTAAAATTCATTAAACTATTACCGTAAAAATGAGAAAGTAATTGATTTAAAATTAATTTTTCAAAAATCTTACTGAGCGTTGGTAGTATAGATATAGGTCTAAAATTATTAGGGTCAGACATACTACCTGCTTTGAATATTGGAATGACCTTACTCAATTTCATTAAATCAGGAAAAACACCATTATCAACACAGTCATTAAATATACTGGCTAAGTACGGGGCTATACCATCAATGACAGATTCAATAATTTTAACAGAAATCCCATCTAAATCGGCAGTATTTTTTACTTTAATGCTTTTAAATGCATTTAAAACTTGTGGAACAGTAACATGTTTAAAAATACAATCAATATTGCATGAATTTACATTTTCCGTTAGCAGTGACTGTGCAAGAGTGGAACATGAATTAATACTCGAAGTAGTTGACAAAGGGATGGCTGTAAAAAAATTTTCAAATGCTTCAGCAACTTCTTTGTCAGTTGACAACACTTTATCATTAATTTTTAAATTATATTTGGTGTGTGGTTCTTTTGCTCTCCCAGTTTCCTGATTAATTATATTCCATGCAGTTTTTGAAATGTTAGTACTATATTTAATTTTATTATTAATGTAATTAGATTTAGCTACACTGCAAACTCGTTTAAATAATTTTGAATACTTTTTAACATATTCATAAAATGTCTTATTATGATTATAAGTTCTTTCACTGTACAATTCATATAATCTATTTCTACTTCTGCATATTCCCACTGTGATACTAGGCGATGAACAATGTAAAAGTCTTGCAATAAAACTAGTTAGAAGCAGAGAAAATAAATGGAATGACCAATATGACGTTACATCATTTGTTAAGCCTCAAGCTACAAGCAGACAAGTCCTCAGCAGTTGTATGGACATCTCTAAGACACTTACCAATAAGGATATAGTGGTACTTGCTGTTGGAGCGAATGATAAAAACCCTTATATTATGCTTTCGGAATTATGTAATGCATTATTTATGTTGAAATCATGCTACAAAGTATTTGTTATAAATGTGAAATATAATATGCATTTAAATATCGAATTATTAAATAGAAATATGTACTTACTAGCTAAAAACTATAAAAATTGTGAATTTCTTAACTTATTTCAAAATGAATTTAATCATCATTATGTGCCAAGGTCTGTTTCATGGGTAAATTATTTGTGTTTTAAATTGAATATCGAGATCAATTACCTTAAGTACAAAAACACATTTTTATCTCCTTATTCCATTACCCGAGCCAACAAAACTGTACCTAATGGCTGCCCTATCAAAGCAGTAAATGATAGAATGGGTGACGAAAGTGATTTTTTAAAAACACCTAAGGAACAGTTTTTTCGAATGTAAGATGACATTACTTCACCAAAATATAGCTGGCGTTCTTAATAAGCGTGACCTTATCGAAGCTTCAATTGTAAACCTAAGCCATGAAATAGGCTCAATAGATATTATATGCCTTACCGAAACATTTATGAAATTTGGGTCTGAATCTAATTTACATTTTGATAATTATAAATTAGCCACATTTTATTCAAGGCCACATGAACGAAGGGGTGGGTCATGTATCTTGTTAAGAAATGACCTACAATATTCATCTGTAAAATTTCAAAAACCAGCAATATATTGTTTTGAAATCTGTGCTCTTGAGATAGTTAAATTAAATTTGTATGTTATATGCATTTATAGAACACCTAATTCTTGCATTGATACATTTTTTAAAGAACTGCAAGGCTTACTTGATAAACTGCAAAGAAAAAGTAACAAGCGAGTATTAATTTGTGGAGATTTTAATATAGATACTCTAAGAAATTATAAAAATTCAAAACAATTGCATAGTTTATTAGCTAATTTCAACTTGACTTCACATATTAAAAAACCGACTCGAAAAAATTCTTGCATTGACCTAATTGTTACTAATTTTCCGTGTCTTAAATCTAACACTCACAATTTATCTTTATCGGACCATGAAACCGCGCAAACTATAACATTCAATATTACAAATAAAAATGATAACTTCGAAACTCCTGAAAATTTTTATTTTACGTACAAAAGGGATCTTTGTCAGGAAAATATCAATAAATTTGTTGAATGCATGTCAGCCCTATCTTTTAGTGATGTGATACTTGAGAAAAATACCCAAATGGCATTCAATTTGTTTCATGACTATCTAGTCTTATTTTACAACCTATGTTTTCCAATAATTAAAATCAAAATAGTAAATAATAATAGAGGTAAAATGTTTATGACAAAGGGCTTAAAAAGGTCCTGTATCGTTAAGCGTCAGTTATATTTAAAGTATCGCTTAAATAAAGACAGTAAAAAAAGAAACAAAAGAGTTTATACTACCTATAGTAAGATATTAAAAAAATGCTTTGAAACCGTTAGAAAAACGTCAAATACCAAATATCTTGCTAACTCAAAAAATGTCTGTAAAGCTAGTTGGAACTTGATCAAGAAAACTGCAGTGGGGAAGTCCGCTTCGAGTTTCATTCAAAAAATTAAAATAAATGGTCAAACATATTACGGTCCTAGTGACATCTGTACAGTATTTAATGATCATTATATTACCACAACGCAGCCTGATAATTCCAAACTCACTCCAAAACCTTATAAGTTAATAAGTAATTTAAATTCTATTTTTATGACACCAGTTACTGTACATGACATTATGAATCATATCAAAAAATTAAAAAATACCAGTTCAACCGGCTATGACTCTATAAGTACTCTAATACTTAAATTAAGTGCTCCATTCATTACAGTTCCATTGACGCATATAATTAATTTGTCCCTTTCAGAAGGCGTTTTTCCAAATAACTTAAAAAAATCAATTGTCAAACCTCTGTTTAAAAAAGGTAACCGATCTGACGTAAATAACTACAGACCAATAACAAAGATATGCGTTTTATCAAAGCTATTTGAAAAAGTGGTAAATGATAAATTATACAACTTTTTGACAAAACAAAATTTATTAAAGATGGAACAGTTTGGATTCATGAAAAATAGCTCAACAACATTGGCTTGCTACACTTTAGTTAAAAATGTTACAGAATCTTTAAATAGAGGTGTATATCCAGTATCCATATTTTTAGACATGTCTAAAGCATTTGACCGAGTTTCACACGACATACTACTTGAAAAGTTACAGTGCTATGGTATTCGGGGCAAAGCTCTTGACTGGGTAGAAAGCTACTTATCAAATAGGCAACAATGTGTTCAAATAGCTCGCTTGACAAATAATACCTTACAATTCTACCAATCTCCATACAGCTACAATGGAAGAGGAGTTCCTCAGGGTAGTGTATTAGGCCCATTGTTATTTTTAATCTACATTAATGACCTCCCAAACTCAACTAATCATGACTGTATATTGTTTGCTGATGATACGACAATCACAATAAAATGTAAAAATAATTATGACGCTGAAAAAGAAACAAATATAGTTTTGAGTAGAGTAGTCAATTGGTTAGACATGAATAATTTACAAATTAATCTATCAAAAACAAAAATAATACAATTCAAAACATATAACTGTAAAATATCAGATCTTCAAATTGAGTATGACAAAAATAAGTTACATTTAGTTGACTCAACAAAATTTCTTGGTATAACAATCGACAAACATTGCAACTGGAAAGCTCATATAAACATCTTATGTTCAAAAATTGATAGGTTTATTTATGTTCTTAAACGGATAACTCTCACAATATCCACTGAGGCAGCTACACTGGCTTACCATGGATATGTCTCTTCAAATATTCGATATGGGCTTATTTTATGGGGTAACTCAGTTGAAGCTGACAGAGTATTTAAAATCCAGAAAAAATGTCTACGCTCTATTTGCAAAGCACATTACTTAGATAGTTGTAGGCCTCTATTTAAGAAATTGAAAATATTACCACTTCCTTCACTATACATTTTTGAAATTTGCTGCTTTGTAAAGAGACACATGCATCTTTTTAAGAATGAAGATGATGTAATGGGAAATCGTTCTAGATATAAGAAAAAACTTTATGTGCCTGCTCAAAAACTCAAAATATATAGCACCAATGTACATTGCATGGCAGTTAGGATTTTCAATAAACTACCAGTTGAGTACAAAAACTTGCCAGAAAGAAAGTTTAGTACAGTTTTGTTTAATCTTTTAATTGACAAATTATATTACAATATACATGACTTTATGACTGAAAATAAATTTTGATACCTACCTACAAACCTGTACTTAAGTGACATTGGCATTGTATACCTTTTAATTATTTTATATGTATGTTTGCTCTAACAAAGTACTGTGTAATTACTTAAACTATGTATTTAGATTTATTATTGTTGTTGTGAAAACTATTTGCACGCTGTTCTCAGCAGTATATGTACCGGCACAACTTATAATTCAACATCTATTTTGACGCATGTACAAAGCAAATAAATGAATTTTGAATTTGAATTTGAATTTGAATTTGAATTTTGAATTTGAGACAGACTCTGTATAATAAATTAAAATAGTTTTTTTACCGAATCTTACATTTTAACTCTACGTTTTGGTACCTTTACAGATACCGTGGTCTCCAGTGACTACGATGACAGGCGTCTTGACAGTGACAGTTATGAGAGCAATCAATCACCTCAAACTGTTTCACACAGAAAGTGCTAACATTGTCTTGATCTTGAAATCTGTAAAATGTAAAAGCGATTAAAACAGGTTAAAAAATGTTTTAATTGAGTTTAATGAATCGTGAAAAACTAAGGAAAAACCAATCGATATATATTTAATAGTTACAAGAACTGTCTTATATAAGTCTATAATGAACAAAAAAACGTTTTCTGCCACAGACAGTGGCAATGCAATTTGTGCAAATAAATTAAAAGGTCTTCGTTTTCTCAACATGAGCCATGGTAGTTGAGTGTCTCTGTTAAAATATCACCTGGGGCTGTTCTACAGGCTCTTTTGCCTGCCATGACAACCTAGCTCACGTGGTTGTCTTCCGGCCAAAGGAAAGAAACAGCCAGTGCTATTACTGAAACAGAGGGAATTTCAACTGAAGCTTACGATCGGCTACGCGATAATAATCACAATCACCATTAATAAAGAAAACGCCTGCGGCTAAAGATGTCCGTGGCCTGGGGTCAATGCACTGTCAGGTACTCACGTGCTTGTTTGTCGTGAAAAAAGCGTTAAAAAAATGTAGCGTACTTCTCTAGTTAAAATTGTAAATATAGGTTTACAACGAAGGGTATAAGTAGAATCATATTGTACGTCAATCATATTGGAAATATTAGAAATATCATATATGTGTGTTAGACTTGCTATATAAGTATTATATAAAATAAATTTAATTGTATATGTATAGAGATACATAGGTATATTATTGCTATTAAGTTTAGCTTTATATCGAGCGTAAGTGTATCATTAAGTTAGTAAGAATGTTAAAAAAAGGTTACAATGAGAGTGGCATGGTCTATATTTGACCAAACTCTCAAGTATAAATAAAGAAAAAAAAATATAACCAACTAAAATTGTACCAAAGGCAAATTTTAAACACAGCACAAATAAATTGAAGAGTCCCGTAAGCCAATAAACTAAAGTCAAATATCTTTCTTATTTTTATTCACCCCGCGCTCGCTTCGCGCTGTCTGCCCCCTTTTGCCCCCATGGAAGGAAAGAACTGGCAAAGACAGTTAAAGTCATAAATGGACTGAAAGTGTTTTCTAACAATGCAAATGATATTGCTACTCGTATAAGTAGCAGCTGTGATTTGAATAAATTCGTACCGATATTATTGGTAAACTTGGATTTTTGTTTCGTTTTCCTGTCAATTTCCAACTTGAAAGCAAATTGTTAACTTTTCCATAAAAAATATTTATTTTTAAGTGGACTTTTCTTTAACTTTTTGTTCAGTTTATTTGAAATATAAGGATGTTATGAATAACTTTCGTCAATATTGCTTTGATTTTGGAATGAATGTTTGAATTGGCTTTGGTTATAGTTTGTTCGAAGTTTTTGAGTGATATATACTAGGTAGAATAATAATAACAAGTATAATTGCTATGCGCGAATTAATACGTTCAGATTCAAATATTTATTTCTCAACATGGAAAATTACTAATTCTTGTCGACTTTAAATAAAGCATGACTTTACGACCAGTTCAAAAAATAAATAAACTACAAAAGTTTTTAAATGTCAACAGCAAAGAATAAGTGCACAGCACAGCGTTACATCTCTAGCAACCCACAGTAGGCTAGCCTGGTGCCTGGTAGCCTGGTAGCCTGGTAGCCTGGTAGCCTGGTAGCCATCGGACCTTAGTTGGGTAGGTCTGATGTCCTCGCAGTGAGATTATTAAGGCTGTAATTTATTATTTTATTTCTATCATAATTACTTTCGTCCTGAAATTTTAATGATTTTACAAGAAAAGCACCATTTCCGTGGGGTACACAAGCAAAGCCGCGAAAACAACTTGGTGTCGTATTTTTTTTTATTTTGGTTACAGACTGCCAACGAACACGCGATCCTTCTGATGGTAAGTGGCACTCGTGTCCATGGACATAATTTATGGTTGATGGTATTGTATAATTTAGTAGGCTTCAGATTAAATTGCCTTTGTACCAGCAATAATAAAATAATAATAATAGATTTTATTTATTATGGCATCCTGGCCCAATTGTTAGTATTACAAATAACACTATGTTAGTAACACAATTTATATTTATTTATTTATTTATTTTATTTAATAATTAATGTACACACCGGTTTTAATTACAGTATAAAAAGAAGTTACCAAATCATGTACAAAGGTACTGCTTATTTCTAAAAGAAATCTCTTCCAACAGATCTGAGACTGGAGAGTGTGAATAATAGCAAATTTAGTGTGTACAAAATTATATATTGTTATACATAAGATAAATACTATAAACAAATGCTAATATACTAACATATTGTATTAAATATAAATATAAACTCTTATCTACTTATAAATAGAATATCCATGATATATAAATAAATGTATACTTGACCTTTACAAATGATTCAAAGAAATGAACAATAAGACAATAATAATACTACGGGGTTACAAAAACAAGAACGCAAGCTAATAGACTCGAGAAAGGTTATGTTCTCTTACTCGCTTTTTAAATAAGGATAACGTTTTCGATTCACGAATTATGCAAGGAAGTGCATTCCACAACCTAACTGCGTGTATGGTGAAGGAATAAGAGAAAAAGTCAGTTTTATGCGGTTTCATTTTGAGAAGAGTACGCTTATTCCTTCTGCAGTGAGCATCATCGGTGTGCGTGAAGGAAACACGCTTACTTAGGTAACGAGGGGAGGATGGGTTAAACAGTACGTTAAATAGCTGGGATAAGATACGAGAATCTCTACGGTACCGAATAGGAAGCCATCGGAGTTTACCGCGGTATTCAGAAACATGATCAAACTTTTTAAGACCAAAGATGAATCGAATACATAGATTCTGTAATCGTTCCAGTTTATTTAATAACTCTTCAGTTATGTCCAAGTAACAGACATCTACGTATTCGATTATTGGTTGAATGAGTGTTTGAGCAAGAGTGATCCTGGTCTGAAAGGGCAGGAAACTCCGAAGACTTTTTAGTTGATGGATGGAATAGTGCACCTTCCTACTAATTTCGCTGACGTTAGCATTCCACGTAAGATAAGAATCTATAATCACTCCTAGGTTTTTGACAGTATCAGAGAAATTAATAGGAACACCATCCAGGAAGACAGAGGGCAACTTGGCAAAATCGATGCAGCCGCGCATATGCCGACTACCAATTATGATAGCTTGAGACTTGCTAGGATTCACACATAAACCAAATGATTTAGCCCAGTCACTTATACGACTGAGGTCCTCATTGATTGCAGCAATAGCAATTTCTGTATCTGAAAGTGTGAAATGGCGATAGACCTGCAAGTCATCAGCGTAAAGGTGAAAATTACAAGAAAGGACTGTAGTAACGGAGTCAATAAAAATTGAAAAAAGCAATGGGGAGAGGACGCCACCCTGAGGCACGCCCGCAATAAGATCGCACCAATCGGAGTGAGACTCACCATAGCGGACCCGCTGTGACCGGCCCCGAAGATAATAATAATAATAATAAAATTTATTTATTTCACACTCAGTAAAAACTTAACAAGTATGTAGTAAACATAAAGATATAAAAGGTCTTAAGTCTTAGTGTCACTTGTATCTAAACTAGGCTGAGCCTGTGTCTTAGATACAAGTCCCTACCCGTGGTTACCATTACATTTATTTTCATGTGTTTCTTACTACTTAAAGATAAGAATTACATTGATCTTATACAAGTTTTAAAGGTTACAGATTTTAATAATATTTGCCAAACTATCTTATTAAGGTAAACAAATCCTCAGTTTGTACATAATCTAACGTTTTAAGCCAAGAACTTAATAGTTTTTTACATGCATTGGTATTTGAGCTGTACAAATTTAAAATCTTATTTAATTTATTATAAAAGAATGGGCCGAGAAACATTTGGAATCTATTAATAAAAGAGGTCTTAAAGTTAGTAGTTGGGCAAACTTTGTTACTTCTTCGAAGTTCTAACAGTTTGGGATCAAAAGTAAGCTTTTTGTGCTGAAGCATGACAGTATCCCGGATGAATAGTTGTCTCACTGTCATAATGTCGCAATCAGAGTAAAGTTGTTTCGTTGGATACCTGAGGGGTTTAAATAGCATCACCTTAAGCAGAGCTCTCTGCGCCTTTTCTAATTTTAATAAATGTGTTTTATTCGTTCCACCCCAAGACGTGGTACAGTATGTTAATAAAGACCTAGCCATAGCATAATATAACGTAATTAATAGTTTGTGATCAGCAACATGACGAAGAGTTTTAAATACATATATAAGCTTTCTTATTCTTCCCGATAGCAAGTCAATGTGAGGTTTCCATGTAAAATTACTGTCTAACAGCACTCCTAAGTATTTAACAGTATTCGTTCTTTGCAAGAAATTGCAGCGACAAGACACATTGACGTTGGGCCCAACTGGACACGTGTGCACTTGTATTGTAAAGTTGTTATTAGGCAGATGTCTTTGTGTTATACCGAAGGTTACGAAATTAGTTTTGGATGCATTAAGTGTGAGCGAGTTTGAGTTTAGCCACTTGTAGATTTCTCGCAACCCAGTTTCAGTATTGGTCCCAACCTCATCCCATGATTTTCCATAGAAGATTATTGCGGTATCATCCGCAAATGTAAATATTCGGGCGTTATTAATTCTCATGTTGCAAAGATCATTGATGTAAATGAGGAAGAGGCTAGGACCGAGGACACTGCCCTGGGGCACACCGTGGGTGACTGGTAAGTCAGAGCTAAAGTGACTACCTATTTTAACCCTTTGTGATCGATTTGTCAGATAATCAGAAAAAAGTGCCAGACACTTGCCACGAATCCCGATGTTTTCCAACTTCTTTAACAACTTAGGAACAGAGACCGTGTCAAACGCCTTTGTTAAATCTAAAAACACACCTACACATTTATTTCCCGAGTCCAACTGAGATGCAGTAAATTCAGACAGATCAGATACAGCATGAGAAGTAGACGTATTGGGTCTAAATCCATACTGGTTCCGTGAGAGTACATTTTGTTTTTTCAAGAAGGATAGAAGGTTTTTATTAATGATTTTCTCTAGAATTTTTGAAAGAGCAGGAAGCACTGATATTGGGCGATAATTACTGACACAATCTCTGTTTCCTACTTTGTATATTGGATGTATTATGGCTCTTTTAAAAACATCGGGAAAAACACCTGTTGTCAAGCACTGATTAAAGATATGGGTTATAGAAGGTACAATTAGATGTTTAGCCATTTTAAGAACTCTAGTTGAAATGCCGTCCCAACCTACTGCACTATCACTTTTTAAGTTAATGAGAGTAGACATAACTTCAGCCTCAGATGTGCCCAATATGACCATTGAGTTTTTAGGTACAAATGACCCAAAACTTTGTCTGTCGGAATTTGGGTGCTTATGATTTATTTGATTAGCTAGTTCTTCTCCGATATCTACGAAAAAACGGTTAACTTTGTCTATGGATTCTTGAGGGGTATTACTAATTTTAAGAAGATCACTAGGTTGGCTATTTATTTTCCCTGCATTAATTATAGTTTTTATGGTTTTCCAGGTTTGTTTAGGGCTATGAGCGTGTTTTTTTAATTCATTTTGTTCATATGTTCTTTTTAGTCGTTTAAGTAAGTTATTGCAGTAGTTTTTATACCTTGTATATGTTATTTTAAGTATTTCATTGTCAACATCATTCTTACATTTCATATGCAATTGGTCTCGGTTTTTTATGCAGCGTATAAGACCTGGTGTAATCCATGGTTTTATGCACCGTTGTCGCCGTGGGACTATTGTTGTAACGGAATTTGTTGTAATACAATTAGCGATCATATCTACGAATTTGACTGCTGCACTGTTCACGTCACGCAACTGTATAACTCTATTAAAATCACATTTTTCTATATCCGCTAGCAGTTCGGCGTAATTTATTTTGGTTCTCGTAAAATTTTGATTGTGACGGATTTTAGAGTGTAGCTCGAGGCATGTAAGCACAGATGAATGATCCGTCAAGGGTGCATTAAAAACTAAAGTAGTCGATGGCTGTTTAGATTTAATCATACAATGATCAAGGCAGTTGGGACCCCTTGTAGGATAAACATGCGAAGCTAAGATTCCGTGACTTGCTAATAAGTTAAGGTAATCGGGAGCGTTCATGTCATTACTTCCAGGAATAATATTAATGTTAATATCGCCTAATATGAGTATATTTTTACATGTTTTGTTTGAAGTAAGAA
The DNA here is from genome assembly GCA_923062675.1 of Marasmarcha lunaedactyla. Classification (NCBI taxonomy): domain Eukaryota; kingdom Metazoa; phylum Arthropoda; class Insecta; order Lepidoptera; family Pterophoridae; genus Marasmarcha; species Marasmarcha lunaedactyla. The sequence goes on from OV281359.1 coordinate 3,392,836, forward strand.
GTGCGTCTAATGAGTTTAAGAAATTGGTGATATTAGCCTTTGAGGGCGATCTATACATAGCTACAATTAAGGTATCATTTTGAATTTGTATTAACATACAAGACGCATCTGCAAGTTTATACTCAACGGTAGTGTAATAAATATCATTTTTAACATAGACTACTACTCCGTCATTTTGGTTAAGGTTGTTAGCAGTATAATGTAAGGTGTAGTTTTGCAGTTCGGGGAAATTGATTACTTTTGAGTTCCAACTTTCTGTAAGAATATAAATGTCACAGTTAAAACCCATTCTAAATCGTAAAGTCTCAAAGGAAGAAAAGTTTTTTAAAATGCTGCGTATATTTTGGGTCATAATTTTAAGAGATTTATTTTTTTTGGTGTGATATATTAGAGATTTACAAGATTCAGGATTGCAAAGATACGAGTTACCAACTGTTATGTCATCTATATTTTCAGAATTAGTATTATTATTACATAGATCGAATTTTGTTTTTAATATATACAATCAATACCACTCGAAAAACCAATGCATGACACATTAAAATAATTACTGGTTTTATTCTGTCCAAAAAATAAAAATGTGATATAATTATTATTTTTTTTTGATTCTTGACAAAAATTGAGGCAAAAATTATTGATCATTAGTTTGTTTAAAATTAAAGAAAATGAGAAAAACAAAAGCATGAGTGATATGCATGCACAATAGAAATAAAAAAGAAACAAAAATATGTAATTTAAACAGTAATTATTAAACCCAAAAACTAGTCACAGTTTATTATTTTTCAGATTTTCAAGTTGAGATTCGTTTTTAATTTCAATGTGAGGTCCTTCATCAGTTTTACGCATATAAATTTTCCCATTGTTTGTCCAGCAGTACTTGAATCCACAGGCATCGGCTATTCCTCGAGCTAAGAAAAATAGACGCCGGCACCTGCTAGTTAACGATTCCGTTATGAATAGAGGGGACGCCTCGCCGTCGAGTCCAATGGTGGCAGAGGTAATACGCTGGTTGGGGTGTTGTTTATAATATGCTTTTGTAGCCTTGATGACGTCACTCTTCGTAGCTGATTTCATGAACTCGGTTACTAGTGTACATTTACCCGATTTTCCCTTGATGCGAAAAATATCTCGAATATCATCATCCTCAATAGTCACACTTAAAGTTTTGCACATGTTTCGCACTATGTTGCACTGCTCGGTTCTAGTTTCAGTTTTTGAAAATGGCAGGTTTCGAATTTCAATAGAATTAAGTTTAGTTTTCCGCTCCATGTCCTCAATTTTCGCTTCCAGTGCGGTTATCTTGAGTAAGTCATCTTTACGTTTGTGGCTTATATCTTCATATTTGGCTTTTAGGTCTTCATATTGCAATGAAAGAAATTCTAACGACTTCTCTATCTCTTGGTTTGATTTTTGGATAGACACGTTTTGTAATTTTATCTCAGCAACGTCGGAAACAAGTTTATTAAGAATACTGTTTTGAGTAGTATTCCATTGTTCCAATAGTGACTTAATTTCCTCTTTAAAAGAGCTAAGATGCTCTTCACTAGTTTCTCTTCTTCTTTTAAGTCGCTGGGATACAAAAATCGAAGATGAATCTCCGGGGGTAGTTTTGGAAATATCTGAGTCCGAATAGGCAAGCTTTTCGGGAGAAGTTTTTTTTGGAGGGGTTCTCAATAGATTTGACATGATAGCTGTTTAGTATATAATAATTCTGTATAGTTGATTACTTAATATAAAAATACTTAGATACACTGTTTCAATCACTTCAATACAGAAATGGGAGGTAAGCACTTATTTATTTAACAACTTACTGCATTGTTGTTGTCGATCGCTAGATTCTAAACAGCGCCAGTCCAAATTCAGCCTTGTGCGCACTGTATCCAGTTCAAACTTCCGTGAGCTCGGGTCAAGCGTAGGGCGCCCGCTGCTCGCGTTCGGGGTCTACTCAGCTGGTCAAGTCGCGACGATTTAGAACAAATCAGCTTTCCTTCCAGCTTAGAGAGAGCTCCAGAATATATTCTTTTTTCGATATTCAACGTTTAAAAGAAACAAGATAATATAGACTTTCTTAACATACATTAAGGTTCATATTAAAGAAATATACTTTTTAATATCTTTGTTAAAAATTATATGAATAAGCTATGACAACACGTCTGATCCATTCAATATCCACGGTAGAAAAGCGACGGTAGAGGAACTGAACCAGGCCACTGCAGAAGAGGAGAAGTTGAGTGAAGTTAAAACTCCGAGAAGGATGTCGAAATCGACTGAGGTAAACGCGCTACTGAAGTCCAGAAGTACCATTCTAGTCAGAGATTGATTCTCCATCGCCCATCGAATATCATCAGTGATATTTATAAGAGCCGAAGTGGTACTGTGGCCAGGGCGGAAGCCAGATTGAAAACTGCTGAGGAGGCCATTGTGTGCAAGAAACTTGGAGAGTTGCTCATGAACAATATGTTCGAGCACTTTGGAAAGGAAAGGTAAGATGGATATGGGGCGAAAATGAGCGAGTGAATTAGGGTTTGGTATTTTGGGTAATGGGATAACATGAGCAAGTTTCCAGGACGTGGGAAAGGTACAAGTTGTGAGGGAAAAATTGAAAATGTGGGTGAGTATTGGTAATAACGTAGGCAAAATCAAAGTTATCATTCTTGAACACAATTTGTCCTCACCAACAGCAGGAGATTTAATAGCAAGAATGGCTCTCTTCACAATGTCTTCTGAAACAGTTTTCAGTGAAAATGGAGAATGAGCAGAGGGGGCATGTGATAAGGACTTCAAAGTTTCATCTTTAACAGCGCGGCAAACAACAATAGGAGGTTCGGAAAATTGTTTATTAAGGGAGTCTAAATTTAGGATGTTGTGATCAGTGGGAGGAGACTTACTAATTCCAACGGATTTAAGAAATTTCCATACTTCTGCAGGGCTCCGATTAGTAAGGGAATCATGAAAGTGGCGCCTTTTGGCATCACGACATAGACGGCTGCAGCGATTACGCAAATATTTGTAGTGGTTCTAGTGTTGCTCGGTGGGGGAGCGTTTGTACCTGTGTTTTGCCTTATCTCGAAGACACATGGCTTCTATAATAGAGTCTGATAACCACGGAGCTGGATTGTGTCTGATTTTCACTCTTCTTAAAGGAGCGTGTCGGTCATACAGATCTAATAGCAAGGAGTTGAAATTTTCGACCTTACAATCGATGTCGTCACAAGATATCACAGGCGACCAGTTTATGATGTTGGCATCGCGCCGCAGTGACTCAATGTCTATGTTATTATAATTGCGACAAAGCATAGATGTTTAGGAAGACGTATACGAAAAGATAAATATATAAGGTCGTGGTAAGAGAAGGGTGCAGTGAGTTGCCCGTGTTTTTCTACATAGTTAGGTGATGACACTATCATAAGATCTATAAGAGAGGGATCACAGCCAGGGAAATGATGGGTAGGAGAAAGGGGTAACATAGACAGGTTGTAGCAGGATAGGATCGACTGGAGAGCGCGGGATCTGGAGTTGTTTTTGATCATACATATTGTGTTAAAATCTCCCAACATTAAAAAATGATCATAGGTTGAACAAAATTTATGAAAGTGACTGTCAAGATCATGAAAATAATTGATATTCATGTTAGGACGTTATTTTAAAATTAAAATAGTTGTAAATTCAAATAGTATGTCAAATTCGTTAAACGTCTAAGTGAAATTAAAACAATACAATGAAACAAATTATTATAATAATGTCAAAATTTGTTAAATGTCACATATCACAAAAAAATTATAGTACTTAAGTCAAAATAAATTTAAAATAATTAGGTACACATAATATAAAAATCAAAGGTAAAATTAAAATAAAATCAAAATAAAATTTAAATTACAATAAAAATTATATAAAATAATAACACTGGCTGTTGCTTCCTTTTATCCGGAAAAAGCCATGTAAGAGGTCATTATGAAGGTAAAATAAAATAGGAAGGACTGTAGTAGACGAGATCTTAACAAAATAAACTCTACTGCCCCGTATTTAAAGATCTGTTCTGTTAATTTTTACCTTTCTTCATCGTCGCACACTTATATGTATATTTTAAAACTTTCATTCGCACTCACACCAGCGTATACAACAAAACTATTGGCAAAAAACACATGTACTATTAAAATTCAAAAGCACACGTATAAACAATGATACCAACATAAAAAATGATACACTACCGATAAAATTATATGATATTGGTTGTGCCCGCCAATTCGATGAGGATATGCAAGTTTTTTTGCTGGGGTATTTAGAATGAAATGAATCTAACTATTGAATAATCTAAAACATTGATACTACTAAATTAAATAACATACTATTAAATAAAATAGCTTTTTTGGGCTACAGGAACTTATTAAAACTCTTTGGTTGTTTTGTGGATTTATCGATTAGTTCATGAACAAAATATTTATTTTTATAATATTTAATGAATCGACGTTCGTTTTCCATTACAGCACTCGACTAACTTGACTCATACAAAACGAGATGACTCTGCAGGTTTAGGCACTTTTCAAGTTTTGCCATTCAAACATGGAATCCATTTGCTATTCCTGCCGCGCTAATGTAAATACATTGAAGAGGTTTTATTGAAAGGGCGTCAAGAATTGCCTGCCTACACTTTGAATCCCCGTGGATCTTTTGATCAAACGCAAGAACGGAAACGAATCTATATTTATCCTCTTGAGCATTAGTTCTTATAATAACTTTAAAGTTTAAATGATCCTAGCAATTGTTAATTCATTTATTTATGCACCTGTAGATTTTGCCCGCCGCGCCGCTCACGAATTTCTTAAGGATTGTGATTTTCTGGTTGAAAGACAATCTATGAAAATACAATTTATATAATTAGTAAAATGAGCACACATTGAATAAAAAAGTTATGCAAAAGTTTCACATTAAATGAAAATAAATGTACAAACACAATAAAAAAAAGGTGACAAGTTTAATTTTACACATTTTAGAGTTATTAAAATAATGAGCATATAATAGGTCTTTACATATGAAACTGCCGTTTTGCCGTACTGGCCATTTCAAATGAAAATTTTTTTTTTTTGACTGATAATTCTAATTTCAAATTAATTTTATTTGACAAACATGGAATTCTTTTTCTAAAATCGTCATTTGTTTAATAGTTAGTGTTTTGTTTTCAACGCATTCGAACATTTTTCGTCATCATGGATAGGTTAAAAATTCGAGTAATTATGGAGTATGAGTACCGTCGTGGCAGCAAAGCGGCACAAGCGGCACGCAACATCAACGACGTTTACGGAGCGAACACTACAAACGAACGCACCACCCGTTATTGGTTTACCCGCTTCCGTTCTGGAAATTTTGACCTGAAAAATGAACCCCGTGGTCGTCCGAAAACTTTGGTCGACAATGACGAAATAAAGGCAATTGTGGAAGCTGATGAAACTCAATCCACGGCTGAATTAGCAGCAGCTTTCGACGTTAGTATCAAAACAATATTGGTCCATTTGCGTCAAATTGGCAAGGTAAAAAAGCTTGACAAATGGGTACCCCACGAACTCAATGACCGCCAGCGCGAAGTACGCGTGGAGACGTGTCTTGCACTGCTCAGCAGGCATACAAATGAAGGAATTCTGAACCGCATTGTTACTTGTGACGAGAAAATCCTGTTTGACAATCGTAAGCGCTCAGCAAGTTGGTTGGACCCTGGTTCAGCACCCAAACAATGCCCTAAACGAAAACTTACCCCTAGAAAAGTGATGGTCACTGTTTGGTGGTCTAACGCGGGTGTAATTCATCACAGCTTCTTGCCAAATGGGACAAGCATTACTGCAGATGTGTACTGTGAAGAACTGAACACAATGATGGAGAAGCTCGCACGTCTCCAACCAGCTTTAGTCAATCGTTCGGCTCCACTGCTCCTGCACGACAACGCGCGACCTCATACTGCACAGCAGACGGTCTCCAAGCTACAAGAGTTGGGGTTGGAAGTCTTCCGTCATCCGCCGTACTCACCAGACCTTGCGCCTACAGACTTCAACTTTTTCCAGAATTTGGATAACTTCTTGGCGGGAAAAAAATTCAATACCCGAGAGGCAGTACAAAATGCCTTTGAAGAATTTGTTGCCTCCCGTCCAGCTGATTTCTTCAAGAAAGGCGTCAATAAGCTACCAATGCGTTGGCAAAGATCATTGATTGCATGGGTGATTATTTTGATTAATAGAAATAAAAAATAAATAAAAAAATTACGCTTCATTTATTTCGTGAAAAACGGCAATTTCATAGGTAAAGACCTAATATACTAGATATAAACGTTTGAAATACATAAATATTTAATCATCTCATGATCTTTTATCACGTAGGTATGTTTACTGGACAGATAAACTCATCTCTGTAGGTCACGTCTCGGGACGCCACAGAGGTAATACCTACCATTTGTTGATTCTCGCCTGGGGCGTTTAAGCCCTTTCTATTTTAACCCCCATAATAACCACGATTAATGATTTTGTTCCGGTTAAAGGGAAGGAACCGGACAGTGTAGTTTCTGGAACAAAGGCAATTCCAACTTAAGCCTACAGTTGACAACGCATCGATAATCATTAAATGATGGACGCTAATTAAACGGACTTCTTTTTAATAGAATTTAGCGCCACAAAAAATTTATATTGCCATCTAAATTAATAACTCAGCCACAACCGACGAGCGTCTTAATAATACTGTCTTAGCCACTAGTTATCATCTAAGTTTGCCTCTAGAAATCTACATTGCCTTCTCAATTACTAAGTCAGCCACAAATTGCGAGCGTCTGAACGATACTATCTTCGCCACTAAATATGCTGTCTGATGATGTTTTTGCTACAAAATTTTGAATTATCATCCAATTTCGATTATGGCGCTTCGCCGGGTGCTGCCGCACCTCGCTCGAGACGCTCGCTCGTCTCGCGCATGCAATAGTTACAGCCTAACAATAACATAACCCTTTAACAACTACGCTTTCAATGATGTTGTTTATAGAAGCTTGAAATATATTTTTTGAGGACTTTGTGTTAAAGCTGTAAAAATTATAATGTTGCTGAAATATAAAATCCGTGGCTCAATTATTGAATTAGATGACGACATGTAATTATGGAGGACAACTTAAGATAATTGTTGATCTTTACTTGACACGATCTACTGAATGTAAAATTGTCGCTGTAAAAAAGACAAGTTAGTTTGTCATATATAAATACAAACAGCCATGACCCGAGATCAAACATCTGTGTTCATTACACAAATGACTGCCCCGGCCAGGACTCGAACCTGAGACCTTCCGCGTATGAGGCAACTCGTTATCCGTTTCAAGGCGAGCATATATTTTAAGAAAAAACACCTTTTGCCTGTATATTAATTAACAAAGTACATGCGCAATTTAAAATACAAGTAACGACATCTATCCTTGACATAAAATACTAGATAGTCCATAATCCTAATATTAAAACAAACGTTAAGACTTAACACTACTTACCACTATACCACTCCGTCGTCTTTTATTACTTTCTCTTATTACTAAAATTACTTTTTTTCTTATGCAACTTGCGATACTTTATGCGGTTTTGTCTTAGCTTCTACGCAATTCGGGTAAAAGCAACTATTGAAAATGATAAAGTTCTTTGTTCGGAGCGGAGCCAACTGATACGGGTGAAAGAGTACAAAAACGAGTTCATTTACCGCATATAGTCTCGACCAGTATACCAAAGATATCTTGAGATATTCCCGAATGAATAACCAATGCGCGATCATTATCATTCGACTCGGATGAAGATTCATTTTATATACAGTGCAGTTACATTTTTTTGATGGTTAATCAATTTATCCAATCATTGAATAAAATTAATAATCAAAAAATTCGTCATTCTCAATAATTGTCGCACAGAACGTAATTTCTTACATTCAGATCTAGAGTAGATCTAGAATAAACCGATGTTTGCCTGGCCTAGGCTTGTGACCACCGTTTCACCGGTATTCGTGCCGAGGGAGCAAAAGTTACCAAATCAAAATAATAATAATAAATCCCCAGACAAACACACTAACTAACTGCATGTCCCCAAAGAAAACAGAGCTTGTGTTATTGATGACCATACAGCGAATATGGAGGAAACCCATTATACATATACATATATAAATATAAACAAACACGAACTGACAACAGACACCTGGGCTCATCACACGAATGAACGCCCCGACCAGGCCTTGAACTTGGGCCTTCTGGCGTATGAAGCAGGGCTAGTACCCACTACGCCACTCCGCCGTCAAATGTTATAACCTCACTTTACGTTTCTATAATATTTAGATTGTTATATGTTATATTTATAACTTAAAACCGTGGTGCGTCACTGAGGCTCCCGTGCAACCCCTCAAGAAAATCGGCGTCCTGTATAATATCAGTATAATTTTACAAATAAATTATGATCAGCTATATTTATAACTTCTTTCACTCAGCTATTAAATTAAATTCTACCCCATGATTTATATGTACGTCCTCATCTATAAATATATCCCCATATACATATGTAAATCCCCCAGACAAACTCACCAACTTATAGTTGATGACCTGACACATAACTTCAAGTTCCTAAAAATCTTTGCAAACTAATAATTAAAAGACTAGGGAATTTCTTGAATGAGATGCTCAAATTAAATCCATTTTCGTATTATTTCGCTAAAAGGCCAAAAACCTAGAATTATCATTTGAAAACAAAACCTAATTCGGGAAAACTTATAAACTGTCAACGCTTTTGCTTATCAATTTGCTCCGAGTATTCGGTATTAATTCAAATAAATAAAATTTGTAACCAATGTAGAGTTTCAACAAGCTCTGTCAGAAACTGGCGAACTTGCAAACTTCAATCCACTTTGTGTCGAGCAATTTACTTATTAAATTTACTGAATAGCATAAGTTTGTGAATTTGATTGCAATGAATATTTGTCGTAAGCTGATGAATTTCAATGTGTTGGCTGGAAATGTTATTAGATTACATGAATGTGAAATTATCGTGGTTTTGGGTCGAATAACCAGTATTGTTTTGATTCATAATTGTGTTGTAACTTTTAGTAACCGTTGTAAATAATGAAATTTTTCATGTCTCCTCATCCTCAATAGCTTGAGAATCATGCTTATAGCGGAATGAGATCCTGTGAAAAGTAAAAACATCTTTATATTAGGTCTTTACCTATGAAATTGCCGTTTTTCACGAAATAAATGAAGCGTAATTTTTTATATATTTTTTATTTCTATTAATCAAAATAATTACCCATGCAATCAATGCATCTTTGCCAACGCATTGGTAGCTTATTGATGCTCATCTTGAAGAAATCAGCTGGACGGGAGGCAACAAATTCTTCAATGGCATTTTGTACTGCCTCTCGGGTATTGAATTTTTTTCCCGCCAAGAAGTTATCCAAATTCGGAAAAAAGTAGAAGTCTGTAGGCGCAAGGTCTGGTGAGTACGGCGGATGACGGAGAACTTCCAACCCCAACTCTTGTAGCTTGGAGACCGTCTGCTGTGCAGTATGAGGTCGCGCGTTGTCGTGCAGGAGCAGTGGAGCCGAACGATTGACCAAAGCTGGTTGGAGACGTGCGAGCTTCTCCATCATTGTGTTCAGTTCTTCACAATACACATCTGCAGTAATGCTTGTCCCGTTTGGCAAGAAGCTGTGATGAATTACACCCGCGTTAGACCACCAAACAGTGACCATCACTTTTCTAGGGGTAAGTTTTCGTTTAGGGCATTGTTTGGGTGCTGAACCAGGGTCCAACCAACTTGCTGAGCGCTTACGATTGTCAAACAGGATCCATTTCTCGTCACAAGTAACAATGGGGTTCAGAATTACTTCATTTGTATGCCTGCTGAGCAGTGCAAGGCACGTCTCCACGCGTACTTCGCGCTGGCGGTCATTGAGTTCGTGGGGTACCCATTTGTCAAGCTTTTTTACCTTGCCAATTTGACGCAAATGGACCAATATTGTTTTGATGTTAACGTCAAAAGCTGCTGCTAATTCAGCCGTGGATTGAGTTTCATCAGCTTCCACAATTGCCTTTAATTCGTCATTGTCGACCAAAGTTTTCGGACGACCACGGGGTTCATTTTTCAGGTCAAAATTTCCAGAACGGAAGCGGGTAAACCAATAACGGGTAGTGCGTTCATTTGTAGTGTTCGCTCCGTAAACGTGGTTGATGTTGCGTGCCGCTTGTGCCGCTTTGCTGCCACGACGGTACTCATACTCCATAATTACTCGAATTTTTAACTTATCCATGATGACGAAAAATGTTCGAATGCGTTGAAAACAAAACACTAACTATTTAACAAATGACGATTTTAGAAAAAGAATTCCATGTTTGTCAAATAAAATTAATATGAAATTAGAATTATCAGTCAAAAAAAAAAAATATTTTCATTTGAAATGGCCAGTACGGCAAAACGGCAGTTTCATAGGTAAAGACCTATTATATTCTGATTATTAATCAATCAAAACTGTGTGTGTAAATGCTTACAAACGTCAATTAAAGACAGTATCGTGGCGAAGTAGATAGTAGGCCTACCTCATACGACGGAGGTTCCAGGTTCGTCCAGAGCACTCATTTTTATGATGCACACAGATTGTTCTCGGGTCATGGTTGTTTATATATGTTTATATATATTTATATATGTACGTTTATTCTGGGTTCCGCCCAATTTCAGTGGATAGTCATCCATAACTCAAGCTCTGCTTACTTTAGACCACACAGTAGATGTGCTTAAACAAAGCAATTGATAAAGCTTTTTTCACCAGGCAAAACTACCAAATTAAGCAACAAGACATGGTTTTCAAGAAATTTAGTTTACAAAAGTTGTTATTTCCATCCTGCGAACCACAGAAAGCACTTTAAAAACTTAGATTTTCTACTCGAAGTGGTAACTTTTTATAATAGTTTAGATTATTTTTCACACAAAATAATCTAAACTACAACAAAATCTACCTGTAATCCAAAACGTAGAGTCATCTGACATGGATTATCTTTGTAGGTCATTTTTACAACTAAATGCCACTTGTAAACAAAATTGTAGGTACATCAGATAGAGAAACTTTTTTTAAATTCAGTTATTTCCAAAAACTAAACCTTCAGCTATCTTTCATTTTTTTTTTTCAATAACTTTACCTTATTTCTAGATTAATCTTTTAAATGCAACCTTTATTTAAGAAAGAATAGTTAAATAACGGAGGCTTTAATAAGGCATTTGTTTTGTTTTGTGAAAATGATCAAAATCGCGGGAAGTCAAATGGTGCGGGATCCATAGAACTTATGATTCTTTTTCCTTAGCATTTAAAATGTTTATTTAGAGTTACCGTTTATAGTTCGGTTCAAGAGGGCCTTGCTGCATTTTTTTCAACGTAGTCGGCTTGGACGTCGTATATTGAAACTACCACTGGTTCGGAATTAGAAGAGAGAGACACAAACCGAAGATTGCGTACTTGCGCGTATCTAATTAAAAATTTAAGCAAACTCGGGTTAAAATGTTGCTGTCGTCTCTGTCAGTCTAATAGGAATTGACAGTGATGAAGGGACAATTCTACTGATTTACCGGCTAATTCTTAGTTAAATTGTTAAGTGCTTAAGAATCTATTACTAAAGTGAAATTTCTTGAGGAAACTTGTTTTTTCGGATACCTTTTTGATATTTGAATAATCTCAATGGCGTTACGCTGTTTGTCTACAGTTTCGTAGGTATTGGTGAAGGCAAGAGGCATTCAGGCCCATGGACATCATTATTTAAAGGTCATCTTGAGAATAACTGCGTCAATTTAGTATGGTTTTTATTTTCATGATGCGTTGACCACCGTAGGATTTACTTGGAATTTCCTTTGTTCCTTGCATTTCATTGATTTATTTTTCTACTTTATTAGAATCACATCCACGTCAACTTATTTATTATTACTGTTAAAACTGGAAGGACGATAGCACCGCTTAAGATAAATTCTTAGCAAAAAACATTTTACTACCAGTTACAATAAAATATTATATTGTTGTGTTTACATTGTACCTATTTATCTTTCAATATTATACCAAAATAAACTTATCTATGGTTTTAGTATAGTTAAGTACATTAGTACCCCATTACAAGTTTATATAAAATCTAATATACATAGATACTTATGTAGAACGTAACATAATGAAAACTTAAACAAACAAAAGGCTTCTTCTGAATTCTGCGAGGATAATAATTGAATCAAGTTTAATGTTACTTATCACAGTTTTTAAGTTAAGATAAGGGAAATCAAATCCTCTTTACTCTATTCTGGTTTGCTTAGCGGATTTTACGTGATGCTCTAATAGACATACAGACAAACTATAGTTTTTAACAATTTTATTATCTTGGTTTTCAGTTAAATGTTTATTTAAAATAATATTTCCAAAAACATCAACTTACGACATTTATGTAAGCTTGAAAGCCGATGAGTAATTTGTATTTTGTTTTAAGAGCGTTTATACAAAATCGTGCTATTTTAGGAGTTTTAAGTGTTCGTTTCCGATCGAAATATAACACGTATGCATCTAAACATGAGTTCAAATTATTCAAAATTTTCTGGTCTAAAACATGTATAGAGAAAATTTTCATTTCTTTAGATAGTTTTTTAATAGCAATTCATTGTTCATACGCCTTTTCTTGTAATCGGACGAAACATGCGTACATTGCCGTTATAATCGTCGATAGGTATAGGTATAGTATAGGTAAGTCGATAAGTATAAAAGTAACTGATACAAACAGAAAAATAAAAGTTTTCTATGGTCTCTGTTTTGTCGTCAAAAGAGTCTTTAGAGAAAATAGTACAAAATATTATTTTTTTAAAGGCAAAACCTGAAAATCAAAGCGTATAAGTTGAATTTCAGTCCAGTTTGTCGCAGTTTTCGATGCACTTGTATTGTTACAATAGTAATAATTTTTACTTATAATTAAAATTTTTACATATAATAAAACAGAAATTTTGTTCAAGTCCATGTAAAAATACTTCTAAAAAATCATTTAAAAATGTCTAAAACTGATATAAAATCTAGTGCACGCACTGCTAGTATTTCATTAACCCGATCTGCATCCAGACCCGTTCGGAAGTGTTGAAGGTCGCTCCCGGCTGCCGAGTCACGATTGTTGTCTCACGACTTCTCTCGTAGCAATACTCAAACGCCAATCTCAGATCCGTTCTGCGTCCGGCCCCGCTCGGACGCGTTCGCGGTCGCTCCAGCTGTTGAGTCACGACTGTCGTCTCACGACAATCGTGAGGCACTCGTTGCGTCCGGCGTCACCATTCCCGATGACTTATTAACGCAGGCCTTACAGGCGTCTATCGCGTCCCCGGCCCTTCAAGCCTCAACCCCGGCCCCTCAGGCCTCCAACGTCCAGACCTCTCAGGTCTACAGCTCTCCCGCGTCTCCCGTCTCGCCCGAGATGGACTGCGAATCGGTCGCATCCTCTCACGCGTCTGATACGTCGTCAGATGCCGTCACCTTAACCGGCTCTCCTGAGCCCACGTTTCAACTAGTCGCCAAGCGCTCCACGAAGCGCTCAAAGAAAGCTTCGGTATCCTCAATACCCGAGCCCTACCCGGTGTCTTCAACACCAGCCCCCGCGCCATTAAAATCGCTCGAAGTAACCGCGTCTCCGTCGGTCCCATCGAAGCCAGCGACGCGCTGCGCTCCCGTCCCACCGAAGCCTCAGCTCCCTCCGCCCGTCTTTCGCTGCGAAAAAGCGCGATGGACCGTAGAATCTAATCTTTGCAAAGAGCAAAAATCAACTATCTCAAAGCAACCAACGCAGGCGATTCAATTAAAATCCAGGTCACGACCATCGACGACTTTCGCGCGGTCACCAGGTTACTTTCATTAAAACAAATCGCTTATCACAGCTACGCCCTCCCGGAGGAGCGTAAGATCCGCGCAGTACTACGGGGCGTCCCGTTCGAGCTAGCGAACGAAGAAATCCTCGAGGACCTGAAGTCCCAAGGTTTCCCGGCCGAAGCAGTGAACAAGATGCACTCCAACCGCGGTAGGCGTTTTCCTTTAGCTCTAGTTATCCTGTCCAATACTCCCAACTCGAAGGAGATCTTCAGAGAGGTTCGCACAATTTGCGGACTCTCGAATATCTCCGTCGAGCGTCCCAACCCCCGCGGTCACCCTGGGCAGTGCCACCGCTGCCAGCTCTATGGCCACGCAGCGGCTAACTGCTCAGTTTCCCCCAGGTGCGTTAAGTGCCTGGATCCCTACATAACGAAGGAGCGCACTCGCACTTCCGAATCCACTTCCCCCCCTGCCTTTGTGCTGTGCGGCCAGTCCGGCCACACAGCTAACTACAGGGGTTGTCCGCGTGCTCCGCGCTCCACCGCTAAGAGGGCCGCCCCTAAACCGGCGCCGCCGCTCACTCCCGCTAACTTCCCGCCGCTACGCTACCGGGGTCCCCCGGAAGCAAAGCCCGTTCAGCCGATGCCTACTCCGGCTCTGTCTTGGAGGCAGCGTCCGGCCGTTCCTCCTGCACCTTCCCGACCTATCCCAGCTCCCGTAGCTTCCGTAGGGCCACGTCCTGCTCCGTCATCTTCACCTCAGTCGTCGTTGGCTGAGGACATGAAGACCGTGTTCAACGTCATTCAAAACGTCGATATTAACAAAAATTTCCGTACTCGCACGCAAACTGCGAGCCGCCCGCTCTCCTCAAGAGCGTTTATTTGCGTTAGCCGAGCATCACTCGCTTCTAAGTTCGTTATAAATTTTATTTTTGTATAAATTCGTAAATAAGTAAATTATAATGTCTAGACCCGCAAATCCCGCGTCCGGTCGTATTAAACCCAAGGGCTTATCCCTAGTATCTTTTAACGCTCGTAGCCTTAGCACCAACCTTCCTGAGCTCAAACTGTTCCTTCAGAACAAAGAACCTGACTTATTGCTTCTGCAGGAGACATGGCTTACTCCAAACCGCTCCAGGGGATACGCTATTCCTAAGTACGCGTTTACTCGCAACGATAGGCCAAACTCCGACGGTTTCGGCGGCACCGCTATATATTACAAAAGAGGCTTCCATTGCTGTCCTCTCTCCACCCCTTCTCTCCTCAACATGGAAGCCACTGTGTGTAGATAGGCTATGACTGGTCATCCGACCATCATCATAGCCTCAGTCTACATACCATGTGGCTTCAGACCAACCCGCAGCGACTTTGAGGCCATTCTCGCCCTCGGCCATTCAGTCATTATGTTCGGAGACTTTAACTCCAAACATACTGACTGGACGTGCCTATCGACCAACACCAGCGGTATCGCTCTCCTCGACATCACAAACTCACTTGACTTAGACGTCATATCCCCCATCACTCCCACTCACTATCCCAAACCCGACCTACTCTCCTGACACCCTCGACTTTGCAATTATCAAGCGAATCAATCTTGATCTCATGTCTATCGAACCGCTCGATGACCTAGGCTCCGACCATCGCCCCGTCTCCCTCGTGCTAGGTGCTTCTAACAATAACGTCACATCTCCTAAGACCTTTACCAACTGGAAAGGCTTTAAAAATACGTTAGTTTCAGCCTAAGAGGCCCCGAACTCTTCCCCGCAAAGGTTGCTAAGGAAGGCAAACCCGCGCTTCCCCTAGCCGTTAGCAATCTCATTAAAGCCAAGAACGCGGCTCTCCGGAGAGCCAAGAAATATTTATTTATTTATTTATTTATTTATTTAAAACTTTATTGCACAAAATAAAATTATTTTTATTGTACAAACGGCGGACTTAATGCCATTTGGCATTCTCTACCAGTCTACCGCAGCAATGGAGAGGTTTTCAAAATAAGGGGTGCCTACAAAATACATATGCGTACATACTTATATACTAATACTTATATACTATAAGAATGACTTTTAATATAATAATATATCAACGTCATAAACGATATTTAAAAAATTATAATAAATAAATAAGATATATATAATAAAATAGATAAGTAAACAGACATTATATTATAACTTATCACATTAATCATAAATTCACATATATTATTTTTCATGATTCCCTGAGTGACTTTAAAAAATGAGCTCTAATTCGCTGCTTAAAAGAGAGTTTACTGGAAGCTTTCCTTAACTCCACCGGTAGAGTATCCCATAAACGTGTAGCCTGGAGAACAAAAGAATAAGAGATAAATCCGGAATGATGCATAGGAATATGAAGGCTCAGATTATAGGAAGACCGGAGACATCTATCATGTGTAGAGCTTAGAAACTGGAATTTACACTTTAAATATTCCGGAGCGTGAGGATCGTTGAGGATTGAAAAGAGTGTACAAAGTATCCTAACGTGCCTGCGTTGCCTAATAGGCAGCCAACCAAGTTGTTTGCGAAAGTTGGATATGTGATCATATTTGCGCAGCCCATAGATGAACCGAATGCAGTTGTTCAGAAGACGGTTCAACTTGTTGAGGTGATCTTCGTTGAGATCTGTGTAGCACATATCCGCGTAATCTATTATTGGCAATACCAACGCGTTTACAAGTAGAATCTTGGTCTGCCTAGGAAGAAAATACTTCAAACGGTACAAAGAACGCAGTGAAGCTGTTACCTTTCGACTAACTTCCTCTATATGCTTGTTCCAGCTGAGAGTAGCATCAATGTGTAAGCCGAGATCTTTGACGGAAGAATAGTAGGCAATAACGGATGAGTTTAAAGAAAGAGATGGCGCACAGGAAATATCAATTTTATTAATCTGTCGTGAGCTACCTAATATTATGGCCTGACACTTGCTGGGATTAACTCTGATACCGAACTGCTGTGACCACTGGTTGATATGTGCAAGGTCAGCGTTAAGCAAATCAACAGCTATATCAATATCATGTGTACTGGTTTGCGTGTACAGTTGTAAATCATCGGCATAAAGAAAAGAAATATCCCGCCAGCATACAGAACAGCTGCGAATCAGCTTCAACGTAAAGTTAGGTCTTGCCTCGCGGAACTCCGAGACGCTCAGTTTAACGATCTCATGGAGAATATCTCCCCGTCCCACCAAGCGTATTATCGAATGGCCCGAGCCTTACGCGTGACACCGCCTCTCACGTTCCTCCTCTCACTCGTCCCGACGGCACTATTGCCCTTGAAGTCGAAGAGAAAGCCGAATGCTTCGCTGACAGCATAGCGGCACAATGTTCGCCCAGCACGCAACCCGCGGATCCCTCCCACATCCAGGCGGTGGAGGACGAAGTTGTCCGCAGATAAACTCTCCCCATCACCGACGACCCGTCACAGTCTCTAATGTTGAAATCTTGCTCCTCATTAGAAGTCAAAAGTCAAAAAAGGCTCCGGGTGCGGATGGAATTTCCAACCACGCACTTAAGCACCTGCCCCAGCAGGTGCTTACCTTGTTAGTTATTATCTTCAATGCCTGCTTCGACCATAGCTACTTTCCAAAAGCCTGGAAAGAAGCGACAGTCATAGGCATTCCCAAGGCGGGTAAACCTCTGAATGTCCCGGCTAATCACAGACCCATCAGCCTCCTCAAGGCAATGTCTAAACTTCTCGAAAGAGTCATACTCTCTCGAATGCGGAACCATCTGTTTCCAACGGATGGCGACCCTCTCATTATTCCCCACCAGTTCGGCTTTCGCGCTAAGCACTCCTGCCCTCAGCAGGTCCATCGAATCGTCGAGTACATACTCGAAGGATTCTATCCGCGTCGTAAAAAAACAGTCGCTGTTCTCTTTGACGTAGCCAAGGCTTTCGACAAAGTCTGACACAGCGGTCTCGTTTTTAAACTCTATAAAATAGGCTTACCGGTTCGCCTAGTCAGATTAATCGCGTCGTTTCTCAAAGACCGAACGTTTTGATTCAAACATGAAGGCACGCTCTCCGCGCCTCGTCCCATAAAGGCTGGAGTCCCGCAAGGCTCAGCGACATCCCCATCCCGCCGAAAGGCGTCGAACTCGCCCTCTTTGCAGACGATACCGCCCTTTACACTAAAGGTCAAGCGATCCCGTATAACATCACCAGACTCCAAAAAGCCGTAAACGCCCTCGGTGTTTGGTTTCAAAAATGGCGTATATATGTCAACCCAAAAAAGAGTTCTGCTATTCAATTCGACCACAAACTCCGTAATCGCTACAACGATCCCCACATTTGAATGTTAGGTATTCCCATCCCCTGGAAGCGCAGTATTAAATACTTAGGCGTCACCTTAGATCAGACGCTTTCTTTCAAGTCACACGTCGATAGAGTAACGAAACTCGCGCGTTTTTACTTAAGCCGCCTATATAGTATGATAGGAAGAAAAAGTAAAATGTCTTTTAGAAATAAACGTACGCTTTATAAGGTCTGCGTTAGACCCGTCATGTCATATGCTTCGCCAGTCTTTGCCCACGCCAAACCCTCCGTCCTGTATAAACTGCAGGTAGTTCAAAATCTCTTCTGCCGCAGGGCCACAAACGCACCTTGGTACGTGCGTAACGCGGACCTGCACAGAGATCTTGAACTATCTACAGTGCAACAGCACCTCAAAACACTCTCAGAATCGTTCTTCAAACGCGCCGAATCCCATCCCAATCATCTTGTTCTAGATTCAGTCACATATACTGCTCCTGTCTTAGATTCGAAATTCAAAGTCGCTAGACCGAGAAACGCGCACACTGGCGAACCCACGCAATTAACTTTAGATCTCGAGGCCCTTCAGGCCGCAAATTCTAATTCTAACGTAAATTCTAATTCTAACGTAAATCCGAATTAATGCAATTTTATTTTTCAATATACTTTTCATTTTGAGCACCTTCAGTGCTATGTAAATCCCAGCGGGTGACCCCTTAAGGGCCTCGCTAGCGTGGCCTCTTTCTCCAATTGGCCGTCGCTCAGATGAAGGCTGAGTGGCAAAAATGCACGAGCCGACAGGGGGTTTTTTAGTGGGTATGGTTCTGGTAGGCGTCGGGACGAGTCCCATATAACTTTGATCGCGCGCGCGGAGTATGCGTCAGAGCATTTTTTATCCTCCTGCCCTTCCCGTGGAGGGGAACAAAAAAAAATGCTAGTATTTAGTACTGGCCGAGGCCTTCCAGAGTGTGGACGCATCGCTTTATTTCCCGCGCTTTCACCCAGTGCCATCGTACTCCGTCGCAAATATCGAACGCTTGCAATCAATTTTGATACTTTTGGTATGAATATTTATTTATATTATAAATAATAAATGTAATATTTAAGTACTGAATTTTTCCAAGTATTGTTTTACTATTAAAATAATAATATCACGAAGGCTAGAGAAGCAAATAGTCACGTAACCTTATTATCTATTCATTAACTCATTCATTACACATATTATTCAGAGCCGCGAGAAGGCTTGCACCCTGCAGTGGGTTGAAAATGGGTTGATTATGAGGATGATGATTCAGAGTTGTGGTTGCGAAGTGGCTGGCCTCTGAATCCTAGGGTCGTTTGTTCGAACGAACCCAGCCACGCACTAATAATTTTTTATCTTCGGAAAATGTATGAGCGTATAAAAACATGCTCTGACCTATAAACAAATAAAATCATGAGGATACCGACATGTCTTAGAACCCAAAGTTCAAAAAGACATTCACCAATCCAGAGGAGCCACCGATGAAGTCCCAATATAATCATAGATAGATAGATCGTTTATTTGCTTCAAATACAAAGGTAAAACAAAAAACAATACAAATTTCAGCTGAGAAGCAGAAAGGAAAATATACAAAAAATAAAGAAAGACACAATAAAACAATTAAATAATCGTACATTTATACTAAGTACATATCTGCATCGTAACATGTCAGCCATGGTGATGCAAAATGGTAGCAACTCGATGCGAGTGCACGCAGAGAAACACTAGCAGCAATAACGACGTTAATATTGTTTACTTCTATTAAGAATATTGAAAATAAATATAATACTTAAATATGGGTTATTTATAACAAAACATTAATATATATAAATTGTGATTGATTTATAAAATTTATATATATCATTATAAATAAGTTGTATCAAGCAGCCAAGTTTTACAAGTAAGCAGGTTCTTTTTGAACAAGAAGCAAATGAGCTTTCATCCTTTTCTTAAATGTATTTTTAGAAAAAACGTTTCTTGTAGCAGGCTGTATGTTATTCCAGCACTTGGTTGCTGGGTACTTTAGGGATCCTATAAAAGGCACTTATGCATGTGCCAAAGGCGCCCGTAACGCTCTCGCAACACCTTGTCCGTATCTATTATGAGAACTCGGAAAGGAGAAACCCACCTTTCCATACATGCCTGGGCCCAGAGCTTTTGTTGAGTTAACATTATGAAATTTAAAGCTACACATAGATGTTATATCAACAACATAATAAAGAAAGTTTCAGAACATTTTGCAATCTGGAAACAGAGTTATAAATACTTGAAATATGTTGTGAAAAATTAACAGTAGAGATTGTACTAAGGCTACATGTTTTTTTAAGAATTATAACTAATACACACAGTTTATAAACATATATTTGTTAGTTTAAATAAGGAAAATAAATTATTCTCAAGAAAATATAAGCTTGGTACACGTCCTGTTAATTGATATTGCATAGTGGAGACTCAATTGAAACACTTATTTCTCTTCTTTATCGAGAGCACTCGTGACACACGAAAAGAAACGAAACCAATGACCGTTGGAGATTTGACATATGCCATACGACATACTGCTGTAATGCCAAAATAAAAAGGAAAAAGATCTCTCTTATTGTACCCCAATTTTATTTCGTCCCATATTATCCTAACCATTATTACTTATTATTATTATTATCCTTTTATTACTTTGCAAAACATAACTCAAGTAATAAATTACATAAATTTATATTATAAAACGTAAAATAAGTCAAACATATTTGAAGAAGTATCAAAACCTATGCGAACGCGCTACTTGATTGCCAGCGACTGTATCATACAGCACTGCAGATGTGTGCGTGTAACGGATACGTGTGCGTGTTGCAGTTTGACTGATTCGGTAGAGCGTTGATTTGTATAAAGGCTCTTAAGACTTTGAAATCTAAGCTTACCTGTCCATTTGATAAGCTCGGTTTTTTAAGGTTCCGTAGCAAAATGGCAAAAAACGGAACCCTTATAGATTCGAAATGAAATGAAATATTTATTTCACAACATTGACAAATACTTGTTCTTATTGACGTCATGTCATATACATGTATAACATAAACATAATTTCTAATAATAAATCTGTAATAGGTGCCTAAGTAAATAATAATTATAATTCGCGCGGGGCGTGGCTTGATCTGTAGCGGGTGCTGAGAGCGCGGGAGCAGATTACCAAATGCGCTTACCCGAACGCGCAGACGCGTGAGGGCAGACGTTGTTGACACTCGTGCGCGCGGAGCTAATTATTTTCGATACATTTGCGAATGCTGAATATTGTTCGTTTATGATTTGATACTGTTTTCGTTGGATAAAATCAATTTATTTATTTATTTGGGTTTCTAACGAAAAATACACATTACAAGTTAAATAATATAGCTGCAGTGTTGAGTCGTCTGCTTTTCCAGTTACAAGAAACCACAGCGTGCAAAAACAATAAACATTTGAAGTTAAAACAAAATACGACTACTCAAAGTTAATACAATTTTAATTACTTACATCGTAATTATTCTTTTAAACTCATTTACTGCCTAGAAATTGGCAAGTACTTACTATAAAACGTCAACCTAATAAGAGTTTTGAGATTTTCTGTTTCTGATTGTTTTATAAAAATAAAATCATTCTGAAGACTTTTATTCCGACGAAAGCTCAAATTCAGCTAACCAACCAGAAGCCCGTGAGTCTCCAACATCTCACTGATGCGCATCCTACCATTTTGGAGAGACAGACCGAGACTATGGTTCTACAATTTCGAAGCAGCAACTCACGACACCAAAAAAGGTCAGGCACAGTAGTAGCAAATGGTTATTACACAGTTAGAGAAGCAGGACGTCGAGCAAATAACCGACCTACTGTACAACCGACCTGCTCAAGACTGCTACACTGCGATCAAAGAAAGGCTAATCGCAAGCTACAAAGAATTCGACAGTCGCCAATTCCAGAAGTTACTGTCAGAGATGGAGCTTGGTGATCAAAAGCCTAAGTAACTGTTACGGCGAATGCGAGACCTCGCCCGGAATCGACTCCCAGACACCACGCTTCGTCACTTATGGACGATTCACTTACCACCATCATTCACTCCGTGCTCGATGTTAACGAATCTTTTAGCAAACAAACTGCTTTAGAAGAGCTCGCCCTACTCGCAGACAAGATGATGGAGCAAAACAGGGAAGTCACTGCTATCTCCACGCCACCGCAACCAATTGCAGCATCATCATCATCACCAAGTGATCTGCATTTTTTGGTTGAAGAAATCCGCAAACTACACATCGAGATCGCAGAGTTGAAAACATACAATAAAACATACCAAAATCAACGCCGTCGGTGGAATCGATCCCGCTCACGACAGTGCTACTCAAGATCGTGTACATTTACAAATGAGAAGACGGAAATGGGATAGGAACTAAATGGGATGTTGGCTGAGGCGGACACCAACGGTACCAGTTTTGCAAACCATCTATTCGTGACCGACAAGAAGACTAGTCAAACGTTTTTAGTAGACACGAGTGCAAATATTTCCGTTCTACCGAGACGAAAAGGCCAGATATCCACACCACTGCCATTCAAGCTATACGCAGCCAACAACACTATCATTCATCGTAGCTGACGTTTCCAAACCAATATTGGGAGCCGGCTTTTTAAAGCAGCTTAACGTCGATCTCAAGAATCGGAAACTAATAGACAACATAACTAACCTACGAGTCAACGCACCAGTTCGAGTCACAGACCTACCTACCGTTCGTAGTATTGACATTCAACAGTCGTACCACGATACACTAGCAGAATTTCCTGGCATAACGAGACTTACTTCAATAAACCTTAACAGCAGTATCAACGTTCAACATTATATAGAAACCGAAGGCCAACCAATCCACTGCCGAGCACGACCTATACCGCCCCACCGCTACGACAAAGTGAAAAAATAATTTGAATTGATGATCGAGCAAAGCCAATGCTGACCTAGCAAGAGTCCTTGATCATCACCACTGCACGTCGTGCCAAAGAAAAATGGTGATATTAGAGTAGTCGGTGACTACCGCCGTCTCAATGCAATCACCGAACCCGACCCGTCCCACGCATCAAGGATTTCACCTACCGCCTATCCGGCATGACTGTATTCTCTACCATAGACATCCACGCATGTGTCCTGGTCTGAAGAATGGAAGTCAAACATTCCAACGATTCATCCACGAAGTACTCAGAGGACTCGACTACGTGTACGTGATGACTCATAGATGATCTGCTCATAACATCAAAGGTTCAAAACCAGCATCGTGAACGCGCTAACTATTAACCCAGCAAAATGTAACCTTGGCAAAGAACAAGTTACTTTTCTTGGTTATACAGTGCGCAAAGACGGAATCTAGCAACCGTCTAACAAAACCGAAATCATAAAGAATTATCATAAGCCGACAAACATCGAAGAATTACGCCGATTCCTTGGTATGATTAATTTCTACTGCGACTATAGGAGCCGACTAGTTTGACTTTGAAAAGCACCTTTTGATATTAAAAGACAATTCTACCTTGAGCCTGTTTTAATACACATCGACCTGAAAACCTTCTGCCAAAAGTTCCTTGATGAAGATACTTTCTCCTATGTTTTTTTTATTTTTTATTAATAATTAGCAGGCGTTTGTCTTCCATCTCATCTGATGGAAAGTGACGATGAAGACGAGGATCTTACACGCCTGTCCAAGAGGTACCTATTCACTCTACACTTGAAAGCTCCAGGCTTATATTTTTCTGGAAAAACAGACGCAGGAAAATTGTTCCACTCTTTGGCAACACGAACCAAAAATGAGCTATCGAACCGTTTAGTTCGGCTCTTCGACACGCTAACCACAAACGGGTGAAACTTCTGTCTGCGTCTGGTTGACCGGTGGAGAAAGGGAAGGTTCGATCAGCTGAAAAAGAGAATTCACACACTCTCCAAAGTGCAATCTGTAAAAAACCGATAGACTAGCAACTTTTCGACGATGTTCGAGACTTTGCAGTCTCGAAGAAGTAAGTTTGTCGTCACTTATGAGTATTTTACTTTACTTTATTACTTATGAGTGAGTTGACAGAATCCAACGCTTCAAGGTGGTACTTAGCGGAATCATGCCAAGGATGGCTGCAGTACTCCATACAGGATCGAACCTGGGCTGTGTACAGGTTGAGCAACTGTTTGGAGTTGAAGTACCGCCGGACCTTTGTGATGACTCCCAATTTTTTGGAAGCTGACTGTGCCTTCAATCTGTTGACTGAAATTAAGTTTTGACGTGATGGTCATGCCTAGAAGCTCTAGATGGTTTGTGATCGGTACAGATACACCTTGGAAAGTGGGCGTCAAGTTGAGTGTGCTCTTTTTACCGGAGAAGAGACACGCGTGGGTTTTGGGAGTTGACAAGGTTGGCTTCAACCCAATCGGAAACCCTACATAGTGTCAAATCAACCCGTTCGATCATCGACTCTCTCTGAAATTGGATCTGGTTTGGACACGCTCGCGCATTAGACACATATCGCTCTACAACAGTGCTGTCATCGGCGTAACCAATAATGCCTTCCGATAAAAGAAGGTCATTAATGTGCAGCAGGAATAATGTTGCAGAGAAAACAGATCTCTGAATTATGCCGGCGTTGATCGCCATTGGGAAGCCATCGACGTCAACTCGAATTGACCGTTCCCTCAGGAAATCAGAAACCCAGTCGCAGAGTCCAGAAATGTAAACCAAAATAACGTCTTGGAAGATGACGTCGTTACACATCACGTCTCCCAGAAGTTACTTCCAGCAATCCAGTACTTTTGGCCACGTTGAAGCTGTTTCATTTGAATATAATAATCATAAAATATTTGCATTATACAAATCACCCAGATGTACAAACAATACTTTCATGGAGTTCGTAAACAAAATAATTTTTGCAACAACAATATGTCAACATTACTTTTTGGAGACTTTGACGAAGATTTTTTAAAAGACAGTTGTATACTGTCATTCATGAAGAACGCTAGATACAAGACGTTATTACCACCTTGTCCAACTACGCGAGGTGGCCACAAGTTGATAATATTTTTGGAAATATTTCTTGTCAAACTAGAATAAATATTAGCTTGTTTAGCTATCACAAGTTTATATGGGCTCGCATATAGTTAGATCTAAATCCCATCATTTAGGTACCTAATTATAATGTTTACTTATCAATAGCTTTATTTAAAAAATACACTATTATTAAAACATCGATCAAAGTTACAACTAACCACAAGAACTTTTATGTTATATTACTTGCTGCTACGGAACCCTTCATGGGCGAGTCCGACTCGCACTTGACCGCTTTTATTTACTATTTTCAGAAAATATATTACATTTTTGTTCGCATAAATAATTTCAAATAAATGTTCAGCCAAATGATTTCACCATTCAAATGTCACTCAATTCAACTCAGTGTAACTATAGACTGCATAGTTTTGATATTAATAATAGGTCTTTACCTATGAAACTGCCGTTTTGCCGTACTGGCCATTTCAAATGAAAATATTTTTTTTTACCGATAATTCTAATTTCAAATTAATTTTATTTGACAAACATGGAATTCTCTTTCTAAAATCGTCATTTGTTTAATAGTTAGTGTTTTGTTTTCAACGCATACGAACATTTTTCATCATGGATAAGTTAAAAATTCGAGTAATTATGGAGTATGAGTACCGTCGTGGCAGCAAAGCGGCACAAGCGGCACGCAACATCAACGACGTTTACGGAGCGAACACTACAAACGAACGCACCACCCGTTATTGGTTTACCCGTTTCCGTTCTGGAAATTTTGACCTGAAAAATGAACCCCGTGGTCGTCCGAAAACTTTGGTCGACAATGACGAATTAAAGGCAATTGTGGAAGCTGATGAAACTCAATTCACGGCTGAATTAGCAGCAGCTTTCGACGTTAGTATCAACACAATATTGGTCCATTTGCGTCAAATTGGCAAGGTAAAAAAGCTTGACAAATGGGTACCCCACGAACTCAATGACCGCCAGCGCGAAGTACGCGTGGAGACGTGCCTTGCACTGCTCAGCAGGCATACAAATGAAGGAATTCTGAACCGCATTGTTACTTGTGACGAGAAATGGATCCTGTTTGACAATCGTAAGCGCTCAGCAAGTTGGTTGGACCCTGGTTCAGCACCCAAACAATGCCCTAAACGAAAACTTACCCCTAGAAAAGTGATGGTCACTGTTTGGTGGTCTAACGCGGGTGTAATTCATCACAGCTTCTTGCCAAACGGGACAAGCATTACTGCAGATGTGTACTGTGAAGAACTGAACACAATGATGGAGAAGCTCGCACGTCTCTAACCAGCTTTGGTCAATCGTTCGGCTCCACTGCTCCTGCACGACAACGCGCGACCTCATTCTGCACAGCAGACGGTCTCCAAGTTACAAGAGTTGAGGTTGGAAGTTCTCCGTCATCCGCCGTACTCACCAGACCTTGCGCCTACAGACTTCTACTTTTTCCAGAATTTGGATAACTTCTTGGCGGGAAAAAAATTCAATACCCGAGAGGCAGTACAAAATGCCTTTGAAGAATTTGTTGCCTCCCGTCCAGCTGATTTCTTCAAGAAAGGCATCAATAAGCTACCAATGCGTTGGCAAAGATGCATTGATTGCATGGGTGATTATTTTGATTAATAGAAATAAAAAATATATAAAAAAATTACACTTCATTTATTTCGTGAAAAACGGCAATTTCATAGGTAAAGACCTAATATTATTTTGATTCCCTCGCTTTTGATTACGGTTGGTGGCAGCAAATTACAAAAATGCAATGAAATAGGTTATGTGGTTTGTGACAGCATTTATGTTATTTTGCTGGATATGTGGCAATTGTGGTATGAACGCAATAAATTTTAATACTTTGATCGCATTCTTATGAACATTATTTTAAGACAGAAATGGTATACTATTATAACATTATCCCGCTATGGCTGATAAATTGTTTATTTATTACTAGAAATGCAGAGGTCTCAAAACCAAATTAAACACACTTTCAACCAATATATTAGCTGATTGTTATGACATTGTAATTCTAACGGAGACATGATTGATGCCCGCTATTCATGACTCCAAATTAGTCGACTCCCGCTACTTTGTGACCGATGTGATCGCAATGTGTTTTGGTGGCTGTGCGTAAGGGCTTGCATGTTATACGCCGTTACCTTCCAGCATGTAATGACACTATGCTTTCTCCAAAAATTGATTAAGTATTACTTAATATTCCATCTTTATTACTTAATATTCCATCTTCATGAAAAGATAAACATAATGTCTTATGTGCAACATACATTCCACCAAATCAAACATTTGTTTCATATCAGGGGTTTTTGGATAAATTAGCAGATGACTTATATTATGTATATGGGGATTTTAATCTACCTAAGCTGAATTGGAATACATTAAGATCTGTTGGCGCTGAACATAGTAGTCTTGATAAACTAACAAATACTGATAAGTAACTTCTTAAACTTTATATTAGTTCCCAAAATAACACCAGCATAACTAGTATGAACCGCACTCTAGACTTAGTTATTTCGAACGATGACCAATGCATTTGAGAGCGTTCACTTAACCCTTGAGTGCCTGTTGATACGTTACATCCAGCTTTGCACAGTTCTGTCTTTCTGCTAGGCGCTTCAAGTTAAAGTATAGATTTTTGGAAGCGAATTACGATATAATTAATGACCACATAGAGAAAATTGTCTGGGATAATATACTGCGCGTTAGTAATATTGAAACTACCACTCAAATATTTTATGAAAAGTTATATCAAATAGTAAGAGAATATGTACCTATCCATCAATTTAAACCTAACGACTATCCGGTTTGGTTTTCTCGTTCACTTATTCATCTATACAAGAGTAAAGAAAAAGCCTGGGTTAAATGGAAACATCCTGGGAACGTATCTTAGTATGAAATGTTCTCAATGTATCATCAACGATTCAAAACCCAAAGTAATGAGTGTTTTAGTAGGTATATCGATTCTATTGAGGACGGCATAAGAAAAGATGTAAAGCTTTTTTGGTCAGTTCAAGCCTAGTTCAATGACATATTTGGAGTCTGACAGGGAATTTGTTACGTTGGTTTGCTTCCTACGTAACTAAGTAATAGAGCTCAAAAGGTTGCTATTAATGGATATGCATCTAATGAGATAACCATGTCTTCGGGCGTACCACAAGGATCCATTCTTGGACCACTTCTTTTTATTCTGTACATAAATAATATAAACACCTGTTTTAAAAATAGTATATTTCTCCTATATGCTGACGATTTTTAAGTCTATAAAGCAATAAAAACTTTATGTGACTGTATTAAAATGCAACAGGACTTAGATCGCTTGTGTTACTACTGCACAGTCAATAAACTTCAGTTAATCTTACCGAAATGTAAATCTATAATTTTTACAAAGAACCCAAAAAAAAAATTGTTTATTTTTACCTAAATATTGCTTGCTTCAAAAAAGTGGATTGCATAAAAGACCTTGGCATATTTTTAGACTCCGAGCTGCATTTCGATGTTCACGTTGACTTCATCCTGGGTAAAGCATATCAAATGTACGGCTTCGTTATGAGAACAGCAACTCAGTTCAGACGACCACTTGTTTATTTGTTTACAACGCAATTGGAGTACGGATCAGTAGTTTCGAGCCCTTTTTATATTAAATACAACATACATCTTGAATCTGTACAAAAAAAATCTACGCACAATTTGTTACAGTTACGTAGCTCTCAATAAGTTTTCACTTATATCTTTGCTTAATCGAAGAATAATATTGGATAAATGGTTCTATGTAATATCTGTCATAACCATTTCGATTGTATTGATTTGACCAATGAAATTTGTTACCGACTACCTAGTAAATTACAACGCCTTCGAGAAACTTACAAACATTCTATACATACATTCTACACAAATATTAATAATAATAATAAATCATTTATTTCAGACCACAATCCATAATTTGTTAGTAACAATTTAACTTAAAACTATTGTTAGTATGCATCAATTCAAAATTAAGATATAGTGACAAAATAAATAATTATATTAAATCTGAATAAATAATTATACTTAATTATCATTAATGCCAAAATGTTGCCCCACAAATGCTGGTGAGCGTGCGGAGCTGGTGAGCGAGCGAACGAGATCACGAAAATCCATAATGTTTTTTTTGCTTTTTTTGTTTAGCAAGCTCGACAATTTTCCATTTAAATAAAAACCAATACAAAAACTGCTTGTATGATTGTATCAGAAACTGTTAAGTCAAGTAACCAATATGTTTGTTAATAATAATTTTGTATTAGTCACAAAAATCAATACAAAATTTATAAATTTACGTAAATTAATATACATGTATTTCGTCAAGACTAGACATTACGTTCGTTTTAATAACTTAAAGCTTAAATTGTGTCAAACACTGCACTTTCGTAAAAAGATAAAATAAAGCGTAATTATTTTTATTTAAATTTGTTATTTGTATTTCTTATTACTGTTAAACTAGATATTACTTTTAAGCCATACTTTGTCATCTATTCACTTAAGATGCATTGATAAATCATAAGGGGATAATGGTGCTGGTTACATCAATGTAAGTGTATGTACTGTGTAATTGTTTATTGTCCCGAATAAAAATAAAATAAAAGAAAATTTGTTTGGATGGACAACCAGGTATTTCTTTTTATTCAGTATAAGGAATGTAAATCTATAAATACCAAAACTTGTAAATTATAAAAATGGCAAGCAAAACAACATGACAGCCGAGTTTCAAAACATTTTCGTATCACAGACAGCTTGGTTGGACTACAATAATGTGGGTAATATCTTTTTTTTATTCCTTTACTGACATAATAAACGTATAAATTTTCTCTCGATTTATTTAAGTAACAATTTTTAAACAGATTTCTACAACTTGCCATACATGCAACAGATTGAGATTCAACCTCATTGGGCTATTTCCTTTAGGCAAACATTCCACATAGTTTTAATACCAACCAAGAGGGAATGCAGACAAAGAACGCCTGCTCCGAATACTGTCGGCTGTGGGTTTGTTGATAAGCTTGTCGATGGAACCTAAACAAACCGTGAGTACCTACAACAAAACGGTTATTCAGTCACTGTTTGATTCGACAGTGGATTTTAATGAAGTTTTCTAATGCTAGTGGCATATTTTGCAGCCAATTAGACAGACATTTTTTCGAAATTTATTATACATAGTCAGTTTTTATAAGATAGTCAGTATCATTTACTATAACCGGTACACTTTTTTTATAAAAAAGGATAATACTTTTGTCCTCTATCTCTGATATATCCTGATAGAAAGTGACGATGAAGACGAAGGTGTTACACGAAATAAATATTCACGCTTGGAAGACCTGGGACTATAGTTTTCTGGAAAAACAGAAGCAGGCAGTTCATTTCACACCTTGGTGACGCGCATCTCACTTGTCCATCCATTGAACGTATTTCTTGATTTAAGGTTGAATCTGGATAAGTAACAACTTAAAAACTGATTCTAAAGCTAGAGCCATTATCTTAAAACAATACAATTTACAAGCAGCTTATTGTTCAAAATGATCAAGGATACATTTGTTGAAATTAGTTTTTTAAGTGGTGAATTTACCAGGTAAAAATTTTGTGTATTTTCAATTAGATCAAAATATGATTTTCTGAATAATTTATATATTCATTGTAAGAAGAATTGAAGTTCTGCTATTTTCCTAACAGAACTTTATACAATTTCCTAATCGCGTCTTCTTATCAGTTGTACCACACCAAAGCCTTATTATTTCGCGTCTCCATTCCCTGATGATGTCAGCTTCCATCCTCATTGTGTCAGTTTTCAATTCGCATTTGTTATATAACGTAGAATACTATGGTTTCTGGACAGAGTTCTTTTCAAAGAAATAATCTTTTGCCAACCTCTTTTGTTTTATGAATATGACTTAGGGCTTTTTGTTTGACAAAGAAAATTTATTTACATCACAAATTTATAATTATTATTATTAGTATCCATACACTGACGGCCGATTAGCGTAGCGGTTAGTATCCCTGTCTCATAAGCCGTAGGTCCCAGGTTCGAGTCTGTCCGTTCATTTGTGTGATGAACATTGATGTTTGATCTCGCGTCATGGTTGTTGATCTTACATACGTATGTTTATTCTGGGTTCCCCCCAGCTCGCTGTATGGTCATCCATAACACATGCTCTGCTTACTTGGGGGCCATACAGTTGGTGTGTTTGTCTGAGGATTTATTTATTATTATTATTATTATTATATATCTTTTGATAGTTTTTAAATGGTATGAGAGATCACTCGTCGTAATTTTTTTGGTTACGTTTTATTTTAGTTTTTATGTCTAAGCTAGGTTCTTCGGACGTAATATGGAAAGCAATGAGAGGTGACAAGGATGTCTTTGTCTTTAGTAAGACTTTAAACGATAAAAAGAGATTTTGGAGTTATCTGCACCTGAGACTGAAATAAGAATGTGAATGTTTTTCAACCCAAAAACTTTGTACGCTTTAACCATGAAAGTAAATAGCAAAACTAAGTATGAACGTAGAACTTGCACGAAACCTGTGTGCCCTCATTACTGCAAGTTTGTATGAAAATCGTATTCAGTGTAAAGAATAGTACCGCCATTCGAAGAGGCAACCCAAATACTGACAATACATAATTAATCGGGATTATTGTTGACATACATACTTGGGCATAGACTGATTATTTTTCTATTTGCCTAGATTCTGAGTATGTAACATATTTTCTTATAATTTGATTAATTGGACATCGAGGTGACTGTCAAAAGTTTTAACCGTGAAAATATTACTGTAAGTTTAGGCAGAACCGTTCTGATTCAGCTATTTAAATCTTTCGCAGTGAGAATCGCGGGAACATTCTAAAGTAGGCATTTGATATCTAATATAGACTTTATTACAGAGTATACGACGCTTGGGTTAGAGCTGTAGGATAGAGGTCATTCTGGCCCGACAAAATAATTCCATTAACGTTCCTGTGGAATGTAGTACAAGTTAATTTCGTAATGTAGTAAGGGCTACACGTATGTAACCTTTCTTTTTATTTATCTCCAGGCTGAAAAATATTCTTGTAAAGTAGTCGTTTGTAATTTGATTTGTGACTATTTTGGTACCTGCTTGATGATGATAACGCTGAGTTATTACGATTTATATCTAAAAACCAAAAAAAATTAAATAACTGTGTAGGTACATATTTGACGATTGAGAAGCATAGTGTTTAGTAGCCCTGCCTCATATACCGCAGGTCCCAGGTTCGAATTCTGGCCGGGGCATTAATTTGTGTGATTAACATAAATGTTTGCTCTCAGGTCATAGTTGTTGCTATTTATATATGTAAATTTATTCTGGGTTCGCTGCATTGTCATCCATAACACAAGTTCTAGCTGCTCACTTTTGGGCCACACAGTTGGTGTGATTGTCTGGAGATTTATTATTTATTATTATTATTTACTTTAATTGTGGGTTTGTCCTTTAAACAATGACAGCGGCTTTTTAAGTTTTATAATTTAAAAAACATTTATACAGTAGAATATCTTACAGTTAAATAGTATAAAACAAATTTATGTCAGTACTCATATAAAACTTAAATCTAAGTTCGCAGGTAGCTTATTAGCACTACACTTGTGATGCTCTGTGGCCACTGGCAGCTTTCCTCGCAAGCGCCAGTACACCACTCCAATCGGACGGAAGTCCTCCCGCATACAGGTGTCCAGCTGCAATGTAGGGACTCGCACCATGACGGCCTTAAAAGTGGTGTTGTGACGCGACTCCAGCAGCTGCACCTTTAATCTCGGTTGGATTTGTACGAGACGTATTCCGTGACATCTTCTACGGTAGTATGACAGTGAAGACGCGATATATACATCGCCATGGCAGCTTTCAACAGAAAATTGGATCCCGTCGGCAGTTTATGTCAAACAGGCATGGGTAGTTTCGTCCTAAACGTAACACTTTGTGACCTGCAACGTATTAAAGGTTAAAATAATATATTTTTTGAACTGACTTCAAAAAAGAAGGAAGTTTTGTAATTCGTCAAAAAAATTGGCTTGAGTTTGAATTAGATTCTTTTTTTGTCGCGTTTGGATTAGTTTGTCTTTAAGTTGGTTCCATTTTAATTTCATGGTTGCCACGACTTCTGAAATACCATGGAACTTCTCAAAGGTTGAAAGAAATATCGTACCAATTGGTTTACCAAAACGGGGTAAATACATAAAAATGCTCGAGGATGTCCAGGACTGGACCTGGATGTAAACCAGGGAACTCCTAAATGTCAAACAGCACGTATGGGCTCACGTGGTTTTGATGAGCCCATTACATTTTATGATGAGATAGACAACTCTTGAATGGTGGAAAATGGAAATGGTACTCGTGTGACCCCATAATGTTGTTAAATAATGTTTGAATTTTTTGAAATATTTTGAAATAGAATTTGAATTTGAATGTGAAGAAATTTGGTTTGTCTTGACTAACTTAAGAATTGGATGCAAAACTGTTAGGGCTGGTCTGGTCGTAAAACTCTCGAATATGAGTTTGTGTATATTTTGACAAGAACATGAAAAGCATATTTACTGGGTGTACACTTTACTAAAGAGTGTGAAGTATAGTACCTACCGTATGAACGATATGAAAATCCGTTCAGTTATTGAGTTTATCGCGTTCAGACACAAAGACAGACGATTCGCAGCTGGGGGACATTTTTTATAAAATGCAGTGAAATGATAACTTTTCAGGGTCAACAAGTTGTTAATGAAGTTTAAAAAAATATATTCTTTTTTCAGTTTGTCGTAGCCAGAAAACTAACACGCGATCTACGTTATGGTACATGGTATCCGTGCCCACAGACTTCATTATTTGTAGATCTTTTTGATTAATTACATTGTTACCTTATTCATTATCTATTAATATACACGGTGTAACTGGCGGGGTGGATCAACGGACTCTGAGGGGTGGGGGACCTCATTACCTACCAATTTAACCCCCATGTATGTTAAGCAATATTTAGTGGTGAGATAAACTCGAGAGGTTCTGTGGCAGCTATGCAAGACACTTATCAAGTATCAATGTCCAGTAATCGCACAGAGTCTTCGTGCCGAGATAATCACAATCCAAATCACTTCGCTAATGAAATGAAATGAAATGAAATATTTATTTTCTCAACATTGACAATTACTTGTTCTTATTGACGTCAAATAAAACATGATTCTACCACCAGGTAGAATATAGGCTAGGTATCGAGGTCCGTTTAAATTGCCAAATTTGTAGGTTTGAGCAAAACACAGAAGTAGACAGAGGGAGCACGGGTAGACACAGAACGGAATACGATAAACGACTAAAGAGTTATGCAAAAGTAACAAATTAAGTCAACGCTTGAAACACTAGCCACGTTTTTACGTGGTGCAATAAAAAAAACTACTGCGTGTAACATAATAACATAACGATAATTAAATTATAACCCTTCTTTAAACATAAATCGACTTTGTTCATAAATAAGAAACGCAGATATCGCTAATTACCTGAACAAAATACTTTTCAAGTACGCAATTCTCGGATTTAGATAACGCTGCATAGTAATAATAAAAGCGGCCAAGTGCGAGTCTGACTCGCTCATGAAGGGTTCCGTAGCAGCAAGTAACGTAACATAAAAATTCTTGTAGTTCCTTGTAACTTTGATCGATGTTTTAACAATAATGTATTTTTTTATTAATTTATTGTTAAATAAACATTATAATTAGGTACCTAAATGATGGGATTTATATCTAACTATATGCGAGCCCACGACCCGCGCTAATTATAATTATAATTTACTTAGGCACCTATTACAAATTTATTATTAGAAAATAATGTGATGAATATGATAGATGATAGAAAATAGTGTTTATGTATAAGGTTTATGTTTATCAAATTAAATGATTTTTTTTATTTATTATTTTTATATTTGAATTGGTTGTATGAAAGGTAAATTGCGGTTAACGATTTATGACGTATAAATAAAACTACTGACTAGATCTCGTTCAAACCAAATTTCGGTGGAAGTTTGGGTGGTAGTGTACATCATATATTTTTTCTAGTTTTATCATTCTTATTTTTTATGAGTTACAGGGGGGGGTCACACATTTTACCATTTTGAAAGTGTCTCTCGCGCAAACTATTCAGTTTAGAAAAAAATTATATTAGAAACCTAAATATAATTTTTGAAGACCTATTTATAGATATCCCACAAGTATGAAAAAAAATTTTGATGTTCAGTTCTATTCAAATCTTTATTGCGTTCCACAATGGTAAATTCAGGTGACAAAATTTTATAGTAGGTACATAGGTACATCATGGACCCTGTTGGGTACAACAATTTGAAAGAAGATAGAGGGGTTTATTTCAATAGTTTAATAATAAATTAATATTTTTATATAATATGTTATCTTGTATGTTATTATTTGAGAAATGATATTTTACCTGATTAGTAAGTTTCAAAAATAAAAATTATTTATTTTATTTATTTTATGGTTTATTTTGTTATCTATTTAATTTATTATCTTCGAAATATTCATGAACTAAGTAATAAAATTTTTCTGCAAGTAATTGTTTTAATTTTTAATAAACTGCCTTTAATCCGTAGTATTTCTCCGACAATCGGGTAGCTTGTTATATATTTTGATAGACATCACGTAGGAGCTCTTTGCGTGTAACTCAAGTCTGGATCTAGGTAGCATTAACTTGTGCTGCCGTAAGGTGCGTTTTGTGTATAGCTCTGGGTATTAACGGACAAATTTACAAATTTCTAGATTATAGAGACATGGTTAGTAAGTCTAAGTATGGGGAACCCCCAAAATTTATTGTTTCTTTTTTCTATTTTTGTGTAAAATCTTAGTCCGGTTCACAGAATACATCTACTTACCAAGTTACAACAATATAGTTCTTAAAATTTCGGAAATAAGTGGCTGTGACATACGGATGGACAGACAGACAGACAGATATGACGAATCTATAAGGGTTGCGTTTTTTGCCATTTGGCTACGGAACCCTAAAAAAATTGCTGCTTTTAGACTCAAGTATGTGTTTGTACATGTTCCCGTGTTGCTAGTCAAACCAATTTTTTAAGACATTATTCTACATTAACACTTGTAGTTTTTGAGATAGGTTTTGGAAAAAAATGTTATATGATTTTTTTTTCTAAGACCCCTGAAAGTTGTCGTTCACATTTCACATTTCAAAAAAAATTTAATACTTAGTTTCAATTTTATTTCCATTTACAAAAAAACAACGATTATCAGCGGTTAGATGATACAGAAGGCCTACTATTAACCCATTTTAAGCCAAAAATTCATGAGCGTAGACCTGAGAGTTAGGCTGTATTTTCAGGTTTTCTCCGAGATTCTGATTTTTTTCGAAAAAATCACTAAATCTCAAATATCACAAGAACCACTAAATATTGCTGAACATACATGGGGATTACATAGTACGTAATGAGGGCCCCCGCCCCTCAGCGTCCGTTGATCCACCCCGCCAGTTACACCGTAATATAACAATATAAAGTGTAGGCTTCATTTTTTGCGCACCCACCCGGGTGTCGCTCCAATGAAGGCTGCTTAGCATTCCCATGCCACTGCCGGCAAGGTGGATTTTAGTGGGTAGGTGCCACTTTGATGAGTTTCACACTACCCCGCAGAGGTCGGTTGCCTGCGGAGGTATGCATGATGCATCTTCCACCTCCCTCCCGTGAGAGTGCTGTTTAGGCGGCTAAAAAAAAATTTTGAATTGCCTTTGTTCCGGTAATGACACTGGCTGTCCCTCCTTTATCCGGAGCCATGTAAACCAAAACCATGTAAACTTGCTTATTATGGTGGTTGATATGGGAAGATCTGTAGGCCTGAACTGAATCTTCTACGTACCTACCAAATATTAGAGGCAACATCATAAAATATAGGTTTAATAATTAGTTAATGATGCTCATTTCCAAAATTCCATCAATTTATGTATTCTTAATTATTTCCAATCCTAATAATAACAATGCTTTTGTAAGAATCCAAAAAAAAATCAATTTAGAATATAAAATATCCCGCCACGTCTGCGCTGGTGACGTGGAAATGTCGTACGATCGGAAAAGTGCCGCAACACTTATTTTATTATTCTATACGCTGTTTTTTTCTAGTAGTTGTTCACGACTTCGTCCGACTAACTTCGGGCTGCTTAAAGCTATCTATCCTTATTACATTATTAAGGCTGAAATCTATGAAGCGTGGTTAGACTTATCTCAGGTAATAAAAGTCAGAAAGAAAGAAACCACAATGTAATGCAATTTAGAATATAAAAATATAAGTAGGTATCGGGAAATACAATACAGTTCCATGAGATATTAAATTAAATTGTAAGTAGTATATGTATATTATATGTATTTTAGGTATACAGTATGATGACTTTAGAAGACTACTTCAAAAGAAAAAAAGATATCTTGATTCACCCGCATCCTTTATCTGCTTGCGGATTCGACTATTGTCGGTGCATGTTCGTCCGCCCCTGAAATCAACATTAAATCAGAATTACCAAATCAATACTTTTTGGTTATGGAATTAAACCCTCTGTTTATTTTTTCTCAAAAAGGTAATAGTGCGGTATCAAAAATCAACTTAGAAATTAAGTAATAAGTAATTAAGTAAATAAAGCATTACGAAATTACTGAATTTTAATGTCTCACCTCTATCTCGAATAAAATTTTGGTAGGTATAAATAATAATAAAACAACCCCAGAAAAAAAACCAACTGTATGGCCCCGAAGTAAGAAGAGCTTGTGTTATGGGTGACCGTATAGTGAACGGCATAGATAATTAATTAATTTCCTTTTCGTTAATAGTATTAATTTTTACCTCTTTTTAATACACTCGATTTAAGCTAACATTGACTTCATAATAATTGCTTAATATTATGAATACTGATATCAAATAAAAGCACATTAATAACCTTTTAATTAAAGTTCGTTG
Source organism: Marasmarcha lunaedactyla (assembly GCA_923062675.1). Taxonomy (NCBI): domain Eukaryota; kingdom Metazoa; phylum Arthropoda; class Insecta; order Lepidoptera; family Pterophoridae; genus Marasmarcha; species Marasmarcha lunaedactyla. The sequence goes on from OV281359.1 coordinate 3,431,001, forward strand.
ATTTGAATAAAAAGAAACGTGGTTTCCAGGTCAAAGCGTTAAAAAAAATGTGTCAAAAATCTAGCTGAAAGGGTTGCGAGTTGTGCCTGTTCCTTTGGGTATAAAAGGTCCGGATAAGGTCAAATGTCAACCACTCGTTACCCTGAGGTCGAAGAGAACATGTCTAAGGAGCTGCAGTGAGAAATCAAACTTCAAAAAGATGGAAACCACCGCCGCTGAATCTGCTCAAGTCATCGCACTACTGCAAGCAGGAGTTCGTCAGTGTGATGTCGCTCGGCAACTGAATTTAAGCTGTTATGCAGTCCGCCAAGTATTTCAACAGTTTCAGGAGACTAGGGGCTATATCCGTAAGAGATGATCACTTCATTGTGACGTCTTCTCTACGCAATCGTTTCTCCAATGCTGTTCAGGTACAACGACGCCTCAGGGAATCTTGGACCACAGCAGTTAGCGTATCTACGATTAGAGTTGAAGTAGAGGAAGTTGAGATCCCTGTTTTGCCGTGGCCAGCCAGGAGTCCTGACTTGAACCCGATCGAACACCTTTGGGACGAGCTGAAGCGACGGGTTCGGTCACGAGATGCCCTCCCAACCACTTGTGCCGTATAAACGCATTGCATTGTATGTAGTTAGGAACGTAGCTTAAGTTACAACTGTCAAAACAATCAATCAGAATGACCAATAAAAACAAAGGGAGAATTGTGACGAGGTTGAAAATTGTGAATGTATTTTGTGAGTGAATTTAATGATTAAAGTTTATGTATTAATGTGAACCTACGTTTAATTAACTGCACCCAACACTCTCATGTGGTGACCCCGACTTGATGCCACGTGTTCCCGTTGGGCCCCTGGTGTTGGTTTCCATCGTGACTGCATGAGTGTTGGTGTGCCGCCGAGTCAAAAGGGCTGCTGCATGGGATGTTAAAACGTTTTCGTCTGCTTTCGGTGTTTTGCATGAAATATGAAGTGAAATATTTATTTCTCAACATTGACAATTACTTGTTCTTATTAACGTCAAATAAAACATGACTCTACCACCAGTTCGATAAAACCTTCGTGAAGAAGAACTGGCAAGAAACTTCACGAGTATATTTTTTTCAAAATAAATTCACAGAGTCTCTTTATGTCTATACAAAACCCCAAGTATCCAAACGACGAACACCCTCAAACGGCATCCGTTCACGAGTTAACGTGGGATCCAGCCATCGCCCTCCTCAACCATATTAAAGGAAAGTGAGCGACCCGTCACCCGACGCTTCCATAAGAAGACGTACTTTAGTGACAATGACGCTTTAGGTATTCATCAGGACGAAGAACTCAACGAACAAACAGACACATTACACATGTTTTGTTACAAATACTAGTTCAATCCTGTTAATGAGGGGATTATTCCCAAGGGCTTTTATCATCTAAATAATCGGATAGTTTATAATATGCTTTAGCACACAACTTCTGCTTTATAGTTTCTTTGAATTTGTCCAAGGAAGACCTTGGATATACTCAGGAACCTTATTATAAAAGCGTATACATTGACCCATGAATGAGTTAGTGACTTTTTGAAGCCTACTATTATGAGCTGCCAGCATATTTCTTCTTCTTATGTTAACATTGTGCAGATTTTTTTTCTTTTGAACAAGGTTATGTTCTTTCTTACATACATTAAATTTTCTAAAATATATTGTGAATGGAAAGTAAGAATATTTATTTCCTTAAATTTACTTCTAAGTGACACCCTTGGACCGAGCTGATAGAGCATGCTAACCATAACCTAACCCTTCCGGCGGCAACGTGTTGGATGTGTGTGCTACTGAGGTGTAGAGCTACGCATAACGAGGTACTCGATGTTTACTTACTCCCTACAGCCGTCCTGGAAACGCATCATCAACACAGACCAGATTCACATTGATTTTTTTTTCAAACATTCCGTTCATGTTTTCTGCTCTAGTGTTTGCCAACTCCCGTGTCTACCAGTTCACAGTTTTACTAAGCCCCAATGTGTTTCCTAGAGTTATCTCACAAAATTGTTTGTGGTAATACAAAATAACACCCAATTGCTTACCATTTTAACTGTGTGTAGATGTCGCAGACAATTATTTTATTAATTCAGTGTATTCAAATTCAGTACCAAAACTTTGTGTTTAAAAGTAAAAGTTAATGAGCAATATTTAGCCTAAAGTCTAAACTGTACTGTATTTAAGTCTAGTTAACTACTGATAAGTAACTTTACATTTCACTTTTAATATTTTATCACAGGAAATCAAAGAATATAACTTATTTTTCTTCTTTGTTTTTACATTCCATACTAAATTTTAAAACTTAATATTAATTGTTGTTAGGATGTTATACATGTCTGGGCATGTTTGTTATTAATTCTAAGTTCAATTGCATGTGTACTAACATAAAATCTAAAAAATTTTGCGACTCAATTTAGGGCTGCGCCGTGATTTTGTCTGGCAGTTCGTCGTTGCCAACGTCCAGAAGGCGATAATTGGAGCTGATTTTCTGGCATATTATCACCTCTTGCCTGACTGCACCAGACAAAGACTTATTGACAATAAAACCGGTCTATACTCTGCCGCTACTTCGGCAATGGTTGAGCAACCGAGTGTAAAGGCTGAGGTTACTGGAAACTCTACCTACGCGCCAGTGCTAGCTGAGTTCCCAGAAATAACCCGACCACCCGGCCTACCCAGGGTTATCAAGCATAGTACTGTGCACCATGTTAAAACTACAGACGGTCCCCCAGTATCGTCCTCGCCGTTTAGCCCCCCAGAAGTTATCTTCTGCTAAGAAGGAATTCGAGGACATAGTTCGTTCTGGCACTGCGAGGCCTTCTAAAAGTGCATGGTCCTCTCCGCTGCACATGACCCCCAAAAAAGACAACACCTTGCGTCCCTGCGGTGACTACCGCGCGCTGTACGACAGGACTGTGCCGGACAAATATCCAGTCTGTCATATTAATGACTTCGCGAATAACTTATCCGGTGCGAAGGTGTTCTCCACCCTGGACCTTGTGAAGGCCTATTATCAAATACCCGTTTTTGAAGAGGACATCTCGAAGACTGCCACCGTTACCCCGTTTGGCCTCTTCGAATTTCCCTTCATGACTTTCGGTTTGCGCAATGCTGGTCAAACAGCGCTTTATCGATGAGGTCACACGGGGTCTCGATTTCTGCTTTCCGTACATAGATGACATCTTAGTTTTTTCACAGAACGAGTCCCTTCGGAACGGAACATCTGCGAAACCTTTTCAAACGCCTCCAGGATTATGGTATTCTTATCAACCGGTCCAAATGCATCCTGGGCACTAGTGAGGTTACCTTTCTAGGTTACCATATCAGTGCTGACGGTACGCGCCCTCCTCAGGGCCGTATCCAAGCGCTTTTGGATTTTACACCCCCGGAAACTGTCCAAGGCATGAGGAGATTCCTCAGCATGTTAAACTATTACCTCCGGTTCATTCCCCATGCCGCCCAGTTACAGGCCGCGCTCATTGACGCTTTGGTCTCTACGAATAGCAAAGGCTTGAAACAATATCCATGGACACATGAGCTCGTACAAAAATTCGAAGAATGTAAGAAAAGCTTGTCCGATACAACATTGCTGCACCACGCCATAGTTGATGTCCCCCTCGGGTTGTTTACCGACGCATCGAGCGTACATATTGGCTCATGCCTTCAACAGTTCTTCGATGGCAAATGGTTTCCTATTGCATTTTTCACTAAAAAACTGACTCCCAAGCAGGCTGAGTGGCCTACATACTACAGAGAGCTTTTGGCTGTGTTTGAAAGTGTACAACATTTTCGATATATTCTTGAGGTTCAACATGCGACAATCTTTACAGATCATAAACCGTTGTTCTACGGTTTCGTACCGCCGTGAAAAACTCCCTCCTGCCCAGCTAAATCAGTTATCTTTTATTAGCCAATTTACCACTGATATTAAATACATCAAAGGAAAAGACAACATAGTTGCAGATGCAATGTCTCGAGTTGACGCAATTTTGTTCGAGCAAGAATACGAAGCTCTCGTCAAGTCTCAAGAGGCAGACAGAGAACTATCTCAGTTATTGCGTGAATTTTCTAGCCTGAACCTTTCCAAAGTAAACGTACCTGGTACTAGCCCATACTTGTTCTGCGATGTCTCAACTGGCAAGCCTCGTCCCTTTGTTCCATCTGATCTGCGACTAGCTATCTTCAATAAGCTGCATAACTTGAGCCAACCGGGCATTCAAGCCACGATTCGCCTCGTAGCAGAACGCTATTTTGGCTGTCTATTAACAAAGACTGCAGAGAGCGGGCTCGTACCTGTGTCGCTTGTCAGCGCGCTAAGGTCACGAGACATAACACCACTGCGCTTGGCAATTTCTCAACTCCCTCAGGCCGTTTCATTCACGTACATATTGATATCATTGGACCCCTTCCTCCATGTAAAGGATTTCGGTACTGCTTGACTGCAATCGAACGGTCGTCCAGATGGCGTGAGGTTTGGCCCATGCAAACCATTACGGCTGAGGAAGTTGCAGAGACGTTTGTTAGAGAGTGGATTTCTCGTTTCGGTGTACCGACTATCATTACCACTGATCAGGGTACTCAATTTGAGTCCGAACTGTTCCGAAGGTTGATGCAGAGTTTCACCACGAACGCTACATAACCCCCTCTTATCATCCTTAAGCGAATGGCATGATAGAGCGTGTCCATCGCCAGCTAAAAGGCATTCATCATGTGCCATGGTGGAGATTGGCTAAGTGCTCTGCATCTTGTGCTTTTAGGTACGCGTTCCTTTTTTAAGAAAGATCTTAAATCTTCGGTTGCTGAGATGCTTTATGGTGAAACCTTCTTCGTCTAAATCAAGTATAAATAGCCCTGCTGATTTTGAAGTATCTCTGAGGCGACGTATGTCGAATATACGACCTGTCCCTTCTTCTTGACACGGCGAACCAACCACTTTTGTTTTTAAAGATCTAGCTACCTCTTCTCATGCTTACCTGCGAGAAGATGCTGTCCGCCGCCCTCTGCAACCACCGTACTCTGGCCAGCATCAAATTGTTGACAGGGCACCTGATGGTAAGACTTTGACTCTTGACGTTCGAGGCAGGAAAGTTGCGGTAAGTGTTGATCGCGTAAAGCCTGCGTTCATCGAACGGCCTGAAACTACAGATTTGCAACTACCTGCCACTCAGCCGACGTCAACTTTTAAGTCAGCGCATACGCCATCTGTTCCTTCTCTTCCTCCGGATACTTCTATTGTCCCGCCAAACGGTCTGGCAGACGGGTTAGATTTAAGGTTTTCAGAGACTAACTTGTCTCTCTCCCTGGGTGGGGGGAGTGGCGTATACACGCATTGCATTGTATGTAGTTACAAACGTAGCCTTAAGTTACAACTGTCAAAACAATCAATCAGAATGACCAATAAGAACAAAAGGAGAATTGTGACGAGGATGAAAATTGTGAATGTATTTTGTACTGTCCAACTTAGTGATTAAAGTTTATGTATTAATGTGAACCTACGTTTAATTTAACTGCACCCAACACTCTCATGTTGTGACCAACCAGGCCCCGACTTTCCTCGTCCAAACACTACAAGATCTTCAGGATGCAGTCATTGAAGAATGGGGCAACATTCCACAAGAAACCATTGTTAGGTTGGTGCGATCGATGAAGGGACGTTTAGAGGCTGTTATTAGGGCTGGAGGGCGTAACACTAGGTTTTAAGTTAACTTTAAGCACTTTTTGTAAATTTTTAGTATCCATTTATTGTTTCGATGTTTAGTTTCAATAAACATCTTTCAACAGACCATCATGTTTGTGCCTAAATTTTTTGACCCAATAAGAAGACTACTTCTTTTTTGTGTTTTCTAAAAAAAAAGGCTTTATTACCTTTCAATTGATACCTCTTACTCATACCCTTGCCTTTGGTCAAATAGCATTTACAGTCGGTTGAAACAATTTTTCGTGGAGGGGTGATAATTTTGACGCCGAGTGTAATTTACTCAGAGTCAGCGTAGCCAAGGGTAAAAGCTCGTAAAGCACTAGAATTTCAGGTAGTACTGTGCAAAATTTTCAATCGCTAAGTCGAAAGAGTGGGTATAAATACAGCTGGCACCGTGGCAACGTCAAGTTAGAAGTTTGACGTCCGTCGATGAACCGGTGAAAACAGTTTGTTGTACATTGTGATGTAAGTAAACAAATACAAAACGGGAAAATACACCAAGTTTAAGTAGAATACCCCAATAAATCTCGAAAAGTACTGTGAGTTTAAAGTATTTATTTATTTGTCAGGTCTTAAGACCCTAACATATTTTCCATTTAAAATTTTCCCTTGCAGAAAGATGGAAAATGAAGACTTCAGTAAATTAACGCAAGTTTCACCAAAATTGACAAATAAACTCCTTAGTGATGCTCTGACAAAATGGTTCAGAGAACCATTTACCTTTACACATTGGGAGGTAAGAGAAAGACATTTAATTTCTAAAAGAAGACTATCTTTGAAAATTCATGTTAATCATTGATTCACAAAAATGTGATAAAATAATCTCAAAAATGTAATAAAATATTCTCATAAATGTAATAAAATATTTTTGTGAATCTGTTGGTGACAATTGAAATGGACTATTCAGCATTGTCAAAGCTTTGTAAATTATTTTAGAATTTTAGTGCTCTTCATTTCCAATAAAAAATTTTTCAGTATATACCTAAGTGAAACTGGAAAAGGTGATTCTTACTTAAGTGAAGTAATCTGTATAAGAGTGTGGGGCAAAAATGATAAAAGTGGTCAGAGTCATGTACAAGTGATTTTAAAAAACATTCCTAGAAGTATATCAAGAAGAAAAACATTCCGTTCAGATGAATTTTTCAAAAATGAAATAAATTTTTATAATTTAGTACTTCCTGAGTTACTTAAGTTTCAGAGTACAAAGAAAATTTCAGACCCATTTATTAATTGTGCCACATTGTTTTTAAGTTATTCAGATGGAGAAAATGATGTGATATGTCTGGAAGATGCTAATATATACGGCTTTGGCCCAGCAGTTCGGCAGAAAGGTGTAGACTTAGACCACTGTGAAGCCATCTTCAAAACTCTTGCCAAGTTTCATGCAATGTCATTTGTTCTTAAGGATCAAAAACCAGAAGAATTCAATGCAATCTGCAATCATTTATTTGAAACTTACTACTCAGATAAACTTTGGAGTTGGTATGAACATTTTTGGAAAATCCTCTGTGACATTGCAATTGATGCTGTTGAAAAAGAATATCCAAACTCGATATACATTGAAAAAGTAAAAAAATTTGCTACACCAGACATGTACAAGGAATTGATAAAAGCTGCTCAAACATATCAAACTGGGGTGATTACACACGGTGATACATGGACGAATAATTTTCTTTTCAAATATGCTGATGGAAAAGCTGTTGATACTAAAATGATTGACTTTCAATTGTCAAGATGTGCATCACCAGTGTTGGACTTGAGTTTCGTTTTCTTTGCTTGTACTACTTCAGAGTTACGTGATAATCACTATGATGAGCTTCTGAAATATTATCATGATGTATTGTCAACACAGATTAACGAAATGGGAAGTGATCCGGAAGTGGTTTATTCGTGGGAATCATTTATGGATGAAGTCAAGAAATACTCATTCTTTGGACTGGCATTTAGTTTTGAATCTACACCGTTCATTGTTTTGCCGCCTGAGGAAGCTTTTGATATGAATATGCAGGTGAATTATATGTTTAATTGATAAATATAGATAAAAACCCTTCAATGACTGAACTTTGCATTCAAACATTTGGCAATAGAACCTTGTTTAATGACCTTTTCCATTTCGAAATAGGGGGCAGTGCTTGATATGGGTATTTCATAATTATAAACTTTGTGTTTGCTGAACTATAGCTCACTTCATAATTTTTTAATGAAGGAGGTTAATGGATGGATGAGGTGTTGGACAGTCCATTCATTTTTCTAATTATTAGTATACTGCATTTTGATCCGTTTGTCAGGTGCTAAACCAAAGTACTACAATAATGGAAAAGTAGGACTTGCGAACATAAGCACAATCATCTAATTCAGTACACCTTTTCTTGCTTCACGATCCAAGTTGAAATGTATGATCGGAAAACTCATTGACGCAAACATGGCGGGTTTATTTAATTAATTTTGCAACATTTTCGATCTGAATCAGGAACAGATTTTTTTAGAGCTAGGTACAAAACAGTGCATTTCAGGTACATTTTTACGGTGATTGGTACCATTTTGATTTGTTATGGTACACCCGTCATTTTGACTCTCACCGCCATTGGTAATCATTTCGTGTTATTACACGACTAATCCGATGCGACCGCAGGCTTCAGTTGGACTTTGTTCCCGAGATTGCACGGGCTATTCCTCCCCTTCATGCGGAACACGGCCAGTAAACTTGATTATTATGGCCGTCAAAATAGAAAAGACTGTGACACCCCAGACGAAATCTAAGAAACAAAAGAAACTCTAATACCTTCCACTAAACTGTGGCCATAGATGTTTTATTTTTTAATTTAGGGAATTTAGGGACAGATCACGGTGACATCGAGACAGCACGTAGAGCGCTCGCAGTACGTAATTTGATAGCTCTATACATAGGCATAATATTAAAAATTAAATTGTGCTTACAAACATTAATACTTATTAAGTTTCAATTGAATACTAACATTTTTATGGACACTGGTCTGAAATAAAGTTTTATTATTATTCTTATAGCCCAAATTTGTTCTGAATCTGAATAATGTATAGAAACGAATGTTTCAAATCTATCCAGTTGGTCGTGTAACAAAGGGAAGGACAGCCAATGCAATTATTGGAACAGAGGCAATATCAACTTAAGCCTACGTTAAATTGATTAAAAAACCACGCACATATAAATGAGATGAACCATCTATACTTGTATGTATCAGAAAAAAAACATTCCGTGTTATGCGACTAACGTTATCCTTTAATATTTCCAGGGAGAAGAAAAACTGAACATAGCTGATGTGTGGAAAGTGAAACCATTCAAAACCAAGGAGGGCAGACTACGAGAGGCCAATAATGTTAAGTTCTGCGTTGACAAAGGATACATTTAAAAATTTATTGGAATTGAACCACAAATATAGTTGAGGAGAAACATTTACGGTCTTACCACAAAAAAGTTATGTATATGTTACCAGCTAAATTAAAATATCAGTTCCGGATGAATACTCTGATGGTTTGACATTTTTATTAAATTTATACACATTTAGACAGTATTTAGCTTTTTTGCGATCAGGTCGTAAGTACTTATTTCGTCTTAAAGTCGAACTTATCAAATTTGGGGTTGAATTAATAAAAATGGTATAAAATTAAAATTAAATTAAAATAAAAATATAATTTAAAATAAAATTGGTACATAAAAAATTGTTCAACCTCACATCTTTCTTTTTATAATAAGGAGTTGAGTTTTCATCAGTTTCCACGTGAGCAGGATAGGGGAGACTTTGCAATAAAATTATGAGAGGTTATTTCAATCTCTACTTATATGAACAAAATGGCGAGCATCATTAGAAAATGTTTGTTTTAGAGAATTTTTAGTTAGTTTGAAATCCAAGATGGCGGCAGTTACAAATGTGCATATTCCTAATATGGGTGTTGTTTTGGAGTATTTTAGGGTTGCTTGGTACGAATTTGATGTTATTTTTGAAATGTTAAATTTATAACATACATGTAATTTTAGAGTTTTCTTGGGTTGCTTAACTAGTACGAATTTGATGTTATGTTTTACTATATTTTTTTATATAATTAAATTTAAGTTTTCTTATGAGTGCTATAACATACAATCTCTTTACTTTCCATCAATTAAATTTCATAATGTTTGAGAAATGTAAATCATTAACGTATGTGCTTGTATTGACGCAGTAAATTAAAAATGACAAAAAATGTAATATTTCTTACTATAGGGGCATTTCTCTGTAAGCTCGTTCAGGTCCCATACAAATGCTGTCCTGGTAATTTTTTTTAACTCTTGTAATAAAACTGTGTTTTATTTCGAAGAAAATTAACTATTATTTTAGTTAAATAAGGAGGCCCACTGAATTTATACGTATTTTTGAGTTATTAGCGATATTTCAAAAAAATCATGACAGGGGACTGTTTGAGGCATCAGGGGACTGTTTTGAAGGTGATAGGGGTCTGTTAAGGTAGACAGAGGACTGTTTCACTTAGAAAAATTACATTAATCAATCATTTATTATTTTTATGGCACATTTGCACGTCAATAAATCAACAAAGTTTCTTTAGAAAAAATCAACAGGAAACATAATTTTCTTTAAACATTAATACCAAAATTTGACCTTAAGTTCTAGAAACATTTTGTACTCACTGAGATCAACATAGTAGTCTTATTATTATAAAATAATTACTTGATTTATGCAGTGTTCATTGAAATACTTACTTATTAATATAATTATTAGAAAACAGTCTTTTCTCTCAAATATATGATATTTCAACTGAGATCTCCAATCAAATTCTAAGGATTTATCTTTATCAAATAAGGCACATAATAAAGTTTAATCGCAATGAACTTTACATTGAAACAAATTAGCGCTCGAAAACGTCTATTTGAGTAGAAAACTTATAAAATATTCTCTTTCCCTTTACAATCAAGTTAGGATTATCCAACTTTTGGATAACTTGATCAAAAGAAACGTCTGAAATGTCCTTATCATCTATTCTAAAGGTCTGCACTTTTTGGTCACAAATCTTGAGGAAAGTAACACGTAAGTCGTTTTCATCTTCATCAATCTCATTAATTACGGCAGCATAACGATATTCTACATTTTTAGCTGCAAATTTCACAAGAACGAAATCTCCAGTATTGTAACATGAATTCCGAATGCCACTCGTTCCTGCTATATCAGCATCCAATCTTTGAGGGAACGTGTTAATTCAGGTTCAGCAGATTCAAGATCTTCTAGTTCTGTATACACTTTTTCTACTGTCCATCTAGATTTTAGAGCAACGTTTATACTGCCAATCTTATAATGCTCACAAATTCCGTTGTTGCAAAAGCAGCTGAGACTTTTCATTGTAAGCGTTTTACATTTAGTTGGAAGGCCAAGTATGGAGCTGGAATAAACACCTGCGACCTGATGCACATTTAAAGTGCCTTTAAAACCCTTCTGATCGGACGCTTCCTCTTCAACTTTATCGACCATTGCCTGGATATGTTTACCGTGGACTGTAATACATGTGATGCCAAGGCATCACTCTTGGATAACTTTAACAAACTGATCAGCATTGTTGATGTCACCTCCAGAATTAACAACAAAATCAGCTGTCCTTTTGCATGTTGCTCCGATACCATCCGGTGCACCTTTGCCATGACCACTTTCAGTGTAGTTCCATGTGAAGTTCTCAATATCTGGGATTTCTTCAGAGAGTTTGGTTACCATTATAAAAAACATCGTTTTATTACGATACTGCGTTACAGGGCCATCGCTCAAGAAATGTACTCGTTTGATGCCACGCGGAAGAGTCTTGAAGATTGGTCGTAGATGTGTCCAAATAGCAGCAGGTGAATGTGCTATGTTCTCGGAGGCTGTGCAAAAAGAAAGTATGGAATTCCGTAGATAAACTACTACGGTATGCAGACTCAGTTGTGCTCGAGATCCACCGAAATGAAAGGCTTGTATTTCTTCTGCGTACTTAGTGCAATAATTTTCGCTGAAATCTACGTGGATGAGGACTTCATCATCTTGTAGCTTTGGCTTCAAATCATTTAAGGCTTTATACTGGTGAACAATATTTCGCTGGTGATACAGAAATTTTTGTAAATCTTCTTGCAAATGTGCTATGAGCTGTCTTGGATGTGTTTCAAATGTTTTTTTCAAATATTTGGTCACCAGTCGGGGCTTTTTAGTCTTAAAATCGTAGATTTTTTGCCTTTCAGAAACCCACATTTTATATTTTATGACATATGTATCATCAAATTCTCTATATTTCGGGTTTTTATTACGGCATGTATGACATGATCTCGCCAAACAATCCACATTATACCGGTCGCAACATATATCTTCCAGCAACTTCTGGTGATTGCTGTAAGTCAATATATTAGCAGTATGAAGTGCGCTGAGCTTCATGTCTATGTTGCTTTGAACAATGCATAGACATGTATCGCGGTTTTGAGCGTTTGGTTTCACAACCCAAAATGGACGAAGACGGCAAAATGTTTGATAGCTAATTTTTAAGTTCCCAGTCATAAACTTTTTGTAAAGATTCAGAACTGTGTCAACAAGATATCTCTTCTGTTTCTTCACAGTTGTTCTAGTTATAAATTCTTTTTTACCGGCTGCCATACGACTATTACTATCATCTTCGAAGAAATTCTGAACAACTTGTTTATAACTATCAGGTATTTTACACCGCTTAGCTAAAGATACATCCAAGCCTTTGATATTAGATTTTTTGCCGGGTCTAGACAACGACTTTATTTCTTTAGGTATCCAGTGCCTATACTTTTGAACAATATTGCCAGTAATAACTTTTTTAAAGATTTGTCTCTCTTTGGTACATTTCAATGTGGAATAATTTTCTTTCAACTGCTTACTAATGACGTCGCCAAACAAAGCTTTTTTGACTACTTCTTTTCTTTTTTCAGGCTCGTTTAACATTTGCAACATCTTTATCTTAGGTGTAACTTCAACATTCTTTTTGTTTTTATTCTCAATTCTCGCTAATCTTTTTTTGTACTTCTCAAGATTTTTCTTTAAACTTGCGATCTTTTCAATATTTTCCCTGTTAAACTTCTTTCGTCGCTTTGTGGCTTCTTTTTTTCTTTGTTGTACACTAGCATTGGAAACTGCTGGGCTTATAGCTGGAGATATTTGAACTGGAACTGGATTGGAGGGTCTTGAAGGTGGAGTATCTACTTCTGGATCTGATAACGGCGTATTTTCTCGTACAAAAGTATTAGTGACGCTTTTCAGTCTTAGTCTTTTGGCTCGGTATACGATACAATGTTCTTTCCACTTCTTAAAGGCAGCTCTGTGCTCACGAGGAGTCATATCCTTTACTAACTTCCGCAAACCTTTTTCTTTCTTCTTTTGGTATTTCAACTTCTCCTTTTCTCTCATTTCTTCTCTCTTTTGAGGGTCATTTTTCCTTTTTTGGTATCGTATTCGTTCTGCTTCTCTCTTTTTCTGTAGTAATTCATCTCGGGTTAAATTTTTCCTTTTAAGCGCCATATCACATCTGTTCGATCACTCTGTGTAAAATAATTTAAGTTTATATAGGAAAATAATGCGAAGCAATCATACTTTGATGATTCTTACATTAATAAAGCCGATTAACGGATAAATTTACACAAATAATACATAAAAATAATAACCAATACGAAAAATACAGTCCCTGGTTGTGTAGAACAGTCCCCTGCTGCATTTTCAGGCAGAGGACTGTTTCCAGGGGACTGTGTATTTTGGTTAAATTTCTTAATTTTTACAAAAATGATGTAAAATAGTTTTTTAATAACCTACCGATCAATTTAGACATAAATAATAAAACAATAAATTATGTATAGAGATAATTAAAGTAATAAACATAAACATTATTACTTACCAGAGGACTGTCTGTGTTAGCGGTCCAAACGCGTGTTCACTTCACAAATGACGATCTGACACTAAACAAAATGGCGACTCGTCGCCGCTTTCGGCAAGGTAGCTAACTTCACAACAATTGCGTTTCGTTTTACTCAAAAAAACGTTTATAAACATTAAAGTTTTTTTTTTATTATGACTTTTGACATTTTTGGCAGGGGTATGAAAATTCTAGGGACAAAAATTACAGGACTTTACTTAAGAAATAAAATACATAATGAGACATTGTTTTACGGAAATAATATAATTTAATTATTTTTCTTTATGAAATTAATTGCCAAATGTATTTAGTTTCAATTACTTTTTCGTAAATCTCATTTGTAGGTGGAATTACAGTGATGGGGACAGCCAGGGGACTTTGTTTTTAGAGCTTCTATCACGTCTAAAAAAAAATTTACAATAATTATGGTTCTAAAAAAAATTGGCCCGTAAAATTTCGGGGTTAAAAGTTCACCAGGAGTGATTTTTTTTTAAATAATTTAACTATTTTTTGAAAAAATCTATTGGGACAGCCGAATACGAGCTTACAGAGAATTGCCCATAGACAGAAGTCTAGACAACCCTAGCACTTTTACCTATCGTGACAGATGTGTTGACGATCTTTTTCGCCAACGTCAAAGGTGATTGCTGACTGTATGTAGTTAGATTGTGGCCATACTCAGTGATATCAAATGGTAACATAAGGCGCTCTTAATTAAAGATTTTGCTAAGCAAATTTAGACTAAGACTCAGTATAGATTGTCGTTAAAGTGTCATTCTTAGGCCCTCTTTAATGTTACTTCACTGCGCGCACCATCTTAAGACTGGTAAAGAGCAAGGACATTCGGTTCGGTTGTCCCGAAGCATTTATTGGGTGCCGTTTGAGGATGTTCGTCGTTTAGATACTTGGGGGATGGAGACTTGCCGAGCTAACAGATGCAGATAAGAATAATTTTGTATAGACATAAAGAGACATTGTAAATTTATTTTGAAATAAATATACTCGTGAAGTCTCTTGCCAGTTCTTCTTCACGAACGTTTTTTCCGAACTGGTAGTAGAGTCATTTTATATTTGACGTCAATAAGAACAAGTAATTGTCAATGTTGAGAAATAAGTATTTGAATTCGGATACATATGACTCTACTGTTTTGTTACAAGTAAGGGACTTTACTTATGAGGGAATTTATCCTTAAATAATCAATCTAACTTACAAATGTTAATTAGTTAGATACTAACAGCTACACTCAAGAGACTTCAAATAGTTCATTTACTTAGCGAATTTATACTTTATCTTTAGTTCATCAAAGTCTAGATTTGCCAAGCATAATATATAACTAGAAACGCTTTAAATAACGGTTTGACCTTAAGATATGTACTGTTAAGTACAGGATGTAAGCTTTATCGCAATATATATACCCTCTTATTCAAAATAACACGATAAATCTTCTTTTTGTTAACATGTTGAACGCTATACTAAAAAACATATTTAGCCCAGGGGGGGCCACGGCGGACACCGTGTGTCCGCATGGTCTTAATCACTACAAAAGCTTCTAGACAGCCGACATACACCGTTTCGACTGTTTGTTCTAAAGCAAGTGATCCATCCGCGTGGCCCTGTTGTGCAGCCTAGCCACTTGGCACAAAAAAATTCGAAAAGACTGAATTTATAGGCTTTTCTACAAGTTGTCCCAAAAAATGTATAGGTACTTATAGTTAGTAAGATTAGTTCAATTTAGTGATGTTATATTTAAATAGGTGATAATTTTTTATCTTTTTAAAGCACTAGAAAATCGATACGATTAGAATCGTTTTCCGTCAAGTACGTATCAAATAGGGAATGGTTTGGGTTAATGGTTTTGGTAGGCAATAATATACACAAAAGCCACATTGTAACAAAAACTGTTAAGGTTTACTTTGTGTTTCAGCTAACTTATCCAATATAGGTTAATATAAAATGCTACCTTTTTTATTTGAACATAGACATTCTACATATGTATTTAAACTTGAAAATTGAAATGAATTAGTCAAGATATTTTTGTATAATGTTTAATGGTAAAGAAAGAGATCAATCGTTTAATCAGATGTATTTCTTTTAGAAAATAGGTAAATACTATGCTTTAGAAAAATAATAATTAAGTCATCAGAAAAATGCAACATGCGAAGAAAATTTCGAAGCGGTTACGTGACATAACAGTTCTAGGGAAAGGATGACTAATAATTTTGTCCTTCGACCAATAGTCCGATAATTTTGGAAGCTTCACCACACCCATAAAGAGAAGCAAGCTTAAGAGTTTCTTCATTTCTACATAGTTAGTTGGAACCCACTGTTTGATACGCGCAGAAGCATTAGATGTTTTAGATATTTGTTCATTTGCGTATTTGTTGCAGAAACAAAAAAATGCAACATATTATCACAGACAAAAAGCGAATAGAAATCAGC
The DNA here is from genome assembly GCA_923062675.1 of Marasmarcha lunaedactyla. Lineage (NCBI taxonomy): Eukaryota > Metazoa > Arthropoda > Insecta > Lepidoptera > Pterophoridae > Marasmarcha > Marasmarcha lunaedactyla. Next base: position 3,447,060 of record OV281359.1, read on the forward strand.
TGGAGAGTTATTTACCATTGTAGAAATAATAGCGTATGATGGTCCCGAAATGTCAGTGAATGCAATCCAACGACGTTGTTTACCTTCTGGCGGTCCCCATCTACCGCCATCAGTTTGAGTGTGCTCTGGTAAGTCAGGTGTTGTATGTTCTACTAATACACTTGTCAGCAACGTTTGTTCGGCGGCAATGCTAAAATATTTTCGTCCTCATCTTCAGAAGATATGTAAAAACTTGAATTCAATAACTTTATTTCAAAGTTTTCGATTTGTTCTAAATCTTCATGGGTAACTTCAAAATTTTCGAATTCTTCCATGACGAAAAAATAGACGATGAGTATAACGCTCACGCAACCCTAATTTTGTGAAATGTAACACAATATTCTCTTATGGAGCGCAAAGGCAAATGAACGAATAACTCGTGGCGCTGGGCCGAGCGGGTGCGAGGCAGCACGAGGGGGGAGCCGACAGTGTGACCCGCGCGGCGTCCGCGCAAAGAAGGATGGTCGGATGCTCTGGCAGGCCGCGACGGACACTGGTGTCTGCCATTTGACATCTCGGAAAATAATTATTATATCGCCGTTTCCGTACAGCGCCCGTTATTTTTTAATTGTTTCCTAACAATTTTTGAACGATTCGTGATTTATTGGTGCGGCCCCGGAGGAAAGTGTACTGTCGGACACATGGAGTCCGTTATGGCGTTCAACCTGTTAAAATACCAGTAAAGTATTATTGCTCTTCTCTTTTGTAAATGTATGAGAGAGAAATAATATTTTATAAATATATGATAACATTACTCGTTAGTACAAATAAGGATGGTCTCAGTGTTTAGTGAAGCAGCGTGTAAATAGCCACTTCACCTCGTTTCGAGTTCCTTGGGCGTGAGCGTCTAAACAAATAATTTATGTTCAGAACGTTGTGCTTAGATGTTTGTGGGCGTCAGAATTATTCACTTAGCCTAATTACTAACCAGGGTGTCTCTCAAAAGAGGACACGCGTTTGGTCGGCTTCCAGAATTTTCTAGGTGTTACTGCAGCTATTGCGGGTACAGCTTCTCCAAAAACTTGCACTTATTGCACAATGTTTATAGCTAAATCTTAAATCACAAATATCGACAATTACTTGTTCGTATTGACATCAAATAAAGCATGACTCTACCATGAGTTCGAAGAAACCTTCTTGAAGAAGAACTGGCAAGAAACTTCACGGGTATAATTTTTTTTCAAAATAAATTTACTTTTATTTTGCTCTTTATGTTTATTCAAATTATTCTTATCTGCATCTGTTAGCTCTGCAAGTCTCCTTCTCCCCAAGTATCCAAACGACGAACACCCTCAAATAGCACCCGTTGACGAGTTAACGCGTGTTAACTCAACCATATTAGAAGGAAATGAGCGACCCGTCACCCGACGAGTCAAAGCCCCTCTCGCGTTAATATCATACTTATGAATGTAGACGTTAAATAGTTACGGTATTTTGTTTATCTAAGTATGAAATAAATACTTGTTCTTAAAATTATAACTCTTATAAGTCGGCTCAAACATACAATATTTAAATAGTCCAAAAATTAAAGAGATAAAACACGATAAAAAATTATCATTTGGGGGTATGTCATTCTTATGCAGATTTTTCAAGAACTTGTCTTAAAACCTACATAAATTGCGTGTGATTTTTCCACAGATTCTTTCTAAAACAAGAATAAAACAAAGATTCCTAGTTTTAAGTTGATTATATGTATAAAGTACAATATATACTATAAAATATTTTCTTGGAAAGATTTAGAAAAATGTATTTATTTGTAAATAACTTAGGTATTGTTTATTTAATTTAAAGAAAGTAAATATTTAAAAAGACATGTAAAACCATTATGTTCAAAGAAATATATATTTGACAATAGTTGACAATTGTTCTTCATGAAATTAGTTTTGAAATTAATATGAAAATAAAACATACAATACTATAATTTGATCATATGCTTTTATTTATAACCCAGATTTTAGCCATTTTCTTGAAACAACAGTCCTGTCTAATGGAAACTCCATATCATAGTAAGTCTATAAAAAAAATTGTTACACGAACTACGGGATTGCTTGTATAATAGTTATTTGAATTAAAAAATAAACTTTCCTTGATTTTTTATTATGAAAGTAAACTAGCAAAGATAGGTGACAATCTACCAATCGAACGGACACAAAATTCTCCCGGTCGCCACACTATACTTGTCAAATGGTTTATTCACTACGCGAACTGAACCGGCAATATACACGAAATATTTTGTCTTGCTCGCATAATTTTATCTCTCTTATGTCGGGGAGCAATACAATTGAGTTAGTGTGAGTATCTGTGGTGGGACCAGAGGCATTTTTGAAGTACGTTATGAAGGAACATCAGCTATTTCCCACTGTTTTACTTTAAACAAAGTGTTATTAAAAATACCTAAATTATTTTTAATTCATCTTTGCAATAAAAAATGTTTGTTCTCAAAAAATCTAACTTCGAAGGAGGTAACCTAATGCTCCTTTAAGGGTGTTACACCAATCGATCGTCCGTCGATCGACGTCGACTGGTCGTCATTAATTTATGAATGACTAAATAACTAAATAAATTTCTGAGATTTCACATATAAAAAAGCAGCTTGCAGGCAATAGTGCCTTTAACCTGTACAGTTCCCAAAACGATGAGGGTGACTGGGTCGATGATAGCGTTAGTCACGGTTTATATGATAGTGATCATATTGGTGATGAAAGGCCGCAATTTTCGATTAATTTCGGTACTAAACTAAGAGATCTGGATTCTTCAAAAACAACCGCACCATATTTAGAAATTCTAAAAAATATTCAGCGTTTAGGTGATTCCGATTGGCGCAGTGTGCGGTATTTTGATGTTCAAATAGAGATAGAAGCAAATTATGAAGTTAAACAGTTTGACAGCTTCCGAAACGCCAGTAATACTGAAAAGGCTTTTTCTTCTATTTGTTTTGCACTAGTGAAATAGCATGACCACCTAGAAAAAGAAATAAGAAGTTTATTAGCTTGGGCAAAGGATACGCCTACCCTTACTAATGATAAGTAAGATACAAGGTATTTTCGTGACCGGAGATTATTCCAAAATATCTAACGATGCTCTACAAACACGTCAACAACGACGCGAAACCTTTCTTTCAGCCGTTAAAGATCCTCTTCATAAGAGAGTCTTACATAAAATACCACCAACATGTCACAACTTGTTTGATTCTAAAATTTCACAACTACCCTCGCAAAACATGAGGCGTACGAAAGGTGTTCTGAAATCGGCAAATAGATCGCGTACCTGCACCGCAGTCCGATCCTAGTAAGTCCGTACCATCTCAACGAATCCCAAAACCGCCTCAGAAATCGGCTAAACCGCTCAGAACTCAGCCTAATAATGTGTTTCCTAGTAACCCAATAACTTATCACTATAACTCGAGACCCTTTCGCAAAGCAAGTAAAAAAGCAGGTAATCGCACGCGTAATGAGACCTACGGTCAGACCCGCGAACAACCTCGCTAATCCCACCGGGATAGGAGAGGAAAATCACGAAGATATTGACTCACCGAGTAGCTTCGTAGCTGGTCAGCTGGCATTACATTATCAAAAGTGGAAGGCAATAAGAGCTCCAGACTAGAGTTCTCCAAATTATTTACAGAAACCGTATTTCTTTTCTACAAAAACCACACTAAATGTACCAAACATCCAGAAGATTCAACAAGCGACTACGGCTTCAGACGAAATGAGTCTAGCATTAGAAAATATTTTATCAGGCGGTCCATTAACTGCAGTACCATTGTCCCACGACTTTCGAAACTTTTGACGTTTCGTCGATGCTCCTTGTCCTGAAATCAGACGGGACCATCAGACAGATTTTCAACCTCTTCTAAATTTTTATATCCATACAGTTCCATTCAGACTGTTTAACAATCACAAAGTCCTCGATTTTACTCAACCACAAGATTTTCTCATCAAAGTCGATCTTTTTCAGGCATATTTTCATTTGCCTATAAAGAATTCGCACAAACGCTTCTTACGTCTAATTACAAGGGGAAACTGTTTCAAATGAACTGCCTGCCCTTCGGTCTGAGCTCAGCACCCAAAACCTTTGCATCAGTGAGCAACTGAATTCCTCAGTTATGCCGCCAGCAGAGTATAACAATACTAGTACCTATACCTGGACGATTATCGGCTGGCCAATCAGGACGCAGATCGTTTGAAAGTTTAAACACACACTGTACTGAATTTACTTAAACATTTAGGGTGGAACGTGAATTACGAAAAAATCAAACCTTTACTGTTGTGCCATAGAATAGGTACCTCTGTTGGACCCCTGGTCCAATCATAAGTCCGGATAGGCACTGATATCCTTTAAATTGAGAGGTTTGATATCAGAGTTGTCTACAGAGAAAAACCGCCACGGTGAAACAGCTGCACAGAGCCTAATTAGCCTGTTAAATTTGGAAGCTTTGCTATCCCACGGGGCAGACTGAATTTTCGATAACTGCAACGATTTTGCGTAAACAACTCAAAACTAGGTGCGCAACATGCTGTTTTCCTGCCCGAGGCTGTAATAGACGAGGTGAAGTGGTGGATGCCTCGTCACACAGATAAGTCACTAATATATGCACCACACCCAATACACTATGTCGCTTGGGAGGCACGAGTAAACAATGCAATCTTGTCAGGAACTTGGTCGGAGGAGGAGAAGCAGATTCACTGCAATCACAAAGAATTTTAGCTATACTCAGAACCTTAGAAGAACAAACTCCAAACCTTCGATTTTCTTCAGTACAAGTTCAGTGCGTCAACAAGAATGCCGTGGCGTATCTCCGCAACTAGGGGGGCGCAAAGTCACATGCTCTGCTGGATGTAACATACAACATTCTGCGACTATAGCTTAATGAATTTACGGGATACTTACCACCACTTTTTACTTTTATTTCGCGCGTCCGATAGCTCGATGCTGTTGAAAGCATGCGCTTGGAAATGAAAATAACCGCGATAGTCTAAAACAGTTATTCTGCGACTAGTCGACTCGCTCCACATCAACGTGTCCGTTCATTATATCCTAGCAGACCGCCAATCCAGGCTAAATAGAGTTTCAAAATGGCATCTGCTGCCACAAGTTACGATTCCCATATTTGCCAAGTGGGGAACACCTGTTGATAATAGACTTATTTGCTTCGAAGTTGACTCGTGTAGTCCCCAAGTATTGTTCACTGGATTGTCAAAACCACTAAGCGATTTTCCGCGACGCTGTCTCATGTTTGGAACTATCCACTGCCATGGGTATTTCCTCCACCTTTTTTTATCAAAATCTCATGAGAGTCAACAATCTTCATCTTGTATTTACCGGCTCAACTCCACACAAAGCTTCGGAGATGACACTCGAAGTATGGAGATTTGGGAGTGGGATAAGTTATTGAGTAGTTGGTCGCATCATTAATAACATCTTCTCATGTCTAGCTAGCGCCCCTCTACTTTTAGGGTCTATAAACCTGCTTGGTCGCGCTGGCAATCTTGGGCTCGTTTTGAACAAAATATGTACAAATATACCAAATGGTTGTGATTTAGCAAGATTTGTAGCGGACTTGCACAACCAAGATGGATTGTCTAATAATACCATTTTATTTTATAAATCTATTACCTCTACATTAGATACACCATACCGATTCTTCACAACCCTCTTGCCCTATATGGGATATTGATATAGTAATTAGTTATTTATCAACCTTTAATCCAGATACCAATAATTTAAAGGAAATTTCAAAATATTCTGATACTATTCTATAATTCTGTTCGAGGCGAAGAGTTCATGGATTGCGCACAAACTCTAAACAAACGCTAATATTAGTGATTGAATAGTTTTAGTGCCTGCGTTCAGTTCAAAACCGATTCCGGAGATGTGTCATTGCTGGTTGGGTGAAAGGTGTATTAAAATAATCTGGTACGGCTGAATGTTTTAGAGCCACAGTCGCCTCGAAAAGCTGGATAGAAATCACACCTATTGAAGAAATCCTTAAAAAATCTTTAAGCGTTTTTATTGGCTTCGAATAAGGTAAGAATGTTTAATACACGTTTTGTTTTCAGGTAGAAACGTCTTCACTTTACACGTAACTTTTCAGGTAACACGCCAACAACAAAAATAACCATTAAAAAAAAATTACAACTAAACATGTGTCTTCAAAAAGTCGTTAAGTCCATGTTGAACTTCTCAATCTCTACCCCTAGGGGTTTTATTAAATCCACGTTCAACCTACAATGGACAATAAAACACAAAAGTTTTTTCTCTCATCTACCCTCAATTTATTTTGCTATCCTAAATTTATATAAGTATGCTATGTTTCCACAATTACATACTTTGCAATACAAATGACTGTTATCCAATTAGTAGTTGTCCGGTTGTGGTACTTTATTAAAAGTTGTTATTTGTTATTTCTTATCATAATGGCTGATATTTATTTCATTTTGAAAAACAAAACGCGGAGGACGTGTATTACTCTTAGAAGGCCTCTTGTAAAACAAAAGTTATCGAAGATTTCAAGATGACTATCCCATACGTATATCATGAAGCTCGCATTTCTTTAAAAGACGCAAGTGATGATTAAAGGAATTTCCGTCGTATAAAAATGTGAAGTCTGACCTATATAATAAAAGGAAAAGGCGGTCGGTGTTAAAAAACCGAGGTATGATTGAGCGACTGATGTAGAAGTACCCGCCAATTTTTAAAAGATTCTCTTCTTTGACTATAATTATAATAACAACAGAATAATAGCTTTCGCATATGATACGATGAGGGAAAGAATGGTACACTCTGATGTAGGAAGTTCTGAAAAAGAAACGAATGTAATGCCGGTGTTTTGTTAACAAATAAATAACAAAGTACATACTATTTGCTTTTTACTTAAATAAAAAAAGTATTCCAAAATGGAATCCAACAAAATTCACCGTTGATTTTGAAGCCGCTGTTATGTCAACATTAGAACATAAATTTTCTGAAGCGTCAATAAAAGGCTGCCTTTATCATTTCAATAGAGCGATATGGAAGAAAGCAGACCAACTTAATCCAAGCAAAAACAAAATTACACGTAAACATGTAGCTTTATTGAAAGTATTGGCTCATCTACCACCGGAAGCTGGAAGCGATGGATAACTTTATATTATGGAGGATAGTCCTACTGATAAAGCTGTAACTAAATTTAATGATAATGTCGTAAAACTAATGGTTCGAGAACCACCTAATGAAAGATAAATGGTGCTGTTGCGGAGTTTTGCGCCGGCTGGAGAAGATGCCGCCGTAGTACCCTTTGGCCCCGAAGACACCACGACCTGACGAACCACGGAGTGACACCCGACTTGATCGAGTGCAGGTTGGAGCGCAGTGAAAACAACACGTCTTCAAAGTATGAACGTTTATTGCGGATACCAAAATAAACCTTAAGTTTAAACAAGCCTATGAACCGCAATCGTTCCTGTAGTTCAGTTTCTTTCTTCAGACCTCTTCACTGGCCTCCGGATACACCGAACAGCGCTTACGTCTTCTTGGGTCTTCACTGGCCTCCGGATTCACCGAACAGCACTTTCTTTCTTCTAGTTGGATTCTTCTGAACTTTTCTTCTTAGACTTTTTCTTTCTTCTTATTAGACTTTTTCTTTCTTCTTGTTGTTTTCTTGCTTGTGGGCACCGAACTGTTTCTTTCTTCTTATTAGATGTTGTTTTCTTGCTTGTGGGCACCGAACTGTTTCTTTCTTCTTATTAGATGTTCTTTCTTCACTTGTGGGCACCGAACTATTTCCAAAGCTCGGCGTGCGCCTTTTATACAAATTTTGCCCTAAATAATTCCAGCGCTCTGATTGGCTGGCGCGTTTGTGCAATTTGCACCTAATTACACTTAAGTTTTACTTGGATTCTAAACTTTACATCGAATTATCTTTCAAACTATTAATCCAAACTATTACAATATTATATTCAAATAATAGAGCGAAACGATTCCTATATGTTTACATAAATATCAATTTGATAAAATTAAATACCAAAAACTTTCTAGAACAAAGACTACCTCAAAACACCGTTTGCGCCGGCAGACTACTTACTTAGCCTAACATTGTACCTAAGGCGAAACGGTTACAAACATAATTTTATCATTTTACATTATTAAAATATGCAAACATTCTAATTACAATTAGTTTTTAACATAATCAAACAAGATATAACTACCAATTAGGAACATATACAACAACAAAGGTTTTCTCGTTATTCCCTTCAAATACGTAAAACACCATGAAAATAATTATTACATTTCAATAAAAGAAAGCAATTTACACATTATTATCAAAAACCCATAACAATAAACCATATAATTACGTAGTTATTCAACGAGAAAATATCTAACCATATTACGTCATTTATTACTTCAAATGAGTACTGTATTATATGAACCTATATACAATAACGTTATATCTACCATTATGTACCTAATCTGATACGAAATAACCATAAAATTACCATAATTATGACCAATCTAAACAAATCAGTATTTGACAAATAACCTAGGTCTAATTTCCATCTAAAACATACATAAAGCTTCTCATATTATGCTTATATTATACCAATGAAATCTCTAAGAACTTTATTAAACACAAACATCATCAATTCAACCATAAATCAATGTTATCAAAATAGAATTCAAAATATACCTATACCTAGGTTCCTATAACATCATAATTTCCTATAAGAATCTTATTAGTACTTGCTTACGTCACACTCGAAAATAACCACCTATCCGAGGACGGGCGCAAGTAGTGAGGGCGTGGACTAGCGTTATTTACAAAACTATTTGAATGGCTATGTCCCTATTATGCCGAATCCATTTCATGTTGCGTCGCTAACAGGTGCTGTTATGGTGAAAAACACCGCACAAAAAACGAGTTAGAAGGTTGGCACGCTATGTTTAATACGACGTTAGGCAAATCCTCTTATCTAATTCAATGTTCAAAACCGAATGATTCTATTTATCAAAAATTTTTAAGCAAAAATTGTACGAGGGTAGATTGAAAAGTTCGCGGCCTAACATAGATAGTGTGGTCATATTATTGTAAAACCAATATAGTTGACCAATGATAGGTACAATTTGTACAGTAATGACCTACGACATATAGCATACTCGCTATCATATATTTTATGCATAACAGTCAATTCGTTGACTACAACCGCTGCTTCTATTGAGCAGTCACTTTATACTTTTGACCCGTTGGAATGTAATATTACAAAACATAGTATTAGAAATAATTTAAGCATAAGTTAGTGACAATAGATAATACATCTAGCACCAGTATTCTAAGTAGTAATTTAAGCAATAAAAATGTAAAAAATAATTTTCTGAACATAGTCCATCAAAATATGCAGGGCATTGATGGTAAGGAATTACAGATTGAACTGTTCATAAACTGTGAAAATATTCATATACTATGTATCACAGAGCACTGGCTCACACAGTGTCAAATTATGTCTTCTTATAAGAATCATGTAATTGCTAGTTCATTCAACAGAGAACAAACAACTTGCGGCGGCTCAATGATCATCACTCATAAGAGCCTAACATTTAAAGAACGCACTGATATTGTAAGTCTGTCTGTTGAGCGATCAGTTGAAATAGGGAATATTGTTATAATAAGTGTATACAGACCCCCATCCTCACCATTTGAAGTATTTGAGAGCACTATGGATGAGGTATTACATAGAGTAAATAACAAAAACAAGGAAATAATTATTTGTGGCGATTTTAATATTGATTTATTAGTAGAGACGTCACAAAGTAAACGATTCTTGAATCTTTTTAATTGTTACAACCTAAAAAATCTCTTCTTAGAGCCTACGCGAATCACAGCGACCTCAGCCACATGTCTTGATAACATTTTTACAAATTTAATGCCATGTACAAAGTCAGTAATTAATAAACTACAATCAGATCATAGTGGGCAGTTGGCCACTTTTGATATTGGGCTAAAAAAGACTTTAAAAAGAGAAATTACCTTTATACCCATGAATGAGAGACGGCTTGAAACATTTAGGAAAAATGTATTTGACAAAACATTTAAATTAGATTACTGTGCAGATCCTATTACTCAATATAACTCTATTCATAATATAATTAGAAATGAATATGACTGTTTTTAAAAAAAAGAAAATATGTATAAATAATAATTTATTTAGGTTTAGTGACTGGGCAACAGTGGGAATATGCAGAAGTAGAAATAGATTATATGAATTATACAGTGAAAGAACTTATAATCATAATAAGACATTTTATGAATATGTTAAAAAGTATTCAAAATTATTTAAACGAGTTTGCAGTGTAGCTAAATCTAATTACATTAATAATGAAATTAAATATAGTACTAACATTTCAAAAACTGCATGGAATATAATTAATCAGGAAACTGGGAAAGCAAAAGAACCACATACCAAATATAATTTAAAAATTTATGATAAAGTGTTGTCAACTGCCAAAGAAGTTGCTGAAGCATTTGAAATTTTTTTTACTGCCATCCCTGTGTCAACTACTTCGAGTATTAATTCATGTTCCACTCTTGCACAGTCACTGCTAACGGAAAACGTAAATTCATGCGATATTGATTTTATTTTTAAACATGTTACTGTTCCACAAGTTTTAAATGCATTTAAAAGCATTAAAGTAAAAAATACTGCCGATTTAGATGGGATTTCTGTTAAAATTATTGAATCTGTCATTGATGGTATAGCCCCGTACTTAGCCAGTATATTTAATGACTGTGTTGATAATGGTGTTTTTCCTGATTTAATGAAATTGAGTAAGGTCATACCAATATTCAAAGCAGGTAGTATGTCTGACCCTAATAATTTTAGACCTATATCTATACTACCAACGCTCAGTAAGATTTTTGAAAAATTAATTTTAAATCAATTACTCTCTCATTTTTACGGTAATAGTTTAATGAATTTTAAGCAGTTTGGTTTTACGCAGGGTCGCTCAACAACCGATGCCGGTGTTGAGCTCATAAAACACGTATTCAGCGCCTGGGAGGAGTCGTGTGATGCTATTGGTGTCTTTTGTGACTTGTCCAAGGCGTTCGACTGTGTGGATCATACTACTCTACTCATGAAACTGCACCATTACGGCATTAAAAACCGAGCGCTTGCCTTGATTAAATAATATATTTCTAATAGAAAACAGAAAGTTGCAATAAATGGAGAAAAATCATCAGGATCGGCAGTGACAATGGGTGTGCCCCAGGGCTCAGTTCTTGGTCCTTTCCTATTTTTAGTTTATATTAATGATCTGCCATCGGTCGTTAAGAATCAATGCGAGGTCATATTGTTTGCTGACGATACTTCCTTCTTGTTTAAAATCAAAAGACAAGAAATTGACTATCGGGCGGTGAACAAATGCATCTCCAACACAGAGCAGTGGTTCTCAGCTAATAATTTGCTCCTCAATGAAAAAAAACCAAATGTGTTAAGTTTACATTGCCAAATTTCAAACAGGTAAACACCAACATTGTAGTTAAGAGGCAGGAACTGACTCCTGTAAACTCAACTGTATTTCTGGGCATAACCTTAGACGCCAAACTCCAGTGGGGACCGCATGTTGTTGGTTTCGCAAAAAGGCTTGGCTCTGCCGCATATGCTGTTAAAAAAATTAGACAAATTTTAAATGAAACAACTGCTCGATTAGTCTATTTTGGTTACTTCCACAGCCTCATGACATATGGTATTCTGTTGTGGGGGAGTGCTGCCGACATCGATGCTATATTTATTGTGCAGAAAAGGGCTGTTCGCGCAATCTATCAGCTCGGTCCAAGGGTGTCACTTAGAAGTAAATTTAAGGAAATAAATATTCTTACCTTCCATTCACAATATATTTTAGAAAATTTAATGTATGTTAAAAAGAACATAACCTTGTTCAAAAGAAAAAAAGATCTGCACAATGTTAACACAAGAGGAAGAAATATGCTGGCAGCTCATAATAGCAGGCTTCATAAAGTCACTAACTCATTCATGGGTCAATGTATACGCTTTTATAATAACGTTCCTGAGGATATCCAAGGTCTTCCTATTGACAAATTCAAAGAAACTATAAAGGAGAAGTTGTGTGCTAGAGCATATTATAAACTATCCGATTATTTGGATGATAAAAGCCCTTGGGTATAATCCCCTCATTAACAGGATTGTACTAGTATTTGTAACAAAGCATGTGTAATGTGTCTGTATGTGCGATGAGTTCTTCGTCCCGATGAATATCTAAAGCATCATTGTCACTAAAGTACGTCTTCTTATGGTAGCGTCGGGTGACGGGTCGCTCACTTCCCTCTAATATGGTTGAGGAGGGCGATGGCTGGATCCCGCGTTAACTCGTGAACGGGTGCCGTTTGAGAGTGTTAGTCGTATGAATACTTGGGGGGAGGGAGACTTGCTGAGCTAACAGATGCAGAAAAGAATAATTTTGTATAGAAATAAAGAGACTCGGTAAATTTATTTTGAAAAAAAAATATACCCGTGAAGTTTCTTGCCAGTTCTTCTTCACGAAGGTTTTTTTCGAACTGGTGGTAGAATCATGTTTTATTTGACGTCAATAAGAACAAGTAATTGTCAATGTTGAGAAATAAATATTTGAATTTGAAAAACTACCCTCATATGAAACTTAGACTCTTTGTCAGTCACTCTCTGTGCAATTTTTCTCTGAGTTACACGCGTAATTATTTATTTTATTGAACATTAAGTGAGAGTAAATTTCATTAATTTTGAAAATGGATAGTTTAGAGCACCGTGCCGTGATCAAAAATACCTCCACAAGAAACACTTAACTCCAAAGCAGATTCATGAAGATATGGTGGCTACTTTAGGAACATCTGCTCCTTCGTATACAATGATAAAAAAGTGGACAGCTGAATTTAAACGTGGACGAGAGAGCATCAAAGATTACCTCCGCTCTGGACGGCCTTCTACAGCTACGACTTCGGAAAACATCGAAAAAATATGTGATCTCATCATGGGAGACAGAAGACTGAAGGTATCTGAGATAGCTGAAGCTCTAGGGATTTCATATGAACGTACACAAAACATGATCGTGTTTTGATTAACGAATTAGGGTTCCACAAGGTGTCTGCAAGATGGGTTCCGCGGCTCCTTTCAGTTGAACAGAAACGAATTCGGCTTACGATTTGTAGAGACTGTTTAGAGTTTTTTCAAGCTGATCCAAACGAATTTTTGGCAAGGTTTGTTACTATGGACAAAACATGGGTTCATCACTATACTCCTGAGTCAAAACAACAATCCAAACTATGGAAGAGACCCGGAGCTCCGACCCCCAAGAAAGCCAGGTGTGATTTCATTAAACAAGGTAATGGCATCGGTTTTCTGGGATTCTAACGGTGTCATCTTGGTTGATTACTTAGAAAAAGGTCAAACTATAAATTCTGCATACTACTGCACACTATTACGTCGTTTACGCGAAGAAATAAAGTCTAAGAGACCAGGATTGTTGACCAAGAAAGTTTTGTTTCATCAGGACAATGCTCGTGTTCACACATCAGCAGGATCGATGGCTCAAATAGTAAATTGTGGTTTCGAATTGCTTCCTCATCCCCCTTATTCACCTCACTTGGCACCTTCTGACTTCCACCTATTTCCAAAACTAAAAAAAACACTTAAGTGGAATGAAATTTTCTACCAATGAGGAGGTCAAAGTGACCGTAGACCGCTGGACTAAGTGCTGTGACCTAGGAGGAGAGTATGTAGAAAAATAAATATAAAAAATTGCATTATTCCTGTGTTTTCTTATTTAGGCTGCGAACTTTTCAACCCACCCTCGACAAGTGGATAAATTACATTGTAAATCGTCTTACAAGTGGTTAAATAAGGGTAGAACTTTGTCTGGAGAAGCTGTGTCCACTTATTTTTTAAACTTTTCACACGCACAGTGTTTTATGGTGTCAAGTAAATCATTAACCTTCATCATCGTTTACCGAAAAAGTCTTAATAGATAACCAATAAATGACAATATAAGAAATCAATTAAGTCTACAATAAATGATGTTTATGGGCGTGGCAGCTACTTACAATCAGGTGGATTGTGATCAGACATGTACCTATCTCTATAAAGTTGGTTGTAGGCTAAAAATGTGGCCAGTAACTTGTATTATGCGCGTCACACAACACGACGGCTATGAAGTTAGCTGCAGTTCACGTTTAAAGTCTGCTGCCCGCGCCCCGCACACCCCGACGTCCGTGTTTGTGCAGCGTCTCGCAGATACTTCAGAGCCACCAAGTTGTGTGACGTGTACTATACATAACTCAATGAAAAAAAAATGACAGTATCCTTAAAAATTACAGATTTAATAACTTACTTTAAGCTTACTCTACAAAACTATCACTAGGATGATCTCATTCCTGCACCTTTCCTATACGCACTAAAATGTTCTAAATACTGGTATACTGTGTCTATAGGTGTGTAGATTTCATTCATTCTGCTAAGTAAGTGCTGTGGCAGTTGCACTGGTACTGTGGGTCCCAAAAGTCCCTGAAGGAATTCTCGGAGCAGACCCCACACAGCATTAGCCATTACACATGGACGGTATTCAACCTGAAACACACCAAGCAAACATATTTATAATAGTGAAACCAAGCACTCCAATATCAAATGGTCACTTAGGAGCTAATTAGGAGCATAATTCTTAGCAAATCTAGACTTTGAAAGATTTGCATAGCAAAATCTATATTCAGGAGCCCTTAGTAATCATTTGACGTCTCTGAGTGTGAGCAAAGTGAACAAAAGAATCATAGATAGTTTCAATGATTTGTTAGAGTTTTACCACACCAATGGATCGATGGTAGAATGGAACAGTCGACGTCGATCTACAGTTTTGCCAGATCAATTTACATCGATTGATGATCAATTAATTGGTGTGGTAACATGCTTAGATATCTATATTAATTACTATTTATTACTCAAACATGGAACTTTTGACGGCCTGTTTGGTGTGGAGGTAAGTACACTTGCCTTGCATGCCAGAGGTTCCGGGTTCGAATCCTGGTAGAGGCAGATATTTTATTATATTTGCTTTCTAGTCATGGATGTGTATGTATGTTGATTTAAGTTTATTTCTAATATTTATATATGAAAAAAAATATATCTATGTGTGCTTATATATTTCTTAAGTTTATTTATCCGTTATCTAGTATCCATAACACAAGTTCTTGATGATACTTAATTTGGGCTTGATAAAGTGGTGTGATTGTTAGAAATATTATATTATTATATTTTGGAAAGGAAAGTGACAATACCACAAGACTTACAATATTATTATAATAATAGCAGCAAACATTTAAGGAATAGTTGCACAGTATGTTTCTTTAGAGGGTTTGCTAAGAATAAAACAAAGAACTGAAGGAAGAGTGCCTTAAAACAGACAACATTGACATTACTTAATAGGCTTTTTGACAATATAAAAATATAATGGAATATTTCTTACTAGCAACAAGGATAATGTATTTTAAAAGCAATTGTTGTAAATCAAATTTTTATTCAATTAAAACATAAAATCCTTTAGTTTTTAACACATTCGAGTCACTTATATCTGTGGCCACGACATTTTTTTAGAAAATTAAACTGTCAGAGGTCATAAACCACATGCAATAATTGTTATTAATCCATAATTCATACACTAAAATATAAAAAAAATGTCCAATAAAAGTGCCATCTACCCAACTCTTATGGTACATGGCTATTTGGTTCAAAATGCATAAGTAATTCGTGATAATAATAAGAACATTCATATTATTCATAAGATTCATATTGATAGAAAACTTAAAGCAACCTATTAACTAAATATTTACTGCATGGAATAATTTTTAGCTCATCAAGTTCAAGAACTAATAAACAAATATCTAGAACGTCTCCTGCCCAAAAAAACCCTATTAGTTTATGGTTAATTAATCTTCGTCTTAATACAAACAAATGGTCACATGGACCTAGAACTTATTACGTTTACTAACAGAAAAATATTTATATGCTGGCCATTCTATTTATGTAAATAATTATTATGCAAGCTAAGATATGTATGGCCAACGAATTCTTAAATAATAACACATAAGTATTTGACCGGCACTTTATTAGGATTGGTGTGGTATAAAACCGTCGATGGACGTCAACTGTTCTATTCTACCATCGATCGATTTGTGTGGTAATACCCTTAATAATCACTGGAGGGATATCAGCCTCTCCCAACTCAGTGGTGTCAGACAACTGTAGACCATCACGCCTACTGCGGGTTGGCAGACTACACATACCTTCATATAAATGAATAGGTGCATGGGATTATTTTTCTACTATTACCAACTCAGGGGTGGCGTCAGAAAATTATAGGCCATCACGCCTACTGCGGATCGGCAGACTACATATACCTTCATAAAAATTTATAGGTGCATGGGATTATTTTACTACTATTACCAACTCAGGGGTGGCGTCAGACAATTATAGGCCATCACGCCTACTGTGGGTTGTATCGTATCCAGTGATTATTAAGTGTCACACACCAATCGATCATCTGTCGACCGACATCCGTTGGTGGCTTAAAATTTGTCAAAATGAAATGAACTGAAATATTTATTTCTCAACATTGACAATTACTTGTTCTTATTGACGTCAAATAAAACATGAATCTACCACCAGTTCGAAAAAACCTTCGTGGAGAAGAACTGGCAAGAAACTTCACGGGTATATTTTTTTCAATATAAATTTACAGAGTCTCTTTATGTCTATACAAAATTATTCTTTTCTGCATCTGTTAGCTCGGCAAGTCTCCCCCCAAGTATCCAAACGATGAACACCCTCAAACGGCACCCGTTCACGAGTTAACGCAGGTTATGTTTTAAAACTATTATAGGAATGTATAAACCAAATAAAAGCTTTTGGTTGCCTAGACTATTATTAACTCTATTAATAAGCTACAGAATTAGACAAATGAAAAAACCTAACTGTAATTCCATGGGATTTCCATGAAATAATACACCTTATGTCAGTCCCACAATTGGGACAAATCTAATGACACCCAATGTAAAAATCCATCAAATGGTTTAGGCTATAGTGTGGCATTCATATATACATACATACATGTACTTGAAAAACATAACCATCCTGGCAGTTATGTAAAGTGAGGAAAGTCTTGATTTTGATTGTATTTAAGTTTTTGTAGATTTGATAAACAAATCAACAAAAAACTTGGTAATAATAATTTCACCACAGAAAGCTATATTAACCAAAAGTAACACAGGTTATGCCTATGATAGCAA
Organism: Marasmarcha lunaedactyla; assembly: GCA_923062675.1. Lineage (NCBI taxonomy): Eukaryota > Metazoa > Arthropoda > Insecta > Lepidoptera > Pterophoridae > Marasmarcha > Marasmarcha lunaedactyla. The sequence continues at coordinate 3,464,395 of OV281359.1, forward strand.
GTATATTAAATAAAAAATCTTCTAGTTTAATTTTTACCTCTATAAGTATCCCCTTAAAGTTTTGATTCATTGTCACGGAACCAAGCTTAACACAAAAGTCTCCCAAATCAAACCTCGGACCTTTGCTTTCTATTTTAGTCTGTTTCTTAGATGTATAATGCTGTGAAAGCTTCATCATTAGCAAATCAAATAAACCATCTGCAATGACGTGTATATTTTTTGTACCACTTTCTAGAATGGAAAACACAGAGGCAGGCTGTTCAGAATTATGTAGTATGTGTACAGTTTTTGTTGTACCTGAAATTGATTTAATGATTATATGCAAATTTTTTCTTATAATCTGATTTGTAACAGATACAGATATTAGTCAGTAGAAGAGGCATTAATTGTTGGCGGAGCTAATGAGCTATTACTAACAGCAATTGTAACATTAGTTTTGATTCTAAATAACAGAAACATTTGTTCACATTGATACAGTTTTACCAGATATTAAACAAGATATTTCAAGTACTATGTATACATAGTAACTGAAATGTTTTATGGACTACATCACTTGTTGTATAAGAACGCAAAAAACTGAAGATATTGCCTTCTAAGGCTAGCATAAAAATTATTTCAAATGAAGTGTTGTTACCCATTTGAGGATGTGATAAATAGCTTTCACAGTCAACTAGAAACTGTCCCTGTTGCGTGGCGCCGAGAGCTAATATTCGTTTTGTCAGCATTTCTATGACATGAGTTCCCGTTTTATTTTCCGGTACGGGAAATTGTTGTAACCTGCAAAAAGACAAATTAGACGTGACGTTAGTAAAAATGGTATGTTTACATATTGTTTTAGATGTAGAGGAGTGAAACGTATGTATAGTGTATCAGTTAAAATAAAATATTCTACTTAAATTTCATACTTACACTGTGACACCCATAATTTTGTTACCAGTAAATGTCGAGGTTATGAAAAAACAGCCAACGAATAAAGATGACAAAAGAGGGTTTCACTACGGCAATTGAAACGAATACTGCTAAATACCGTAAACAATAATAATATTTCCGAAAATACTATATTATAGTCAATAACATAAATTTCAATATTTATTTACACAAACTCATACAACACAACAATTTATTTAATGATTGAGAGTTGCCAACATAAATGTCCAAAAACCTCGGATTACGTGGTAGCGGCTACAAAAAAATTTTAAAAACGGTATATAATTAAGAACATAGTACTTTTTTGACTGGTATAAATGTAGCTCTGCCTATATAAATTTTTCATAAACTCCTTTTCATTAGTTTGAACTGATAAGTATATTTTTTTTATAGACATTAATAACATTTCTTACACATTATGAAATTTAATTGATGGAAAGTAATTAGATTTTATGTTATAGCACTCACAAGTAAGCTAAAATTTTATGATATAAAAAAGATAGTCAAAAAATTACAAATATTTATAGGTTAATGTCCTTCATTTATAACTAAGGTAAGTTTAATTACTTTCTATAATTTTAATTTAACTTGTATATAACTGCACAGAATAATCTGAAAAATTATAAATGGCATACCGAAATGTATTTACGATTTCTGGAACAACTTGATTTTAAATTTCTGTTATTTTTACTGTGTAATGTATTCACATTCTTATTTATTTATTGAGTCACCAACAGAGTGTACATCAAAATAAACATAGGTATGCAATATAAAAACAAAATTACATTATAAATGCCTAATTCTCATAAATCATTTCAGTGAGAAACATGCACAAGGTTCAGTGTTGAACTCTTTTTTGCTTAAATATTTAAATAAATCTAACCCAATATTGTTACCAGTCAAATCATATGATTTTAATTCTGTTTCTAAATTGTGGCTGTATTTGAAAAAAATCTTGAAGAGGACTCGTAATCCCCCGAAGCGATCATTTTTTGTATTGTATGTTCTTAAACGTAAATTTTATACAAATTTTCAAGATAAGGTTAATCTTGATATGATGATTAATCATTACAATACATTTGTGTTGTTACAAAAATCTTCTTAATGAATATCCAAAGACGTTATAAAAAGGATTTTTCCGGAATATCGTATTCCGTAAGTTGGATGGTGGGATGAGCAACATTTGAATAAGGCACACAAATTTCAGAGACTTGAGACATATTTTTTGATAATTATTTTTTTGAAATTTCTCCGGATTGTGTTGAAATTCTCTCAAAGTCTTCATTCTGTCAAAGTGAAAATTTTTTTTTAAAAGCTTTTGTGATTTGAATTTCCTTGCACCATATAATTACCACCAGCTCGCCATATAAGTCCAGTGAAGTTTTCTAGTCAGTCATTGTTTAGCCTTCTTTTTAGTAAGTAATGATAGGTTTTAGGTTTCACATCTCTGAGTAGCTGCCGGACTGGATTTATTGTTTTGTTAAATGCGTTTTAAAACTTTAACATGTAAATTACATTAAATTCGTACCTAATTTACACTTATTAATATTCCATTCTAAAATATTCAAAATCAACTCCTATATTAGAAATATACACACTTTGCGTAGCCGCCATCTTGGATTTCAAAAATAAACTCAAGTTTGTACTAAGCAACCTAAAAAAGTTAGATTGTGGTATAACCTTTTAGCAGGTTTAACAACCCAACCTAGCGGCTTGGAACAACTAATGTTTGAGGATGCCGATGGCTGGGTCCCGCGTTAACTCGATAACTCATGAACGGGTGCCGTTCGGCGTTTGGATACTTGGGGGGGGGCAGGAAACTCGCCGAGCCAATAGATGCAGATAAGAATAGTTTTGTGTAGACACAAAGCGGCACTGTAAATTTATTTTGAAAAAAATATACCCGTGAAGTTTCTTGCCAGATCTTCTTGTCGAAGGTTTTTCCGACTGGTGGTAGAGTCATGTTTTATTTGACGTCAATAAGAACTGAGAAGAAATAAGAACGTCGATGCAGAGAAATAAAATTTGAAATTTGAATTTGAACCCTCTAGACAAAGCGATGCAGCCAAGTGATCTAGTCACGATCCTGCATGATGTGTAAAGAAGCCATTTGAGAGGGTAGGTCGCAGATATTGCGCAATATATAAAAATATAGATCAATGCATTGCTACACTAGCTTTATTAAAGTTTGACCTCGATATATTGATCTTAAGTGAATGTTGGCTTAAAAATAATTGTAACATCCCACAACTGCACAAACAATAATATTATACAAAATGACGGTGTGGTTATTTATGCCAAACATAATATTGATGTCTATGTTTGGGAACCTAATTTCATCGATGGGAACTGTTTGGTGTGTACCATCAATAAGGAAATTGCAATCCTTGCTATATATAGATCTCCTTCGTACTCAAATCTGGACAACTTTATCTGCAGTATTAATAACATCTTAACAGGCTTAAACAGCTATCACCTTACTACAGTTATTGGGGATATCAATGTAGATATAAAAGAAAATAACACAGATGTCCATTCTGATTACTATCTTACGTCCATGGCTTCGCTTGGCTTATTACCAGCTCATCTTTTTCCCACCCGAATAAACAATTGCTTAGACCATATTATGTTGAATTCTAATAATAAATATAATTCCGTAGACATCGCTATTGAATCCCCAATCATTGATCATATTCCTACTATGTTATGTCTAAACAACCATCCTTATTACTTTCGTAATAAATTCCCAAAGATAACTTTTAAAACTGATTTTAATGCTATAAAAAATTATCTTGATCACATGGACTATTCACCAGTTATAAATTGCCTAGATACAGATATTGTACCTACTGATACTCTCATCGATAAAATTACAAAGACCATAAAATCACATACCTTAAAAATTTCAACCCCTCACAAGAAAAATGTTCTTAAGCCATGGATAACTCCGGGATAATGGATAAACTGCTACGCTGCCTGCGTGACAGGGACAAACTACATAGTAAAGTTAGAAATTCCCCTGATAATGAAATTCTTGCTATGTCATATAAAAGGTATCGTAATTTTGTTAATTGTCTAGTACTAATTTTATTTTATTAAGTTTACACTTAAGCGTGATTATTATAAAACTAAACTTACAAATGCTAAAAATTCTAAAACTTTATGGAATGTTATTCAAGAAGCAACGAATTCTAACTTAAGTAAGGTACCCCCTAAGGACCTACTCAAATTGGATACGCGTACGCATAAATCTATTAACGTGGTAAATAAATTCTTTGCTAACAAAGGAAAGGAATTAGCAGATAAAATTGTACCGCCTAAGACTATTGCAGGACCTCCTACAAACTCCCTTCCCAATTCATTGGTCTTAATGGAAGTGGAACCAGATGAAGTTGAACGCATTATAATAAGTCTACGATCTGATTGTGCATCTGGTTGGGACAATATCTTCATCCATTATCAAAGCCTCCAAAGATGCTCTCGTGCATCCAATTACGCATATTTGCAACCTTTCAATTTCATCTGGTGTATTCCCAAAAGCACTTAAAACGGCTCTGGTCCATCCCATTTTTAAGAAATTTGAGGTCACAAATTACAGACCAATCTCTGTTCTGCCTGTACTGTCAAAGGTCTTGGAGAAAATCTTGAACAGTGCACTCACTAGTTTCTTGGAAAAATACAACTTGATTGCCAACAATCAATTCGGCTTTCGCTCAAAACTTTCCACAGAAGATGCAGTCGCCAAACTTACTAGTTTCATAGTTTCCAAACTGGACAATAAACAAAACTGTTTTGGCATTTTTCTTGATCTCTCCAGGGCCTTTGACACGGTTTCGATTCCAATACTGATTAATAAGCTGGAATTGTATGAGGTTGGTGGCCACTCTTTGAATATTTTCAGGAGCTATCTCCACGATCATATGCAGCGGGTGAAAATTGACTCATATATTAGTGACATTGAACCAATTGATTTTGGCGTCCCGCAGGGAAGTATTTTGGGCCCCACGCTTTTCCTTGTGTACATAAATGATTTATGTAAACTTCTCATTCCGAACTGCGAAACCTTCGCTTATGCAGATGACACTGCGCTAATAGTGCACGGAGAAGATTGGGATAGTGCTAAAGCGTCCGCTACCAAGGCGGTTGAATGTGTCGGCGAATGGCTTTCAAAAAAATTTTTGACATTAAATTGTAAAAAAACTCAGATTATACCTTTCTTTTTAACCTTAACAAGTGCTCCACCATTCGATGACCATAACTTGACAATTCACACATGTAATTCTGTCTCTAGTGCCTGTGACTGTACCTCTATTAGTTTTGTAAGCAGTGTCAAATATCTTGGCATTATTATGGATTCTAACCTAAAGTGGCACCTGCACATTAAATCCCTAAAAACACGAACTCGAAAACTAATCTACGTTTTTAAAATCCTAAGACACATTGCAGATTACAGAACGGTTAAGAATGTTTACCTGGCACTTACTCAGCCAATTATTTCTTATTGCATCCCCGTATGGGTTGGCGCTGGTAAAGTTATTATGCTGGAATTGGAAAGAGCACAACGTGCAATACTCAGGTCATGACGTTCAAACCCATTCGCTACTCTACTTCAACTTATATAATGAGTGTCAAGTATTAACTGTCTGACAATTATTTATTCTCAGATACATTGTCAGAAAGCACAGAGATTTGCCACTTGAGCCTTGTCTCTTGACTAAACGTTCGAGTGTAAAAGTCTGTCACATAAATAGTCACAGAACCTCTGCTGCCGCTAACCACTTTGACATCCTATCCTCAAAAATATATAATAATATTCATAAAAGCACCTCAATTTATGCATTAAATATTTTTGAAATTAAGAAAAAATTGATTAACTACCTCTTAAACTTAGATTATGAAGAAACCGAAAATATTCTTATTTAGGTCCTTTAACAAATTTCACTGAATTATATACTCATAAAATAACTCAAAAAATACACTCATACACTTGTCGTCCAACAAATACACTCCTCACTCCCTCAACACACCCACACCCTTTCACACACTTCTCCTCATATTTACAAAAATGTTTTATGTTTATTTTTAAATTGATTTCTTCTACTTTTTTTAGCAATAGTTTATGATAGGATATGGAAATCAAATGCTAATATAAAATAGGTTCACTTTATTCGGCGTAACCGTAAGGCGGTCAGCGAGCGACTGGCCGCTGTCCGCCGCATTACAATACAATTGTCAACCTACGCAACCCCCACATACACCCCCTTCTAAAAAAAATCACAAACATATTTTAAAAACAACATAAACTGCAAACATTTTACAAATTGTCATTCAAAATGCCTCAAGAACTTACAAAGAGAAATTCTAAACTATATCTCTCAGGTTATATAAATGCAAACTTTTGTTTAGAAACTAGCAAACTGTATATAAATATAAATGTTGTAATAATTCACACGTTGTAAAAAAAATTATAAGTAAATAACAAACATATTTCACAATTAAGTGCATAAAAATTTCACTTTAAGGGTTTCACTACTTAATATACGGCCTTGGGAGGTTGAGGGTGTTCAACCCTGACAGTCGGGACGGGGCCCATCTGTAGGTCCACCACTTGACCGCGCAGCCAACTCTTAACCTTCCGTTTACATCTCCTGCTAATGCCACACAATACTATTCCCGCCAATAGTTTGGAAATAATAATCAGCGTTATTCCGAACATGTTAAGTTTCGATTCAACTTTCTCTTGATTTGCAAGTGATTGGTTAATCACTACATTTTCTTTGCTTTGTCCCCAACCCATTATGATACAATTTACTTTATTAGAAAAACTTTTTACAAATTCAAAGTAGCTAGTACCCTAAGAGGTAGCTCAAATACAAGTAAATCAATAATTAAACTTACTTACAAAGTCTTATGACGTTAAATGTCTAATTTGCAAAAGCAATACGGTGAATAAACTCTAAAATGTAAACTAAATTAATCGCTTACTTATTACTTATTGATACTTAGAAATTAACCTACTTAATTACGACAACCTTTGTAACCTCGTGGTTCAGGTCGGTGAACTATGCGACCCGGGAGTTCGCGGGTTCGATTCCAGCACGGATCCAAAATACAAATAAAAAAATTACATTCAAAAAAAAATATATGCATACTTTTACTTCTGTTTTATTATTCTGCAAATCTAACTGATCTTTTAATAACCCTACCCCTATGCGTAACTTTTAAAGCATTCTCTTCTTGATGCTTTTCTACGTGAATCGATTCTGAATTACAGTTGTTATCTAATATGTATGCAGGCTTTATTCTATCAATTGATATATTACAAGGTTTTCCATTTATACAAATTTTAAACACTTTTGCACCCCTTTCTAACACCTTATAGGGTCCACTGTAAGGTGGTGTTAAAGGTTTCCGCACCGCATCTATTCTGAGGAATACATAGCAGCAAGAATTTAAATCTGGATGCACAAATACATTATGACTATCACTTAAATTTCTATTTTTAGGTCTTATTTTACTTAAAGTATCCCTTAATTTTAATATGTACGTTTGTGGATTATCTATCTTAGTTACATTATTACAAAACAACTCGCCCGGTAATCGTAAACAGTAACCTAAAGTAAATTCTGCTGCGTTTATAAAATTGTTATCAGCTTGGCAAGCTGCTCTTAAACCTAACATAACGGTAGGTAATTCTGAGTACCATAATGTATTATCTTTTAACCTAGCTATTAATGCCGTTTTTAACGATCTATGCCATCTCTCTATTTTCCCGTTACACTGGGGATGGTAAGGAGTGGTTCTTGTTTTTTTAATACCTAATAATTTCATTAAATCCGTGAATAACTCGCTTTCAAACTGCCTACCTTGATCCGTGGTTATTTTAGTAGGGCAACCGAATCGGCATATCTAACCCTCGTAGACCGCTCTAGCTACTGTCTCTGCCGTCATATCTATAACTGGATATATTTCTGGCCATCGTGTGCGCCTATCTATCATAGTCACGCAATACCGATAACCATGTTCCGTCACAGGCAAAGGTCCTATTAAATCTACATGTAAGTGTTCAAAACGGTCGCTATCCCCGAACTTATGCAGCTGGGATACCGTGTGGCGAGTTATCTTACTTTTCTGGCATTCTATACAAGTTTTTACCCATTTACTTATGTCATTATTCATACCCGGCCAAAAAACTTTTTTACAAATTAATGCTCGCGAAGCTCTAGCTCCTGGATGCGCTAAGCTGTGAAAATTATTAAAAAGTGAATTTCTAAATTGTTCTGCAATGTACGGTCTAATATTATTAGTAGAAGTTTCACAATAAATTATTTCGTAAGAATTATTAATGCTCATTTGCTTCAAGTGCATTTTGCTACCTACGACACCTGAGCTCAATAATTTTGCAAGTTCAGCGTCTGTCGCCTGCGCGCTCGCAAAAACCGAGTATTGTATCGAGGTTGGACATTTTATTGTTTCAATTCTTGATAACGCGTCTGCTACTATATTCTTGTCACCCTGAATGTGTTGTATGTTACAAGTAAATTCACTAATGTATAATAATTGCCGGGCCCTTCTAGGTAATTCTTTTTTTGAACTTAATTTACTAAATGCGTAGGTAAGCGGCTTATGGTCCGTATATACTGTAAAATTCCGTCCTTCTTATAATTCTCTAAAATAAACTATACCTGAATAAATTGCCAAAAGTTCCTTATCGTAAGTACAGTACTTCCTTTGGGATTCCGTGAGTCTTTTAGAAAAATATCCGAGTGGTTTCCATGTATTATTTTCCTTCTGATGTAATACTGCGCCTATACTAAAATCGGATGCGTCTGTCATTAATCCTAATTCCGCGTCCGGGATGGGGTGGGATAACGTCGCAGCATTTTTCAAATTAATTTTACACTGTTCAAATGCTCTGTTAGCCTCATCTGTCCACTCTATTTTACTTTGACCGCGTTTCTTAGCCCCGTGTAAATACTTATCTAAAATTCCCTGCACTTTTGCGGCGTTATGTATATGATTTCGATAAAAATTCAACATTCCTAAAAACCTACGAAGTTGTTCTACTGTTTGTGGTTTTGGATATTTGTCAATGGTTTTAACCTTGTCGGGCAAAGGACTAATACCATTTTCTGAAACCTCGTATCCTAAAAATTCTATTTCTCTTTACCAAACACGCATATCGACAAATTAATTGACATTTTATACTTATCGAGACGTTCAAATAATAACTTTAGATGTGCTTTGTGAATAGCCTGATTATCTGACCCTATAATGACGTCATCTAAATACCCGTACAGGAATGACTGCCCTGACAATAATCCGTCATTGTTTTTATTACTGTTATCGTAAGAAATCTGTTCTATACCTGATAAAACGGTGTTATTAATAAATCTCTGGAAAGTTTGCGCTGCATTTCACAAGCCAAACGTCATCCTTGGGAATTCATACAAACCAAATGGTGTAATAATGGCTGTTTTCTCAATATCTTCAGGTCTAATTTTTATAACATGATAGGCTCGGCAATTATCAATTTTCGAAAATACCTTTTTATTGTGCAATCCATAAGTAAAATCCTGTATCCGCGGTATTGGGTATCGACCCGGTTTCGTTATTGCGTTTAACATTCTAAAATCCCCACAAGGTCTAATTTCACCCCCCTTTTTAGGTACAACGTGCAGTGGGCTCGCCCAAGGGCTACTCGAAGGCCTACAGATGCCTAACTCCTGCATTAGTTTGAATTCTTTTTTAACTTGTTCATATCTGTGAGGTGGTAACCTCTGTGCTCGAGTGTGCACCGGGGGCCCCGTGGTCTCAATATAATGATACACCGAGTGTTCTGGAATGTCCTTGAAATTAGGCGGTCGCGTGATGTCCTGAAACGATTCCAGTAAGTCCGCGTACGGTTGCCCGCCACTAATACTTTTTATTGTCCCATCGAAATTATTGCTTTTTGATCCACAAACGTACAAATTAGTTATTAAATCTACTAATCTATTATTATATAAATCTACCGTTAATCTAAACTTACGTAAAAAATCTGCCCCTATTATTGGCTGCTTTACGTCGCACACAATAAAAGGCCAATTAAAAACTCGTCTAAGACCGAAAGTTAATTCTAAGTTACAAATACCATATGTTTTTATCTCGCTGTCATTAGCGGCGAAAAGTTTAAATTCACATTCTTCAGTACAACGGCCCTTTACACATCTTTTTGGAATCACTGAAATGTTTGCACCGGTATCTATTAAAAAAGTTAACTTAGAATGTTTGTCCTTAACTAATAAACGGTGATTTTCTAAAAGCTGATCCTGCGTACATCCGTCCACCGCGTTCGAACATACCTCTTTCAGTTTCCCGACTCACTTGCTCGCCATGCACATGGCTGCTCGCAGCGTGTAGCGTTCCTCCGGTACCTGTAGTGGAAACGGCACAGTCAACCCGGATCACCGGGAGTCGATCGCCTCCGGGAACTCGATCTGCCTCACCTCGCCATAACCGCGCCGGTCCTCACTCCTTGGTCGTCCGCGGTGTTGAGCCTCGTTGCGCAGAGCTGCTACTTCCAGGGTCAGCTTGCCCAGTTGGCCTGCCAGCTCCATCAGTGCCGCCTGTGGCACCTGCATCGGGACGTCCGTCGAAACTGCTGCGACATCGCACGACCTTGTGTTCTCCACGATCTTGTCCGCCATAATAGCCAAATTATCTAGCGATTGGTCTGAGCACACTGTCAAAACTGCTTTGACTGAAGAAGGCATCCTGGATAACCAAAGGCTTTTCAAAGTCTGCTCGGTCACTTGCGTAGTTCGTCCCAAGTCCTTCATCCTCCGTAGTAGCTGTGTGGGTTTCTGAGAACCCAGCTCCGGTTTAGAAACCAGTTTCTGAAATTGGCGTTCTGCACTTTCCTCATATACCTGCAGTAATCTCTCTTTCAGCATGTCATATTTGTTGTCTGCCGGTGGAGACGTCAGCAAATCACTGACCTGCTGCAGTGAATCTCTCCCAAGCTTTGATATGACCAAGTTGAATTTGGTCTCTTCACCCTGTTTTTGTGGTGCCATGACTGCCTCGAATTGGCCAAACCACAATCGTGGCATATCGACCCAAAACTCTGGCAATTTTTATGTGACACTAATGGCTGCCAAACTCGTTTCTTGTGCAGTGTCTCCTTGCCTCTTTAACTTGGGCGGCTCTAGTTGAGTGCTCGCTGGCCCCGTTTGTACGTGTTGCGCCGGATACATATTTGCCGTATTAACATAAAAAACAGCACCAACTAATAAAAAGTCTAGTATATGTTGTATATAAATTTTCACTGTTCTTTGATTGCTTATTTCTTGAAATTAAATTGCATTGTTTTAGATTAATTGTCGAGGGTCACCACTTTAGCAATAGTTTATGATAGGATATGGAAATCAAATGCTAATATAAAATAGGTTCACTTTATTCGGCGTAACCGTAAGGCGGTCAGCGAGCGACTGGCCGCTGTCCCCCGCATTACAATACAATTGTCAACCTACGCAACCCCCACATTTTGTATCAGTTTATTTGTAGCTTTTAAATTCTGGTCTGTGACACAACTACCAATAATTTTTTTCAGTTGCCTTTCATTAGGAATCACTGGCTCTGATAGCACACCTACAGTAGTTTCGGAGTCAGGGGTATTCTCTCATTGTGACCTCTATATGTAACCTTTAGATTTAAGTTTAAATTGTCATAAGCCTTAAACTATGTACTGTATTTTGTAAATTGTTTGGTTACAAATAAATTATTATTATTATTATAATAATAGAGAACCGCTTAAAATGGCTGGGTTCAAGGTGCACTTCTTCAACATCCAAGGAGTGCACTCCAAACTCCATTATGTCCACCACCTCCCATTAACGTTCCATACGTTGTTAGTTGCAGAAAGTTGCAGTGTCTCGTCTCAGCCAGGGTCATCATCAGGGCACAACGACCGCTAGAGAAGTGAACGAATGGACTATCCATGGTATTTACAATTGCTGAGTGGGAGTTCGATAACAATACCACAAGGGCTAACGGTCAGTCCGTCAATTTCTAGAAGTAATGTAATCAAAACTTAATAATAAATACCAAACATGACTTCCAGATACACCGCAAGCCCACTCATACGGATACTGTGATTCCTGCCATCTTTGGCATTACTAAACCTCGTCTTTTCATGCTTACGTTCACAGCATTATGAGCGTTCCTCTAAATTCGAAAAATTACCAAAAAGAAATTAATAAATCATACCAAAAATAAAAGTTCTAAAGGATGTGATAAGTATATAGTTGACAGCATAATTATAAAAAAACAAGGACGAAAGGAGAAACAGAGCCAACAGTGTCACCCAACGAAGGAGATTGTTTTGGGAACATTATTTCAGTGTGTATATACTCTGTTTCTTTTCGTTCATAAATGTGTAAAGTGCTGTATGAAAAATCAATGCCCAATGTTGAAGAACACTTTTGTTCCTAACCTAAACCTAATCGAGGATTCATTGTAAAAATATTGATAAAAATATTCCACACAATTAAGTAAAATATGTTTTCAAAAAATTTAAAATACTTAATTTAAGTAAGAGAACAATACAAAAGTCAATCTTGTCAAAATCGTTGCTATGTCCAATCATAATGAGTGTTTTTAAAATTAGCCAATGAGAGCTATTGTTTTTCTGAAAATAAACCAAATCTTACATGACGTCATGATTTTCTCATCATAGCTGGTCCAATAAAAATCTGACAAATAATTGAGGGAAATTGACAAGTACATCGGTCTCCCTGCCTAATTCATTCATATTTTCATCGACCACTTATTTATTTACATTTAGCTAAGCCATTCGTCGTTTCACACAGTAAGCAATTCAACTTGACTGTGGAACTGCTAAACCATTACGATTACGTCAGCCACGGTTGAACTTTAGCTTGTTTTTTTTCTGGAACTGTATAATTTTCGTTGTTTTGTTCTGTGAGTAATCATATCACGAGTGTCGCATAACGGATACCAGTAATTGTATGATTGAAAATGATACCAGATAACGTGACCCTGATTGTTAAAGCCCCGAATCAACAAATTGAAGATCAAAATATTCAGTGCTTATCATCTTGGACTGTAAAGGAGCTGAAAGGCCATCTTTCAGAGGTGTATCCAAGTAAACCGGTGAGTGATTTTATATTTTAAGGTATAATCTTCCGCAATCTTTAACGCGTTTATTATAATACGCAGTTTTCCCATAATTAAGCTTAGTCAAGGTTTATTAATTAGATTTGCTTGCAATGTATGAAACGTAACTATATCATCAAATTTTATTGATATATTAGTATCTAGACTAGATCAGATGCTAACTTCAGGTCATTCAGTAACTTTAATATTACATTTATCTATGAATTCAAAAGATTTTGAATGTTTACAATATCTGTTAAGTTCTCTTAGTTAATACAGAGATGTATTACACAGTCCAAATAAGATCTTTTATGGAACTTGCAATATTCCCTACTTTTAATATTGTGATGTTAGAATTTCTTATGAATTTCTTTGTAACTATGCAAGCTAACCATGAATATATATTTAGGTATAAACTTTGTTTTGATATTTTATGCACCTAGTTAACAATATTTACACATTAAGAAATAACAGTTATATAAGAAAAATGTTTCGTTCATACAGATAAAAAAAACTACAAGGTATCCAGCAGTATTACCTCATTGGAATTCTTGAATAAAAGACCTTTTAATATTTCTATTTATTTTTCATCATGTAAATAAATAATTACCTATTCTATTTAAGTAAGACTGTCTATGAGGTAATGGTCATTTTATTTGTGAAAACTGTACTGTTTTCAATATAAATTTACTTATTTGCCAAAGCTGCAGTTCCATTTGGTGGTAGGAATAACATAATGTTTCATTTAAATAATAGTGGGTAGATAAAATACCCACTGCATGAATACATTTACCTATTCAATTTCAAACTAAATTCTAGAATATATCGTCACCTTTATGGTGAACTTACGAATTTGAAAAAAACAAATTTTACAGGAGAACGTTTTGAAACATTATATTAAGGATAATTTTTTTCAAGAGACGCTTGTAATAAACCTTGCCGTACATTTTATTTTCAAAATAGTGTTGTTTTGATATGATATGAATGGATTTACAAATATTTACAAGTATCAAAAATAATTGCACATTCGCCACTTTACACCTTCATACATGAAAGTTACTAGGTCTTTAATTACACTTCGGCAAATTTACGAAAGTGGTAGTTTCGTGAGTTACATAAGAAAAGGATCAAATCGTTTTTTGGTAAACTTACCATAATGCCACTTTCGTAAATTTACCAATGTGTAAATCACAAATTTTAGAGAAATTATAAGTTTAAACAGAAACTGTCAAAGAAATAATAAAAGCAAAATCACAAATTTACGATTGAAAACCCGGTACAAATATAATTAATAAAACACATTGTTAAAAAAAATGTTTTAATTTAAGAAAGAAAGCAAAATTATCATTACCAGTACAGGTTCACAGTATTTAAACCCAGGCCATTAAATTGCGCGTTTCCGAGCAATACTCGTTAATTATGATGTTACGGGCAACTTTTTGTATAACTCTTTACAACTCTATCAAAGGTCAAGCGATATTTTCTAAAAAAAGCTGCAGATTGCTTTACTCAATTGCCCGATGTTGTCTTGACGTCATTGTTGACTAGTATTGCTTGGAATTGCGCAATGTAATTTTATTGCCAATGTAGGAACACCTTTACAAGTTTTTACAATCTCCAAGAACCTACAGATCCTCTTCGTCTTCGTTATCTGGTTCTGGCAAGCGGTCTTCAACTGTTTCCGAATCGGGCAGATTCTCATAAAAAAAATGGTAGTATTTGGTTATCTCTACATAGTTTTAGTAAGTCTCTTTTTTTTGCTTTAGAAATCGGTATTCTTTCATTATAAATTTTATTTGGTACTATTGTCGAACCTTTTCCTCTTTTTGACTTTATTTTTTGTTCTATAAAGTTCTCGTCATCATAATTCATTTTGATAAAGATTGATTTAGGGTTTTCTTTTCGGTACTGAATCCATACAGCATCTTCAAAGTTTATTTTCACTTTTAATCGTGTGTTCTCTAGTTCTTCATTATTTGTTTTTACTTTACGTGAATGTTTCTTTTTATAATTTGGTTTGATCAAAATCTAAAAAATCGTCATGAACTAAGAGATTCACATTAAATGGGCGAGGATTTGTTCGTGCCATTCTCATAACTTGAATCCACCCGTCCGGGGTATATATTGGTGTATTTTTACATTTTTGCTCAATTTTGGAATGTATAGAATCATACTCCATGTGACTATGTCCAGTTTCAAAGAAAACATGATCAATGATGTTAATTGTAGCATGATTAGTCAACAAGTGCAGCAACATACAACAAAAATTAAAATTCTTTTGTTGGCCACCACAATTTTCTAACATCATTCTCACATGTGTTATGCCTTGTTTGTGGCTACAAATATATTTGTAAACGCAAGTCGCAATTTCAGCACTACCCCGTTTACCTTCTGTTTCGTCCCACGTAAAACAGTCGACGTCTTGATCGCCAAATTTATAAAATGTCAAATTGTATATAGCCAATTTCCTAACTTGGAATGACGTGTTTGGAATGACTTTCATCTGTAGAATTTGTCCGTGCATTAATTTTTAGATCCTTATAAGCGACGCACTTTTTGCATAAATCCTTTTTCGGCACATGAAACCTCAGTTTATACGATCTGAATACTGTCCGGTATGTTTCTATTCCTGCTGGGGTTGTGCCTTCGTCTTCACATTTTTTCTTGTATAAGGAATACATTATTGTAACATTTATTCCAGTTCAGTTCCTGTGTTCTTCCTGCAATAATGCGACTCCATGGCAGGAAATGAAAAGATATGTTTTTTTATTTGGTCAAGCCTTTCATTGGAAAGTTTATTAGATGGAGGTTTTTTGCCTCTTCTATCACTTAAGAGAACACCTTCATCAGAAATCTTTTTTAAAGCACCCCGTACTATACCTTCCTTGATATTTAAAGTATCTAAAAAGAAGTCTCTGCATACAGAAACCTTCTTGTTATCTATTGTAAAACAATATTGTTGTGTACTCACTTTCCGTGATGGGCCTTTGTAGTACATCTCTTCTTTTGATACATGCTGGATTATAAAGTGACGCTGCGCTTCTAATGATTCCATAGCTCGAAATGTGTCATAAATATTTTTTCTCGCATCTTCAGGTACATTAGCGTTGCATTTGTGTTTTTCTTTTGCCAGACATTTAGGTTCCTTCAAAGATGCAGCCGCAACAAATTTCCCTTTTATTGTTTTATATGCTTCACCTCTCAAACGTTTGTTTCATTCAATACGTCTTTTCCAATTGTTAGGATCAGACGCTGATTCCACGCTTTTTCTTCGGTGAGCTGGACTTGGGCTCAATTTGTGAAAATTTGATACCGGATATAGAGGCACGTCTTTTCATTATTTTGGTTGGTAGTTTCTCTTGTTCTATGTCATTTTCAAAGCATCTTCTTTTTGGTAGTTTGGAAACAAATTGAAACTATGGTTGTAAAAGACTTGCATTTACACTAACAATATCAATAACTAAACTACTGTCATCTTCGAGTTCAGGAATAAAATCAGGGTCTTTAACACTATCGTCATCATCACTAAACTTCAATGTTTCAAAAATTTTTAGAGTTTCTGGTCATATAGCTCGAACTGGTGAAGAATTTTCTTGATTTTCAGGACTTTGCACACTACCCCCTTGTTTGGTAAGTTACTTCTCCTCCAGCTAGAAAAACATTACGGTCTAAAGGAGTTAAAGGTGAATATAATGGTGCTTCGGGCGTAACACATTTTTTGGAGAGTCTATTGAATTAATATTTTGTGATGTTACGTCGTTGACCTTTGAAACGGATGCTACAGAATGTAATTCAACAGTACTATGACTTAGTAGAAATATATCATTTTCAATTATATTTTGCTGATTTCGGCTGGTATTCATCGTATTGTTTACTTCTATTTGATCAGTTTTAAGTTGAGAAGAATTTGAGATTTCTATAGTTGTTAACTTCTTGTGTATTAATGAACCTTCTTCTTTTGTCACCTAACAATTATTTTCTAAATAACTAATTATCTTAGTGACGTGCCATCCAATTAGTATAAATATCGAATAGCTAGAAATATCGATAGGCTATGGTAATTAATAATTATTATAAAATGTCAAAAATATTCAAAGTCATTATTTAGTAATTGCTAACAGTAATCAAAATATATATCACAAAGATTGCTCGGTAAACGAGCACGGAATATACCTAATAGAAAGTGCAATCTAAGCCTATACACATTATCAATCGAAGGCGTTAGTGATCAATAATGCATTTTTTGATATAAGCCTTTATTCCCAACATTACAGAAGTTGTCCAAAATCTAGAAAATTAAGAGGTCGAAATTCACGCTATTATATGAAATGGCTAAATGTTATGTAGCAGTGAGTGGTATCTAAAGAAGTCTTTTAACTATCGATACTATCGGTTTTATCTGAAACTACCTCTCAATAAATGTCAATTACCAATGTAAATTCACGACAATGCTTGATTCGTAAATATGCTATGGGATATTTAATACCCTTTGACAAACATGCTACCAATGTTAATATACGAAATTGCCAGATTCGTAAGTTTGCTTTGGGCTTCGAGCTCCTATGACAAATAAGCTACCAAAGTCAAATCACGAAACTGCCCGATTCGTTTATTTGCTGTGGGTTGCTGAATTCCGTTGAAAAATATATTCTACCAATGTAAACTCACGAATATGACATATTCGTATTTTTGCTGTGATTTGCTATACCCATTAATCAAAAATGAGCTACAATGTAAATTCACGAATATGGCAGAATCATAAGTTGGCCGTGGCTCATAATTTTTGGATTTAAGATATTAAACTACGCCAAAACAACTTATATCAATTTACTTTGGACGTATCAACAAAAAATAGAGATTCGAACTACTTGAATTCTTTAACCGTTAAAGATAGAATTTTGAAAATTGTTGAGGTAATGTAGTGTGGCATAAGGTGTCGTTTTTTAAAGAAATGTCAAATTCACGAAAACTGTAGATTCGTAAGTTTGCCGTAGAGGTGACGATATAGTAAAGTATTTTAAATTATATATAAATAATGTGTTTTCGAAAACTTAAAGTTCAGAGAATAATTTCAATGGTCAAACTTTCAAAATAATTCAGAATAATTGATTTTGTATTTGTCAATTGATTAGGTACTTTGATTTAATTTTTACTTTTTAATTTTTAGTCTTTCAAAGACTGATGATATGAATTAGCTTTAGGCAAAATCTTTTTTTAACTAAGTACTTAATTCTTGTTTTTTATCAAATTGGTTTGTTTCACAAAGAAATTTGTCATCTATGATCCAAATTATGTGAATGTTGATAAGATACTATTCAAATGATCACCTTGTTTCTTTGAGCAAAATGTTGTATAGGTATTCAATTTATATAATAACTATCTCAATATGTCTGTGACGTAACTGCTAGAGTGAAAATGGAAATGTCTAGTATCCACAAATTAAACAATAACATGAATAATCTGTTATGTTACACCACACTATAGTTTTCTTTTTGTGTACTAACATTTCATAGTGTTGTGTTGATTATGACAACACGGTATTTGTAAACATAAACCCCTGAAAGCATGTATTACTTTAAATGGCTTAATTGATTTTCTTCATACATGGCTAAGAACACTCGATTGATTTAGCTTTTGAACAAAACAAAACAAAGAAAACTGCATCAAAATTGTTTTTCCTTCATATTGAAATACTATAATAAATGTTTTTCTGGATTGATTTAGATTCATTTCTTTGTTATGTATTCTATGTGTATTGTGCATGTATTAGTGTTGAGTTCATTGGTGCAACTCTATAATAAATAAATAAATAGATTGTTCATATTGCCTACTTTTTAAACAGTAATTTTGTGGTAATATAACGAACTCAAAAATGCATTCGATTTGACAGACTGATTTACCTTTTGGTTTTGAATGAATAAGTAAATTATATTATGTTGTGCATGTTTATACATTTTACTTAATATTTGTTGTTTGGAATCTACAAATTTTTGTTTTTATTTAATTTTGAACTTTAGAATGAAATGAAACATACTTATTCACATTTCTTTAGAATTAATCTTTATTATTTTAATCCATTATCAAATTCTTTAAAATATGAAGAAATTTGAGTACCATCTTCTTTTTTGATGTGAAAACATAATTGGGTATAATGACTATAATTGTCAGTGTAGATTAGATCTGACTACAAAATTGCAGATATTGTGGTGAATTCCAATCATATAAAGATATTTTCTGTGTCTATTTTATTTACATAGATCAAATTATTAATTTACTCATTACAATTTTACAATTGATCGTGAGTTCTGACTCACAGCTTTTGAAAATAACGAAATAATCTCTGCATATACTATCCATACTTAGAAATATTTGTATCTTTGTATGTGTTTGACAATGAAACTAAGGAATCGGTAAAAACATTTATGCAGTAGTAATATAGGCTACATTTTATCTACTTATAAAGGCCACGGTCTTAGGAGTTAACTGGGTGAAACAGTATCTAGTTAAAATTGAAAGTTCTTGTATTGTCGGGTATCATAGTTATATCTGCTATATCTGTAGTTTAACTACCTAATTATTCCAACATCTTATAATCAGTTATTACGGAGGTTATAAAATTTATGATATGATAAAATTATTATTTTTTAAATGTGGCTACATGACCCACTTATCAGTTTGACAAACTAACAAGTATGTTAGTAACACAATGTGTCATTACAAAAGTAGACTACTAATCAATATTAGAAAATGTCCACTATGTATTTTAACGTATTCAAATTTTGGGGGTGCAATAGGTAACAATTTTAATGCTATTTTCATAGCCGGTAAATGAGAATGTGACCCACCTGATGGTAAGTAGAATCCGCACCCATGGACACCATTAGTTGTAGGTGTTTTATTTATTAAGAGTGATGTGGTTATTATCTCCACTAATGATACATTGCCAACCCCAGGTTTCAGATATAATTGCCGTTGTTCCAGTAATTTTACTGGATTTTCCTTCCCTTTAACTCAAACATAGAATGATTATTATGGCGGTCAATATAAGAAGGGCTGTACCACCCTAGACGAGATCTTAACAAAGAAACTGTACTACCATGAATGTTTGATTACAGTGACTGCCAAATACAACTCATCTACAGTTATCCAACTGCTTTCATGATGATGGAACATTGTGACAAAATCCAGAAATTTCAAAAGTTATTATAAAAGTATTTATGAAGGCTGCTTGCCAGCAGTACAAGTGCATTAGTGGACTATAAGTAAGGTAACCCACTGGTGGGCCAAGCTTACGCGGCGTACTGTTAGGATGGCTGTCTGTGGGTCCTTTTTAAAAAAACACTATTTTCACTGCCGAATATTTATTTTAGATGTTACTCCAACAACAGACAAACTGCTACTCAAAATTAAAATACAATTATGAACTTATTGACTAAAAATGCATAACAGCATATTTACTGGAAAACATGTTATGATATAATAAATGCATCATTGCAGTTACATTGCTTAGTTAGTATTAATTACATATTATTTTTAAATATAACAGTACGCATTCGTACTGAGTTTCTTGCTGGTTCTTTGGTAGTAGATACATCCTAAACCAAGATCCTTACCGTCTTGGGTGCCCTTAGGCGAATCCTATATGTATAGGAGTACAAATTCCATTGAAATTTAAAACACTGATAGCCAGGATAAATTAACTGTCCATTTCGAAAAAGAAAACCCTATAATTTAGGACTTTCTTAATTACACTGTGTATCTTCAATAGGCATATAAAATCTGTAATTGAGGCTTCTGTAAATTAAATTTAACTGATGTAAAGCATCAGCAGAACTGCTATGTTAATAATGCATATTATATAATTTTGTAGAAATAACGTGGTTATAAAACAAGTTGAAAAACGTCCTGTTATTCAGAAAATTGCTGATAAAAGATTTATGCCAATCAACAGTTTGTATTTAGAAAATGTGCTTTAATGTCAAACCATTAGAAAATAATTTTATGTTACATTGTTATGAATAGGTGTAGGTATATTTGTACAAATGGTTACTTGTATTTTGTGGGATACATTTTGATAGGTTGTTAATTTTGGTATTTGGCATATACTCTAGCAATACAATAAGCTAGATAAGAAAACTTAATAAGTTGTGGCCAAAAAAAATTATCAGCCTTAGCAAATCAAAAAATAAAAGTAAAATAATAATTAAGGTTCTGTAGTTGCAAATATTATCAATTACGAACAAATCCTATCCCTTTACAATATTAGTATGTATTCATTCGGAAAAAAACATACTGTGTAACATATAATAATACGCAGAAGAACCTAAAATTAAAGCTATTTTTGCATTAAGACCAAAATAATTAATATATTAAAGGTAATAAATAAATAAATCAATCAAATCAATTTATTTGCAAAATGTGGTCGATACAATAAAATATTGAAGATTGGTTTTAGTGATGTCATTTTTGTTTTTGATGTGACTGTATCATTCATGTTAAGTTACTAGTTTTAAAGCCACACTCGAGACGTCAAATCGTTACTAAAGAAGCGCCTAAGTATAGATTTTGTTTACTGAATTTATAAATTTGTATTCACCGGGGGGTATTCACACCCTAATAACTTCTACTAGGGATTTTCAACTAGGGATTGGTTTTTCTTACTCACTCTAAACTAAAGAGTTGTTCACAAGGAAGTGCTAAACTTAATTGATTTATTTTGTTTTTAATTAAGATACATAATTTGACCTATCTATTATATAATTTGCTTTTTATTATATAACTATGCAAGCTAACCATGAATATATATTTAGGTATAAACTTTGTTTTGATATTTTATGCACCTAGTTAACAATATTTACACATTAAGAAATAACAGTTATATAAGAAAAATGTTTCGTTCATACAGATAAAAAAAACTACAAGGTATCCAGCAGTATTACCTCATTGGAATTCTTGAATAAAAGACCTTTTAATATTTCTATTTATTTTTCATCATGTAAATAAATAATTACCTATTCTATTTAAGTAAGACTGTCTATGAGGTAATGGTCATTTTATTTGTGAAAACTGTACTGTTTTCAATATAAATTTACTTATTTGCCAAAGCTGCAGTTCCATTTGGTGGTAGGAATAACATAATGTTTCATTTAAATAATAGTGGGTAGATAAAATACCCACTGCATGAATACATTTACCTATTCAATTTCAAACTAAATTCTAGAATATATCGTCACCTTTATGGTGAACTTACGAATTTGAAAAAAACAAATTTTACAGGAGAACGTTTTGAAACATTATATTAAGGATAATTTTTTTCAAGAGACGCTTGTAATAAACCTTGCCGTACATTTTATTTTCAAAATAGTGTTGTTTTGATATGATATGAATGGATTTACAAATATTTACAAGTATCAAAAATAATTGCACATTCGCCACTTTACACCTTCATACATGAAAGTTACTAGGTCTTTAATTACACTTCGGCAAATTTACGAAAGTGGTAGTTTCGTGAGTTACATAAGAAAAGGATCAAATCGTTTTTTGGTAAACTTACCATAATGCCACTTTCGTAAATTTACCAATGTGTAAATCACAAATTTTAGAGAAATTATAAGTTTAAACAGAAACTGTCAAAGAAATAATAAAAGCAAAATCACAAATTTACGATTGAAAACCCGGTACAAATATAATTAATAAAACACATTGTTAAAAAAAATGTTTTAATTTAAGAAAGAAAGCAAAATTATCATTACCAGTACAGGTTCACAGTATTTAAACCCAGGCCATTAAATTGCGCGTTTCCGAGCAATACTCGTTAATTATGATGTTACGGGCAACTTTTTGTATAACTCTTTACAACTCTATCAAAGGTCAAGCGATATTTTCTAAAAAAAGCTGCAGATTGCTTTACTCAATTGCCCGATGTTGTCTTGACGTCATTGTTGACTAGTATTGCTTGGAATTGCGCAATGTAATTTTATTGCCAATGTAGGAACACCTTTACAAGTTTTTACAATCTCCAAGAACCTACAGATCCTCTTCGTCTTCGTTATCTGGTTCTGGCAAGCGGTCTTCAACTGTTTCCGAATCGGGCAGATTCTCATAAAAAAAATGGTAGTATTTGGTTATCTCTACATAGTTTTAGTAAGTCTCTTTTTTTTGCTTTAGAAATCGGTATTCTTTCATTATAAATTTTATTTGGTACTATTGTCGAACCTTTTCCTCTTTTTGACTTTATTTTTTGTTCTATAAAGTTCTCGTCATCATAATTCATTTTGATAAAGATTGATTTAGGGTTTTCTTTTCGGTACTGAATCCATACAGCATCTTCAAAGTTTATTTTCACTTTTAATCGTGTGTTCTCTAGTTCTTCATTATTTGTTTTTACTTTACGTGAATGTTTCTTTTTATAATTTGGTTTGATCAAAATCTAAAAAATCGTCATGAACTAAGAGATTCACATTAAATGGGCGAGGATTTGTTCGTGCCATTCTCATAACTTGAATCCACCCGTCCGGGGTATATATTGGTGTATTTTTACATTTTTGCTCAATTTTGGAATGTATAGAATCATACTCCATGTGACTATGTCCAGTTTCAAAGAAAACATGATCAATGATGTTAATTGTAGCATGATTAGTCAACAAGTGCAGCAACATACAACAAAAATTAAAATTCTTTTGTTGGCCACCACAATTTTCTAACATCATTCTCACATGTGTTATGCCTTGTTTGTGGCTACAAATATATTTGTAAACGCAAGTCGCAATTTCAGCACTACCCCGTTTACCTTCTGTTTCGTCCCACGTAAAACAGTCGACGTCTTGATCGCCAAATTTATAAAATGTCAAATTGTATATAGCCAATTTCCTAACTTGGAATGACGTGTTTGGAATGACTTTCATCTGTAGAATTTGTCCGTGCATTAATTTTTAGATCCTTATAAGCGACGCACTTTTTGCATAAATCCTTTTTCGGCACATGAAACCTCAGTTTATACGATCTGAATACTGTCCGGTATGTTTCTATTCCTGCTGGGGTTGTGCCTTCGTCTTCACATTTTTTCTTGTATAAGGAATACATTATTGTAACATTTATTCCAGTTCAGTTCCTGTGTTCTTCCTGCAATAATGCGACTCCATGGCAGGAAATGAAAAGATATGTTTTTTTATTTGGTCAAGCCTTTCATTGGAAAGTTTATTAGATGGAGGTTTTTTGCCTCTTCTATCACTTAAGAGAACACCTTCATCAGAAATCTTTTTTAAAGCACCCCGTACTATACCTTCCTTGATATTTAAAGTATCTAAAAAGAAGTCTCTGCATACAGAAACCTTCTTGTTATCTATTGTAAAACAATATTGTTGTGTACTCACTTTCCGTGATGGGCCTTTGTAGTACATCTCTTCTTTTGATACATGCTGGATTATAAAGTGACGCTGCGCTTCTAATGATTCCATAGCTCGAAATGTGTCATAAATATTTTTTCTCGCATCTTCAGGTACATTAGCGTTGCATTTGTGTTTTTCTTTTGCCAGACATTTAGGTTCCTTCAAAGATGCAGCCGCAACAAATTTCCCTTTTATTGTTTTATATGCTTCACCTCTCAAACGTTTGTTTCATTCAATACGTCTTTTCCAATTGTTAGGATCAGACGCTGATTCCACGCTTTTTCTTCGGTGAGCTGGACTTGGGCTCAATTTGTGAAAATTTGATACCGGATATAGAGGCACGTCTTTTCATTATTTTGGTTGGTAGTTTCTCTTGTTCTATGTCATTTTCAAAGCATCTTCTTTTTGGTAGTTTGGAAACAAATTGAAACTATGGTTGTAAAAGACTTGCATTTACACTAACAATATCAATAACTAAACTACTGTCATCTTCGAGTTCAGGAATAAAATCAGGGTCTTTAACACTATCGTCATCATCACTAAACTTCAATGTTTCAAAAATTTTTAGAGTTTCTGGTCATATAGCTCGAACTGGTGAAGAATTTTCTTGATTTTCAGGACTTTGCACACTACCCCCTTGTTTGGTAAGTTACTTCTCCTCCAGCTAGAAAAACATTACGGTCTAAAGGAGTTAAAGGTGAATATAATGGTGCTTCGGGCGTAACACATTTTTTGGAGAGTCTATTGAATTAATATTTTGTGATGTTACGTCGTTGACCTTTGAAACGGATGCTACAGAATGTAATTCAACAGTACTATGACTTAGTAGAAATATATCATTTTCAATTATATTTTGCTGATTTCGGCTGGTATTCATCGTATTGTTTACTTCTATTTGATCAGTTTTAAGTTGAGAAGAATTTGAGATTTCTATAGTTGTTAACTTCTTGTGTATTAATGAACCTTCTTCTTTTGTCACCTAACAATTATTTTCTAAATAACTAATTATCTTAGTGACGTGCCATCCAATTAGTATAAATATCGAATAGCTAGAAATATCGATAGGCTATGGTAATTAATAATTATTATAAAATGTCAAAAATATTCAAAGTCATTATTTAGTAATTGCTAACAGTAATCAAAATATATATCACAAAGATTGCTCGGTAAACGAGCACGGAATATACCTAATAGAAAGTGCAATCTAAGCCTATACACATTATCAATCGAAGGCGTTAGTGATCAATAATGCATTTTTTGATATAAGCCTTTATTCCCAACATTACAGAAGTTGTCCAAAATCTAGAAAATTAAGAGGTCGAAATTCACGCTATTATATGAAATGGCTAAATGTTATGTAGCAGTGAGTGGTATCTAAAGAAGTCTTTTAACTATCGATACTATCGGTTTTATCTGAAACTACCTCTCAATAAATGTCAATTACCAATGTAAATTCACGACAATGCTTGATTCGTAAATATGCTATGGGATATTTAATACCCTTTGACAAACATGCTACCAATGTTAATATACGAAATTGCCAGATTCGTAAGTTTGCTTTGGGCTTCGAGCTCCTATGACAAATAAGCTACCAAAGTCAAATCACGAAACTGCCCGATTCGTTTATTTGCTGTGGGTTGCTGAATTCCGTTGAAAAATATATTCTACCAATGTAAACTCACGAATATGACATATTCGTATTTTTGCTGTGATTTGCTATACCCATTAATCAAAAATGAGCTACAATGTAAATTCACGAATATGGCAGAATCATAAGTTGGCCGTGGCTCATAATTTTTGGATTTAAGATATTAAACTACGCCAAAACAACTTATATCAATTTACTTTGGACGTATCAACAAAAAATAGAGATTCGAACTACTTGAATTCTTTAACCGTTAAAGATAGAATTTTGAAAATTGTTGAGGTAATGTAGTGTGGCATAAGGTGTCGTTTTTTAAAGAAATGTCAAATTCACGAAAACTGTAGATTCGTAAGTTTGCCGTAGAGGTGACGATATAGTAAAGTATTTTAAATTATATATAAATAATGTGTTTTCGAAAACTTAAAGTTCAGAGAATAATTTCAATGGTCAAACTTTCAAAATAATTCAGAATAATTGATTTTGTATTTGTCAATTGATTAGGTACTTTGATTTAATTTTTACTTTTTAATTTTTAGTCTTTCAAAGACTGATGATATGAATTAGCTTTAGGCAAAATCTTTTTTTAACTAAGTACTTAATTCTTGTTTTTTATCAAATTGGTTTGTTTCACAAAGAAATTTGTCATCTATGATCCAAATTATGTGAATGTTGATAAGATACTATTCAAATGATCACCTTGTTTCTTTGAGCAAAATGTTGTATAGGTATTCAATTTATATAATAACTATCTCAATATGTCTGTGACGTAACTGCTAGAGTGAAAATGGAAATGTCTAGTATCCACAAATTAAACAATAACATGAATAATCTGTTATGTTACACCACACTATAGTTTTCTTTTTGTGTACTAACATTTCATAGTGTTGTGTTGATTATGACAACACGGTATTTGTAAACATAAACCCCTGAAAGCATGTATTACTTTAAATGGCTTAATTGATTTTCTTCATACATGGCTAAGAACACTCGATTGATTTAGCTTTTGAACAAAACAAAACAAAGAAAACTGCATCAAAATTGTTTTTCCTTCATATTGAAATACTATAATAAATGTTTTTCTGGATTGATTTAGATTCATTTCTTTGTTATGTATTCTATGTGTATTGTGCATGTATTAGTGTTGAGTTCATTGGTGCAACTCTATAATAAATAAATAAATAGATTGTTCATATTGCCTACTTTTTAAACAGTAATTTTGTGGTAATATAACGAACTCAAAAATGCATTCGATTTGACAGACTGATTTACCTTTTGGTTTTGAATGAATAAGTAAATTATATTATGTTGTGCATGTTTATACATTTTACTTAATATTTGTTGTTTGGAATCTACAAATTTTTGTTTTTATTTAATTTTGAACTTTAGAATGAAATGAAACATACTTATTCACATTTCTTTAGAATTAATCTTTATTATTTTAATCCATTATCAAATTCTTTAAAATATGAAGAAATTTGAGTACCATCTTCTTTTTTGATGTGAAAACATAATTGGGTATAATGACTATAATTGTCAGTGTAGATTAGATCTGACTACAAAATTGCAGATATTGTGGTGAATTCCAATCATATAAAGATATTTTCTGTGTCTATTTTATTTACATAGATCAAATTATTAATTTACTCATTACAATTTTACAATTGATCGTGAGTTCTGACTCACAGCTTTTGAAAATAACGAAATAATCTCTGCATATACTATCCATACTTAGAAATATTTGTATCTTTGTATGTGTTTGACAATGAAACTAAGGAATCGGTAAAAACATTTATGCAGTAGTAATATAGGCTACATTTTATCTACTTATAAAGGCCACGGTCTTAGGAGTTAACTGGGTGAAACAGTATCTAGTTAAAATTGAAAGTTCTTGTATTGTCGGGTATCATAGTTATATCTGCTATAT
Organism: Marasmarcha lunaedactyla; assembly: GCA_923062675.1. Classification (NCBI taxonomy): domain Eukaryota; kingdom Metazoa; phylum Arthropoda; class Insecta; order Lepidoptera; family Pterophoridae; genus Marasmarcha; species Marasmarcha lunaedactyla. Next base: position 3,492,437 of record OV281359.1, read on the forward strand.
CTGTAGTTTAACTACCTAATTATTCCAACATCTTATAATCAGTTATTACGGAGGTTATAAAATTTATGATATGATAAAATTATTATTTTTTAAATGTGGCTACATGACCCACTTATCAGTTTGACAAACTAACAAGTATGTTAGTAACACAATGTGTCATTACAAAAGTAGACTACTAATCAATATTAGAAAATGTCCACTATGTATTTTAACGTATTCAAATTTTGGGGGTGCAATAGGTAACAATTTTAATGCTATTTTCATAGCCGGTAAATGAGAATGTGACCCACCTGATGGTAAGTAGAATCCGCACCCATGGACACCATTAGTTGTAGGTGTTTTATTTATTAAGAGTGATGTGGTTATTATCTCCACTAATGATACATTGCCAACCCCAGGTTTCAGATATAATTGCCGTTGTTCCAGTAATTTTACTGGATTTTCCTTCCCTTTAACTCAAACATAGAATGATTATTATGGCGGTCAATATAAGAAGGGCTGTACCACCCTAGACGAGATCTTAACAAAGAAACTGTACTACCATGAATGTTTGATTACAGTGACTGCCAAATACAACTCATCTACAGTTATCCAACTGCTTTCATGATGATGGAACATTGTGACAAAATCCAGAAATTTCAAAAGTTATTATAAAAGTATTTATGAAGGCTGCTTGCCAGCAGTACAAGTGCATTAGTGGACTATAAGTAAGGTAACCCACTGGTGGGCCAAGCTTACGCGGCGTACTGTTAGGATGGCTGTCTGTGGGTCCTTTTTAAAAAAACACTATTTTCACTGCCGAATATTTATTTTAGATGTTACTCCAACAACAGACAAACTGCTACTCAAAATTAAAATACAATTATGAACTTATTGACTAAAAATGCATAACAGCATATTTACTGGAAAACATGTTATGATATAATAAATGCATCATTGCAGTTACATTGCTTAGTTAGTATTAATTACATATTATTTTTAAATATAACAGTACGCATTCGTACTGAGTTTCTTGCTGGTTCTTTGGTAGTAGATACATCCTAAACCAAGATCCTTACCGTCTTGGGTGCCCTTAGGCGAATCCTATATGTATAGGAGTACAAATTCCATTGAAATTTAAAACACTGATAGCCAGGATAAATTAACTGTCCATTTCGAAAAAGAAAACCCTATAATTTAGGACTTTCTTAATTACACTGTGTATCTTCAATAGGCATATAAAATCTGTAATTGAGGCTTCTGTAAATTAAATTTAACTGATGTAAAGCATCAGCAGAACTGCTATGTTAATAATGCATATTATATAATTTTGTAGAAATAACGTGGTTATAAAACAAGTTGAAAAACGTCCTGTTATTCAGAAAATTGCTGATAAAAGATTTATGCCAATCAACAGTTTGTATTTAGAAAATGTGCTTTAATGTCAAACCATTAGAAAATAATTTTATGTTACATTGTTATGAATAGGTGTAGGTATATTTGTACAAATGGTTACTTGTATTTTGTGGGATACATTTTGATAGGTTGTTAATTTTGGTATTTGGCATATACTCTAGCAATACAATAAGCTAGATAAGAAAACTTAATAAGTTGTGGCCAAAAAAAATTATCAGCCTTAGCAAATCAAAAAATAAAAGTAAAATAATAATTAAGGTTCTGTAGTTGCAAATATTATCAATTACGAACAAATCCTATCCCTTTACAATATTAGTATGTATTCATTCGGAAAAAAACATACTGTGTAACATATAATAATACGCAGAAGAACCTAAAATTAAAGCTATTTTTGCATTAAGACCAAAATAATTAATATATTAAAGGTAATAAATAAATAAATCAATCAAATCAATTTATTTGCAAAATGTGGTCGATACAATAAAATATTGAAGATTGGTTTTAGTGATGTCATTTTTGTTTTTGATGTGACTGTATCATTCATGTTAAGTTACTAGTTTTAAAGCCACACTCGAGACGTCAAATCGTTACTAAAGAAGCGCCTAAGTATAGATTTTGTTTACTGAATTTATAAATTTGTATTCACCGGGGGGTATTCACACCCTAATAACTTCTACTAGGGATTTTCAACTAGGGATTGGTTTTTCTTACTCACTCTAAACTAAAGAGTTGTTCACAAGGAAGTGCTAAACTTAATTGATTTATTTTGTTTTTAATTAAGATACATAATTTGACCTATCTATTATATAATTTGATGTAACATGATGTGATGGCTGGATCCCGCGTTAACTCGTGAACGGGTGCCGTTTGAGGGTGTTCGTCGTTTGGATAATTGGGGGGAGGGAGACTTGCCGAGCTAACAGATGCAGAAAAGAATAATTTTGTATAGACATAAAGAGACTCTGTAAATTTATTTTGAAAAAAATATATCCGTGAAGTTTCTTGCCAGTTCTTCTTCACGAAGGTTTTTTCGAACTGGTGGTAGAATCATGTTTTATTTGACGTCAATAAGAACAAGTAATTGTCAATGATGAGAAATAAATATTTCATTTCATATCATTTCAACATTATTTACTTGTAGTAGCGTCAGAAATACGTGGTTAAAACCTGTCGGGTTATTAGGGCTCATGGTGTGTAGTTTAGTTTGCTAAGCCAAATCTATATTTATTAGAAGCTTAAGAACCGTTGAGCGTGTCTGTGTGCGCTCTTTGTAAGTCTTTAATATAGAATAGTCACTCTGCTTCTGGTGGAATGCTAGTTTTATTCAGTCCCGTTAGTTTTCACGAGCCTAGCACATGCTACTGCTATCACTTTCAAATGGTGAAATATAAATCGTTTCTGATATTTTACTTTATTGGCCGTATAGATCAAGCAATTAAATATTGTTTTGTATAATTATACTTAGTACCTATAGATGTCATGATTCCATATCGAGAATTGCTCACATCATGAAGTGTTCGAGTCTGCATTGGCCACATCATGAGTTCCATAAGAACTAGTTTGTCGATATGGTCAAAAAACACGCGGCCACTTCAAGAAACGGCCAAGTTTTTTTGATCATGACGTAAAATGCCAAGTGGTTCCTTTTACTATCGCTAGAGGCGCTGGAAACGCATTGTACATGTGTCAATGTCGCACGTGGATCAGTTGATTTACCAAACTTGTCGTATAGTTGAAATTGTTTTGCCTGTTTGGTTATTTATTTCTTTATTAATTTAGTTTTCATAATGACACGTCGCCGAGTGATTCCGCACCTTGGTCACTTCGTTCGCTCTGTTCTCGCAAATCGCAGGATAGCGACTGGATTGTATAAAAATTATTTCATGCAGTGGTCAATCGTATTTGACCAAATCGACGAATGATTGGAATTGAATCCTGAGAAATTTAAGATTCAAATGCAATTCTACGATCTGGCCACGACATAGACATAACAAAAACATCGTGTGATTGTTTGGGGTTGTACTTACACAGTCACAACAGATGGAGTGTTTATTGATAAAGAAAATAATTGACAAAAATTTTATTTATTTATTTCCGGCCTGGGATACCCACATGTTTCGATTTCTCCCATAACCTTGAAACTTTAGCACATTATATCAAATTTACGCACATATTCACCAAAAGAACACTTAATTATTATACTTTGTGTGTCTAAGTAGACAAAATAATAATAACTTTACTTCATATCCATCTGTTTACACAATAAAAACTTGTTTGTCTAAACTAAGAAAAAACTACGCGAATTGGCTGTCGCGTGCGAATGCCGTCGGCTCAACATAATTGTCTATATGTACCACAATAATGCATTGATTGCAATAATTATTTTCAATCAATTAATTTCTTATTTATAGTGATAAATATTATTGTAGTTTTGATCTGAAATTATTATTACTTTAAATTAATTGATACTTTCTCGATTATATTGTTCTAATAATATAGGTAGCTATTGTTTTTTTTTTCAAATCAAGAAAAAAAACTGTTTCTATAATCGTTATTATCAAATTGTGGACAGCTATATAGAACGATTGTCTCAATAATATCTAAATAAATATAACAACAAGAAATACTGTTTGTTCTAAGAAAAAACTGTGAAAGGTTCAAAATAAAAATAAATCAATATATTTTATAAAGAATTATATTTTACAGTAAAAAAAGCTGTAAAAAAATATGTGTTGAGCAAATATACATCATGAAACAGTATTGACATGCAAGTCTCTTTATGCCTGTAGAAAATTATTCTTATCTCCATCTGTTAGCTCGGCAAACGGCACCCGTTCTCTCTTCAACCTATTGGTATACTTGAGTATGTTCAACATGTAGAGAACCGCCTGGAGCCCCTGGACAAGGAACGCATGGAGGCTAGAAGAAGAAATACAAATAATTGCACCGAAATTAAACAAATATAGCTGTACGCTGTACAAAAATACATACCGCGGAGGCGAAGGGACAGTTGAGCATCAGAGCCCCATGATAATAGCTCGCCTGGCAACGCACTCCCGCGATGGTCCATGTGGTCCATTTTCACCCCTAGAAGAGGTTACACTACGCGACCTCAGCCTCTGCATACTAAAAATATCACAAAATTAACTTTTTGTATACTCGTCACCATATCTCACAGTATATTTAGCCGTTACAGTGGGAGTGAGTAACAAACAGACTTGTATACAAATGTCTCATGTCTTTATAATTGTGATGAAACTTTTTTCCGATAGATTCTGTTTATGGCGCTACCAATTTAGTGTCACTCCTTTTCACTGTTTTTTACTCTTTCATAGCCGGCAAACGAGCTGATGATAGCACCCGCTCTCAAGGACATCATGAGTCGGTGTTTTATCTATAATTTTGAGATTGGGCGATAATTTTCTATAGATGTCTTAGGCCCGTTTTTGTGCACAGGTGTGACGTACGCTATTTTCCATAGTACTGGAAAATACCCTTCTGCAAAACATCGATTTGATAATATAAATTGAAAGTGAATGATAGAGCTTTTGCGCATTTCAAGAACAAAATAGGTGGCAAACCATCACTGCCCGGGCCTTTGCTAATGTCCAGTCCCTTCAATAACACTTTACAGTATTTTTATTCACATAACAGAAGCTGAGTTCATCCTGTAGCAAGCAGACAGTATGTAAATATACCATAGTTCCATATCATTTGAACTAGACGTTACTAAAAAAATTCAAGTGAGGAATATACCAGTGTCTATATTTATTTGAGGTAGATCATATTCTTTTTATATTAGATCATTCATCATAAATTAATAATGACATTATAGTAAAAAAAAAGGCAAAGTTAATAGATTTAGTCACTTATTATAATACCTATTGCATGCTGTTGTACGGCATAGTATGTGGAACTATATTTCTGTGTAACATCCTTTTTGTACCGTACTATGAAGCAATAAATAGTTTGAGTTTGATCCTTACATGTGAAATTGGCGTTTTGTCGTACTGGCCACTTTGATCTGTATTATCTCCTCTTTGGTTATGAATTCCAATTTCAAATTTATGCAGCAAGTTTATACCCACGCATTTGTGTTTCGAAAACCGTATTCATTTTTTTTTTCAATATTGAATGTGATTATTATATGGACTAATGATGGGTTGCAGACCGTAACTGAAGTGCACTGGCTGTTTCAGTCCTTTAACTGGAACAAAACCATGTAAATGTAATTATTATCCCGGTCAAAATAAGAAGGACTCTAGTAATGGCCCAGACGAGACCTTAGTAAAACATGCACTAATCTTAGAAAAAGTTACGTCTACTACCTAATAGACCCTAATTATATTAATATTTTTGTATTATTCTGCATCGTTAAATAAGTTTTTTAAGTCGTTAATCAAGTAATTTTTCTGATAAATTAGTAAAGCAAATTTGACGTCCCCGAACCCATTGATAAGCATATTTCAAATTCATACCACAAGGTATTGTGTTAGTGTTGTGTATAAGTGTTAGTTATGCGATAAATTTTACGTATTATATCAATCTCGGATGGCTCGTGGTTTCGGTTGCGGTTTCGAATTAAGCATGGACCACCTGCATGGTCCAGAATAACAACTAATACTATGAATGCGAAAGTGGGTTGATTTGTTTTAACGTTAAATTTAAGCAACCAACCATCACAAAATCTCATAGGTACCTACAATAAAAGTACATTTCATCCAGGATTTAAAAAAATATATGTTTTTTTTTTCAGTAAATCATTTGTAATAAGTTGCCGGGCCTTCCCAGAAAGCAATCAGAAGATACTTGTGTTGGGATAGCCTCGCTCTTCCTACGTATTCCTAACAATTTGGATTTACTTAATTTATTTAAGTTTAAACATTACAGTATAAGTCAAAAAAGAAAAAAAAAACAAAACGAGATCTTAAATTATATTTAAAGCAGTTTTAAGGAGAAAAAGTATACCCAAGTGGTTGTATGTGCGTGTGCGTGTGTGTGTGTGTGTGTGCATGTGTGTTTACGTGTGTGTCCCTATCTGTATGTGTAATGATATACATATATAAACTTGTTTTTGAAATGTTTTAAGCCATACTTACCAGGATTTCTTCCACGTCAAGATAGTTGAGGGAAGAGAGCCACTCAGTCAAAATGATCTTACACTCATAGAGTTGCATCGGGTAAATTTTAAGGATACGATTTATTTTATTGTAAGCATAAGGGACTTGAGCTAAGTATTGCCTAGTAGCAAAAACAGTTCGTGCCGGATATGTAGGAGCTACAACATCGCACCGTCATCTACTAAGTTTGGCATGATCTAAAGGTAGCTTTTTGTGATATCTTAGTATCATGTGTAAAATGTATAGCTTTCTAACCTAAAGGGCTTACAGTGCATAACCTTGGTTAGAGATCTTGGTGCCCGCTCTAGATCTAAGAAGTGAGATTTAGCTGCTCCTCCCCAAACTGAGATGCAATATATTATAACAGACTGGGCTGGCGCGATATATATTTTGTTCAGTAGCTCAGTGCTCATAACATGTCTCAGGTATTTGAAAACCCATATGAGCTTCCTTACCCTGTCTAAAGTCAATTCTAGGTGCGGATACCAACTTAATCTCTGATCCACAATTACTCCGAGATATTTGACTTGACTGACTTTCTGGATTGTTGGGCAGTTACAGGTATTAAGGGAAGGGTGAACAGCAGGTGTGAATTTTTACTTCAAACCCGATGAGGGTTGCGTATTTATATATGGGGAAAAGCATATAAAATTTGTTCTTGGGTGTTGAGACTGAGGAGATTCTCCCTTAGCCAACAACTAATTCTAGCTAGCCCCTCCTCGGCTACAAGCCTAACTTTGGATTAGGATTACTTAGGATTAGGAGAACTTAGAATTATTTGTAAACACAAATTAAAAATCTCCTGACTGACTTAACCGATTTTTCCAACATAAAACCAAAATCCGTGTCTATATCGGTCCATTTGTATAAAAGATACAATGCCATAGATACACACGTCAAACTTATAACCTCCCTATTTTTGCGTTGGGGGTTAAGAAGGGATGGCTACGCGAGCGAAGCCGTTAGTAAACTTAATTAATAGAAAACATCTGACCCGTAAATTTATCATTTATCAACTTTCTCATCAAAAATCTTCGTTCTGAGATTACAACGTAGAGTTATAACACAACCAAACTTACGAAGCCTTCAAAATATAACTGCTATTTAACCGAGCAATACGATCAATTGACCATACAATAACATTTACAATTTTAGTTATTAAAGGGTCTAAGTACATTGGAGATATTTCCTAGACATGAGGCCGCTGCTCAGTTGTCAACGGGTCGCGTGGGGATTTCGGCTAGCGTTACTTCTGGTAGGCCTGTGTCATTCGATGTACTTACGCAAGTTGAAAACCTACTGGCCGCTGGGTCGCCGGCGGCTCTTGGCAAAGTAGGATTTTTTAAATAGTTTGCGTCTAAGTTCATTTTTGAATGGATTTACAATTTAGTTTATTTAGTAATTTGTAGTACAGAGTGCGTTATTTGTTACAAACTGACTTGTTTAGTAATCTGTGCTTCTGGATAGTGTACCTTTGTAATAGCGCAAATAAAATTGGTTTTAGTAAACCGTCACACACACCTCACAACTCTAGAACTACCGTTTCAAGTCGGAGTTATATTTATTCTTCATTATAATAATTTAGGTTTTATGTATATAATAACATTAGCTGACCGTGTAGGCGATTCACTTACTATGTTACTTGTTATGTATATTTTAATTGACTTATTTATAGAGAATAGAAATATTGACTAATGATGCTTCGATGACCGTAGCGTATAGACACCAGTTGCGTCTTTCCTTCTATATCACTCACAGTTTCTAACAATATACAATCTTACATGTTTATTATCACGCTTAAAATAATTTTTCTGAGAGTAGGAAGTAAAGATACATACCGTCGGCGCAGTGGTTGAGACGCTAACGATCTCGGTTGGTCCATGGAGTTCTTACATGTTATATGTTTTTGGCCAATTACTATAAAGGTGAAGGAAAACTTCGTGAGGTAGCCCACATGCATCAGAAGGTATGTGTGGAGTCTGCCAACCTGCAGTAAGCAAGCTTGGTAGACCATAAAAGCACTTAACACCTAAGTTTTAGTTGGGCGAGGAGGTCCCTGCAGTGACAAAAGAAAATAAAACTTCTACTAAAATTCCGCTATGAACTGATAATATGAATATATCTTAAATATATTTTTTCCCATTTTTCAGACATTGGAGGAACAGAAAATAATTTACTCCGGGCAGCTCCTAGATGACAATATAATACTTAAGGATGTGCTCAGAACATACGAAAGTCAAATCGCGCACACAATGCACCTAGTCTGCACTCCGAAAAGAAAGATGGCCGACGCAGCTGCAAAAGAAATCCCAGCCAACGATGGGCTTCGACATCGAAACGTCAATGTCACTGTCAACGCAACCACAGATACGAATCAGCAACAGGCCACGGAAAATGTTACACGTCCTGAGGTTAGGCAAAATGACCAGAATCATACGGTTGAAATGCAGAATTACTTGAGTTCGTTCGTGAACAACTACGGCAGAGTGCCGCCATACCCGAATTTAAATTTTGGTGAGGGATACTTGCCAGTGCCAAATGATCCGGCGTCGATGGCTAATCATATGCTCATGATGCAACAGGCGTATTTACAGTATATGCAGCAGTATGCTAACATGTAAGTATAATGAATACTACTTCGGTTGTTGTCACAGTATTCTTTGTTGATAGATTTCGAATAAAAACTCAATTTAGCATAAAACTGTTGTATTGTGTAAATAAAGGAATGTGCAAATTACATTTTCAGACAGTTACATAAAAAGTAAATCAGATGGTTTAAATTTAAAACAGTTTACATCTTTTAGGAAAACTTCCTTTATTTTATATATTACTAACAAAGGAACATTTTAATTCTATTATATTAATTTTTTTATGCTTTATATCTAGCTATTAATTTTATAGTAGTTGCTTTTAAGTAGTTTCCAAGTTTTGACCTCCAACAAGACTTAATAGCGTTCGATATAACTCTGTTAATAGAAGGACATCCTGCTAATAGGAAGATCAGCTAGCTAGTGCAATTACAGAAACTAAAGTTATTCCAGCTGGAATCCACAATCAGTGAATCATAATTTAAAAATAGCGCCTACGATTAAGATAACCATGGACACATATACATATTAATCATAGGCGCCATAAATTTACCAACATTGAGATTAACTAGGTTTGGGGGAATTTATAAATTTTCATCCGTTTTGTTAGGAATCATGTTCAAAGAATCATGTTCAGTATCAAAGTTGTTACGAAACTTATGGACAATTTTACCAATACACCAATGTGACCTTGAGCATGTTTCCATTACATACACCCAGTAACCTTATATAAGATCTTGTTAAAGTAATTAATAGTTCTAGTATCGGTTTTTATTAGGTTTATTATTTCAATTTGTTTTACAGCGACGTATTGGTGTACGTGTGGACTGATTCTGATTTCAAATATTCAAACGACGCTGCTATTTTAGGAATAGGCTGTTAAATTGTTTTGTAGTAATTAGAGGCCTTTGGGCTGGAATTACAACCTCAGATAACTTATATCGGTAGATTAATTTTGAGAATCCGAAATTATTTCTATGGAAAGTCTTGTCAAGTGTCAAAGTTATTCTCCAGATAATAGTTAAATAACGATTGAGAACTCAGCCCTTAATGTAATAAATTGAAAATAGAAAATTCGATCCTTTTCATCTTTGAAAGAAGGCAGACTTTTTCCTTTTATTGCACCCACCAGGTTTCTTCTAGAGAAATTAAAATACAATCGTGATATTTTTCAAATAATTTAGACTATTTGATGACGGCCCAGTGGCGTCATTGGTATTGCCTTACACGCCGGAGGTTCGAGCAGGTTCGAGTCCTGCTCGGGGAATTTATTTGAGTCCAAGTGTCCCGGATGTTTGTTCTGGGGTCATGGTTTTTTTCTTATATAATTATACCTGTAAAAAAATAAAGGATAAAAAAAATCCAAATGTTTCGCGATTTTTACAAATGGTTGTATCTTTGTTAAAAATGGTCGTATCGCAGTCATAAAAAAAATTAATATGAAGCTTGAAGTCTCTAGATATAAGGTTTGAAGTCCAAAAAATCTTCAAGCAAGAATAACATTTCTAAATTTTGTTGGTTCTTTTGTCTGGTCCACGGACTTCGAAAAAAATATCTAACTTAACCACTGTATGGACTGAACAAGCTGTTTATTCAGCTTGAATTGGTTTTGCTGACTTTGAACGAGCAACACTCGCTGAGCTATCTGACTCTGACAAGAAATGGATCGTTTTGTCTTCTTAATCGATATTTCGGCGACTAATGGTGCCACAGGGAATTGAAAATAGGCTTAAACGTTTTTGGTCTAGAAATCTGAAAACTAGATACTTGAAGCTTTAGATACATGACTACGATACAACCATTTTTAATAAAGATATAACAATTTTTTTATCTCTTAATTTTTTCCTCTAGTTTATATACCTATGTTTGTTTATTCTAGATTCCCCCCAGTTAGTTTGATGGTCATCCATAACACAAGCTCTGCTTACTTTAGGGCCATACAGGTGGTGTGTTAGTCAGGTGGTTTATTATTTATTATTATTTGTACATTCGTCTTTAACCACTTCTTAGACACTACAGTGCCTGTAAGCAACGTGCTAGGAAGCTAGTGTGTGTGCGAGGAGAACAATCGACAAAAATAGTATTACCGATTGGTCCTTATTGATTAGGAAAACGGAGTATACCAATGGTATTTTTTTTTAGCCTAGGATTGATCAAACTGTGAACTAAGGTAACATTTGACGTCTGCCAGTTTTATCTTCATAGTGAGGTGACCTGCATCAAAACATCGATTAAAGTGAATTAATCGATACGGACTTGAAACATATGTGAATTAAAACCATCAGACGAATCTCTGTCCCATTAATATTTTTTTCTTTCGTAAATTTAAGGAGCAAAATAAGACAAGTACATAATATAACAAAAAAATTGCATCATCAGTTGAACTATCAGAACTGTTATTAGTATTGTTATGTTCATTACTGCTGTCAGCACTCAGAGATATTATTAATACATTTTCAATAATATTGTCTATTCTCAAATCTCGTTCAAAATCTTGTAAAATTATTTTCTTTATTTTCTCTACGACTTTTCTCCAGTCTTTTGTAGTGACTTCTGCATACGCAGTTTGTAGCAGAGTCATCATTTCAGCTGTACTGAAGGGTAGTTCGGTATTGTTCCGCGCTGCATGACCCTTTACCTGTGCCCAAAAAAGCTCGATGGCGTTATTCTGGCAATGGTAGGAGACAATCGAATAACTTCGTGTCCTTGCTCTAGGGCTGGTTCATCGATTACATAGCGGAGCTTGGACGGCTTAGTTGCTTTTACCAGATTTAACAACTCAACTTTTAATAAAGTTGGACTTGCATCCACACCATTTCTAACCAGCCACGAGACAATTTCTTGCTTTTTATTTGTTTGAGTTGGTGGTTTATCAACTTGTACAGAATGATACGGTGCATTGTCCATTATAATTTTCGATGGGTTTTCTAAGCTGACTAGCAGATCTCAAACCAGTCTTCACTCTTTCCTCATGGTAATCACTTGTAGTTTTAGAGGCGAATGCGAGGAAGCAGTCTGGAATAAAACCTTGAGAAACTGATCTCGCGTGACTGAGTCGGGCTCCTTTTCCCGATGGAACTTTTTAGGTGGATGCCGATGTATCATCGGTCCATGCCCGCGAAACCGTATGGTTCGCATTCAACCATGTTTATTCAATAAACACGACATTGTCCCAATCTGTAATTTCCACTTGACATAAGAATGTTACTCTCTTCAAAATAATATCGTAGCGTTCTAGCAAGATTTTCCGCTTGTCAGATTTTTTAAATATAAAGAAAATCGATTTCAAAGCTATTGAATATAGACGGTTTACCGCCAAAAAATAAGCCTGCTTCTTTTACAAACTAATTACCTTTTCCCGTGTAGGCTATTCTTTTCTCGAGTACTGGTTGCGAATTGCAGCAGCATCAAAATTAACAACGCCAACAATTTTCTTGTTCCTCTTTCTTTTTTTCGGTGTACGTAAAGTATTATCTTTTGAGCCTGATTTGAGCCTGATTTAGCCTGGTCCGTATTTCTCTTTCAGAATTTCAGTTACTGCCCTCTTTCCTATTCCCATAGCTTCGGGAACGCGTTCTCTCGGTTGTGTCAATGGTAAAAGAGGCCCATCGTTAACTTATTCACGTTCACAATAATTGTACAATTTCACCACTAGTTCGCGAGATTGACTGTTTAGCGTTTTCCCCCGTTTCGACGTGGTAAGAATGTAATGTTGTTCTTGTTTACTAATCGTTAAGCAAATCGGAGTAATTTATAGCCAGGTAAACGGACTTACGACTTAACTGACTAAACATTGGACTAAGATCAGTCCAATAAAAAAGCCGGGTCAGAAGAAAATAACAGTGAGCACACCAAAAACGCACAGTCACTTCGCTCAACGACAAAAGACTGCTTCATGTAATGGCAACATGACATGGCGTCATCGACAGGCACTGGTGTTGCCAGCAACCTAAATTGTACCTAACATCAATATTTTTTCTATTTAGTTATTTTTTGTATTTTTATAGTTAATTAACGTGAGTTAGTTAAATCACAACGTGGTTATTAATTTATAGTAATATTTCTTCACAAGTAATCATTGCAATCGATTCAACTTATCAGCTTTCGATTTTTAGAGTAACATCCCTAGTGTTTAAAAAGAAAAAGAGGTTAACTGACGCAACATGTAACGACGTTCAGTTCTTTAGATCTGAAGTTGTTTATTATGTTTAGAATGGTTTATTAGTGAAAGCAAATCTTAAAATGATACAATAATATGTAATGGTAATTAAAAAAAGTTAAGCAATTGTGCAGTTCTAACAAAACGAAAAATTATATATTATTTTATGCCCGCCGTTACAAGGTTACGTTGTTGAATTTTGATGAATTGTCAAATGTTACCTATTAAAATGGCCTGACTTTAATATCTAAAACAGCCGTGACTTGAGAACAAATATTCATAAAATACCGCGGTTATATCGCGATCAAGTTCTTTCAAAACAAGCAAATAACAAGTTTAAAAAAATAACAATAATTAAAACTTCATACTTTTTTTAAGGTGGCAAGCCGGTGGTAACCCCCAAGCTCCGCCTCAAGCCGAAGCGGCCCCGCCCCCCGCTCCAGAGACACCAGTGGCCCAACCAGAAGACGCGGAAGAAGGCATGGTCGCCCGTGATTGGCTGGATCACATCTATTCCGCGTCCCGATTGGCTATTTTACTCTCGTTGGTGTATTTGTATGGAAGTCCGGCGAGGTTTTTGCTGGTCTTGTTGATTGCTGCTGCTGGTTATTTGTAAGTATATCTGTTTGTTATTAATTATCAAACAAGAAATAATATAATTTTAGCAAAAAATACCGATTTATACATTTGTCGCCTTGTAAACTCGGTCAAAAATGTTAACATACGGGTGAAGTTCATTTACACGTCATAAAACAACAAGGTTGATTTTCCCTTGTTATTATACTATTCTGACACGTTATGGACTCACCCTTACAGCTATTTCGGATCTCAGGAAGATTTGTCTAAAGTGGTAGACCACTTTCTTGGGCGACTTCGATCATCCCGGGTGGTATTTATTCTAAAAATGAATTGAAGAAATATCCTTTACCGATCATTCATTCATGAAAATAATTTTATTAGGATTAAAGTTGTTTGAAAAAAAAGAATTACACAAAAATATTGAAACTTCTACAAACCTCTTTTTTCCAGTCAAACCCTAACCCCATGTTCACACAAGTGTTTGTAAATCAAGATATTTTTAAAGTTAGAAACATAATGCTGAATAAGTAACAATGTGATTTGTAGGAGAATTTCTTTCGTTAATATCTTATTTCGGCCGCCATACTGACCACGTTTAGGGAAGGAACACCCAGTGCAAATACTGAAATAAAACCTTACCATGAGGAGGGGACGGGTGCTTGTTCGCCAGCTACGAAAAATAGTAAACAAAAATTTTTTACCTAACTGATATAATTGTTGTATTGCATAAGTCATTTAGGTTGGCATATTTGTAAGATTGGCAGATTGTAAGCAGATGTATGAAGTATTGAACAATTTCTGTTTCTGCATTAATTATTATAAACATTGAAACATTTGTTTTTTTTAAAGTGAGAATGGTTCCGTTTGAAAATTATTTCCCGTTCAAAAAGTTACCGTCGAGTGATTAGGGCTTAGATTCGCATTCGCAGCGTCCTCTAATAAGCCTACAAAATATAGAAAACGTGCAAGCGATTCTCGATGTAACCCTGTGCCTCCGCTGACTGAGCCGGGTGTACACGTGGTCTATATGTTATCGCCGATATTTCCGCGGGATCAGTTATACGTGGGTGAAACCTCGTAGAAACGTCCTAATTATAGATTTTGCTTAGCAAATCTAGACTTAGTTAGTGTATTAATAAGTTATATATTCGCTAAGCAAAGTCTATACCTAGGACTTTTATTTTACGTCTTGCGGTGCGGTTGATCTTTTTATATATGTATGTTTATGTAGGGTTAACACCCTCCTCCGCAACGGTGTTATGTGGTCAATTCCTAGCTTTGACAAATACACTGAGGAAGTTTATCTGTTTTTTTTATTGAATTAACAGTTTTTTTTATTGAAATTTATTTATTAATTTTCAGACATCAAATCGGCTTCTTCCGTGACTTGCACATCAACCAAGCCAACGAGAACCGCAACGTTAACCAGCCGAACAACCAGCAACCGGACGGTGGAGACAACGACACGCCTGACGCTGCCAACGTCCACATGGAACCCCAGCAATCTTTATTAGCAGTCACCTGGATGATTTTCACGTCGTTTTTCGCGTCACTCATACCGGACTCAAACTAGTCTTTTATTTAAAAAATAAAATTTTATAAAATAATGTTTTTTTTAAAATATGAAAAATCCATATTTTCGTGTTTTTTGTATGGTATAGGGTTTTGAGGATCGCGGTTGTTTAAAAGTACAGTGTTATAGGTTAGCGTTGCTAATTTAATTATTTTTTTTGTTACAATTTGGCGATATTAGCAATGATTGGAATAATGTTATTATTTTGTCATTTTCTGCTATTTTGATTTTGCTTGAAGTTAAAAGTATTCTTTTTTTTATTCACAAATTTTAAATGTTTGTGTGTAAATATCATAATTACTGAATATCTAATTGTCATATTCTCAAAATATTATCGATGTAGTCATGTAAAAGGCTTTTTAAAAAATATTTTTACATATATGAAAGCAATGTCTTGAATTGTGGAAATGACAAATTATATTAGACATGTTTGTTGAAAAAAAACATTATCATTGCTATATATTCGAACTACGCAGCTTTTCTTGTTAGGAAGATTTATTTCTAGAATCGTCAAAAAAGTACATAAAGACGACTATTCTAAAATTATTTTGTGTATAATAACAATGACAGCTA
Source organism: Marasmarcha lunaedactyla (assembly GCA_923062675.1). NCBI lineage: Eukaryota > Metazoa > Arthropoda > Insecta > Lepidoptera > Pterophoridae > Marasmarcha > Marasmarcha lunaedactyla. The sequence goes on from OV281359.1 coordinate 3,508,424, forward strand.
TAGCATAATTTATAGCGATGTAATGGCTTTTTCAACCGTATCGACTTGAAAGTTGTTAAGAATTCATTTTATTTTAATATTTTTGATCATCGTGGCATATTTATCTTTCTAGGCGCATATTATTAAACTTTACTCAAATCTTAAAATCATCTTCACCGGTGAGACAGATATTATTTTCCGAACCGAAGCAGTATATCTGTCTTGCTCTATCCAAGACGGCACGCGCAATTAAGTGACACATTAACATTGTTTTTTGCAAAACCTTAACTCTTTTTTGGTATATGTATATATACCAAAAGTGATACTGTTCTTCACTTATAGTAACCAAATGACCACGTAACAGACAAGGAGTATGTGCGTGCGCGAGCGCGAGAGTTGATCGATCCGCCCGGTCACGCACACATGCGTAGCGTGTTTGGACACTTACAACTACAAGTAAAGTAAAAGACGCCGCTTCGTGAGATAACAGTACTATAAAATGAAATATTATTACCAACAAGTCTAAAAAAAAGATTCATTAATTTATTATTTAATAAATTAAAAACTACTTTGAAAAAATTCATTCATATTCACTTGTATAGCTAGTAAAACTGTAATAATATATAACTGAAAACATAATGTATTATTTTTAAAATCATTTTCGATTATACGTTTTTGTATCTGTTACCTACGACGCTCTTAAGTATAGATGTTGCTAAGCGAATATATACTTCATCTATACCAAGCCTAAGTCTATATTTGCTTAGTAAAATCTATAATTAAGAGCGCTCTCAGTAAGTAACTGACATCACTCAGTGCGGCCGTATAAGTTGTAGTGAAAGAGTTGGTTTTCATTAAACGCATGCATATGTTTGTGCTCTTCTAAAACAGCATTAAATAAAATAACAGAATATCGATAGTCATGATTTGAAATGTTTCCTTCATTCATTTAATTATTCCTTCGTCATATATAATTGTATTATATACATGCAAAGACCCGAGGCGATACGACATGACATCCGTCCCGCTCGCGCGCCACGGTATCGCATCATTCTATCTCTTTGTCAGTTTTCTGTGTCGAGTGCATAATAGAAGAACAACATCTATCGTCCGCTGTTTTAATCAAATATTACTTCTGTAGATATCATTTGATGAAATATCTTGGAAAATTGGAAAAAATCTTTGATAACAATTTAATATGGCTCGGAGAATCGATGTTTAAATATATTTTTTACTAGAAATGCCAATTTTATCTTATAGATCTCTCTTGCTACTCAAACATTTGAAATGAATGAAAAACCAGTGCAACCCCTCAATCAATAAACGGTAATGAAATTATTGACAGTACTGATAGTTAAACCAAATACAATTTATTATTAGTATATAATTTATTATTAGTTTTAATCTTAAAAAATGTTCTTTATGCATAGCTTAAAATCTTTTTCAGTTGAAAATAGCAATGCTATTTTGACATGTAAAAAAAACCTAGTTGTATGTTCTTTCGACTCAAAATTTCTTCAATATATATTATATTATTATGACACGGCTCATTTAAGAAATTCATTTTGAAAATATAATTGAAAAGCCAATTCATTTTGATTCAATGATATTTTAATCGGAACTTTTGGCCTGTTTATTGAACCTGTTAAATAAAACTGGCATGTGACAGTGGCGTAAAAAATTTCAAACTTTTTGAAATTTTTAAAAACTTTTAATAACTGCTCTTGGTAAAAATTATTTAAAAATTTGATCATTCTTGTACAGGGTGAAACTAAAATCAACTGACAAACTTTCAGGGACTAATAAATACGGCCAACTTTTTCTAAGGTACCACCTTTCATACTCGAAAAAAAATACAGCAGTTCACTTCTCGACCACGACCCATGGAAAAAGTTTTTTGTGTTCTCGTAGATTCATCTCTCAAAGATTGTCAGTTGTTTTAAGTTTCACCCTGTATATTGATCAGGGCATCAAATTGAGCTCAAGTATTTTGATCGCTTACCTTTAATGTAAACCGTCACTACAATTTCAGTCTTTGAATTTTGAATTAATTAAAAATAAAATATCATCCTCCAGTTAAAAACTTTTAGAAAATGTTGCAAGATGTGATCTACACAGGAGTCGCAGCCAAGTTGCCAATCTACGATCGCTAACGCTGAATGATATTCAAACGAAATAACAGTTTTTCTTCTGAGTTGTACTTTGGTTCGTGTTTACATTCTCTGAAAAGTAACAGAAAGTATAATTGCATTAAAATCTACAAATACGAGTGGTATCGTTAATACAATAACCAGTTTGTTTGTATTTAGATATTTTTGGAATAATTTATGTAAATGCTAGACGCAGGCTGATTTTGTTGTATTTCATGTATATATTCATTCACGATGCGATTTGCTCTTTAAAAATGTATAGTTATATTGTATTTAAAAAAACAATATATTGTATCGAAAATAAGTGGGATTTGGTTATATATATCATATATTATGTGGCCTTGAAACCATGTAAGTTCAACCAAAGAAAATGTAACGCTGATTAAACGCGACGAAGCATGTGAAAAATAACAAGCATGTCGAATTATTTCTTGCTAAAGAATATCGATTGTATTTATTTTGTATTTAAGGTCTCAATGGATAATATTCAAGTTTCAATAAGCCAAAAAACATTGACGATATAAATTAAAACATCAATGTTGTGAAGGAAAATGAATAGCTGCATCAAAATGTAGATTTTTCTAAGAAATGAAACTGTGTAATACGACCAAATGAAATCGTTACTGTGGTCAGATAGTTTTCACTTAACAGAAACATGCTACATTTGTTTGTTTAAATAATGCTACAAATTAAAAGATGTGTCTGTTTGCTTGGTAATTTGTGACCACGATGTCTTTTTGGTTTCATTGTTTTAAGATATTAATTTTTCTATGTACGTAAGTTTTTATTTCACCAATTCTAACTTATTTTCTCTATGATTTAATCTGTTTAGTAGTAATATTTTTTTGTAAATAGCATAGTTTTAAAATAACAGCTGTGTACGCTGTCTTAATATAAAAAAAAGATTTTGGATATTAAGTGTCATAAAAATGAAAAAGCTTGCCTTTTCGTGTTATTTTAAAAGTTAAAAAAATTTTTAAAGTAGGATTGTTACATAAATATTTTGTTGATGTATTTAAACCTTAAAATGTTATACAAAGAAACGCATTTTCATTTTAGTGGATATTTAAATTGTATGAGTTCCATTGCATATATTTAGAAATGTAATATAATCATCTTTTACTGTGATAAGGTATTTTCGTTTGCTATTATATTGTACAAATAAAAGTTTTTGAAAGTGATTTCGTGTTTCCATTCAACAAGCTTTGTCCCAAAATGTTTAGAAACTAATTTTTGTTCCCGAAAAAATTGTATCGTCCGACCAATTCATCTTTTCGGTGGCAGAAAATGGTACTAAATCATTTATACTGATAGGTTGATAGGAAAAATGATGGTATGTGTGTATGTATGTATATATGTATTTGTCTACTATTTTATGTACTATGTCTTGCTAAAATGCACTGAGTAGTTCTAGTTAATATATAATTTATAAATTAAAGGGTTGCCTAGAAGAGATCACTCTCAGTGATAGGCCGCCCACACTGTCAATCTCTTTTTTTTGTAGTTTTAATCTAAGTGTATTTTAATTTGTAACTGGTTTGGCAGTAAAGTGTATTATTATTATTATACAATTATACTGAACACTCATTTCATGCGTGCTAGGCGGCAGGCGCTAGCCGTTGTTCCCTGAACGGTTAAGTTGGTCGGAGTGTGGTACTCCAGTCAGAGGGACTACTCTACTATAAAAAGACTACTCACGTATTATAAAGCCTACGTTATTCTGAGGCCTTTCAAAAACAGGACCTGAGAGCCTAACGTACCTTAGCTAAGTAAATTGTGTACAGCCGTAAAGTATCGCGTGCGCGCGCATTTATTTTCTAAGGCTGCGTCCTGAGTTACGGCGGATCGTGCATGCGGATTGCGGGGCGTAGGAATAAGCGCTCGGCTGTCCTTAGTGCGCGCACGTTGGAGAGCGCCTGCGTTCGCACGCGAATGCTGCGTGCTGTGCATGTCATATATATATATATTAAAATGTCGCTTTAAAAAATTAAACATTTACAGTATCTAGAAAGTAGTTTCTTTACTGACGACATAATGTTAAGTGTAAAAAAGAAAGCATGAAATTCTATCTATGACAAGAAGACACGGTGAATACGCTAGACTTTTATTTTCATGTTCAGGGTGCCTGGACATCCAAATGAAAGGCTTTTCCATCACCGCCGTAGTAAAATCTTCCACAAGAAACTCTTCAATCGACATTATAAGTTATTAGAATGCAGTATCCGCCAGTGAAAATTAAAAGACGCGTATTGACGAGCGGATCCGCCAGAATAATGCCCTGCCAGTTCGGACAGGTTCAAACATGTCGAGTGTTTAAACAATTTATTAGTCAGATTCGCTGTGACATATATAAATAGATTTCTGAAGCGTACATTCTTCATGAGCCCAAAACCCACATTTCACTAGGGCGGCTGGAACTAAATGGTTCCATACATACAACGCAAAACCATTATTCTTCTTTTTCTTCTTCACTGCTTTCAGAATTACATCTTGATGCTGTTTTCTTTTTTTGGCTAGAGGTACACTTTTTTACGGGGTTATTTATCTGTACCACGGGGTCAATTGTAACGGTACCATTGCCCCCGGCGATGTCGATACTATTGATACAAAGTAGCTAATTTAGAGAAAACATACAAAATTCGTATCATTTAATATAATGTTATGTAATAATGTTAATAGTTCTATTATTTATCAAAAATTTAAAGTTCGATATCCATTTAAACTGGCAATAACAATTAACTGTAGAAAAAGTTTTATATTATGTATTAAAGCCATTAGAACATAACGAAAAAACTCACCACGGCTTGCCGAAAATCAAAAATTCTCCGGTGACACGTTCGATTCAAAGCGCGAGCGCCGGCGACTCTTGGTCACATCAGGACTCATATAGCGCGTGTCCTGGCACACTCATATGTGCAAACTTTAGCTCAGTAGTTAAAATATTGATGTTGGTACTACTGACCCGTGCTACTATTGTACCCGGTCTACCCTACTTGAGGGCTTAAAATAAAATACATGCAGCATCATTGTTTTTACAGTAAATTGTTTGGAATAATAAGCTTTATTTGATTTTGTATACTTCAATTCACTCATACATATATTTTTGTAATAAAGTTTTAAGTCTTTCATACATTTAGAATGCGAAGCCCCCCTAGACAAGTGGCAATCGTCGATGGAATCTATTCCATCGTAGGTTGCCACTTGTCTAGGGTGAGGATGCCGGCGCCGATAAATACAACACAGCAGCGCGATATGAAAGAACTCACAAGCACGGGTCGTTTTCATATGACAGCGAACCCCTAAACCTTATCCCTAAAGATAATAACAAACTGGGCTCTTGAACCAAATAAAGATTTTTATTTCAATACAAGGTAACAAACAAATACAGTACCAAAAATAAATAGATGGGCTAGTTTCTTTACGCAAATTGAGTCGATTTTAGGAGTAATTCTAACCTTAAGACGTCTGGCCACCATTACGTAAACCATGTCGCGAACCCTCTACCGTCGAATGTGGAACACCTAGAGGTTCGCGTACCCCAGTTTGAGAAACCCTGCATTAGACGACATGTACCTGCAGCACAGCGGCGGCTTTTACCATTGCGAGGCTCCGGGCGGCAGTTCTTTGCGAAGCCCTTGTCTTTTGTGCAAAGTATGTGATTTGAAAGTAGTTATTTCTGATGTGTGATGAGAAATTGATTATATAATTGTTAATTTCAATAGTCTAGCTATAGGTAAACTACCGGCCATAGGAACATTTGTGTTGTCCATAAGTACATTTAATGGTTGTAGGTATATAGGTACAATTTTCATGACCATTTACTACTAATTTTCAACCTTTGTTTTCCATACATTATGGTTAAAAAAGTTAATAAAACGAAACAAACAAATTGGCTTACAAAAGGCTTACGGAAAAGCTGAATCAAAAAGAGAGTGCTTTATCTAAAATTTTAATTGTATCCTTGGAATAAAATAAGAAATAAAATTGAATACTTAATATTCAATTTTATTTCGTTTGAGATTGTGCTATACATATTTATTATATTTTGGTATATTAATTAAATTTAATAAATATTATACCAAATATTTATTAAATTTAATTAATATACCAAAATATTAAAAAAGATGTATAGCACAATCTCAAACATCAGCGAATACAAACTGTATTAGAAATGAAATAATAACTATATTAGAAATGAAATAGAAAGTTGCGTGGAATTTAATTAATGCTAACTTAGTTAATAATTTCTTTATTAATACTAGTTGCAAAACTAACAGTTATATTATAGTTATAATTGTCCAATCCGCTCATCTGTTAGTCAAAGCATATTCTTATCGCCAGTTGAAGAAATACATAGGATAATCAAAACTTTTAAAAATACAAATGCGACAGGATATGATAAAATAAACACAAAAATTATTAAAATTTGCTCTCTTATATTATTAAAACCTTTAACACATTTAATTCATTTAACATTAAAGGCAGGCGTTTTTCCAAATCGTCTAAAGAAGTCCATCGTCAGGCCATTACATAAAAAAGGTTCTACTATTGACATCAATAATTATTGACCTATAGCTAAAACGTCAGTTATATCAAAAATATTTGAAAAAGTGATATTAGCAAGGTTACAAAGCTATCATCTGATTTCAATCTTTTGGATTTATTCGATTTTCAATTCGGATTTAGAAACAACAAAAACACTACTCTTGCCTGTTTTTCTCTTATGAAACATATGACAGAATCACTTAACTCGGGGTCACAAATCGATTCTATGTTAGACACTCTACTAAAGAAGCTAGACTCATATGGTATCAGGGGAAATGTATTTTTACTAACGAGTTACTTGCAGCATAGGGATCAATGCGTCGAAGTGTCACAAATGTGTGGAAATAGGGTAAAGGAGTATAAGTCGTCGCTTCAAAAACAAATTCCATTCGGAATCCCCCAAGGGAGTGTGTTTTTATTTATTTTATTCATTAATGTTCTTCCTACTAATACCGGGCATGAATGTGTACTTTTCGCTGACGACATAACAATAAACATAACAGTGAAAAATACGAAATCTCTGGATCATGTATATAATAAAGCACTACTAAACACACCTCTATTACTAATTATTTGAATCAAAATAATTTAGTAATTAATATGAATAAAACAAATTTTATGCAATACCAGACATACAGAAGTACCTAAAGCTGATGTAATTCGGTTAATAAACACAAATAAGTATTTTCTTTTTCACTTTAAACTACATTAGAAACGCTTCGTCGCAATAAAAACATATGCTTTGAAAAATGAACGAATGAATTTACCAACTTTATTTTATTTATTGTTATGTTATAACTTAAAGATAATAAACAAATAATATGAATAAATCCCCAGACAAACACACAGGGCTTGATTATGGGTTACCATATGGCGAACTGGGGCGAACCCAGAATAAATAGTCCGGGAGGTAGCATTGCATTTTGGGCAGTGATTTTACGCCGATTGCTTGCCATCTTTTTCAATAGATCTCGAATGACTTAGTACTGAATCAAGTGTCAGCTGGCGCACCCGCGGTGGGTGTGGAATTGGGAGGTTGCGAAAGTGGTAAAAAATATAAAACAAATTTAAGTGATAGTACGTCGCCTGAAACTTTTTCCATAAATAGTTGTTATCATACTGACCTGAAAAAAAATCGTCCGCTGAATAGTGGAGGGGGGATTATGTGTCAGCTGCTCGCATGAACTTGTAAAAAAAAACGTAAAATAAAGTTAGGGTAAAAGCCGAATAGTTGCCTCAGTGGGATCCTTTTTTTTATGCGCAAAATTTTTCTAAATTTTTTATTCACGGGCACTTTTCAACAATTTATTTTATTTATTTATTGCAACAAAAAAATAATACAATGAGAGTACAAGCCCTGACTGCTGAACTAGCGTAAGCTGTTTGTCGGCAGTCAGTTACTTCACAAAACAACAGAAACTTATTAACTTATCACTAATACATTATTTTACAATTAAATATGATTCAACAATATGCGCACTTGTGTGTGAGAATGCGTGTGTATTTGTAAAAAGAATATGAAAAGGGTATGTGTGGCGTATATATAGTGTGTATGTGTTTAATGTGCATATGTGTTTCTAATGTTTGTATTGTAAAAACATTGGATGTTGGATGTTTTCATTTCAGAATTAGCAACAGGTGTTCTGTATCTTCATATTTTAGGTTCTTTAACCAAAGTTTAATTGTATGCTTAATTTCAAAATTTGTTAAGTTTCTAGTTTTATACGTAGTGTTAAGTTTGTTGTATAATCTGGGTGCTACATTACTATAGTGTTGTTGGGCAATTTTACTATGAAATCTGGGAAAACATTAGCTTTGTCATAAACCAGATGTGTGGGATGTCTAAATGGTAAGTTAAGAAGAACCTTTAGCACACAGCGTTGCGCTTTCTCTAGTTCAAGCATGTATGTTTTAGCTGCTGATCCCCATGAACAAATGCAGTAGGTGATAATACATTTTGCCAATGCTTTGTATGTTTGCAACAAAAGTGCAAAGTCTGATATAATTCGTAGGTTTTTAAATATATAGATAAACTTGCTCAATCTATTGCTAACTGTTGATAGGTGCTTCTTCCATTTTAGTTTGTCATCTATGATGATACCTAAGAATTTGACATCTGATGTTTGTGACAAAATAGGACAACTGCAGTTTGTTGAGAGAGCATTATAGGACCGGTTGCAAATAGGAATGCATACTTAGACAAAAGCCATTTGGCGATGATGCCTTTGTTTTGCTAAAGCAGAGAAATGTTGTTTTTTTGGTGTTGAGTGATAATAAGCTGTCTTCAAGCCATGCAGTCACAGAGGACATGCCCTTTGCAGTTAATTTTTGTAAACTTTCCCAGGTGTTGCTGTGGAAAAGTATAACTGTGTCGTCAGCAAACATTTGTATCTATCTCAATTTGGTATTTGCATAATTCGTTTATATATATTAAAAACAATGTGGGTCCAAGTGTGCTGCCCTGGGGCACTCCATACATCCCCAAACTGAAGCTACTAAACTGATCATCAATTTTTACACATTGTTTCTTATCAGTCAGGTAATCCCAGAACCACAAAAATGCGTTTCCCCTTATTCCGATGTTCTCTAAACGAGTAAGATTGGGATAGAAACTGTATCGAACGCCTTTTGTAGATCCAGGAACACTCCGACACATTTATGGTTTCCGACCAGGTGTGCGGTTATCTTAGAAGTCAGTAGCAACACTGCATCTTCGATGGAGCTGTTAACCCGAAAGCCATATTGGTTCTCATCTAGAATTTTATTTTTTTCCAAATATTTCACTAACCTTTCATTCATAAGCTTTTCGACTACTTTAGATATAATGCTTAAGAGAGATATTGGTTTATCATTTGTTGGAAGAGTCTTATCGCCGGATTTGTGAACGGGACAAACAATTGTGCTTTTGAATATTTTAGGAAATATTCCCTGTTCAAAGCTTAGGTTAGCTAAGTAGCATATTGGTTCTGCAAGGTAAAAACGACATGTTTTTAAAATAGACGATGTTATTTTGTCTATACCAGGAGCGCTATGGGTCTTAAGGCTGCTTATTGTACTAAGAACCTCCAAAGGGTCGGTCAGATACAGAGCCATGGAATTCACTGGGAGGTTCGTAGTTTTAGCTTTTTTAGCTAGGGTAGCTTCATCGATATTGAGCTTTATAAGTTTTTTTTGCAAGATTTGACCCGATAGAAGTAAAAAACTCATTCACTTTGTCAAGGGATTCTGAGACAGTCCTTGTGGGATGATTTATCAATTCTAAAGACGATGTTTTACATTTGTTCAAATTGCATATTTCCTTAATTGTGTTCCAAGTTTCTCTTATTTTCACTTTGTTTTTATTAAGTTTCTCAGCATAGTAATTCTTTTTAAATGATTTTATAATCTTGTTCAATATGTAAAAAAATTATTTTTAAATTCTATATGAAGAGGATAGTTGTCAGATTTTTTATGTAAAAGATCACGTTTTCGAATAGCTTTTATTACTCCGATAGTTATCCAGGGCTTTAAAGGTTGGTTTCGTTTGGCATATTTTTAAATAGCGGAATGTGCATTAATGATGCTACCAAGTTTTGAGGTTAATATTATTGCGGCCTGGTCCACATTTGTTGTTGAGTATAAATCATTCCAGGACTCACTTTTTAGGCATTTATTTATACCATCAATGTCCACGGTAACTTTATTTACATAAGCTTTAGGTTTGGAAACAGAGGCACGATCTATGTAAAGTTAAATAGGTGAGTGATCTGTCAATTCATCAAACACAAAAGTTTGAACTTTGAAAATGGTTTTAACCATGAAATGGTCCAGACAGGTTTTTTGTCTGGTTGGACGACTAACACCTTGCCTTAAACCATTACTAGCCATTAAATTTAAGTATGTCGAAGAGTTAGGACTTAGATCATCAGGCATAATATCCGAATTAATATCACCTGTCAAAATTAAAGTCTTCCTTTTATTACAGGAATCTAATATTTTGCCTATGGAATTAATGTATCTTAACGGATTTTTGAAGCAAGGTGGACGGTAAGTGCATATAATATTCACGTCATCCTGCAGATTAACTTTTCCATCCATACATTCCGGTTCATAGGACGTCGCCTCAATCACCTCACAAACGTACACCACTACTCCATCATTTTAGTTTAAGGAAAATTCGATCTGAACAAATTATAGTTGTTAATTCTTGGTGGCGAGAAGTGCTCGTTGGTCCAACACTCAGTAAGTACTTGCCTCGGTATTGAATACACTATGTTAGATACGTTAGTAGCGTAAGCGCTTTACTATAATTGTAAGTTCCCCTCCCGCAGTCCTCAGTGTCATGTAAACCGTCAGGGTAGATGCACGCGTTTTGTCCGTGTGAGCGAATATCTGCCGCGGCTAAACTTCGACAGGCGTTAAAAGTAAATTGGTGAGTAGTTTCTATTGAATATTTTTATTAGTGATTGTGATTTCCTTTCACTGTTAATTTCTTTGCATGCATTAGAGTTTATTTTACATTATTTATTAGATTGTATTGTTAAATAGTTTTTATTTATTTTTCAATTATAAAAGGCAGCTATCCTTAGCAAAAAGGATAGTCGCCCTAGTAACTTGTGCGGATAGTTGCTCTAGGAGCAACTATTCAATGCTATAAATTCTTCCACGAACAGAGACAGATTTTTTTAATTCATTGAACTCTTCCTTGAATAGTAGAAGTTGAAATAAAACACTTTTTACCGGATATTATTGCGTATATTTTAGTTAATTTTAAAATTATTTCGACGTTTCGGCATCTTTGCAGTTGCAGTGACCACGGCAACTGCAAAGATGCCGAAACGTCGAAATAATTTTAAAATTAACTAAAATATACGCGATAATATCCGGTAAAAAGTGTTTTATTTAAAGTATGAATCGTGAAAATTTAAGAAAATATATAGTAGAAGTTGTTAAATCTTTTATGCCTTCATTTCTAGGTGAGCAAAATGGCTCGCAAGTATCAGCGTAAATCAGGTGTGGTACTGTGCCACATAAGTTGGAAGAAAGTTTAGCACTTTGATTTACGAGAAGTGTCCCTTCAGGACGCAACTGGATCAACTGTATAAACTATACTAAAAATACTGGAACTGTATAAACTATTATTGCCGTTTTTATTGGGGACCATCCGTTGTACGCGGTAACACACACGTGAATTTCGATCCCGTGAGAATGATGGGATAAAATGTAGCCTAATTGTTATTCCAGACTTTAAGATATCTCTGTGCCAAATTTCATCCATATCCATTCAGTAGTGTTTAAAGTGAAATAGTAACAAATATCCATACATTTTTACAAACTTTCGCATTTATAATATTAGTAGGATGATATGTGGACAGATTCTCTCTCTTCCGGAACGGAGAATCGGTACAAAGAGACAGAATTCTTTTCTCTAATTTTTTTTTCATTTCTAGGAAAATACCCTGTTCTCGGTTTTGAAAATGAAAAAAGATTGGAGGCTCATATACTAAAACTCGGAGGTGCAGGGTTCCCTCCTGAAAGAAGCTCAATTCGCCAATTAGCTTACCAGTTTGCCGAAAATTTGGGGTTAAAGCACAATTTCAACAATGAAACCAAAACAGCTGGACCACAATGGTTAACAAGTTTTCTTGAAAGAAATCCCGAAATAGTTATAAGACAAGCTGAAGGTTTGTCAATTGAAAGAACTAAAGGTGTCAACAGAGCGGAAGTTGCAATTTTTTTTAATATACTGACAACTGTCTTAAAATTATTTGCTGAATAAACCAGATAGAATCTATAATATGGCTGAAACAGGTGTCCAACTCAACAATAAACCTGGTAAAGTATTAACCAAGAAAGGTGCTAGAGCTGTTAAATCAGTAACTTCGGGTGAAAAAGGAGAGACCATCACAGTTGTTGCTTGTTGTAACGCCATTGGCAATTTTTTCCCACCAGTTCTGATTGGCAATTTTCTCCCACCAGTTCTGATTATTAAGGGAGTAAGTAAAAAATCAGAATTAGAAGTGGGTCTTCCCTCTGGTTCCAAAGTTTACATGAATAAGAAATCGGCATATATTTCCTCAGACCTTTTTTATAAATGGCTAACTGATCATTTTACTCCATGCAAATCTTCAGGAAAGGTATTATTGGTTTTAGACGGTCATTCATCGCACTCAAGTGTTGTTTATATGCTAGAAGCTGCTCTTGACAATGATGTAGTATTACTTTGTTTACCAAGTCATACTTCATCTGCGTTACAACCATTAGATAGGTCCGTGTTCGGACCATTCAAAAAATATTATTTTGCTGAGACAAACAATTTCATGCGCACTAGTCCACAAAAAAAACTAAATCGTTACAATTCTGGTCAGCTAATAGCCAAAGCATGGATTCAAGCAATTACTCCAGCCAATGCAATCAGTGGTTTTCGCGGCAGTTGTATCTACCCAGTCAATCCAAACGCTCTTTCTGACGCTGAATATGCTATATCAGATATTGCATTGGGAGAACATGTTCAAGAACATGAATTTGATCACGAAGCGCCAGGAGTTTCTGGAGAGTCTGAGTCTGATCTAAGTCTTGCACAAATTCAGCTAAATGAAGCACTTTCACTGAGGGATCAAGTTCCAAGCTATGCTGATAAAAACAGCCTAGAATGTGTCTTAAATGAAGCTGAGGAGCATAGCTTGAACCAAAATCATACGCCACCTAGGCCCTCTCCAAGTCTTTTAAATCTTTCTCAAGACTGTTTAGTCCTAGAAGATGGTGAGATTGAGAAATCCATATTGGATGGCACTGAATTATCGTTTCCATCTCTGCTATCTTTAAATGAATCACAGAATCAAAATCTTGAAAAAGAAACACCATCAAAATTTTTGCATCAATCATCTCCTATACCGAAATTACCACTGAGCATGTCTAAAAGAGCTAAACAATCCGCAGAAATTCTAAATTCCAATGATAAAATTGTCCAAAAGTAAAATAAAGAGGAGAAAGTAAAAAAACAAAAATAAGGAAGCTAAGAATAAAGATTTAAAGAAATTAGTACGCAAACCAGCTGTTAGCAAGAGAAATATTGTGAAAAAAAGAGATCAACTGTAAAAAAAAGAAGACCAAAAGATGTATCGATTTTACTAGTAGTGACACTGAATCCGATTACATAGATTTTACTAAAATGACGAAAGGGAAAGCTTTAAAGAAAAGAAGAATACAAATTTACATTTCGGGCAGTGATGAAAATGAAGAAAATATTATAAACACGAAGTTATCAAACGGAAAATGCACCAAACGACTACCAATAAAAGTGGTAAAAGATACTGAAAAGATGTTTAAAATTGAAAATGCTAATTTAAAAATAAAAAATTTAGATTAAAAAAAAATCCGTTATTGATTTTTGCGTAGAATGTTTTGAGAATTATAATTTTACTGAATCGAAATCCGATTGGATATGATGTGAGATGTGTCGAATGTGGTTACATGAAATTTGTTCAACATTGGAAAACTATTCCATGAGATGTGGAAAGATGAGAACCCTTGCTTCTGATGATTAATTAATGCTAATGCCAAAGTTGATTGCCATATTATTGTTATAAATAAATAAAATAAATATTTCTAACAATCACACCACATTATCTAGCCCAAATTAAGTATCATTAAAGAACTTGTGTTATGGATACTAGATAACGGATAAATAAACTTAAGTAATTTATAAGCACACATAGATATTTTTTTTTTATATATAAATATATTAGAAATAAACTTAAATAAACGTAAATACACATCCATGACTAGAAAGCAAATATAATAATACATCTGCCCCTACCAGGGCTCGAACCCGGGACCTCTGGCATAGAAGGCAAAGCTACTTACCTCCACACCAAACAGGCCGTCAAGTGTTCTACCTTTAAGATATCTAACTTTTAATTAAGAGGTTATTTTTGTTAAATTCACATAGTTTTAAGCACAAAATTTAATAATGTTGATTAGTACTTAATACAAGAGTGCAGCAAATAATAAAGACTGATTATGTAAATTGATATATATTTTTATTTATTTTTATTTACAGGAGGCAACAGTACAGAGGAACTGAAGTATTTTTTACGTTAGGCAACTATCCGTCATAGTAGGCAACTATCCTTCTTTTGAGAGGTCCAATAATACAGGCTTTATTCAAAACCATTAATAATTATGTTCATAAAAAAGGCTAATATTATAGATCAAAGACCTATGTTTACATATATATGTTCTATTATTCTTATTAGGTACATATGTTTATATAATAGAGCTTTGTTGAAAACTGAGGCAACTATCCGGCTTTTACCCTATACTACGCCGAATGAAATTTAACAACGTGATTCTTTAAATAATTAAGTATACGAAGACAACAGTCAGCTGCGTGTATAGCGGTGGAAAGGCCGTCAGCTGACGCAGTGAAGATGCAGATCATTCGAGCAATGCACAGAATCTTTCACATTATATTTTTGTCGTTCTTTATTTTGAACAAAATTCATAATATGCAACGATGTTGCGTGTTAAATGAAATGAACATAAACTAAAATAAAGCTCATTTTTTTAAAAATATTTAAAATAAAGCTAATATTTGCAGTGTTTTCTGTGGCACAAACAAAGAAAAATTAATATTATTTTATGAAAAAACGATAGACATATTATGAACTCCAATATTGGAGATCCGTCAGAAAAACAATCAATCTAAGAAAAACGCTAAAGTGTCATTGATTGTTGTCTTCGTATTCTTACTTATTTAAAGAAACACGTTGTTAAATTTCATTCGGCATAATATAACTTTATTTTACGTTTTTTATAAAAGTTCATGCGAGCAGCTGACGCATAACCCTCCACTATGCAGCTGACGATTTTTTTCCAGGTTAGTATGAGAACTATTTATGTAAAAAGTTTCAGCCGGCGTACTATCACTTTTATTTTTTAACTACTTTCGCAACCTCCCAATTCCACACCCACCGCGACTTGAGCAGCTGACGGTCGGTTCACTTATTAGTCATATATTTATTTTATTTATTTATTGTAAGGATCGCCAACAGGTAAAACACAATAAACACATACAATTGAAATCACAAATAACAAGGTTTGTGCTCACCCACTTATAGGCAACCACAGCTAACACTGATTGCAACGTACTTTTTGATATTTTAAAAACAGAGTAACTACAATTTTACAAAAATGTAATTAAATACAAAATTTAAAAAAAAGTTTGATTAATACATTGATAAAAATTAATAAAAGATCAAAAGAATAAGATAAAGAAGAAAAATAAAAAGAAACATATAAGATCAATTATCGCTGTTAATATCAGCCGGCTTACTATGACTTTTGTATTTGCAACGCTACCTACCGGACTAAAACAAAAATATATAAATAACCATGACCAGAGAACAAACATCGATGTTGCCATGGCCAGGAATCGAACCTGGGACCTCTGGCGTAAGAGGCAAGGCTACCTACTACGCCACTCGGCGGTCAAGATAAACATAAATTATAAGATTTAAATAACAAAAGTTATGCTCGGGTTATGCGCGAGGCCCCGAGCGACTACCCTGCTCGCCACCATCTAAGGGTGTTACCACATCAATCGATCAATCATCGATTGGTGTCATCGATCGACATCGATCGATTGGTGTAGTAGAAACTATCGATCGAAGTCGACTGTTCCATTCTACCATTGATTGACGATCGATCGATTGGTCTAGTAGAAACTATCAATCGACGTCGCCTATTCCATTTAGCATCGATCGATTGGTGTGGTAACACCGTAAGGCCGCCGCTGCTGTCGCAAGAGTCTCCGCTGTGCTTTGCCTACTGCACGTATTATTTATAAGTAAGTACATGTATGTATTAATTCCTGGACATTCCATTCTGCAATCTTCCAGGAGACTTTTGATAAAGATTAGGTACACTTACATCTATAACTATCATTAGAAGGAAATATGACGTTTCATTTATATCTGGCACGGGCCTTTGAACTCAGTGGCCTCTTTTATTTTATTTTTTCACAGTCAACAAGCTCCTAGCCACACCTTCACAGTAGTTCCATTCTGAAAAAAAGTAAACATAGGACCATTTAGATGTAATTTTTTTTATTGGCTAGCTGTTGACTAGACTAACAACTTTTTTGATATACCTACAGAAAATCTGCAGGTTTGATAGTTTTCGAGAAAAAACGAATGTAAATTTTGTTGTATGGAACAAAATATATGTTTTTTTTCTCCTGGGCCCATTTGGCGCGGGTTTGGGGTTCAAATAGTATATTTTATCTTTTTTGCACTGTATACGAGACAGTGGAAAATAGTTTAAAAGACTGATATTTTTGAAAAACACTTGTTCATAAAGACTGTGTGTTGAGGTGATTTGTGAAATGGCATGCAGCTTCCAAAATTTTTATAAACTTTTCAACGAACGCAAATTAAAGTAAAACAATAACATTTGTTTCTCGTAGTAGGCATGATTGTTGGAAGGTCGTGATGCTGTCCACGTATACTTGTCTATGACGCACTGCATTTGAATTTGTATTATGTTTTTACTTTTGATGTGCGATGTCATTATGATTTAATTAATTGCTATAGCTAGTTCACCCTATCAGTGGTAGCAGAGCGTGGTTATATGAATATCATGGGCATCCAAGAGGCAGCCTATAGTAGCGCTATCGTCGACTGAAGCCGAGTACATAGCCGCAGCAGACTGTTGCAAAGAGGCATTGTATCTCAAATCTCTATTACAAGAAATAACCGGTTTGGACATAAAAATAAATTTGCATGTTGATAATCAAAGTTCGATTCAACATGTGAAGTCTGGATCTTTCAACAAAAGCTCGAAGCACATAGACGTGCGGTACCATTTTATAAATGAACACTTCGTGCATGGATTAATAAATATTAACTACTGTCCCACAGAAATTCAGTTAGCTGACGTAATGACAAAACCATTGTCAAAAGTAAAGTTTAAAAGACACTGTGCAAGATTAATGCATGTATAGAAACGTGTCTCGGCAACATGAGTGAACATCAGGAGAAGGCGTTGGAAGGTCGTGATGCTGTCCACGTATACTTGTCTATGATGCACTGCATTTGAATTTGTATTATGTTTTTACTTTTGACGTGCGATGTCATTATGATTTAATTAATTGCTATAGCTAGTTCATCCTATCAGTGGTAGCAGAACGTGGTTATATGAATATCATGGGCATCCAAGAGGCAGCCTATAGTAGCGCTATCGTCGACTGAAGCCGAGTACATAGCCGCAGCAGACTGTTGCAAAGAGGCATTGTATCTCAAATCTCTATTACAAGAAATAACCGGTTTGGACATAAAAATAAATTTGCATGTTGATAATCAAAGTTCGATTCAACATGTGAAGTCTGGATCTTTCAACAAAAGCTCGAAGCACATAGACGTGCGGTACCATTTTATAAATGAACACTTCGTGCATGGATTAATAAATATTAACTACTGTCCCACAGAAATTCAGTTAGCTGACGTAATGACAAAACCATTGTCAAAAGTAAAGTTTAAAAGACACTGTGCAAGATTAATGCATGTATAGAAACGTGTCTCGGCAACATGAGTGAACATCAGGAGAAGGCGTTGGAAGGTCGAGATGCTGTCCACGTATACTTGTCTATGATGCACTGCATTTGAATTTGTATTATGTTTCTACTTTTGATGTGCGATGTCATTATGATTTATAATTTTTTCATATACAAGTAAACACAATGTTTTCAAGTATTTTTTACGTTTTAATTAATTGCTATAGCCGCTAGTTCACCCTATCAATGATATTATAATAATTCATTTGAAAGAGAAAATCAATGAAAAAGTCAGAATGGTCGCTGTCTGTATGAAATTTTCTATTTGTAATTTAAAAGCTTTGTATAGCTACGCCTATGGCACTCCATACATCGCACTTAAAATAATTACAGACTAGCACTACTAATGCAAGTTGCCATGTACACATGATCGCAAATGTGTGAGTGATGTCGCATAGTGAGAATGCACAGTAGTACTTTTTTATATGTATTCTGTGGTATAGGCACAGACCAGCTAAATCTTTAAGTTTTACAGTATATCGCGCATAACTTTTAAATTCCTGCTTAAGGGTAGGTACTACGCACATTTTCTGGGCTATATCAATCGGCAAAGTCATATATGTGTCTAGGAACTATTGGAAAAATGCCGAACAGCCGATATCGGTCGGGATTTGGCAAAAGAAAAGAAACACCAACCTATAAAAATCCAAAATGGACTACCCGATCTGCATTTGCCGAATATGTGTAGTGGTTAGTTCGGGCTGGCATTGCCGTTTAACAAATAGGTACTGCCGACACAAACATTTAGGTTGCGCCCCTTAGGATCTTAAACCTTACACTTTATTCAATTGGTTACTTACGTTCCAGTTTACGATAGTCTTCTCACTAAATATCGCGTTCTAACACGCAAAATAGCTTCACTTATGAACTCACAATATTAAAATTCAATAGTTTGGTTCCTTCGAACTGACATGGAGTAGGTGGATAGTAGAACTCTTCACTTACATACAGAAACCGTTTGGGTTCATTTGATTTGTTGCAAGTAGCAATTAAATAATTACACTTGACAGTAAACGCCTGACCGGACTGATGATAAAACCTTTTTCATCTGTATTTATGCCCGGCAAACGAGCTCGTGTCCCACGTGATGGTAAGAAGCATCGGCAATCGCGAATTTAATTATTCGTAGCTGATTTATTTATTGTCATTGTTATATCGATCAATGATGCGTTGCCAACCGGAGCTTTCAGGTGTAATGACCTTCGTTCGTGTTTTTTTATCAAAACACAACCACGTAGGTTACGGCGGCTGTCATCATTTTAAGGACTGTAATACCTCAACAAAAGAAACTTTACTTGCTAGGTAAGTACTATTCGGACCGAGTCACGATGGTGTGTTAGTCCCTACGAAACGTCGGGTGACAGGTCGCTCACTTCCCTCTAATATGGTTGAGGAGGGCGATGGCTGGATCCCGCGTTAACTCGTGAACGAGTGCCGTTTGAGGGTGTTCGTCGTTTGGATTCTTGGGGGGGATGGAGACTTGCCGAGCTAACAGATGCAGATAAGAATAATTTTGTATAGACATAAAGAGACTAAATTTATTTTGAAAAAAATATACCCGTGAAGTTTCTTGCCAGTTCTTCTTCACGAAGGTTTTTCCGAACTGGTGGTAGAGTCATGTTTTAGTTGACGTCAAAAAGAACAAGTAATTGTCAATGTTGAGAAATAAATATTGCATTTCATTTCATTACAGAGACAACATTCCAATGTGTTGCTCAACGCCAAAGCTACTACACAAAGAGCTTTTAAGTAAAGTTGCTAATAGTAAGAATCCTCACTTAAAAATCTTATCTAATACGTAGTCGAAAGGGCTTATAACTAATTAGTTACTTTTTCAACACCGACGTCTCTCATATAGATTGCAGCACGAGAATCATAACTCAGGAAACCACATGTAAAATGAATGTCCTATGCCATTGCATTACTTGCTACTTTTCCCGTACACCAACCATTCTCTAAGCTTAAAATGTAATCATCATCTCTTTCACTTCCATACAGAAGTGCGAATTAAAGGATATATTACGAGTAACTCTAGTTTCTTGAATGGAGTATAGTTAATAGGAAGTTTTATATTTTATAAGGCAACTAGCGGCCCGTCCCGGCTTCGCACGGGCATTAAACATTACATTTAGATTTGTTAATTTTAACACATTCATAATAATAATAATAATATGACACATATTCATCCCTTTTTGCGTCGAGCTCCTAAAAAAGAGTAAATAAAAAAAAAAATAAGAATAATTAAATTCAGATATTATTTAATGATTTTTTTGTATTTATGTGTTTTTTTTTGTATATTTTTGGGGTTTTTTTTCTTTTTTTTGATATATTTTTTTAATTTTTTGTTTTTTTTTTCAATTATTGAGGTCATAACCCTAAAAGAAAATACATTTATTTTGTTAGAGCTTCTCTGTAAACAATATTTGATGTTGTTTTATTTTGTGGGAGCAAAATAAATTGATTTTCAGGGGCTCCGACTCGCGATAGACCAACATACAGTTGACCATGAGTAAAACATTTCTTTCGCAGATCGATCCCTACTAATTCGAAGGTTTGGCCTTGGGACTTGTTAATTGTTAATGCGAAAGATGTTTTTACCGGAAATTGAAGCCGTTTAAATGGGATTGGCAGATCAGTTGGGATCATCGGTATCCTCGGTATATGAGCTAGTTGACCACCTGCTGGGCCAGTGATAATAGTTGCTACTATTAAATTGTCCTTTAACTCCTTAATAAGCAGCCTCGTCCCATTACACATGCTCGGAGGGTTTAAATTTCTTAAAAGCATGATTGGGATTCCGATTTTTAACGTCAATTCATGGGGTGGCAGTCCAGAAGGGTTCAACGAATTTAAAAATTCCTGTGGATAATGGACTGCATCTTCAATATTCGTTACAGTGTCGATCGATTTGTATGTTTTTGTTTGGCCGGGGACTTTTTGAACAATCAGATTGTTTATTTCATTGACAGTATCATTCTTAGGTGATACTATAGCCCGAGAACACAGCCAATGGAAGTCTCTTTCGTGCAAATTCTCGATATCAGGGTATACAGAATCTATTAAATTTTCCAAATTATGGAGTATTTGGCCTAGAGACTCATCCAGAAGAATGTCACAATGACCGCTTAAATTTGGAGTTGGAAAAATTCCTTCCCCAAGTTTTAGCAGTTGCTGTGGGAAATCGCTATCAGTGATTCCATGAAGATGAGCTCTCATATTTGTCCTTAATTTTAATGTTTCAATCGTAGTCCATAAGGGAGACGATTTCAAGCATGCCTTGATGATATCTGCTCGCGTGCCTCTGTTAATAACGGGGAGAGTCTGTCGAAAATCTCCAGCAAATACAAAAGTAATCCCGCCCATGACTGCAGAGGAGTTCCTTAGATCCTGTAAGGTTCTGTTCACGGCCTCTATATGTGCTCTATGGCTCATCGTGCATTCGTCCCACATAATCAATGAGGCGTCTTGTAGTAATTTACCAATAGGTCCATTTTTGCGGATGGAACATGTAGATTGTTGTTCAAGATTGACGGATAGTGGAAGTTTAAAAGTAGAATGAGCAGTTTTGCCATCCTTCAAGAGAGTTGCAGCAATTCCTGAGGAAGCAACTGCTATTGCTATCTTCCCTGATTGTCTTATCTTAGCAAGTATCAAATTTGCAAGAAACGTCTTTCCCGTTCCACCAGGTGCATCCAAAAAGAAAACTTTTCTTTTGTCATGAATGACGCTATCGACTATAGTTTCAAAAGCATGTCTTTGATCTGGGACTAACTTTGGCAGGTTTTCATTGACAAAAGCGGTCAAATTATTTGTATCATAGCGATGAGTCATAGTCTCTGCTGCATTGCTTTCTGTACGAACTGATGATGGTAATCCGAAATCACTTAGGCTTTTGTCATTTAATTGCAACAGTTTATTTTCTATTTGTATCAAACCTTCGTTATAAATGTCCTCATTGTATGGTAAGGTGATGTCTTGATTTTGCTGTCTGATTCTGTGTCTAATATCTTCACATAAATCGTCTTTGAAAATGTTCCATAATTTTAATGGTTCCGATGGCTGACAAAATAAAAGTATGACCACAAACAATTCTCTCAATTGTAATGGACATTGAGAAAGCGAAGCTTCTCTGAGAGTATTTTCCCAATGGTCATCGTTTTCTAGCAAACCTCTAGCACGGCAAGCAGCTTGATACGTTTCTTTCAGAACTCCGTCAACGGTTTTCAAGTACTGGAATGAAGTTGGACCGCGTACGTGGTGCAGCAACATCCTAAGATAGAAACACTCGGATTGAGAAGGATGGACACCGTAGACTCTACCTAAAGCGGAATCTTTTTTTATGCCTGGATAGCCAACTACATTCTCACCACGCTTCCTTCTGGTGAACTTATTATTGGCCCATGTGTAGTATTGCGGGACTTCGTGGTAAAGAAGTGTTTTTGCGAATTCATCTTCATTACAGAGCTCAAAAAAAGCCAGCAATGTTGTTTTACGTGGATTTTGGGCCACTTGTACAGCCGTTTCTGTGGTAAAATACACCCTTTGGCCATTTTCTAAGTGGACAGCTAACTGCAAAACTGTAGGATGCCGCTCATGGATCGGGAATTCGAATATTCGCCAAGCAGCTTCGGAAGTACTTATGTAACGGCCATTTACGTAGTTTTCCACTTCATCATTTGGGTTTCTGACGCCAAATGTAGCTTGGTCCGATCCTTTATTTATGTATTTACAAATGTATTTGATGGCTTGAACTGAGTGACAGTACTCTACATTTATGTGAGCATTAAACGTCCTGCACAAAAGTGGAGAATATGGGACAATCCAACTATTATCTATAGTGAAATTTCTGCCTCTGATATTTAGCGAAGCGCTCAGTCCTCCATTTGCGGCATCACGACGACGATAAACTGGATATCCGTCCTCTCCAGTCTGAGTTTCGTTGACTAAACGTCGTGGGTATTTTTTTGTGCAAATACCGTTTTTCATACATGGTGCTGATAAGTTATGTTCTCCGCATGGTCCGTGCACCATATTTTTTGTTACGATATCGTACAATATCGGATCGTTTTGTTGGTTGGGCAGTTCCGCAACTATGACGCTATCAATTTCGTCTGGTTGGATTTTTGTTTCTAGCCAAAACAGCAAATGACAGTGTGGTAAACCTCGCTTCTGCCATTCTACACTTGCCATGTAACATTTCACTTTGCCGAATATTTCATTTTTAACGAATAAATTTAAGAATTTCTTCATTTTCAAATGAAACACCCTTGAAATGATGTCATGACGATCGAAAGATCGCTGATCAGGTAGTAGTTCCGCTTTAATTTCAGGCCATTCGGGGTTGCACGTAAATGTGACAAATAAGTCTGGTCTCCCGTAATTTCGGACATAAGTCATCGCGTCTTGGGTTTTTTCATGCAGGTAACGCGGAGAACCTGTAAATGAAGATGGCAAGATTACGCGTTGACCGATATTTGATGGGTCAACATTTCCGTCTTGATTTAAAGCATCTCTGAGATGAATGTATTCTTCAGCCCTTAGTCTCTGTTGGTTACGACATATGTAATTCAATCGTTCCGATATCATTTTTGCCATCATATCGACAATATATTGACTAAATAAGTCCCTGTAATAATGTAATGCATTAAAACAGTTAGCTCTAACCATCAACCTAAATGCATAAAATTGCATGCACGTCACAGTTTTGTTACGCGCTGTACCTTCCTGCGGAATGGTTAAATAATAACCGTCTTCTCCTTTCACGAACATTAAGGGATACTGTAGTGGATCATACGATCGGTGTAACTCAGAGACCCTTTTAAGTTGGCCGTCTCTTCCGTGGAGCACTATATCTCTGGGGCCTTTTTCTTCGTCAACCAAGAGAACGGCTACCTCGTTTACAGCTGGAGCATTGTATCTACCCGGGTGTGCTGTCTGTGGTGGGCGGTCGGAATGAATAATTAATTTTAAATTATCCGAAGAATTGCGTTCTATGTTTTGTTTAAAGCTTCGTATATATACATTGTGGCTATTCAGTGCGGTCTGTAGTTCGTTAATTAAATCTATTTTCAGCGTTGGAGCTATGTTTGACCTCAATGATAGCTGATCTGCGTCTGAAATGAAATATACCTGCAAGTATTGTGGATTTTGGCCTGGTGGTGGTAAAAGGCTACCAATAAGATGATATACCTGTCCCTCTATTTTAAAAGTTGGCATAAAATTACCCTCTCTTATTTCTTTGGCGCCAAACGAAGTCATTTGAAATAGGCTATTGTACTTACGGATGTTGGTTATGAAATGTCTAGATAGCGAATGATTATTTGTCAAAAGATTTTTTATTGGCTGTGGTGGTTCCTGAATACTGGGGAGACTAACTTTTCCAGAAGCACAGCACATGCCATTAGTTTCATCGACCCATTTTTTGGCTGAACACTTAGGGCAGATCTTATTCATGTCGCCGATTTGGACGGAAGACTGTTGAGCATAATCAATCTGTGGATCGTATCTAAAAGCCGATCTTTTACTGTGGGCTAAAACTTGATTGCGACTTCTCGCTCTTGACGTCTGTTGTCGTTCTCTCTGATCTTGAAGGCGTTGGAAACGCTCAGAGCTTGATTCCCTAGTGCGAGATTGAATATTTCTGATATTTTGCTCTTCAAGCCGCTGCAAACGCTGAGTACTTGACTCTCGCGCATGCACATGAGAGGTTCTTAGATTTTGTTCAGTAAGGCGCTGCGAACGCTCAAGACTGGACTCTCGCGCGCGTACCTGAGAGGTTCTCAAATTTTGTTGAGCTAGACGCTGTAAACGCTCAAGACTCGATTCTCGCGCGCGTGCTTGAGAGGTTTTCAAATTTTGATCAGCTAGTCGCTCTGAACGCTCAAGACTGGACTCTCGCGCGCGGACTCGAGAAGTCCTCACATTTTGTTCAGCGAGCCGTTGAGAACGCTGCAAACTGGATTCTCGCGCGCGTATTTGAGCGGTTCTCATATTTTGTTCAGCGAGCCGTTGCGAACGCTCGGTACTCGACTCTCTAGCACGCGATTGTGCCACATATTGTCTATGAATTGAAAGACGATTTTCAGTTTCTGATGAAGATTCTTCATTTCGACGTATTTTTGATGCCCTGGCCTGGGAACTATTTCTAGAAAGTTGAGATCTTGATCTTTTAGGCATTTCAAAATGACAAAAGAAAAAATGCCTTTGAACTAAATTAGCATAACTGTAAGCTATATATGCTACTATATTACAACGTACACAACTACCTACTATTTATTAAAATTAAATTGAAAATCATGAAAAATATTCAAGTAATTTATCCGCTAAGTTGTCATGTCAACTACCAGTTGACATGGATTTTGTACTCCAAATTGCCTGTGTCAAGTACCACTTGACATGCGGCTCTGTGCTCCCCAGTCGTCTATTTCATTGACATTTGCTGTCCCCGTTTGTTTAAGGCCTATTTGTATATATCTGTCTTGCTTCTCTGTAAAATAATCTACCAAATAGAATCGTGACGTTAATCCATGCCATGAAAAAATAAAAAAATTAAAAAAGTTAAAGTTTTCGATAGTGTGAAATCGTAGGTTCGCGGCTACGGGTGTGTTTGTGGCTTTTAATTTCTATATTTTAATACTTTTGGTGAATATATTTACGTGGTGTGTTGTTATTTATAAGGTCAATTGTCTACTCATATTTAGAAATAAAGATTTCAGCATGAGACACAAAGTTTAGCTTTTTCTATTTTTTAATTTTTTTTTAACTCGTGATATCTTTTGAATGGATTGTCAGAATCGAATAATTCAAAAATTAATATAAAGATATTGAAGCAGTCTTAAATAATACATCATTTATTTTGATAAGGGTTAATACCAAGGTACAAATAAAGAGCTTTTTGTAGCGGTGGTATTTTAATTTCTTTTTTTCAATAAAAAAACGCTTATTGTGACATGACTGTAATAGTTAGAGATATGCTGCCGCTGATTTTTTGTAGATAATGGTGTGTTCTAAAAAAATGTAGTATATCATTTTGTTCTATCATCAATAGTTTTCGCAGCGCACGCGATGTAAGGTAGTTTTTTGATATTTTTTTCACACCTTGGATTACGTTATCGTAATTTTAGTAAGGATGCCTATTTTTTTTGAAAATGAAATATAGCCTATGTCACTCAAAAATGATGTAGCTTTCCAACAGTGAAAGAATTTTTCAAATCTGCCAAGTAGTTTCGGAGCCTATTCAATTCATACAAACAAACAAACAAACAAAAAATCAAACCTTTCCTCTTTATAATATTTGTATAGATAAAAAAACAAACAAAAATATATTTGAAAATACTTTATTCCTTTAATAACCAATATATAGCGTAGAACTAACAATAACTGCTTCTTAGAATACAAAGTGAAGGAAAACATGCAAAACGTACATTATATATTGTGAATAAGTAACAATACTATGTACATAAAAATATATATCTACATAATTTTATACGAACATCTTATAGTAGGAAAATCTCTGAATATTTAAGAATTTAACCTTTACTGATAAACATTGTTCAACTTTAGAATAGCAACTCTGTTTCGTTCCTAATGTATTTGTGAATATAAGACAAAACAAGTTCAGTATGGAGTAAGTAATACTTTTTGTTTTAAGTAGTTTAACCTACTTGCTAATAAGTATTTTACAGAATGTTCAACTAATTATCGTAAACTTAAGAAGATTTAAATCTACCCCCGTATCAATAAACTTGCGTCATTTCAAGAAGCGAGATGGATATTGTTTTCTATGCGAAAACAGTATAACGACAGATTACTGATTTTTTTTGTTCCCCGTTTGGGCAGGAGTCAAAAAATGCATTTCCGCATGCCTCTCGCGCACGTTACAAGGCATCTGGGACTAGCTCCTAATGAGCACTACCCACTAAAAAACCCTCTGAATGACTCGTGCAAATTTTTGCCACACAGCCTTCATCTGAGCGACGATAGATTACTAATGTCACTTTGTAACAGATATATGACTGCGTCCAAAAAATGGTGTCCCCACCTTTTCTTTTTATCTAAGCCTACTCTCCCTGCACGCTGACGACTGCATGCGAAAATGAACTTAAACATGAACACAATACGGCGTCCACTTTGCTAAGGGCCACCGGCGACACATTTGCGGGTTAGTAATCAGCTCGCGCAAGTACATCAATTGACATAGGCCTTATATAACTGTCTTACTCTTTCCCTCTTTCTGCGTCTCAAGATAGCAGGCGCATAGTAAGGTTTATCAAAATAGGCATAAATCGTCGTGATTGGTCGGATTCAATAATCTCAATATTTATACTATATTTTTAAAAATATATAAAGCACATTGACACAGGACACTGCTAAAAATTATATCATTAGTTTTTGTATCTAAAAAAGAAAATTCATCTTTATCGTACGTGCAAAGCCTTTTATTTTAGATCAGGACGTATAGAATTAATTAAAATTTTATAAGAGATATTATTTTTTGCTTTGATTGAAATAAAATAGCAGAAGATATGTGACGTTATTATATTCCGTGCCTAAATAATGAGTCTGGTGTTACCACAGCTACATTTACTCAAACCTATCTGCTCCCCGACATAAGAGATAGCATGATGCAAAACATGAGCTTGCGAGCGAGACAAAATTTTTCGTGTCGCTAGAATTCCAGTACGGTTTGCGTAGTGTCTAAATCATTTGATAAGTGACATTAGGCGACCTGGAACAAGATTTTTGAGGTCCATTTTTGAGGAGCCCGTCACCTACCTTTCGCTATTTTACTTTAATCGAAGATTTTTCGTTTAGAAAGCTTAACATGTTTTGGTGCATTTCCTAATAGCTACCTATAGAAAAATAACAAATTTTGTTTCTTTACGTTTAAGTTCAAGAAGCAACAGTTCAAATAATAAAATTTGACAAAAATACACAATTCTTTAATTTAACACACATATACTAAACTACGCACCACTGCTTAATAAGGTCAGTCACGTAAAATTAGTTAATATAAATGCCAAATATCTAATTGATATTGTCTTTCTTCAAAAATAAATGATCATCGAAAATAGGAACAAATGAGTATAGATCGTTCCACTGCGTTCTACGCGCTCTATGGGTGCGTGTGAAAGTACAGTCATTATTTTGTGTTTCATGGCAATCAGCTGTTGTTACTACACAATAACTATTTCTGCCAATTTCAAGTATTAGTATAATGTTGAGACGATACTCAACATGGCAACACTACAGGACTGTGAGGTACCGAGTCGCGTGCAACTGTCACCTGTCACCGAGCGCCGCCAGCCGCCAACTGGGGCTCGGCTGTCATCGCTTACACAAGACAGTCGTGCGCTCGAGCATTTCAGAAACCTTTTTTTTAATGTTTAACGTTCCGAAGACGTGATTTTGTACATTGCTATAATCGAATCTTCAATACATATTTAATCTATAGTCCACTGCGTGTTATTTATCCACACTGAGACCAATACATATAATGAAAGTATTAATAAAATTAAAACATTGCTTTCAAGACATGTCCGTGTCTGTGACATGTCGTGTGATAAGTTGCAACTGAAGTGGCAGTGACGCGACAGCCGCCATCTTGTTAACGCGGGCTCTTGTCGCTTTGGTGTGCGTGTACAATCAGTACATTTCTGTCACGCGCACACAGTTGCTGTACGCAAGCTTAACGCACACATAGGGCGGCGTGCACTAGGGACTTGAAATATCTATACTAAGTTTACGAATACTCAGTTTTTGAGCTAAATAATTTATTTTTCTCATAAAATACATTATACGAACAGTTGTAAACAAATACATTGAGAAAGCTCGGCGGCATGCGAGGAACAAACCGACCGATAGGATTAACTAATTTATTGTATTTTTGAATAAATAAATCTCCAGACAAACACACCGACTGCCCCAGAGTAAGCAGAGCTTGTGTTATGGATGGAATGGATTGAACTACAGCGTATTCGAGAAGGACCCAAAATAAAAATACATTAGAAATACAAACAACCATGACCCGAGAACCAAACATCTATGTTCATCACACAAATGAATGCCCCGGCCAGGACGGATGTGGCTGGGCCACCCCACTACGCCGCTCGGCCGTTTACAGACAATAAAGTAATCCTATTAGTGCATTTTTAAAACTAAGCATGGCTTTGGTAGATATGCGACCTTATGTAGATTTTAAAGAACTCCAAGTATATTTTGTATTAAAAACCATTCCTTCGGTAATAAACATACTATTTTACATCAAATCACAGGACTATACAAAGAAAATCACATTTCTTTAACCAAAACCATTACTTCGGGTTTCAAAAACACATCTTTATTCGGACTTTCATTAATCTCTTCAATAACCGAGGGATGCCAAGCGAATACGAGCACTGTGGTCGGAACTAATCTAAGGTCCACAAGGGTCTTGTCCGCGTCTTCTTCGGGTATTAACTTATGGCCTGTCGGCGTGTTGAGGACGAACGGGAGGTCGTTTTCAAGGTTTTCTTGAACGAAGTCGTGGATATCCGCGTACCTTTCGTATATTGAAAAGGTTCCCTGTGAAAGGAAAAAAAGTACTCATAACGTCTACGCCAAGCTACACACTAACAACCGAATGCGACATTTTCAAAACTTATTTAATTGCCAACAAATTTGCAGGTTAATATAAAATATTGCAATGCTTATTAGACAAATCAATGTAATACAAACCACAATGCTAATTAAAATTAAAGAAATATAAATCATAATACACATACTATAAGAGTCATATTGAGTATAAAGTTATATATTATAATAGTAATATAAAATAGTAATAAATAATTTTAATACATAGATCATAAATGATAGTGCTTCTACGTGACATATAGCATCTATACCCACATTGTTTCTCGGTCACCTTAGCGAGACAGTACGAGTGAATTCTATTTTTGAATAATGGTAACGAGGACCGGATTGAACAGCGCAGGTCATGTTTTGCTATATTTTAAATTTCATGCAACTTTATAAATAATAAAACTATAAAAACGGCTTTAAACGAATATATTCCTGATATTTCAAGTATTACGTAGGTAGATTTTTTACAATCATTAACTCCCCCCCCCCACCTCCTCGTCAGCAATGCTCTCACCCCACCCCCCCTATGGTTACGTAAACATTGGTACATGCATTTTTCAATGTGTTCTGGTTTCTTTATTGATTCGTGAGCAGCAGCTATAAATCTAGAAATAATCAATAGACTTGGAATAAAGGACTTTAACGCACATTATATTTATTTAAGCAAATTTTATTTGACATGGTCTTCAGTTATTATAATCTTTATATATGAACGTACAAAACAAATGTCTTTTCAAATTTTGGTATATTCATTCAAGTTAACACTCCTCAGTACATGGCACACCAATCCGTAAGTGTACGATGACATTATACAGACACATAATCCCCAGACGAACACGCCAACTGCATGGCCCCAAAGTAAGCAGAGCTTGTGTTATGGATGACCATACAGCGAACTGGGGGGGAACCCAGATTAAACATACATATATAAATACAAACAACCATGACCCGAGAACAAACATCTGTGTTCATCACACAAATGAATGCCCAGGCCAGGACTCGAACCTGGGACCTTCGGCGTATGAGGCAAGGCCACTTACCACTACACCACTCGGGTGTCAAAAACATTGGATGCTTGCTGCTCAGTGTCGTGCGTCCGCGCATCTTCGTGTGATTACAGAATATCGACAGCGTTCTCTTCGACCCATTTAACCTCTTGGTGCTCCAAAATCGACAAAATTTTGTAGAAAATCCGGAAAAGTAAAAAAATTAGTACTGCTCACCAACGTAATCACCATCCAGACCCCCACGTCGTCAAAAATAAGCAAATCAAAGACTCCCCGAGCCCTTGTAGTGCTTACGTAATACTTGAATGGCCCTTTACGCTCAGTTAACACTGAATTAACCTTAACATCTTCTTTAAACTACATAGTCGCATTTTACCGTAAATACGGAATTATGCGTATGCGAATTTAAATGTTAATTACCTGCAACAATATCCCGTCCGGGAATCGAACTCTAATAACAGCAAACTTATATTTTCTCATTTCGCGCAGTTCGTCCTTCTCGCGCATCGCTTTAGTTCGCAGCATTTGACTCTTCTCTATTGCTTCGGCCCTGAAAATGAAAGAAAAACACATTTAATATAGTTTAAATTGATAAAAAAACTTTACTGAACAGAGTTAAAGAATTCTTTCACCGTTGGAAAACTGCATAAGCTTCCACGGGATAAGGCGTAACAATTCATCTTTCAATTGACATCTTTCATCTCTTTCTCCCAAAATTGAAAAAGGAACTCTTTTTGCATTTTACTGGATAGTTATTTAATTTTATATTTACTTTCGTATGTATCGTGTAACCGTGTTTCTCGTTTAATTTTTGGTATGGAAACCTCACTGGCCTCTGTATAAATCAGATCAAATATAAAGTAGATTGTGCAGATACAACTGTACCTCGGCTTTTAAAACAGTATTATGGGTAGACAAATGGTATACTAGAAAAAAAACCAGCGTAAAAAAAACCTCTAGGCAATCGTTTAAAAAAAAAATTTTTTTTTAGCCGCCCAAGCAGCACTTTCCGCGCGGAGCGAGGTGGATAATGGGTCATGCACACCTCCGCAGGAACCG
This sequence comes from Marasmarcha lunaedactyla, assembly GCA_923062675.1. Taxonomy (NCBI): domain Eukaryota; kingdom Metazoa; phylum Arthropoda; class Insecta; order Lepidoptera; family Pterophoridae; genus Marasmarcha; species Marasmarcha lunaedactyla. The sequence continues at coordinate 3,540,376 of OV281359.1, forward strand.
TCTTCTGCGGGGTGATGTGGGACTCACCAGAGTGGCACCTACCCACTAAGAACCACCTTCACGGCTGTCCCATGGGAATGCTAAGCAGCCTTCATCGGAGCGACACCCGGTTAGGGAGGGGAGTGCGATTGTTTTTTTGAGCCGCCTAAGCAGCACCCTCACGGGAGGGAGGTGGAAGATGCGTCATGCATACCGCCGCAGTAAAATATCGGCCTGTGCGGGGTTATGTGGGTCTCACGAGTGGCACCTAACCACTAAAAACCACCTTGCCGGCTGTAGCATGGGAATGCTGTCAGCCTTCATCGGAGCGACACCCGGGTAGGGAGGTGGGTGCGCAAGCAGGTTATCCGCTGAGAATAAAAATCATATAAGGTGCAAATGACATTTGGATTATGGTTAATCGGCCAGATTAGCCGAGAGCTGATTGGGCGGGGGGGGGGGGGGTGCTATTCTCGGCGCGCTTTGTATACCCGCGCAGTCGTGTACAACCTACAAACGTCCATCCTAAGCTGAACCGTATTTACGAAACTGATAATTTTTAACTTCTATTCATAATATTTTTTATAGACAATTATTATGAAGTTTAGTAAAGTTTCAGTCAATGCTACTAACAGATAAAAAAAGAAAGAAGATAGAAGATAGAAGTGTTAAAAAAATGTTAGACATGATTCTTTAAATTGATATAACTTTTTTATTTCTGAACCGATTGATATGAAACAAACACTAAATGTTAAGTGAAACTTTTTTTGGGATATTTTTTCAAACAGTTTCGTTAAATTTAAACTTCTTTTATACAGCTAAGCGACAGACAATATGATTGCCCTTTGAATAAGATATTTTTATTTCAGTGAAAACAAAATTATGAGAGATATGTCGTTTTTAGTACACTCACAAATAAATTTAAACAAAAATACAAAATGGCTCCCGCTTAGAGGAGGAGGGGGTTGGGTCCCACTGAGTAGTGTATTTGTGTATAAAAATAGTGGTACTAAAAGTACCTAGAATATAATTAGAATACTATAATATATAATACCAGTTCATAACCGGACACATTGTATATTATCAAACCCATCTTAATGAAACACCCTGGACACGCCAAATGCAAAATTTGGATTCCGTAAAATAAAGGAGCAAATAAGGAAGAGAGAAAAGGAAGCCTTGCACTAACCTGTCTTCTGCTGGTCGGTCCTGGAACACAGCTCCGATGGTCGGCTTATCCTGGGGTGGTTGGTGGACTTTGACCGTGGCGCCACGTTATCCAGGTTGCTTTGCTTTTCCGCGTTGATTTGGTTTTGTCCAAATATCTAGTTTGCTTAATGTGTATCCGATATTTTGTAAGAATACCGGCGCGGGAGACGAGGTGCTGATATCAGCACCCGGCGGTACGCTTAGAACGACAGTAACGGTAGTCGCAGCGATCAGAGGAAGAATCTTCGAGAGACTGACTTATTGTCAAACGTTCGACATAGTCGAAATGTAATGCAAGGCGAGGGAAGGGGGGTGGAAGGTGAGGTAGCATACAAAAAATTTGTTTTCTAAATAGATAACTAGATGGCGTTACCATTCCAGCCGCCCTTAAAGGGTCACCTTTAAAGACTATCATAGCGATTTAAATTATTACTATATTTAAAGTATGTGCGAAGCGAAAAAATACATATATTATACATATAAGAATATAGGTACATACTTATACTACGGATTATACATAAACTATAATATACAAACGGAAGTTTTCAAACGGAAGCTATGTCATTGAGTAGGAAGCGGACAAAGACGCACGACCGGTCGCAGATACGTTCCTCTAGCTGTCCTAACTGTAGCTACGCGAATAACTCCGTCCTTCGCGGGATGAACGCTCTCCACCACCGCTAACGGCCAGGCTAGCGGGGGTGAGTTGTCCGTTATTATGACAACCACTGTCCCGGCAGTGATGGAGCTGTCAGGTGTGTTCCACTTCTGACGAGTCTGGAGACTGTGGAGGTACTCTGTACTCCATCGACGCCAAAAGGATTGAACGAGTTGATCCAATAACGAATGTCTATGCAGGAGAGACACATTGTCTGACTCCACCGCGGGCGCGGGTAAAGAATAAAGTGGGGCGGTGTGAAGAAAATGACTTGGAGTCAGAGCTGCAGGTTCGGCTGGATCAGGGCTCAACACGGTAAGCGGGCGCGAATTTAGTAAACATTCAATCTGAACGAGGACCGTGGTGAGCTCTTCATACGACAATAGCTGCTGGCCGATTACTTTAAATAGGTGATTTTTAATGACCTTTACCATACTCTCCCAACATCCGCCAAAATGTCCGGCGGCGGGACAGTTGAACTTCCAAGTGATGCGATTTTCAAGGAGAATTTCTTCGAAACGAGGTTGATATTCTTTAGTGATAAATCTGTAAAGCTCTTTTAGATAAGAATTAGCCCCTACGAAATTGGTCCCATTGTCAGACCGCATATACTGCACCGGTCCGCGACGCGAGAGAAAGCGTTTTAGGGCGGCCAGAAAGCTAGGCGTGCTAAGGTCTGTAGCTACCTCTATATGAACGGCGCGAGTTGTTAGACACGTGAAAAGACAAATATAAGCCTTTTCACTGCGTGTGCCTCTACGTCGGACTGGCGTGTATGGTATGGGACCGGCGTAGTCGCAACCTGTGTGGGTGAACGCCTTTATTGCGGGACGTGTGCGGCAGTCTGGTAAATCTGACATGAGCGGGTGAGCGGAACGCGGCTTCAATCTAAAACATCTGTTACATTTATGTATTCTATGTCTTACGACACGGCGGGCGGATAAAATCCAGTATCGTTGCCTTAGCAAAGACATCAGCAACTCGGGACCAGCGTGCGAGTGCAACTTGTGGTAGTAATCGATGAGTAAGTCGACGACGTGGTCGTTGCGCGGAAGTATTACTGGGTGTTTCTGCTCGTAGCAGAGTTCGGAGTTCGCGAGGCGGCCTCCGACGCGAATCATTCCGTTATGAAGGTACGGCGATAACTTGTTAAATGAACGACTGCATTGTTTGCCGTCTCGTAAACTAGCAAACTCTTCCGCGAAATATTTATGTTGAAGTAATTCGATTACCTTAGATTCCGCGTAATCTAATTCGGAAAGCGTAACAGAAATTGAATGGCGGCGCGGTAATATTTTTGCAAATCTAAATACATAAACAAGTATGCGTAATAATTTACTCCACGATGAAATGCGTAGAGCGAGGTCATAAATAGTAGAGGACGCGGATAGGGTAGTAGCGTGTACGATGAATTTATGCTCTGGCATATCGGCAGGCGAGACGTCGTTGTCAATATTTCTTAGAGGCCACTGTGATACGTCTTCAGACAGCCACGTAGGGCCGTGTAACCAGAGTGGATGCGTTATTAGTTTCTGCGGTGTGATGCCGCGGGACAAGCAGTCGGCAGGATTTTCAACTCCGGCAACGTGGTAAAAGTTTTGTGCTGAAACGTTCTCGGAAATTTGAACAACGCGATTTGCGACGAACGTTTGCCAGCGATGGGGCGAACTTTTTAGCCAGTAGAGTGCTACTTTTGAATCTGTGAAGGCATAAATCTTTAAATTAAAACGAGGGCCGTAATGGTTTAAAACGGCACGAATCAACTTGGCGAGTAATACACAGGCACAGAGTTCAAGTCGAGCGATCGTATGCGGAGTGGAAGGCGCGACCCGAGACTTAGCACAAACAAGGCGCGCGCTTACACCACTGACGGAACTAACATGAAGGTATACAACACCTCCATACGCCTTCTCACTCGCGTCTGCGAAACCGGCAAGAGAAACGACGCACTCGTTGGTAACTCCTAAATGTCGTGAAATGCGAAAGTTATTGAGAGCCGGAAGTTCGCGACAGAACTGCTGCCACAGCTTCACAATATAAGCGGGCGGGGTATCATCCCAATCAACTTGTAGCTGCCACAGCTGCTTAATTATAAGCTTAGCGTACAGAACTGTGGGCGCCACGAAACCCATAATGTCCCATAATCTAGCCACTGTCGATAAAATCGAGCGCTTGGTGCAGACGTCATCGGGCGACGAGATTTTAAAATAAAATTCATCGGAGTCCGTTGACCAATGTAGACCTAATATTTTATGCTGCGCGTTTTTATCAAATTCTACTCCGCCGTCGAGTCTGTGGGTCGCGGGCACGTGCTCAAGGACTGCCCTCGAGTTGCTGTTCCATTTGACCAGATCCCACTGAGCTGACTTAAACATGTCGATCAGCTCTCGACTAGCATCTACAGCCGTCCTAGCGTCGGGCACGGAGTAGGCCAGGTCATCCATATACAATGAACTCGCCGCTATGTCACTCGCGAGTGGGTACTTGTGTCCCTCGTCGATGATTAACTGCTTCACCGTGCGCAATGCGTGATAAGGACTTGATTGTATACCGAAACATACGCGGTTGAATTGATAAAGTGCGAGCGGTTCATCTGGGCTAAAACGATAAAATATTTTTTGGTATCGACGGTCTGCTTCGCGGACAATAATTTGTAAAAACATTTGACGACAATCGGCGGTTATGGCAATAGCGTAAAGTCTGAAATTCAAAAGTATATTAAAAAGATCACCTTGCAGGTTAGGGCCACCATGAAGAATGTCGTTTAATGAAGCGGTAGACGTTGTTTTACAACTGGCGTCTAGAACGGGGCGGAGCGGTTTATCCCCGCTGACGACGGCGTGGTGCGGAATTACGTAACAAGGAAGCGCGGGGTCGTCGCGGGGCGCGGGTGACAAGTAGCCTTTAATTAAATAATCTTTAATAACATTATCGTAAGCTAATCTTAATTTAGGCGAAGCTTCTAATTTGCGTTCCAAACAAACGAAACGTTTGCGAGCGATTTCTGTGGAATCACCAAGCGCGTACACATCACCTCGAAACGGTAAGGCCACTGTATAACGGCCAGTGTCACAGTCCCGTTCGGTGGTGCATTTGTAAATATATTCACATTCAGTGTCGTCTGAACACTGAACGGGCGTATCGGGCACATCCTCGAGATCCCAAAATCGCTTCACTAGCACATCCAAAGAGTCATCCTCGGTCACGCAGCACGACGTGAGACAGGCCGTGCGAGCGGGCGTTGCGGCGGGCACGGAGCCCATTATTACATACCCGAGTATTGTCTCGATGGCGGGAGGCAATGAGGAGCCGGCGGCGGCGCGAACAACATTATTTAAAATTAAATGCGGAAAAATCGAAGCTCCAAACAATACATCAATTTTACCAGGAATTGTAAAAGAATCATCTGCAAGCGTTAAATTATCTAAATAAGTAAATGAGGATTTATCGACCATGGCTGTCGGCAAATTGTCTGTAATATGGTTTACTAATAAACAGTTTACGTCATAATTGACATTCAAATTAAACCGCGATGCGAAATTAAACGTAACCGACTCGCTTACTTTGCTTTCTGTGCCTGCAAACCCCCGTATTATGGTATGCCTAATAGTTTGAGACTTGAGGCCCAATCGCTCACAACAATCTTTTGTAATAAAACTACTCTGCGAGGCGGAATCTAATAACGCGCGAACAGTGTGTAAAACACCGCGGGAATCGCGCGCCAGCACCTGGGCCGTGGCCAGCAACACCGTGGAGCCGGGCCGGCCGAGGCACGCGGCGGCGGCGGCAGGCGGAGCGGGCCGCGTCGCACACAACGCGACGTCCGCGCGGGCGTCGGCGGCAAGAGGCGCGGGCGCCGCGGGCGGAGGCGCGCGGGCCCCAACCCCGACCTCGCGGTCAAAGTGCAGTAGCGAATGGTGTTTCAATTTACATATTCGACAATTAGTGTTTGAATTACAAGATGATACCCGATGTTTCAGACTTAAACAATTAACACACGCATTATTATCCTTAACTACTCCAAAACGTTCGTGCGGCGTCAATTTATTAAAAGCAGAACATTTAAACAAATGAGTATGTGTAAAGTTAGAACACAAACACTTGTTTCCAGCGGCCGAAGTACTAACAACATATGATTGATATTTCGGCGGCGGCGGAGCAATACTATTTTTCGAACGCTGCTGGTGACTTAAGCGAGTTCCACCAGGCGTATTGGCGGATGCGGCGGGAGTGACGGCGGGAGTGACTGAATGTACATGCTGGAGTATCTTGTTTTGGTTTGAAATGAATTGTACTAAGTCACTAAAAGTCGGTATGCAGTTAGGTTCGCCGCGGGACTCGAACCCACGCACTGTACCTGGGTCTAATTTCTTTAATGCAATATGCAGAACAAGCGAATCAAATAAATTATCTAATTTTATGTTTTTAAGTGCATTAACTGCACTTACAAAGTGTTCAGTAAACAAATCAAAATTAGCTGTAGTAGCGGTAGTTATCGGTTTGAAATCAAATATTTTATTCATATAAACCGAGGCAAAAACTCGTTTATCTTCGTATTTATCTACTAAACATCGAAATATTAGATTATAATTCTCGGCGCTCGGCGTAATACCGGCGCACGCTGAACTAGCCTTGCCCGATATTTTACCCAATAAATAATAAAGCTTTTCGGCATCTGTTAATGATGTGTTATTATGAATTGTAGTCTTAAAACTCTCATAGAAAAGCGGCCACGAACATATTTCTCCATCAAAAGGAACAATTTCCATTGCAGGTAATCTAGGTCTGTTGCCCTTAGGACACTCAGAGTTTTTATCTAAATAGTTCGTCGCACTTTCCGTATATTGTGTAACCAGTCTCTTTATACGATTGAATAATAACTCAAAGGAAACTAAACTTTTATAGTCAGGTAAAGCGTTTGGGTTTATAGAAAGAAGCCTCTTATTATAACAATCTAACACAGTTTGAAACTCTGAACGAATGACGTCAATGTTACTGCTGGCGTCGAGGAACATATCTACGCTGTTTGCATCGGTGGACGAAATCGCTTTCGATAAATCATAAGCATGCTGTAAATACTCGAACATAGCTTCTCGTTTAGCTTGTAACATCGCTAAATCTGCGTCATACTCGCGTTCGGTACCTTTATCCTTAGGCATTGTGCTTAATTACCAAATACCTAGATCAAACTCAATACGAGATAAACACCGAAGGAACGTTAAATAAATAGTTTCAAACCTATTACTTAAGAGCGAGCGAAATATTTAGCGGTGTTGTTTGCTATCTACCTACATAAAAGTAACCGTTGGAAGAAAGATCTCGAACTTACAATTTTATTAACCTCTAAAGTACCAACTTAAATAAATACCTATGAGGAATATCTAAAAGATCAGTATATTTTGTGTAGTTTTTAATGCGATTATGTAATAAATAAGTAATATAAAAACGTACCTAGTCAGAGTTTTTACGTCTTACGTCGGTAGTTCGAAATTGTAAACGTAACGGAAAAAATTAATTACATTGAGTTGCTTGATGCGTATAATGTGGAGATTTCAAGAATGGAATATTTAAATTAGACTGGATAAATAATGGTTTTAGCGGTAGGTTCTAATTTAAGAAAGAATAAGCGGATATAATATGAATAAATATAATAAGCGCGGGAAGATATGAGCGGTTGAATATGAGCAAATATACTAGTATAATGCGAATAAATATTAGTATTTAAGTAAACTTAACGAAGTAATTTCCATTAAGGGCGGTTGGAATCCGACTCAAAGGACCAAATAATATATGGACACGCCAAATGCAAAATTTGGATTCCGTAAAATAAAGGAGCAAATAAGGAAGAGAGAAAAGGAAGCCTTGCACTAACCTGTCTTCTGCTGGTCGGTCCTGGAACACAGCTCCGATGGTCGGCTTATCCTGGGGTGGTTGGTGGACTTTGACCGTGGCGCCACGTTATCCAGGTTGCTTTGCTTTTCCGCGTTGATTTGGTTTTGTCCAAATATCTAGTTTGCTTAATGTGTATCCGATATTTTGTAAGAATACCGGCGCGGGAGACGAGGTGCTGATATCAGCACCCGGCGGTACGCTTAGAACGACAGTAACGGTAGTCGCAGCGATCAGAGGAAGAATCTTCGAGAGACTGACTTATTGTCAAACGTTCGACATAGTCGAAATGTAATGCAAGGCGAGGGAAGGGGGGTGGAAGGTGAGGTAGCATACAAAAAATTTGTTTTCTAAATAGATAACTAGATGGCGTTACCACACCCGTTACAATATTTTCGTTACAGGTCGCTGTAAAATATTAGTTTTCAATTGTAAAATTCTTTGTAATATTTATTTTTACAAAACAGTGCCGAGATGTTTTAGTCTTTACTTTTTACATGTATTGGAACGAAGTTCCTTATCGCGCGTTGCGAAAGGGTGCTAGACGGAAAAAATTAAGACCAAAAGACAAGAAACTGACTATCGAGCAGTAAACAAATGCATCTCCAACACAGAGCAGTGGTACTCAGCTAATAATTTGCTCCTCAATGAAAAAAAAAAACGAAATGTATTAAGTTTACATTGCCAAATGTCAAACAGGTAAACACAAACATTGTAGTTAAGAGGCAGGAACTGACTCCTGTAAACTCAACTGTATTTCTGGGCATAACCTTAGACGCCAAACTCCAGTGAGGACCGCATGTTGATGGTTTAGCGAAAAGGCTTGGCTCTGCCACATATGCTGTTAAAAAAAATTAGACAAATTTCAAATGAAACAACTGCTCGATTAGTCTATTTTGGTTATTTCCACAGCCTCATGACATATGGTATTCTGTTGGGGGAGTGCTGCCGACATCGATACTATATTTATTCTGCAGAAAAGGGCTGTTCGCGCAATCTATCAGCTCGGTCCAAAGGTGTCACTTAGAAGTAAATTTAATGTATGTAAAAAAGAACATAACCTTGTTCAAAAGAAAAAAAGATCTGCACAATGTTAACACAAGAGGAAGAAATATGCTGGCAGCTCAATAGTAGGCGTCATAAAGTCACTAACTCATTCATGGGTCAATGTATACGCTTTTATAATAAGGTTCCTGAGGATATCCAAGGTCTTCCTATTGACAAAATCAAAGAAACTATATAGGAGAAGTTGTGTGCTAAAGCATATTATAAACTATCCGATTATTTGGATGATAAAAGCCCTTGGGTATAATCCCCTCATTAACAGGATTGTACTAGTATTTGTAACAAAGCATGTGTAATGTATCTGTATGTTCGATGAGTTCTACGTCCCGATGAATATCTAAAGCGTCATTCTCACTAAAGTACGTCTTCTTATGGTAGCGTCGGTTGACGGGTCGCTCACTTCCCTTTAATATGGTTGAGGAGGGCGATGGCTGGATCCCGCGTTAACTCGTGAACGTGTGCCGTTTGAGGGTGTTCGTCGTTTGGATACTTGGGGGGGAGAGACTTGCCGAGCTAACAGATGCAGAAAAGAATAATTTTGTATAGACATAAAGAGACTCTGTAAATTTATTTTGAAAAAAATATGCCCGTGAAGTTTCTTGCCAGTTCTTCTTCACGAAGGTTTTTTCGAACTGGTGGTAGAATCATGTTTTATTTGACATCAATAAGAACAAGTAATTGTCAATGTTGAGAAATAAATATTTCATTTCATTTAATTTCATAACGACACTTTTTGCTACAGTTGTAAGCCGTGCGGCGTGCGCGTGTTTCTCTGTCTGCCTCTTGCTCTGGGTGTTACAACAATCGACCAATCGATCGACCGTCTTGGGAGAGGCTGATATGTAGTCTGCCAATCCACAGTAGGCGTGATGGCCTACAATTGTCGGACACCACCTCTGAGTTGGGAGAGGCTGATATGTAGTCTGCCAACCCACAGTTGGCGGACACCACTCCTGAGTTGGTAATTTTATTACAATTCCTTCACTAATCGAAAGGAACTTCGTTCCATCCGGGTGTCTCTTGACACCTCTCAAGTTTTTATAAGGTTTTTATTAAAAAAATATTTTTTAAATTTCTTACAAGCATTACCTCAACTGATGTTCACGTTTGATCTCCTCCGCAGTCAACGCGTAGAACGCCGCGGGCAGCTGCACTTGCCGCGCGGCCTGGCTCGGCAGCAACACCTGCAAGTTCCGATCTAACTCCAGTTGGATGGCCTCGGCCGACCGAAGAGCTTCTATTAACATCTGGAATTTTTATAAAACTGGTTTTGAGGCTCGAAAGTACTTAGAATTATTAACAAAATGGTCAAGTTTAAATCGGATTCAAACCACTGGTTTCAACCAATCAAACCATAACTATTAATAAAATTTAAAAGATAGGGTAATTGACTAAATTTGATAAAGCCTTTTTTGTAAACCTTTGTAATAAAGACTACTTTCGAGTTATAATCACATACAAATCTCTAAATAATCTATATCGCGGATAAGTGTTTAGATAAAAATATTTTTATCTTTGTGTGCACGCGTAGCAAAGTTTTATGCCGTCAATCTTAAGTAAATGTTCACATAACTTCGATTAGCTTTTGACACTGGCTAACAGTTGACATATACATGCCGTTACGTGACATAAAGATCAGAACCACAGTTTAATTTACCTGAATAAACTCTTGTTTGAACTTCATTCTATTATCGCCTTGGCTTTTCACCCAGTTCACGTTTTAAGCATTAAATATCGTTATATACTCTGTTCATACGACTTATGGAATATCATAGATTAGAAAAATAAAAGTCGAAAATACCACCCGGATCGCCCTGTAATATGGTTCAGGAGGGCAATGGCTGGATCCCGCGTTAACTAGAAAAACTATACCCGTGAAGTTTCTTGCCAGTTCTTCCTCACGAAGGTTTTTGCGAACTGGTGTCAATCAAAAACAATCATCTGTGCTCATCATACAAATGTCTGCCTCGGCGAGGTCTCGAACCTGGGACCTTCGGCGTGTGAGGCAGGGTTACTAACCTTATTAACAGGGTTAATACGCTGCTCGGTTGTCACAATGAATAATTAATAAAGTACAAAGTCTCGAGTATCGTATAGTCGCTTGTCCATCAGTATTTTATCGAATGCGTTTTGGAGAGTTAGCGAATGACCCATCTAGTCACTAAACCAACGCCATCTCAAAATCGGCCTACGAGACGCCGTCGTTCATCATCACTGCTTTCTGTCAGGTGAAATACAAATGCTAATACACTGGCCTATTATTTAAAAAAATTATTGTTTTGTGATTTTCTATTTAAATGTTCTTAGCCTGAAAACTTTTAATGGGCTTTCATAATTGTAAGTATCTTGTCTATAAAACTTCGTAGCTGTTAGTTTTTCAATGATTTGCAAGTAAAATAATAAAATAAAACACACATTTTATATACTCTTTTACTTTTACAACAGCACTAAGTTACGATATATTTATGTGATAACGTCTGAGTTTTGAATAAAACATGTGTATTATTAGAAAATGTATCATACAATAGAAAAGAAAAACGCGTGAGTTTTCATCAGACATCAGGCAAAGACTCTATAGTTCATTCATTCATTCCAAACAAAACAATCGAAATCAGTTCATTAATAAGGAATCCGATGTAATATACTGACACACAGACGTAAAATTTATAACAAACCACTTTTTGGTTCGTGGGTCAAAACTCTGGGATTCGATAAAAGAGAATTGTCAGAAAGATATTATATCAATTTAGGTTTTTGGGTGCTAGATACTGAATTCCGAATAGTACTGGACTGCAGTCCACCTGACACGAAGTTTCAATTTTTAACCCACCTCTTGATTTTGATGGAGAAAAAGAAATTCAGAAACTTTATCTATGGATTCCGTATTTAAATACAAGTTGTTTTGAGTTCACATATTTGGACCGGTTCTTCGACAATTCAGAGCTCACTCAAATACCAATACATAAGGAAATGCTTATTTGTGCTAGTGGAAAAGTATTTTTTTAAATTCTAGTACTTAACCTTAATATAACGTACCTCAATATAACGACTTCTTCGATTTAACAAATTCTTCGTAATCCCCTTGAATCGTTCGTAAGAGTCAATCTAAAATATACCTTTACATTGCGAACATTTTTTGCGAACAACCTATTTATAACGAATTTTCGACTATCAAGAAAAGTATAAATACCTCTAATTAACGAATTTTGTCAACACAAAACCTTTATATAAGTTCCCACCAATGTATGACTCTTAATCTCATAGTATGTGAGTCATGTCGCAACAGGTTTCGACATGTTGTCATGTACTAATAGAAGTTGTTCGCTGTAACAAGATGAGTGCGTAATGTTGAGGTGAATAAAACTATTTTCTTACCTCTTTATAACGAATTTTAGACCAACCAAACCTCAACTCTCCGATTTGTCATATCGAGATTGCACTGTATTAATAAATCTTTGAGCACCATAGAGCAACATTATGCACCACTAACAAGATATAAGTTAAATACCACCACTTAAAATATTGCCTCGGTATCGGGATAACACGGGATAAACCCGATTACATATTACATATAGACAAGTCATACCCAAACGTTACCGCACAAAAAATACGGCGTCAACGTAACTATAGATACCTACCTGCTATATAGAGTAATATAATTTGTGGGAGAAGGCAAGAATAATACGGTTCACTTGTTGTAAGAAAGATATACCCATGTACTTCGTGACGTTGCTTCGCACTAATTGGTCGCCAGCGTACGTGATGTAGTACGTAAATTGTCGAAACTCTAATAGTGTTGTGTCTTTTACTCCCATATAAAAAATCATATTACATCTCGCTCTTCGAGTTTATTGAAACGAATAGCCATGTCAATTTTAAAACGTCATTTTAAATAGCAAAATAAAATAATAAATAAGATAGTTATAAAAAAATAGTATTACGCAAGAAATAAATGTTTATTCTATCTTTAAATTGTTTTGTATGGTATTAAAAACACAGAATAGGGAATAAGTTTTGTTTGATGTTTAGCTGTGACACGGGGTTGCATAAGACTTAGTCAAAATAGCCGGCAAATGCCTTGCATTTGCGTTGTCATTTTTGAGAGCGGATAACCTGTCTATAAGTAATATGTCATTGGTTAAACCAGACAAAGCGTTTAGTTTGAAATAAATGTTGTCATGTACTCAGCGGTTTGATGAAAAAGTTCTATTAGTTACATTTCTTGTTTAGTTTTGGTATACACGCAGCCTAACCACATATTCAGACGGCATTAGACGCCACTGACACGCGGCAAAGTTTGTGAATGGGTGTGAATGAACGTTCGAACGTGTGAATGAAACTAGTCGAATGTGTCAACTTGTATTAAAGCCTGAATAGACTACCCGATGGGTACTAGCCGAATTAGTACAGCACCTGGATCGGACCGTTCTTACCGTTCAACAAATGTGCCGCCCCAAACATGTGGGAAATATACGGAAACTAAATGTACGAGGCCCTTGTACATTTATATTATTTTGCAATCAAAGCATTTTTCTTCTTGCGTTCTGTTTAAATGCATTAGGTTATAAGTTAGTTGCATTAAAGAAATACTAAGTGCGGGACGTGTTTCTATTTGACATCCTGACATTATGTACTAGTCAACTTGTGGCTGGTACAGTAAGTCGCGGGAACAAAATTGTAAATGCGTTTATATAAATGACAAACAATGCTCACCGTTAGACTTTCAATACTCTCTACATTTTCAACATTGAAGACAAGAAACTCCTCTTCGTTGTCGCCATTTTGAATCTTCTGTTGTCTAAATCCCGCAGCAAAAAGTAACTCCATAGATCCTTCTATGGGCTGCACTTTATCTGTGAATACCCTGAAATGTATTAAAAATAACAAATTGTTATTTAAGATTTTTGTGCAAGTTTATCACAAATTATTTGTAAACAAAGTAAAAAGGAATCCCCACTAACAGGAAAAAACCAATATAATTTTTGATTTTCATTCCAATACGGTGAAGAAAATTTGTCACTAAAGTACGTCTTCTTATGGTAGCGTCGAGTGACGGGTCGCTCACTTCCCTCTAATATGGCTGAGGAGGGCGGTAGCTGCATCCCACGTTAACTCGTGAACAAGTGCCGTTTGAGGGTGTTCGTCGTTTGGATACTTGGGGGGAGGGAGACTTGCCGAGCTAACAGATGCAGATAAGAATAATTTTGTATAGACATAGAGACTGTGTAGATTTATTTTGAAAAAAATATACCGGTGAAGCTTCTTGCCAGTTCTTCTTCACGAAGGTTTTTCCGAAGAGTCATGTTTTATTTGACGTCAATGTTGTCAATGTTGAGAAATACATATTTCATTTCATTGTCACAATAAATTATTAATTTAAACACTGGCTTGGTCATGATCAGTACTGTATGAGCCCAGCCTAAAGTAATAATAAATCACTAAATACTATCAACGGCCATATTATTATTATAAACGGGAAAGATTCACTGTAAAATGTTTTGAATATTTTTGTATGTAGTGTCCCAGACGCCGTTCACTAATTCAATTTTATTGCGGCGTCCTTTACAATCAAAATGACAAACGGCACCTGGGACAAAAGGATCTAACCCCTTTATGAAAAACAAAACAAATCTCTAAGTACATTATCCGAAAGTAAAATATCCCTTACTTTATCAAGGAATTACTACAGCTCTAAGCGGGTGTAACCACGTGGTGATCTCGGGAGCGTTAGTGCAGGCTCACATTAGCCGTGGAATCGCCTGTAGTACCGATGTCCCTTAGTATGTAAGGCGTGTATAAAAGATCGAATACCGCGCAGGCGATTTTAGCCGTTAGTGCGCGGAGATTAGCTCTTGTAAATAATAATGAGATCATTTGATTACATGAACTACGCTAAACAATTACAAATTATCTTACAAAGTCTTACAGATTATCAAAAACGAGAAATTTCAAATATTCGGTATTGTTGATTCTTTGTACTACTACATTACATAACGAGTTTTGTAGTTAGATAAAACTCAAATGCTTGTCACACTCCAATTCGTAAAACATTATTAATAAGTTAATTTCCGAAACAAATAAATTGTTGGTAACCTCGTTGGTTGCAATACACCCCAATTTACGACATACATTCCGCAAATATCATAAAATATAGCATATTTTCTTTGTGCACAATAAATAAAAAATAACATGTCTTGAATAAGCCTACGAGCGCGATTCATTCTTCCGAAAATGTTGTATCAAACGTACTCAAATACAGTTCGCGATATTTTGTGGTCTTTAAGAAATTGATAGTATAAATGTTAATATTTTTAATTATTTGACTGTTATATCTGTAAGGCAAGGTTAGCTTAAGGCTATATTATTTGCAATAAGTGGCCTTTTAATTTAATTATGTATTTACACGTTAACAGAATGTTGGTAGTACAAAGGATAGTTTATTTGTTGTACAAAACAGCGGCGGTCCGGTAGTAAAAATGTGATTCTTCACGTTGTGTTTGACTGGTGTTTTCGGCGTCAGTGGTTTCAGTAACTCGGAGATTTCTTGCAGTATGTTGTAGTATTTGTGGTTGCGATCAAGAGCAGATATTGTTGTAACTTGATCCGTTACGAATTCTGTTGTGTTGATTGATAGTTCTGTTAGGTTATCAACCAGTCGCTTGCGGTGTAGCAGTACAGGTCAGTAATTGATGGTAGCGAAAAAAGTCGGCGCCTAGTATCGGAGTCTTGATGTCGGTTACGATGAAATTCCACTTAAAGTTTCTTCTTAGGCCTAAGTTCAACTGCAGTGTCTTCTCATCGTAGGTTTTGATGGGTGTATTATTTGCGACGAACAGTTGATAAGCCGTAGTAGTCGATATTTGCTTGTGTTTTACAGCTAGTACCGACACGTCCGCGCCGGTATCGACCAAACAGAGTTCTTGAGTGTTGAAATCTCTAACACATAGGCGGTTATTTCGCTTCGTTACACCGACTTCCGCCGCAGTCGATGTAGTCTTTATTTTCCTGTCTCTTCGTGCTAATCATGCATTGGGATTCACACCTCTTCGCTCTTTCACCAAATTTCCGGTGATAGTAACAAACCCAATCCATATCACCAGGTTTTTTTCCATCGTATGTTCTTGATCTCTATCTTGATCTTGCGCGATCGTAATATTGACGACGGTAAGGATGGCGATGTACGTGTGTTGCGGCTTGTCGAAGTTCCGCGATCTCCATTGAAAGCTTCTCCATTTGCTTGGTTAATTTTTGGAAAAATACATCTTGAGCTGATGTTGATGACGATGAGGATGCTTCGGTGCTGACTGCCGCGATCGATCTGCCCGTATGCTCCATCATCTTGTCTGCCATGTTTGCCAAAGTATCTAAGCTTGATTCCGCGCTTACAGATAACACAGCTCTGACTTGCGGTGGTAGGTGTCCCGTCCATAGGACATTGAGTGCGTCGTCACGCACCTTGTCTCCAGCCAGGTCTCGCATGGCTCTGAGTAACTGTGACGGTTTCTGATCACTCAGCTCGAGTCCCCTGAGTAACTTTTGGTTGCGACTCCGATTCTTCATACACCGAAAGTAATCTGTTTTTCTGTGATTAATTTAAAAAATGTTAAGTGTGTCATTTTGATAAATTTTAAAACTACAGCTTTTACTCACGCTTTATTGTCGGAAAGGTCCGACTAGTTTCGGACTCGTATGGAGTCCATCAGGGCCGAGTACAGTGTGAGTGGTGCAGACGATGCCATAGTGTAGCGGCATGCTGAGCTCACGGTGTCATTGGAGAGCGGTGTCCAGTTCTTCACGTGTCCGTGTTTGTGAAGTATAGACTTCCACGCAGCGGGTGCAGTCCAGCCTGTATCGCGATTGACATTACGCCGTCTATTTATTTCAATTGCTTCATGGACTTTGCGAGACACGAAATTTTTCTCCTGATCTAATACTCTGGCTTTATCAAAGCGGATGAAACGCGATGGACCAGTGTTTAACACATGGTCAACAACTGCAGAGGTCTTTTCATCCATCTTCTTCACACTTCGTATGTGTTCAGTGAGTCTCGTATTGATGTTTCTGCCCGTCTCTCCTATGTAGCTCTACTATGACGGCTTCAGATTGTGCAAACCAAAGCTTAGATTGCGCGCGCCAGAAGGGGGGAATTCTTGGTTGCAGCGAAATCGTAGAGACTTCAGGTTTAGGCACAGGGCTTGCTGCTTGGTCTTCGTATTCGTCCATTTTGGATCACGTCGGGGTCACCACTGTTAGGTCTTCTAGTCGGAGAAAATTAATACGCCAATGTTCAGGATATAACATTGCCCGCAACGGCCCCATTGATGTCACTCACTGTGACCCCACCCCCTACCGCGGCTTCAGCCAAGTCTAAGGTCCCACCAACCGTATTCCTCCGGGAAAAGGGCAAATGGTCCGAGGTCTCGACATTGTGCAAAGAGCACAAGATCCTCTACACCCTAGCGACCAACTCGGGAGAATCTATTAAAATCGATCTGCAGTCCCAAGGCTTCCCGGCACTCGCGGTGCATAAAATGCACAGCAACTACGGAAGGCGTCTTCCTCTCGCTTTGGTGGTTCTCGCCAACGTCCCCAAATCCAGGGAGATCCTCAAAGGGGTTAGCACTATATGCGGCCTCTCTGGGATTTCGATCGAGGCGCCTCATCGCCGCGGTCACCCCGGCCAGTGCTACCGGTGCCAATTGTACGGGCATGCGGCGGCAAACTGCGCTGCCCCGCCCAGGTGCGTTAAATGCCTGGTGCCACATTTCACCAAAGAGTGCAATCGCACTCCTGAAACTCCCTCTCGTCCCGTTTGCGTGCTTTGTGGCCAGTCCGGCCACACCGCTAATTACAGGGGCTGTCCTCGTGCACCCCGTTGTATGCGTTCCAATTATAAGAAGGCGGCACCCAAACAGGCCCCGCCCTTTTCTCAGGAAAACTGTCCGCCTCTGCGTAGCCGGGTTCCTCCGGCTGCAAAGCCTACTCAACCCAAGCCTGCTCCAGAGAAGTGGAGGCAGCGCCCCGCTGCACACCAGAATCCTATCCCGGCTCTTCGCCCATTCAACTCCACTCCTCAACCCTTCATAGCAGGCGATAAGCGTATCGTCTGCGACGCTATCAAAAATATTGATGTTAGGGAAATTTCAGTTTTAGCCCGTAAACTTAGGGCTTCACATTCTCCTACAGAGCGACTGCTAGCTCTGGCGGAGCATAGTTCCCTTCTCAATTCATTATAGGTTCATTTAAATTACGGCTTCACCGGAGGCTGCCCAGAACGGCCACCAACTCATGTCCCTTTGAGCACCTTCAGTGCAACTTTCACATCCGGCGGACGATCCACTAGCGGGTCTCCGCCAACGCACCCACTTCCCAACGGGTGTCGCTTCCGATGAAGGCTAACGGTAAAATCTTGCCACAACCAAAGAGGTGGTTTTTAGTGGGTAGGTTTTAGTGGGTGACCCCCGCAGAGGTCGGTATTTTCCTGCGGCGGTATGCATGAAGCATCTTCCGCCTCCCTCCCGTGAAGGTGTTGCTTCGGCGGGAAAAAAAAAAAAGCGCGCGCGCTTCAGTATGCGTCAAGCGGCGGCGCAGGCGGTCGTCTCAGGAACTGCGTATGCGATACTATGAATGTCCCACAATAGATTACAACTTTTGAAATCACACACGAATATCAATAATTGAAGAATTTGTTTGGATATAACGCGTTGACTTTTCATCGAAAATACGCCGCGGGCTCTTTTGAGTGAATGCCAACTGCAGACAGGCCACTTAGGGTGTTACCACA
This sequence comes from Marasmarcha lunaedactyla, assembly GCA_923062675.1. Classification (NCBI taxonomy): domain Eukaryota; kingdom Metazoa; phylum Arthropoda; class Insecta; order Lepidoptera; family Pterophoridae; genus Marasmarcha; species Marasmarcha lunaedactyla. Next base: position 3,558,960 of record OV281359.1, read on the forward strand.
CCAATCGACCGTCCGTCAATCGACGTCGACTGGTCGACGCGACGTCGATCGAGTGGTGTGGTAGAAACCGTCGATCGACGTTGACTGGTCTATTCTGCCATCGGACGGACGATCGATTCGTGTGGTAATACCCTTAATAATCACTGGAGGGATATCAGCTCTCCCAACTCAGGGGTCGTGTCAGACATTTGTAGGCCATCACCCCTACTGAGGGTTGGCAGACTACATACACCTTCATATAGATTTATAGGTGCATAGGATTATCTTACTACTATTACCAACTCAGGGGTGGTGTCAGACAATTGTAGGCCATCATGCCTACTGCGGGTTGGCAGACTACAGATACCTTCATATACATTTATAGGTGCATAGGATTATTTTACTACTAAATTACCAACTCAGGGGTGGTGTCAGACAATTATAGGCCATCACGCCTACTGCGACATTGACAGGTTGACGTCGAATGTTCTATTCTACTGTCGATCGACGTCGACTGTTTTATTCTGCCATCGACGTCGACCAGTCGACGGTCGATCGATTGGTGAGGTAACACCCTTATAGAAAATGAGATTTTAAAAAGTGTATTTATCAACTTTGGAACTCAATTTAATTTCAAACACCACATACAAATAAATGGATGCAATGACCTGCGTTGATTATACAAATGTACTTCGAGATTTCTTGGGTGTAAAAGCTTGTTCAGCCACATTTAGTTTACTAATCATATAAATATAGTGCTACACTACCTGTTGGTCATTCTGATTTTTTGATATTTTTCTTCTGTAGGATTTTGAACGATGTTTTCTAAATACTTGCACAGAGTCTCCACACAAGCATCAATCTGAAAAAAATTGGTTATTTAAAAATCGCTTTTTATGACTTTTTTATGAGAGTGACTACAATAAAATAATTAATTTATTACCTTATTTTTTTAGCTTTGAGGCATCCAATAGAAATCACTAAGGAAATACCTGCTATAGTTGAGCCATTACAAACGTGCGACCTGAGTCATAAAACATTACAACAAATCTCTTCTTTGTTGTTACGCATAACACTAGAAGTGCGAGCGAGAGTTGCGATATGCCTATAAGTGTGAGCGAGAGATCTGATAAAAATGATTTATGACTCAGTTCGCTAGTTTGTAATGGCTCTACTTTAGTAAGTAAATTTTAAAAGAAAGAAACAAACGCATACAACAGCCTACGTTTTGTCCCGGAATTATAACGGGAACCGAATCGTACGCGATTGAAGCCAGGATCCAAATGTATTCAGATAAAAATCCATATTACCTTTTCTCTGTTATTATTACAGGACTGTATAATAAGACAGGCCGTGAGTCCTCTCTCTTCCTCCAACTGTTCATAGAGGAATTCCTTAATTTTTTTCTTCCATTCGTCTCGAGGCAGAATCTCATTGCTTATTATTGGACATCTGAAATTATTAAGATTGTTTTATTAACAATTATCATATGGATTAAGTTTGAAGGAGTGAAAAGCTTTGATATTTTTTTAACATATTTGATATTTTTTTATGACGGCCTGTTTGGTGTGGAGGTAAGTAGCCTTGCCTTCTAAGCCAGAGGTCCCGGGTTCGAATCCTGGTAGGGGCAGATGTATTATTATATTTGCTTTCTAGTCATGGATGTGTATTTACGTTTATTTAAGTTTATTTCTAATATGTTTATATTTAAAAAAAAATCTATGTGTGCTTAAATATTTCTTAAGTTTATTTATCCGTTATCTATATAGTATCCATAACACAAGTTCTTTAATGATACTTAATTTGGGCTAGATAATGTGGTGTGATTGTTACATAGGTTAAATTTGTCAGAATGACTTGTCTAATATGTAGTAGCTACCATATTCTGTGGAAAAACTACAAAAATGATCTCTTATGGATATCCCAGACAAACTCACACATTTTTCATATAAGGGAGGTTATGTAATTAATAACACATTTTGAAAAGAGAGTCTTTTGCTAAAGCCGACTTTAGTGGATCTGAGTTGAAAATGTAAGCAAAATCAGGCTAAAATATTGCTCCATATCTCTGATAGAAATTGACATTGATGGGAGGCATTCTTAACTGACTAACCAGCTTACACCGAGTTCAATTGGTAACTCAAGTCTGTGCAACACTAAGAGTTTGTTTGTGGCGGCACTACAGTTCCCCTTATGTGAACCACCATAATAACCACATAAACATGATTAAACATGAATGAAGGAACAACCAGGAAAATCACAGTAAAAACAACCAAAGACTGCTGTCACATCATTTCTTGTTATTACAATGTCCTACTCAATAGAAATCAATTGATATTAATTTACCTAGGCACGGGTGGCACTTCCAATCAAGTGGATCATGCGCTAGGTTGTCAGCTTAGGAAGTAGTTAATATAAAGAATCTAATATAAACATACAATCTTATGTTTGTCATAAAATGCCCGTCTATATTAAAAGTAATACTATATCTCCTGTTGCAACTTAGGTTTAAAATGCTAGCCTTGTTCTAGCTGACTTTGGAACTGTAAATAAACAAGAATTAGGATTTATAAATAGAACTTTACTATTGAAGTCAGTGATATATTACATATAGACAGGTTATCCGCTCTCAAAAATGGCAATGCAAATGCAAGGCAGTTGCCCGCTATTTGACTCAGTCTTGTGCAACCCAGTGTCACAGCTAAACATCAAACAAAACTTGTTCCCTATTCTGTGTTTTTAATACCGCGCAATGCCTTCTGGTGTGTTAGAGTACTAATTACACTGTTACTGTTAAAGATAGAATAAACGTTTCTTTTCATGCATAAGTACAATTTTTTTATAACTATCTTATTTATTATTTTATTTTGCTATTTAAAATGAAGTTATTACACTGATAATAAATTTAAATATACATACTGCCAATAATAGGTTCACTATTTTTTAATTAAAAAGTAACGAGCAGAATAATTATACAAAATTATTAAAGTTATTATAAAATTAACAATATTTATGAGGACATGAAATCTGTGTTGAAGTTATATATATATTGAAACTATAGTACGCAATATAGTGTGTGGATAAAGTACATGAGTTTGTATGAGTGTGTGTGAGAGTGAGAGAAATCAGAAGTGTGATGCAAATCTTACGTTGCAAGCATACCAAGCATACCAAACCAAGCATACCATATTTATTTGTTATCAGGTGACAATGTAATTGTGATTTGCTTTTTTAATGACTGTTTTGATAATTGAAACAAATCGAGAGACTGAAATTGTTTATTATAACAACACAGTATTCGACAAATTACAGAGTTTTTAGCATATTTACAGTGACTAAATGGAACATCAAATAAAGAGCAGTGTCGCGTACGCCTAGCTGGTGTTCTTAGTTGCATGACTAGAGAGGTTAACTCGGGACTATCAATGCGATTGCTGCAGATATCATGCAGAAACAACATTTGCAACAATATTCGTCTGTCTTTTAGGGGTAATAATTTGTGATTGCGACACAATATATCGTAATTCCCTTTTTTCAGCTGGGTGCGATAGTTTAAGATTTTGAGGAATTTGGATTGGATCTTTTCGATTTCTTGGACGTATAATACATACTGTGGGTTCCAAACTACACAGCAATACTCCAGCATACTCCGAAAATATGCATAGTATAACAATTTTATGCAATCAGAGTCTGAGAAGAGCCTAGTCACACGTAAAATAAACCCAAGGTTTTTGTAAGCCTTTGTAACAATGGCGTTGATGTGTTCCGTCATTGACAATTTTGAATCTAGAAGGATTCCCAGGTCCCTAACAATATTAGCGGAAGTCAAGTTTTCACCGTGCAAAGTGTACTGAGTCAAAAGCTTTTTCTTCTTATGAGTGAACGTTATTTGAAGACATTTCGTTACATTTATATTAATACGGTTGGTCTCATAATACTGACACAAGTTGTTGAGGTCTATTTGAAGTTTAATAGAATCTTCTACTGATTTTATGTTGGCATAGATTTTTGTATTTTTGACATGGCTATTCGTACTACGTCACGTACGCTCGCGAACAATTAGGCGAAGCAACGTCACGAAGTACATAGGTATCTCTTTCTTGCAACAAGTGCACCGTATTATTCTTTCCTTCACCCACAAATTATATTACTCTATATATCGGGTATCTATAGTTACGTTGACGCCGTTTTTTTGTGTGGTAATGTTTGGGTAGGACTTGTCTGGATGTAATATGTCATTGATTGGAGCAATATTTTATTAACAATTAAATCCTTTTTATTACATTTGTATAAATAAACCTAAGTAGTCATTATTATATAAGCATTATATTAATTAACGAAAAATATACATTTACATTAAGCACAGAACAATTATGAAATAATTATCTATAAACCTATAGGTTATTATACAGTTGGAGAATACATAAATAACAAAATGGTTAAGTAATTGTATCTTCTTCCACACTTCTTTCAGTTTTCATATAATTTTTTCTCTTTCTAACTATCTCACTAAGACAGGCCCCATTTCATTTATAGTGTAGTACTGGGAACATCTTCGTGGATAGCACTCACTAAACAATTAAAAAAAAACCAATGTTTTCTAAACTTACTTGAAGTACACTCCAGAAGCTACGTAATTTCTAGGAACATCCTCTACAGATGGCCTACTCTTGGGTGTTGTGGTGGAAGTAGTTGCTGTTTGTTCATTTTCTAATTCTCTTTTTACTTGTGCCTGGAATTTCAGTTTGAGACATTTCATTTGTAACTTGTAATACGAGTTTTATGTGATATAACTTTGCTTTATTGTACATGGGCCTTTAATTTTTATGTCTAGATATTTTAAAAAACCTAAACTTCTGGAAAAATTTTATTTTATTAATAAATCTACCTCACTTTATTATCTATTTTATTATTGTTTTACTGAAATTTAAGAGTGTAAGACTAGTGTAAGTGTACATATAAACAGAGAGGTACCACCGGCCGCTGTCTCCCGAAGGTAGCAGCTGAAAATCAGTGATTTGCTCTCTGAGCTTATGAAATCTAATTTTAATGTTTTCTGTAATTATGTATTTGTACTTAATTTGGATGTGTAAGCAAAAAACATTATTATTATTTAGCTTTTTTTCATACTTCAGTTTGATTTATTTTTATCCTCTATAACTTTCACGTTTTTTATTGGACCGAAATATACAGGGTGTCTTAGAAATCAATGTCAAGCCAGAACCAAGTGATAGGCCAAGCTGTGACAGCTATGAGAAAAGTATAAAAAAAATGTTGGTCATGTATTTTATAACTTTTAAAAAAATAATTCAGAAAATCTGAATCCCTGATCTTAGCAAGTTTAAAAGATGGTGTGTTAAGTCGGTAATTTCTGAAGTGCTATGTCTTTTGTCTTTTCAATTTCTCATAATTTATACAGTGAAGAATTACTGAATTAGTAGATCTTTTAATTATCTTTTTTATTCATTGTACTAAGGCTGTAATAGTGTAGATATTTTTAATAATGCTATTGTAGGAACCTTTATTCAAAGGTTATGCAGAGTTATAGCCAAATCAATATCATAACGAAAGACACGGTATTATTTTCAGATTACTTTTAATATTAAATTATTGTACTTTTAATATTTGATATAAAAAAAATATTGTGAGTTTTTTTGTCTAAAATAGGAGTAGGGTGCAACTTCTTGGATGCCACTAACAATAATCAAAGTAAATGTTACAAAATCTAACCTTAATAGCTGCCAAAGAAGTATTAAACTCTGGATTCTCTCGCTTCTTCTGCAACCGTGCGAGAGCTGCTTCAGCTGCCACCTTACTTTCTTCTGTTAATCCAGACCTAACAGTCCTGCTCTCAGTCTTCACACTCAGCCCTGTACTTTGACTGCTATTATTAGAATCTGTCAATCTATGTCCTGGTCCAGCCAATTTAAATTTGGCATCTACTTTCTTCTTCTGGAAGAACTTCTTAATTTTGTCAGCCATTTTAAATTCTTGGAGTATGCTCTTTCGGTAGTTTGAGTTTTGATACACTCTCTCTGAGTTGTTCAATTGTTGCAGATGTAGCTGAAATTTTGTTTTCTTAATTTAAAATGGTGTAAATATAATATAAATGAACTGAGGTAAAATACAAGCTGTAATTGCCTTTGCCATCATAGAAATTGAAATATAACAGTTTAATTAAGAGACAAGTATTTGGACACTCATTTTAAAACTCATATTTTGATGATTCATGATAAGGAAGATGAGAAAGCAAATTATTCATTTTAATTTTAATTTAATTTGTATTTAATATCTCTTTATTTCCTGTCATTTGAAAATATATGAAAGTAAATACTGCAACACAGAAATCCTTGTGTCTTACTTATTTTACTTTTAACAACAGAAAGAATTAAGGCAGATCAATACAATATAAAAACAAACTATACAGTTATTTTTAATAATTGTGTTTACATAATTCTCATATCTTGTCAAATGTATCTTTGTCATGATACCAGATCAAGTCATTAGTCTCTTTTTTTATCAATTTTGAAATGAGCCTTAGGGGAATTTAATAAGAACAATAGAAGTTCAAAATGAATTGTACTTTAAACGTTAATAATATATTTGTATGATACAGCTCAGTGATTAAACAAGAAAGAATGGCTAACTTTACAGTATTGAACAGGTAAACAGCTTGAATGTAAACTTAAAGATTTCAATAATATGACTCACCCGGCTTCATAAACCTTTCAGAGATTCTTTTACCGTACACTCGCCAAGAAACGAATATCAATAACAAAGTAAACAAGAGGATCAGTAGAAAAGTTTTCAGTAACAAAATCTGGAATTCGTTAAAGTAAAATACTTGGGTTAGGTCGTCATAGAATGAAAACTCACTGAAATCGACGTATGGTTTTGGAAAATTCTCTATCGGTAAAGAAGATACACAAGAATCAAGAAACTGTTTAGCAAAATCCCAAGTATCTTCGATTTGAAGACACAACGACTCGTAAAGGGTGGAATTAAAGACGCCGTAATCGAATAAAGACATCACACGGACAAATTCAGTTTAGATGCAGAAATCACGAAATCGCAAAGTAGAAGATAAAATTCATTCTGCAATTTTCCTTTTTCTATCACTCACCTATGTCATTTTGTAATTGTCAAATGTGTCAAAGTCATTGTCACTTAATTGTCACTCTGAAATATAATCGTGGTGCATTCATGCTTAAGACTTTCTTTAGATGGGTACGTTGGATTCTCTGTCCGTAATCAGTGACTATGTGATTTACATTGTGATTAATGAGTCTTTTATTCAAGTGCGCGGTCTATTTAAAAGGGCAGAGCATGGTTTTCGCCATAATAATTACACTAGCTTTAAAGTTTTGACTGGCTCATCACCACAACACATTTTGATAATTTAAAGTTATTTATAGTGGTATTAGTACTAGTGGCAGTAGAGATAGCGATTCAAATGGTACCTAAAGTATTTATAAGTAATCTATAAGTAAATAATAAGTATTTAAAGAAATGTATAAGTATTTATATTAAGTAAATATTTTATAATTTGTGGACGCGAGGCAAACAATTTAGATCCTTATTCCATGACTATAGCGAAATAGCATGATATTAATACTTACTACTGGAAGGTCCACTACTGCTCGGAACGCGAGTTGAAAGAGAGGTTCTTAAGCTGTGTGTGTACTTCTCTTTATTTATTTATTTGGTTTTAAAGGGAAACATACAAAATGTAGTACTTAAAACTAATATGACAATTCTTTTACAAACACCAATAAATTTTCCGCAATTATTCAGTGCATTACACCACTACGTAATAAGTAACCTTTAGATTTCTGTAGTATAATGTTATGCCCTTTTATTTTTCCTGATGTCATATAATTTATTTTGATAATTATTTAAAATAAATTATTAATAATCTAGCTGGACATAAATGTATCCTCTTGGAACAGATTTGTCACTCTGCACTCCCCTGTATACAGGGTGTTAAGCGCATAACTGGAAAAGCCAAAACCAGATAATAGACAATTACCATACCTATCTATTGAACTAGATATAGGTAGCTTATTTTCATTTTTTTATTTAGTTTCAGTTTCATGTAGTTTCAGGAGTCGAACAATCATTTCCCTTATATCAATACTAAATACATACTAATAAATCCCCAGAAACACACACCAACTGTATTAACGATGCGTTCATATTGCCTCTGTTCCTGTATTTTTAAAGGCTGTTTCTTTAACCAGAAAATTAATATTATTATCATCGTGGATACAATAGGATAGGGGGACTGTAGGGCCGTCCACAAAGTTCATCCGTTTTAGTGCCATAGATTCACAAAAGTACTTACAAATTTTTAAATGTTAATTGGATACATTATTCAGAAAAACTTGTCAAAAGCAATTAATTATTAAATTTATTTCAAAAGTCGCATGAAGTACCAAATGTAAGCCATGTTTGCTGTGTGCTCTAGTAATATACCACATTAAATTATCACTCATCCCGAGTGAAGCATCGATAAGAACTTGAATCTTAATAGTTTAGTTATCTCAATGAATAGAAGCATGCAATTATATTGATGTCAATCACCCAAAGTATTTAACCATTACTGGTTTAAATGATTTCGACACGCAGATCTAAAGGAAATACCTACATATACACATAATGTCAGTTATAAGATAAGAGGTTTAGATATCTTCGGAGTTAGATACAGTCCTAGTTAGATACAGAAATACGTTAAAATAACTAAACTATATGGAGCATCACGTGATATAACGGTAGCAGGTGATAGATACGTTTCCTTACAGTTTAAGAGTTTTTTTATAGCGTTAGCGATCATAAATTGTAACTTGGCTAGTCTTCCCGATATACATTTCAAAGTAAAAAACCGTTACAATTATTCATGCTTTTTTCACTATTCAACCTTAGAATTGTGAGCATAATATTATTGAGCATAATACATTCTTAAACTGCTGTGGATCTTTGTACTATCGCATCATGACGCCATTCTTGTGCGTTGTTTCATCATATGCACTAAATTGGCACCATAAACTTGTAAATTTTAGCCACGACTATACAATTATGAGTCGGTATTTCACGTATTTACTTCATTCTAACAGCTTCAATTTGAGATTCCCGCGTCGAAAACTGTTCAGTCAGCTGGATCATGCGCCATAGGAAGCTGGCAAACCGCAAGGGTGACGTCCCTATAAGGTCACACATGCACTTCATGGCCTGTGTTGACCATGCATGTGTTGTCTAGGGCTAAGCTATTGTTACTTACTTATTGTAAGTGGTACTATTTTTGCAATGATACTCTAATAAGGTAGACTTTATGAATTTTGTAGAAATAAATATTAGAATGAACGGAAGTCCGCTTGTAATGTTTTATAAGACTAAAACGGATATTTTTTAGGGCAATGCCCACGCCACCAGGAGCAATTCGGAGTAAACCAGGCAGGGGCAGGTGCAGACTTTTTACCATCAGTTTTTGTTATCAAATGTGCTGGAGTTATTGCATATCCACTTTCGCGCATCTTCAATAAATCCCTAAGCACAGGTATATTTCCTTCAAGTTGGAAAACCGCGTTAATAATACCATTACACAAAACAGGTCGCGTAGGTAATATTGAAAATTATAGACCCATATCTATTCTTTCTACATTTGCAAAAGTTTTTGAGGCATTGTTACGGCCTATAATTACTTGGCATTTTCGGCAGATGGTGTCACCACATCAGCATGGCTTTGTAAAGACAAGATCAACTTCCACAAACCTAGTTGCTCTGATGGAGGATCTTTCAAGAGCAGTCGACCAAAGAAAAGTGGTTGACGTTATTTACACCGATTTCAGCAAAGCGTTTGATGAAGTCAACCATAAATTATTAATCAAGAAATTATCTTCTATTGGTATAACTGGTAACTTGCTGAAATGGTGTGAATCCTATTTGAACGATCGTAAGTCTATGGTGGTGGTGAACGGATACAAATCGGACCCTATTCATGCTTTTTCTGGAATTCCTCAGGGTTCAATTCTCGGACCAGTCTTCTTTAACATTTTCATCAATGACATTTACCAATGCTTCAATTATTCTAAATTTTATTTATTTGCAGACGATCTCAAAATCCTTAAACAAATTGACTTGCCAAACGATAATCTACTCCTACAAAGTGATTTGAATAACTTAGTCAAATGGTGTGAACAGAATAATATGTCTCTAAATACAAATGAATGTTTTGATATAAATTTTGCTCGCAGCAGGATAACCTCTAGTAGAGAATACACTATTGGACATGAGAAACTGAAAAAATTAAAATATATTCGCGATCTGGTTACCTTAGATACTAAATTACGTTTTAATACACATATAGAAAATATAGTCACACAAGTTTTTAAAACTCTCGGATTCGTCTTAAGGAATTGTAAAGAATTTAAAAACCCTAAAACAAAAATAACATTATATAACGCCCTCGTGCGGAGTGGATTGGAATACTGTAGTGTGGTATGGAATCCACACTATGACGTTTATATCAAAAAGCTTGAGCGTGTTCAAAAAAGATTTCTGTGGCACTTAACGTACAAGCACAATTTAGCTAAAAAGCTACTTCACTACAATGACAGGTTGAGTTATTTTAAAATGAACTTCCTAAAAAGTCGACGTAACATGCTAGACTTGGTATTTCTTCACAAACTTATAAATGGCTTCATTGACAGTCCACAATTACTATCACGGATAAACATTAACGTTAACTGCCTCGAATTTCACGTTACAATTTAATAACACCTTGCAGTTCCAAAACAAACTTAGGCTCATTCTCTCCCCTAAACAGAATGTCTTCTTATTATAATTCAATGTCTAAATCTGGTATTATTAATATTGATATTTTTTGTAACTCAATAAATCAGTTTAAGTCCTTGGTCCTTGGTCAAACGCACGAGTGACTGTTTATATTTGTACGATCTATCTAGAAATTGTATAAGTAGGTATAAGTAATAAGAAAAGTCTCATTCATTTTTTTTAACATAATGTAATTAACTGCCAAAAAAAAAACTATTTCTTCGTTATATACTTAAATATGTTGATTGTTGTCATAACATTGCATGCTGTTGTCACCTATAATTGAGTCTACGACTTGCAATACCTTCTTAAAACTATGGTCCAAATGTGCATTATTTGTTGTAAACTTGTTGGTGATCTAATAAATAAATAAACCACGTCAAAACGATTGTGGGAAATCAAGTGTTGGTAATTATAAACACTGTGATAAGTGCGTCTACCAAGTGCTCGTAGTTCCCGTATTTCAACGTATATCTCTGATAACATTCAGATAATAAAGATAAAAGATCACATGTACGGAATTCATATGACACGGATAATCATAAATTAAGTGCCATATCAAATGTAAGTGAAAGCGGTTTCTTTTTTTTTTTTAGATAAAGTGACAAATAAAATGATATTCAACATATCTTTAAGTACATTTAGTGAGTGCCATCACTACTTTTGACTTTAGAGCTCAAAGAATCCATCCCAGTGACTGAAAAATGTATCGATGACTTATGACAATTTATGGTGAAAGGAAAGATATTGAGGAAATCGCCATGAGTACGAAATTAATCCAAAGGTACAGTCCCCTGACTGTAGGCTCAGGTTTGCATTCGAGTCCCCTATTGCATACAGGGCGCCTATAAAAAAACGAACAACGCGCAAGCGTAGATTAAAACATAGTCATACATATAATAAACACATATTGTGTTAAAAGATCCTGGACCCCTTGGAAGCTAAACAAATAAGTAAATAAACTTTCTTTACAGTAGGTTGGTTGCCTAACAGGGTAGGTAGACTAACGGTTGATAAGTATGAATGTGTACAAGTATTGCATCATCCGATAGTGTCAGAAAGCTCCCTTCCCCGTGCACCAATATGCCTCGCCACGCGGAGGCGCGTTTGGTTGGTAGTGCAGCAGAAGCTCCGCCGAATTTTAGAAAAGAAACGCGGTAATTAAGTGTTTTGTTTTATGAATTTTTCTCTTTTACACTGTTGTTAATGTTCATATGAGTTCTGATTAATGTGTATTTGATGCTTCAATACTTCTGATTGGTACTTGTGTTTGTTTTTCTTACAATATCTAACGATTTTTTATGGATGTGCGCTTGAAAATATAATGGCATTTGGGGTTTGTTGACTAATTGCCCGTCGGGTTAGTTGAGTTATTGGTCAACTAACTACACAGTTTAAATCGATTTCAGTCTATGTATAGTACAAAACAGAGTCGTTTTTTCTGAAAGTTTAGCTCAAATAATGAGATTTCAGTAAATTTTTAACTACACAGATAATTTGATAGAACGATTAAGAAGCTGCTGAATTTGGCAAATTAAAAACATGACTGTTAAGCTATTTTCCCGTGTATTTCTGGTTCCATGGGAAATCCGGGAAAAATATATTCTATGTTACTTACAACTGAGAAGAATCTAATGTGTGGGTGGATATCGATCAAATGGTTTAGGCTATAAAGCGTGCCAAAGAAACATACATACATACTCTTGAACAACATAACAGTTCTTCTGACAGTCGAAACCAAAAAAGGAGGCTGATCTACAGTATTCACATGTAGGACATTTGAATATATAGCCATTTCACTATTACAATAGATGTCAAAAGGCATCACTTATAATCTAATAAACTGGTCTTGAACTCAGACTAAATAATTTTTCATAATCTCAAAAATTACGAACAACTCTATAAATAGTTATTTACAAATTTTCTCAACAAACTGAAGGTATCATTTCAAAAAGATTACAACATTATAAAGATTAGATTACATCTAGAATAATAACTCGCTTGTGCGGATTCATAAGTACCGTTTAGTTTAATTCTGGAGTGTGGAATAGTGCAGAGAATTAGTGATGGTATACTTCAGTGTATAATTGTGAGTATTAATAGTAAGGGGCCGGTTCTTCTTATTAATGATAAAAGTTTGGTAAGTTTGAACTTAAATATAATTATAATGATAGTGTTTCCCGGTCTGGATCGTTGGTGCCGCTGCAGCTGTGGCAAATGCGCTCTGGCTTCCCACAAATTCGTGGTGGCACTATTTACTTTCGGTCTATATGCAGATCTGCACACTTGGCTCGTCTCGCTAAAACCAGAAAAACTTAAGTCGGGTACCTTTTTTCTCGAACATTGATAGACATATATTTGATTTTGCAGCCTGAATACGTGGATAGCGTCACTGGCTGCCAAACGTACACGTGAATGTTAACAGCTTGTAATAATAATAAAAATAATAACAGACAATTACACCGATTGTATGTCCCCGAAGTAGTACAGCGAACTGGCGGGGAACCCAGAATAAACATATCTACATATATAAATATCAACAACCATGACCCGAGAACAAGAATCTGTGTTCATCATACAAATGTTAAGTTTACTTCTCCGATGGTAACAATATAACGAGAGAAATCTCACATACCTAAGAAATTACTTCTAAGGTATAATATGTAAGGCATCGCGATCGAAACGACGATCCCGTGAGGCTTTTGAACCTGCAATGGGATCATTTTGCTAAGGCCGTTAGGCTTGTGTTTAATTCAGTCTCCATACAAACCTACTTTTTTTTTTAATGGACAGTTAATTATGGCCCTATGGGCCTTTTAAATTTCACCGGACTTTATAGCTTAGCGCTGACGGCGCTTAGTCGGAACTTAAACTACTCCTACATGCGATTTCCCTAAGGGCACCCGAGAGGGCACAGACCTCGACTTAAGACGTCGTATATTGAAACTACCACTGGTTCGGAAGGGTCATCTACTGCCAAAGAACCAGCAAGAAACTCAGTAGGAATGAGTACGACGCATTAGCCCGGCCCACCGGTGGGTTAGGCGATTCGAATACCGTGTGGCCGTATTCCTAACTGGAACACCGGCGTTCCTTGTTGTAATAGCGTCGTCGGGATCTGTTAAGACGTTACGCGGACACCTATAACGAACCGCCGCGTCTGCGTTGGCTGTGTATTCAGCTGACTTATTGACCAGCGGGTCGGGATGGTGGAGACATTCTCCATACAAACCTCAAAGCCTGTTATATTATGAAAAACGACGCAGCTAACTAATTTTAATATAATGTAGTTCTTACCGTGCAAGTCATAATACATTTATACTTAAGAAAGGCTGGAAGTTAGTATAAGTAGAGTTTCCTTATTAGAACTTGCGTGGGGTGGTATTATAGTCCTTCTTATTTTGAACGCCAAATAATCAAGTTTACGACACGAACGAAACATTAGAAATTTCAATGTGTAGCGGTGACGCACTACTCAACGGACCAATCACAACGCGTGATCTACATCGCAATATCAACTGTACTTAAGCAGTTAGAGTATATACGACCTTCCGACAACGATTGTCGGGCCGTGGGCCGCGGCATGCTCACCCTTTTCTATCTATGTGTGGTTCAGTTCCCTAAAAATGTAATTCCCTATATGGTTGGCATCGCATCATTAATTTAATATAAAAATATAACATTATATTTATTAAAATATATTCCACGATTAGTGATATCTCTGGGCACGGCTGTCAATTACCTTACCTCAGGTGAATGGCGGCTATAAAAAAGTATAATAAAAAAAAATTCTACTTGATCTCATCATTTTAATTTTCAGCAGCAACTCCGAACACAGCCATGTCACCTTTGTTCACGTACGTGCAGATATATTTTATCAGAAAGGCAATATTCATCATTTATGTGAGATGATATGTCTTTAAATGTTTTGAAGAGTAACGGAGAAAACGCAACAACCCAACGATTATCAACTTAAATTTCCAGCCGATTCCCTTTGACTATTATTGACCTCATCAGTGGATCGCCGACGCTAAAGTGAATAACCATTATTTCCAGTAATACTACAAATTGTCTTGGAAAGCGTTTTGAACATTTTCCATCAACCATACACGGAGATTTTGGATTTAATATTCCACAGGGACCATGAATCATATTTAGTGTAACAATTTCATGTAACAATGGATCTTCATCATTATTGGGAATTTCCGCAGATATCACATAGTCGATTTCATTCGGTCCTATCCTCTCTACCAACGAAATGAGAATGTGTGCGTGTGGCAATCTGCGTTTTTGCTACGCGACTGAATACATCCAATAGCGCCTCCCGCCGAATACGCTATGCCTAACATTGAGGTTCATGAGTGATTTTAACTTTCTTTTGAACACCCTTGCGGTAATGTCGGGTTGATTGGCCAATGGGTGATTGGCCAAAAAATAATTCTTGTCGAATTTCTGTCCACTGTGGATTGCATGTGAACGTTATAAACAAATCTGGTGTGCCATAATGATGTACATAGGACACCGAGCGTGCACATTCATGCATATGTCGTGAACTTTCGACGTATGTTGCTTGGAGAATAGTTGCTATCCACCTACATTCTGTGCATTTCCATCAGATTTGAGTGCACCCCGTAGATGAATGTATTCTTCAGAACGCAGTTTTGCCTGGTTCGACCTGATAAATGTCAATGGCTGAGTTTCAACTTTCACGCACATATCCTAAGCATATTAGCGGAAAAGACGCAAACACTTTTAGATATGATTGTCCTCATTTTCGCGAACCATCAGTCTGTATGAATAATAATTAATTAAACTAACTTTTTTGTTAGTTTCAGTACCTGTAACTGAATGAATCATCTTCATTGAAAAATTATATCCATCTTTACGTTGCCAAAATAAGTTAGGATATTGTAACGCATCATATGACCGATGTATTTCGGACACGCGCTGCAGTTGATTGCTACGCCGATGTAAAACAGTATCTCAGTTTTCTAAATTTTCACTCACGACGACAATAGCGACTTTGTCAATTGTTGGCGCATTAAAACGTCTCGCGTGTTGTCCTGCAGGCGTCTTATCAGCTTTGATGACAATTTTGTGATTATCAGACGGCATGCGGTCCAAAGCGTTCGTGAATAATGTAATTCGTCATGTTGATGAAAAAATGTTTGGAGTTGTTCCACAATTGGTCTTTTCACCGAATTGTGGTATGCACAACGCTGATAAACTTGTCTTGCTGAATCGCCCATAAAATAAATTAGCAAAATGTCCACTATTCAGCGTTGGCAATAAGGAACCAGTTAGATGTTATATTTGACCCTGAATCTAAAAAGTTGGCATACAGTTTTCTTGAATAACTTTGGTTGCACCAAATGACGTCATTTGAAAAAGCACGTTTGTATTACTGTTGAAAATTTTTTGAGTGTGGCTCATTTCCGGAAATCAATGAATGTAGTGGTTCTGTTGGCGGTACCAATGGCGTGAATTTGGCTTGACCGCTCGCGCAACACAATATGTATGTATCTATGTTGTTGAGTACAACTTCATTCCGCGCTTCACGTTGCTCCGCAGTTTGACTTTCTTTTGTATATCTTTGACTCGCAGCATTGCGAGTTCTGCGACTTAAGTTTGTACGTCTTATTGCAAGGCTTCCACGGTGAAGGCGCTCAGGCACGTGTAGGATCAGCGAGAGCAGGAACAGGAGGAGCAGGTTCGATCCACAGGCAGGATGAGGCAGTAGGCAGAATCATCAGGGTCAGCAGCAGGTGCAGGATCAGGTGTCAGTGTCAGGGGCTTCAGCAAGAGGCAGATTCAGGGTCAGATAGCTTCAGCATGAGGCAGCTTCAGCGTAAGGTAGCTTCAGCATGAGGTAGCTTCAGATTCGGGTAGCTTCGGCATGAATTTGTAGTAGACTGGCTTGTAATAGACTGGAGATGTTATTGGTAGACTGACTTGTAATAGACTCGAGATGTTATCGTTAGGATTGCTTGTAATAGACTCCTGATGTTATTGACAGAATGGCTTGTAATAGGCTGCCGTTCTTAGGCCAGCAATCGGCTTATATGGCCGGGCTCGCCATCCATTGGAACCGCAATTTGAAATTTTGAATTTAACCTTGTTAGCCAGGAATCAATTGTATTTTCATACAATGTTGTAAGAATTCGTCTGTAACAGGCTTAGTTTGTTTGGCTCCTCCATTGCTGTCATAAAAAAATTGAGTTGACTCGATTTGTCAATAAAGTAAAGAATATAAAATTTAAGAAAAATCCAAAAATACGAATAAAGTATAGAGATAACAAAAATGAGATTTAAGGATCGTTTATAAAAACGTGAGTATTATATTACAAATTAGTATTCATTCTTCTTTATAACTAAGTACATCACTTGTTATGTTAGTAACGTACAAACTTACCAAAACTCCATATTAAATTGAACTTTTAATATTAGGCGTGATGGCTCTGAACTAACCGTGATGAGCACAAAGAAATTCAATTTTCTTACATACTTTTTGTCAGAAATAATAAATTAATATTTATAATATTTTAGATAAAATAAATTAAAATAAAGATATTCAGTTTTTTACATCCTCTTTGACGATATTTGCAGCACGCATTCTGTCAATTCTCTGTCAAACGTCATAAGGTTACATGAAAAAAGTTTATATTGTCCAAAGAATTATATATGGCGGTTAAGTATTCTTAAATTTTCTAATTTTATAACAATGAACCGAGGACAGACATCTTTGTTCATCAGACAAATGAATGCCCCGACCAGGCCTCGAAACTGGGACCTGCGGCGTACGAAGCTGGGCTACTATACACTACGCCCCTCGGACGGCAAAAAAAATTATTCATACCGCAAGTTTCACAGTTTATCTAAGGTTAAAATCTATGAAGCGCACTTAGGGTGCTACCGCACCAATTGATCAACGTTGCCTGTTCCATGCTACCATCGATCGATTGGTGTGGTAACACCCTTAGACTGTCTGGACACTTATAGAGATGGTCAAATAAAAAGCAACTTCTTTTTTATATACTACCTAGAATACATATTCTAGAAAATGTGACATAAATCACAACAAAATTTAAAAATGTGATTTTCACCTGTATGTAGTAAATAACAAAGATGCTTTTTATTTGACCATTTAGCTGAGATAAGACTGAGGCCAGTCTAAGCTCTCTAAAGATTTCAGCCTAGGTCTGAAATCTAATCTGACTTATCTCAGCTAAACGGCCAAACAAAAAATGACTTTATTTTATACTATATAGAATACATATTCTGGATTGTCCAATCTTGTCAAAATTTGTTTGCTTTTCGTCACTATGCAGTTTATCACAAAATCGCATTTTATTTGATCATTTATCGCAGATAAGGGTATGTATTCTGTAGATTTCAGTCTAAGTATCGTCTAGATATTAAATTTTTGAATTTAAAATTCCCAAGCAGACTTAACTTTGTACGCGTTCCGTAACGCTACAGAATGATAAAGAATGTTCAAAAGCTACAAAATTTTAGTGTGTATAATTGCGTATAAATCTATATTCAAAGATCCACAATATGACCCCAGCTTAAATTATAATTCCACGCAGAATTTCAAATTCCGAATTGTCTTTGTGTCTGTATCTCTGTCTGTCTGTGTGTCTTTAGTAGGCGTCTAGTCTAACTGAACAATAAAGTAATCACCACTGTATGTGGATAAGGCTTATAGAACTGTGGCATTCTATGGAGCTGATAAAATGTCAACATTTTGAATATTTTTTAACCATTCAAAATCAAATTCACATATCTATTTCTCAACACTGACAATTGCTTGTTCTTATTGACGTCAAATAAAACATGACTCTACCACCAGTTCGGAAAAACCTTCGTTTAGAAGAACTGGCAAGATACTTCACGGGTAGATATATATTTTTTTCAAAATAAATTTACAGTGTGACTTTATGTCTATATTATTCTTATCTGCATTTGTTACCTCGGCAAGTCTCTCTCTCCCAAGTGTCTAAACGACGAACACCCTCAAACGGCACCCGTTCACGAGTTAAGGCGGGATCTAGCCATCGCCCTCCTTAGGGAAGCGAGCAACCCGTCACCCGACGATACAATAAGAAGACGTACTTAAGTGACAATGACGCTTTAGATATTCGTCTATTCTATAAAAAAAGGCTTTATTAGTACTAGTGTAAAGGTGCTTTCCTCTTTTGTTTGCCAGATGAAAATCTGTCTAAAACTATAGGATGAATTATATTTAATAATCACGACTTAAACTGCCGTTTTCAGTTATGTATATTATACAGAATACCGTTCTGCCAATCACTGTTCGTGATTCGCTATTTGTTGGTAAGTTTAACGAATGGTGATTATTTATTTATTGTAACACAAAAATAATACAATGAGAGTACAATCCCTGACTGCTGAACTAGCGTAAGCTGTTTGTCGGCAGTCAGTAACTTCACAAAACTTTCACAAAATTTTAAACATATATAGAAAATCAATACATTATTTTACAATTAACCACATTAACCACTATCCACTGTTTGAAAAAGGCTGTAAGCTAACTAGCCGACTGTCAAAATTAGAATACTTATTTCAGATACAGCCCTTTAATTTTTTATTTTAATATTTCATGACACTATTACTGTATCTGTATCGATTAAGGAGTCAATCCAGGTTTTGAAGTGACTCATTTAGTAGTAACAATCAACCAAAAATTCTGGAATTTTTGTCAAAAGTCGCAAAAGTTATAAAATCTGAACTGAGGATTTCTGAAAATGGTTATTATTTGGTAGTACCTTTGTAGAGAGCCTACAAAAGAAGACATCTGAACTGCTTAATTTTAAAATACAGAACATGAGACACATGAGAAAAATATATTTTATTGAAAAGATAAATAAAAGTGTTATAATTTTCGTTTTCGACTTCATTAAGGTTTTTTAGTAACTTTGATTGTATTTGTAATAAATTAATAAAGAAGAAAAATGCAACAACTTTTCAGTTAAGACGTTTTGCATTCAAGTTATTATTTGTAGCTGCGTGAGAACATCATGAAATCAAGAACCAAATACACTAACACTTTGTATTTTCTACAACATATTAAGCACTTTTATAGGTTACTACGGAATCTAACACGTAGGGTAACAATAACTTATGCAAATTTAAAAAGACAGATTTAGACTGTCGTCAACCGTGAATTCATTTCTGCATAGGAATGAAGGATAGATAGATATATAAGTTATTGGTTCTACTGAAAAGTTACATAGGATATATTTTTTCTCGGAATTTCCATGGGAAAAGGAAATACACGGAAATTTTACTGTAGCAGTCGGGTTTTGAATTTAAGTTCAGCAGCTTGTTTGTTTATCAAAATAATGAAATAGCAAATATTTAGATGCAGTGTATAAAAGGTGAAAATAACTGATAGTTTGGGCAGAATAATTTGATTGATGCAAAGTTACCAGAATGGGAAACTTTTCTCTGTTTATTTCACTTTCTTTTTCAAACATTTAAATGGTGCGGTTGCGTAAATGAATCGTTACCCGTTAATTGTTTATCTATATCTTCTAATATCTAATGTATTTTTGTGGATCCAGCTGCTTCTTGTAAAAGATTAACGGAAAAGTTCTTACGGCGAACTCTTGTCAGGCAACATAATGTAAAATAGTTAAGGTTGTACAGTGACTGTGTGTGTGTGGCAAAAAGTACTGATTGTACACGCACACGTGAGCTACGAGAGCAGATGACGGCTCAGAGTGCTCATATACCCAGTCTGTGTGCTTGTGAGCCCACTCACAGCAATTATAACCGCCGCCATCTGGCCACTCACAGTGCCTAAGCTACGGAGTATGGTTGTTCTGAACGTCCTGTCAAAACTGACACACGACGTTTCTTTGTTTATGTTTTTATAAGGCGATTAAAGATTTTAAATGCTTGCTTATTAATTTTCTTTTGTAACAATATTAAAAAATTGCACCTGTTTCAATCAGCGTTAAAAGATCTCAATGAAGATATAACTTTAGATTTAACGAATGAACAATTCGAATTTTGGCACGCTATTTAACGTTCCGATGGAAATAGCAAAATATTACTTTTAGCGCGCTAAAACGAATAGGAACGGTTAAGAGCAGTTTTAGCGCTGGTAGCGCTATGAACGGCAATCGGAACGCACCAAAAGTGAGTGGTATCCATGAAGCCCACCCCATTTTACGATCGTACAGACTAATAAGTTAGTGCGACGTGACTTCGTAGATGATACTCACTACATATCACTGAGACACAAAATTGAGTTCCATGTCCAAGATTTTTATTTTTATATTCGTCAAACCACTTGCTTTTTTAACACCATTAATTGTTACCAAATTCGCATTATTTTAACAATTGCCCTGTCCTTTCAATTTTAAGAACTTAGAAATTAATCCAAGACGCATTTGATCCTCAATCATAAATTCCATCCACTATTAAGAGACCATTTAACAGTATTATGATTACAGTTAATGGTGTTACTATTAGTTTTTTTGATCATTTTCATTCAACTCTGCATCTATTACTGAATTGTTTACATGTCTGATGTCATTCTTTTTATTTTTTTCATCATCCTTTGTTTTGAACCAACGTTGAGCCTCAGAATGATATCAAATACCTTTATTCAATTTGTCACAAATCTTACATGGACTGTAATCTTCGTTTTTAGCTTCCTTTGAAATAGTATACCTTCTTTTAAACACAATACTCTTTTTATTTACCATATGTTCATACTTATTCACCTCATTAAATAAATCTACCGTGTCTCTTAATGCTCCTCTATCAATTTTATTTAGCACAATTTCCGGTATACCAGCAGCGATTAGATCTATCAATCTACCAGTATCAATTGATCTTCTCATTTCCAATAAAAGCTTTTCTTTCTTCATAGCATAATGCAACAAAGAACCTTCTTTATATCTGAATAGCAACGCATAAGCTACTAGGGTCCATCCTTTATTTGAAAATGATTCACAAAACTTGCTCTTTCACGTTGTCCATTCTGAGTTTATCGATAGTTTAATAATCATAGAACTATACCAATCTGCACAACCTTTGTCCATAAATAACCCGAAAAATTCAATCTTCCTTTCATCTGTAGTCACATCAAAGCGCACGCATTCTCTCTCAAAAGTAACAATTCATAGACTTGCGTTTCAATTCTCGCTTGTGAATTTTTCAAGAACAAACTGCTCTGGAATATTTTTTATGCTTTGTTGTCTAATTTGATGTGTGTTTTCTAAGATTTTTCCAAACATTCCCATTGTTCCTGGCTCTTTTTGATTTGAAGTATCAATTTGTTTTTGACTCTATTCTTCGAGATATTAATCCCCAAACTCCTCCAATCTCCATTCATGTAGGTGTTTTGAACTTTTTCTATCATTGTTAACCAAACCCGGCATTTTGGTATCTTTTCGCCAAGCTATTCTTTACTTTCTTAAAAGCAGCAGTTTCAATAATTTCTTTATAATAACTTCCTGATTGTAACTCTTCCAGCATTGCATATAATTTATTGTCGATTGTAGCTATTGAGGTTATGCAGATATTATTGGATTTTCCATCACCACTAGGCAACAATGTAAATTCAAATTGTAATTTCTTCATATGTATCAGTCTCATAAACAAAAATGTCGTTTTATAATGTTTTTATTCTTCTATAAATAAAATTTGGTCATTGTTCTGTAACCAAAAAAACGACATTTAAAGTTTATTTACACAATTTTTCCTGATATTCTTCAAATTAAAATTATATTGTAAAATAAAACAATTAGCTCAAAATAAACTTATCAATTGGCAATGAAACAACCTATCAGAAGTAGAATATAGACAGGTATGTATAACTTTAAGGAGAATACATTCTCTTTACAAGCACACAGACACATATACACATCACACATACGTATCACCGCTATATAGTGATCACCAAAAACTACGTCCGATCAGTTAATGAAGGCAAAACGATTTGAAATTGAACAAAAATTTTAGATTTTATCAGCTCCATGCATTTACCAGCATCGTTTCCAAAGTTAGAGCACACGAGTATATCATCAAAGTCTCCTAGATAGTTATGTATACGTTAGACTTAAATTATTAAGCTTATTATTCGACATGAATAGGATTGTACGAGCTCAGTCGACTGCGAATAATGTGTGGGTTAAGATCGTCCCGAGATTCTTACTCACCGACCCATTACAAACTAATTTTCCAATAAAAATAAATAATACAGTGCACAGAACGGTCAAAATAGCGAGGACACTTACGTATTTCCTGACCCGACAGGACAATTCACGCGCGCCATTTTTCGTCGCTCTGTTTTCGAATTTTGCCGCGAGATTGCCAGAATATAAAGCGTATGGCTTTTTTAGTGACAGTTTTTCCAGCCAGGATTTTTGTTTGAAAAAGTTTGGACGTGTTTTTGTTTTTAAACTTATTGTTTTCCTCGTCACCGTGGATCCGTTTGTGACGAGAAAGATGAGAATTTTTAAAAAGAAGTTGCGCTTTTCAATAGCCTCTGGTTGAGTTTGAAATTTTTTTGTGTTGTGTTTCATTAGCAAGGAGATTTTTTATTCTATCTACAGTGACAGTTTTCGACCAGATTTTTCTGAGGAATTTAAAGAAATGTGAGTAAAGTTTCTTAGTCTATTTGCATGTTCAAGGTTATTTAAGAAGTAAATATTTGATATGATTTGTCTTTGTAACAGCTGATGCAAACCTTATTTCAATGTTATCATTATGATAAGTAACATGTTATTTTTTCGTGAAATTGAAGACACAGAAATACAATAAGAAACAACAATGCAATACTTTGTGCTTACACTTTGATATAATGTTTATTTGTTCATTTATCGTAGATTGGAAGACGGCTGATTAGCGACAAAATAGCGGCAAATTGGTACACAACGTAGCGTTTTACCGACTTTGTAAAGATAAGCTTAATGTGGGAATTAAAACGTCTCCCCTAATTATTTGTTTAATTCTGCCTAATTAACCTGTTACGTGAATCGATTTCTGTCGATGGATGTATTTGTTTTAGAAAAACATTATAATTATAACAACACATCATTTTTTGCAAAAAATGTTGCTTATTTGTTTACAAATCGAAAATATTGGAAAAGGAGATTGTACTTGCTCGTTCTAGATATAAGATCAAAAATTTCCTTGGATCCGAATTGATTCTTGAAAGCTGTTAAGCTAAGTACTTAAACCTACACGGCAGGGACCGATAGTTTAACCCATTTGATGGTTGTAATTCTATTGGTTTTTAGGAAGTTTAAATTATAAAAGGACGCACTAAAGAAATATTGAAAGTTTAAAAAGAAATATTAATCGTGCAACACAGAACAAAAAGATAACTTACTAGCATGTATGACATCGAAAAAAGTACCTGGCTACATACTTATATACCGGGTGACTTTTTCACCGTTCGGGAAATGAGCAAATGGGCACAGACTGTGCATGGGAATAAAAATATACTGGTCTAATGAAAAAAAAAAAAATAACAATAACAAACTTATACTCCTGTGTTTTCAACGAGGCGCCTGAAAAGGTTATTTTCCGATCTTTTATTTCAATACAGTCGTAATATCAACTCAATCTGTATAAAATCGACCGTAAACCTTTTCATTATTTTGTGTAGCTACTAATTTTTTGTACCTATTTGAACAGCTTTTAAATAGAATTATAACTATTTCATTTCATTTTTTTTTATCAGACTACGAGAAAACAAAAATAAGGGTACTGACATTTATTTTAATATACGACATAGAGTTATTTTGAAAATTTTTATCCCTCACTAAATGGCGACCTGACCAAGAATATGTTTAATATATTTTTGCGTTTCTCGTTAGTTGTCTTTTTGAGAAGGATGTTCCGAATATGCTTCAGAACCTTTTTTCATAATAGAACAAATTCCTGTCGACATTTAAAAATATACTAAACGGATTTGTTCAAGCCTTTTGGGTGAGCCGAAGAAGACTCTGCTTCTGTCTTTGGTTGCAAGCAAACAATGAGCCAAAATGTAATAAATTATACTCGTCCTTTTTCTCAAACTAATTCTCAATCTCAAGCGATTATGCAAAAATATAATTTCTTACTCCACCCTAAATAGCATCAAAAAGATAAACGAGAATGGCCTTCTATTTTATTGCGGTAGCGCTGACTCTGCGCAAAATTGCTCAATTATTTTTATCAGGGTGTTAATTTTGGTGTCAGTTCAAGGATATTTATGGGCGTAAAAATATAGCTGTGAGATGAATTAAGGCGATGAATTTACCCTTCTTACATTGTAGTACCTAGATTAGGCCTTTGGTGTTACATGTTATTATTATTATATTCAAGCTCTGCAATATTATGAAAAGCACTAATTTTTCTTATTATACATTGGAAGGCGTTTGGTTTTAATCTCTCTTGGTGGAAATGAGGATAGCGAACAGGTTGTTACACTCCCGTCTAAGAGGGTGCTATTCTCTTCACTTGTAATCTCCAGGGTTACATTTGTGTGAAAAAACAGACGCAGGCAGATCCATAATTTGGCAACACGAACCATAATTGAGTACTTATCGACGTTCAATTTTATTGGAAGTATTTGTGAATTATTACAACGTTGTACAGGTCCTGATGTTTGGACATAGTTGTCGACAGTAGATTTCAGTTTGAACTGCCTTTGTTCCAGTAATTGTACTGGCTGTTCTTTGCCATTGACCGGAACACAACCACGTAAACGTGATTATTATGGCGGGAAAAATAGGAAGGACTGTAGTACTGCTTCAGACGAGATCTTGGCATATAAGATATTCTACTACGACTAAATGTATTTTATACCGATTTCAAATCGTACTTAAGCATTTTGAGTATTGTGGTGTTCATTAGGCATTTGTTTTTATTAATTGCCTTAAAGCATTTTGTTACTTTTCTTTATATCGGGTTAGGTTAGGTTAGATGAAGTGGGTATATTAGTTCTGCCTCATAAACCACGAGTATAGATCAAGTTAGCGACAAACAATAATGTTAATATTATGTCTACATAAATGTTTGTTCAAAGTAACGTATGTTTTCTGTATACGTAATTTATTATTTTGATTACCCTTAGTATACACAACTTTTGTTTCGTTTGGGTCTCGAACAAACATTTTATATATTAGTTTATGAGTGTATTTGGTTTTTCATTTTTATTTAGCGTTGCTCACGTACAGTGGAACGTTTATAGCTATTAAATATTTTATCAAATACTGGATTGTATTATCTCTGTCTTTTAGCTACCCGTTAAAATAATTCACTAAAAAAGTGTAGTTCATAAATAGATAAGGCCTTGGAGACTAAACAAAAGTTGAGAATGAGGAATTTAATGTTTCTTACAAATGAAGAACGCTGTAATTATCGGCAAAAGCCGTACGTAAATAAATAAGGCCACCGCAATAAAGTCAAATAAGTAGATTTGACAAGACAAGACTTTTCTATACCTACCGCCTGACTTTTTTTTACCATTCCTAAATAAGCACATGGGGTCAGACACTAAAACTCTCAAGACACTGTATAGCAAAAATCTAAGATAAAACGACTCTTCATACAATGAGAAATGCTGTACGAAAAGTCAATATTTATATTTCATTTTATAAAAATATGGCCTCATTATATATTTATTTGTGTACATATTAGAATGTAGGTGTGTATAATACGATAAACAAATATATATTCTTAAAACATCACACTGCCATTTACATTAATTTTAAAGGGGTTTGAAGATTTCTATATGGATTTTGGCATCATAACAAATAACTCTGAAATGTGACATTTTAGAGCATAGTGGCTATTTTCTCGTGATCCTAAGCGATATAATAGGTCTTTACCTATGAAACTGCCGTTTTGCCGTACTGGCCATTTCAAATGAAAATATTTTTTTTTTGACTGATAATTCTAATTTCAAATTAATTTTATTTGACAAACATGGAATTCTTTTTCTAAAATCGTCATTTGTTTAATAGTTAGTGTTTTGTTTTCAACGCATTCGAACATTTTTCGTCATCATGGATAAGTTAAAAATTCGAGTAATTATGGAGTATGAGTACCGTCGTGGCAGCAAAGCGGCACAAGCGGCACGCAACATCAACGACGTTTACGGAGCGAACACTACAAACGAATGCACCACCCGTTATTGGTTTACCCGCTTCCGTTCTGGAAATTTTGACCTGAAAAATGAACCCCGTGGTCGTCCGAAAACTTTGGTCGACAATGACGAATTAAAGGCAATTGTGGAAGCTGATGAAACTCAATCCACGGGTGAATTAGCAGCAGCTTTCGACGTTAGCATCAAAACAATATTGGTCCATTTGCGTCAAATTGGCAAGGTAAAAAAGCTTGACAAATGGGTACCCCACGAACTCAATGACCGCCAGTGCGAAGTACGCGTGGAGACGTGCCTTGCACTGCTCAGCGGGCATACAAATGAAGGAATTCTGAACCGCATTGTTACTTGTGACGAGAAATGGATCCTGTTTGACAATCGTAAGCGCTCAGCAAGTTGGTTAGACCCTGGTTCAGCACCCAAACAATGCCCTAAACGAAAACTTACCCCTAGAAAAGTGATGGTCACTGTTTGGTGGTCTAACGCGGGTGTAATTCATCACAGCTTCTTGCCAAACGGGACAAGCATTACTGCAGATGTGTACTGTGAAGAACTGAACACAATGATGGAGAAGCTCGCACGTCTCCAACCAGCTTTGGTCAATCGTTCGGCTCCACTGCTCCTGCACGACAACGCGCGACCTCATACTGCACAGCAGACGGTCTCCAAGCTACAAGAGTTGGGGTTGGAAGTTCTCCGTCATCCGCCGTACTCACTAGACCTTGCGCCTACAGACTTCTACTTTTTCCAGAATTTGGATAACTTCTTGGCGGGAAAAAAATTCAATACCCGAGAGGCAGTACAAAATGCCTTTGAAGAATTTGTTGCCTCCCGTCCAGCTGATTTCTTCAAGAAAGGCATCAATAAGCTACCAATGCGTTGGCAAAGATGCATTGATTGCATGGGTGATTATTTTGATTAATAGAAATAAAAAATATATAAAAAATTACGCTTCATTTATTTCGTGAAAAACGGCAATTTCATAGGTAAAGACCTAATATAAACCGTGGGTTGCCATTAAAAAAAAACGATCGTAAATGATGCCAAAACCTACAAGCATCTCTTCTTTTTTGCTTAATTTTAGGTTACTTTGGAGAAATCGCTGCTTAGTGTTAAGGTTGGCAAATATGTATATATTTTTTCTTTTGGTCACATTTATTGTATTTTATGTGTTTACAATAATGTATGTTTATATAGTGTCTTTGGGAAAGTTTCTCAGAATTGTGTCTGCCTGCCCATGCCCATTCTTCGAACGGTACAAAATTCACCCGTTATATTTCAAATTTTCTTTAAATATTTTTAGAGCTTTCATACTTTCTTATAAGAATTGACATTTAAGCTTTACATAATAGATGTCTTAGCTTTGACTTATAAAAGGAAAGATGCATAAAATGTTCTTGAATAAATTTTGCGAAATATAAACTTAATTTTGAAATAATAGTAGAGTCAGCATAAAAATACCTAATGGTGTTATTTTAGGTATAAATTGAGCTGATAAGTAAGTTTACTAAAATGAATGAACTTTTCTCACTGAAAATAAGTTATAAATTTATGGGTTTGATTATTTTTGATACTGACATTTTCACTTGATGGAAAGTAGTGATGAAGGCTAGGATGTTACACGCCCAGCCAAGAGATACATAGAGAGGTTACTAAGGTTTATTTACTTTACTCTTGAAAGTCCCAATACTATAGGTTTTATTTCAATCATCACTAGCACGGATGCAAACAACAAAATATCTTTTTCAACTAGTAGAAGCTATGTAAATCATTAACCATGATAATATTAGGTAATTTCATATGGAGGAACATAAAGTCATTTTTTTAAATATAATACATTTATTTAATCAAAGTATGTTCCATTGCTATCTATGCACTTTTGCCATCACATAGGTAGTTCATTGATCCCTTAATAAAAACGCCATTCGGACGGGAATCAATAAAATCTCCGGAGGCGCTTTAGACTGCCCCATTGAAGTTTGATATTTTCCCTTGTAAGAAGTTAGATATCCAATAAAAAAAAAATGGTAATCTGTTGGAGTAAGGTCCAGGGAGTACGGTGGATGTCTAAGACATTCCAATTGAAGCTCTTCTAATTTGGTAGCCGTCTGTTGTGCAGTGTGTGATTTAGCGTTGTCCTGAAGCAGCAGTGGCCTAGAGCAATTGACCAACCTCGGTTGTTTAATAGCTAGCTATTCCATCATGGTTTACAGTTGCTGACAAAAGACATCTGCCGTATTCGTCTGGCCAGATTTAAGAAAACTCTAGTAAACGACACCGGCACTAGTCATCCAAACGCTCACAAGTAACTTCTTTGAGTAAATTTTCGCTTGGGGCAGGATTTGGCTGGTTCACCAGGGTTCAATCATTGTGATGAGTGTTTCCGATTATCATACAGGATCCACTTTTTATCACAGATAATGATTCGATTTAAATTCAACGCGCGTTTGTTGGTTTGCTGCACTCAATTCATAAGATACCCACCTCTCAAGCTGTTTTATCTTCCCAATTTGCTTCAAATTGATTTAAACAGTTTTGTTCTAATACCGCAGCCTACAGCTAACTCGGACGTGGTTTGCGATGGATCTGCTTCTTCCACAATAGCCTTCAATTCTTCATTATCAAATTTGGTCTTCGGACGTCCACGGGGCGTGTTCTGCAGGTCGAGTTCGAGGTCAAAACGCACTGTATTTTTTTTTGCGACACCGCCACCATACGTATCTTTAATACTTCGAGCCGTTTCTGCAGCACTGGTGCCGCGGAGGAACTCGTACTGGTAAATAGCGCGATATTTCAAATTTTTCATTTTGTAAACTAAGTGACGCAAAGAAAAATCCAAAATAGGAAAAAACAAATGAATTACAGTTTTAGAAACACAAATGCGTGTGTAAAGAGCTGTATTAATTTGAAATTGGAACTCTTAATCAAAGACGAGATAATACAGATCAAATTGGCCAGTACGACAAAACGCCAATTTTATATGTAAAGATCTTAAACATATTTTAACTCATTTTCATGGTGCACTAGCGCACAACGCTTGAAAAAAGGACTCTGAAAATATACAAACTTTACATATTTAATGTATTTTTTAAATTTATTTTACTATTTTCTTAGACGGTAAACAAGCTCTCAACCCTCCTGGTGGTCACTAGCATCCGCGTCCATTGACATCATAAGTTCTAGATGTTTTATTTATTATTAATGTGATTTTTAAATCGAATAACGATGTGTTGACAACCGCGGGCTTCAGTTGAAATTACGTTTGTCCCAGTGATGGCACTGGCTGTTCCCTTTAACCGGAATACAATCACGTAATCGTGATTTTTTATTATGATCGTCAAGGACTATAATACCGCCCCAAATGAGATCTTAACTAAAGTAACAAAATTACTAATGGCTATTCCTTCAATTTAAATGAAACACAACCACTTAAACGTAATTATTGAGGCGGTCAAATTAGTAAGGTTTGCCCGGACGACAACTTAACAAAGAAAACTGTATTGCCATTAAAAAAAACTTAGCAGAATAATTATACACACATCAAAAAAGTCTAAGCAACACAAATTATTTCAAATTTATTAATATATAAATTTATTAATAATCAATTATTATATCTTTTCTTACCAAGTAGGTAGTACTAAAGTAAACTTTTTTGTTCTAGATGACATACTGGCTGGTTGTAAAAATATTTTGATTATCATTTGTTTTTTCACAAAATTTAAAACAAATGCATGTTTTCGAATTTTAATGCGTTTTCTTTGTGTGGCGTGAGTGTTGGAAATCATTTATTATTATTAATTTTTATTCATTAATTGAGAAAATTTTATTTGTAAGACATTGTTTACGACATGGAGCGACGTCGTTTGACCTCAAACGAAATGCTAACAGCCGAGAGATAGGTTTAAGGCTGCAAAACACAAGTGTTGTTGTTGTAAGCACCGTAACCGTGCGAAATCGACTGCATGAGTTCGGCCTACATGCATGTCGACCAATATGTCACGGAATCGCGCTCGTCGAAATGAATGGTGTAGAGAACACATAACATGGACCCAAGAGCAACGGGATAAAATTTTATTTTGCGATGAGTCTCGATTTGGGTTTAGGCATGATACAAGAAGTATAAGAGTGTACCGTCGTCCTGGAAATACTGAGAGGCTGAGGTGCGTTCAAGAAATTCATCCATAAAACGGTTCATCAGTCATGGTATGGGCAGGTATTATGAAGAACAGACGAACTGAGCTCGTTTTTGTAAATGGAAACATGAACGCTGCAAATTACGTTGAGGATGTTCTAAGGCCTTATGTCTGACCATTTGCGCAAACCCTTGGCTTCAATTTTACGTTGACGCATAATAATGCGCGTTCGCATACAGCTTTGCACACCAGGGAGTACTTGGGAAGGGAAAACATCCGGGTATTGCTTTGGCCAGCACAATCGCCAGACCTCAACCGCATCGAGCACCCACAGGACATGCTTCAGAGACGTGTTTTAGAGGTCATAAACAGTCACATCGATGAGAATCGGTGAATAATCGGTGTCAGCAAGTTCTAAAAAACAGAGGTGGTGGCCACTCTTTGTATTAAGTTATCCAATTTCTTTTACAATAAATTAATTTTGTTTAACAATTTCATTAAATTTATAAAAGGTTTTGTTGCTTAGGCTTAGGTTTAGTTTGTACTACGTATGATACAGTACTCGCAATATTGTTAATTTATGCTATTAAAATAAAAATTATAAGAAAAAATTATTTTTTTACTTTGAAAAGACACTAAATAACAATAAATAATAAAAGATTTAATGTGAAAATACATCGTAAAATTCAAATTTGTATATGTTGCTTAGACTTTTTTGGTGTGTGGAATATAAAATGAAAATTCTTTCAAGGCTGCTTTTTTTCCTTACGGTACCTTTATTAATCCACTTATAAGAGGGTTCATTAAAAATCCGTCTTCGTCAACATTGCGTGTCTTATCTCATTTCGTGGTCTTCATAAATTACAAGTTATTTATATTGTGAAGAGTTAAGAAAAAAATTAAGGACCTTTTAAGGCCCTCTTATCCTCATGCAGTACACCTTAGACAAAACACAGTATAAAAACTATTTGCAGTAGGACCACTGCGCTACTAGGTAGAATTCAAAATTTAAGATATTTTATTTCATCTTAGGTATTAAAAAGTTACACTTGGTGAAAGTCCTCTTCATCTTCATAGAGATTGCGTTGGTACAACTTTACTTCGGTTCGATTTGGTAGTTTTTTTAATTTATTCGTAGGTATGAAGAGAGTATATCGTATTATTTTTATCTTATAGGTTTTCTAAGTTGTACACGCATCAAAAAAAGTTTGAGATCACTAGCTAACTAAAGATGGAGTTTTTTTAAATTTTACTTTTTAAAAAAATGTTTCTTACGTTACACCTTTTTATAAAAAAGATACACTTTTTGAAATTAAAAAATTTAATTATTTTTTTTATTGTTTATTAACAAAAATTCAATTTAAAAGTCCTCATGCAATTTCGACTTCATAAACAATTGAAAGAAAAACAGAATTTAATTAATATGATCCAAATTTATTATTCTAAAGTGCACTGTCATCAGCCAATACGAATCGAGGGCCATGGTTTATTCTAAATGACCTGACAATTTCACCAATAGCAATGGTTTGGTACAAAGCTGCAGTCATCCAGCCACGATACGGGATCGACGGCGTTCTAGCACCAATCATTATACCGCCCCAAAAGGATACCGATTTTCCGCCGTGTTGAACGGTTCCGGTGGCACTTCTTTGTCTTTCAGCGTTCCCACGTCTTTTCCAGATGCGGAGACGTCGGTTGTTTGGATGAGTGCTAATTCTGAACTCGTCAACGAAGAGACAATTCCACCAAATGTTTTCCTCGTCGTCTTTTTCATGTTGGCGTAGTCTAGATCACTGGAATCTGCGTCGCTGTCGTTGCTGTGAGTTCAGGGGTCCTCGCCAGGATATTCTCGCTCGTAATCCAACCTAATGTAAGCAATTCCTGATGGTTTCAGTGCTGATTTCTAGTCCAGTAGCAACTTAGCTTTTATTTTAGTGGCATTTATTGTTGGGTCTCGGGCAGTGAGCAATGTGATGTGACGTTTCTGAGCAGCAGTAAGAACAGTTAGCCGACCACTGCGAGGTCGATCATCAAAGTTATCCACACTGCGATACCTCCGTAACGTGTTTAAGACAAAGGATTGGGATACAGCTACGCTTTCTTCCCCCAAAGTAACAATTCTTGTTCGTAAACTTCTGATAATCCCCTCGGCATCTTTTTGAATGAACTCCTTCTTCGAAAAGTCAGAAAAAAACGCTTGAGTCAAGTTGGTCAGATTTCTGAATGAGCGTAAACAAACATGAGCGGATTTTCTTTTATACAGAAACATAATTGATGTTTTAAAATCTTTTGTTATTAAAAGATTTGATCAAATGAAGAATCTTAAAAGAAAAAGAAAAAAACGTTTTATTCTACTGCAACAAAAAAGATTTCCTATTTTCAAAGTGATCTCAAACTTTTTTTGATGTGTGTACATGTATATTTACATATTGATTTTAAAGAATTATACTAGAAATGCATTTATTTTCATTCTTTTGATATCTTTTTTAACTATAAAAAAATTGCAGTATCTCGTTTCTTAGGAAAAATAGCAAGAGCAAGAGAAAAACTTATGGTCTGTCAGGAAACTTGATATATTGACACAGTGAGTACATTAGTACATGTGACATCAAAGAGGACTTTTAGTATTTTATTTGTAATAATGCATAAAGGCCTGTTCCGAAATTCAGCTCTACGTGCATTAATACAAGTTGAAATATCTGTTTTGACTGGACTACAAGTGGTTGTGACAATATTTAAGTTAACTTTTTAAATATAATTTAAATATGATCATTCAGATTATACCAACAAATTTATAATTATAATACTAACT
Organism: Marasmarcha lunaedactyla; assembly: GCA_923062675.1. NCBI lineage: Eukaryota > Metazoa > Arthropoda > Insecta > Lepidoptera > Pterophoridae > Marasmarcha > Marasmarcha lunaedactyla. The sequence continues at coordinate 3,592,849 of OV281359.1, forward strand.
TTATAATCAACTATAGAAAACTAGATTTAATTTTCGGGTAGTGAACCAGAAATATGAAATTTTTATTAGAACATCTTGTACACAATATTAAAAGTCTACGAACTGTGCACACCAACTGCACGATCATGCCATATTATACAAACTCCATTTAAAGCAAGTCATTTAGGCCCTCAGGCACCCTCGGTGCATAATATTGTACTAAATTTCATTAATAACCTTTAGATTATAATAATATCACAACTAAGAGTGATCCAATAATAAGATTTTTCAGAATAAAAGAAGACAAGTATGTTGTATTTAATATTTTATTTAAAATACGTTTCTAGTTCTATTATTACGAGTGTAATTATGTCAGTGGGTGTGAATAGTAGAGCATACTCGTACTCTACGGGGTACATGTGTCTCCTTCTTGGGCAGCCTTGATCCGTCGCTCCACTCGTAAATTAACATTTTACTAAGCATTCAATGTACTGCCCGTGTTATAAGACATTGATTTATCCCCTTGGTGTATAATCTACTGCTAAATCTATTCCAGCAGAATCTTTCGTTGCGAATTATCGATCTGTCCACTTTTCAAAAAGTGTTACAATTTGGAGTAAGGGGTCAAACAAATTTTTGTGTAACCATTATTTTAAAACTTAGTTTGAAAATATCTCAGTTATGAAGATGTATGTAAAAATATAGTTTTCTGTGCATCTGAAGATTTAGTAAAGCTAAAAATTTTTTTTATTTTTTTTATTTTCAACGGCAGTTATGTTTAGATTGTGTACTTGAATTTGTTATATTATTTTTTTTTGGCCCCAGAAAATATCAGTTGAATCTGTAATATTGTTTTAAAATTGGCAAATCGAGAGTTACCAAAACCTTAAACCCAAGTCAAGGGTTTTTTTAAATGTTTATGAAGTTTTAAGTTGATCATAAGTACATGTAAGTGAATTTTTTTTAATGATACCACTTGGTATATTTGTATTTTGTATATATGAACTTCCTTAACAAATACATCTTATAATAATAACAGACAAATATAACAACAATACTTTTAACTATATTTGTTCTGCAACAATCACCTTACTAATTTGGCTCTGACAAATTGTAACAAAAAATGGTAATTGTTTAAAGGTTGTTTTTGAGTTTATCCGTTGCAAACAAACATACAAATAAAAAAAAAAAAACAAATCTTTCCTCTTTATAATATTAGTCATCAACGCCAACGTAATAAAATAATGACCAGATAAAAATGACACTCATGGCGAACTAGGAAGGAGACGGTATATTGAGGTTCGAGTGGCATAGTGGGTAGGAGCCCTGCCTCATACCCCGGATTTCCCGGGTTCGAGTCCTGGCCGGGGCATTTATTTGTGTGATGAACACAGATGTTTGTTCTCGGGTCATGGTTATGTATGTATGTTGCCTCCCCAGTTCATGGTGTGTGGTCATCCATAAAACTAGCTCTGCTTGCAGTTGGTGTGATTGTCTGGTGAAAATTTTATCAACCAAATATCAAATTTTCAAACTTCTTAGAACAACGAGAAAACCTCTGTTGTATGTGTTTCCAGTTGAAGCTTTTATCTTTTTTTACTCCTATGTCTACTCTATTAGTTCTCAAACTATTCTCTATTTCACGAAGTCCGCTTTGAAGGTAACTAGGTGATACGACAGTTCTTCCTACTTTGACCGCCGTAATAACCATATTTTTGTGAATGTGTTATGGATAATGGGAAGGAACAACCAGTGAAATCACTGGAACAAAAGTAATTTCAATTTTAGTGTGTTACCACACCAATCGTCGATCGATGGATTGGTGTGGTAGCACCCTAACGTCGATCGATGTAGATTGGTCTGGTAAAACATCGATCGATGGCATCGATCGACGATCGATCGATTGGTGTGGTAACATCCTAAGTTTCACCGTCGGCAATGCATTATCAGTCGATATAATAATCACATTTACCATTAATAAATAAAAAACTAGCGCATTCGTAGCTAGCTATGACAATAGTTAAAAAAAAATGCCAAAAGCTTTGCCATAAGCGGTGTAATAGGCGTTGTAATAAGCGGTGTGATAAGCGGTGTAATAATCGGTGTAATAGCGTTGTAATAAGCGGCTCTAAATTCATAAAAGTCTTCGTGAATTAAATTATCTATATAAGAATAAGAATTTATTTTTTTGCCACAATGAGGTATAGCAAGCTCTTAATATACAGTATTATTCTAAAGTACGACAACACATTCACTCAGTCTGAGCATGCAAACTTATTTTATAATAAAAATTAATTATTATTATTTAATAAACTAACTAAATAATCCAGATCTAAAAACTAACTAATCCAGAAACTGCTCTGAAAGCATATCACGGTTATGTAGCCTCAGTATTGAGATATGGTATTCTTTTGTGGGGAAACTGTGTAAAATTGAATAGGGCCTTCGTAGCACAAAAACAATGTATCAGAGCTATTGCAAATATTAACTCTTGGGAATCATGTAGGCCTTTATTCAAATCTATGAGACTATTGACACTACCTAGTCTGTATTTATATGAAACTTGTTTATTCGTAAAAACAAATCCTAATTGTTTTCAAAGAAAAAAAAATTATGTCAATTTTAATACAAGGTTCCCTGATAGACTATGCCTTCCAAACATAAAAACAGACATATGTAAACGCAGTATTATATCTATGGCTGTAAAAATTTATAATAATTTACCAAATAATTTTAAATATTTGACGATTAATAAATTTAAATCCGCCTTGAGCCACTTTCTAATCGATAAATGTTTTTATAGTACTGATGAATATTTGAATACTAATTGGAACTCTGTAAAGTATAAAAATATATAAACTATTAAGATTGCATGCTGCACGACAGTAAAATATGAGATCCTATTTGATATTAAGAACTTGACCTGTACCGTATTTTTTGCAATAAAGAATTTGAATTTGAATTTGAGTAAAAAAAATAATATTAAATTAACATTACCTATTTCATTTATATTTTTTTTATTTAAGATTATAATTTATATATAAGTTATATGTATAGTATGTTATTGTAACATACTTTAACACAATTAAAATATCAAAATAAAATTTAAAATGTCAAGTACACAATTAAATATGTCAGAATGATAACAACTAAAGTACAGTAAAAAAAGTCAAACTGTTAGTGTAAGTTTGTTACCTGTTACTGTAAAGTTTTAGTATCTGTCCGGGCGATAATAGATAAATTGTAGCCTCTGATTGGTTGACAATGTCATGTATTGTTTGCGAAGGCATGCTCTTTATTGGTCCACTTAATGGATCCGTTGATATAGTGATACAGTGACCTTGCGGAATGCGAAGGTCGTTTACAGATTCTCCTTATAAAGGCAATGCTTCAATCAGCTGAATTTAGTTATATCTAGTTTTGATGTAATATAAAACTTTGTTTTTGTCGAAATAATCAATATATGTATTTTGATATAAACGAAATAAACACAATTTAAATTTACTGGGAAAGACAGTCGGTTTCTACGTTTCAATTTCAACCAACAAAAAATTTTATGGCTTCCAAAATTGAATGTCATGCTTCCACGATTCCTACAATGCGAAGAAGGATTCATTTTCCCCTCCACTACAACGTATGGAAAATTAAGATCGACATATAAAGTCGCGTGTTCACAAGTTTTCCAAGCTCTATCTTATATCCTATCAGCACTAAGGACCACAATTACACCCACATGCAATAAATCAGACAGGCAATCTCAGCTATCATGCGATCAACGTCCTCGTGCGAGCAAGAAAACCAAGACAGAATGAGACAGAGGATCAGACATGTGTTTACGCGTGTTGATTTCAATGAGATGTTATGGTCACTCCTAATTTGAACGGTTAGTTGGTTAAAACATTTCAATAGAAGATATACCATAACCATACTTAAGGAATGATGGATGAGTGCCGTGATGGGTAGTAGCCTGTCTCATACGCCGGAGGTCCCAGGTTCGAGTCATGGTCGGGGCATTCATTTGTGATGATGCTTATTTCGAGGAAATACTTTGATAAAATATAACTTATGTTACTGTAGTACGTGGTATCATAGGTTTCCAAGGCTGAACTTTTAAACTGTGTGGCCCAAAAGTAACGAGTTCCTGTGTCATGGATGACCATATAGCGAACTGGTGGGAACTCAAAATAAACATCCATATATCGATAACAAACATCTGCATTCATCACACAAATGAATGCCCTGACCAGGACTCGAACCTGGTACCTCCGGCGTTTGAGGCAGGGCAACTACCTACTGCGCCATTCGGCTTTCATTATAATAGCATATTTAGAACCACTTTAGGAACAAAGTGGAAGACACCACATGTGACGCGCGCGGTCGCTACTCGCAAGGATTCCGACGTGGGAACCATTGCAATGACGTACGACCGATAAATATCATTCTGTGGAGATTTGTGGGAGCCTGATAAATGAGATATGTACATTTTATTTATTTTTTAATGTAACAAAACTAATTTTCTTGTTCAGGGCTGCTTAATGCCGAAAGGCATTCTGTACCAGCCAAATTTTAGGTAGTAGTATATGTGCTATGTCGACAGTATTAAGCCTCTCTGCGTTTTTCTTCATGTAACCTTTTTTTTTCACAGCCAGTAAACGAACGCGCAAACCATCTAAGGGTAGTCTTCAGTTGGAATTGCCTTTGTACTAGTGTTTACACTGGCTTTTCTTTCCCTTAACACAACACTAAACGTGATTTATACGTCTGACAAACAAGAAAGTTCTTAAAACGCTCCAGAAGAGATCTAAATAGAAGATTCTCTATTGCTATTAGTAACAAATATATAATATCCCGAAACTACGTAGACCACTTCTACTTTTGTTACAATGAAAAGGAACTTAACATCCGCGTTGATTTATTGTCCTTCGTTAATGAATGAGACAACTGTTTCTACAATGTAATAGAAACATTCGAAAATCACGAATACTTTCAAAGCCATTCAATTCACGTTAAATCAACTGGAAACACAAACAAAATCCCTTTTTCCAAAATACCAATAATTAAAGGAAGCATTTGAAAAGCCACATATCCCAGTAAAATCTAATCCGAGCCCTTAACAAAAACAAGATTTTGAATACTCTCGAAATTTACTTTATGTCGAAAGAAATAAGGCGTAAAATTACTTAGCAGACATGTAAATAATGCTTGTTAAAGATTAAGAAAATACAAGATTTTATCATGCTGTTAAAGTATTTTTTATTCAAAGAGAGTTTAGGTTTAAAATTCTTCAACAGTAAGGAAAAAAGAGTTTGTTGCAGATTAAGAAAATAGGTCGACGCGAAGGATTCACTTGAATCGACATTTGATGTAAAATTGTTTAAAATGTTGAACGGATTCTCTTTTTTTCTTTTTTTCTATTTGGTTTCCTTGCCAGTACCTGTAGAGGTAAAATGTTAGGATTTTGTAACATTTTAAATTGAGAGAGAGGAGACTTTTTGACTGTTGTATATTCATGAATATAACAGAATGATTTATCATATACTGAATTAAAATTAACCGTGTTAACAAAAGCGTATTCATAAGTAACAAAGGTATTTGAATAACTTTAAATTGTGTGTGTAAAAGTAGCTTAGCCGGGGACCATCCATTAAATGGATGGTCCCCGGATCGCTCCAAAGTAATCTTTGTGGTTATTTTCCAAAACTAATATCGTGAAAATACATTTGACTAGGTGAAAGATCTAATATTACTTTGATTGGACGGTGAATGAACAAAAATAATCTTCATTTTAACAAAATTGTCAAAACCCCATTTATACCTAAATCCTTTTAAAGACGCACCTAATAATAAAAATGGATAATAATAATTAATTCTACGCTACAAATCTATGCTATAATATGTGAAAATGAAAAAAAAAAGTCACTAATTGCTCATCCGGCGAAGGAAAGAAGCTTATACAGCCTCTAAGTAATATGGCAGCGTTCCAACTTGGAACAAATTCTTACAGGCTTATTTTTCAAAAATGGAACGTGTATTTTACTTGCACTTTGAAAGTTAGCAGGGTTTATTTTAGCTTGTGTTTTAAATTATTTTGGTGTACATACTTTTGTCGTGTAGAAAGGTTATATGAGTTTTGTGCTGATTCAGTTTAACTACAGTTATGTTAATTTATAAATAACAATTTAATTGGTAAATATCATCTACAATTATTGATGTTTATGGGCACGGATGTTTATGACAAATTATAAAAAAGCTTTCGATTGATAAATTTAATAATTTAAAACAATACTCAGTCATTCTTATTATTATGGAAATTTTTTTATTTATTGTTATTTAAATTTGGGGCATCAAATAATATGGTTAATAAATAATAAATAAATCCGCTGACAATCACACCAACTGTGTCCTCAAAGTAAGCAGAGCTTGTGTTATGGATGACTATACAGCGAACTGGGGGGGAACCCAGAATAATGTGGGTCTATTCATTTGTGGGTCCTGGGAACTCAAGCGTATGAGGCAGGGCTACTAACCAGTACTAATATCTAAAGCGTCATTGTCACTAAAGTACGACTTCTTATGGTAGCGTCGGGTGACGGGTCGCTCACTTCCCTCTAATATGGTAGAGGAGGGCGATGGCTGGATCCCGCGTTAACTCGTGAACGGGTGCCGTTTGAGGGTGTTCGTCGGTTGGATACTTGGGGGGAGGGAGACTTGCCGAGCTAACAGATGCAGAAAAGAATAATTTTGTATAGACATAAAGAGACTCTGTAAATCTATTTTGAAAAAAATATACCCGTGAAGTTTCATGCCAGTTCTTCTTCACGAAGGTTTTCTCGAACTGGTGGTAGAATCATGTTTTATTTGACGTCAATAAGAACAAGTAATTGTCAATGTTGAGAAATAAATATTTCATTTCATTTCATTTCATTTCATACGCTGCTCGGTCATCAATAGTATAGTATATAATAAATAAACTAAGTAACCATTTTGATAGTATAAAATAAACAAAATGTTTCTATGCCTCTTTAGTTAATAATTTACACTTAATGACGGTTAGGATTTTCGACTTACAACATCGGTTTTACACGACATAACACGTTAAAAATAAAAGTCCAAGCGCTTTTTTGTCAAAAGTTTTCTTCCATGAAGGACAATATTTGACTAGATTTTAACTGTTCCGTACCAAATACTGGAACTTAATTTGCTACGTGACTAAATGTCAAACTTCAATTACGAATAGAACGCAGCGCCATTCTTTCTCAACAGTGATTTGGTCGGACTGTAAGCTTCTATAAATAAGCATTAAGAAAATTTGTAGTCTGAAGTGGTTTTACTCGGTACATGAAGTCCAGAAAGTTTTAATAATTTTTGATAATCATAATGTTCAAAATGGAAAACATTCAAAGGCTACCTTTATATAAAAGATTTTGTTTTTGAAAAAAGAACACGGGCTTCTTTCGGAGCTAAATGGAAAATGTTTTATTTATTTAAACATTGTTACTAACATTTTCGTTCTTAAACTTGGTTTTGGGCATAAATGATTTTAGTTTCGGCGATGCTGAGTGCAATTTTGTTAGATTTTGTAATTCATAGGATTTTTATAAACCTGTTAGAAAATTATCTTAATAGCAATAAATATAATTTATTTGCTGTTGATTTTATTGGTGGCAGTGCAGAGGTTAAGCGCTAGCTTCCCGACCTAAAGGTCCCAATGACGACGGGCCCAGGTTACAGCAAAAAGTACCAGTGAGTTTAAACTTAGTACATTAAGCTGTTTTAACGGCGATACTATATTTATTCTGCAGAAAAAGCTATTCCCGCAATCTATCAGCTCGGTCCAAGGGTCTTACTTTCCATTCACAAAATATTTTTGCAAATTTAATGTATGTAAAAAAGAACTTAACTTTGTTAAAAAGAAATAAGATCTGCACAATATTATCGCAAAAGGAAGAAATATTATAAACTATCAGATTATTTGGATGGTAAAAGCCCTCGGGTATAATCCCCTCAATAACAGGATTGTACTAGTATTTGTAACAAAACATGTGTAATGTGTCTTTGCTCGTTGAGTTCTTCGTCCCGATGAATATCAAGCGGTCATTGTCACTAAAGTACGTCTTCTTATGGTAGCGTCGGGTGACGGGTCGCTCACTTCCCTCTAATATGGTTGAGGAGGGCGATGGTTGGATCCCGCGTTAACTCGTGAACGGGTGCCGTTTGAGAGTGTTCGTCGTTTGGATACTTGGGGGGAGGGAGGCTTGCCGAGCTAACAGATGCAGATAAGAATAACTTTGTATAGACATAAAGTGACTCTGTAAATTTATTTTGATAAAAATATACCCGTGAAATTTCGTGCCAGTTCTTGTTCGCGAAGGTCTTTCCGAAATGGTCGCGGAGCTATGCTTTAATGTAACGTCAACAGAACAAGGAATTTTTAATGTTGGAAAATAGTTTTTTAATTTTAATTTATTTTCAGATAAACTTTAAAAATAAGAATATCTAAGTAGTTATTTAAAAAGTTTTATTCTTGTAAAAATCGATGATTTGTTTGTATGTTTATAGGTTAGTCGGATATGTGTGGGGGAACGTTTGGGAAAAATGAGATCCGGTGAAAGCCGTTTCCGTGTTGGCGAACGGCAGCGTACAGCTCAAATGGCCTACCCGATCGGTACAATTCGATAATGTGTATTTATATTAATTAGCAATACGGGAAAACCCTGAAAATATATTGAAGGGGAATTCCAAAAGCGTTTTTTACACAGATTTGAATATAAATAAACTTCGTGATAAAATGCGGTTCAATTCTCGCTCCGATCGCCGCCCAGTTCGGACGTGCAAGCCCCGTTCTCCGTCGATCGGTCCTTTCCCGCTATTCCGTGGCGCTCAGTCTACTGACGTCACAGTCTAGCGTGCTGGTTCCGTGCCACGGTTTTCAAGGTTTTCTACTCCGTCTGAGTGCTATCGAAGTGCGTATTTTTTCTTTGCGACTAAGCCCCTTAGTCTTCAAAGTGCTGTGCTAAGTAGTGTTGTGCTTGTGCTGAGTGCAGTGTTGTGCCCGGCGTAAGTAGTCTGGTTTCAGTGCAAAGGATACTTAACGGTGACAACGAATTTGTACTGAACCAGTCCTTTTTATTTTTATTTATTTCTCTTCTCTATTTTATTTATTTTTTTCTCCTATTTTCATATTTATTTTTATCATATTTGTGTGTTTTCGTGTGTATCTGTCCTTTCTGTCGGTAAAGGTTGACCCTAACGCGGTCAACTCTTTACCTGCGTACCCTTTTTTAGGTTTCTAGGTAGCGGCCTTCGGCGTATTACTGTTGGTTTTAAGTTATTCTCCCCAGCCCCCCTACCGCTGGTAGGGAGGTTTACCGCTAGGATTTTGCTAGGTTTTTAGGAACTAGGCATCTTTTATTATACTTATATTTATTAATATTACTGTCCCAACTCTCCCTTATGGATCCGCTAAGCGTTATTAACGCGTTCACCAAGGCACTTGCTGCGGTAGGCGTCTACATCCCGAATGACATCATAACGCAGGCCTTGCAGGCATCAATCGCATCCCCGGCCCCTCAGGCCTCAACCCCGGCCCCTCAGGCCTCAACCCCGGCCCCTCAGGCCTCCAACGTCGAGACCCCTCAGGTCTTAAGCTCTCCCGCGTCTCCCGCCTCGTCCGAGATGGACTGCGAATCGGTCGCATCCTCTCACGCGTCGCGTCGTAAGCGTACCGCTCCCGGGAGCGACTCCGAACCCGCGTCTGACACGTCGTCAGATGCCGTCACCTTAACCGGCTCTCCTGAGCCCGCCTTTCAACTTGTCGCCAAGCGCTCCAAGAAGCGCTCTAAGAAAGCTTCGGTATCTTCAATACCCGAGCCCTCCCCGGTGTCTTCAACACCAGCACCCGCGCCGTTAGAATCGCTCGTAGTAACCGCGTCTCCGTCGGTCACATCGAAGCCAGCGACGCGCTGCGCTCCCGTCCCGCCGAAGCCTCAGCTCCCTCCGCCCGTATTCCTGCGTGAAAAAGCGCGCTGGACCGCGGTTTCGAACTTGTGCAAAGAGCACAAAATTAATTACCTAAAAGCAACCAATGCAGGCGACACAATTAAAATCCAGGTCGCGACCGTCAACGACTTCCGCGAGTTCACTCGGTTACTTTCTTTAAAACAAATAGCTTATCACACCTACGCCCTCCCGGAGGAGCGTAAGATCCGCGCAGTTCTACGGGGCGTCCCGTTCGAGCTCGAGAACGAAGAAATCCTCGAGGACCTTAAGTCTCAGGGTTTCCCGGTCACAGCAGTGCACAAGATGCACTCCAACCGCGGTAGGCGTTTTCCTTTAGCATTAGTAATCCTTGCAAATACTCCCAACTCGAAGGAGATTTTCAGAGAGGCTCGCACAATCTGCGGACTCTCGAACATCTCCGTCGAGCGTCCCAACCCCCGCGGTCATCCTGGGCAGTGCCACCGCTGCCAGCTCTATGGCCACGCAGCGGCTAACTGTTCAGCTCCCCCCAGGTGCGTAAAGTGCCTGGATCCTCACTTCACTAAGGAGTGCACTCGCACTCCCGAATCCACTTCCCCCCCTGCCTGTGTGCTGTGCGGCCAGTCCGGCCACACAGCAAACTACAGGGGTTGCCCGCGCGCTCCGCGCTCCACCGTCAAGAGGGTCGCGCCTAAACCGGCGCCACCGCTCACCTCCGCTAACTTCCCGCCGCTGCGCAACCGGGGTCCCCCGGTAGCAAAGCCCGTTCAGCCGACGCCTACTCCGGCTCTGTCTTGGAGGCAGCGTCCGGCCGTCCCGCCTGCACCTTCCCGACCCATCCCAGCTCCCGTAGCTCCCGTAGGGCCGCGTCCGCGTTGTCATCTTCCCCTCAGTCGTCGTTGGCTGAGGACATGAAGACCGTGTTCGACGTCATCCAAAACGTCGACATTAACGAAATCTCCGTACTCGCACGCAAACTGCGAGCCGCCCGCTCTCCTCAAGAGCGTTTATTCGCGTTAGCCGAGCATCACTCGCTCCTAAGTTCGTTATAAATTCTTTTATTTTTGTATAAATTCGTAAATAAATTAATTTAATGTCTAGACCCGCGAATCCCGCGTCCAGTCGTATTAAACCTAAGGGCTTATCCCTAGTATCTTTTAACGCTTGTAGCCTTAATACCAACCTTCCCGAGATTAAACTGTTCCTTCAGAACAAAGAACCTGACTTATTCCTTCTCCAGGAGACATGGCTTACTCCAAACCGCTCCAGGGGATTCGCTATACCTAAGTACGCGCTTACTCGCAACGATAGGCCCAACTCCGACGGTTACGGCGGCATTTTTTTTTTTTTTTTTTGTTCCCCTCCGCGGGAAGGGCAGGAGGATAAAAATGCCCTGACGCATACTCTGGCGCGATTCCAAAGTTATGTGGGACTCGTCCCGACGCCTACCAGGACCATACCCACTAAAAACCCCCTGTCGGCTCGTGCATTTTTGCCACTCAGCCTTCATCGGAGCGACGGCCAATTGGAGAAAGAGGCCGCGCTAGCGGGGCCCAGAAGGGGTCACCCGCTGGGATTACATAGCACTGAAGGTGCTCAAAAATTAAAAGTAAAAATAAAAACATTAAAAATGAAAAGTAAATAATGAAAACATTAAAAATTGAAAAATTAAATATGCATTAATTCGGATTTACGTTAGAATTAGAATTTACGTTAGAATTAGAATTTGCGGCCAGAAGGGCCTCGAGATCGCGTGACAGTCTGGTGGATGAGTACGTTTGCGCATTTCTAGGCCTAGCGACTTTGAACTTCGAGTCTAACACAGGAGCAGCATATGAGACAGAATCACGAACTAGAGGATTGGGATGGGTTTCGGAGCGTTTGAAGAACGCTTCAGAGAGTGTTTTGAGATATTGTTGTACTGTAGGCAGTTCAAGATCTCTATGCAAGTCCGCGTTACGCACGTACCACGGTGCGCCTGTGGCCCGGCGGCAAAAGAGGTTTTGAACTACCTGCAGTTTGTACAGGAGGGAGGGTTTGGCGTGGGCAAAGATTGGCGAGGCATACGTCATGACGGGTCTAACGCAGACCTTGTAAAGTGTACGTTTGTTTCTGAAGGACATTTTACTTTTTCTACCTAACATGCTATTTAGGCGGACTAAATAGTGACGAGCGAGTTTCGAAACTCTTTCAACGTGTGGCTTGAAAGAAAGCGTCGGATCTAATGTGACGCCTAAGTATTTAGTACTGCGCTTCCAGGGGATGGGAATGCCTAACATTCGAACGTGGGGATCGCCATCGGGACGACGGCGTTTGTGGTCGAAGCGCATCGCAGAACTCTTTTCAGGGTTCACATCGATGCGCCATTCTTGAAACCATGCACCAAGGGCGTTTACGGCCTTTTGGAGTCTGGTTACAAGGCGCCGAACACCGTGGCCTTTGGTATAGAGTGCGGTGTCGTCAGCGAAGAGGGCGAGTTCGACGCCTTTCGGCGGGATGGGAATGTCGTTGGTGTACACGGTGTACAGCAGAGGGGCGAGGACTGAGCCTTGAGGGACGCCAGCCTTTATGGGACGAGGTGCAGAAAGCGTGCCTTCGTGTTTAAATCGAAACGTACGGTCTTTGAGAAACGACGCTATTATCCTGACTAGGCGATCCGGTAAGCCTATCTTGTAGAGTTTATAAACGAGACCGCTGTGCCAGACTTTATCGAAAGCCTTGGCTACGTCAAAGAAAACCGCGACTGTTTTATAACGACGCGGATAGAAACCGTCAAGTATATACTCGACGATTCGGTGGACTTGCTGAGGGCAGGAGTGTTTAGCGCGAAAGCCGAGCTGATGGGGAATAATGAGAGGATCGCCATCCGTTGGAAACAGATGGTTCCGCATTCGAGAAAGTATGACTCTCTCGAGAAGTTTAGACATTGCCTTGAGGAGGCTGATGGGTCTGTGATTAGCCGGGACGTTCAGAGGTTTGCCCGGCTTGGGAATGCCTATGACTGTCGCTTCTTTCCAAGCTTTAGGAAAGTAGCTATGGTCGAAGCAGGCATTGAAAATGATAGCTAGCAAGGTAAGCATCTGTTGAGGTAGGTGCTTAAGTGCGTGGTTGGAAATTCCATCCGCACCCGGAGCCTTTTTGGACTTTTGATTTCTAATGAGAAGCAAGATTTCGTCATTAGAGACTGTGACAGGGTCGGCGGTGATGGGAAGAGAGTCTCTGCGAAGGACTTCGTCCTCCACCGCCTGGATGTGTGAGGGATCAGCAGGTTGCGTGCTGGGCGAGCATTGTGCGGCAATGCTGTCGGCGAAGCATTCGGCTTTCTCTTCGACTTCGAAGGCAGTAGTGCCGTCGGGACGAGTGAGAGGAGGAACGTGAGAAACGGTGTCTACGCGTAAGGCTCGAGCCATGCTATAGTACGCTTGGTGGGACGGAGAGATATTCGCCATGAGATCGTTCATCTGAGCGTCTCGGAGTTCCGCGAGGCAAGACCTAACTTTACGTTGAAGCTGATTCGCAGCTGTTCTATAGGCGGGCGTGGGATACTTCTTGGCTCTCCGGAGAGCCGCGTTTTTAGCTTTAATAAGATTGCTAACGGCTAAGGGAAGCGTGGGTTTGCCTTGCTTAGCAACCTTTTCGTTGTCACTGATGGCTGAGTTGATAGCATCAGTGAGAGAATTTACTAATGAATCGATTTTATCCGGGCTATCTAATTGTTCGGGAGAGATCGCGAGTGGAGAGTTCGGAGCCTCTAAGGCTGAAATTAACGTATTTTTAAAACCTTTCCAGTTGGTAAAGGTCTTAGGAGATGAGGCGTTATCGTTCGGCGGTCCTAGCACGAGGGAAACGGGGCGATGGTCGGAGCCTAGGTCATCGAGCGGTTCGATAGACCTTAGATCAAGATTGATTCGCTTGATAATTGCAAAGTCGAGGATGTCAGGAGAGTAGGACGGGTTGTTGGGATAGTGAGTGGGAGTGATGGGGGATATGACATCTAGGTCAAGGGAGTTAGTGATGTCGAGGAGAGCGATACCGCTGGTGTTAGTCGATAGGCACGTCCAGTCAGTATGTTTGGAGTTAAAGTCTCCGAACATAATGACTGAATGGCCGAGGGCGAGAATGGCCTCAAAGTCGCTGCGGATTGGTCTGGTACCACTAGGTATGTAGATTGAAGCTATGATGATGGTCGGATGACCAGTCATAGCCAATCTACACACAGTGGCTTCCATGTTGAGGAGAGGAGGGGTAGGGAGAGGACAGCAATGGAAACCTCTTTTGTAATATATAGCGGTGCCGCCGAAACCGTCGGAGTTGGGCCTATCGTTACGAATAAACGCGTACTTAGGTATAGCGAATCCCCTGGAGCGGTTTGGAGTAAGCCATGTCTCCTGGAGAAGGAATAAGTCAGGTTCTTTGTTCTGAAGGAACAGTTTAATCTCGGGAAGGTTGGTGTTCAGGCTACGAGCGTTAAAAGATATAAGGGATAAGCCCTTGGGTTTGATACGACAGGACGCGGGATTCGCGGGTCTAGACATTATAATTTATTATTTACGAATTTATACGAATATAAAAGAATTTACAACGAACTTAGGAGCGAGTGATGCTCGGCTAAAGCAAATAGACGCTCTTGAGGAGAGCGGGCGGCTCGCAGTTTGCGTGCGAGCACGGAAATTTCGTTAATATCGACGTTTTGAATAACGTCGAACACGGTCTTCATGTCCTCAGCCAACGACGACTGAGGGGAAGATGACAACGCGGGACGCGGCCCTACTGGAGCTACGGGAGCTGGGATGGGTCGGGAAGGTGCAGGCGGGACGGCCGGACGCTGCCTCCAAGACAGAGCCGGAGTAGGCGTCGGCTGAACGGGCTTTGCTTCCGGGGGACCCCGGTTGCGCAGCGGCGGGAAGTTAGCGGAGGTGAGCGGCGGCGCCGGTTTAGGCGCGACCCTCTTGACGGTGGAGCGCGGAGCGCGCGGGCAACCCCTGTAGTTTGCTGTGTGGCCGGACTGGCCGCACAGCACACAGGCAGGGGGGGAAGTGGATTCGGGAGTGCGAGTGCACTCCTTGGTGAAGTGAGGATTCAGGCACTTTACGCACCTGGGGGGAGCTGAACAGTTAGCCGCTGCGTGGCCATATAGCTGGCAGCGGTGGCACTGCCCAGGGTGACCACGGGGGTTGGGACGCTCGACGGAGATGTTCGAGAGTCCGCAGATTGTGCGAGCCTCTTTGAAAATCTCCTTCGAGTCGGGGGTATTGGACAGGATTACTAGCGCTAACGGAAAACGCCTACCGCGGTTGGAGTGCATCTTGTGCACTGCTGTGACCGGGAAACCCTGAGACTTAAGGTCATCAAGAATGTCTTCGTTGCTGAGTTCGAACGGGACGCCCCGTAATACTGCGCGGATCTTACGCTCCTCCGGGAGGGCGTAGGTGTGATATGCGATTTGGTTTAATCCGAGTAATCTGGTAAACTCGCGGAAGTCGACGACGGTCGCTAATTGGATTTTGATTGTATCGCCAGCGTTGGCGGCTTTCAAGTAATTAATTTTGTGCACTTTGCACAAGTTGGAGACCGCGGTCCAGCGCGCTTTTTCACGCAGGAATACGGGCGGAGGGAGCTGAGGCTTCGGCGGGACGGGAGCGCAGCGCGTCGCTGGCTTTGATGTGACCGACGGAGTCGCGGTTACTACGACCGATTTTAACGGCGCGGGGGCTGGTGTTGAAGACACCGGGGAGGGCTCGGGTATTGAAGATACCGAAGCTTTCTTAGAGCGCTTCTTGGAGCGCTTGGCGACGAGTTGAAACGCGGGCTCAGGAGAGCCGGTTAAAGTGACGGCATCTGACGACGTATCAGACGCGGGTTCGGAGTCGCTCCCGGGAGCGGTACGCTTACGACGCGACGCGTGAGAGGATGCGACCGATTCGCAGTCCATCTCGGACGAGGCGGGAGAAGCGGGAGAGCTTAGGACCTGAGGGGTCTCGACGTTGGAGGCCTGAAGGGCCGGGATTGAGGCCTGAGGGGCCGGGGACGCGATAGATGCCTGTAAGGCCTGCGTTAGTGCGTCAGCGGGTATGCTTACGCCGGACGCAGCGAGCGCCTGGGCGAACGACTTAAGAATATTAACAAGGTCCATTGGAGGACTTGGAATTATAAAATGTAATATATAAATATATAATGTATGCCTATAATATATAACAAATGCCTAGGATTCCTAAATAAAAACCTAGCGAACCCTAGCGGCAAACCTCCCTACCAGCGGTAGGGGGGCTGGGGAGAATAAATTAAAACTAACAATAGTACGCCGAAGGCCGCTACCTAGAAACCTAAAAAAGGGTGCGCAGGTAAAGAGTTGACCGCGTTAGGGTCAACCTTTACCGACAGAAAGGACAAATACACACGAAAACACACAGATATGATAGAAATAAATATGAAAATAGGAGAAAAATAAATAAAATAGAGAAGAGAGATAAATAAAAATAAAAAGGACTGGTTCAGTACAAATTCGTTGTCACCGTTAAGTATCCTTTGCACTGAAACCAGACTACTTACGCCGGGCACAACACTGCACTCAGCACAAGCACAACACAACTTAGCACAGCACTTTGAAGACTAAGAGGCTTAGTCGCAAAGAAAAATCGCACTTCGAAAGCACTCAGACGGAGTAGAAAGACTTAGGAAACCGTAGCACGGAGCCAACACGCTAGACTGTGACGTCAGTAAACTGAGCGCCGCGGAATGGCGGGAAGGGACCGATCAACGGAGAGCTGGGTCTTGCACGTCCGCACCGCGTGGCGATCGGAGCGAGAATGTACGGCGGCACCGCGATATATTACAAAAGAGGCTTCCATTGCTGTCCTCTCCCTACCCCTCCTCTCCTCAACATGGAGGCCACTGTGTGTAGATTGGCTATGACTGGTCATCCGACCATCATCATAGCTTCAGTCTACATACCTAGTGGTACCAGACCAATCCGCAGCGACTTTGAGGCCATTCTCGCCCTCGGCCATTCAGTCATTATGTTCGGAGACTTTAACTCCAAACATACTGACTGGACGTGCCTATCGACCAACACCAGCGGTATCGCTCTCCTCGACATCACTAACTCCCTTGACTTAGACGTCATATCCCCCATCACTCCCACTCACTATCCCAAAAACCCGACCTATTCTCCTGACATCCTCGACTTTGCAATAATCAAGCGAATCAATCTTGATCTCAGGTCCATCGAACCGCTCGATGACCTAGGCTCCGACCATCGCCCCGTCTCCCTCGTGCTAGGCGCGCCTAACGTTAACGTCACACCGCCAAAGACCTTTACCAACTGGAAAGGCTTTAAAAATACGTTAGTTTCAGCCTTAGAGGCACCGAACTCTCCGCTCGCGATTTCGCCCGACCAATTAGACAGCCCGATTAAAATAGATTCGATAGTCGATAATCTCACTGATGCTATCAACTCAGCCATCAGCGACAACGTAATCATTGCTAAGCAAGGCAAACCCGCGCTTCCCTTAGCCGTTAGCAATCTCATTAAAGCTAAGAACGCGGCTCTCCGGAGAGCCAAGAAATATCCCACGCCCGCATATAGAACAGCTGCGAATCAGCTTCAACGGAAAGTTAGGTCTCGCCTCGCGGAACTCCGTGACACTCAGTTTAACGATCTCATGGAGAATATCTCCCCGTCCCACCAAGCGTATTATCGAATGGCCCGAGCTTTACGCGTAGACACCGCCTCTCACGTTCCTCCTCTCACTCGCCCCGACGGCACCATTGCCTTCGAAGTCGAAGAGAAAGCCGAATGCTTCGCCGACAGCATAGCGGCACAATGTTCGCCCAGCACGCAACCCGCGGATCCCTCCCACATCCAGGCGGTGGAGGACGAAGTTCTCCGCAGAGAATCTCTCCCTATCACCGACGACCCCGTCACAGTCTCTAATGATGAAATCTTGCTTCTCATTAGAAAACAAAAGTCCAAAAAGGCTCCGGGTGCGGATGGAATTTCCAACCACGCACTTAAGCACCTGCCACAGCAGGTGCTTACCTTGTTAGCTATCATCTTCAATGCCTGCTTCGACCATAGCTACTTTCCAAAAGCCTGGAAAGAAGCGACAGTCATAGGCATTCCCAAGCCGGGTAAACCTCTGAACATCCCGGCTAATCACAGACCCATCAGCCTCCTCAAGGCAATGTCTAAACTTCTCGAAAGAGTCATACTCTCTCGAATGCGGAACCATCTGTTTCCAACGGATGGCGACCCGCTCATTATTCCCCATCAGTTCGGCTTTCGCGCTAAGCACTCCTGCCCTCAGCAAGTTCATCGAATCGTCGAGTACATTCTCGAAGGATTCTATCCGCATCGTAAAAAATCAATCGCGGTTCTCTTTGACGTAGCCAAGGCTTTCGACAAAGTCTGGCACAGCGGTCTCGTTTTTAAACTCTATAAAATAGGCTTACCGGTTCGCCTAGTCAGATTAATCGCGTCGTTTCTTAAAGACCGTACGTTTCGATTCAAACATGAAGGCACGCTCTCCGCGCCTCGTCCCATAAAGGCTGGAGTCCCGCAAGGCTCAGTCCTCGCCCCTCTGCTGTACACCGTGTACACTAATGACATGCCCATCCCGCCGAAAGGCGTCGAACTCGCCCTCTTTGCAGACGATACCGCCCTTTACACTAAAGGTCAAAGGATCCCGTATAACATCACCAGACTCCAAAAGGCCGTAAACGCCCTCGGTGTTTGGTTTCAAAAATGGCGTATCGATGTCAACCCAGAAAAGAGTTCTGCCATTCTATTCGACCACAAACGTCGTAATCGCCGCAACGATCCCCACATTCGAATGTTAGGTATTCCTATCCCCTGGAAGCGCAGTATCAAATACTTAGGCGTCACCTTAGATCAGACGCTTTCTTTTAAGCCACACGTCGATAGAGTAACGAAACTCGCGCGTTTCTACTTAAGCCGCTTAAATAGTATGATAGGTAGAAAAAGTAAAATGTCTTTTAGAAATAGACGTACGCTTTACAAGGTCTGCGTTAGACCCGTCATGTCATATGCTTCGCCAGTCTTTGCCCATGCCAATCCCTCCGTCCTGTATAAGCTGCAGGTAGTTCAAAATCTCTTCTGCCGCAGGGCCACAGACGCACCTTGGTATGTGCGCAACGCGGACCTGCACAGAGATCTTGAACTACCTACAGTGCAACAGCACTTCAAAACACTCTCAGAATCGTTCTTCAAACGCGCCGAATCCCATCCCAATCATCTTGTTCGAGATTCAGTCTCATATACTGCTCCTGTGTTAGATTCGAAATTCAAAGTCGCTAGGCCGAGAAACGCGCACACGGGCGAACCTTCGCAGTTAACTTTAGCTCTCGAGGCCCTTCAGGCCGCAAATCCTAATTCTAACGTAAATTCTAATTCTAACGTAAATCCGAATTAATGCTATTTTTATTTTTCATTTTTAATGTTTTTATTTTTACTTTTCTTTTTTGAGCACCTTCAGTGCTATGTGAATCTCAGCGGGCGACCCCTTAAGGGCCCCGCTGGCGCGGCCTCTTTCTCCAATTGGCCGTCGTTCAGATGAAGGCTGAGTGGCAAAAATGCACGAGCCGACAGGGGGTTTTTTAGTGGGTATGGTTCTGGTAGGCGTCGGGACGAGTCCCACATAACTCCGATCGCGCGCGCGGAGTATGCGTCAGAGCATTTTTTATGTCCTCCTGCCCTTCCCGTGGAGGGGAACCAAAAAAAAAAAAAAAAAAAAAAAAAAAAAATGCGGTTAGAACGTGTACCGTTCTTTAAATAAGTTTTAGCATCTTTACAATTTTCTTCATTTTAATTTTTCCTCTTAGTCTATAAAATAAAATCTATTATATCAAGAATAGGAAAGTCTGTGAGGATGATTTAAAAAAAAATAAATGGTGAAACGTTTTGTCTTGCAGAGGACGTTACAAGGTAGAAAAATGGTGTAGAAAGAAGAATGTGCGGATGTTTTTTAATCTTTTGCCCAAAAACTAAGACGAAAAGCTAATAACTCGCATGCGTGAAATTTAGGCCAGTAGGCAAAATCAGCAATAACAATAAGAATACTAAGAAATAAATTTTTTTAATAAATAAATCCAAAACGGTAGTTGAATCCAATTGACAATTTGACAATGGTAGTTGACAAGTCACAAAAAGCGAAACGTTTTTTTCGCTTACACCCAATATACACCGAACTCATCTGCGATCCTGCTGCATTTATTAAACAGAGACCGATCTCATCCCGAAAGTTTCCCGATATGAAAAAGCAACTTACTTAGTATGACAATAGTTAAAATACTGATTCAACGATCTTAGGGACTTAATTACCAAGCAGGTTGTTTAGTTCTCGAGATCATTTAACCGACTTCAAAATAAGATTGTTCCCATGTTTACTGTAGTTATGTACCTACGTTGTTCCTTTTGTTCATATATTGTTCAGTCAACTGTAGATAGACTTTGATACATTTGTTAATTGGAAATATGTAACTTATCGTAATGTAAAAGCGATCTAAATCGCTTGCCAAAGCCAGTACATAATAGGAATAAAATACGTTTACTAAAACAGTTCCAATGTAAAATTTCCAATGACGTTAGTTCTTCCTAATGACATGTATGGTGTCAATTCTACAAGTCTGCATTTTTATCTGTTCACTTAACTAGCGCGATGATGTAACCGTTAGAGTAAAACTTATGTAAAATGGTGACTCTTAGTTGTAGATTTTGTTGGCTAATATAAACTTAGTTGAAGTATAGGTAGATAAAGTGTAAATTTGCTAAGCAAAAGCTTTTTCTTAGGACCACCTTGACGAACCATTTGACGTGTCTGAGTGCGGCCTTAAGGCGTAAAATACCGAAAGAAAAGAAAATAGCGATGATGTCCGTATCCGAAATAATTAATGTCATTCAATCAATGTCTAAATCAATCAACGTCGTGATTGACAGTGTTATCGTTGGCTTGGTAATGCCATTGGTGGATGCACACCGCCAAACTTCGATCCTGTACTTTTTAAATATTAATACATATATTTAAACAAATTAATAAATTTAGAATATCTGATTTATATAACCAACGCCTGTGTTTTTCACACACATATTCGTCCCAAACAATTTTGAATCACGACGTAATCAAGTTAAATTTAAAACGAAGACCTCTGAAGCAAGGTACCACATAATCCCCGTAGCACCAATTATTGTGCGCACCACCGGCCGCCGCTTGGTTGCCGGCGACACTTAACAAAGTAGATTGTCGCGTTTGCGTTTAAGTTCATTTCCGCATGCAATGGGAACGCTTTTTTCTGGAGTCTTTATCTGTTATGAAGTAAATTTACAAATCCGTGCCCATGGTACAAAATTTTTAGTCCCGTTCGTCTACCTTATACAGAAATCTTGTTTAAAACTTTAGGTACAAAATTTACGTCTGGTTCATTTACCTTCTACAAAAACTCTTATATGTGAAGATTTTTTTTGTTGCCCTCCAAGGGGAGGGCAGGACGATCTAAAAAATGCTCCTACGCATAACACGCGCGCGCAATCGAGGTTATGTGGGACTCGCTCCGAGCCTACCAGAGCCAACTACCCACTAAAAAACCCCCTGAATGACTCTGGCAATCTTTTGCCTTACAGCCTTCATCTGATGCGACGACCAATTGGAGAAAAAGGCCACACAAGTGCGGCCCTGAAGGGGTCACCCGCTGGGATTTACATAGCACTGAAGCTGCTCAAAACACTGAAGGTGAATTCATAGCACTGAAGGTGCTCAAAATTGCAAAGAAAAATTAAATTAATTCGAATTAAAATTAGAATTAGAATTAGAATTTGCAGCCAGAAGGGCTTCGAGATCGTTGGACAGCTTGCGCATTCCTAGGCCTAGCGACTTTGAACTTCCAGTCAAGGACAGGGGCAGTATACGAGACAGAATCTCGAACTCGATTATTTATTTCTCAATAATATGAATGTATGGTGATTCATGCCAACACATTATTACTGTTCTTATTTCTAGAGACCACAGGATAATTTCCATGACAAATGTTGAAAACCATTAATATTTCTAGCTTATACAGTTAATTAGTAAGTTTTGCGTTATTAACAGGGCCGGATTTAGAGGTCTGGAGGCCCTGGGGCAATAAAGGAGTGGAGGCCCCAAATTAATTTCTGAATGAAATAAAAAATCCAATTATTAGAATTAACACGCTAATAAACAACGCTAATAATAATTTGTGGACATATTTGTGAAGTTTTTTTTTGAAGAAGTGTTAATGGTTAAAATCACTACTTTTTTGTTATAAAAGCCGAAAAGCTTTTCGAAACCAATTTTCTTATTAATCTCTATTGTGGGGCCCCATTCTTGTGGAGGCCTGAGGCTGCAGCCCCGGTTGCCCGCCCCTAAATCCGGCCCTGGTTATTATGTTTTACCCATGATTAGTATTTTCTTGTTAAATAGTCATAAAAGTTGCTATTACGCAGTAGGAAAGGATTGATAGATCATGACGATTTAAATTGTTTGTTGTAATTATAAAATGCAAATTCCAATATTTTCTTAAGTTTTCACGATACATACTTTAAATAAAACACTTTTTACCGGATATTATCGCGTATATTTTAGTTAATTTTAAAATTATTTCGACGTTTCGGCATCTTTGCAGTTGCCGTGGTCACGATAGACTGCAAAGATGCCGAAACGTCGAAATAATTTTAAAATTAACTAAAATATACGCGATAATATCCGGTAAAAAGTGTTTTATTTAATGCAAATTCCAATTGTACATCCTTTACAGATGCTATTTTGCGTGTGGTCTGGCTTTTTTTATTGTAACTTTTCTGTTTGTCTTCCATCTTACCAAGTGCTGATAAAGACTAGGATGTTCCGCGCATGTCCAAGAGGTACCTATTCATTCTACGTTTAACAGATCCAGGGTCGAGTTTGTTTGGAAAAACAAACGCAGGCAGATCATGCTACTGTCTGGCGACATGAATCAAGAACGAGCTGTCGCAACGCTTTGTTCGGCTTTTCAGTACATCTACTACCATAAAAGGGTGTAATGTCTATGTGCGTCTGGTTGAACGGTGGAGAAAGGTTCGATCAACTCCAAAAGAAAACAGAAGACTAGTGACTTTGCAACGATGTTCTTTACATTATTTTATACAATACACTATCGCGTTTATCTCAAAAGTATGAATAACGACTTCAAAGCAGTCGACGTCGATCGACAGTTTTACAAGACCAATCACCATCGATCGTTGGCGTCGATCGCCAATCGTTCGATGTCGATCGAGGATCGATCGATTGGTGTGGTAACACCCTAAGTGTTACTAAAAGCTTATGTGAAGTCTATGATCCCGAAAATCTTATTTTATTACAGGCAAGGTTCAGTAGGAATAGTTCAATTTTAAAAATTCTTCTATTTTCAACATTGTCATAGCCGTGAAACGAGTTCGCGGTCCACCTGATGGTAAATCCGTGTCCATGGACATCAATGATTGTAGATGTTACTGATTAAATTATATTGTCATTTAATGATGCGTTGCCGACTGTAGACTTAAGTTGGAAACGCCTTTGTTACCGTAATTACACTGGCTGAACCTTCCCTTGATCCTGACCACAACCGAGTAAATGTGATTATTATGGCGGTTGAAATAGGATGTACCACCCCCCGACCGGGATCATATCATAAGAAACTCCACGACTACATGTAGGCAATGTTTCGAGTCAATGTAAGGTTGAGATTGCCTGCATACCAAAGATTAAAAATTAGTCATTAGGAAACAAGTAATAATAAAGTAGTTTGTTTGAATATTAAAACATACTAATAAGTTATTCTTAAGAGATTAAAAGGACCATAAATTGTACTTTTAACGGTGGAATGAGTTTCCTTAAACATCAGGGCTTCCCAAAAACGAGCATCTTTTAGGGCATCACATAAAGTCGTAAAAACGTCATGAATTACAAAGAATGTATAATTCAAATGCTGGAAAAGATGGCGGCGGCTGCGTCACTGCCACACAATATTAAGTTGCATATTTAAAAGCACGATATATATCTCTTTTTAAGATTTTAAAGCCGTTGTTGATAAAATTATGTATATTACCTAAGCTGTTACATACGTTATATACATAAGATTATAAACTAGAAAGTTAGTATGATTTAACCTCAATTACAATGGCTTATAATTAATTTACATAATATTATAATTACTATTAGTGCTAAGTTTGTTTTGTTTGGACAGTTAAACTCCTTACCAACCTGTTTACAATCGTTAATGTCAAATGACTTGTCACTGTCAAAATTTATGTAATGGTTATTTTCTTCGGCATTTAGCGACGGTATTGTGGGGTTTTGGAGTATACACGTTTAACTTGATGTTTTCGACTATTTTTGAATCTTTTAAAAGGATTGTTGATTAAAACTAGGAACTATAGAAAGACTTTATCTTATTAAGTTCAGATTTTACACCTTTTCAACATATTTCCTTAATAATGAAACGTGATAAAATCTGGTTAAAGAGTGTTTTTTTAAATATTGTTCCCGGCATTTAGCGTTGATGAGGTTTTCGGTCAGGGCATAAACTTTTAAAGACTTTACTAAAAACGTTTCACTGCATTGGTACTTAAAACTCGGGACTATGGATGGAAATAGTCGCACAGAAAGTTTATTGATTTTTGAATAGCTAGACTATACAACTTTTTGAAAATTCTCTGGTTGTTAAAAATAGTACTCAAGAAAAAAGGCGTACCAGATATATACCCAATTTACAATCAACATTCAATTCTAGTAAAGACAGTTTTTTAGAAATAACCAGATTTATGTATTACAACATAATTTTTGGTTCGTGTTATTTTTAACTTTAACACATTTTTACTAAGCCATCCTAAAGAATATTTAAATTAAACCGACGGAACCTTCAACAAAATTTCAAGTACATAATTCATAACTGGTTTTGGATAGACTACTAGCACGTTGGTAAACTTTGTTGATTCGGTTCTTCCCAGGTGAAACAGGCTCTTGAATTAGTCACCATTTAATTGGGTTTCCTTCTTTCTTTGCTCGTTCTGCAAAATGAATATTGAAAGATAAACTTTGAATCAAATTTTTTTAAATTTTACCTTTACCGCTAGAAGGCATTGTATTATATCTTTAATAATTTTTATTCCTTTTCCTATATTAATTGTTTTATATATATATATATATATATATATATATATATATATATATATATATCTTTTAATAAATTTATTGTGCTCACGATTGTTGTGTACGTATTTAATTTTTTGCAAAGTAAATAATGCCCAGGTCTAGAGGTATATAGATAACGAGAAAAGATCAACGCGATCATGAGATTTTGTTAGGGTAAGACCTAACAAAATTGTTTATTTATTATTCTTGCGCTTATTTCTTTTTACAAATTTATAAAGATTGTACAAAACAATTGTTTATATCTAACACAGGTATATTCTAAAGATAGAAGTTTAAATCTGTTCTTAAATTTTCGCGATACATACTTTAAATAAAACACTTTTTACCGGATATTATCGCGTATATTTTAGTTAATTTTAAAATTATTTCGACGTTTCGGCATCTTTGCAGTTGCCGTGGTCACGATAGACTAAGGTGTTGTTCATCTGTTGCCAGTAATAAAAACTACATGATTGTCAATACATATTAACGCCATCTGTTTCTCAGTCTTCTCGCATAACGTCCCGGATTGACACAAAAGGCACTGACTGTCCTGAGTTTGCAGTCTAACAGTTTGCTGGTTTTTCATTTTGATGTTTTTAAGTATTGGATCCCATGTTGATGAAAGTTTCCAACCATCTTCTCTATTGAAATTTGGATGTTTTTTAATTTCAATAGTTTCTCTGACCATCCTAGGTATAAATCATGTAGTTTTTATTACTGGCAATAGATGAACAACACCTTAGTCTATCGTGACCACGGCAACTGCAAAGATGCCGAAACGTCGAAATAATTTTAAAATTAACTAAAATATACGCGATAATATCCGGTAAAAAAGTGTTTTATTTATAGAAGTTTAAGTTTAAAACGTCAAATTTAAAATTCAGTATAATATGCACCTTATACCAAGTATTTTGTAACCAACTTCATAAAAAACAGAATCTGTAATATTTTCTCTTGTTTTACATTACATTGATATTACGTGAGTTCGTGCTATAAATGTTTATGTAAGTACTGTAACTAATAAGCATTAAATATTCCGTACGCTACATTTAAATTCATTTTCGTACAATATATCTAGTTCCTAAAGAGAAACATTAAAAACAATGTCAATATACAGGGTGCCCCAATAATAGAGATTTACCTTAAGATCTAGGTATTTTAATTACACGAATATTTATAATAAGTCGGTACCTATGTTACCGAAATCATTCAATTATACTTTTCTTTTAACCCCTTCCTGTCATGGTAATCTGTGTCTAGAATTTTCATGCAGTTAAACAGCCTTTCGTAGTTTCAGTTTGTATATATTAATTTGTTTTTCTATAAAATAATAGAAAACGCCTATGATTTATTAGGTGCAAGGTCGCAGATACCATTTACCATTAGACGGTACCAAGCGCGTTTTCTGTTTCGATAAATAACTTAGAGATGTGACGTTAAAGCATTATTCTTTCCATTTTGATTCAAATATTTAGCAGACGTCACAAGATGTTTAAAATCTGAAATTAATGAAAAGGTTTTAAATACTATAATACAAACTATTTCATTATCAGTAAAGTCAGATTATCAGATAAAGTGTAAATTTGCTAAGCAAAAGCTTTTTCTTAGGACCACCTTGACGAACCATTTGACGTGTCTGAGTGCGGCCTTAAGGCGTAAAATACCGAAAGAGAGGCTGCAGCCCCGGTTGCCCGCCCCTAAATCCGGCCCTGGTTATTATGTTTTACCCATGATTAGTATTTTCTTGTTAAATAGTCATAAAAGTTGCTATTACGCAGTAGGAAAGGATTGATAGATCATGACGATTTAAATTGTTTGTTGTAATTATAAAATGCAAATTCCAATATTTTCTTAAGTTTTCACGATACATACTTTAAATAAAACACTTTTTACCGGATATTATCGCGTATATTTTAGTTAATTTTAAAATTATTTCGACGTTTCGGCATCTTTGCAGTTGCCGTGGTCACGATAGACTGCAAAGATGCCGAAACGTCGAAATAATTTTAAAATTAACTAAAATATACGCGATAATATCCGGTAAAAAGTGTTTTATTTAATGCAAATTCCAATTGTACATCCTTTACAGATGCTATTTTGCGTGTGGTCTGGCTTTTTTTATTGTAACTTTTCTGTTTGTCTTCCATCTTACCAAGTGCTGATAAAGACTAGGATGTTCCGCGCATGTCCAAGAGGTACCTATTCATTCTACGTTTAACAGATCCAGGGTCGAGTTTGTTTGGAAAAACAAACGCAGGCAGATCATGCTACTGTCTGGCGACATGAATCAAGAACGAGCTGTCGCAACGCTTTGTTCGGCTTTTCAGTACATCTACTACCATAAAAGGGTGTAATGTCTATGTGCGTCTGGTTGAACGGTGGAGAAAGGTTCGATCAACTCCAAAAGAAAACAGAAGACTAGTGACTTTGCAACGATGTTCTTTACATTATTTTATACAATACACTATCGCGTTTATCTCAAAAGTATGAATAACGACTTCAAAGCAGTCGACGTCGATCGACAGTTTTACAAGACCAATCACCATCGATCGTTGGCGTCGATCGCCAATCGTTCGATGTCGATCGAGGATCGATCGATTGGTGTGGTAACACCCTAAGTGTTACTAAAAGCTTATGTGAAGTCTATGATCCCGAAAATCTTATTTTATTACAGGCAAGGTTCAGTAGGAATAGTTCAATTTTAAAAATTCTTCTATTTTCAACATTGTCATAGCCGTGAAACGAGTTCGCGGTCCACCTGATGGTAAATCCGTGTCCATGGACATCAATGATTGTAGATGTTACTGATTAAATTATATTGTCATTTAATGATGCGTTGCCGACTGTAGACTTAAGTTGGAAACGCCTTTGTTACCGTAATTACACTGGCTGAACCTTCCCTTGATCCTGACCACAACCGAGTAAATGTGATTATTATGGCGGTTGAAATAGGATGTACCACCCCCCGACCGGGATCATATCATAAGAAACTCCACGACTACATGTAGGCAATGTTTCGAGTCAATGTAAGGTTGAGATTGCCTGCATACCAAAGATTAAAAATTAGTCATTAGGAAACAAGTAATAATAAAGTAGTTTGTTTGAATATTAAAACATACTAATAAGTTATTCTTAAGAGATTAAAAGGACCATAAATTGTACTTTTAACGGTGGAATGAGTTTCCTTAAACATCAGGGCTTCCCAAAAACGAGCATCTTTTAGGGCATCACATAAAGTCGTAAAAACGTCATGAATTACAAAGAATGTATAATTCAAATGCTGGAAAAGATGGCGGCGGCTGCGTCACTGCCACACAATATTAAGTTGCATATTTAAAAGCACGATATATATCTCTTTTTAAGATTTTAAAGCCGTTGTTGATAAAATTATGTATATTACCTAAGCTGTTACATACGTTATATACATAAGATTATAAACTAGAAAGTTAGTATGATTTAACCTCAATTACAATGGCTTATAATTAATTTACATAATATTATAATTACTATTAGTGCTAAGTTTGTTTTGTTTGGACAGTTAAACTCCTTACCAACCTGTTTACAATCGTTAATGTCAAATGACTTGTCACTGTCAAAATTTATGTAATGGTTATTTTCTTCGGCATTTAGCGACGGTATTGTGGGGTTTTGGAGTATACACGTTTAACTTGATGTTTTCGACTATTTTTGAATCTTTTAAAAGGATTGTTGATTAAAACTAGGAACTATAGAAAGACTTTATCTTATTAAGTTCAGATTTTACACCTTTTCAACATATTTCCTTAATAATGAAACGTGATAAAATCTGGTTAAAGAGTGTTTTTTTAAATATTGTTCCCGGCATTTAGCGTTGATGAGGTTTTCGGTCAGGGCATAAACTTTTAAAGACTTTACTAAAAACGTTTCACTGCATTGGTACTTAAAACTCGGGACTATGGATGGAAATAGTCGCACAGAAAGTTTATTGATTTTTGAATAGCTAGACTATACAACTTTTTGAAAATTCTCTGGTTGTTAAAAATAGTACTCAAGAAAAAAGGCGTACCAGATATATACCCAATTTACAATCAACATTCAATTCTAGTAAAGACAGTTTTTTAGAAATAACCAGATTTATGTATTACAACATAATTTTTGGTTCGTGTTATTTTTAACTTTAACACATTTTTACTAAGCCATCCTAAAGAATATTTAAATTAAACCGACGGAACCTTCAACAAAATTTCAAGTACATAATTCATAACTGGTTTTGGATAGACTACTAGCACGTTGGTAAACTTTGTTGATTCGGTTCTTCCCAGGTGAAACAGGCTCTTGAATTAGTCACCATTTAATTGGGTTTCCTTCTTTCTTTGCTCGTTCTGCAAAATGAATATTGAAAGATAAACTTTGAATCAAATTTTTTTAAATTTTACCTTTACCGCTAGAAGGCATTGTATTATATCTTTAATAATTTTTATTCCTTTTCCTATATTAATTGTTTTATATATATATATATATATATATATATATATATATATATATATATCTTTTAATAAATTTATTGTGCTCACGATTGTTGTGTACGTATTTAATTTTTTGCAAAGTAAATAATGCCCAGGTCTAGAGGTATATAGATAACGAGAAAAGATCAACGCGATCATGAGATTTTGTTAGGGTAAGACCTAACAAAATTGTTTATTTATTATTCTTGCGCTTATTTCTTTTTACAAATTTATAAAGATTGTACAAAACAATTGTTTATATCTAACACAGGTATATTCTAAAGATAGAAGTTTAAATCTGTTCTTAAATTTTCGCGATACATACTTTAAATAAAACACTTTTTACCGGATATTATCGCGTATATTTTAGTTAATTTTAAAATTATTTCGACGTTTCGGCATCTTTGCAGTTGCCGTGGTCACGATAGACTAAGGTGTTGTTCATCTGTTGCCAGTAATAAAAACTACATAGGTGCATACATTAGGTGCAAGGTCGCAGATACCATTTACCATTAGACGGTACCAAGCGCGTTTTCTGTTTCGATAAATAACTTAGAGATGTGACGTTAAAGCATTATTCTTTCCATTTTGATTCAAATATTTAGCAGACGTCACAAGATGTTTAAAATCTGAAATTAATGAAAAGGTTTTAAATACTATAATACAAACTATTTCATTATCAGTAAACTACATTCTTTCTTTCTTAAGAAATCAGCTAGGTTCTGTTTTAAACCAAATAAAATTGAAAACTGACTAACATGCGTGATATTATCATACTAATGCTAATAAATTTTATATCGCAATGTTTTCAAATATTCAACATGTTGTTGTCAAGAGCTGAGAATAATGACATGTACTTTCATATTTTTCTCGATATGCTAAATAACGTAATACAATGCTCCCTTGCAAAAGGCAACTTGGGAAAATATATTCGTAAAACACTTCTACAGACACCCTGTAGAGCGACTAACGCTGAAAGCCGTAAAATAAGAGTACAATAGTAAATACTTAAGTTAAACCCTTGTTTATCGTACATAGCCCTGTTTACGATGTGTTTTCCGCAGTGAGGACTTAGTTAAGTGAAGTTTATTGTGTAACGACTTTGTCTAAATGGTATACGTTAATTTCCAGGGCCAATTTATTCATTAAAAAAAAAAAAGATATTGCAGACGGGCTTAATGCGTCACGTGAAGTGTTTTAAGAATAAACACAGCGGATTCCCTTCCATTATTTATTTCTATACTTCGTTCACGTTAAGAATACAGTGACGTATAGTCTCAAGTCTCAGCAGACACAAAGAAAACTTTTTCTAATACGGTAATCTCATTGGCTAGTATTTGTATTTGCATCATGATTCACTGTTTTCTTAACGCGGATAGACTATAGTAGATATTTTTACTATTTTATTGCTGGCAAACCAGCCTGCGACCCACTTGGTGGTAAGTGGGACGCCACTATTCATGGTGAATATGATCATTATATCGACTAATGATGCGTTGCTATCCATTGGCTTCAGTTGAAATTGCCTTTGTTCCAGCACTGGCCATTCCTTCCCTACTGGAACACAACCACGTTAACTTGGTTATGATGGCGGGAACAATAGGAAAGACTTACCGTCCCAGACGAGATCTCAACATGAGAAACTCTACTACAACTCTTCTCGGGTTTACAGAACAACTCTTCCTTATCTGTTCAACCCCTGCACTTCAATAAATCCAAGAAAACTATCAACTTTATCTCAAAAACCTTATTATAAAATCAAAGATTATTTGGATGGCAACAGGGCGTGGGATTGAGGTCTTCACAGGCTGTTTCTGTTTCTATAACTAAAAAGTAATAAATAAACAAATAATAAATAAATCATATTTCTAACAATCACACCACATTATGTAGCCTAAATTAAGTATCATTAAGAACTTGCGTTATGGATACTAGATAACGGATAAATAAACTTAAGAAATATATAGAAACTTAAATAAACATACATACACATCCATGACTAGAACGCTGTTTACCGAATTACTTATTTCATGTATTTTACAATGTTGACAAAAGAGCGCCCAGAGTTTATTTTTTCGCTGGCTTGTTTTTCCTCTGGGTCTACCTTATTACCTTTTAAAAGCCAAAGTTAAGGTGTATTACGCAATCACGATGAAGATGAAGAAAAAGAAGACATTCGTCACTCATATTTTTTATATTTATCGACATCATATAAAATATTAATATTTTTTTAATCAGGTATCGAAATTGTAAGCCTAAAATCTCCATTCTTGTAGGTATGTATGTCTAGAATTGAACGTATTAATTAATATAAATATAATTCGGTATTCAAACATTTGCATTAAACTACATGCGTCCGATTTTATATACAAATAATGGTTTTAAAGTTATTGGACAGAGTTCAGTATAAGGAAAAATCATTATACGAGGGTGGATTGAAAAGTTCGCGGCCTAAATAAGCAAACACAGGAATAATGCAATTTTTTATATTTATTTTTCTACATACCTCCTCCTAGGTCACAGCACTTAGACGGAGCAGATGTTCCTAAAGTAGCCACCATATCTTCATGAATCTGCTTTGAAGTTAAGTGTTTCTTGTGGAGGTATATGATCACGGCACGGTGCTCTAAACTATCCATTATCAAAATTAATGAAACTTACTTAAATAAATAATTATGTATCTCAGAGACAAATTGCACAGAGACTGACAAAGAGTCTAGGTGTCATATGAGGATAGTTTTATAATAATATGACAACGCTATCTATGTTAGACCGCGAACTTTTCAATCCACCCTCGTACTTATACATTTATGTGAAACTGATTTATTGCGAGTTTTGTACTTTTCTTTTAATGATAATAATAAAAGTATATTCAATATTATGTGTTTAAAAACTTGATTTCACATATACTATATATAATATATAAGACCAACGCCTAATCAGTAAAAATGCAATAAATAGGAATTTATTTCGCGACAACCCTAATAATCCCACTGCAGGGACATCAACCTCACCCAACTTAGGGTTGGTATCGGACAGTTTATAGTCCACCACGCTCGCCAACTGTGGGTTGGCAGACTTTACACATACCTTCAAAATAATTTCTCAGGTATTTGGCTTTCTACACGATGTTTTCTTTCACCGTTAGAGCACTCGGCTTTATGTATTTGAAATGAAATGAAGTGAAATATTTATTCTCTCAACATTTACAATTACTTGTTCTTATTGACGTCAAATAAAGCATGACTCTACCACCAGTGCGGAAAAACCTTCGTGAAGAAGAACTTTACAAAATAAATTTACAGAGTCTCTTTATGTTTATACAAAATTATTCTTATCTGCATATGTTAGCTCGGCAAGTCTCCCCTTTCCCCAAGCATCCAAACGCCGAACACCCTCAAACGGCACCCGTTCACGAGTCAACGCGGGATCCGCGCTGACTCTCGCCCTCCTCAACCATATTAGAGGGAAGTGAGCGACCCGTCACCCAACGCTACCATAAGAAGACGTACTTTAGTGACAATGACGCTAGAGATATTTAAGTTGTACGAACTCATTGGTGCTTTGGCAGTCACGGGATCAACTCCGTCACCTCAAGATCAAGAAGTCAGCGTCTAACCACTGCACCGCCAACGATCTACTGGAATTTATTTACAGTTCAAAAAATTATGCCAAGGCATCACCGATGTATCTATAAGTATGGAAGGTCATTTAGTTAATAAAAATCCAGCAGACATTAATTATTTATTTGAATATGTTGTCAAACAGACTCGATTGGATTATTGCACAACATTGAAAAGTAAATCTACCGGCAACCTTGGACGATATTAAGCAGCTCGATCAAGATGTAATTATTATTTTATGCTGCCAAGTTTAATTTGTAGTACTTTATAAATGAACAGCTGTGGGCCATGGCTATATGGATACAGGATTAAATCTATCTAACAATATAAATCAGAAAGTTTGTTTGTTTGCATGACGGCCGAGTTAGGTAGTGGGTTGTAGATCTGCATCATACGCTGGACGTCACAGGTTCGAGCCTGTTCGGTGCATTCATTTGTGTGATGAACACAGATATCTGTATGTTTATTCTGGGTTCCAGTCTGCTGTGTGGTTGCCAACACAAGCTTTTGGGGGCAACACATTTATTTAAACCCAAAAATGTGGTTGCGTCAGATGCGCTGCAGTTGTTGCGCAAAATTCTCGATCGTAAGGTCTCAGATTCGAACCCCGGGACAGCCAGATGTATCCACGAGTTTCACCAACTGTAGTACAACATATCTAAGTAAAGATTTGAAGGTGTGTGTAAAGTCTGTCCATCATCAGTAAGCAAGCTTGGTTGGGTTCAACTAAAAGTAAAAAAAAAATCATTAGTTGTGTGTGGATGATGTTGGATTATTAAGGATGTTTTATGGATACAATTTTACGTTCAAAAACTGAGGAACCAGAAAGAAATACTTTCTTACATGAAAATATAAAAATTGCATTCAGAGAACCCCATTTTATCTGTTCCGTTTATTTAATTATCTATCAGAAAAGTTAAA
This sequence comes from Marasmarcha lunaedactyla, assembly GCA_923062675.1. Classification (NCBI taxonomy): domain Eukaryota; kingdom Metazoa; phylum Arthropoda; class Insecta; order Lepidoptera; family Pterophoridae; genus Marasmarcha; species Marasmarcha lunaedactyla. Next base: position 3,627,019 of record OV281359.1, read on the forward strand.
TTGGCAAGTTTGTGGGCAAAGCCAAGCACAAAAGCAAGTATTTGAATGTTATATTTGCATGAGTAAATTTTATTATACAATTTCAATACCTGAATTCCTCAAAAAAAAAAAAAAATTTTAGACCTACCAACTTATTTTTGAACGGAAAATCGCCGCTAGTATCGTTTAAATGTTGCCATTTAATTAAATGTGTACTTATCGCGGAAAAACTATGAATACGTAAATTATCAAATGGCAATCAAAGGAGGAAGCAAGTTGTGGGCCCCTTGGTAAAAAAAAAAACGTAATATATGTTCAAAAATTGGCTATATTTTTCTCTATCGGTGTAAATAAAAACTATAAAAATATTAGATCTGTGAAGCTAGAAATGGCCGTCGCTCAGGTGAAGGCTATGTGGCAAAAAATTGCATGAGCCGACAGGGGGTTTTTTAGTGGGTATGGTTCTGGTAGGCGTCGGGACGAGGCCCACATAACTTAGATCGCGCACGCGGAGTATGCGTCAGAGCATTTTTTATCCTCCTGCCCTTCCCGTGGAGCAGTCTCGGTCTGCGTGCGTTCTCGAGCGCACGTCGATCGCAGACGCCTTCCCGCTCTTTTAGCCCCCGCGCTAATTGAGCACCCAAATTTCATATTTGTTTACCGTATTAAATTTCTAACGCCGTTTTCACGGCGGACAGTGGCTCGTTAACCGTACTTCTAATAAGTTTCTAACGCCGTTTTCACGGCGGGCAGTGGCTTGTTAACCGTACTTCGTGGAACGTGAGCTTCGTCGACGGGAATTCGTTGTTCCAGGACTTCAAGTGCCGTGTTCGAGTAAGTTATCCGCGTCGTTCTCAACCGCCCTACTGCGTGTAGGGTGGTTTTAGGGAGTTAGTCATCGTTGTTAGGTTCATATATTGTCCCTCCCCAACCCCTCCGCAATGGCTTCCCTAAGCTCTGATGAGTTTAGGAAGAAGTTAGTTGATAGTACCGGTGCTGAAGGCATACATATAAATGCTGACAAGTTCCGATTCCTTGATTCTCTTATCCCGCATATCATGGCGTTAATTCCACAAATGGCCCCTCAGGCCACCCCAGTCCCCCAGACCCCTCTGGTCTTAGGCTCTCCAGCGTCCCCTTCCTCCAGTGACATGGAGTGCGAAGTAGACGCCCCTCCGCGACGCAAGCGCGCACCCGCGACCGAGTCATCCTCGGACGCCACCCCAACTGACCCTGAGTCTCCCTCCTTTACGCTTGTTAAGAAGCGCTCTAAGAAGCGTTCAAAACAAGACCCGGCGCCCTCGACGCCCGTCCCTACACTTCCTGCGGCGTCTTCAACGCCAGCTGCCCCGGTGTCTTCAACACCCGCTCCGGCCCCAACTTCTGTCAAGGCCAAGGTCCCACCACCCGTTTTCCTTCGGGAAAAGGGTAAATGGACCGAGGTCTCGACATTGTGCAATGAGCACAAAATCCATTACATCCGAGCAGCCAACTCGGGTGAATCTATTAAAATCTTAGTCTCGTCGATAGACGACTTTCGAGCTTTAACAAAGCTCCTCACCGATAAGCAATATGCTTATCACACTTATGCTCTGTCAGAAGAGCGTAAGATCAGAGCGGTACTCAGGGGAGTCCCGTTCGAATTATCGAACGAGGCTATCCTGGAGGATCTGCAGTCCCAAGGCTTCCCGGCACTCGCGGTGCATAAAATGCACAGCAAGTACGGGAGGCAACACCCTCTCGCTTTGGTGATTCTCGCCAACGTCCCCAAGTCCAGAGAGATCCTGAAAGGGGTTAGCTCTATTTGCGGCCTCTCTGGGATCTCAATCGAGGCGCCTCATCGCCGCGGTCATCCCGGCCAGTGCCATCGGTGCCAATTGTACGGGCACGCGGCAGCCAACTGCCGCGCACCGCCCAGGTGCGTCAAGTGCCTGGTCCCGCACTTCACTAAGGAGTGCAATCGCACTCCTGAAACTCCCTCTCCTCCCGATTGCGTGCTTTGTGGCCAGTCCGGCCACACCGCAAACTACAGGGGCTGCCCTCGTGCACCCCGTTGTATGCGCTCCAATTTCAAAAGGGCGGCTCCCAAACAGGCCCCGCGCCTTTCTCAAGAAAACTTTCCGCCGCTGCGTAGCCGGGTTCCTCCGGCTGCAAAGCCTACTCAGCCCAAGCCTGCTCCAGAAAACTGGAGGCAGCGTCCCGCATCGAATCCCATCCCGGCTCCTCGCCCATACAAACCCACTCCTCAATCCTCCGTAGCAGACGATATGCGTATCGTCTGCGACGCTATTAAAAATGTCGATGTTAGTGAAATCGCAGTCTTAGCCCGTAAACTTAGGGCTTCACGTACTCCGACAGAGCGTTTGCTAGCTCTGGCGGAGCATAGTTCCCTTCTCAATTCATTGTAGGTTCATTTAAATGAATTGATCCCTAAATCATGCTTCGGCCGACCTCTGCCCAGCCCCGGCTTCACCGGAGGCTGCCCAGAACGGCCACCAACTCATGTCCCTTTGAGCACCTTCAGTGCAACTTTCACTACAGGCGGAAGACCCGCTAGCGGGTCTCCGCCAGCGCGCCCAACTTCCCGACGGGTGTCGCTTCCGATGAAGGCTAAAGGTATACGCTTACCACAGCCAACAGGTGGTTTTTAGTGGGTAGGTGCCATTCTGGTGAGTCCCACATAACCCCCCCGCAGAGGAATTTACCTGCGGGCGGGTATGCATGACGCATCTTCCACCTCCCTCCCGCGAGGGTGCCTTGGCAGCAAAAAAAAAAAAAAAATTCCCGTGGAGGGGAACAAAAAAAAATAAGCTAGAAAATAAACAATATGTGGAATTATAGTTATATTTTTTACCAGCCATACCAGCTCGTATTAAATATCTTTTTGTTTTAATGGACACAATTATAGGTTCATAAATTAAACCTTTGCATGTATTGATGTAGTGAAGAAATAAAAGAAGGAAATTAAAAAAATATGCGTGGTAAGTTAGTGGTCGGTCGTGGCTGTGTAGGCAGGAATCTCTGTATACCTAAATATAGATATTTGAGGTGGCATGGGCTAGTAGTTGTACAACGGAATGTTTTTTAATTACACTTGCGGCCACACTTACTTACTTAACTTTATGTAAGGCACTCTTTAGCTTTTTGCTTAGTAGAGTTTCATGTGATATGATTTCGCTTGGGCCAGCCCTACATTCCTTCCGATATTGACCACTAGAAAACCAAGACCACGTGTTTGTGTTCCGCTCGAAGGAAATGCACGATACGGATTCATCGATAAATCTCCAGTTAAGAACAAGATAACTAATCAATACACTTAATAATGTCCATGTGTGCGGATGACATTTACCATCAGGTGGCCAATGACGATAATTGTGGTTTTCTTTTCCTAAAAAAATTACTGAACGTTTTTTCCCATATAAACGGAATAAGTTTTTCAAAATGGTTGAAAGAGAAGTGTTTTTATTCTGTTAATGACTTTCTTAAATATAAAAATAAATATATTTTTGTAATGGTGGTGGTATATTTAGTAATATAAATATTGTAACTGTAAACATTAATTTATAAATAATATTGCATGCGGTTGTACAGCAATAATATGTAAATATTTTTCTATGTCTAACACCATATGTACTCCATATTATGTTGCAATAAATGATTTTATTTGATTTGAAATAAGATTATTGTAATAGAATGCATTTGATTGCATCACTAACACTTTGGGAGAACCAAAGACAATAACTAACTTCAATAGAAAACTTCGACAATTTTTAAACAGATTAGGCATTGATTTCATCTCACTAGAAGGCTGTCGAAATTTAATATATACGTCAATGATAATGATAGGCTATCATATTTAAAAGGTATAATAAACATTATAATAACAGTCTCCTCCACGATTTAAACTTTTTTACCTTGTGCCGATCTTCATTCACAAATTATATTACGATGCCGAGAGGATGACCAATCTCTCACGTCATGGATTTGAATAATTGATTTAATTAAATAACTATCAAAATTGGTTTTACCACAGTTTAAGGTAAATATGTTTTTAGATTAAGAAGGATTTAGTCATAAGTTAATAATTTCATTCCTATCCGCATGTTCGATCAAAAGTTAACTTTACTAAAAAATAAATCTTAGAGTACTCACAATTTTAATAGTATTACTGAAGCAAAATACTAATGAAAATATATCACGTTAAATAATATTCTAGTAAATTAAAATTTCATAGGGCTGTTGACACTTAGACTAAAATCTATTTGTGCTTAGACTGATTTCAGAATTATCTCAGCTTGTTTTATACTATAAAGTGTATATATATATATATATATATATATATTCCCCCCTAGCACGGTATTTTCTTTAACTGGCCGTCGCTTTAGGTGAAGGCTGTGAGGCAAATGATTTCCAAAATCATACAGGTGATTTTTAGTAGTGATTTTTATAATATGTATATAGTATATAGTGTATATAATATATAGTGTATATAAGTATACAGTGAAGAAAATCTCAGTGAAACCATTTTGACAAGCTTTATGTCGCATGTTTTCAGAATATGTGCACTGTATAGTAGAACACAAAGTAGCGTTTCATTTGGCCGTTTAGCTAAGGTAAGTCGAAGTACGCTTTGTAGAAATATGAATTACGCTTCATATCCACCAAAGCCAAAATCAACCAGGATGATTTCATTTATTTTTCTTCTTTTTTATTATGAAATTGAAATCAGTCACTCAATCTATCAGCCTATTGTCACTCACTGCTGGATGTAAACCTTTCCACGAGAAAGCCAACTATTCCTACCTAGGGGCAATTGCGTCCATCCACTTCTAGCCACCTTCCTCAAGTCATCAGTCCACTGCGCAGGAGGTCGTCCTCCACTACGATTGCCCTGACGCGATCGCCACTCAAGGACCAGTTGAATCCAATGTCCTTCGACACACGTGACCTGTCCGTTGCCAATTCAGCTTGCTGATCCGGCTAGCTATGTTGGTGACCTTAGTTCTCTGACGGATGACCTCGTTACGGATTTCAGCTAACCGAAAAACCCGAACATAGCCCGCTCCAGAGCTTGCTGGGCGACTTTAAACTTATGGAGTAGTCTGGTCGTAAGAGCCCACGCTGTGAATCTGTTTGTGGATTTTCCCTAGCACATCCGTTCTTTTTTTTCGCATGTTTTTCGCTCAGACTTGGGTATCCCACCAAAAAGCACTCTTTGGGGGATATTGTCGACAGGGTTATTTAAAGAGCTAGACTCAGAGAGCCACTCAGAAAGCCACTCAGAGAGCCACTCAGAGAGCGATAGAGAGGATTATTCTCTAGAAACGGAAATGCTGATATACTAAAATGAATTTGGTAAACACAAATACCTTAGTTTTGTTTTTTTTTTGGGAAAATTTTAATATTGCTTATTTATACTTTAAAATTTAATTGTCAATTTTTAAATTAATGTATGTATGTAGCCCATCATAGTTATGAGAGCACTCGCTTAAAAGCCTTGATTTATAAAACAAGATCGTTCTGAACTCGAATTCTCGACTGTGGTCTGTGCTATGAAGATTTTTTTTATGTGATAAAACTAGCGACCCGCTCCGGCTTCGCACGGGTCTTTGTCCCTGCATTTGAAATCTATAATATCTTCGAAAATATTCATTTAAATTACACGCTGTTAAGGGCCATATTGATCTTTATTACATGCACAATGTATTTAAGTTACTTAATTGGATAAGGATTAATGCTGTATTGCTTAAAATCGCTTCGTAAATAAGCCATTATTTCTCGTAAAACGTAAAGGATAAAAAATGGTTATTGTGGGTTACCCCTAAGAGATAGACATATACCACCGCGGACTTTTTTGCTAACCTTTTTAAGGTGTACAATATTGTGATACATTATTTTGATCTATCTCTTAAGGTTCAGCCAGGGTTTGCAATGTAAGCGTAATAAAATGTGTTTATTTACGACATCACATTAGAAACCTCTAAAGTTATCAGTGTTTCTCTACTATATTATTCATGTATTATACACATAAACCTTCCTCTTGAATCACTATATCTACTAAAAAACCGCATCAAAATCAGTTGCGCAGTTTTAAAGATCGAAGCATACATAGGGACAGACAAACAGCGAGAAGCGACTTTGTTTTATACTATTTAGTGATGAAGCCTAGCTTCTAGGTGCTTCTTCTGAACATTACATTAAATAACATTACATTGGTAACACAAGTCTAGGTTTAGAAGTGGCGTAGTGGCATTGCCTTAAAGGCAATATTACTCTGACATATTGTATCAATGAGGTCCTTGTACCAAACTTATCTTATTATTTTTATTTAATTTAAAAAAAAATATATATATATGAATACCAAAAAACATTATTAATACAACATTCGAAACATTTATTTTGTTTTCAAACGCCACAAATTGGCTTAGATACTTCCGTTACTCTTCAGAACCAATAAACTTAACTTTGAGTAATAGATACTTAAAATTATTTGTAATTTGTTTAAATACTGCACAGAACAGAGGATAACAAGTGCTAAATACGATGTACTGCAATAATGGCGTTTCGTTTGGCGCCAAAAATGCCGCTCTTCTGCATGCAAGGTCATTATACCACTCTACTATTTACCGGCTTATTCACGAACTATAAAATGCAACATTTTACTTGTATAGTACTCGTAAAAGTTGATGTTGTAGTTGTTTTTAAATGATTGTTCCATTTTCAAAATAAAGATAATAACATGTTTTTTGGGTTTATAGAATAAAAGTTGTCTTGAATAAACAAAATAATAATTTATCGTTTTGTCAAACACAGTAAAGATAGCGCTTTAATAATAATAAGGTTGCTTATCGACCGTATTTACCCCTATCAATAATGTTGAAGTCGAAAAACAAAGAATATTGCTACGATTTTTTTCTCATTTATTTCTGCCTTAAAACTATTATCATAATAAATATAACTTGAATAAGTAAACTCGCTACTAAATAAGTTTTCTTTATCGGCAACAAGTTGCAATATGGTGTTGAATAAGGGCGCCGGCGTGCTTTACGCGGTAAGATGCGTCTGGCTAACAAAATCAGGTGTATATGGCGGTTCTGGTCTAAAGCCATTTTGCAACTCGCCGCCTATGTGTGTGCGGCCGCAATATTGATCGCGGCACTTATGTTCGACAATACCTTTGCCGCGTAAAAATTAAATATTAAGAAATAACAATTTGGAGGGATATCATTTTCTATTTTTTCTTTTGTGCTTGCGTTTTGTGCCAGTTATAATTTTTTTTTGATCGGAGTTTTGTTATGATTTTGTGATTTTTTTGTGCATTTTTGATTGTTTTGGGATTTCGTTCTATTATGTGAGTATTTTTATTTTATTTTTTGTTTTTTTTTTAATTCCATATAAGTTTGGTCCATCTTAATACTTTAATTTTTCCAAATTTAAATATAAGATTAAATATTTATTCAGTTTTACATAGGCTCCAGTACACTGTACAAATTCATATCTGCTAAGTAAATATAATATAGTTATGAGCAAAACCAACCCATTATTTGAAATGACTCAAAAATAAATAAACCAAGGATTTATATAAACTGTATAAACATTAGGTAAGACTGAGACTAAGTAAATCATGAAGTCTTTAAGTATATTAACTTAAGTAAGCCTAAACATTAATAATTCAAGTTACATTACTTCACTTAATATCCTTGACACTTGAAATTTACTTTGCGCTCAGCTTGCATAAGCTAAAGTCATATTTAAGTTAGGTTTTTTAAACATAAAACAGTTAGACATTACTTGATAGAAAGTCATGGATATGATGTTATTACTAGTAAAACTATGAAAGTTATCACATCTTGGAACCAGTGTTCGTTTGCGGGTATTCGACAGTCTTTACCGGTATTTGTTTCATAGCTAGATAATAAATAGAAAACTTATATGATACCCTTTGCAAACACAAACAAATGTTAATGTTAAAGTATGTAAAATATTAAAAAGGTAAAAATCTGCTCCCTTCACAAAGGTTACATAGTGAACAAAAAATTAACTCAGTAGTTAGAAAATTATTTTATTGTCATACAAAATTAACTGAGAATGAAGTGCCTGCTTTTTCACACATTGTATTTTTGACAACATATTGAAAAGTAATTACGAATTCTTTAATGATTGGTATCAAATAAGAAATATCTAAGTCCTCTCTGAAGTTTAATATTCACACAAGAATGGAGACCGCATCAGTCGGAGAAGTCAAAGTAGCCTTAGTGAAGGGTGACGTATGAAAAAAATTGGATGCGTTTGGCGTTAGTTGAAATGCTCATTGGAGGATTAAATCCAAATTCAAAAATTGATCATAAATGATTATTAATCAGCATCAAAATAAAAATCGTTACTGTGCATATTTACACTGTGCTCTTAGTAAGTATTAATAAGCCAAATAAAAAAACAATTTGCTTCTAAGAAAATCGTACAAGCTTTTTTAAGTGGTAGTCGAGTTTCTTATAATAAGATATCGTTTGGGGGTGTTCTACATTGCTTCCTATTTTAATCGCCATAATAATCACGTTTACGTGGCTTTAATCCGGTTAAACGGAAGGCATAAAGACAATTCCAGTCGCAGCCCCTTCCCTAATCGGGTGTCGCTTCCGATGAAGGCTAACGGCAAAAGCTTGCTACAGCCATCGCGGTGGTTTTCAGTGGGTGCCACTCTGGTGAGTCCCACATCACCCCGCAGATCGGCTGCGGAGGTATGCATAACGCATATTCCTCTTCCACCTCCCACCCCGCGGAGGGTGCTGCTTACGCGGCCAAAAAAAAAACAGTTCCAGCATAAACCTACGGCCTGCAACGCATTATTAAATCTACAACATCTACGATTGATTATTTATACGGGCATGGATCGCTCTTACTTTTTCATTATCGCTCATTAGGTGGACTGCGCACTCGTTTGATAGCTTTGACAAAGTAAAAACATGCAACTCCAACAGTACGACAACACAGACGTTCCAAACTGTTTACGGAAACTTCTTTTCGGAAGTTAGTTGAAAATGTTCTCAAATAAAAGGTAGTCGCTTCAAACGATACAACAATTTTCACTTTCATTAGTAAGTAAAGCAGTTTAACTTCAGTAATGACTTGTGTTAAGTATTCATTAGAGGCCGTATTGTGGGCCGCGGGGTTTTAGTTGAATTATGTAATTCGGAAGTAATTTGCAGTTTATATTCATAATTCTCGTTTAAATCTCCATTAGGGCGATTTATGAAGTAGTCGGTTTAAAAAGGTTGGTTATTTTTTTGATAGGGCTTACAGTTTATTTTTAAAAAGTCTTGTCTCAAAAAAAGTTCTTTTAAATTTGACATCGTTTCAATATACATAAAGTTTATTAGGGCTAATTTTTAAATGCTCTGAAAACTTTTAACAATAGACTTATTTTGGGAGTTTCTATGGAAAGTTTTGTTAAGTGTCTTTATTCTCCATATAAAAAATATCAGAGCATTAAAAAATTTGCACTTTTACTAGTATTTTGACACGATCTGTTGCATATATCTCACACATTCTATATCTGGAGTAAAATCTAATTTTGGTTAAAAAAAAAAACCAATTAACAAGGTTAAAAAAAACACGTGCTTCATAGAGTGTATCACTTATTTTTACGTCAGAAGTCGTAAACCTTTTTTCATCCACATACTAATGTCGTAGTCTGTTTAATTCTGACGTAATAGCAATATAATTTCCGGATCCGCTTTTCGAATGAATTTGAATGAATTTATTACAGGTTTTTTAATATTATTCATTAGTTATATTATACCAAGAAATAACTAGTCATGGCGCAAAATTTTTTTGAATCTTTATTTAATTAGCGATTTTTCACCTTGGATATATGAGTCCCATAATTACAATAATTTACTAAACACAATCTTAAAACTTTCTAGATGTAACTCAATAATTTATATTTAATTAAGTAAAATATTTCCTTAATAATAACAAGTTCATTAAATTGGGAACTACCTATATTGAAAGATTAAAATTAAAATGTAATAATGTTTATAAACAGTATTCTAACGTATTGTTATCAAGTGCTATTTTATATATTTTAATTATTATGTAAGTACGCTATAAATTATTTGTAGTTGGTATTATTGTATTTTCAAGCCCAGAGATTCCAGATTTGATTCCTGGCCGAGACAGGCTACCCTGGTTCACTTTGTTTGTCCATGACATTTCATGCTCATTTTCGAAGTTACAAAGAAGTTAAATATATAGTTATTCTCAGTCTTTCATAAAAAATCTACAGTTCTTCAATTTTAAAAGACAATTCCATCAAAAACTAACTAACTCACTATATCGATACAGAACTATGCAGTTATTCACGTTATTACAAATTTTACACTATATGGGTCTTCTCAGTAAGGGATCCTTGGTATTCCGAACAAGCTTCCATAACTCGCTATGAAAGGTCGTTGAACCTAAATTTGACAAATTTGGCCGTCTTCGAAAACCTGCCTGCATTTGATAATAAATTGATGTAACGGTTTACCTCAGCAATCTATATCTTTATAGATTGGTGAGGTTCCCTTTTGAAATACTAAAGCTAAATAGCACGCGTAGACAAATCTCAAATAGATAGTTAAATTTAAAGAAGCACTTTATCCTATACATCACTATGTAGTAATTAAAATTCAGTAAAAAGTAATGGCATATTTTCAGAAAATGAATGCTATGTAGAATAAAACAAACTCGCTTTTTATTTGACCATTTGAGCTGAGAAAAGGCTTTTCAGATTCCAACGTAAGGGTCCTGCGCATTTTTCTCGTCTATATCTGACCCTGCAGGTATTTCGGGGTAAAATACAGTTTATGTTACACCTGAATAATGTACCTTTCTAATGGTAAGAACATATAAAGAAAATACAAATCTTTCCGGTTTAAAATAATAGTAAATTAATAATGATATACCCCAGACAAACACCATACCTACAGATAACTGGGGGAAGCCCAGTATAAATATTCATATATGCTCGTAAATATAAGCAATCATGACCCGAGACCAACATCACATAAATAAGTGCCCCGACCAGGTCTCGAAGCTGGGACCTCCGGTGTTTTTGGTTACTGCAACTGACTGACGTCACTCAGCCAACAAAGTTTAATTTACATGAGAAAACTCCAAAATATATTATACTGTCTTATATAACGATGTTCCGAACGAAGTGTTTATAGGTAAGCGGAATAGGTATTTTTTTATACTGACAACTAGAAAGTCATCCTCTCACCTGACAGAGACGATGGTTAAATTCCTATTCAAGAGATTCAAGATTCACTTAGGTTGTCTCGTTCTCACTCAATTTTTTATTTGCGTGAATGAACACGATGGGCTGGATATATTTATATATAAACATATTATGTTTAGGTATATAGAGAAAAATGTTCTCAGCTGAATTTACCCACTTAATTTTATGTTTTATAGTATTTAAGGTAATTTAAGACATTGTTTATTATCTATTCTTGATTCTCAGTCTACTTGTTTACGCGATAACTTTTAATCATGCTGTGTGTACACACTTTTGGGTTTATATCTAGTTTTAATAATAATTATCTAGTTTTTATTTAGTTTAAGATAGGATAGTAAACTGTTGTGTATGCCATAATAATAAATAAATAAATCTACTACAAGAAAAGCTGCCAAATTTGGAAGGGCTGCTTTCAATCACGGGTTACAGTTTACGTTTTGATTGAGCTTTACGTTGATGATTTATTCAATCAGAAATTGCGTTTCCTAGATAGCGTACCTCTAAATCACTAGGTTCTTATTTACTGTACTTTTCCTTTCTTTAAATTATTATTTATTTTTTTATGTTCAGACTGAGTTACAGCACGACAAAATTGTTGCGACATTATCCTTTATATTAATATCATAAATGTGAAAGTCCATTTAAATATTAAATAACTATGTCTTAATAAATATGTCATTCACAAAAAAATGTCTGTTGAATTTATAAGAATATATTGCCTTAATCTTTTTGATTACATTTGTCATTACAATAAAAAAACATAAACAGTAAACATCGGATCCGGGACGTTATAAAAAAGTTTTTGTTCATTCTTTGTCATCGTTGCCATGTTTGGATTTAAAAAAAAGTTGATCATTAAGACGCGGGTTTCCCAAGTTAAATGTAAAGTCCGGCTGCGAAGTAATATAGCGCGAGGAAATATTGTAGCTTAAAGAAAAGAGTACAGAGTATTAATAACCTGGTATTATTACGTTCGAGTGGTAATATCCCTGGCTCATACGCCGAAGGTCCCAGGTTCGAGTCCTGGCCGGGGCATTTATTTGTGTGATGAACACATGTAATAGTTGTTTGTATTTGTATATGAATGTTTATTCTGGGTTCCCCCCAGTTCGCTGTATGGCCATCCATAGCACAAGCTCGGCTTACTTTTGGGCCCTACAGTTGGTGTGTTTGTCTGGGAATTTAATTAATTAATTATTATTTATTTATTATTATTTGTTACTAAGGCATCCATTTGTAATTTCGCCTTACAGAGATGTTAATCGCCTATCCAAGAGGTACCATGTCAGTCGAGTAGTAGAGATTCTTGTGCTAAGATATAGTCTGGGGCGGTACGACTAGGGATACTACCCTACTAGGGAAGGAGCAGCCAGTGATATTACTGAAACAAGGGCAATCCTAACCTAAACCTGGTAGGCAATGCATCATAAATCGATAAATCAATAGAAAAGACATTCAAAACATCTACGAATACTGACATCCTTGGGTGGGGATGCTATTTATTATCAAGTCGATCGCGTGTTCGTTTGCCGGCTGTCAATTAAGTTTAAAAAAAGTTTTATTTTAAATCTGGAACTAATGCACGAGCCGACAGGGGGTTTTTAGTGGGTATGGTCCTGGTAGGCGTCGGGACGAGTCCCACATAACTTTGGAATCGCGCCAGAGTATGCGTCAGGGCATTTTTATCCTCCTGCCCTTCCCGCGGAGGAAAACAAAAAAAAAAAAAAAATCTGGAACTGTACGGGTACTTGGTTGGTAAAATAGAGGCAAGCAATTCGTAGCACACTGTGGAAACCCTACACAAAAAGGACTTGTCAAATAGCTTACGACAGCTTGGTGTTGCAAGTATAAAAGTAAGAAACTAAATTGGATTCGAGATCAAAAGTGAAAACGAAGAAATGGCATTGACAAAGTGACATTTCAGAGGTAAACAATATTTCCTGTATAATATCATTAAATTGAAAGCAGTACATTTATTCATTGCTTCATTGATGTTACTCATACAGACATCATCAGATTACAAACTTACTTTCAAGACTGAGTGGTGTTAGTGATAGTAGCCTTGTCTCATAAGCTGGAGGTTCCAGGTTCGAGTCCTCGTTGGGATATTCATTTGTATGATGAACACAGTTGTTTGATGTCGGGTCATGGTTGTTGATAATTATATATGTATGTTTATTCTGGTGCATGGTCATCCATAACACAAGCTCTGCTTACTTTGGAGCCTTCAGTTGGTAGGATTTTCTGGGGATTATATAATATTATATATTTTCTTAAATTTTCACGATACATACTTTAAATAAAACACTTTTTTACCGGATATTATCGCGTATATTTTAGTTAATTTTAAAATTATTTCGACGTTTCGGCATCTTTGCAGTTGCCGTGGTCACGATAGTCTATCGTGACCACGGCAACAAAATATTGATCTTCTTTTATGTAATAACACATTATTAATTATTATCCTATACTTAATTTCTGTCGTAAACTGAACTTAGCTTCATATGGTTGCGCGTTTGAGTCCGCCATTCACAAAAAAACAAAAGATTAAAAGCCGCCTCCAATCGCTAAATGATTTCAACTTCTTTTAATAGTTTTATACCGATAGATATTCTTTTAAAAATGCATAGTTTTTATGAATCTTTGAAATTCAATATTCAGTATTTTCTTAAGTTTTCACGATTCATCATAATAAGTAAAACATTTCTTTAACCGGATTTTATCGCGATTAATTCTATTTTTATTCGTCATTACGTTGTCAGTAAATTAAGGCACTGAAGCGTTTCATTGAATTCAATATTTATCTTATCACGTACGTCTACTATGGTCTAACCTTGTTGTAACTTGCGCAATCCAGTTTTAATCATATCAGCAGGGATTGCTGCTTTCTCTAATTAATTGTGAAATTATAGGTCTTTAAGTTATGTGAACCGGCTCAGTTTCTATTCACTTGTGTTTTATACTCTTTGATATTGACGTCTGCACGAATCACAGCTTTTAAAACGGTTTGTTAAAATTATAAAATAATGAACACAACAAAAAGAAATAAAAAAGTACTCTCATATAAAAGAAATGCAATGAAAGTTATGTTTTGGATGGACTCGGATTTAAAAAAATGTTTAGCTAGCGTGAGCATGCTATAAAAAAAAAAATGCCATATCAAAATTATTAAAGTTTCCATGCAACCTCGTGACATTCGTGTTTATACATTATTATTGTGATTGATCAAAGAACACTTGAAAACTACACTGATTGATAATCCTTATTAACGTTAGTTTAATTACGTCAGGATAAATAATGTATTGATTTCCTTGAAATTTTATTTTTAGAATTACGTCGACTTCGGGATTATATTATTATCTTATGACATAGGAATTGGACCGTCGACAATTTGAATTAATTTTAAGTTAGCTGTTGAAAGACAAATGATTTGTAAGAAAAAGTTACTTCATGTAAATTGTTTAAATGCTTATGTAATGTTCATTTAATTTTTTAAATGAACCTTGCACAAAATAAAGCTTGAAAAATGAAAAAAATTGTTTCAAAATTAATCACTTCTGTTCCTTTTTTCAATTGCATAATAAATATATTGCAAAAATCATAACCTCATTCACAACATAATGTTAAGACTTTAGGATTAAAATTCTAGAAGTGCTAAAAATCATTAGATACAGTTCAAAAATGTTTTTAAAAAAAATGAAAGATGCTTTATTTGCTGCAATAAAAAAGAACAAGCATTGTTTTAAATATTTTCTTTAAACTCAGGGAAGTGATAAGTACCTTAAAAAACGAAGGCTGTAGGTTGTACATCCGATTTTCAATTATAATTTGTGCCGTCAAATGCAATGTCAAAGCACTTTGAAGGTTTCGCGGTAAACACAAATATCGAGGTTATGTTATCTGTCAATGTCATTGATAGACGGATGCAATTGGCTACGCGTTAAATTGATTTTTTGTGACGTCAGTTTTTCTTTTATTTTGTAGAATAACTAATTATTATGTTTGTTTTGCTAAAGGAATGTCCAGTTATTTGTGACGGCTTCCGCTAGTGACGCATTCGACTTCTATAAGGGACTAATATTTTTGTGATAAACGTAGCTGGTATTCACGAGTTTTCCAATTTTCTTGTAAGTCTAGCCTTATTTTTACTGTCTAGGTATTACTAAAAAAAAACAAATACTAATGTCATACAGATCTGTTTTTTGTATGACTTTTTTATATTTTTATTTTATTTTATATTTACGAACTGATTTCAAAAAAGGAATATGCTTTCAAATTTTTTTTTATGTTCGTTACCTCAAAACACTTTTTTCTATTCTAACTTGCATTATAAAAATATAATTGAGAATAAATATTCATAATTATATTTTACTTTCAACAAAATAAAGCGCCTGAATACAAGATGGATTTATTAATATTTTGATACCTACCCAGTTGAAGAAGTTAGTTATATCAACAGCTTTTAATGTTTATTCCTTATTGCCCATTCTAAAACCTCATACCCTATGAAGTGCTAACGTGACGCTAAGCAGTAAATTAAGTACGTTGAAGAAGACACTAAAGACTTCCTGGGAAGAATGCGTTTAGTAAATTTATAAGTTATAAAGAAACACTTCAAGAAATAGATAGTTTTCATCAAAAATATCAAATTTATTTATCAAACGAGCTTTTCCAACAGTTACTGAATGGGCAATTCTTGTTAAAACTTCGCGTTAAAAAACACAAACTGGTCTAAAGCGCGCTTTACACTTGATTCTTGCTATGAACGGCCGAGTGGTATAGTCATAGTAGCCCTGCCTCATACGCCGGAGATCCCAGGTTCGAGTCCTGGCCGGGGCATTCATTTGTGTGATGAACAGAGATGTATGTTCTCTAATGTATGTTCTCTAACTAATGTAACGAATTGGGTTCCCCCAGTTCGCTGCATGGTCATCCATAACACAAGCTCTGCTTGGGGGCCAGTTGGAGTGTTAGTCTGGGAATTTATTATTATTTTTTTGGTATTATTCATGTTTATTACTGTATTCATTCGTGGAATTCACATGAATTTAATGCCAGTTCCACTGATGACCTCTTGGCGTAAGGTCACATTAGAGGAGGTCCCGGAATTGATTTCTACTCATTTCTTTACTTAAAACACCAGCTCTGCTTACTTTGAGTTCCAATTGGTGATGTGTCTGGAGGGCGCTACTTCCACATTCGCGCCGGCATCAATCGGGACTGCTTGGTGGCAAATATGTGTAGATGGACGTTCAGGAAAAATGCCGATAGCTTATGCCGTTCGTTTTTTTGCGAGTAAAGCCGAATTAGCCGGCCTTTTTAAAATCTCAATGCCGAATATGTGTAGTATTTGGTATGGACCGGTATTGTCGTTCAACAATAACTGCCGGATGGGTGTAATGACCCGAACGGCAGGGTGTGGTCGGCACATCTGGGCACCATCCGCAAGTGGGTAGCGCTCCTGGGAACTAATTATCGTTTTAGGACAATTCAAATTAATCCTTTACGAATACAAGCTTAACAATATCTTATTAAAAAAGGAAAAACCTACTTAATTTAAAATTTAACATTGGCAATGATTAAAATAAAAAACCTTAGCGCCAATATCCAGCAATACACCTCGAAGAACTAATCTAGCATCTACAAGATTATCCCGCACGTGATCAGTGGATCCACAAGGGCGTAACAACTAACTGCATACGCATACTTGTAACGAGTTTCTTATGCCGACTCCGGTGCAGGATCAGCCAAGTGAGAATATTAATTGTTTTTCATAGTATTTTTTCAATGGCGTCTTGGTGTATTGCCCCAGTGGGTACAGTTATATGCACTGGGTAGGTGCATTGTGAATGGGAGTTAGGGTTGGCAGATTTCATTTCTGTGAGGTCATCTTTGTAAATTTTTTAAATATAAATAATATTACAATTAAAAAAAAAAAGATAAAGACGATGTAGGTGTTATGAATAAGAATAAGTGAAAAAAGTGGCTGCTTGGGCTTTCCTTATAAGAATTGAATAGAAGAAAAATTAAATTGTCAGCTTAGATATATTATGTGCAGTTACTTTTAGTTTATATTTTTTCTGTTTTATTTAGAGCTGACTAAACCAACTAGGTGTATGACTTTATAATGGAAAAAATGTGCTCATAGTTTTAAGCAGTTTAAGTTATTATGTTTTCAGTTTTGGTTTAGTACTTAGGTAAAACAGTTTTTTTAAGGGCAAATCTAAAAAAAAAAACTAGTACCTACTCCATTAAAAAGGAAAAGTATCTTTGATGATGTCAATGCAATGATGTAATTGTGTCATAAATTATTTCATTCATAAATTGATTTAAAACCCAATATCATTGTTGTAAGTAATATGCTTATAATCTATGAAGTAACAGGAAAGCCACAAACATAAGCTCAGTAGTTTATCCCCAAATAAATATCTTGAGCCTAATAATTTTATAAGGAAAACTGAATACGCAATTATGACAGGTAACAGTTCTCCTTTCATATGGCAATATCATATGGACATTTCATTATTGAAACTATTATTTTTTGGGAATTATTGATCATAAAAAACCTGTGATCATAGTGGTCCCTGTCAAGTTTCAGGTAGCTTGTTTCGTTAGAATGTTGGGGTAAAATACCTTTCTAGGGTAAAATAAATTTAAAATATAGACATGGAATTTTTTACATATTTGGTAACGTTTTGGATATTTTCTTGTTTAATAAGAAAAAAAACTTTTTTATTTTTTTATAATAAAATTGGTATTAAATGAATCATATTTAAATTTAAATAAAATTATACTACCAGATAAAATTATAAAATAAAAAAATAATCTATTTTGTACAACCCTACGTAAGAGGTAAACGTATTGAAATTAAATGTTGCATCTGATTTGATTAACACTCAATCATAATTTATTCATTTCAACGCATACATCAAACAGTTTATCATTTTTCATTGTCTAATAGACGGTGACAAACACATACGTTAGAGTGTGGTAGATAGCTATACCTATCTTTTTCATTTCTATAGCTCTGTCACGCTTTACTAAAGTTAAGCAAAGATGAAATTTAATTATTCTCTTGAGGTAGTATAGCTTATAGCTTCGAATCAAGTTATTCGTTGATTACAAATTGTAATGTACAATTAGTTCACTTGTGGAAAAGCTTGGTATTTATTTCTTTGATGGGTAATATGTTCTTATTTGGTTTTAATTACCTATAAAAAAACAAGTACCGAATATTATGAAGTTATTGAATAATAATATGGTCATTAATCAAAAATATGGTCATTGGTATTGAAATGAAATGAAATGAAATGAAATAAATGAAATAAATGAAATAAATGAAATAAATGAAATAAATGAAATAAATGAAATGAAATGAAATGAAATATTTATTTCTCAACATTGACAATTACTTGTTCTTATTGATGTCAAATAAAACATGATTCTACCACCAGTTCGAAAAAACCTTCGTGAAGGTGAACTGGCAAGAAACTTCACGGGTATATTTTTTTCAAAATAAATTTACAGAGTCTCTTTATGTCTATACAAAATTATTCTTTTCTGCATCTGTTAGCTCGGCAAGTCTCTCCCCCCCAAGTATCCAAACGACGAACACCCTCAAACGGCACCCGTTCACGAGTTAACGCGGGATCCAGCCATATTGTTTTACAGAAAGTAAAGGAAGGTTTTCAATTCGACTGTACCATGTTGTCTGCATGTTATATGATGAATTTTTTTTATTGTGATATCAATAGGTCCGACTTTTATCGATGGAGTGTTCTTTATGTTTGAAATAAGCTTCGAGGTGAAAAATATACCTTAATGAAAAAAGGTTGGATGAAATTCTGGTTTCGAAGTTTTATTTTACGTTAGTAATTTATTTAGTTCGATTTATTTTTTAATATAAAAAATTATATATCTAGACAGAAGTGTTTTAATTGACTAATCCTTGTACCTATGGATTAAAAAATATTTGCGTTTGAATGTTCAGGATTCGTACTTACAGGTTGCCTACTTATAAAAGCTGCATAGGGAGTGTCTTTTAAATTTTTTCTACAGACCAACACACCGACTGTGTGGCCACAAAGTAAGCATAGCAGCTTGTGTTATGGATGATCGTACAACGAACTGGGGGATGAACCCAGAAAAAACACACATATATAATATCAACAATAATGACAAGAACAAACATCTGTGTTCATCATACCAAAGAAAGCCCCGACCAGGACTCGAACCTGGCACCTAAGGCGTACAAGGCAGGGTACTACCCACTACACAATTCAGCCGCCAATTTCTTCCACCAGTTTAAACCATTTTTCACTTAAAAACCTCATGAACTGAAAACAATACAGTTGAACTAACCACCTGCACATATTTCCATTCTTTATCTTGAAAATACTAAACGTGTCAATAAACAACGTTACCATGTCTAACACTATTTTTATTACCGTAAAAACATAATTTAAATTTAATGGCTGTTCAAACAATGTGCGAAACATTAACACCATATCTGTATAGAAATGTACTTTTGTTCTGAATGTTCTGTGTCTCTGTATTGCATGGTTATAAGTGCAGAATATGTTGCGGTATGAGTTAAGAAGAAACTTGACCTTTGCTCAGATTATCGGTGACCACATATATATTGCAAAGTAACTAGCAAGTGATAGATCCTCCATATTTGGGTTCAGGAACTTGCAAATAAAAAGGTACTGAACAACTCCAATAAATAATTAATTTAAAAAGAAATTCCAATTCCTTCCGTTGATGTTTTAGTTCCAAAACTTAACAACGAATAATCTAAAAATCGACATTACCAATTTATTAACGCAAAAATGCACGATCGCCATTGGTTGCAAAAATAGCCAATAGATGTCGACAATAAACTGAAATCGAACTAAAACAAGGTGCTTCCGCTTATAAAATTAAGTTTTTACAATAAAAGGTATAATAATAAACCTAAAACATATTTGATTTCATAATAAATAACAATTATACCTTAATAACTTTTAACGCTCACACAAGTAATGGCTACATGTCCACCAAAGTGGTGCGTGTAAGCTTTTTATTATAATCCCCAGACTAACACACCAACTGTATGGCAGCATGTGTTATGGATGACCATACATTGGAACTGGGGGCAAACCCAGAATAAACATACACATATACGACGCCCTGTTTGGCGTGGAGTGAGTAGCCTTGCCTTCCATGCCAGAGGTCCCAGGTTCGAATCCTGGTAGGGGCAGATATTTTAATATATTTGCATTCTAGTCATGGATGTACAAAAAAAAATCTATGTGTATTTATATATTTTTTAAGTTTATTTATCTGCTATCTAGTATCCATAACACAAGTTATGATACTTAATTTGGGCTAGATAATGTGGTGTGATTGTTAGAAATATTTATTTATTATTTATTTTATTATTATATAAATATGAACAATTATGACCCCGAGATCAAACATCTGTGTTCATCACAAAGGAATACCCCGACCAGGACTCGAAACTGGGACCTCCGGCGTATGAGGTAGAGTTACTACCCGCTACGTCACTCGGCGTCCTCATTTATGTATTTATTTTATTTAGGTTTGTCAACAAGGTATACACTATTAATTTACAAAATTATAAAAATACTATTTATTTGTATGTGTAGTCTCAGTAATACCTACGCAAACACAGCATGCAGTCTTGTCAACAATCAGAGAAAAAAGTATATTAATATACATCAGATGTCAAAAATATATTGAAGATTTTATGAAATAAAATTGAAAGACAAACAATAAGAAAAGAAGTTGGAACAAAACACAAATAAAATTACAATATAATATAGATATGTTGTATATGTTATATATATAGCCCCTATAACTCCAATTCTTTGACAGTATATTCTAACAATGGTATATTTACTGACCCTTAAGTATTTTGCTTCCTTTATGTTACACTCTGTATATATGCTAAGCAATTAGATGTAAAGTAGTATATATCTGCGTCTGCGAACATATTATCTCGACATTTTTAATTGTGGAGTGAATAGTGACCTCGCGGTTGGATGCATACTCTCTTCTTCATCATCACTTGTACGTGATAGTAAAGCTTATTATGTTAAGATTCGTCTAGGGCTAAACTACAATCCCGCCTATTATGGCCGCAATAATCAGATTTACCGGTGAAGGGAAGCCAGTGAAATTACTGGTACAAAGGTGATTCCAACTGAACTCCATCATTAGTTGACATAATCATCTCATTCAATATTGAAAAATAAAACACCTACATGCGGATGCTACTTTACATCAGGTGCCTATTGCCAGCAATGAAAATAGTATAAAAAAAGATTAAATGGGAGATAAACTGCTTAGCAATATTTATATTAAAAACCATGTCTTCAAATGGCTTCAAACCATGTCTTCAAATGGCTTCAAACCATGTCCTCAAATGGCTTCAAACCATTTTAGTAAAATGGTTTGAAGTATCACTTTTAATTTTTTATGTTTTTAAGTTATCGTTTTTATGTAGAATAGGATCTTTAACTCGAGCCTAAAGCTCTCCCCATTAGATTTGCATTAGGCGAGCCAAATGAGTCTTTAATATAAAACGTTAGGGTTCAAATCGTCATTAGCTATTCCATCTTAATTAAGCGATGCCCTTGGAAACCTTTGCCACTTAGTTACTCGTTTATTTTTTTTCGTGCGTTTGATCAAAGAAGAACTAATTATGTTAAACCAATCTCCATCATGAACGATCAAATAAAATGACGAGTTTTTGTCCTTTTTTTTGTGAAAAACTTTAGTTAGCGCTCAATCAAATTTAATTATAATAACTTTTGCTAATATTGCGTGTGAATTTTAGTATTTATCTCAAGTTTTCCTTGGTGGAATTTATTTTATTTTATTTTGGCGTGACTTTAATCGTCTTTTATTTTCCTTAGTATGTCGTTTCTTATACTAAATTAAATATTTATTCTATAGTCTGAGTCTGGCGTATTAAATTTCGATGATTGACACGAATAAAACATCGGACGATATACTGCCGGCTAGAATTAATAACATAATACCAATTTCGGCTCAGTGGTTAAAACGCTGGCTTCCTGACCCCGGTGGCTGCCAAGTGTTTACATTTCTAGAATTTAAGTTCAATAAGACGATTCATTTAACAGCATAAACCAACCCGAAACTCGTCTTTTCGATGCCTTTGTCATGACTAAGGACGGACTGCCAAGACACCCGCCATAACTTTAATAGTCAGCTAAGTCATGCTCTTAATTAACTGTTAAAGTTATGGCTGCAACTTGTCTACAAAAAGTTGGGTATCAATTATATATATAGGTACAGAAATATAATTCTGCCAACATATTGGGCATTTAACGAGTATAATTTTTATATTATTTTCATGGTCGAGCGAGCAACTTACAATTCATTACCATTTGACAATGGTAAGTGATACCCGCAATCATGGACCATTCGGTTTTTATCGGACCAATCATGTAGCTGTTTTATTTATTAAATAGACCATTCGGTTTTTATCGGACCAATCATGTAGCTGTTTTATTTATTAATAGTCATGGTGATTATTATATCGACTAATGTCGCGTTGCCAACCGTAGGCATTGAAATTGCCTCCGTTGCAGTATTCGCTCTGGCTGGTTCTTCCGTTTAACCGGAATATCACCACGTAAACGTGATTGTTACGGCGGTTGAAATAGAAAAGACTGTACTTACCGCTCCGGATGAAATCATATCGATGAAACTCTTAGGTCAAACTGACAGTTCTTAGAACTGGCCACATGTAAACAATATAATAAAAAAAAAAATTAAATGGTACTCTTTGCTAATATTATTCAGTATGTATTTCATTCGTCATTTGTTTTACGATTAGGCGGCAAATTGAAAATTGTCTGTGTCACGTCAGCATGAATTTACCGCGAGAACATTTTCGTGCAATGATTTTTTATGACTTTCGATGTCATTAAAGTTAAAAAGAAAGTTATGATAGACTATGCTGGCATTTTACGTTAAAGCCCCATCTGTTACAACAGGTTTAATGAGTTTAAACGAGCTCGCACTAATCTCACCGATGATTTTCGTGAGGGACGGCCCTCTACGGCGACGACTGAAGATCACGTCTGTGCTGTGCGGCGTATGGTAAAGACTTCGGATAAGCTTAGGCATCGGTATGAGTCAAGTGCCAAAGTGTCAAGTGCTCAAGTTTTGAGCCCGGTGGATACCTCATAATTAGACCAAAGGCCACTAACAATTGTTTGCCACTTGTCTTGGAAAAAATTTGGGAGAAGCGACCTCGCAGTAGGATCCTCCTTCATCACGACAATGCCTCGTCGCACACCGCCAGGCGAACGATCGACTATTTGATGGCGTCAAGCGTATGATTACTAGGTCACCCGCCGTATAGCCCCAACCTCGCACCTTGCGTTTTTTATTTATTCCCAAAAATTTTCATATATAGAAAAACTTCGAGGAAAACGTTTTATGGACGCCGCGGAAGCTGTGGCTGCGTTTCAAAAGGCCGTCGAAGAGAACCCTAAGGTCGAGTGGGCAAAGTGCTTTTCTCAGTGGTTCCATCGGATGCAGCCATGTATTGACGTGAATAAACACTATTTTGAAAACATATAATGAAACTAATAACTAGCTAGTTTAATCAGTTTTTGATGTTCTAAGAACTTTCAGTTTGATTACTCGTACTACTGTATTTAGGAATAACAGAACTTAATATTTCCTTAAGTTTTTAACGATTCATTGTGTGAAAAACACTTTAGAACCGGATTTTATTGCATATAATTATATTTTACTGTAATCACGACTTACAAAGTGTTTCATTTACTAACAGTATTAAAAAAAAAAAATAATAAGTATAAGTACTTAATGTTGTACAGGTCCACGACGTACATTTTCACTATGTTTTGAACAGAAAACTATTTTACAGCTTCATTTATTGTAAATTGAAAATGCAACAATGTGTATCACAATTTACTTCATTTTAACTTGCAGTTCGTTCTGAACACCGCAGCTGTATTTTAAAATGTATTACAATACAACTAATAAAACCAAGACAAATTTTGTACCTGCCGTAGGTTTTAGACACTTGCGTACCAACCGAATAAACGGAAGTATCCTTGGAGTGTCCAAAAACTCAAATGCCGCTTACAATGCTAATTGAAAATAAAAATAAATTGTTAGAGAAGCTTTTCAATGGATAAACATAATTAAAAAAAACCGATTGACAGCAAAAAGGATAACCTTGGGACGGATTTTAAGCAAACATGGCTACGAACACTCTATCAACAAGCTGACACACACACAAATTAGTTGAACCATCTATACTAGAATGTTCACATGGTTTTACTTGCACAGCTATTGATCCTTTGGTAATTTCTGGATAAATTATTATCTAAGTGACTTTTTTATTATGATTTATGATGGTGAAAGAGGTGTTAAAATCTGTTCAACAGTTCGAAGTTTATGAACGAGCTGTTTTCAAGTTGGCATATTCAGTTTAGTTTTTTCATCAGCAAGAGATAGCGCTGGCTTTTTGATTATTTATTATTATTTATCATTCAAATAAGTAATAAAAATGCATAAATTAGGACTTAGTTAACTTTTCATTACAACAGATATATTAAAACTAGCTATAACCGTCCTTTTTCTTTTCTTATTAGCTCTAATTTAATATAAAAAATGTCAGATTGTAACGTAGTACCAGTAAAACACCAAAACTCTCTTCTATGTTTATTTTTTCGGTAAAATTAAAAATATACAAAAATGCCTGTAAATACAAACAGAAAAATATAAACAAAATTGAAATAAAAAAATAGTCACACAAAATAGAACAGAAATATTAATACAATTAAATTTGATCTGAAAAGAAAAAATAACAATAAAATAAAATTTTAATGAATGAGAATCCTTACCAAAAATTTTGGCTACGCACACTCGTGAACGTAAAAATAAATTATAGGTTTCTTAAAAAAAACTTTGATTGTAGATAATAAAATATCTTAACTATGTAATTTTGAATAATAAACTCGGAAACAATAATAAATAAATAGATTCAAGTTGCTTTGATGGATAATATTTCGTGACTGACTTGTCAAATCAAAACATTGCCGTTCTCCGACACTACGTAATTCCTAGTTTAAAATTACGTCGGGAACGACAAAAAAAATAAAATTTACTGACAAAAAGAGGTCGAAATAGACAACCGTCACAATACCCCGGGGGCCGGGAAAAAAAAAATCTGAAAGATTTTTTTTAGTAAAATTTCAAATTCAAACCAAATCAAAATAAACCGCATATACATATCGAATTTTAATATTTAATCTGCTAAATGAAAGAACAATCAAAAAAAAAAATAATAATTAAAAGCAAAATGAAAATTAATATTAACATCCTATAGAAGAATTTTTCTGAAAAAACATCCTGTATATATGAAAAAAAAATAATACTGATATATTGCATATCAACAAGTTATTTAATAGAAAAAGAAAACAAAACAGACGAGAGAGAGAAAAAAAAAATCCTAAATAATTATCTTAAATTACATGGTTCATGAATGATAAAATTTTAAACATGTTCCTGGAATATACAATGTTAATATACATCGTTCAACTCCATCAACGTACATTATAATTACAACATACATTCTCTTTCATACTAGTCTTATTCCAACTACTGGAAATAAAACATCATGCAGTTAGAGTTGCTTATGAGGAATCGTATCCTAAATAAGTCAACTCAACAGAGTTGGACGCAACGGCAAAAGGCTTTAATAGTTGCCATCCGCTGAAAATATTAATAGCTTATGGCTTCTTTAACGTGTCGCTAACTCCCGCACGGTGATTACTATAAACAAGTTTCAGTTAAAGACTGAAATAAATATGCCGGAAAGAAAAGAAAATCATAGCCAGTCGTGAAACATTGACTTTTAAATAAAATCCAAGGGTCTTTTGTGAAGTAATTAAAATACTTATGTAATAAACATATGAAAATAATTCTCACGGGAAAGTGATTCAAGCGTATAAATAATACACATAGGTATGGTTTAGTTTAACGAGTTACCTTAATAAACGCTCGTGCAGAAGGCTTAATTTTACAAGTTGCAAACCGCTTGAAAAAAAATTGAGAAAAAAAAATTGATAACATTTAACAAATTATACTATAAAGTATAATACAGATATTGAAAATAAGAGTTTACACTCCTAGAATTGCAAATATTAAATAAATTACACAATAAGTTAACCTAATACTACGATGATGATAATTAATTATAAGTTTTGACCAACGTCAATGTTAATGGTATAGCCAAACGATAATGAGGTGCATAGAAAAAAAAATAATACAAAAAGAATCGGCTTATGCTCGCCGTGAGATAATTAGCAATAATTCTGTTTTGTCTTCTTTTAATAATAATGATCGTAGTTCGTCTACAGGTTGCGTCGAAGAAAAATTTATATTTCTGATTTTTAATTCATAAATTATTTCAGGTTTATTTAATTGTGAAAAATTCATTGCAAAATCAAAAAAAAAAATGTTAAAGTGAAACAAATTTGTTAATAGTCGTTATGCAGAATAGAGCCTTAAAAATATACGTATTTTCGAGTGATGAAAATGAATAGAAAATGTTATTTAAATAGTGAAATTACTGGGTTATAGAATGTTGTGTCTTCAGAAAATTTCTTCAAGGATATTATAACGAAAGAAACTAAAGAAACTTAAATGTCTGAATAATTTAGCAGTATTTTGATATATTATAGTAGATATATTATAGTAGATATATTATAGTAGATATATATATATAAATATATTATAGTGAATGTTAATGATTGAAAATGGTAACAAATAAAGTTTTATGCCTGACCTCAATAATAATTATAAAAAAATTATTTTTAATGTTGCAATTCTTCTGTTGATATAGTTCCTCCTCTCTTCTCCATAAACTACGTTTGAATATTCGGGCGCCAGTATGTAACGTAGTACCAGTAAAACACCAAAACTCTCTTCTATGTTTATTTTTTCGGTAAAATTAAAAATATACAAAAATGCCTGTAAATACAAACAGAAAAATATAAACAAAATTGAAATAAAAAAATAGTCACACAAAATAGAACAGAAATATTAATACAATTAAATTTGATCTGAAAAGAAAAAATAACAATAAAATAAAATTTTAATGAATGAGAATCCTTACCAAAAATTTTGGCTACGCACACTCGTGAACGTAAAAATAAATTATAGGTTTCTTAAAAAAAACTTTGATTGTACATAATAAAATATCTTAACTATGTAATTTTGAATAATAAACTCGGAAACAATAATAAATAAATAGATTCAAGTTGCTTTGATGGATAATATTTCGTGACTGACTTGTCAAATCAAAACATTGCCGTTCTCCGACACTACGTAATTCCTAGTTTAAAATTACGTCGGGAACGACAAAAAAAATAAAATTTACTGACAAAAAGAGGTCGAAATAGACAACCGTCACAAGATGAAAGAAAATATAAACATAATATGGGTAATAAATCGGTTCTCAAAACTGATTCCTACGTCGTCTAGCGCTATATATGCATTGTGCAATAAATGCCTACTGAAAAAACGCTCATTACAAAAAAACCCTTTATAATAAAAGCCCGGATCTATATACAATAAAGCGAGAGAACTTCTGCCTACATAGTTCCAAGACTAATTATAAAGTACCCGCGGAATAGCCTAAAATTGAAAAATACTAATCAAATCCTTTTTCATAAACAAGATGTGTAACTGATTTATGTATTATTGATTGTGTATTGCTGATTATCACAATTTAAATTCCCTTTTTTTTAAATATGTGTACTTGTATTTTAAGCCTAATATTCATCATTACCACCAATGTAGACTTGTATTTTATAATAAATGAAAAAAAATATGTAAATACCTTTATATATACAAACGCGGTTTAAAAATAAATATTCCGTTATTTTAGTTATAACATGAATGCGAAAGTTTGAGTTAGTTGGAAGTCGGTTGGAAGTTCTATGTTGTGTCACTCCAGCGATTTAGTACCGAAGTTTGTATGAGTTTTGTAATAGCTTGCAAGCCTTGTTATTTTAGTTGAAATATTGAAAATGTATTACTTTGATTTATATTCTATTAAAGTTTATTCTCATTGAATTCTGTTTTGATGTTAAAGTGTTTCGCATTTCATTAGTAAGAGACTGAGTGTTCGATATCTAAAGATATTTCATCTTTTACAACGTCGGGTCAGGCTAGTTACTTGAAATTATTGTTTGAATTTGTGAAAATCTTAAATAGATATGACTTCATAACGCATTTGATGTCCGAGTGGCTGCCTCGAACACCAGAGGAGTCCTGGTCGAGGCATTAATTTGTGTGACGAACACAGATGTTTGTTCTCGGGTTATGGTTTTTTGTATTATATATATTATATGTATGTTTATTCTGGGTTTCCCCCAGTTCGCTGTATGGTCATCCAAAACACAAGCTCTACTTACTTAGGGTCTATCTCTACAGTTCTGTTGGTGTGTTTATCTGGGGGTTATTATTACGGGGAATATTACTGCATATTTTATTTTATTTTTAATTTCATTTTATTGTCAATAATTTTGTTATTTTCACTTTTAAGTAGGTAAAATAAGACACACGACTGTCAGATTATTGAACAGTGATAAGATGTTGTATAACACGGTTGCCGGGAGGCTTTATCAAACGTATTCGTACACATATTACTGTTTTTGAAAAATATTGATAAAAAATAACTTTAAGATAATGTAGATAGGCTGATGAGATCACCTTTTCAGAAACAGATTTCCTCGCAGCTTGATGGCGTTTCCTGTTAGATAACTTTCATTTGTAAACATAGCGCATATCTTTTTCTTGTTTTTTCATATTGATGGGTTAGTTTGTCAAGAAATGACAGTTGGTATATAAAAACCCATGTTCGTGCAAATTGAACCCTACATGCATTAGTTACCTGAAATTGAATTAAAGGAACTAAAAATGTCCTTTGGGCACTTATTTATTGAGATCGTTAATTCGTCTCTGATTATGGTTCTAGTTTTTACATTTGATGGAATATCTCAATCATTATTTAATTACAGCTTTTAGTGCTATAAAATCTATCCACTTTTGCATTTTCTTAATTTTTTATTGAAACTATTCGTGTAGTTGATTTTTTCTACCTCTAAGTTATCATGGTCATTATAAAAAAGGTATGGTTCAAAATCTAACTGCTAAATATACTTTATCTATACTTCATCTAAGTTTATATTAGTTAAATTCAAATTCAAATTCAAATACCTTTATTAACGAGAATCGTGGTACATAAAGTTGTTACAAATGAAAATTATTGTTCAGTCACATTCTACCACAACAGTGGTGCGTAAATATGACAAATTTATAATAATTGATAATAATGTTAAAATTGAAAGAAGAAAAAATACTTTTTACGTTACAAGTTAATGGAAAAATAATGTCAAATTAAATTTAAAAAAAATTATTTTAACACTTAATTCACAAGTAAAATTGTCATTAAACAGATCATCATGTCAAATTATTGGAATTTGACACTATAAACCAACTGCGGCCGTTAGCGGAACAACAAATTCGTACTACAAATACCCTCACCGTATTGTAAATGCTACAAGTTTCAAGGTACAAATAAAAAATAGCATAAAACAAATCTGACACAAACATCTCTATTACATTCATTAACTGAATTATATTACACAATTCTAACATTGACCTAAAATAGCAGTCAAAGTTCAAATTACATCATATTTGATACAGGCAGGTGCGAGGTGTGTTCGTTTCATACGTGCGAAAATAAGTCTTAACTGTCTACAACTACAGTCCTTTGGGTACATGTGCCAAATGTGTAAAGTCAAAGAATAACTAATTTAGCGCTGATTGTTCAATGCTCAGATAACTTTTATCAGTAGAATAGTTTCGAGAGTTTTAGATAATTTGTATGAAAAGTCTTGTCAAGTGTCAAAATTATTCTCAAGGTGAATCTGGTTATCTGGTTATCTGAGCATATTTAACAATCGGCCCTTAAAGATGTAATAGGAAATTATTGTAGTGTACTACCTAGACGATTATTGAAAACACTATAAATACGCCAAGTGGCGTAGTGTTGAATAGCCCTGCTTCCAGAGGTTCCGGAGGATGAACCGGAGGTTCCAGGTTCGAGTCCTGGTACCCAAATGTAAGGCCCTAAAGTAAGCAGAGCTTGTGTTATGGATGGCCAATACAGCGAACGGGAGAGGATCCCAGAATAAACATACATTCTAAGAAGAAATTTGTCATATAAATAAGCTGCAACTAGTACATACATTCTGACTACAATTTAAGTTTCTTAGTCCATAACTTATTTAATAAATACGTTATAACTACCACCCAAGAGCAAACATCTGCGATAATCACACAAATCAATGCGTTCACACCAGGACTCGACCGACTACGCCACTAGGCCATCTAAGCCTAAACACTTACTAAGGCGAATTAAGGAGAAATGTGTCCACCGTATTATAATGTTATTTCTGTTTTTGCTGCTACTTAACTTATCAGATGGTGAGGACGCTGCAGCATAAGGGGGTTTTACAAAAAAATTTGTTCTTCATTTGTTGTGCATTTCATTTTGTTTCTTCAGAATAGTTGTTTAGTTTTTAGACACTAAAAAACCCAGAGAAGAAAAATTATAATGTTTTTTAACGAAATTGACCTAGGTTCCTAGGCAAAAGTAGTTAAGTTTGAGTATAGTGCCATTCTCGAAGTCACCCCCGCAGGTAATGGTCTATGGTGGCACAGAACTATGCCTCGATCAAAAAGGTAGTGGGGCGTGACTTAGACTATAAGGTTTTCATTGTTTTAGGCTTAACAATACTGTTTTACGATATAGTCAATACAGAATGGTTTACACCTGTCTTTTTGGTTGCATTTTAATACCAAAAGTTATGCGGAAATAGAGATCGCCTTGTGTAATATTTTTAATTATAACTCACTAGCATATCCTTGTGATGGTCTTAATGCCTAGGTTCATAGAGGTTATTGCGGTCTTAAAAGCTATAAAAATGTCTAATGAAAACAAATGTTTATTTAATTCTTAATTAATTTCCTTATATGAACATTGTGGGATTATAAGTATTATCTGCAAATGAGTTTCGTCGTTTTGGTAACTTGTTCAATTAAGTTGCTGGTCAAATTATATGGCGCTTTTATTTATATCATGATATGTAAAAAAATTTATTTGAACGTTAAGTCGTATTCGGGTTGGCATCAATCGGTGCATCTGGGTGGCAAAATAGAATACGTAGGTACCTATAGATGAGCGTTCGTGAAGAATGCCGCTCGGCTCGCATCAAAACCGTGTTTTGATGAAAGCCGAGCTGACTTGCAATAAACTCGAATGGACTGCCCCACAGAACTTATAATAGAGAGAACGAGACTTATATTTTAAATTCACCTACTTCTGCCAATATCTAACACTCGCAAATAATTTCAACCAATCACAGCATTTTCAACACGTGCACAGCCGATGTACGCTTGACGACGATTCGTTGCCTAAATCGAGTATGAGTTCGAGTATGGGACTGACATTCTCGCTCCGATCGCCGCCCAGTTCGGACGTGCAAGCCCCGTTCTCCGTCGATCGGTCCTTTCCCGCTATTCCGTGGCGCTCAGTCTACTGACGTCACAGTCTAGCGTGCTGGTTCCGTGCTACGGTTTTCAAGGTTTTCTACTCCGTCTGAGTGCTATCGAAGTGCGTATTTTTCTTTGCGACTAAGCCCCTTAGTCATCAAAGTGCTGTGCTAAGTACTGTTGTGCTTGTGCTGAGTGCAGTGTTGTGCCCAGCGTAAGTAGTCTGGTTTCAGTGCAAAGGATACTTAACGGTGACAACGAATTTGTACTGAACCAGTCCTTTTTATTTTTATTTATTTCTCTTCTCTATTTTATTTATTTTCTTCTATTTTTCATATTTATTTTTATCATATCTGTGTGTTTTTCGTGTGTATCTGTTTTTTCTGTCGGTAAAGGTTGACCCTAACGCGGTCAACTCTTTACCTGCGTACCCTTTTTAGGTTTCTAGGTAGCGGCCTTCGGCGTACTACTGTTAGTTTTAAGCTTTTCTTCCCCAGCCCCCCTACCGCTGGTAGGGAGGTTAGCCGCTAGGTTGCTAGGTTTTTTTAGGTACTAGGCATCTTTTATTATACATTTATTTATTAATATTAGTGCCCAACCCTCCCTAATGGATCCGCTAAGCGCTATTAACGCGTTCACCCAGGCGCTTGCTGCGATAGGCGTCTACATCCCGAATGACATCATAACGCAGGCCTTGCAGGCATCAATCGCGTCCCCGGCCCCTCAGGCCTCAACCCCGGCCCCTCAGGCCTCAACCCCGGCCCCTCAGGCCTCAACCCCGGCCCCTCAGGCCTCAACCCCGGCCCCTCAGGCCTCAAACCCAGCCCCTCAGGCCTCCGACGTCGAGACCCCTCAGGTCTTAAGCTCTCCCGCGTCTCCCGCCTCGTCCGAGATGGACTGCGAATCGGTCGCATCCTCTCACGCGTCGCGTCGTAAGCGTACCGCTCCCGGGAGCGACTCCGAACCCGCGTCTGATACGTCGTCAGATGCCGTCACCTTAACCGGCTCTCCTGAGCCCGCGTTTCAACTCGTCGCCAAGCGCTCCAAGAAGCGCTCTAAGAAAGCTTCGGTATCTTCAATACCCGAGCCCTCCCCGGTGTCTTCAACACCAGCCCCCGCGCCGCTAAAATCGCTCGTAGTAACCGCGTCTCCGTCGGTCACATCGAAGCCAGCGACGCGCTGCGCTCCCGTCCCGCCGAAGCCTCAGCTCCCTCCGCCCGTATTCCTGCGTGAAAAAGCGCGCTGGACCGCGGTTTCCAACTTGTGCAAAGTGCACAAAATTAATTACTTGAAAGCCGCCAACGCTGGCGATACAATCAAAATACAATTAGCGACCGTCGTCGACTTCCGCGAGTTTACCAGGTTACTCAGTTTAAACAAAATCGCGTATCACACCTACGCCCTCCCGGAGGAGCGTAAGATCCGCGCAGTATTACGGGGCGTCCCGTTCGAACTCAGCAACGAAGACATTCTCGATGACCTTAAGTCTCAGGGTTTCCCGGTCACAGCAGTGCACAAGAT
This sequence comes from Marasmarcha lunaedactyla, assembly GCA_923062675.1. Lineage (NCBI taxonomy): Eukaryota > Metazoa > Arthropoda > Insecta > Lepidoptera > Pterophoridae > Marasmarcha > Marasmarcha lunaedactyla. Next base: position 3,660,440 of record OV281359.1, read on the forward strand.
GCACTCCAACCGCGGCAGGCGTTTTCCGTTAGCGCTAGTAATCCTGTCCAATACCCCTGACTCGAAGGAGATTTTCAAAGAGGCTCGCACAATCTGCGGACTCTCGAACATCTCCGTCGAGCGTCCCAACCCCCGTGGTCACCCTGGGCAGTGCCACCGCTGCCAGCTATATGGCCACGCAGCGGCTAACTGTTCAGCTCCCCCCAGGTGCGTGAAGTGCCTGGATCCTCACTTCACCAAGGAGTGCACTCGCACTCCCGAATCCACTTCCCCCCCTGCCTGTGTGCTGTGCGGCCAGTCCGGCCACACAGCAAACTACAGGGGTTGCCCGCGCGCTCCGCGCTCCACCACCAAGAGGGTCGCGCCTAAACCGGCGCCGCCACTCACTCCTGCTAACTTCCCGCCGCTGCGCAACCGGGGTCCCCCGGAAGCAAAGCCCGTTCAGCCGACGCCTACTCCGGCTCTGTCTTGGAGGCAGCGTCCGGCCGTCCCGCCTGCACCTTCCCGACCCATCCCAGCTCCCGTAGCTCCCGTAGGGCCGCGTCCCGCGTTGTCATCTTCCCCTCAGTCGTCGTTGGCTGAGGACATGAAGACCGTGTTCGACGTCATCCAAAACGTCGACATTAACGAAATCTCCGTACTCGCACGCAAACTGCGAGCCGCCCGCTCTCCTCAAGAGCGGTTATTCGCGTTAGCCGAGCATCACTCGCTCCTAAGTTCGTTGTAAATTCTTTTATTTTTGTAAATTTTAAATAAATAAATTTAAATTTTAATGTCTAGACCCGCGAATCCCGCGTCCAGTCGTATTAAACCCAAGGGCTTATCCCTTGTATCTTTTAACGCTCGTAGTCTTAGCACTAACCTTCCCGAGATTAAACTGTTCCTTCAGAACAAAGAACCTGACCTATTCCTTCTCCAGGAGACATGGCTTACTCCAAAACGCTCCAGGGGATATGCTATTCCTAAGTACGCGTTTACTCGCAACGATAGGCCCAACTCCGACGGTTACGGCGGCACCGCCATATATTACAAAAGAGGCTTCCATTGCTGTCCTCTCCCTACCCTTCCTCTCCTCAACATGGAGGCCACGGTGTGTAGATTGGCTATGACTGGTCATCCGACCATCATCGTAGCTTCAGTCTACATACCGTGTGGCTCCAATCCAATCCGCAGCGACTTTGAGGCCATTCTCGCCCTCGGCCATTCAGTCATTATGTTCGGAGACTTTAATTCCAAACATACTGACTGGACGTGCCTATCAACCAATACCAGCGGTATCGCTCTCCTCGACATCACCAACTCCCTTGACTTAGACGTCATATCCCCCATCACTCCCACTCACTATCCCAACAATCCGACCTACTCTCCTGACATCCTCGACTTTGCAATTATCAAGCGAATCAATCTTGACCTAAGGTCTATCGAACCGCTCGATGACCTAGGCTCCGACCATCGCCCCGTCTCCCTCGTACTAGGTACGCCTAACGTTAACGTCACACCTCCTAAGACCTTTACCAATTGGAAAGGCTTTAAAAATACGTTAGTTTCAGCCTTAGAGGCCCCTAACTCTCCGCTCGCGATTTCGCCCAACCAATTAGATAGTCCGGATAAAATAGATTCATTAGTCAATACTCTAACTGATGCTATTAACACAGCCATCAACGACAACGAAAAGGTTGTTAAGCAAAGCAAACCCGCGCTTCCACTAGCCGTTAGCAATCTCATTAAAGCCAAGAACGCGGCTCTCCGGAGAGCAAAGAAATATCCCACGCCAGCATATAGAACAGCTGCGAATCAGCTTCAACGTAAAGTTAGGTCTCGCCTCGCGGAACTCCGTGACACTCAGTTTAACGATCTCATGGAGAATATCTCCCCGTCCCACCAAGCGTATTATCGAATGGCCCGAGCCTTACGCGTAGACACCACCTCTCACGTTCCTCCTCTCACTCGTCCCGACGGCTCCATTGCTTTCGAAGTCGAAGAGAAAGCCGAATGCTTCGCCGACAGCATAGCGGCACAATGCTCGCCCAGCACGCAACCCGCGGATCCCTCCCACATCCAGGCGGTGGAGGACGAAGTTCTCCGCAGAGAATCTCTCCCTATCACCGACGACCCCGTCACAGTCTCTAATGATGAAATCTTGCTTCTCATTAGAAAGCAAAAATCCAAAAAGGCTCCGGGTGCGGATGGAATTTCCAACCACGCACTTAAGCACCTGCCTGAGCAGGTGCTTACCTTGTTAGCTATCATCTTCAATGCCTGCTTCGACCATAGCTACTTTCCAAAAGCCTGGAAAGAAGCGACAGTCATAGGCATTCCCAAGCCGGGTAAACCTCTGAATGTCCCGGCTAACCACAGACCCATCAGCCTCCTCAAGGCAATGTCTAAACTTCTCGAAAGAGTCATACTCTCTCGAATGCGGAATCATCTGTTTCCAACAGATGGCGACCCTCTCATCATTCCCCACCAGTTCGGCTTTCGCGCTAAGCACTCCTGCCCTCAGCAAGTCCATCGAATCGTCGAGTACATACTCGAAGGATTCTCTCAGCGTCGTAAAAAAACAATCGCGGTTCTCTTTGACGTAGCCAAGGCTTTCGACAAAGTCTGGCACAGCGGTCTCGTTTTTAAACTCTATAAAATAGGCTTACCGGCTCGCCTAGTCAGATTAATAGCGTCGTTTCTTAAAGACCGTACTTTTCGATTCAAACATGAAGGCACGCTCTCCGCGCCTCGTCCCATAAAGGCTGGAGTCCCGCAAGGCTCAGTCCTCGCCCCTCTGCTGTACACCGTGTACACTAACGACATCCCCATCCCGCCGAAAGGCGTCGAACTCGCCCTCTTTGCAGACGATACCGCCCTTTACACTAAAAGTCAAGCGATCCCGTATAACATCACCAGACTCCAAAAGGCCGTAAACGCCCTCGGTGTTTGGTTTCAAAAATGGCGTATCGATGTCAACCCAGAAAAGAGTTCTGCTATTCAATTCGACCACAAACGTCGTAATCGCCACAACGATCCGCACATTCGTATGTTAGGTGTTCCCATCCCCTGGAAGCGCACTGTCAAATACTTAGGCGTCACCTTAGATCAGACGCTTTCTTTCAAGCCACACGTCGATAGAGTAACGAAACTCGCGCGTTTCTACTTAAGCCGCTTAAATAGTATGATAGGTAGAAAAAGTAAAATGTCTTTTAGAAATAAACGTACGCTTTACAAGGTCTGCGTTAGACCCGTCATGTCATATGCTTCGCCAGTCTTTGCCCACGCCAAACCCTCCGTCCTGTATAAGCTGCAGGTAGTTCAAAATCTCTTCTGCCGCAGGGCCACAAACGCACCTTGGTACGTGCGTAACGCGGACCTGCACAGAGATCTTGAACTGCCTACAGTGCAACAGCACCTCAAAACACTCTCAGAATCGTTCTTCAAACGTGCCGAATCCCATCCCAATCATCTTGTTCGAGATTCAGTCTCATATACTGTTCCTGTGTTAGATTCGATTTACAAAATCGCTAGACCGAGAAACGCGCACACGAGCGAACGCACGCAGTTAACTTTAGCTCTCGAGGCCCTTCAGGCCGCAAATCCTAATTCTAACGTAAATTCTAATTCTAACGTAAATCCGAATTAATGCTATTTTTATTTTTCATTTTTAATGTTTTTATTTTTACTTTTCTTTTTTGAGCACCTTCAGTGCTATGTGAATCTCAGCGGGTGACCCCTTAAGGGCCCCGCTGGCGCGGCCTCTTTCTCCAATTGGCCGTCGTTCAGATGAAGGCTGAGTGGCAAAAATGCACGAGCCGACAGGGGGTTTTTTTTAGTGGGTATGGTTCTGGTAGGCGTCGGGACGAGTCCCACATAACTCCGATCGCGCGCGCGGAGTATGCGTCAGAGCATTTTTTATGTCCTCCTGCCCTTCCCGTGGAGGGGAACCAAAAAAAAAAAAAAAAACAAAAAAAAAAAAAAGAGTATGGGACTAGTCTCGGTCTGCGTGCGTTCTCGAGCGCACGTCGATCGCAGACGCCTTCCCGCTCTTTTAGCCCCCGCGCTAATTGAGCACCCAAATTTCACTGGTTGTTGTCGTAATATATAATTTCATAGTTGTATACCGTAATAAGTTTCTAACGCCGTTTTCACGGCGGACAGTGGGTCGTTAACCGTACTTCTAATAAGTTTCTAACGCCGTTTTCACGGCGGATAGTGGGTTGTTAACCGTACTTCGTGGAACGTGAGCTTCGTCGACGGGGTTTCGTCGTTCCAGGACTTCAAGTGCCGTGTTCGAGTAAGTTATCCGCGTCGTTCTCAACCGCCCTACTGCGTGTAGGGTGGTTTTAGGAAGTTAGTCATCGTTGTTAGGTTCATATATTGTCCCTCCCCAACCCCTCCGCAATGGCTTCTCTAAGCTCTGATGAGTTTATGAGGAAGTTACTTGATAGTACCGGTGCTGAAGGCATGTCTATGAATGCTGATAAGTATCGTTTCTTGGACTCTCTCATCCCGCATATCATGGCGTTAATTCCCTCAATGGCCCCTCAGGCCACCCCAGTCCCCCAGACCCCTCAGGTCTTAGGCCCTCCCGCGTCCCCTTCCTCCAGTGACATGGAGTGCGAAGTAGACGCCCCTCCGCGCCGCAAGCGCGCACCCGCGACCGAGTCATCCTCGGATGCCACCCCAACTGGCCCTGATGAGCCTTCCTCTTTCACCCTTGTTAAAAAGCGCTCGAAACAAGACCCGGCGCCCTCGGCGCCCGTCCCTACTCCCCCTGCGGCGTCTTCAACACCCGCTTCGGCCCCAACTTCTGTCAAAGCCAAGGTCCCACCACCCGTTTTCCTTCGGGAAAAGGGTAAATGGACTGAGGTCTCGACATTGTGCAATGAGCACAAGATCCATTACACCCGAGCGGTAAACTCAGGTGAATCTATTAAAATCACTGTCTCGTCGATAGACGATTTCCGAGCTTTGACTAAGTTCCTCACCGATAAGCAATATGCTTATCACACTTATGCTCTGTCAGAAGAGCGTAAGATCAGAGCGGTACTCAGGGGAGTCCCGTTCGAATTATCGAACGAGGCTATCCTGGAGGATCTGCAGTCCCAAGACTTCCCGGCACTCGCGGTGCATAAAATGCACAGCAAGTACGGGAGGCAACACCCTCTCGCTTTGGTGGTTCTCGCCAACGTCCCCAAGTCCAGGGAGATCCTCAAAGGGGTTAGCACTATATGCGGCCTCTCTGGGATCTCGATCGAGGCGCCTCATCGCCGTAGTCATCCCGGCCAGTGCCATCGGTGCCAGCTGTACGGGCACGCGGCGGCCAACTGCCGCGCACCACCCAGGTGCGTCAAGTGCCTGGTCCCTCACTACACTAAGGAGTGCAATCGCACTCCTGAAACTCCCTCTCCTCCCGATTGCGTGCTTTGTGGCCAGTCCGGCCACACCGCAAATTACAAGGGCTGCCCTCGTGCACCCCGTTGTATGCACTCCAATTTCAAGAAGGCGGGACCCAAACAGGCCCCGCGCCTTTCTCAAGAAAACTTTCCGCCGCTGCGTAGCCGGGTTCCTCCGGCTGCAAAGCCTACACAGTCTAGGCCTGCCCCAGAAAACTGGAGGCTGCGCCCCGCATCGAATCCCATCCCGGCTCCTCGCCCATACAAACCCACTCCTCAATCCTCCGTAGCAGACGATATGCGTATCGTCTGCGACGCTTTAAAAAATGTCGATGTTAGTGAAATCGCAATCTTAGCCCGTAAACTTAGGGCTTCACGTACTCCGACAGAGCGTTTGCTAGCTCTGGCGGAGCATAGTTCCCTTCTCAATTCATTATAGGTTAATTTGAATGAATTGATCCCTAAATCATGCTTCGGCCGACCTCTGCCCAGCCCCGGCTTCACCGGAGGCTGCCCAGAACGGTTACCAACTCATGTCCCTTTGAGCACCTTCAGTGCAACTTTCACTACAGGCGGAAGACCCGCTAGCGGGTCTCCGCCAGCGCGCCCAACTTCCCGACGGGTGTCGCTTCCGATGAAGGCTAACGGTAATAACTACAGCCAACAGGTGGTTTTTAGTGGGTAGGTGCCATTCTGGTGAGTCCCACATAACCCCCCCGCAGAGGAATTTACCTGCGGGCGGGTATGCATGACGCATCTTCCACCTCCCTCCCGCGAGGGTGCCTCGGCAGCAAAAAAAAAAAAAAAGAGTATGGGACCCAGTCTCGGTCTGCGTGCGTTGTCGCAGACGCCTTCCCGCTCCCTTAGCCCCCGCGCTAATCGAGCACCCAAATTTCACTGGTTGTTGCCGTAATAAATAATTTCATAGTTGTATACCGTAATAAGTTTCTAACGCCGTTTTCACGGCGGAAAGTTGGTTTTAACCGTACATCTAATAAGTTTCTAACGTCGTTTTCACGGCGGACAGTGGGTTGTTAACCGTACTTCGTGGAACGTGAGCTTCGTCGACGGGAATTCGTCGTTCCAGGTGCCTCGAGTCTTCGTGTTCGAGTAAGTTATCCGCGTCGTCCTCAACCGCCCTACTGCGTGTAGGGTGGTTTTAGGAAGTTAGTCATCGTTGATAGGTTCATAGTATATATATTTATATATTGTTGTCTCTCCCCAACCCCTCCGCAATGGCTTCCCTAAGCTCTGATGAGTTTAGGAAGAAGTTACTTGATAGTACCGGTGCTGAAGGCATGTCTCTAAATGCTGATAAGTATCGTTTCTTGGACTCTCTTATCCCGCATATCATGGCGTTAATTCCCTCAAGGGCCCCTCAGGCCACACCAGTCCCCCAGACCACTCTGGTCTTAGGCCCTCCCGCGTCCCCTTCCTCCAGTGACATGGAGTGCAAAGTAGACGCCCCTCCGCGCCGCAAGCGCGCACCCGCGACCGAGTCATCCTCGGACGCCACCCCAACTGGCCCTGACCTCCCTCTTTCACCCTTGTTAAGAAGCGCTCTAAGAAGCGAAACAAGACCCGGCGCCCTCGACGCCCGTCCCTACACCCAATGCGGCGTCTTCAACGCCAGCTGCCCCGGTGTCTTCAACACCCGCTCCGGCCCCAACTTCTGTCAAGGCCAAGGTCCCACCACCCGTTTTCCTTCGGGAAAAGGGTAAATGGACTGAGGTCTCGACATTGTGCAATGAGCACAAGATCCATTACACCCGAGCGGTAAACTCGGGTGAATCTATTAAAATCACTGTCTCGTCTATAGACGATTTCCGAGCTTTGACTAAACTCCTCACCGATAAGCAATATGCTTATCACACTTATGCTCTGTCAGAAGAGCGTAAGATCAGAGCGGTACTCAGGGGAGTCCCATTCGAATTATCGAACGAGGCTGTCCTGGAGGATCTGCAGTCCCAAGGCTTCCCGGCACTCGCGGTGCATAAAATGCACAGCAAGTACGGGAGGCAACACCCTCTCGCTTTGGGGGTTCTCGCCAACGTCCCCAAGTTCAGGAAGATCCTGAAAGGGGTTAGCTCTATATGCGGCCTCTCTGGGATCACGATCGAGGCGCCTCATCGCCGCGGTCATCCCGGCCAGTGCCATCGGTGCCAGTTGTACGGGCACGCGGCGGCCAACTGCCGCGCACCGCCCAGGTGCGTCAAGTGCCTGGTCCCTCACTACACTAAGGAGTGCAATCGCACTCCTGAAACTCCCTCTCCTCCCGATTGCGTGCTTTGTGGCCAGTCCGGCCACACCGCAAATTACAAGGGCTGCCCTCGTGCACCCCGTTGTATGCACTCCAATTTCAAGAAGGCGGGACCCAAACAGGCCCCGCGCCTTTCTCAAGAAAACTTTCCGCCGCTGCGTAGCCGGGTTCCTCCGGCTGCAAAGCCTACACAGTCCAGGCCTGCCCCAGAAAACTGGAGGCAGCGCCCCGCATCGAATGCCATCCCGGCTCCTCGCCCATACAAACCCATTCCTCAAACCTCCGTAGCAGACGATATGCGTATCGTCTGCGACGCTTTAAAAAATGTCGATGTTAGTGAAATCGCAGTCTTAGCCCGTAAACTTAGGGCTTCACGTACTCCGACAGAGCGTTTGCTAGCTCTGGCGGAGCATAGTTCCCTTCTCAATTCATTATAGGTTCATTTAAATGAATTGATCCCTAAATCATGCTTCGGCCGACCTCTGCCCAGCCCCGGCTTCACCGGAGGCTGCCCAGAACGGCCACCAACTCATGTCCCTTTGAGCACCATCAGTGCAACTTTCACTACAGGCGGAAGACCCGCTAGCGGGTCTCCGCCAGCGTGCCCAACTTCCCGACGGGTGTCGCTTCCGATGAAGGCTAACGGTAATAACTACAGCCAACAGGTGGTTTTTAGTGGGTAGGTGCCATTCTGGTGAGTCCCACATAACCCCCCGCAGAGGACTTTACCTGCGGGCGGTATGCATGACGCATCTTCCGCCTCCCTCCCGCGAGGGTGCCTCGGCACCAAAAAAAAAAAAAAGTATGGGACCTTTGCTTGGCTAATGCTACCGTCTCGCATACCATTTCTATTTCTCTTTATAGGTAGCCAAACTGAATGTCCAGCATGTGGGTAGGGACCCATAATTTAACATTAAGGAGCATTTTAAAATGATTTTCGTTTTTACGTAAGATTTTGTTTACCGCTTCGCTCGCGTTTAGTTCTGGAGGAGATTTTTTTCGGGACGAACAGTTGCTTAATCCATATCTGTACCTGTTCGGGTAGTGTACCCATGAAAATTTAATGATCCCCTGGAAAGATTTACTGGGAAAACGTAACAATCAAAATAAAAAAGTCACTTTTGTATCCAATAACCTATACAGGGTGTTCAAAATAGTATTTTGGAAAAAATATTCCAGATTGATTTTCGATTTTCAGTAAGTTGGAAGGTATTTATTTATCTACGTTTACGTTGTATCTATTGTGTAACTACCTCCCAGCTGATCGCAAGGTCCGCGCTTTATCTGCCCAAGTAGCGCTTTAACTCTAAATGTTTAAATTTTTTTTACGGAAAGACTTTAAGTCCAAATAAAAAACGGTTTTGTAGTCGAATGGTGAAGAGTTACTTAATCAAGAATATTTTACTGAAGTACTTTTTTGAACACCCTGTAAATTTTTGCAAACAACCGAGTAGCTTAGTTCAGACGACCGAGTGGCATAGTAGGTAGTAGCCCTGCCTCATACGCCGGAGGACCCTGGTTGGGATCCTGGTCGGGGCATTCATTTGTATGATGAATACTATGTTTGTTCTAGGGTCTTGATTGTTAATATTCATATACGTAGGTGTGTTTATTCTGGGTTCACCTCTAGTTCGCTGTGCGGTCATTCATAACACAAGCTCTACTTGCTAAGACAATATCCATCAATGGACACAACTTCTCTAATAACAGACTAGCTAACTTTATCAGCTGTTCACTTGTCATTCGTCACTCGCTAAAACCATTGCATTTGAATGTACGTAACGACGACAGAATGTCATTGACACACATATGGTCGGCGTAATGATGTATTCTATGCACGCGGCCGTATTCTGGTTATCGCGCGTTTTGGTTTCACAGATCAACGATAGATCAAAATCTTTTTTTCTTTAGATACTAGACTAGCTTTTGACTGTAGTTTAGTATTTGTTGAAAGGGTATTTCACTGATTGTATTTAAAGAAATACAAGGGTATTTCTTTACACAGTTTCTTGCAATCCAACTTGTCAACTTAAAGTTAAGTCTCATAAGATGTTATTCAAACGAGATTGAGGCGCTGGCTTTTCGATCTCGATGTCCTGCATTCTATCACAGTGGCTGCACCAAAGCACCAATGAGTTTGTACAACTTTAGTAAATAACCCCGACTGCTCAAATGGTGAAGGAAAACATGGTGAGGAAACCCATACACCTAAGACATTATTTCGAAGGTATGTGCAAAGTCTGCTAACCCAGAGTAGTCAAGCTTGGTGGACTATCATTGCTTACACTAAACCTTAAATGGATGTCTCTAATGTAGTAGGATTATTAAGTATATTATATATAGTATATGTATATTTTGAGTATTTCCAAATATATTTCAAAGTTTGTTTGGTCAAGTGCGTAGGATGATTAATATTGAATTGATTTTAAAATAATTATTGTTGCATTAAATAGGTTTATTATTATACTTTTTCATTAGTTTTCCATTTAACTTTAGTATTAATTCAAATTCACGTTGCAAAAAATATTAAATTTCATCATTGGTAAAAATGGTTTACACTGAATGCAAGTTTTATTTTACTTCTTAATCATAGCGTAAATACACCTTAATATTGATACCGTTCAGTACCAATACTCCGGAATCACAGTATTTACTGTACAGTCATCTCAAAAGAACGCAATAACACATAAACAAACGACCCATTCATAGCACATTCACTTTTGACCATCATGGCTGTCGATCTAGCACCTGCCAAGAATTACAATTAGACCACCTATATGACGTCTCAAAATCTGTCCAATCTGTCCAACTTATCTGCTCAGTAGAAGGTGGCGCTGCATTCTGCGCGTAAATGAAGTTTGACATTAATGGCCACCCTCAGATACGTCACTATGTTACTCGAGGAGCTCCTAAATGAAGATTTTGTCTAGCGAATCTATACTTTATCTTTACTCTATTAAAAACTAGGTTTACCACGCAAAATCTATAATTGGATGCCCCTAAAATAACCCTTTGACGCGTGGCCGTTACGAATATTTTAGTTCTAGTTTTTGCTACAAAACAGATAAGTTTGTTGTTTTGTAAATCTATTAAGCAATATCGAAGCTCTAGAAAGTTCAGAAAGTTGTTATCCTTAAAAAAATTTAGCCCAAAAGAACATTAATAGAATATTAAAATCGAAATGGCCTTTTTTGAGAATGCAGAAGTAATTCAGAATAAGGACGCGAGGTCGTTAAACGTAATGCCATAATGAATGACGCACCGCAGAAGCATCAATGTCATGTGCTTTTGCGTTTGTTTTAGTTTTTTAAAGTTTGTCCTTAATTTTAAGTGTGTTTGTCGTTTGTCTGGAGAATATGTAGTTTCTAAGATAAGTTTTTAACACATTAGGTGACGTTACTTCTTTATGAATTTCATATATTTTTTCTTCGTGTGGTAGTTGTTACTTGGTTTCATCCAAAACATATGCCCTGCTTACTTGGGGCCACATACATGGTATGTATGTTTGGAGATTTAAAAATCTATACAGACATGCCAATCCTATCGTAACTTATCATAATTTAGAAACAAATAAGAACTGAATTCAGGCATTATTAAAACAAATTAAGCTTATCTATACATTGTTACGGCAATATTAGTTGGTGTTCAGCGAAGACCTCATACAATATGCGCTCTTTGCGTACACCATGGAACCATATCTCCTCATGTCCGGTATTCCAGTAGTCTGAAAGAATCTCTCAGTAGGGTTAAGACCTGGTTTGTACTCGTAATAGTGTGCAATGCAATAAATAATAATAATAATTATTATTATATGTATCCCACATCTAACCAACACTGTCTTTCATACTAGGATGGACTACACAAACTGTTTGCACTATTTAAAAAAACAATTATTACAAACGATTATTATTAATATATAATTTATCTATTCTTCGTTTAAGTCTATATTTGCTAAGCAAAATCTTTAATTAAGAGCGTCCTTGGTAACCGTTTGAAGTCTCTTACTGCGTTAAATTTATAATTACATTAAGAATAAAATAACTACATACATTTTCTCATGCCTAGGGCTTAGTAAAATAATTACACAGTCAATAATTATCGTTCGGAACCTGTATGAAACCTAACCTCGCAACCTCAGACCGCACCTTAGCTGACCTGCCCCAACGAGCTGCATGCCAATTCAGTACGGGTCATGCATATGTACTTAGGTAAACATTCTAAAGCCCTTCTTTTATTTTTCAAGATAATGTAGAAGTTAGAGAAAATTCTTGAATTTTGAGATTTTTCGATGGAGATTCAAATTTTGATGTTCTGGGGATGTCATACTCATGCCAATTTTACATTTTACGAAAACCGATACTATGCAATGTGTTATTTCGGTAGAGATGAAAATGTCTATCGATTTGCATCTCAAATTCGAGAAATTATGTCTCTGAATGAATTTCCCTACAGGTGTACTGACGCGCAAAAAAACAATGTGTAGTTTGCTGGGTGGCGAAGAAAACATGTAATTTTTAAATGAACAACTCATTGCTGCGTAAAAGAAGAACAATCCTTAAAATTTTCTCTTAGCTATATTACTTTTATTTTGTCTTTTCTTTTCTTTTTTATAATATATATATAACAGATTTATCTGTGATTCCACTTCGGTGATTAATAATTATTCATTTAAATCCCGATCGATTATAACCGTTTCACATTCCTAAATACTGACATATAACTTCATCCCCGATTTCTTATATTGTATAAGAAAGTTTTGTTTCCAAATTATTAGCTTTTTTTAAGTTTCGTCTGTGCTTTGATTTATCACATAGTTTTATGTTTTTTATTTATTACCATGTACATTAATTTATTTCTACACATTATACCAATTAGCGATAGCGCATTAGATGAAGCGGGGTCAGAATCCGATCTAAGTAAATGAATCAAAAACTGTCGTTGGAAGAAAACAAATGCGAAACAGAAATAATTGTTTCTCAATAGATGGCATCAGTTGTGACATATTTATTACTATTACCTGTCTATTACACAATCGTTAGAAATATCAACCGTGATCGTATTCAACTACTGAATAAACTCAAGACTATTGCTTATATTTGCGTATTTTGGGGCCTTTATAATTATATACTAGCACGCTTGCCTATTACTGCGATAGCTTTAAAAAAAGTCTGAAATATTGTTTATATAAAGAACCTACTTATAAGGTATGTTTATATAAAACGTATATTTTCTTTAATTATCGAAAAATGAATGTTAAAAGCTAGCATTGGTATCGCCGTAGCAACCAATCGGTTCTACTAATCTCTACGCAAAAATACCTTTATTTACGTTTATTTTTTGTATTTATTTTAATCTAATTTAGAAGCGTATGTATAAAGATTTTTAAATATGACGTCATCGAGGGCCATTGACTTTTCATATAACCGTCCCACGTGATTTCCTTATGTTCTGTTCAAAGTAATTAGTTATTCATGATCACGTTAGGCTTGTATCTCGTGCTTTGTCTAATAAGGTGTTACATAAATTATATGATCTTACTTAGAATTAATGAATGTATAACCTTTTTTAGATATTTGTGTTAATATTTATGTTAATTAGGTTCTAAGAGTACTTATGGATTTCGTTATGATTTGACTTTTAGTATAATTATGATTTTGCCTGTGTGGGCTTTAGGTGACTAAGCGCTTTTAATAAGGACAAAACTTTCATCGCCAGTTTGATTCAATTTATTGAACTTCAGTTCGATTACTGAAAATTCAGCTCTATATCAGTAATGCATTGTGCCTTTTTCGGTAGGACTGGGATACTGCAAATCAATTTATATCTGAAATATAACTTTTTGTGCAGGTTCGATAGTATTTGATTGAAGGCTATGAACGCTTTTTTAATTTTTCTCCTACTTACTATACAGACAATTAATATTTTTTTTCCACATTTTACAGATTTGATATCCATTGGAAAGTTTATACATCTTTTGTATTAATCAGTTTCGGAATGAAAGGGTATAGAGAAACAAATTAATTTAGGGATGCTTTGAAACATTCCGACAGCTATCGGTTTCAAACATGAGAAACTTCTAAAAAGATGTTCTAATAAAATCTTTATTTACCAGATTCTTAAGGTTCTTTTTTGAGGAAGTATGTTTAAAAAATAATTAAATTTATTCTGAAATAAATAGTTAATATAGCAGTAGGTACCTGAATCGATTAATTTTCATGTGTATCGTAATTTTATGTGGCACTTTCATAGCCTCATTCTTAAATCTCATGATTGGCGTGGAGAATTCGTTGTTTTTTAGGGCTGTGTGTCGGTATCGATAAAAAGTATTTCAATTGCAAATAATTCCCGGTTTATAGTTGTGAAATGAAAACATCAATAAAGAGCCCAAAACGCTCATCTGATTCGTGGACAAATCAAAATATTGTATTTCATCATAGGTAAAAAAATACACGTGTTGAATGTCTTCCTTTTTTTTTCATCTTCATCGAGATTGCGTAATTCACTTTTAACTTCGGCTATTAAACGGTATTATAGGGGGAGCGAGAGGAAAAAGCGCCGGTGAAAAAAATATCTCTCAGCACTTTTTTGGTAACACTGTAAAATACAAAAAATATGTAATTAGGTATACAGCCTGTCTACGATATATGAATTACAATTAGATTCATTTTTTGTTACAATACGATTCATACCCTTGTCCGTGTCCGTGCCTCAAAAATATAAATATGTGGAGCATCTAAGTCGGATCCAGATTTCAATAAGTACTTCTCAATATAAATAATAAAACATCTCTGGGATCTAGGGCGAAGCTTGTATGAGAGCAGAACAACGTCTTTTGGTAACATAACGTAACTTTTTTATTCATAATTAGTTACATTTTTGGTGTCATATTGTCATTGCGGCTTATGTTTGATGTAATTGGAGATTTAATCGAAGATGAATTTATTCTAAATATGTCATCAACTATATATTCTGTTTCGTGATAATCTTTGAGATTAATCGAAACGCATTTTGCTCTTAGAATATTTTATGTTATGTACGTATGCGGAAGTTCAGTCTTAGGGCATTTACATATAGGTAGTAAATATAAGTAAAAATATGAGAAAAAAAATTAATGATGTATGAACTTTTTTTAAGGAACTTAATTGAGCAGTGGTCATCACAGCAGGAGGCAGTTTAAAGTTCAACACGCGAGCCTGCTATGTTTTTTCTCTTTTTTTTCTTTATTGACGAAAAACGAGCATATAATCCGACTGATGGAAATTTGCGTTCGTACCCATCATTGAACTGGTGTTTATTGATTTATCGACTAATTTTGGTTCCCCTCCGGGGGGAGGGCAGGAGTATATAAAAATGCTCTGACGCATACCCCGCCGCGCGGGATACGGAGTTATGTGGGACTCGCTCCGAGCCTACCAGAGCCAACTACCCACTAAAAACCCCTGAATGACTCTGGCAATTATTTGCCTCACAGCCTTTATCTGAAGCGACGACCAATTGGAGGAAAAGGCTTACGGACCGTAGACCACCCAAAATCTTAACAAGTAATACTCTACGACTACTCTTCTATATGTAGACAGACTTTACTAATGCTTTCAAAAGAACTACTTAGCTTTCTTGGTTTCCACATAATGTTTGTCTTCACAGTCAGACGGCATTGTTAGTATATACAAAAGTCCTAAAGCGTATATGTACACAATATACACACATACAACATAGGTATCTACATGTTGCAGTTATTGAAATTCGATGATCGATTTATATATATAAATTGCTAAGGATTTAGTAAAAGAAATAAGTTATGTTACTCTTTTGTTTATTTTTTTAAAATTCATAGTCACTAAAAACAAAACATCTAAAAAATTACAAAAGACCACTGAATAGCGCTGTATCTGCATTATGCCGCAGTAGCTGTACAAGTAGCCATTACTGAGAGAACAGATCTGATGTGATGCGGTGTGTTACTACTTAAGCCTTTGATTTCATTTTAAAGTTTTGCATTTATCTTCCCTTTAAAAAGGTTATGATGAATTAGAGGTGGTCCCTGTACATTCTACTTCAGAAAATTCCAAGACAATGTATCTACATTTAGGAAAAATTCTAATATTTTTGGGTAACCCAACCGTCCATAAAGGTCTAAGCTAACTATCTCCATTAAATAATTTTTTTAACTGGGTTTTATCCCTATTAATTATATTTTTTACTTTAAGTCAACGTTCAGGGGTCTACTTGGCAGTATAACTGTTACCTTTGTCTCTCGTGACCACGATTGTTAAAATTTTTTTTTATTGAAAAAAAAAAAGGATTAGTCGTTTGTCTTCTATCTCACCTGATGGAAAGTGACGATGAAGACAAAGGTGTTACACGTCTATCCACGAGATACCTATTCACTCGACGCTTGAAAGAACTAGTACTATAGTTTTCTGGAAAAACAGTTGCAGGCTGTTCATGTGGAATGAACTGCCTGCACTACCTTGGCGACCCGCACCAAAAAGGAACTATACACCAAAACGTCATGGTAAAATGCAAAAAAAATCAATATAATGAAAAATTTGGCTTAGCTTTTTTGGTGATTTGGTGATTTATTAAAAATTAAGCTACATCAGCAATAAGCTACAATGGAAAACTACTTCACTGGAAACAATGGAATCAAATCGCACCGCATTTAGACTAACTGAACCTTAAATGAAATCTAAACATTGCTTTGGGAGCATTCGTGTCGAGCAACGAATGTCGAATACCGAATGTTCGCCTAAAATCCTGGCTCGTACAAAGCATGCAGCAGCGAACATAATGTGCTTGCAATTTGCATGGAGAACACATCAGGTTTTCAGTGAAATTTCTGTTGATATATGTCTATGGGAAGAACGAAATAGGCTTAGAGAATGGCGATGCGTAAATGTGTTGGCTCGCATTTGGGTGCATTTGTTTTAAGCTTCATTAAAATCGCACGTGAGCATTATTTTGGTCCATAAAATTAACCAGCAAGACTCGCTGCCATAAATCATCTGTGCGCTGGGGCCTAAGGCCTGCGGTGCGTCACTTATCGATATTCGCTTTTTTCATACGATGACTGACACGAACGAGAGTGCGTGTGTATTACAGTCCATTGGGCCTATGAGTGCAACAGAGAGCCCAACATCTAGCATCCTGTTCCCACAGTTTAATATTAGTATAGTAAAACTTGAGATAGATAAATTAAAACTAAATTAAACATAAACTTAATTAATAACTAAAAATACAATTAAGACGGCTCTTCAGTAATAGAGCAATTTTTTCCAGGCAACCGAATAAATTAAAACAACGGAAAATCGTTACAAGGAAGAGTCTGATGGGCATTGCAACTAATTACACAATTTTGTTATAAAACACTCACGTAACAAATACACACATAACTCATACACAGGACATTTAAATTTTATAAACTAAAGTGTTTCTTAAACGAATTCACATTTTTTGCAGCGTGCTATGTTAAAGGAATTCAATTCCAAATTGAATTTTTAAAGCAATGCCCGACAATATATTTCTAAGCGGTAAATAAATATTAATACAATAGCGTCCTTATAGAGCCTCACACTAATTGCCCAGTCCGGTATGTCACATCCATATCTCAATGTGTGTTACTAGCAACAAAAATTATCATCAACATAACAATTTAGTTCCGTTTATAATTTGAATATCATTCGATCGTAATTGATTACGTGTATGAATAATTCATTGTCAATAATAATATGACTCAATAATAAAACTAATAATTACTAGGATGCGGATACTGTGGTTTTAATGTAATATGTAATATTTCAAACTAAGTTTAGTAATGAAGTTTTTTTTGTAACAACATTGTTGATTGATTAATTTGCTTGATTAATTACTGTAGGTAAAATTGTAGGCACATAGGGTACGGAGAGTAAGACCTGCGTGAACATATATAAAGCAGCTCTTTGCTGGTTCGAATAACAAACTGCTTTCGTCGGTATAGAGATTTTCGGTATGAGCTTTAGCCGCAGTGGAAACTTCGACCTCGCTCAAAAGTAGTGATATCTTCATAAAATATACGCCATCATACTATTGTCTTAACTTGAAATAGTAAATTCAGAGAGTCAAAAAAATAAAAATCTAAGTGAAGATCAAGTTTTTTTTCTCTACCATTTGCTCTATCACGAACACCTCC
The DNA here is from genome assembly GCA_923062675.1 of Marasmarcha lunaedactyla. Taxonomy (NCBI): domain Eukaryota; kingdom Metazoa; phylum Arthropoda; class Insecta; order Lepidoptera; family Pterophoridae; genus Marasmarcha; species Marasmarcha lunaedactyla. Next base: position 3,678,249 of record OV281359.1, read on the forward strand.
CAAATTTGTTGCTACTGTTTTCCGGGACAGTCGCGCACATTATAACGGTTAAAATCGAGAGAACTCTTGTTCCACAATACCGGCTGCAATGCAGGTGTTCTGAGGCGGTAGGATAAGAAGAATAGAAGAAACTCATTTGTCTCAAAATGTCATGTCGGACTAGACTGGGAAGTCCTAGAAACATGTTGTAACCAAGATTACTGAAATAAACGCAATTTTCATTTATTATTTTACAGTTTCTGTCATTAATAAATAAGCAAAGCTTGTGTTATGGATGACCATACAGTGAACTTTATATTGGGGTACCCAGAATAAACATACATATATAAATATCAACAACCATGACCCGAGAACAAACATCGGTTTTCATCACACAAATGATTTCCCCGACCAGAACTTGAGCTTGGGACCTCCGGATATGAGGCAGGTCTACTACCCACTGCGCCACTCATTGCGTGAGTTGCGTCATTGGGTTCAGTACAAAAATTCACCTCCCTTAATGCTAGAGAATTTGCCAAATTTTAAACACTGAAACTAGTACAGCCATAGATATCTATTTAATATTATTGCGTTAGTTGGTTTTGTCTTAATCATTATCGGTATGTCAACAGACTCGGTTACTATTTACTTTACCGTGAAATATTCTTCTTCTTCCTGTCAGCCGGAAGTCGGGAAATATTAAGGACAAATATAATTTATTATTATATAAGTGTTTAAGTTAAAACCGTAATGCGACCCACAGCAGGCCTATGTTACTCGATAAACTTGTGCGTTCCCAGCGGCCCTTAGAAAGTAGAATTTCATATTGCGCTCGCGATTAACTTCATTCTTGCATGCAGTCGTCAGCGCGGAAAGAGGAGGTTTAGTTAAAAAGGTGGGATCGTCATTTTTTGTAGTGAGTTTAGTTATTTATGTCAACACTTCAACATAAGTGCAGAGTCACTTAAGACTCATAATTCATAACTTAAGTTATCTTAAGCATGTGGGTTTCTTAACATAGTTTTCCTTAACCACTGAATTATTTGTTTTTAATAACGTAGAAAACTCAACAGAGCTTCTTGACAGGTAATTTTTTTTTATTTTTCATTACGATGACAAGACTACACCCTACAAAAAAATTTGAACAAAAAATGAAAATGAATGAGAGTTTTTTCTTATGACGATGTTCTTCAAATAAAAGAACAGTTTTATTTCAATATTAAATCGGAAAATTTTGTTTTTTTTTCTTATTCCAACGGTTGTCAATTTGAAAAAGTGATTTCTTAACATCTTGCGCAAGAAATTGCATTTTAAGGTCGATTACCCTTTTCATTATTATTTACCAAACGGATAATAGGCACATACCAGGGTTTTTGGGCTCCAGCCACGGCAGGGGATGACAGTTGTGTAACAAACACGCACATTATCGTGAGTTTATTTGTAACAAAATTTGAGTAAAAAAAGCAACCCAGAGAGAGGCTACTAAGGCCCTTCGAACATTTTATTAATTAATCAATGAAATAGTAAATCGTATTATTTCATTCAAGCCTTTATATTCAAACAAAATGAAATTTTTGTCTTTTTTATCTATGGCATTAGAAGACAGATTTTTTATTTATTTTCTTTTAATTACCTATGTTTTCTATTTGTTTAACATTTGAAGAGCCCATACCCAATTTACTTCTATACCTTTCATAAAAAGTAAGAATTTTAATATATTTTTGATAGAATCCTTTAGGAGTCTAAAAGGAACAAAATAAACAAACATATACTAATTTTTAGTTGTTGTAAAATGTAGATTTGTAACTAGTTACTGGCAGTACTATCGCGGTGGCATCAACAGTTGGAGTTAGTTCGGGAACTATTTCAAGCTAGTCGAATCTTCGTTCATTCATGTTTTTTTATTTCTTTTGCAGATATTACCAAAATGTGTCGAGAAAATAGCAAGCTTTTCTTCGTCTTGTCTGCCTTACTAGTTTTCCGTAAGTATCGCTTTAGAAACAATTATTATTACTATTTAAGATGTCTTATGGTTTAGATAGCAATTGAACTTATGTACATTATTACATTGTCGAACCGGATTTTATCGCTTTTAATTATATTTTTACCTTTTAACTCGATATGTCGGTGTATTTACAGACACCGTGGTCACATGTGACTAAGGCGACAGGCATCCTTGAAAGCATTCATTCAATCAAGTGAAAACTTAAAGAGATACACCGTTATATATTGTAATACGTTTTTAAAACCAACAAACTTTTTGGTTAACAACCAGGTAACATGTTAGGGCCAATTTTAAAGCTTTATAAGAAAGTTATAACGTTACAGGTTTGACTGAGTATACCGTAGCGTTATATAGTGTGTACATTTAACTGAACTCAACTCAACGTTAGATAATTCAGTAACTAATCTTATGTGCATCTTATAAACGTAATATTAAGCATCTGTGCACTCCTGTCATAGTTTAGTAGATATGCACATGTTCACATTTCGCACTTGGACTTTTCTACGACTAATGATATGTGTGTCAGCGACGTTGATGGCGGTGATTTCAAGGACGTATTAATCCAATGAACATTATATTTGATACACCGCTATATTTGAGATTTTCAAAACTTTTTTTAAAAAGATTTTTGAAATTATTGCAAATATTCTGAAAATAATAGATTATTTCATAATGTTATCACTTTGCCACACGTAAGTGCTTGGTTAATCCTTTATAAATTTTACTAAAATGAGCATTATTTAAGCTTTTATTTGCATTGTTCAACATGTGCAAATTTGTCAAATAAAATATGCATTTGCCCTGTAAATAAAGGTGAAATAAATTCACAACACAATTTAAGTCCCCTTGTATATTGAATTTAAGCTTTCACGATTAATTGACAAACAACGTGTATAAGTGGCCAGCAATATTTATAAAACCAAATAGGATTTATGCATAATAGTCCGGTCAATCTAGACATTCAAAGCAATACAGGGCTGCAGTACAGTTGTTTTTGTAATTTTCAACGAAGAACTGTTTTATACAGGGTGTCCATTAGGATAACCTTGAAACGTCTAATAGTACAACTTATGGCCGTTCTGAAAAAAGTACGAAAAATAATTTATCATAAGTAGTACCTCTGATATTTCTTTTTTAAAGAAGTCTTTTTTTTTCAATATTATTTTACTGTCTTAAAAACTATGACAAGAAATGAATGATTTCTATTAGTTTTTGTTGTTTTAATATTATAGACTAACTGTGCTGATAGATTAAAAGTAAATAATATGAAAAGCTAACGCAGTTTTTTTAGAAATACGCAAAATAATTTATTTTTGAAAAATATGCAAAAAATATTTTTAAGCAAAGTTCAAACCTCTTGGGTATGAAAAAAATGTATCAATACATGGGTGGCCAATAATTTTAAAATAATTCCTGTTTCAAGTAAATTTTATAATGGTACAATTCATAAATGTATCTTTCATAAATAGTGACTTATTGCCATTAATGTAGAAAAGGAGAAAATTTAATTAAAAAAAATAACCAAATTTGTAATATGAATTGAATTTTGAATTGAATTGTGTCTGATCATTGGTGATTAATAAAAAACAACATTTAATATTTAAAATAATTTATTTTACATATTATTTATTTTGTATTATACATCTTTGCCCATTATATTTAACAGAGAGATTTATAGTAAGGCTATTTTTATGTGCTTGCATCAACTATTTGACAAACCAACGAAAGACAAATAAGGTAATTAAATTACAGATTTAAAAAATTACAACGCCTTAATTACACTTATGCATGGTGTGAAATGACAAAAAATCTAGTAGAATTATTTTTTTAGATCTTTATCTACACACGTTGTGCAAAATAAGCTCGAGCGTTACCGTCACGCACGAGTTTCACTTTTGGAAGTTAATGCAACAGTTGATTTGTACTGTGACCTCAAGATCCCAGTCTCAATGCCAATACGCTCAAATAATGAGTACTAAAAATTTATTAGATTACACATTAATACTTATTTAAAGCTCTAGATCTTAGTAGTAGTTATTCAATTCTAACAAATAAAACGATCAATAATATTAAAAACTTCCCGAACTCGTCATTATTTTTACACAAGACACACATCACTAGCAAACTTGTCCCGCCCTGAAAAGCGAGTGTTGATAATGAGAACAACCTGGTTTGTTAAAACTTACTCGAACTGCTAAAATGTCCAAAACCTTACCTAGTTCTCAATACATTTGCGAAGTGAGTTTATTATTTGAATTGTAGTTCTCCATACAATTTGAACCATGATTTTTTAGATGTCGCTGTATTTTTCACCACTATATTTTGTTACAAAAACGTAACAATGTTAAGAGACAAATGCTAACAATGTTAAGATCTTTTTTCACAATATGATTTGGACAATGCTGACACGGGAAGGTTTGATTCAGGAATGTAAAAATATCATTCAAATCCATAGGTTTTGATCCGTCGAATCTATATTATAAAATACATATTTTGTACTTAGCTTTTAAAATCGGATTTGCCGCAGTGTTACATAACAGTATTTATAATTTGCAATGGAAAAAATTGTGTTGATACCTTTAAACTATATGTATAATCCTAGTTTATCCCCATAACTCAAATCTAAGAGGCAAAGAGCGTAAGCATTTATTATATTATGTTAACTGTATTAGATAAGTTAGATAATTTAACAAACAATTTGTTAAGTCCGTTCAGCAAATTACTTATTTAAAAAAGCTTAAAACCGAATTGACACATAACTTCCATGGTTAAGGTTGAGTAATCTAATTGTTAGTTTAGTTTCGTAAGCAATTTATAAAAAAAATGTACAGTATTGCCTTGACCTTCGAATGCCATCGATATTAAGCTCTTTTTTAGTATCAATTCTGGGCTGATAAAAATACGGATTTCCGTGTTGGCTACGTTTTACTATCAGGTGATTCTTAAGATGAAATATTAATTAATATTCTAGTATTGTTTATCAAAATATACATAAATATTTAGATATCAGCATATTAGCAATATTGGTCTTTTTGAGTTTTGCCCTACCTACGAGCACATCGTTAACAGAACTATTTTTAATCTCGTATCGCTTGCAGTTTCAATAATTTTTCCATATCTGAGTTATTTTACATTATATTAGGAAAGCACTACAAATGTTTTAGGTAGGTCCAAGCACAGGCACTTAATTACCATTATTCGTGTATTGAAATTAAAAGAGAGAAAAGAAACATTAGGTTTTATTTAAAAACGGTTATTACACTGTAAATGTAAATATCAAATACATGTTCTGAAATTTGAAACTTGACGGTGTCAAATAACAAGCAGCTTTGAGACTTGCTGAGAAGGTAAGGACTTTTTATTACATTAGCTTAATAAGGTTTTGACAAGACGACGGACTCGCGTTAAAGTTCATGGAATTTAATACTTAGAAGCTCTTGACTTTTCAGACTTGGAACTTAATATAATACTTAAACGTTTATTTTGCATCTAAACGAAGAGTCCAGGTTGACTCTAAGGTTACCAGCTTCTTCTACTATTTTAGTCACATTATGTTCTATTGCAACAATTAGCTGAGCTTTACGTAACTGTAACTTTAATTTGTTTATTTGGCGGCCAAGCAGCGCGGCGGTTAGTAGACCTATCTCATACACTGGAGGTCCCAGAATCGAGTTCTGGCCGGAGCATTCCTTTCTGTAATGAACACGGATGTTTGTTCCTTGGTCATGGTTGTTGATATGTGTATGTGTATGTTTTTTCTGGCTTCCGTCTCAGTTCGCTGTATGGTCATCCATTACACAAGCTTTGCTTACTTAGGGGCCATACAGTTGGTGTGTATGTTAGGGGATTTATTTATTATTATTTCACCCGGATACCATGAGCTTTACTTTTGATGACTAAGACCAGAAGCTAATATCCAAAAGGTCGTTTTTAAAACATTTGATTCGATCACCTTAAGTGTCATCATATAATCGTCGAAATAAAAGTGAAAGTGACTGTAATGAGCTTCGTTGATGAATTCGGTGCCAAACAAGTGAGTAAATTGAGCCTTGAGGCACACTATGTGTACTTTCAATGTGACTTTGTGATTGTTTGTGACTAGTTACCTCCACCAGTTGAGATTGCCCTTTTAGGTAACCACTTAACTGCTTACAAGTTTTATTGTCAAAATAATTTAGCTGTAATACTAACAGATCTATAATGAGTGTATCAAACGCGTGAGAGAAGTCTAATTAAGTCAAAAGGGTTGCGCAAATTTGACACACTATCGAAAAGAAATGTGGTAACGTAACATAAACACACCAACTGTTTGGCCTCAAATAAAGCAGAGCTTGTGTTATGGATGGTCATAGAGCGTACTGGAGGGGGGGGGGCAGAATAAATACACATATAGAAATATAAAAATCTGTGTTCATAACACAAATCAACGCCCCGGTCAGGACTCGAACCTGGGACCTCCGGCGTATGAAGCACTACTACTGACGCTACTCAGCCATCTTTAATAATAAGTTAGCTGACAGTTGATTTAATTTCGTTTAGAGTTGATGAAGCAGCCAGTTGTTTAAGTTCCTTATAAAATTAGGTACTTGTGCCCTTCTTTGCCTATTTTTAGGAATTTCGCGAGTGCTTTATCACGTATATTAATAATAAATCTAATGTTACATGTTGTCTAGGGTTTGGAGAAATACTTTATGTACTTTTTCGGTGTAAAAGAGACAAACATACTTTGAATAATGTCATTCAATTTCTTTATCATTGCATCAAGATTTCAAAATTTCCTAATCAAATTAGTTGACTGAGAGGTTAGACTAAAGTAAATGGACTTTACTGGATTTTACTCAAAAACCGACCAGCAACCCACAAGGAGAAGTTTTATCTTTTTTTCAATAAGTTATAACGTAAAATACACTATAGCACGTTAAGACCCAAAAATAAACGTATTATTAATGCTATAATTTTAAGTTGATCAAATGTCCAATTTGCAAATTAGTAATAATATTATTCGTATACAATTAGGTGCTAACAGAAAAAAAACTTAAAAATCTGTAGCTGACTTATTCATGCTTTTCGGGTCCTCCATGAAACGACACTACAAAAACAATCAAACACTTATTAAAATATCAACATACACTGAGCTTTGATTCAAATTAACTCACAATTTTTCAACTCTCAGCAACAAGACAGACTACTTACTCCGCGCTACTAGTGACGTTACCATTAATCAAATTAACCACACAAATCACAGGCGGGAATCACAAACTATCTTCCGATAATAGTGATGAGATAAATACTGAACATTCTGATATACACCGAATCTGTAGAAAGTCAGAGCCGTAATTTTATGTGTCGGATTGTTTACCTGTGAAATGTGTCAGTTTGCGAACGTGCTTATGATTTTCTATAATATATATAGAGTACAATTTTATTTATGTTAAATAAAATTGTACTCTATATATGTTATGTTAAATAAAATCATTTATTTATGTTAAATAAAATTGTACTCTTGTGATTTTATATTAATCGTACGACACTTATCAATTGTTTCTAATTAATCTCAACAAAATATTGTATTGGACTCATCGTCATCTTAGTGAGTGTATTCGAACAAACCAACCAAAAACCGAATCATAACCGAATTAGCGCTACAGCACTACTCTGTCCTGATTTATGCTGTCATTAAACTGAGCAAGCCGAACTAGCCTGATTGGTGACTCCGGCGATATACATCGACGTGTTTCTATTGGATTGCGATAAACATAAATATCCTTCAGGACAGATAAAGGGCTAGCAGATAGGATTGAAATCGGTTTTGGGTCGTTTTAGAAGAGTCGTACAGAGTCTTATTTAGTGATAAATTGTATTTGCTTGTTGTTAAATGTATAAAGAGCCTTTTATGTTTTGAGAATTTGTAAAGAAAGAAATTAAGAACCTTTACACTTGTTACTCACGTCATGTTATTTACCTGAGCACTCCTTCCTTAAAATACACATAGCTTTGGTTATTGCTTAAAATAACAAATCTTTTCTTAGATACCTACTTAAATAGGTCTGTTTAATTTGGTAACCTTGCAATTTTTGCAATTTAAACGCAGTTATTACTTTTCAATAAATGTACCTACAATTGTCGTACAGTTAGTCGATGAAGAATGAAAGAGTTTGTAAGTTTTGTCGAGTTCGCAATAATGCAATTTTTTAGTGAAACTTAATCACAATACTGGTCACATATTTAGACCATGGATTTGACCCAAATAGCAATATTTCTTAAAAGCAGTCTTTATGGTAGTTGTGTAGGGATTGGTCAGTCTGGCTGGCTTACGCACCCGGACAGGTACTGCGGAAGGCAAAGATCGGTAAAAATATAATTGACCCAGCATGAAATAACAAAAAATGTAATATTTTGAAGTCTTTATTATGAATAACTTAACTCATCAACAACAGATTATTTGAGTATTCGAACCCGGGACCTTTGGCATGAAAGGCAAGGCCACTTACCTCCATACCAAACAGGCCGTATTTCATATTACCAAAACTTTTTCAATTATTATCAATTTCGACATTTTATATGCTAAAGTTTGATATTTCTAGACAACGTGGATTAATTTGTTTATAATTTATATAGAAAAGGCATAGCTTGATGTTATGTTGTTTAGTTAGAAACTTTGCCTTCTTTTCATTCAATAATTCTTCGTGACTCTTGCAAAGGGGTAAGGGAGCGTTTCTATTTGATACTAATTATATCTCTTGAAGTAAAGACATTGCAAAGAATCCTCATCCAATATCTGCAAGTTGCAAAGCATTATTACAACTCTTCAGTAGAGATAATGGAAAATTTTTATAAGTTCTTACATATTGATAAACAAAAGCTTAACATGCCAGCATTTGAATGTTGTTTAAAATACCATAGAACTGACTATGCTTTCTATCAGTAGTTAACATACCGAAAGGCGCGAGTTGCTCCTGAATAAGTAAAATAGCAAACCATTACATTCGAACCACTTCTTACAACTGCATTTAAGGCTCATGAATTTTGATTAAACATCCTCAACACACATTTAAAATTTACAAATAATAATTTATATCAAAACTCGTGGTTCGAAAATCAAACAAAATTAGACTTTTCAATATAATTGGACTTGTAGGAGGGCTAAAGGTAGTACTGTATTTCGCAAAATTTGCAAATTTAATTGTTAAATCCAATATTTGCCAACCATTCCCATTGTGATTGTACCCAAAATTAGATCTTGTATTCAAATAACAAGATTAATTTTATGCCGAAGAAAATCTAATTTTGATGAAACTAGATAATTTGGATTTGATTATAACAGACTGAAATACTCATTGATTAGTGTTTTTGTGTTTTACATATTTGAAAGTTTAACTTTGATTTTACCATGAAATATTTACGTATCTATACAAGATTAGGCTTTATCTAGTGATGCGGAGTGCCATCAATAAAGATGCAGCCCGCTAAGTTTGTGGCCTATTCATACTAGTGTGCGACCTTACACCAAAAAAAGAAGTGATAGCATCTTAGTGGATGGCACTTACTATACCAGGAGCATATTATATAAAGAAGCAACTGACCAAAATATACTTTGATAATTTCATTTTCAGAAAAGTAATAGGTACAATCAATGTTTGTTTCTTAAGACACAAATGCCAATATCTTCGAAACTAGCATTTGTTACAATAAGAAGCGCGACTTAAATTTTAACTACGTTTTGGGACGCGTTATAAAATCATCTGTGTGATAAACATAGATGTTGATCTAGGGCCATGGGTGTTGATATTTATACAGTTGGTGTGTTTTTCTGGGGATTTCATATTATTTATTATAATGCATTAGTTGAATTTCATATGTAAAGTATGTTTTTTTAAATCAATTAGTTTAAAAAAATAACTAACAGATTAACGTTTAAGTTAGCAATAACAAAATATAAGAACTGGTTATTATGGTCTAGACAGAATTAGAGATCGACACATTAAATTTATAAATATATTAAAAAACAATTTATTTTTGTTACAGTTCTCCAAGTATCTAACTCACAATCAATAATCGAAACCACTACAATCAGAGTGGCAGATGAAGAAACAACATTTTCTCGTGTTGAAGAATCTAACTTGACTCACACACGAGGAGAAACATACGATGAAACAGATAAAATAAAAATCGTAAACCAAAATGTAGATACAAAAGCTCTGGAAAGTGCTTCAAGAGTAGTTCTTCCAATTAACAATAGTACTCTAAATGACATTATATACAAAGTGAAAACAAGAATACAAAGTGCCGCACCAACAGAAGTACCAGAGAAGCAGAAAGTTGAAGACGTTACAAAAACGGTGATGAGTAAAAAGAATGATATCAAAGCTCATGTTCAGTACGATGAAGTTACCGGTGAACTAATTGGCGGTGACCACCCTTGTCATAGAGAATGCAAAGAAGGGGAGGAGCCTATGATTTGCTACTACCATTTTAATTTAGAATGGTATCAGACGATGAGTAAAGCCTGCTATAGCTGTCCATTTGTAGAAAGTGATTGTTTAAGAATAGATTGCATACCAGCGGACGGCATGAATCGAGCTATTTCTGTCGTGAATAGGAAAATGCCTGGACCAGCCATAGAGGTTTGAAAGCCTATTTTTTCTTTTATCTTATTTAAGTTATCTGTTCAATATGTTGTTGTTTTAGAATTTATAGAGTTGTCTGGATGGATATATTTAATTTTGATTTAACCACTATGTTACTAATCGTTAATGTAGTTTTGATAGTTGAACTGCTAAGCCCGTTTTGTTTTCCATTATGTAAGGTTTTGGTTAGGCTAGGCTATGCCTACAGCCTTGATCGGGTAAAACAAGAATTATGTTTAAAATGTTTTTTATCTGCGTATCTTTGCGTTAAACTGAATGCACGGTGGACAAACGTATGCACATATTTTTTTAGGAAAAATAGCCGGTATAAAATATTAACTTAGCATCACATCGAAATATAAATGTTTTAAAAACTTATAAATTATTTTTGGAATGCCAAAAAACCCTTGAAATTTATAACAAATTCGAAAATGTATGCTTTGAATTGACCTAATGAATTCTTAAAGTTAGTTTTTGTACAATGCAAATTCCTGAAAGTTGATAAAACTCTATTTTGTCACTTAGTGTATTTAATTTTATTAATTTTTATTTACTATATATAAGCAATAACATGAAACTAACACCAATCCCCAACGTTCAAAATATGTTAGCAGGACAAAAGTTCGTTAATTTATTGAATTTCAGGTCAAATTTTCTCTCCATATTGTTCGCATTTCAATTTATTCAGTGTTAAACACAGAGTTCCTTTAGGATTAAGTGCACGAATTAGAATGTTGTGCAGATATTCCAAAGTAAAATTAAATCGAATTTTGTCTGAACTATAGGAATATATTTAACTGGATTTTTTTAGAAAATTGAGGAATAAAAATTAACAATAACATTAATGATATACAAGCTTTTGAAGTACCTAGTGATAATAGAAAATTTTTTCCTTGAACAAACTGGCGTACGTTATTAGGTAGTAAAAATCAAAATAATTTAATCCTTATTTTTTTCACAATAAGTTTTACCGAAAAAAATTTCGTACAGTCATTTAAGCTCGAAAAGCGATCAACTTCGGAAAGCAACGAAATGAGCTCAAATTTTGTATAAACCTTTATCTGAGCATTCTAAATGTTATCTTAAGAGTTGCAAAGAGTTGTAAAGGTTGCAAAATCAGTGTTTTGGAAAAATATCTCTTTCTCAAATCGATTATGAATTTTAGGAATGTTGTAAAGTATAAAAGTATCTATAAATGATCACTCAAATACATCTTATACATTTAACCGTTTTTGAGAAAAATCACGAAGAGTGCGCAGTGCTCAGCTATACAGGTCAATCGCGAATCAAAGTCCTTAATACCATTTGGAACAACATTAAGGATGCCAAAATATAAGTTTTTACAAAAGTACAGCTTATTCCATTTCATTATGAGGTTACTCCTAAGGTGACGACTAAATTACAAATTAGGGACACAGAATTTATTTAGTTTTATTTATTATTGATCCATATAGTTAGATCTATTATTGATCCAAAAGTAGGGTAACGTATCCTGTGATATGATATTAAAAACCTTTTACTATTGGAAAATTTCATGACTCATTAATCGACATTTTAAGATGCTGTGTGTTTCTAATGCATTTAATAATTCTGCATATCGGTATCTCAGGTCTCAAAGGAATATTATTTCAAATCCGATTCCGGTTCAGTTACTATTTCAAATATCATAAAGTAAATTTTAATTCCATCTGACAGCAAACAACAAAACTAATCATTTAACATCATGTTACAGTTCCATCATGATTAACAACCTAATTAATACAACACAAGCTCTCCCGAGGCGTGATCACAGTAATTTGGCTGATATCACCGCTAGAGCGCACTAGTGTTTCATTAAGGCTACTACTAAATAAACTAATGACCGAGCAAAAGCTGCAGCATAATGGCTGCTTTCAGCTTAATTGATATTAAAATTAATGACACCCAAATAAAGGAAGATATATAAAATTGCGAAAGACTGTAAAGATTATAGATAAGTTTGTCAATTGATGGCATATTGTTTATTTTACCGTTTCTCGTTTTTGTTTATTTTATTGTAAGACCTTTTTTGAGAAACGTATCTTAAATTATAGATTTTTAAACTATGATTACTTACTAACGTACTAAGTTATGTGTTAAATCAAGCCCTGCAAACAGTATTTTTACTATTTCAAGTTCGTATAATCTATCAATTTCCTGTGTGAATGTGTACATGTACAGTCAGTTAAGGGACAAGTGTTAAGTTAAAATTTAGTACGCAAGTGATTCAGCAGATTAGGGTTCGTTTTTTTTTTCGTATAAGTAGGTGGGCGGGGCTTCTCACTTAACAGGTTTAACTATTTTTTTATTAACGATTTTTTAGTTAAGTGCATAAGTTGACAAAACGGTTGGCGGCAAGAGCTCGTACTTATTTTACATTTTCTCATTTTTTTTCGAAATATGAGAATGGAGTTTAGACGCTACTTTAAAATCTGTTGAAGAATAATTAAAATAAGACTGCTTATGAAATTTTTATTTCCGTAACAAAAATTCTTCTCTGGGCTCGTCGAAAATCCCGCTTATCAGAAATCTAAGTACAGAGTTGACGAATTTCTTGAGTTTCACCACTATTTAATAGGTTTGGATACACAAATGAATTGTAGTATCCTAAAATTTAGTAAAAATTTATTTACCAACTTAACTACTTAATACGTGTTAACCGCGCATTACTCTCCATTTGAAAGCAAGAAATTACATATTATAAAAATTATACTTGTTATAATTGGTTGCTTAATTGCAAAACCATTCTGGTTGGTGGATCTATGTACTTTTTAATCATAAATTTTAGAGGCGCACGATAATTCTTTAGAAGTAACGGGTCGCTCACTTACCTTGAATATGGTTGAGGAAGGCAATTCAGCCAGGATCCCGTGTTAATCGTGAAGGGGTGCCGTTTGAGGGGTTCGTCGTTGTTTTGATACTTGGGGGGAAGGAAACTTGCCGAGCTAACAGATGCAGATGAGAATAATTTTGTATAGACATAAAGAGACTCAGTAAATTTATTAACAAAAAATATACCCGTGAAGTGTCTTGCCAGTTCTTCTTCACGAAGTTTTTCCGAACTGGTAGACTCATGTTTTATTTGATGTCAATAAGATCAAGTAATTGTCAGTGTTGAGAAATAAATATTTGAATTTGAATTTGAGTCCCTTCAGTTTGCTTTTCTACATAAGCAGTAAAAACATAGATATTTACTTTATTAACCAACAATGTTCGAAGTAATATTGATACCACTTTATGTTTTTTATGTTTCATTTCCTGTGCGTCTCCAGGTGTGCCATCATGACCGCATCATAGTAGACGTGGAAAATGACTTGATGACGGAGGCTACCACAGTACACTGGCATGGACAGCATCAGAAAGGTACCCCCTTTATGGATGGAACACCATATGTGACGCAGTGCCCTATACTACCAGAGTCTACTTTTCGGTAAGTATTCTACGGTATCGGGACGTGATGGTTTATTCCTATTACGAGGAGGGCTTTCTAACTATGAAAGAGAACAACTATTTGACACGATTCACTTTATATTTTATGTAGAGTAATATGTTTAGTATAACTAAAACATTCAATACATTCTCTATAATCTTAATCTTATTGAGGCCGCTGCCTACAATAGAATGCTCTGGAACATTCTTACATATTCTGTCTTTTAATCAAATTACAAATTGTGACAGATTTGTAAGTTGCCAGCAAGTTTGTTTGTGCGATAACCTCTTTTATTATATACAGCACAAGCAAACGTTGCAGTACCAAGTTTTAGTGCAAGTATGCGTAAATTTACAGAGGTTTTTAGCGACTGTAGCAGGAGTGTGATTGACTATGCAGGGGAATGGAAGTTCATTATTTGGCCAAGTTCCTTAATTATATATTGATAATACTACGATATAATTATTGCGACTATTTTATTTTTATATGATAGTATATTGTTAATCGTCCCACAGATACCAGTTTAACGCATCGCACGCCGGCACCCACTTCTGGCATTCTCACTCCGGCATGCAGCGCGCGGACGGTGCGGCCGGACCGCTCATCATCAGAAAACCCAAGTCGCAGGACGCTCACTCACGGCTCTATGATTATGACAGGTGAGCAGCAGTAAAATCCACCATTAAAGCAATATATTTCTCATCGCACGCTGGATCGTTCTTTGACAGTGCCTCTGACCAAAGACACTTCGGAAAAATCAAGACAGTGGTAAATTGGTGAATTATTGCTGTGGTAATTTGCATACATAGTTATGAAAAAAGGTTTATGTATAAATTACAGTGTAACTAATACTTGTTCGCTGTTCTTATATCACATTTCAAGCTGAAGCGTTTCCAGGGGATCTCACCGTGGGTCAATGGTAAAATACAGCCACTACTGCCTTATAGTTTTTAGAGTTGTGAATCAACAGAAAAAGAACGATATTTTTTTAATTATACAAATATTATTCACTATGAATGGAGAGTTATTAAAAGAACTTTAGAAAATAGGAGAGTTGATATGACAATATTGTATGGAAAAGTAACAAAATTATTTTAGTACATTTTATGGTTCCTCTAGCACCTGACAACTCTAAGAATTTTTCTATTCAGACAGATAAGCATCAGTGCTAATGTTAATGCTTTTTGTCTCCAATTAAGGTGAAACAACTTCAAATAATTTTATACACTAGATCGCGTTATAAAAAACTTCTAGAAACGAAATATATTTAATTTTACGTATAGTTAACTTCGGCCATTAATTTTAAATGTTTATTTATAACAATGATAATATCGAAACATTAATCGAGCTTCGGAATCTTTCATTGAAGTATAAGATAATCAAGTTGAAGTAAGTATATAAATATGAGAGTAAGAATTTACAAAAATCACTTCTTTTAATAATTAAAGTTATGTTTTTGTTCAAATCGTTTCTTGTTAGGTATTTACTTTTACCAAATGGAACAATCTTATAAAAACCTAGATACCGAGAAAAGAAAAACAACATCCAAAATCTTTACAAGAAAAGTTTCTAAATGTAAACCTTAGAAAAACGGAATATTCTCTCCTTTTATGAAAATCAAACTTACTTTCTTAAGGACGAAACAATCTAAACAAGTTGATGATTATAAATATTAATGCTTCTTTTATTATTTTTTCATAAAGTTTTGGATTGCCTCAAAGGCGTTGAAATTTTTGAGGTTATAAGAGGTTGTTTTATTAAGAATATAAATATTAATTGTTTCCTTCATGAGTTGCCAAATATGAATGTTTCTGACTGCTTATTATTTCTAAATAAGTTCTTTGCTTACAATAACATAATCAATAACTTAAGAAAATGGTTGCACGTTATATGGTGCTTTCAGACTGACTGGCACAGATGTCTATATTAAATACATGCAAACACTAAATTGATTGGCATTAAAATGAATTACAATTTATGTGTACAAAAACTGCATTGTATTTTTGACTTATGTTTAACATTTGAAATTGTTAATATTCGCATGGCCTTCTCGTACTTATTTTTCTGTTACGCCAATTACGAAATTAGTTTGTTTAAGGATAAGCGTTTACATTTTTGCTACTTTTAATGAGAATCGACCCCTTCATCTTCATTCCAGATCAGAGCACATAATGATCGTGACAGACTGGATCCACGAGTTGGCAGTGGGCATGTTCACCGACCATCACCATGCAAAGGGCGACAACAAGCCGCCGACGCTGCTCATCAACGGCGTAGGGAGGTTCCAGATGATGGTGGCAAATGAAACAGGCCCCGAGAAGCCGATGTTTATGAAGAGTGCGAGGTTCAACGTTGAACAGGTGAGACTCGCTTTTCGGAACCTTTATATTTTTATTAGATGAATGACAATTTTACGGTGCAGAGTAAACGGTGAAACATAAATCTTTTTATTGGTTAATTCAGATTTGCTCTTGTACTCTGTCAATATATTTAATAAGTAAGTTTCTAAAATAATATGAGTAGTCAATTATAATTATGATAACAAGTTGACACTACTTTTTTATTTTTTTATATTGTCAACAATGTGTCCTTTACCATGCAGATGTTTTAAATCGTACGTGTATTAATTTTAAAATAAGCTTAAACCCAATAACTAACTAATTAATAGATACGAAAATATTGTGTTCAAAAACTTGTTAGTTAGTCTAATTGGAACCATACAGACAAAATCACTCTTAAACGACAAATTCATTGAGATTGAATATCCCTTAGGGCTACCGCTACCGGTTCCGAGTGATCAACGCTGAATTCCTGAACTGCCCCATCGAGTTGTCCGTCGACGGACACAACATCACTGTCATTGCGTCAGACGGGTATGACCTGCAGCCCATAACAGGTATGGACATTTATATCTGCGAGTACTAGCAAAAAGAACTATTTCATAAAATTTTAACCTATTAGTTTTATATAAAACATAACAGGAACAGTTATAACAGGCCAGCTGCAAGCCCTGGTAATAATATATTATACTCTTGATTGGGGCACACAGTTTGAAAGTTTTGTAAAAGATGACTAAGTTTCAATAAATTGTTAGTGACAGTTTCAAATAAAAAATGTACATCTAACAAAGATCGTAATTTTATGGGCGTTATTTTTGATGGGTTCAAAGGCGTGAACAAATATTAACGATTTACTGTATATTTGAGGGTTCGAAGGTTCCATGGATCTTGGGACATTGGACGGTTTTAAATGCTCAAGCGATCCTGAACTTGTCTGTGCATTGTAGTCTTTATGGGTTAAATTGTTCGAAACACCATTAACGAAGTATAGTTGACGTTCAAAGAGTCATGCAACATTTGTTGTTATCTTGAAGATTAAAAACGACATAACAGAAAGGCTACTCTATGGTCAAGAGTTTTCCAAGTGGCGCGAGACTAATTCTTGTTTCACGGTTCCAGAAAAGATCCATGAGGTACACCGGTGTGAACTTTTTGGGGTACGAAGAATAATCATTGATAATCTTAGATAAGCCAAAGCAAATAACAAAAACAAAAATATATTGCTACAACTATACAAATAGATTTTATACACTTATTAAAGAAACATTTTCGTTGAACTGAAATCACAGGATACACTGTAAGCTTTCATCTCATAACAATTTTGTAAGAAAATTTGTATGCTCAAGAACACAGAATGATGTTCAGATAAATTTCAGTATCGAGTTTAATAGAAAAAGAAGAGAAGAATGAGAGAAATAATGAAGTAACGGTCAGTATTGGATAAAATTAGATAAAGTGGACTCACCATACAGTATTCAAAGTTTTAAATTTTGTTGAGAAACATAAAATTATTTTGAAATCTAGTTCCGTTTGATGTTTATAAACCAAGACGGCAGATTGGACTCAGTGGTAGATGCCCTGCCTCATGCGCTGGAGTTACCAGCTTGGAGTGGCATTAATTTCTGCGATTCATCTAAAGGCTTCATGATCCCAGTGAAAAAATGTTCCAATGAGTTTTTCTAACTTAAGTACATCAGTCGACTGCTCTAACAGTGAAGAAACCTTTATATGTAACAAGTTATTTCAAAAGTATATGGAGTCTCGGTCTGCGTGCGTTCTCGAGCGCACGTCGATCGCAGACGCCTTCCCGCTCTTTTAGCCCCCGCGCTAATTGAGCACCCAAATTTCATATTTGTTTACCGTATAAGTTTCTAACGCCGTTTTCACGGCGGACAGTGGCTCGTTAACCGTACTTCTAATAAGTTTCTAACGCCGTTTTCACGGCGGACAGTGGCTTGTTAACCGTACTACGTGGAACGTGAGCTTCGTCGACGGGAATTCGTTGTTCCAGGACTTCAAGTGCCGTGTTCGAGTAAGTTATCCGCGTCGTTCTCAACCGCCCTACTGCGTGTAGGGTGGTTTTAGGAAGTTAGTCATCGTTGTTAGGTTCACATATTGTCCCTCCCCAACCCCTCCGCAATGGCTTCCCTAAGCTATGATGAGATTAGGAAGAAGTTAGCTGATAGTATCGGTGCTGAAGGCATTTATATAAATGCTGACAAGTTCCGTTTCCTTGATTCTCTTATCCCGCATATCATGGCGTTAACACCACCAATGGCCCCTCAGGCCACCCCAGTCCCCCAGACCCCTCAGGTCTTAGGCCCTCCCGCGTCCCCTTCCTCCAGTGACATGGAGTGCGAAGAAAATGCCCCTCCGCGCCGCAAGCGCGCACCCGCGACCGAGTCATCCTCGGATGCCACCCCAACTGGCCCTGATGAGCCTCCCTCTTTCACCCTTGTTAAGAAGCGCTCTAAGAAGCGCTCGAAACAAGACCCGGCGCCCTCGGCGCCCGTCCCTTCACCCCCTGCGGCGTCTTCAACGCCAGCTGCCCCGGTGTCTTCAACACCCGCTCCGCCCCCGACTTCTGTCAAGGCCAAGGTCCCACCACCGATTTTTCTTCGGGAAAAGGGTAAATGGACTGAGGTCTCGACATTGTGCAATGAGCACAAAATCCATTACACCCGAGCGGTAAACTCGGGTGAATCTATTAAAATCACTGTCTCGTCGATAGACGATTTCCGAGCTTTGACTAAGCTCCTCACCGATAAGCAATATGCTTATCACACTTATGCTCTGTCAGAAGAGCGTAAGATCAGAGCGGTACTCAGGGGAATCCCGTTCGAATTATCGAACGAGGCCATCCTGGAGGATCTGCAGTCCCAAGGCTTCCCGGCACTCGCGGTGCATAAAATGCACAGCAAGTACGGGAGGCAACACCCTCTCGCTTTGGTGATTCTCGCCAATGTCCCCAAGTCCAGAGAGATCCTGAAAGGGGTTAGCTCTATTTGCGGCCTCTCTGGGATCTCAATCGAGGCGCCTCATCGCCGCGGTCATCCCGGCCAGTGCCATCGGTGCCAGTTGTACGGGCACGCGGCAGCCAACTGCCGCGCACCACCCAGGTGCGTCAAGTGCCTGGTCCCGCACTTCACTAAGGAGTGCAATCGCACTCCTGAAACTCCCTCTCCTCCCGATTGCGTGCTTTGTGGCCAGTCCGGCCACACCGCAAACTACAGGGGCTGCCCTCGTGCACCCCGTTGTATGCGCTCCAATTTCAAAAGGGCGGCTCCCAAACAGGCCCCGCGCCTTTCTCAAGAAAACTTTCCGCCGCTGCGTAGCCGGGTTCCTCCGGCTGCAAAGCCTACTCAGCCCAAGCCTGCTCCAGAAAACTGGAGGCAGCGTCCCGCATCGAATCCCATCCCGGCTCCTCGCCCATACAAACCCACTCCTCAATCCTCCGTAGCAGACGATATGCGTATCGTCTGCGACGCTATTAAAAATGTCGATGTTAGTGAAATCGCAGTCTTAGCCCGTAAACTTAGGGCTTCACGTACTCCGACAGAGCGTTTGCTAGCTCTGGCGGAGCATAGTTCCCTTCTCAATTCATTGTAGGTTCATTTAAATGAATTGATCCCTAAATCATGCTTCGGCCGACCTCTGCCCAGCCCCGGCTTCACCGGAGGCTGCCCAGAACGGCCACCAACTCATGTCCCTTTGAGCACCTTCAGTGCAACTTTCACTACAGGCGGAAGACCCGCTAGCGGGTCTCTGCCAGCGCGCCCAACTTCCCGACGGGTGTCGCTTCCGATGAAGGCTAAAGGTATACGCTTACCACAGCCAACAGGTGGTTTTTAGTGGGTAGGTGCCATTCTGGTGAGTCCCACATAACCCCCCCGCAGAGGAATTTACCTGCGGGCGGGTATGCATGACGCATCTTCCACCTCCCTCCCGTGAGGGTGCCTCGGCAGCAAAAAAAAAAAAAAAAAAAATCAAAAGTATACATCAGTCTCGGTCTGCGTGCGTTCTCGAGCGCACGTCGATCGCAGACGCCTTCCCGCTCTATTAGACCCCGCGCTAATTGAGCACCCAAATTTCACTGGTTGTTGTCGTAATATATAATTTGATAGTTGTATACCGTATTAAGTTTCTAACGCCGTTTTCACGGCGGTCAGTGGCTCGTTAACCGTACTTCTAATAAGTTTCTAACGCCGTTTTCACGGCGGAAAGTGGGTTTTAACCGTACATCGTGAGCTTCGTCGACGGGGTTTCGTCGTTCCAGGACTTCAAGTTCCGTGTTCGAGTAAGTTATCCGCGTCGTCCTCAACCGCCCTACTGCGTGCAGGGTGGTTTTTAGGGAGTTAGTCATCGTTGCTAGGTTCATATATTGTCCCTCCCCAACCCCT
This sequence comes from Marasmarcha lunaedactyla, assembly GCA_923062675.1. NCBI lineage: Eukaryota > Metazoa > Arthropoda > Insecta > Lepidoptera > Pterophoridae > Marasmarcha > Marasmarcha lunaedactyla. The sequence goes on from OV281359.1 coordinate 3,699,047, forward strand.
CCGCAATGGCTTCTCTAAGCTCTCATGAGTTTACTTGATAGTACCGGTGCTGAAGGCATGTCTATAAATGCTGATAAGTATCGTTTCTTGGACTCTCTCATCCCGCATATCATGGCGTTAATTCCCTCAATGGCCCCTCAGGCCACCCCAGTCCCCCCGACCCCTCAGGTCTTAGGCCCTCCCGCGTCCCCTTCCTCCAGTGACATGGAGTGCGAAGTAGACGCCCGTCCGCGCCGCAAGCGCGCACCCGCGACCGAGTCATCCTCGGATGCCACCCCAACTGGCCCTGATGAGCCTCCCTCTTTCACCCTTGTTAAGAAGCGCTCTAAGAAGCGCTCGAAACAAGACCCGGCGCCCTCGGCGCCCGTCCCTACACCCCCTGCGGCGTCTTCAACGTCAGCTGCCCCAGTGTCTTCAACACCCGCTCCGGCCCCAACTTCTATCAAGGCCAAGGTCCCACCACCCGTTTTCCTTCGGGAAAAGGGTAAATGGACTGAGGTCTCGACTATGTGCAATGAGCATAAAATCCATTACATCCGAGCAGCCAACTCGGGTGAATCTATTAAAATCTTAGTCTCGTCGATAGACGACTTTCGTGCTTTAACAAAGCTCCTCACCGATAAGCAATATGCTTATCATACTTATGCTCTGTCAGAAGAGCGTAAGATCAGAGCGGTACTCAGGGGAGTCCCGTTCGAATTATCGAACGAGGCTATCCTGGAGGACCTGCAGTCCCAAGGCTTCCCGGCACTCGCGGAGCATAAAATGCACAGCAAGTACGGGAGGCAACACCCTCTCGCTTTGGTGGTTCTCGCCAACGTCCCCAAGTCCAGGGAGATCCTCAAAGGGGTTAGCACTATATGCGGCCTCTCTGGGATCTCGATCGAGGCGCCTCATCGCCGCGGTCATCCCGGCCAGTGCCATCGGTGCCAGTTGTACGGGCACGCGGCGGCCAACTGCCGCGCACCGCCCAGGTGCGTCAAGTGCCTGGTCCCGCACTTCACTAAGGAGTGCAATCGCACTCCTGAAACTCCCTCTCCTCCCGATTGCGTGCTTTGTGGCCAGTCCGGCCACACCGCAAATTACAGGGGCTGCCCTCGTGCACCCCGTTGTATGCGCTCCAATTTCATAAGGGCGGCACCCAAACAGGCCCCGCACCTTTCTCAAGAAAACTTTCCGCCGCTGCTAAGCCTACACAGCCCAGGCCTCCCCCAGAAAACTGGAGGCAGCGCCCAGCATCGAATCCCATCCCGGCTCCTCGCCCATACAAACCCACTCCTCAATCCTCCGTAGCAGACGATATGCGTATCGTCTGCGACGCTATAAAAAATGTCGATGTTAGTGAAATCGCAGTCTTAACCCGTAAACTTAGGGCTTCACGTACTCCGACAGAGCGTTTGCTAGCTCTGGCGGAGCATAGTTCCCTTCTCAATTCATTATAGGTTCATTTAAATGAATTGATCCCTAAATCATGCTTCGGTCGACCTCTGCCCAGCCCCGGCTTCACCGGAGGCTGCCCAGAACGGCCACCAACTCATGTCCCTTTGAGCACCTTCAGTGCAACTTTCACTACAGGCGGAAGACCCGCTAGCGGGTCTCCGCCAGCGCGCCCAACTTCCCGACGGGTGTCGCTTCCGATGAAGGCTAACGGTAATAACTACAGCCAACAGGTGGTTTTTAGTGGGTAGGTGCCATTCTGGTGAGTCCCACATAACCCCCCCGCAGAGGAATTTACCTGCGGGCGGGTATGCATGACGCATCTTCCACCTCCCTCCCGCGAGGGTGCCTCGGCAGCAAAAAAAAAAAAAAAATCAAAAGTATGTGTTAAGCCAACCCATAGTGGGCAAGCGTCCAGTAAGCAAGGAATGGGAATTAATAGAAACTAGAAATGGACTAGAAAAATAACAAGCCAGGCCACCCCATTGTTTTGGTGAGGCTAATTTCCCTGCAAATTGTTTATTAAGGTTATCGTAATGTTGCTTTTTACTATCAATTTTTGGTGTATATGTACAAGTATGAATTCGAGAAAAATAAGGAATATATAATGTTTTTTTTATAACATATATATTCTAAAATGCAATACTCGTTATGAACAAATATTACTTATGTTACTTCAATACAGTACATTTAGTCAGTCATCATTATTTTGTTAAGATGATGTCATTTATATAAGATATGATGAGAGCTTTGATATTCAGTACAATGTCACAAAACAAAAAGAATTGTTTAGAACAAATCGAATCGAATCAATTTAAATAAGAATATGGTATCTAATAATTCTCTACACGTCCTCAGCAAATCTAAGATAATACTGCATAATATCTAATGTGAATATGTATAACGAAGAACTGGATTTTTTTTGGTTAGTAATTGTATAAGTTGGTTTGCTCTTCGTTTTACTATACGTATTCATAACACAAGTTGAGCTTACATTTGGCTTAGACCGTTGACATATTTATTTTGAAATTTAGTTGAAAATGTATTTATATTACTTTTTACACATGTAATGTAATGTAATGTAATGTAAAACCACAGGATGTATAAAAAGTACTGGTCATCCTGTAATAGGTGGAAGAGTTGGAAAGCCCAGGTGAAAAGCCTTAAATATAAAATTCTAAACAATAAAAAAAATCAATGATGATTATGTATTGCAATGCGTTTGCGACGCGTGCAAGGAAAGCGCCTGCGCCCCGCCCGTGTGCACGGACCACGAGGAATTTCTCGCTCCTTGTCATATCAGTCAATGCAGTTAACGCTAAAGCATAATAAGATTTTAACGAAAAAAATTTCTTCCTATTTATACGTATTAAACACTATGGTCTAAAAATATTTATTCCACGAATTCGACCCATTTTCCTTAGAAAAAGTTGTTCAGTTCAAAAATTATTTTTCTTGTTTTAGGACTAGCAATTGTTGTTTTACACCATGTATATAACCATTGCAATTTAAAACGTATCTAAGCGTTAAGCTCTAGGGAAAGCAGAAACTCGCTAATACTAATGAAACTGCAGCTTCCACTACATACGAAAGTCATTTAAGCTAGCTCCTAATTAAAGTACACTGCCATACATAAGTCCTTCAAACCATGCAAAATAGACTTCAAAATCATTGAGATTAGAGTTCAAAATATTTTGATAGGGTGAAGTAGGTTTTATGTAGACAGGACTGTTACTAGTTTACGAAATTTTGGATAATGCTAAACAAGTTCAACAAAGGTGGCGAGAAAATTCTGAAAAAGTGACTAGGCTGCGGGAGCTCTGACTCTTGATAAATAAAATATATGTCACTCGTTTAGTATTATCTTTCATATTTTTAACAAAAACATTGCATAGAAATGCCACAGTACCACTTGCAATTGAGTATGTACACGTGAATTCATGACTATAATATTCATGTCTAAGTCGATACAAAACAAGAAAAATTTTACAAAATTTGAGAAACCTCTTTTCCTATTAATAAATTATTTGAAAAAACATAACAACAATATTTTTTAATAGATGGTAAAGACCCTTGTTTGATAAGTTACTTTTAAAATGGGGACACACAAGTTATCATGTAAAAAAAATTGAGATGTGACATAGCACACATTGTGTTTGATATGCAAAATGCTGGGATATTTTCAAAAATGGATGCGTGGGTTGGGTTTTGCAATTATAAGCACCCAGTTATTTCGGGTAGCGCAACAATAAATGATACCTGTAATTTGAATAGAGTTTTATATTTGTATTGTAGCTTTGCGATCAAATTTCCGTTTGATATAGCATGTAAATTTGTAAAAAATATGTTTTAGGAATATGTTTTTTCTGTTAAGCAGTCTCAATGAGTTTGTACTGGTGTAGGTGGTAACTGTTGTGTGCGTAGAATAATTACTGGGGTCATTATCGAATTATTGATTATTCCAAATTATTAAAGACCAAATAAACGTAGTGGGTCTGATACTTATAGTTTTATTAAAATTAATAATATAAATAATAATATTAAAATTGACTTTACCATTGCTGTCCCCGTCGCTAGGCAAAGTGCCAGTATATAGTACCAATATTATGTACTTTTAATGCTTATAATAGGTCTTTACCTATGAAACTGCCGTTTTGTCGTACTGGCCATTTCAAATGAAAATATTTTTTTTTTGTCTGATAATTCTAATTTCAAATTAATTTTATTTGACAAACATGGAATTCTTTTTCTAATATCGTCATTTGTTTAATAGTTAGTGTTTTGTTTTCAACGCATTCGAACATTTTTCGTCATCATGGATAAGTTAAAAATTCGAGTAATTATGGAGTATGAGTACCGTCGTGGCAGCAAAGCGGCACAAGCGGCACGCAACATCAACGACGTTTACGGAGCGAACACTACAAACGAATGCACCACCCATTATTGGTTTACCCGCTTCCGTTCTGGAAATTTTGACCTGAAAAATGAACCCCGTGGTCGTCCGAAAACTTTGGTCGACAGTGACGAATTAAAGGCAATTGTGGAAGCTGATGAAACTCAATCCACGGCTGAATTAGCAGCAGCTTTCGACGTTAGCATCAAAACAATATTGGTCCATTTGCGTCAAATTGGCAAGGTAAAAAAGCTTGACAAATGGGTACCCCCGAACTCAATGACCGCCAGCGCGAAGTACGCGTGGAGACGTGCCTTGCACTGCTCAGCAGGCATACAAATGAAGGAATTCTGAACCGCATTGTTACTTGTGACGAGAAATGGATCCTGTTTGACAATCCTAAGCGCTCAGCATGTTGGTTGGACCCTGGTTCAGCACCCAAACAATGCCCTAAACGAAAACTTACCCCTAGAAAAGTGATGGTCACTGTTTGGTGGTCTAACGCGGGTGTAATTCGTCACAGCTTCTTGCCAAACGGGACAAGCATTACTGCAGATGTGTACTGTGAAGAACTGAACACAATGATGGAGAAGCTCGCACGTCTCCAACCAGCTTTGGTCAATCGTTCGGCTCCACTGCTCCTGCACGACAACGCGCGACCTCATACTGCACAGCAGACGGTCTCCAAGCTACAAGAGTTGGGGTTGGAAGTTCTCCGTCATCCGCCGTACTCACCAGACCTTGCGCCTACAGACTTCTACTTTTTCCAGAATTTGGATAACTTCTTGGCGGGAAAAAAATTCAATACCCGAGAGGCAGTACAAAATGCCTCTGAAGAATTTGTTGCCTCCCGTCCAGCTGATTTCTTCAAGAAAGGCATCAATAAGCTACCAATGCGTTGGCAAAGATGCATTGATTGCATGGGTGATTATTTTGATTAATAGAAATAAAAAATATATAAAAAAATTACGCTTCATTTATTTCGTGAAAAGCGGCAATTTCATAGGTAAAGACCTATAATAAGCAACAGGCTACGGCCGCAGCCATACAGACAAATCTGTCCCAACATCCTCCCCCTGAAGGTGAACAGAAGGTTCTTACCTAATTGGAAAGAATTGAAAGCTTTATAAGCTTTCTCGCGGGATGCCATAGAGTAGGGAGACGCGTTGTTACGTCAGCCACTCGCACAACTCCATCACCACCGAGGAATAATTTGCCTATCCTGCCACGGGGCCACACACCACGAGGTAAAGTGCTCTCTACGATGATCACAAGATCTCCGACGGCGAGGCTTTTTTATATCACTTTCACGTCCCATTGCAAATTTCGTCAACGAAAAGTATTGTTGACGAAAAAAGAGTTTGGTATGTAAAGAAAAAGTCCAGAGTCTACGGAAAAATTGGAGATACCTTTTTTTGTAATAATGTATAAACTCAAGAATAATGCAATTGCGGTTATTTTAACAATAATGCGCAAATTAATTTGCATCTCATTCATTCTATGCATCTCATCAAGTCCTATTTCCTCTTTCGTTAAACTGTCTTGTCAATGTTTACCTTAAATATCAGTCACAAGAATCCATTGAACATTGAATACATATTCATTTCAAGTTTATTAATTAACTTTGCAATACGATTTTAAAAAGATAACTACTCCGAGAGATCAACGTACGAAATTATTTACTGTTGTAAATAAAATACTGCACGGAAGTCAGAAATATTAGAATTATGTTCTCAAAATACTTAATTGTTTCGGAAAAAATATCTCAATAATTATTTCGCGCATTAAATTAGTATCTACAAGATACTCTACAAATAAAAAAACTACACCTAAACTAGAATCTATTGGAGAAAACGTAAAAAGGCTGGCCGAATTACCACGCTGGATCGCAACAGAAATTCGTTGTGCGAGGTAGGTGCCAGCATTAAGGTTACATTTTTATTTAATAATTTAATAAAATCAACGAATTTTCAAATTTTACTATGTTGTATATATGTTACTCGTATTGATAAACAAATCAGATTTTTAAGACTACTTTGTTCAGTCGTACGAATATTAAGCAAGAGTAATTAATGGAAACAAATCGAAAGTTGAAAACAAATGGTGACAACTTTGTAGTCTTCGCAATAGCGGCAGTACAGTTTCTTTGTTATGGTCTCGTCTAGGGCGGGGGACTGCAGTCCTTCCTATTTTGACAGCCGTTATAATTACGTTTACGTGAATGTGTTCCGGTCAAAGACAAGGCAGGGAACGGTTGGCAACGCATCATTAGTCGATATAATAATCACAATCACTATTACTAAAAACAACACCTACGAGCAATGCTGTCCGTGCGTTGCGTGCTTATTTGCCATCTATAAAAGTAAAAAAAAAATTATTTTGTTCCCATATTTGTAAAGAATATTTTAAGCGTTTAGTATTATTTTGGGTTTATTTTTATAATTATCAAGTCAAAGTTTAAATTTAACTAGGATGTGAAGGTCGACAGGAGATTTCGTATTCGTAGTATCGTCGACATATTTTAGTGGACCACGATTTTACTAATGTTATGCTGTTTTAGTACTTCATACTCAATGACATATTACATATAGACAAGTTATACCCATACATTACCGCAAAAAAAAAACGGCGTCAACGTAACTATTGATACCTACCCGATATATAGAGTAATATAATTTGTGGGAGAGGGAAAGAATAATACGGTTCACTTGTTGTTAGAAAGAGGTATCTATGTACTTCGTGACGTTGCTTCGCACTAATTGGTCGCGAGCGTACGTGACGTAATACGGAAATTGTTTCAACTCTATAGCGTTCTCATCTTCATCATCTTTACATCTCGGTCTTCGAGTTTGTTGAAATGAATGGCCATGTCAATTTTAAACTGTCATTTTAAATAGCAAAACAAAAAAATAAATAAGATAGTTATAAAAAAATTGTACTTTCGCATGACGTTTGTTATTTCTTTAACACTAATAGTGTAATTAGTAAACTGTCTTAAATTAAACAGATAAGAACGCATTGTACAGTATTAAAAACACAGAATAGGCAATAAGTTTTGTTTGACGTTTAGCCGTGACACTGGGTTGCATAAGACTGAGTCAAATATGCGTACATAAAAAATACCTTGCATTTGCGTTGCCATTATTGAGAGCGGATAACCTGTCTATATGTAATATGTCATTGTTCATACTGGGCTTTTATTTTCTACTTTCATAGCTGGCAAACCAACCGGTGATGAGTGGTATCCTTGTCTATGGACACAAATGATTGTAATTTTTTTTTTAAATTTCATCATTCTGTAAAAATTATGAGATAGTATTTTAGATTAGTGTTTTGTAAAGTTCTTTTGTTATAAATCAGCCACGTCGCTGGTGACGTACGCCGGAGAGCGGTACGACTTCGTGCTGGAGGCCAACAACGAGATAGATAACTACTGGATCAGATTCCGCGGCCTGATGGATTGCGATGAAAGGTTAGTACCGGCAAAGCTATTTGAAGTTTACAGGTATACAAATTTAATAAATTTTATTTGTATAATTTAATAATATATAATTTATTCGAGAAAACTTCTTGTTAGCCTTGGTTTGTTGCTATTTTAATTAAAATAACTTATTATACCAACATAGCTTTAAGTTCTCCTGAAATAAAATAAAGAATATAGCAACCATAACCTCAAAGACCAGGTATGTTTATTGATCAACATGTAAACCCAGCTATTATACCTAGACATTCTAGAAGTAACGCAGAACCCGCACGCCACTTGCTATCACCATCAAGTCCCAATCAACTTAAATGCGCTGGTGACTAACGGCCAATGTTGGGATCGTTCTATTTGTTTTAGCAATATATTTTTATTTGTTTTAGGTATTAGTTTAATGAATTCTATTCTGTACAGATTCACCAAAGCGAAGCAGGTAGCAGTGCTCCACTACGAAGGGGCTATGGAGTCGGAGCCTGACGGAGACCCGACGTGGGAGGAGCTGCATAATGAGGGGCTGGTTAGTAATCATTAGATTTATAACATATTTTTTATCATATTAATTTTGATTTATTTCACTCAACTTGATCGTGTCGAAATTGTATACTTACTTTTTTATATATTTTACAATTTTGGCAAAAAAAGACCCGGACGTTTTTTTCCCGCCAGATTTTTCTCTCGATTTTTACCTGTGATGAAATAAAATATTACAAATTAAAGTTCTTAATCGCAACATTTTTAACAGGATTTGCTTAGCTCTAAATCTAATTGACTACTCATATCTTATCTCCTGTAATTTTAGATTTTCCCCTACTGACCCATCTCAATGCATCATCCTGTGTTTATAATATAATTTCTCATTATTTATTGTTTTAGCAACTAAACGCACTCAACAAAGGTGAAGAAGAAGACGAGACAGTAAGCGTGGCGGAGATGAGGGCTCTGGACGAGTACGACGATAGTCTGAAAGAGATTCCTGACTACCAGTTCTATGTGGCTTATGATTTCTATGCCAAGAACAATTCACATTTTCATAGGTCTCCGTATTATGGTTATTACCAAGGTAAGCTATTTGTTTCTATGATATTTCGTAATGATGATAATAATTTGTTAATAATCTTAGTACTTTAATTACGATCCGAGGTGCGTTTTTAATACATTGCTTTTTAATCCACAACATATCTTTACTTAGTTACGAAATAAGGACATTCTAATTTCAATCGCTTTTCATGAATTCAATGTGATTTTTGTCTTGTTTCAGTTCCCAACCACCAAAACCGTCTCTACACACCGCAGCTCAACCATATCAGTATGAAGATGCCTGCAAGTCCACTTCTCATCACCAGGCCATCGCCAGAAAACTTTTGCAACTCTTCATCTATCGACGACGAATGCAGAGCTGGCTACTGCGAGTGTCCACATGTTTTGTCTGTACGCAAAAATGCTGTTGTAGAAATCATCATTGTTGATGAAGGAGTCACTTTCGACGCAAACCACCCCTTCCATCTTCACGGACATGCTTTTAGAGTCGTCGGTTTGCGAAGGCTAGCAAATGATACAACTATAGAAGAAGTCAAAGCGTTTGATGAAGCTGGTCTTCTGAAAAGGAATCTAAAGAATGCACCGATCAAAGACACAGTCACAGTACCAGATGGAGGTTACACAGTTTTAAGATTCAAAGCTGATAATCCAGGATACTGGTTGTTCCACTGTCATATCGAGTTTCACGTAGAAGTTGGAATGGCTCTTGTTTTCAAAGTAGGTGATCATAAAGACATGGCTCCTATTCCTCCCGATTTTCCTAGGTGCGGTAGTTATATGCCTGATAATATGTTAGAGCATGCTACTACTGAAAAACCAAAGCCTCCAGACAATCATTACATCTCTATTGATCATTGGTGGCCTTTGATTGTAGTGAATAACTCTACCTCTTCAGCGTTATCTTTGAACTCTATTTCATATCTAGCTTTATGTAGTATATCATTTTTAATATCAATTATTGGAACGTAATATGCCACGTATTTTATAATAGGTTTTAATTATCTGAACATAATTGGGTAGATGACACCATTTAAAAATGCAAGTTTTTATCATTTATTTATAAAATATTAGTTATTTTGACAGGTACAATGTTTTGAAAAATATAGTTTTGAATTTAATATCGAAATTATATAGATTTGAAAACTTAAAAAAGAAGCAAAAACTTATTATAATATATGTTAAATTTTTAAATATCATTAGCTTACTGACATTAAATATAACAATTTTTACTATGACAGTATGCATGTAAACGCATTATCTACGTAGCTATTATATATTTTATCCAAACGCCCATACAATTTTAGTATGATTCACAAGTTGTGACGTCACAGCTCAGTACCGTTTTGTATGGAGCGACTCGCAGGGGCTCCTCGAACACATCGCTGTATCTAGAAAACTATTGATTGTAAAAATACTGTTACTTTCGCAATATTTATTTACTGTTGATAAACTATTTAAATATGAAATAAAAAAGAATTAGTCATATACCCAATTATCAACAAATGTAAATACAAAATGAGATTGTTATTTTAATTTAACGTTTAATTATAAATTTGTAATGGATACGAATTTTGTACTTATTAGTGACGGTTTTAAAATGAAACTTTGATTATTTGATTTATATTTTAGTTGTTGAAATTAATTGCAATGTAACACTTCCAGCTTATTGTGATCATTTATTTTCACACTTTTCTTAGTACGTTAGTAAAGTATAAATGCTGCAAAATACCAAATTTGGTGAATTTATGTTAGCTTAGCGAAATTTCAATAAAGTTCTGTTACAAAAAGAGTGATCGAAATTTTTGATATTTTAAATTTACATTTTAATATTGTATTTATGCTTTTCTACTACTTGTGCTGGCATATTTCATAAATTTTTTGTTTTTAAAATCAGAAATTTTCTTATTTTTGTCAGTTACATAAAAAAAAACTTAGAAACACTCCGGCGCAAACATACTACGGCCAACACTTATCGTATACACTAAGGAGTTAAAAAACAAGTTCTAGACTTGGATAACAGTTGTCACGTAAAATGTATACCAATTAGGACGGTTTCGACAGTCGGAGTCCCGACGATGTACGACCAATATAAATGCTACTCTTGTTTAGTCAATAAGTTAAAATCAACAACTTTCGTTTTAAAAATCCATGATGTAATCAAAATATGTAAGTATGTATGTATTAAAATAGCTTCTGTATCTGTGATTTTTATTCTATAATTCTTATTACTTGCCAAATACTTATCATTTGGATTGCGTTTTTTAAAGAATTTACGCCAATGGTATGTGATATTATTAAGTTAAGTTTAATTGACGATTCATTAAATATAAGTAGACCAAGCATATCCTTGTTTTATTTTTCTGTCCTTTACATAAATGTACAATGAAACCAGAAGTTTGGTATTCACTACAATTTTAATTAGTTTGTTGATCTTAATTCATCATTTATACAAATAAATCAAATTGAAGTGTCTCCCTGTCTATTTTTATCTTCAGCTATACTGAATTTGATGGGACTTTCACTGGTGGCTTGATTATTCTATAGGGAGTGACATGCCTATGTCACTCCTTATTACTCTTTTTTGATACTATTTAACAAGAAAAAATTGATTTGTAAATATTCAACGTAGATCGATGACTTCCTCGTAGATTTCCATGTCGCTGACTTCCTCTTTTGTAATTTTATTATTTATTTTATTATAAATAAATACTTAGGCGTCACCTTGCGTTAAACCAGTCATGACATATGCCTCGCCAATCGCCAATTGCCCATGCCAAACCCTCCCTCCTGCACAAACTGCAGGTGGTTCAAAATCTCTTCTGCCACAGGGCTACAAACGCACCCTGGTACGTGCGCTACGCGGACCTGCACAGAGATCTTGAACTACCTACAGTGCAACAGTACCCTAAAACGCTCTCGGAAGCGTTCTTCAAACGCTCCGAAACCCACCCCAATCCGTCGAGCATCAGTCTCGTATACTAACCCTTCTCCTTGATTCGAAGTTCAAAGTCGCTAGGCCTAGGAATGGCCTAGAAATTCCACAAAGCTGACATCGGATCTCAATGCTCTTCTGGCCGCAAATTCAAATTCAAATTTTAATGTTAACTCGAATTAACTTAACTTCTCTTAATTTATTTAACTTCTCTTTGCAATTTGAGCACCTTCAGTGCTACGCATTCGCCTTCAGCGCTATGTAATCCCAGCGGGTGACCCCTTAAGTGCACCGCTAGCGTGGCCTCTTTCTCCAATGGGTCTTCGCTCAGATGAAGGCTGTAAGGCAAAAAATTGCACGAGTCATTCAGGGGCTTTTCAGTGGGTAGAGGCTCTGGTAGGCTCGGAACGAGTCCCACATAACCTCGATCGCGCACGCGTGGTATGCGTCAGAGCATTTTATTATCCTCTTGCCCTCTCCGTGGAGGGGAACAAAAAAAACCACAAGGGATCATTCTTCCTGCGACTTTTTTCCCAATATTCCGTGGCGCTCAGTTTACTGACGTCACAGTTTAGTGTGTTGGTTCCTTGATACGGCTTTTCTGGGTTTTTTACTCCCTCCAAGCACTTTAAAAGTGTTTTTTTCTTTGCGACTAAGTCTCTTAGTTCTCAAAGTGCTGTGTTGTGCTTGTGCTGTGTGTGCCCAGTTAAGTATTCTGGTTTTAGTACAAAGGGTACCCAACGGTGACAACTAATTTGTACTGATCCAGTCTTTTTATTTTATATATTACCAGCCCCCCTGCCGCTGCTAGGGAGGTTAGCCGCTAGGGTTTGCTAGGTTATTTTGATTTTTTTTTTGCTGCCGAGGCACCTTCGCGGGAGGGAGGTGGAAGATGCGTCATGCATACCACCCGCAGGTAAAGTCCTCTGCGGGGGGTTATGTGGGACTCACCAGAATGGCACCTACCCACTAAAAACCACCAGTTGGCTGTAGTTATTACCGTTAGCCTTCATTGGAAGCGACACCCGTCGGGAAGTTGGGCGCGCTGGCGGAGACCCGCTAGCGGGTCTTCCGCCTGTAGTAAAAGTTGCACTGAAGGTGCTCAAAAGGACATGAGTTGGTGGCCGTTCTGGGCAGCCTCCGGTGAAGCCGGGGCTGGGCAGAGGTCGGCCGAAGCATGATTTAGGGATCAATTCATTTAAATGAACCTATAATGAATTGAGAAGGGAACTATGCTCCGCCAGAGCTAGCAAACGCTCTGTCAGAGTACGTGAAGCCCTAAGTTTACGGGCTAAGACTGCGATTTCACTAACATCGATATTTTTCATAGCGTCGCAGACGATACGCATATCGTCTGCTACGGAGGATTGAGGAGTGGGTTTGTATGGGCGAGGAGCCGGGATGGGATTCGATGCGGGGTGCTGCCTCCAGTTTTCTGGGGCAGGCCTGGACTGTGTAGGCTTTGCAGCCGGAGGAACCCGGCTACGCAGCGGCGGAAAGTTTTCTTGAGAAAGGCGCGGGGCCTGTTTGGGTGCCGCCCTCTTGGAATTGGAGCGCATACAACGGGGTGCACGAGGGCAGCCCCTTTAATTTGCGGTGTGGCCGGACTGGCCACAAAGCACGCAATCGGGAGGATAGGGAGTTTCAGGAGTGCGATTACACTCCTTAGTGAAGTGAGGGACCAGGCACTTGACGCACCTGGGCGGTGCGCGGCAGTTGGCCGCCACGTGCCCGTACAACTGGCACCGATGGCACTGGCCGGGATGACCGCGGCGATGAGGCGCCTCGATCGAGATCCCAGAGAGGCCGCATATAGAGCTAACCCCTTTCAGGATCTTCCTGGACTTGGGGACGTTGGCGAGAACCACCAAAGCGAGAGGGTGTTGCCTCCCGTACTTGCTGTGCATTTTATGCACCGCGAGTGCCGGGAAGCCTTGGGACTGCAGATCCTCCAGGATAGCCTCGTTCGATAATTCGAACGGAACTCCCCAGAGTACCGCTCTGATCTTACGCTCTTCTGATAGAGCAAAAGTGTGATAAGCATATTGCTTATCGGTGAGGAGCTTAGTCAAAGCTCGGAAATCGTCTATCGACGAGACAGTGATTTTAATAGATTCACCTGAGTTTACCGCTCGGGTGTAATGGATCTTGTGCTCATTGCACAATGTCGAGTCCTTAGTCCATTTACCCTTTTCCCGAAGGAAAACGGGTGGTGGGACCTTGGCCTTGACAGAAGTTGGGGCCGGAGCGGGTGTTGAAGACACCGGGGCAGCTGGCGTTGAAGACGCCGCAGGGGGTGTAGGGACGGGCGTCGAGGGCGCCGGGTCTTGTTTCGAGCGCTTCTTAGAGCGCTTCTTAACAAGGGTGAAAGAGGGAGGCTCAGGGCCAGTTGGGGTGGCGTCCAAGGATGACTCGGTCGCGGGTGCGCGCTTGCGTCGCGGAGGGGCGTCTACTTCGCACTCCATGTCACTGGAGGAAGGGGACGCGGGAGGGCCTAAGACCTGAGGGGTCTGGGGAGCTGAGGTGGCCTGAGGGGCCATTGTGGACATTATCGTCATGAAATGAGGGATAAGAGAATCTAAGAAACGGTACTTATCAGCATTTATAGAAATGTCTTCAGTACTTTGAAGTAACTTTTCCCTAATCTCGTCAAAGCTTAGGGAAGCCATTGCGGAGGGGTTGGGGAGGGACAACAATATATAAATATATATACTATGAACCTATCAACGATGACTAACTTCCTAAAACCACCCTAAACGCAGTAGGGCGGTTGAGGACGACGCGGATAACTTACTCGAACACGAAGTCTCGAGGCACCTGGAACGACGAATTCGCGTCGACGAAGCTCACGTTCCACGAAGTACGGTTAACAACCAACTGTCCACCGTGAAAACGGCGTTAGAAACTTATTAGATGTACGGTTAAAACCCACTTACCGCCGTGAAAACGGCGTTAGAAACTTATTACGGTATACAACTATGAAATTATTTATTACGGCAACAACCAGTGAAATTTGGGTGCTCGATTAGCGCGGGGGCTAAGGGAGCGGGAAGGCGTCTGCGATCGACGTGCGCTCGAGAACGCACGCAGACCGAGACTCGCACGCAGACCGAGACTGAGGTTATTATGAATTCTAGGCAACCTTTATATATTCTTAAAATAAGTCCCAACCCCTCCCTATATTATAAATTACTAAATTTATAAATTACTAAATTTTGCGAAGGCCTTCACCCAGGCACTCGCCACGTCGGCTGCCCCATCAAAGACGAGGTCGTAACGCAGGCCTTAATTACTTTCAATGCGTCCTCGGCGCCTCAGGCCTCAAATGCCATGACCCCTCAGGTCTTCTGCAGTTAACTAATGAAGAACAGATGCAGGCGGAGGCAACGAACTGTTTAATACGTCTTTCAATTTGCATAAAGTTAAAAAATGGCACAGACCCTTGGGATATTAATACAAATTAAACACTAAAAGCGCCCATAGATCTTATAAGTGGTAAAACAGTTACTGAATAATATTTGTTTCGAAAAATTTACCTGTAAAGTGTAAGTTTTATCATAAAATTATTTTAAACCAAATTTTTAGCTATAATATTATCTCCAAAAATATGGTTTATACTGTTTTTCCCCTGAATCACCATTTATAAGATATAGTGATTTTAAAAGGTTGACAGGTCGTGTTTTACGCAAATGCATACAATTTTGCAACGAATACGTTTAAACAGACAGTTCATCTCTGAAGTGAACCTCGGTACATAAAGCTTTGTTATAAAGCTGTGTATTGAGTAACAATTCGGAGCATAGCCTTCCATATGTACAGTCGGTGCCAGATACATCTATACCACCCCGCACGCACCGTGCGCTCATCATACTCACACTACTAAAGACTCGAACAATTAACACAACCGGTTTAGAGCGACTATGTTGTCTGCAAAATAAATTCTAACTATCGGCGATCGAATCTGTTCAGAACAAAAAATAATGCTACTATACGGGAATATAGATCGTTAATTTCAACTAAGTCTATGGAGACGAGCGTAGCTCAGCCGTATAATGTGCAGATTCACTTGCATGCTGCCCTTGTTTTAGGCGGCCTGAGTTCGAATCTCGGAAGGCGTGATCTTTTTTTATTTTTTCTATTTTTGCGTTCGAATCTCGGAAGTTGTGCCCGTTTTCTATTTTTTTCTATTTTTAATAGATAATCGAAAAATATTTATTAATAAAGATTTAATAAATTTAATACGGGAAAATTAGATTAATCAGGTAGTTGATCTTCTATTTCTATAATATATCTTTTTAATTATATTTTTTCTAAAATTGTAAGTAGTAATATTTATATACTAGTATATATATAATATTTATATAGTAGTAATATATAAACATAAAATAAAAAAAATAAAAATAAAATATCAGGTCTTTACCTATGAAATTGCCGTTTTTCACGAAATAAATGAAGCGTAATTTTTTTATATATTTTTTATTTCTATTAATCAAAATAATCACCATTGAAAGATTTGAATTACAGTTTTCATTATAATTTGTCTGTCACTTGGCGTATGACCTTATTATATCATATATGTATATATGTTATTAGCAAGCGACTATAAATATTATTTGTTTCTAATCTAAATGACAATGACATCATTCACTCATGGACTACCTTCTTTTTAAAACACAACTATTACGAAACTTTTTTTACTATAAACTAATTTGTGCGCCTTCGGTATCTATGACCTGCTGCAACCGAGATCTGATACTGTCAACTAGATTCCAGCACAAATCAGGTCCTCTCATTATTCCCAAGTTGAAAAAAAACTAATTCCTCTAAATTCTCTGGCCACAATATCGCGGTGTCTCTCCGATACATCAGTATAGGTTACAGGATTCCGTCCAGGCCTACAAGGTTCTATATCCACAGATTTCACATAACGAAAAACACATAGTTTTCTCTGTAAATAAAATTTCGTTCAATCCTAGTCACAGGATAATACTTAGCGTAAATTTACTTACAGAATCATCAATCGACGTGCAATTTTCCTAATGGAAACAATTTGATTAAACAAAATAACAATATCGGTTCTCTGCAGCGTTGTTAAATTATATGTAATTCATTTTCGGCTTCACTTTAGCACAGAAATATGATAGGACTATAATAAGTGTAACGAAAGAATACGAAACAGCAAACAATCCGGCGACACGACTATACAATATTAGATGCGCACGTCGTCGGTGAGAGTAGCTACCTACTGAGTAGAGTAGTAGTAGAGTAGGTTATACCTACTGAGTACAGTAGAACCAGTTTAACCGATAATAAGTGAGGGATTTACACTTTGTGCTTGTGTGCGTAAGCAGATTGCCATAGTGCTTAGATGGTTTAGATATTTCGTGGTGTGAGTATCGTAGAACGCGCGTTTGCGTGCGACATTAGAAGATAATCAACATGATTCTGTTGCCATGTGTACTTTAAGTTCTAATTAATATGTGAAACAAAACACTTTGACAGCATCAAGTCTGCATCAGATACTGGAGTGCTTTTTGCTGTTTTCCACAATATTTTCAATATTATTTCATTTAAATGTTTTCAGTAATAATTGAAAGTTCTTAATTAATTTTAATTAATGTTAATCTAAAATTTACTAGACTATATTGTCTTTGGTTTCGGTGCTATTTTCAATATTCCTTACTGAAACCGGTCTAAGGGTTAATCAATAACATTTATTTAGGATTAAATTAAGTTAGGCATTAGCAATAAACAGTGTGTCAACAAACGCCGGTTTATCTCTAAATATTTTACAGTCTTACGCAATGTGAGATCATTCCCTTTTTTGGTAATCATTAATTTACTAACAATTATACTGAAAACAGCCATTTCGAATGGAGCTTCAGCTTTTGGTCGGTCATTAGTTTAAGTGTAATGAAGCACTAGCGCACTATAGCGGTGATAACAGCCAAATTACTGTTATCACGCCTCGGGACAGGTCGAAACGTATTAAGAATTGTTGTTTGCCGTCGGATGGATTTATAATTTATCCTGCAATATTTGAAATTGTAGTTGAATTGAAATTGGATTTGACATAATGACATACTAAGACTTTATACGGATATTTGAATAGGTAATGAAATGGGTTCATGAGTGTCAAAATTTACCTTTTTGAATGTTACGTATGCTGTTCTCTGTCATTACTCTCAGCTGTAATTTCCAAACGCAATATACGCTTACCTACCTCCGGATCATACCGTTATACCGAATAAATTTTCTAATACCAATAACTGCCATGCTTATACTTATCATGCTTTATGTCTAAATATTTTTTTTGTTTATAAAATAAATGTGTTACCTTTTAGAACAGTTTCAGAAGGAATATTTTCAAGTTCGGTTCTCAAAGACAAGATTATTTACTGTTTTACAAGATTATTTATTTAAGAAATCTATGTACAATGCTCATTTTAATATGAATGAAATGAAAAATGATTTATTCAGCGTACAAAATGCACAATTTAAAAATATATTACAATAACAAAAAAAAAAGAAAATTGCAACACACCGAAAAGGTTTCAGCTCAGTACAATGCCTCCAGCCTAAACTGAGGGTTTTCAGCTGAAACCATCGAGGAGCGCAAAAAGTAAGAAAGTTTTATGATAATAGGAGGTTAATAGACAAAAAATAAACAAAAGATTTAAAATAATAATAAAAACATTTACATTGACTCGCACTTCTTAAAGTTAGATATCATATAGTAAGGCACATTAATGAATATTAAACAAACTAAACACAACTTATTCTTAACAACGAGATTAAACTACCGTGTCGTCCTGCTCTATACATGAAATTAAACAAGCATTTACTCAGGTGGTAATTACAAACATTTATCCTTTCACACCGCTAATCTGGAGATCAAGATAGTATCCTTTAATTTTCAGTCTAAAAGTTGAGAAAGTCTGCGCAACGGTGGAGAGATATTGTTCCAAATTTTTGCTGCGGTGTATTTAAGCGCTGTAAGCAGCTGTTTTATACTCCTGTATCTTAAGACGAGCAAATCTAGTACTAGGAGCCCAAATTAATTTATCGTAACGATAGGTTGGCTTTTGTCTCCTTATGACACCGAAAAGCAAAGTGGTAAAGTGAACACTCCTCCTAGAGTTCATATTTAAGGTTTTGAGCTGGTTAATATAGGGAGAGATGTGGCGTCCTGGAGGAATATCCAGGTAGTACCGCATACAAGCATTCTGAACACGCTGCACCTATAGCTTAGTTCTTTCCAATAATCTGGGTCCATACAGTGTATAATTAAGCTTTGAAAGTACTAGGGCTTCAACTAGAGTAGTGCAAAGTGGAACTGATAAAAAGTTTCCAATTTCATAAAAAAAACCTTCAGGCGACAGAAGCAGTTGCGTACTACCTCCTGAATGTGCTTCTCAAATCCCAAATTAGTATCGCAGAGTACTCCTAAGTTTCGGATGAATTCCGTACGCCTCATTCTCCAGAGTTATTTAGGTAACCTGCCTTATAATTTTAGAAACCTGTTATTTGGAACCACGGACCATGTATTCAGACTTAGCAGGATTCAGTACCAAACAGTTTTTACTTGACTATTTCGATAAAAGTTGTAAGTCTTCGTTGATTCTTGTAGTTGTTTCATCGATTTTTGCTGGATGACATGACAAAAACAGCTGTAGATCATCAGCATAAAGATGGACTTTTCAATTTTTAATACAGCTGACCATGTCAGCCGTATAAACAATAAATAAAAGCGGTCCTAAAATAGATCCTTGAGGCACGCCACGAGTGACAGCGGCCACGGAGGACTTGGATGTTACCTACACTATTTCCATTCTGAAGCTGAACATACTGATGACGATTACTGAGATACCTATTAATCCATTTGATCGCATACGCATCTAAACCATAGTATGCCAGCTTGGCCAGCAGCAGTGGTATGTTTATACTGTCAAAAGCACGGGAATAATCTTATGACTAAAAACGTTGCTAAGCCCGCGTCCTGAGCCTCTAGAGCGTAACTTGTTACATCTATGAGAGCAGTGGTTGTGCTTCGACCCTTACGAAAACCTGACTGCTTTTTGGGAAGGATGTTGTTATTCATCCATTTGTTGTACTGTCAATGTAGCGTACCATCGATTTGGGGTACTGTCGATACATTAACCCGTCGATGGAACCTTTTCGATACAGTGACCGTCGATGAAGTGACTGTCGATATTATTTTATATTATGAACATATACGATAAAATACATATTTTTGACATTATTTAGTGCTTTTCTTTAAAATATAAAATTATACAAATGTGTGTGAATGTATGTGTGTATGTGTACATAAGTGAGTGTGTGTTGTGTTTTAAGTGTCTGAGAGAGAAATTGAGTGTTTCTTAAGTTACAATCAAAATGCTTATTTTAAATACAATTCAATTTCATCATAATTTTCTGTTTTCAGCCATTTAGTTACCAAAGATTTACATTTTGAATTATTCAAATTGTTAATATCTACTTCCTTATTTATTTTATTATATAAGTTACTAGCTCTGGTTTACAGTTTGTTGGTATGGAAACGATTTATGTTTACTTAGGACAAGATTAAAAATATGCGATTTCCTAATGGATAGTAAATTAGTTAAGGTGTAGAGAGTATCTGTTGGAAACTCACGTGGTTTGAAGTGCATGACCTTTAGTAATGATCTCTGAGACCTTTTTAAATCAAGAAATCTAATTTTATTAGCTCCACCGCGCACATTTATGCAATAAGTAAATACAGATAACGCTAAAGATAAAGTTGTAAAGTTTTAAATGTCCATATCAGTTTTCTGGTTCTATTTATTTTATTCTATATGGCTATGCCATGATAAGCGCTGGTCTACCATCACACCCAGGTATTTTGTACAAATTACTTTTGTAAGTTTCGGACATGAGCAAGACATAGCAGAATCGTCACACTGGTGGATGGTTATGCTATAATCAGGCATAGGCACGCTGAAATCTTGAGCTTTGTTCCGGAGGATAATGTAGGTTATGGAAGAAGAAGAATCTACCAGCTACCCGGTAGAATTTTTAGAATCCCTCAGTGCTCATTATAATTAATAATAATAATAAACCCCCAGGCAAACACACCAATTGTATGGCCCCAAAGTAAGCAGAGCTTGTGTTATGGATGACCATACAGCGAACTGGGGGGGATCCCAGAATAAACATACCTATATAAATACAAACAACCATGACCCGAGAACAACATTCTCGCTCCGATCGCCACGCGGTTCGGACGTGCAAGACCCGGTTCTCCGTTGATCGGTCCCTTCCCGCCATTCCGTGGCGCTCAGTCTACTGACGCCACAGTCTAGCGTGTTGATTCCGTGCTACGGTTTTCAAGGTCTTTCTACTCCGTCTGAGTGCTTTCGAAGTGCGATTTTTCTTTGCGACTAAGCCCCTTAGTCTTCAAAGTGCTGTGCTAAGTTGTGTTGTGCTTGTGCTGAGTGCAGTGTTGTGCCCAGCGTAAGTAGTCTGGTCTCAGTGCAAAGGATACTTAACGGTGACAACGAATTTGTACTGAACCAGTCCTTTTTATTTTTATTTATTTCTCTTCTCTATTTTATTTATTTTTCTCCTATTTCCATATTTATTTCTATCATATTTGTGTGTTTTCGTGTGTATTTGTCCTTTCTGTCGGTAAAGGTTGACCCTAACGCGGTCAACTCTTTACCTGCGCACCCTTTTTTAGGTTTCTAGGTAGCGGCCTTCGGCGTACTATTGTTAGTTTTAATTTATTCTCCCCAGCCCCCCTACCGCTGGTAGGGAGGTTTGCCGCTAGGGTTCGCTAGATTATTATTTAGGGATTCTAGGCATTTGTTATATAAATAGGCGCTAGGTTTGCTAGGGAACCTAGGCATACATTATATATTTATATAATTCATATTATCCCAAGCCCTCCAATGGACCTTGTCAACGCTCTTAGGTCATTCGCCCAGGTGCTCGCCGCGTCCGGCGTCAGCATACCCGATGACATACTAACGCAGGCCTTACAGGCATCTATCGCGTCCCCGGCCCCTCAGGCCTCAACCCCGGCCCCTCAGGCCTCCAACGTCGAGACCCCTCAGGTCTTAAGCTCTCCCGCGTCTCCCGCCTCGTCCGAGATGGACTGCGAATCGGTCGCATCCTCTCACGCGTCGCGTCGTAAGCGTACCGCTCCCGGGAGCGACTCCGAACCCGCGTCTGATACGTCGTCAGATGCCGTCACCTTAACCGGCTCTCCTGAGCCCGCGTTTCAACTCGTCGCCAAGCGCTCCAAGAAGCGCTCTAAGAAAGCTTCGGTATTTTCAATACCCGAGCCCTCCCCGGTGTCTTCAACACCAGCCCCCGCGCCGTTAAAATCGCTCGTAGTAACCGCGTCTCCGTCGGTCACATCGAAGCCAGCGACGCGCTGCGCTCCCGTCCCGCCGAAGCCTCAGCTCCCTCCGCCCGTCTTCCTGCGTGAAAAAGCGCGCTGGACCGCGGTTTCAAACTTGTGCAAAGTGCACAAAATTAATTATTTAAAATCCGCCAACGCTGGCGATACAATCAAGATTCAAATAGCGACCGTCGACGACTTCCGCTCGTTTACCAGGTTACTCGGATTAAACCAAATCGCGTATCACACCTACGCCCTCCCGGAGGAGCGTAAGATCCGCGCAGTACTACGGGGCGTCCCGTTCGAACTCAGCAACGAAGACATCCTCGATGACCTTAAGTCTCAGGGTTTCCCGGTCACAGCAGTGCACAAGATGCACTCCAACCGCGGTAGGCGTTTTCCCTTAGCGTTGGTAATCCTGTCGAATACCCCCAACTCGAGGGAGATCTTTAGAGAGGCTCGCACAATTTGCGGACTCTCAAATATCTCCGTCGAGCGTCCCAACCCCCGTGGTCACCCTGGGCAGTGCCACCGCTGCCAGCTCTATGGCCACGCAGCGGCTAACTGTTCAGCTCCCCCCAGGTGCGTAAAGTGCCTGGATCCTCACTTCACTAAGGAGTGCACTCGCACTCCCGAATCCACTTCCCCCCCTGCCTGTGTGCTGTGCGGCCAGTCCGGCCACACAGCTAACTACAGGGGTTGCCCGCGCGCTCCGCGCTCCACCACCAAGAGGGTCGCGCCTAAACCGGCGCCGCCGCTCACTCCTGCCAACATCCCGCCGCTGCGCAACCGGGGTCCCCCGGAAGCAAAGCCCGTTCAGCCGACACCTACTCCGGCTCTGTCTTGGAGGCAGCGTCCGGCCGTTCCGCCTGCACCTTCCCGACCTATCCCAGCTCCCGTAGCTCCCGTACGGTCGCGTCCTTCTCCGTCTTCCGCACCTCAGTCGTCGTTGGCTGAGGACATGAAGACCGTATTCGACGTTATTCAAAACGTCGATATTAACGAAATTTCCGTGCTCGCACGCAAACTGCGAGCCGCCCGCTCTCCTCAAGAGCGTTTATTTGCTTTAGCCGAGCATTACTCGCTCCTAAGTTCGTTGTAAATTATTTTATAATTTATAAATTCGTAAATAATAAATTATAATGTCTAGACCCGCGAATCCCGCGTCCAGTCGTATTAAACCCAAGGGCTTATCCCTAGTATCTTTTAACGCTCGTAGCCTTAATACCAATCTTCCCGAGATTAAACTGTTCCTTCAGAACAAAGAACCTGACTTATTCCTTCTCCAGGAGACATGGCTTACTCCAAACCGCTCCAGGGGATTCGCTATACCTAAGTACGCGTTTATTCGTAACGATAGGCCCAACTCCGACGGTTTCGGCGGCACCGCTATATATTACAAAAGAGGCTTCCACTGCTGTCCTCTCCCTACCCCTCCTCTCCTCAACATGGAAGCCACTGTGTGTGGATTGGCTATGACTGGTCATCCGACCATCATCATAGCTTCA
The DNA here is from genome assembly GCA_923062675.1 of Marasmarcha lunaedactyla. Taxonomy (NCBI): domain Eukaryota; kingdom Metazoa; phylum Arthropoda; class Insecta; order Lepidoptera; family Pterophoridae; genus Marasmarcha; species Marasmarcha lunaedactyla. The sequence goes on from OV281359.1 coordinate 3,722,723, forward strand.
ATCTACATACCTAGTGGTACCAGACCAATCCGCAGCGACTTTGAGGCCATTCTCGCCCTCGGCCATTCAGTCATTATGTTCGGAGACTTTAACTCCAAACATACTGACTGGACGTGCCTATCGACTAACACCAGCGGTATCGCTCTCCTCGACATCACTAACTCCCTTGACCTAGATGTCATATCCCCCGTCACTCCCACTCACTATCCCAACAACCCGTCCTACTCTCCTGACATCCTCGACTTTGCAATTATCAAGCGTATCAATCTTGACCTAAGGTCTATCGAACCGCTCGATGACCTAGGCTCCGACCATCGCCCCGTTTCCCTCGTGCTAGGACCGCCGAACGATAACGTCTCATCTCCTAAGACCTTTACCAATTGGAAAGGTTTTAAAAATACGTTAGTTTCAGCCTTAGAGGCTCCGAACTCTCCACTCGCGATCTCTCCCGAGCAATTAGATAGCCCGGATAAAATCGATTCATTAGTAAATTCTCTCACTGATGCTATCAACTCAGCCATCAGTGACAACGAAAAGGTTGCTAAGCAAGGCAAACCCACGCTTCCCTTAGCCGTTAGCAATCTTATTAAAGCTAAAAACGCGGCTCTCCGGAGAGCCAAGAAATATCCCACGCCCGCCTATAGAACAGCTGCGAATCAGCTTCAACGTAAAGTTAAGTCTTGCCTCGCGGAACTCCGAGACGCTCAGATGAACGATCTCATGGCGAATATCTCTCCGTCCCACCAAGCGTACTATAGCATGGCCCGAGCCTTACGCGTAGACACCGTCTCTCACGTTCCTCCTCTCACTCGTCCCGATGGCACTACTGCCTTCGAAGTCGAAGAGAAAGCCGAATGCTTCGCCGACAGCATTGCCGCACAATGCTCGCCCAGCACGCAACCCGCGAATCCCACTCACATCAAAGCGGTGGAGGACAAAGTCCTTCGCATAGACTCACTCCCCATCACCGCCGACCCTGTCACAGTCTCTAATGACGAAATCTTGCTTCTCATTAGAAATCAAAAGTCCAAAAAGGCTCCGGGTGCGGATGGAATTTCCAACCACGCACTTAAGCACCTACCGCAACAGATGCTTACCTTGTTAGCTATCATTTTCAATGCCTGCTTCGACCATAGCTACTTTCCTAAAGCTTGGAAAGAAGCGACAGTCATAGGCATTCCCAAGCCGGGCAAACCTCTGAACGTCCCGGCTAATCACAGACCCATCAGCCTTCTCAAGGCAATGTCTAAACTTCTCGAGAGAGTCATACTTTCTCGAATGCGGAACCATCTGTTTCCAACGGATGGCGATCCTCTCATTATTCCCCATCAGTTCGGCTTTCGCGCTAAACACTCCTGCCCTCAGCAAGTCCACCGAATCGTCGAGTATATACTTGACGGTTTCTATCCGCGTCGTTATAAAACAGTCGCGGTTTTCTTTGACGTAGCCAAGGCTTTCGATAAAGTCTGGCACAGCGGTCTCGTTTATAAACTCTACAAGATAGGCTTACCGGATCGCCTAGTCAGGATAATAGCGTCGTTTCTCAAAGACCGTACGTTTCGATTTAAACACGAAGGCACGCTTTCTGCACCTCGTCCCATAAAGGCTGGAGTCCCTTAAGGCTCAGTCCTCGCCCCTCTGCTGTACACCGTGTACACCAACGACATTCCCATCCCGCCGAAAGGCGTCGAACTCGCCCTCTTCGCTGACGACACCGCACTCTATACCAAAGGCCACGGTGTTCGGCGCCTTGTAACCAGACTCCAAAAGGCCGTAAACGCCCTTGGTGCATGGTTTCAAGAATGGCGCATCGATGTGAACCCTGAAAAGAGTTCTGCGATGCGCTTCGACCACAAACGCCGTCGTCCCGATGGCGATCCCCACGTTCGAATGTTAGGCATTCCCATCCCCTGGAAGCGCAGTACTAAATACTTAGGCGTCACATTAGATCCGACGCTTTCTTTCAAGCCACACGTTGAAAGAGTTTCGAAACTCGCTCGTCACTATTTAGTCCGCCTAAATAGCATGTTAGGTAGAAAAAGTAAAATGTCCTTCAGAAACAAACGTACACTTTACAAGGTCTGCGTTAGACCAGTCATGACGTATGCCTCGCCAATCTTTGCCCACGCCAAACCCTCCCTCCTGCACAAACTGCAGGTAGTTCAAAACCTCTTTTGCCGCCGGGCCACAGGCGCACCGTGGTACGTGCGTAACGCGGACTTGCATAGAGATCTTGAACTGCCTACAGTACAACAATATCTCAAAACACTCTCTGAAGCGTTCTTCAAACGCTCCGAAACCCATCCCAATCCTCTAGTTCGTGATTCTGTCTCATATGCTACTCCTGTGTTAGACTCGAAGTTCAAAGTCGCTAGGCCTAGAAATGCGCAAGCGTACTCATCCACCAGACTGTCACGCGATCTCGAGGCCCTTCTGGCCGCAAATTCTAATTCTAACGTAAATTCTAATTCTAACGTAAATCCTAATACTAACGTAAATGCGAGTTAATTCAATTTTATTTTGCAATTTTTTTTAATTTTTGTTTTAATTATTGATTTTCATTTTGAGCACCTTCAGTGCTACGTATTCACCTTCAGTGCTTTGAGCACCTTCAGTGCTATGTAATCCCAGCGGGTGACCCCTTCTGGGCCCCGCTAGCGCGGCCTCTTTCTCCAATTGGCCGTCGCTCCGATGAAGGCTGAGTGGCAAAAATGCACGAGCCGACAGGGGGTTTTTAGTGGGTATGGTCCTGGTAGGCGTCGGGACGAGTCCCACATAACTTTGGAATCGCGCCAGAGTATGCGTCAGGGCATTTTTATCCTCCTGCCCTTCCCGCGGAGGGGAACAAAAAAAATAAAAAAAAACCCGAGAACAAACATCTGTGTTCACCACACAAATGCATGCCCCGGCCAGGACTCGAACCTGGGACCTTCGGCGTATGAGGCAAAGCTACTTACCACTATACCAATAGGTCGTCCATAATTCAATTCATATTTCATATTCATGATTCAAAATACACACAACATGCATTTACAAACGCTTAAACATAAATGAATGAAGTATGCTAACAGTCAGTGTTGAATCGAACAATTTTTTTGAATCAACACTACCGCCATTTCCAAAATTATTAGAAAGCTACATAATCAGCGGTAATAAGTTACAGGTTACATTAATAAGTTACATCCACACAGTCAATACCTACGGGATTTCGCGCTACACAGCTAAATCGGTTGGATCTTTTTCCTGGTATTCTTACAATAAATTGTACCTACTACTTTACACAACGTTATTTAGTAAACACGTACTATCATAAACAATTAAATTATAAATACTTACGGATTATTATACAGTTAAGTAATAAGTATAAAGGCGTGTAAACCTAACCTATGAACTATTTAAAACTAAAGAAATGTGTAATAGATACATATTGTTTTAAATTAATACTAACCTGAGCTAACAAACTTGTACTTGATAAAAAAATCTGATAAATCTGATCAAAGGAATCTGATACTTACTGATTTTTAGAAAGAAAAAAATAAAAATGAAGAAATTCAAGAACAATAACTTAACTTATATGGATTTACGGTGTACATCCTACTAAAGTCCATCCTAAGCTGAACCGTATTTCCGAAACTGATCATTTTTAACTTCTATTCGTAATATTTAGTTTAGTAAATCTTCAGTCAATGCTACTAACGGAGAATAAAGATAGAAGATAGATACAGAATAGTTAAAAAATATTCGATGTGATTCTTTAAATTGGCATTACTTTTTGTTTCTGAACCGATTGACATGAAACAAAATTATATGTTAAGTGAAACTTACCAAAATATGTTAATGAAAACCGCATCTAAATCGGATAAGCCGTTTCTGAGATTAGCGTGCACAAATACATAGACAAACAGACAATAGACAAAATAAAAATTCACTTTTTTGGGTTCGGCATCTATATATTAACAGCCCCTGCTATTTTATTTTTATTTTTTTTTCAATGTACAGAAAGCATGTTTCTTCAATTATTACAATACAGTTTATATATAAATGAATAAAATGTTATGTTGGATAAATGTTAGATAGATAGTACTTTTTTAAAATTAAACTTAATATTCCACAAGCCCACAGCACGCACTGTAAATTAATTGTGAAAAAGTTCAGTTGTGTGATGTGGCGTGGACAGAAGCATGTTGTTAGATGAACGTAAAGATTGGTCGTGATCCTGATGTCGAAACCTTAAACATTCCTTTAGGTACTTTGGAATAGATGGGTTGAACAGTGTTTCATAGAAAAGAGAAAGGATGTGTGTATTCCTGCAAAATCAAATTGGGAGCCACTTGAGCTTAGTGCGGAAATCAGAAACATGATCATATTTTCGTAATGAAAATTTAAACCGTATACAAGTATTTTGGAGGCGCTCAAGTTTATCAAGCTGCTCCTCGGTCAGATATAGCTTATATCTATAGCTTATATCTACGTTATCTAGTGTAGAAAGGAGAATTGACTGTGCGAGCGTAATGTTTGTCGGTTAGGGTAGGAAATTTCGAAGTCGCCTCAAAGGTCCCAACGCAGCAAATAACTTCTTGCTAACAGCGTCAGTTTAGTATTTCCACGATAAGGTGTTGACCAAGGTTTTAGACAGCTGAACTAAAAAGTATTCGCTCACCTTCAAACATAACAGGTGGCAATGAATTGAAGTCAATCCTTGCTAGCATATTTGAACTACCTATGAGTATTAACTGTGTTTTAGAAGGATTAACTTTTAAACCGAATCTTTTACTCCAATCTGCAATCTTTAACAAATCATTATTAGTGGTATTTACTGCATGGATTATGTCATTCGAGGAATGGGTGTGAATTTGAAAGTCATCTGCATACAGGTTATAGGAAGAAGATAAAGACTGAGTTATTGAATTAATAAAAATGGCAAATAATAAGGGAGATAGCACACCACCTCGAGGGACGCCGGCAGCGGTGTCACACCAGTCGGATACGGTGACATCCACAGATATACGCTGCCTGCGTCCATGTAGATAACTACGAAGCCAGCAAATTACCGTTGGAGATATGTTAAGTGACTTTAAGACACCGAGAAGAATATCAAAATCCACAGTATTTAACGCATTACTAAAATCCAGTAAGCTTAGTAGTGTCAGTGTCTTATTTCCCATGTTATTTCATATGTTCGAATGTCGAACTCGTTAAAATTAGAAAAATTTTTAACGAGGGCAGTAACAGTACTGTGACCCGGGCGAAATCCAGATTGAAATGGATTCATAAGGTTATTTTTATAGAGAAAGGATAGGATTGGATGGTGTACTAGGCACTCTTGCACTTTGAAAAGGAAGGGAAGTATAGAAATTGGATGAAATTCAGAGAAAGTACTAGGATTGGCCCTTTTTGGTAAAGGAACTATGTTTTCTGTTTTCCACGCCTTAGGGAAGGTTGCTCAGGATATGGAATCATTAAGAACTTTTGAGATGATTGGAGGTACAAGATCGAGTAAAGGAATAAGCATATTACAGCTCATGCCATTGTTACCCACAGCATTGGGTGAGATGGATATGATACTTTTCCTAACATCACAATCTGTGTATTGTTGAATTTCCAATTGAGGAATATCTGGGTACGGCAAATAGATTAATGTAGGGCCTTTTGTAGATCCGTCCATGGTTGAAATGCATGTGAAGTGTTTATTTAACAGATTCAAGTTGATGTTAGAGGACATACTATTATATTTAGATTTGCCGATACCCAATGATCTTAAAAGTTTTCAAACTTTAGCTGGATTTTCACTCTTTTTACAGATTTGTGAATGTGGTGGCGTTGTGGCCTACACACTCTGTTGCAGTGATTACGAATATTTTTGTAATGCTCTTTATTTATACCAGTAGGGTCTCTTCTATATTTGCAGTGCGGCGAACTCTTCTTTTTAAAAGCAGTTTGATATCATCCGTTAATCAAGAAGCAGGTAAATGCTTTAATTTGAATGGCCGATTAAGTAAAGGTCTATAACTAAAGAATTGAATAAGTTGATCTGATCATCAGCATTACTGATGTAATAAAACGCGTTAAAATCCAGTTAAAAAGTGTTTTATTAATTAGCCTGGCACCAAAGGTCCAAAGATGCGAGCACTTTTAAATCCGCGTCGAAATTGTATCATGTGTGTGTAGTTCATATTTTATAAACATATGCAAAAGCATGTTTTTACCGTAAGCCCAGTTGAAATGAGTAAATATAAAATATAAAAATAATTTCGTAGTGTACATCTTAACAGCAATCTTAATAATTAATATCTGCTTGAAGGTTAGGCTAGAAGTTGGCAGTTTAGAACTATTGTAATGTGGCGTTTGGCCTCTGTATGTCGCCGCTGCTTTAGTAAGATACGAATTTGAATTAAACAAATATACATTCCCTTAGATTAAAAGAAAACAATGTCAGTCGTTTTACGGATCGTTCCGATGTCCAGTCGATCTTTACCTATGAAATTGCCGTTTTTCACGAAATAAATGAAGCGTAATTTTTTTATATATTTTTTATTTCTATTAATCAAAATATACACTTATGCAATCAATGCATCTTTGCCAACGCATTGGTAGCTTATTGATGCCTTTCTTGAAGAAATCAGCTGGACGGGAGGCAACAAAATCTTCAAAGGCATTTTGTACTGCCTCTCGGGTATTGAATTTTTTTCCCGCCAAGAAGTTATCCAAATTCTGGAAAAAGTAGAAGTCTGTAGGCGCAAGGTCTGGTGAGTACGGCGGATGACGGAGAACTTCCAACCCCAACTCTTGTAGCTTGGAGACCGTTTGCTGTGCAGTATGAGTGCACCAGTGCAGCAGGTCGCGCGTTGTCGTGCAGGAGCAGTGGAGCCGAACGATTGACCAAAGCTGGTTGGAGACGTGCGAGCTTCTCCATCATTGTGTTCAGTTCTTCACAGTTCACATCTGCACTTTCAGGTCAAAATTTCCAGAACGGAAGCGGGTAAACCAATAACGGGTGGTGCATTCGTTTGTAGTGTTCGCTCCGTAAACGTCGTTGATGTTGCGTGCCGCTTGTGCCGCTTTGCTGCCACGACGGTACTCATACTCCATAATTACTCGAATTTTTAACTTATCCATGATGACGAAAAATGTTCGAATGCGTTGAAAACAAAACACTAACTATTAAACAAATGACGATTTTAGAAAAAGAATTCCATGTTTGTCAAATAAAATTAATTTGAAATTAGAATTATCAGTCAAAAAAAAATATTTTCATTTGAAATGGCCAGTACGGCAAAACGGCAGTTTCATAGGTAAAGACCTATTATATATAAAAATTATGAAATAAATATCAAATGAATAACTAATAACAAATCTTTTAATTTTACAGCATCGCACTCTTTTCATGGAGTCGCCTGATACCCAAAGAAAATAAATATAAAAAGGAGTTGTGAAAATATAATAAAAGAGTGCACAAAATGCACTCAAACTGCGGTAGGCGTTTTCCGTTAGCTTTAGTTATCTTGTCTAATACTCCCAACTCGAGGGAGATCTTCAGAGAGGCTCGCACAATCTGTGGACTTTCGAATATCTCCGTCGAGCGTCCAAACCCCCGTGGTCACCCTGGGCAGTGCCACCGCTGCCAGGTCTACGGCCACGCAGCGGCTAACTGCTCAGCTCCTCCCAGGTGCGTCAAGTGCCTGGACCCTCACATAACTAAGGAGTGCACTCGCACTCCCGAATCCGCTTCCCCCCTGCCTGTGTGCTGTGCGGCCAGTCTGACCACACAGCTAACTACAGGGGTTGCCCGCGCGCTCCGCACTCCTCAGCCAAGAGGGCCGTGCCTAAACCGGCGCCGCCGCTCACTTCCGCTCACTTCCCGCCGCTGTGCAACCGGGGTCCCCCAGAAGCAAAGCCCGTTCAGCCGACGCCTACTTTGGCTCTGTCTTGGAGGCAGCGTCCGGCCGTTCCACCTGCACCTTCTCGTCCTATCCCAGCTCCCGTAGCTCCCGTAGGGCCGCGACCTGTTTCGTCATCTTCACCTCAGTCATCGTTGGCTGAGGACATGAAGACCGTGTTCGACGTCATTCAAAACGTCGACATTACGGAAATTTCCGTTCTCGCACGCAAACTGCGAGCCGCCCGCTCTCCTCAAGAGCGTTTATTTGCGTTAGCCGAGCATCACTCGCTTCTTAGTTCGTTATAAACTTTATTTTTGTTTTTTTATTTTTGTATAAGTTCATAAATTAGCAAATATAATGTCTAGACCCGCAAATCCCGCGTCCGGTCATATGAAACCAAAGGGCTTATCCCTAGTTTCTTTAAACGCTCGTAGCCTTAGTTCAAACCTTCCTGAAACTGTTCCTTCAGAACAACGAGCCAGACTTATTGCTTCTTCAAGAGACGTGGCTCACCCCAAACCGCACCAGGGAATTCGCTGTTTCCAATTACGTGTTCATTCGTAACGATAGGCCCGACAGTTACGGCGGCACAGCTATTTATCACAAAAGAGGTTTCCACTGCACTCCTCTCCTCACCCCTCCTCTCCTCAACATAGAGGCCACTGTGTGTAGATTGGCTATGACTGGTCATCCGACCGTCATCATAGCTTCAGTCTACATACCTAGTGACATCCATCATACCAGATCTATCCTTAGTGACTTCGAGGCCATTCTCGCCCTCGGCCATTCAGTCATTATGTTTGGAGATTTTAACTCCAAACATACTGACTGGAAGTGCCTATCGACCAACCAAAGCGGTAGAGGACTCCTTAAAATCACTCAGCAACTCGACTTAGACGTCATCTCTCCCGTCACTCCCACTCACTATCCCGGCAACCCTAACTACTCACCTGACATCCTCGATTTCGCGATCGTCAAACAAATCAACCTCGATCTCAGGTCTATCGAACCGCTCGATGACCTTGGCTCTGATCACCACCCCGTCTCCCTCGTGCAAGGACCGCCTAACAATCACGTCACTCCTCCTAAGACCTTTACCAACTGGAAAGGTTTTAAAAATACTCTAGCTTCAGCCTTAGAGGCCCCAAACTCTCCGCTCGCGATCTCGCCCGACCAATTAGATAGCCCGGACAAAATAGATTCATTAGTCGACTCCCTCACTGATGCTATCAACGCAGCCATCAGTTTTAACGAAAAGGTTGCTAAGCGAAGTATACCCAATCTACCCTTAGCCGTTAGCGATCTCATTAAAGCTAAGAACGCGGCTCTCCGGAGAGCCAAGAAATATCCCACGCCCGCCTATAGATCAGCTGCGAACAAACTACAACGTAAAGTTAGGTCTCACCTCGCGGAACTCCGAGACGCTCAGTTTAACGATCTCATGGAGAATATCTCCCCCTTCCCACCAAGCGTACAATAGTATGGCCCGAGCCTTACGCGTAGACGCTGCCTCTCACATTCCTCCTCTCACTCGTCCCGACTGCACTATTGCCTTTGAAGCCGAAGAGAAAGCCGAATGCTTCGCCGACAGCATAGCGGCACAATGTTCGCCCAGCACGCAACTCGCGGATCCATCCCACATCCAGGCGGTGGAGGACGAAGTTCTCCGCAGAGAATCTCTCCCTATCACCGACGACCCCGTCACAGTCTCTAATGATGAAATCTTGCTTCTCAAATGTCCAAAAAGGCTTCGGGTGCGGATGGTATTTCTAACCACGCACACAAACACCTGCCTCAACAGGTTCTTACCTTGTTAGCCATCATCTTCAATGCCTGCTTCGACCACAGCTACTTTCCAAAAGCCTGGAAAGAAGCTACAGTCATAGGCATTCCCAAGCCGGGTAAACCTCTGAATATCCCGGCTAATCACAGACCCATCAGCCTCCTCAAGGCCATGTCTAAACTTCTCGAAAGAGTCATACTCTCTCGAATGCGGAACCATCTGTTTCCAACGGATGGCGATCCCCTCATTATTCCCCATCAGTTCGGCTTTCGCGCTAAGCATTCCTGCCCTTAGGCAAGTCCATCGAATCGTCGAGTACATACTCGACGGCTTCTATCCGAAACGAAAGAAAACGATCGCAGTTTTCTTTGACGTAGCCAAGGCTTTCAACAAAGTCTGGCACAGTGGTCTCGTTTATAAACTCTACAAAATAGGCTTACCGGCTCGCCTATTTAGGATAATCGCGTCATTTCTAAACGTTTCTAACGTTTCGTTTATAAAGGCTGGAGGCCCTCAAGGCTCAGTCCTCGCCCCTCTGTTGTATACCGTGTACACTAACGACATTCCCATTCCGCCGAAAGACGTCGAACTCACCCTCTTTGCCGACGACACAGCCCTTTACACCAAAGGCCAAAGTGTCCCGGGTCTCACCACCAGACTCCAAAAGGCTGTAGACGCCTTAGGTGCATGGTTTCAAAAATGGCGTATCGATGTGAACCCAGATAAGAGTTCTGTGGTTTACTTCGACTGCAAACAACGTCATGTCGCTGACAATCTGCACGTTCGAATGTTAGGTACTCCCATTTCCTGGAAGCGCACTACCAAAAACTTAGGCGTCACCTTAGACCAGACGCTTTCTTTCAAGCCACACGTCGATAGAGTAACGAAACTCGCCCGTTTTTACTTAGGCCGCTTATATAGTATGTCAGGTAGAAAAAGTAAAATGTCGTTCAGAAACAAACGTACGCTTTATAAGGTCTGCGTTAGACCAGTCATGACATATGCCTCGCCAGTTTTTGCCCAAGCCAAACCCTCCGTCCTGCAAAAACTGCAGGTATTTCAAAATCTCTTCTGCCGCAGGGCCACAGACGCACCGTGGTACGTGCGTAACGCGGACCTGCACAGAGATCTTGAACTACCTACAGTGCAACAGCACCTCAAAACACTCTCAGAATCGTTCTTCAAACGTGCCGAATCCAATCCCAACCTCTAGTTCGAGATTCAGTCTCATATACTGCTCCTGACTTAGATTCGAAATTCAAAGTCGCTAGACCGAGAAACGTGCACACGGACGTAGCGACGCAGCTGACGATCTCTTAGATGTAGATCTCTTAGCCCTTCAGGCCGCAACTTCTAATTCTAACGTAAATTCTAATTCTAACGTAAATTCTAATTCTAACGTAAATCCGAATTAATGCAATTTTATTTTTCAATTTTTAATGTTTTTAATTATTTACTTTTCATTTTGAGCACCTTCAGTGCTATGTATTCACCTTCAGTGCTTATGAGATCCGCAGATCCGAAATGACATCTAAGTCAGGTGAGTTAGTGTCGAAGAGAGCGATACCGCTGGTGTTGGTCGATAGGCACGTCCAGTCAGTATGTTTGGAGTTAAAGTCTCTGAACATAATGACTGAATGGCCGAGGGCGAGAATGGCCTCAAAGTCGCTGCGGGTTGGTCTGGAGCCACTAGTTATGTAGACTGAAGCTATGATTATGGTCGGATGACCAGTCATAGCCAATCTTCACACAGTGGCTTCCATGTTGAGGAGAGGAGGGTTAGGGAGTGGACAGCAATGGAAGCCTCTTTTCTAATATATAGCGGTGCCGCCAAAACCGTCGGAGTTGAGCCTATCGTTGCGACTAAACGCGTATTTGGGAATAGCGAATCCCTTGGAGCGGTTTGGATTAAGCCATGTCTCCCGGAGAAGCAATAAGTCTGGCTCTTTGATCTGAAGGAACAGTTTGTGCTCAGGAAGGTTGGTGCTAAGGCTACGAGCGTTAAAAGATACTAGGGACAAGCCCTTGGGTTTTATACGACCGGACGCGGGATTTGCGGGTCTAGACATTTATATTTGCTTATATATGAATTTATACAAAAAATAAAATTTATAACGAACGGCTAACGAAAATAAACGCTCTTGAGGAGAGCGGGTGGCTCACGCAGTTTACGTGCAAGTACGGAAATTTCGTTCATGTCGACGTTTTGAAGGACGTCGAACACGGTCTTCATGTCCTCAGCCTACGACGACTGAGGTGAAGACGACGGAGCGGGTCGCGGGACTACGGGAGCTACGGGAGCTGGGATAGGATGAGAAGGTGCAGGCGGAACGGCCGGACGCTGCCTCTAAGACAGAGCCGGAGTATGCGTCGGCTGAGCGGGCTTTGCTTCCGGGGGACCCCAGTTGCGCAGCGACGGGAAGTTAGCGGGAGTGAGCGGTGGTGCCGGGTTAGGCGCGGCCCTTTTAGCGGTGGAGTGCGGAGCGCGCGGGCAACACCTGTAGTTAGCTGTGTGGCCGGAATGGCCGCACAGCTCACAGGCAGTGAGGAAGTGGATTCGGGAGTACGGGTGCACTCCTTAGTGATGTGAGGATCCAGGCACTTAACGCACCTGGGGGGAGCTGAGAAGTTAGCCGCTGCGTGGCCATAGAGCTGGCAGCGGTAGCACAGCCCAGGGTGACCGCGGGGGTTGGGACGCTCGACGGAGATATTCGAGAGTCCAAAAATTGTGCGAGCCTTTCTGAAGATCTCCTTCGAGTTGGGAGTATTGGATAGGATAACTAATGCTAAAAGAAAACGCCTACCGCGGTTGGAGTGCATGTTGTGCACTGTTTCGGCCGGGAAACCCCGGGACTTAAGGTCTTCGAGGATTTCATCGTTCGTGAGCTCTGACGAGACGCCCCGTAGTACTGCGCGGATCTTACGCTCCTCCGGGAGGGCGTAGGTGTGATATGCGATTTGTTTTAGTGAAAGTAACCTAGTGAACGCTCGAAAGTCGTCGATGGTCGCGACCTGGATTTTAATTGAATCGCCTGCGTTGGTTGCTTTGAGAAAATTAATTTTTTGCTCTTTGCAAAGATTAGATACCGCGGTCCATCGCGCTTTTTCGCGGAGAAAGACGGGCGGAGGGGGCTGAGGCTTTGTTGGGACGGGAGCGCAGCGCGGCGCTGGCTTCGATGGGACCGACGGAGACGCGGTTACTTCAAGCGACGTTATTAGCGTGGAAGACGTGAAGAAGAAGACGGTAGCGTGAAGACACCGGGGAGGGCTCGGATACTGAGGATACCGAGGCTTTTTTCGAGCGCTTCTTGGAGCGTTTGGCGACTAGCTGAAACGCGGGCTCAGGAGAGCCAGTTAAGGTGACGGCATCTGACGACGTATCAGACGCGAGTTCGGAGTCACTCCCGGGAGCGGTACGCTTGCGACGTGACGCGTGAGAGGATGTGACCGATTCACAGTCCATCTCGGACGGGACGGGAGACGCGGGAGAGCTGTAGACCTGAGGGATCTAGACGTTGCAGGCCTGAGGGGCCGGGGACGCGATAGTCGCCTGTAAGGCCTGCGTTAGTAATTCATCGGATATGTTGGCGCCGGACGCAACGAGCGCCTGGGCGAACGACCTAGCAAAGTTTACCAAGCTTTGCTGGTCCATTGGAGGGCTTGGTACTACAATATATAATATATATAAATATATAATAATACCTAGGTTCCCTAGCAAACCTAGCATCTAAACCTCCCTACCCGCGGCAGGGAGGCTGGGGACGATGCGAAGTGGTGCCCCTAATTCGGACAGCACTGTACCGTCACCCTGGGAAAGGCCCAAGTGCAATGGGATCGGGTCAGCCGGTTTCTCCTTGGCCTGAAGGGCCTTGGAAGCGCATGTTAGGAATGTAAGGAGTTGCACGCGACAGCACGTAAAATAGCTAAAGATAAACACTACCAATACGTGTGGGTACGGACAAAAGTACGGACGAGTTTATAAAAGGAAAGATCACCTGCTTTATTTGTAAAATATCTTGCTAGTTTAAATAAAATTTAGTACCAACATAAAAAAAAATACTAATAATTGCCATCTTGTTTTTTAAACTAATTTTATTTTTTATTTTATACTTTACGAATTGTTATTTAGATCAAATTGAATGAATTTATTACGAAGATATTCTATCAAAATGTTAACCGTATTAAAACTAAACTAATTCAAATATATTTAAACATTTTGAATGAAGACAACGATGTTATTTGTCTGTGTGAAACAAACTTAGACAGTTCATTTTCTGATAGTAAGTTTATGGATGACAGGTACACTGTATTTCGTAGAGATCGCAGTTCTACAAAATCCTCAAAAATATCGAGTGGCGGTGTTTTGCTGGCACTAAAGAAAGGTCTCAACGCTTTCAAGCAAGAGCTCGAAAGCTTATTGGAAGATGTCTGGGTCACTGTAAAAGGAGCTCACACTTTCTGCCTTAATATCCATCTTGTTTATCATCCTCCTTATCGTTCTGTTACAGATTGCAATGAATTTTATAACCATTGCTTCAATACACTACTAAATCATGTTGACCAACATTCTAAAACTATCATTGTTGGTGATTTTAACTTACCCGGTTTAACATGATCACTCGATGAATCTTGTCCTCTCCGCATGCTTCCTAGCCGAGCTTTTGACGCCAAATCGGTCTTACTGCCCAATTTGCTGGAGTTGGGCGGTCTTTACCAATTTAATCATGTTCCAAACTCCAATGGTAGAATTCTCGACTTGTTTATGACTGACCTTACACATCCGAGATTGTCTGAGGGTCCACCTCTGTGTACACCCGATCGTCACCACCCAGCTATCGAAATTGATGTCACCATAGATGAGCCATTTACAGCAGTAAAGCCGAAGAAGGTATCCACATTTTATGATTTTGCCAGATGCTCCGAACAGCTCAATGATATAAGATGGGCCCAAATTCTAAATAACATCAGTCTCGGTCTGCGTGCGTTCTCGAGCGCACGTCGATCGCAGACGCCTTCCCGCTCTTTTAGCCCCCGCGCTAATTGAGCACCCAAATTTCATATTTGTTTACCGTATTAAGTTTCTAACGCCGTTTTCACGGCGGACAGTGGCTCGTTAACCGTACTTCTTATAAGTTTCTAACGCCGTTTTCACGGCGATCAGTGGCTTGTTAACCGTACTTCGTGGAACGTGAGCTTCGTCGACGGGGTCTCGTCGTTTCAGGACTTCAAGTTCCGTGTTCGAGTAAGTTATCCGCGTCGTCCTCAACCGCCCTACTGCGTGTAGGGTGGTTTTTAGGAAGTTAGTCATCGTTGTTAGGTTCATATATTGTCCCTCCCCAACCCCTCCGCAATGGCTTCCCTAAGCATTAGGGAGATTCAAGATCAGCTGGTCGCTGCTCACGACGCTAAAAGCGCTTACTGCACCCCTAAAATGATTCAAACACTTCAATCCTTTCTCCCTCACATCGAGGAATTGATTTCCAAACTGGTCCTTCAGGCCACCCCCGTCCCTCAGACCCCTCAGGTCTTAGGCCCTCCCGCGTCCCCTTCCTCCAGTGACATGGAGTGCGAAGTAGACGCCCCTCTGCGCCGCAAGCGCGCACCCGCGACTGAGTCTTCCTCGGACGCCACCCCAACTGGCCCTGAGCCTCCCTCTTTCACCCTTGTTAAAAAGCGCTCTAAGAAGCGCTCGAAACAAGACCCGGCGCCCTCGACGCCCGTCCCTACACCCCCTGCGGCGTCTTCAACGCCAGCTGCCCCGGTGTCTTCAACACCCGCTCCGGCCCCAACTTCTGTCAAGGCCAAGGTCCCACCACCCGTTTTCCTTCGGGAAAAGGGTAAATGGACTGAGGTCTCGACACTGTGCAATGAGCACAAGATCCTTTACACCCGAGCGGTAAACTCGGGTGAATCTATTAAAATCACTGTCTCGTCGATAGACGATTTCCGAGCTTTGACTAAGCTCCTCACCGATAAGCAATATGCTTATCACACTTATGCTCTGTCAGAAGAGCGTAAGATCAGAGCAGTACTCAGGGGAATCCCGTTCGAATTATCGAACGAGGCCATCCTGGAGGATCTGCAGTCCCAAGGCTTCCCGGCACTCGCGGTGCATAAAATGCACAGCAAGTACGGGAGGCAACACCCTCTCGCTTTGGTGATTCTCGCCAACGTCCCCAAGTCCAGAGAGATCCTGAAAGGGGTTAGCTCTATTTGCGGCCTCTCTGGGATCTCAATCGAGGCGCCTCATCGCCGCGGTCATCCCGGCCAGTGCCATCGGTGCCAATTGTACGGGCACGCGGCAGCCAACTGCCGCGCACCGCCCAGGTGCGTCAAGTGCCTGGTCCCGCACTTCACTAAGGAGTGCAATCGCACTCCTGAAACTCCCTCTCCTCCCGATTGCGTGCTTTGTGGCCAGTCCGGCCACACCGCAAACTACAGGGGCTGCCCTCGTGCACCCCGTTGTATGCGCTCCAATTTCAAAAGGGCGGCTCCCAATCAGGCCCCGCGCCTTTCTCAAGAAAACTTTCCGCCGCTGCGTAGCCGGGTTCCTCCGGCTGCAAAGCCTACTCAGCCCAAGCCTGCTCCAGAAAACTGGAGGCAGCGTCCCGCATCGAATCCCATCCCGGCTCCTCGCCCATACAAACCCACTCCTCAATCCTCCGTAGCAGACGATATGCGTATCGTCTGCGACGCTATTAAAAATGTCGATGTTAGTGAAATCGCAGTCTTAGCCCGTAAACTTAGGGCTTCACGTACTCCGACAGAGCGTTTGCTAGCTCTGGCGGAGCATAGTTCCCTTCTCAATTCATTGTAGGTTCATTTAAATGAATTGATCCCTAAATCATGCTTCGGCCGACCTCTGCCCAGCCCCGGCTTCACCGGAGGCTGCCCAGAACGGCCACCAACTCATGTCCCTTTGAGCACCTTCAGTGCAACTTTCACTACAGGCGGAAGACCCGCTAGCGGGTCTCTGCCAGCGCGCCCAACTTCCCGACGGGTGTCGCTTCCGATGAAGGCTAACGGTAATAACTACAGCCAACAGGTGGTTTTTAGTGGGTAGGTGCCATTCTGGTGAGTCCCACATAACCCCCCCGCAGAGGAATTTACCTGCGGGCGGGTATGCATGACGCATCTTCCACCTCCCTCCCGCGAGGGTGCCTCGGCAGCAAAAAAAAAAAAAAAAAAAAAAAATAAATAACAGTGATGTGAACTTTCGGACGTACAATGTTTTTATGATAACTTGAATCAAGTAATAAATAATAACACACCCTTGAAAAAAATTGGTCCGTCTTATTATCCAGTATGGTTTTCTGAACCTCTGAAGGTTTTTTAAATTATAATCATTTATCTAGTTACACATTTTCGGAAAACTAAAAGCTAAAAAAGTATAATATTACACATAAAAGGAAAATGCCAATTATAAGTTGTCACATATAGGTGATTTTTATGAATAATCAGAATCTTCTGAGTTGTTTCAATTCCGATAATTTCAGTTTGTCTGTTAAGTGGACTTCTCTTTGTAATCTGCATATGAGAATTCGAGTCCTGAAATGAAATGAAATGAAATATTTATTTCTCATCATTGAAAATTACTTGTTCTTATCGATGTAAAATAAAACATGACTCTACCACCTGATCGAAAAAACCTTCGTGAAGAAGAACTGGCAAGAAACTTCACGGGTATATTTTTTTCCAAATAAATTTACATAGTCTCTTTATGTATATACAAAGCAATTCTTATCTGCATCCGTTAGCTTGGCAAGTCCCTCCCCCAAAATATTCAAACGACGAACACCCTCAAACGGCACCCGTTCACGAGTTAAGGCGGGATCCAGCCATCGCCCTCCTCAACCATATTTGAAGGAGGTGAGCGACCCGTCACCCGACCCTACCATAAGAAGACATATTTTAGTGACAATGGCGCTTTACATATTTATCGGGAGGAAGAACTCAACGAGCCAACTATTACAACTATTTGTTATAAATATATTTATTATAAATATAACTATTAAAAATAATAGTAAAAACCTGTTCTTGAGGGGATTATACCCAAGGGCTTTTATCATCCAAATAATCGGATAGTTTATAATAGGCTTTAGCACACAACTTCTGCTTTATAGTTTCTTTGAATTTGTCAATAGGAAGACCTTGGATATCCTCAGGAACCTTATTATAAAAGCATATACATTGACCCATGAATGAGTTAGTGACTTTATGACGCCTACTATTTTGAGCTGCCAGCATGTTTCTTCCTTTTTTTTTCTTTTGAACAATGTTATGTTCTCTTTTACATACATTAAATTTTCTACAATATATTGTGAATTATATTATATTAATTATATTTATTTGACCTCTTTAAAAGTTTTAAAATTGTTCTTTTATTCGAAATATGAGTACTCTGAAAAGTATCGGAACGAAAAATTTATTTCACAATGTTGTCACCTTTGCCAAAAAAATACGCGAATGTTTAATTAATTCTTTTGAAGTTTTAACACAATTCGTATTATTTTAATCATAATTTTGCATTGTTCAGTAGCATTGTGCAAAATGGTTAAATAAAATAAACGTTTGCACAGTAAATAAAGGTGAAATTAATTCACAACACAATTAAAATCCCTCTGTAAATCAAATTAAAACTTTCATGGTTAATTGACAAACAACGTGTATAAGTGGCCAAAAATATTTATGGATCCAAATAGAATTTATGCATAAAGGCTGCGATACAGTTGTTTAGTATTTTTAAAGTATTTCTATTTATTTTACTACGTAAATCAGAGTTTTATGATGAGGTAAAAGAAAAGATCTAGTTTAATTTTTGTATGTACCATTTTATAAACTATATAGAAAAACAAGGAAAGAAAATTAATTTGAGAATCAATAGTACACCTAAATTTCATTTGTGCATAGGACAAAATAGCAAAAAGCTGGCAAAACTATCACTTTGAATTAATAAAGACAATTGTTTTGCAAAATAATCTAGCGCCACGAACGATTTTCACTTGCGATGATTTTGAAATTGATCAGAAAATTCGATTAGGGCTTTGACACCATGGGGTCAAAATTTATCCGAATTTTGTGTTATTACCCAATAACCGCTATACCGCTCAAACTAGTACTTTTAAAATAATAATATCTTCAAATAAAAATAATGTAAAACTACCTCGTGTAAAAAATTTCATGAACGAGTCTTTATGATGTCATAAATAATTGAAACGTTTTCGTGTCACGTTCATTAGCCAGCTGATGGGTGAATATCATTAATGTTTTACACGGAATGGTATCGCCCTTAATGAAGTATCAGACGATAACTAATATTTTATGCATTATAATCAGTCACCTGATTATTGCACTTTGATGTTTCAGTGATGTACTGCGATAGGCAGTTGTTTTAAGGTTTTTTAGTTTTGAGAATTTATATAAGTACTGAAAGACCCATATCTTTCCACCTTTACGGTTGCACTCAGACGTGCTTTTAAGTGTAGATAAGTAGATAAGTCTATATTAGGTAACCATTGCCCTTATTAATTGTTTGAAGCTTCTACGGACGTCAGACTTTAAACGTCTTCATTAGACTCAGAGGCACTCCGAGAACAAGTTTTGTTCATATCTGGTAAGGTTTTGTTGATAAAGGAAATAGACTTATTTTGAATAGTCCAGTACCTACACGAACACACAGGACTTAACACATTTTAATTTAATTCCTCATAAAAATAGCTCCAAATCGTTGCGATTTCTTTTTGCCAAATTAGAACAATATTGTAAGATGCCAGCTGCATAACAATAAATCCCTTAAGACCTGATTGTTCGGAAGCCTATTGCAGTATTATTAATGTGTGAGACATAGCCTCTATGATACTGCATCAAGTTTGCATCTGATACTGAAATGAATTTGTTGTTTTCGATAATATTGTCACTAGAATAAATTTTATTCAGTATTTTACCATTAGAGAGTTTTGATATTGTAAGGCTATAGTTTACTAGGCTTTACTTTTGTAAAGGTTTTATTTTATTGCACTCAGTAATAGTAACATTTCAGCCAGTATAAATTGTATCTAAAAGTAGCTGTCTACTTTGATTTTGAAAAGCATGCTTAGAAAACTGGTGATTCGCGAATTCATCATAAATAAAAGAGGATTTCTTGTGTTTCGTTTAATATAAACTAAACAATAGTTTTAACTAAACACTTAAATTGACGATGATTTTCATTCATAGACATTGTTTAATTGTATAATTTTTAATCATGACATTGTAATTGTAATGGAATTTTGTTTTTTTCTTTTTGTTATGTTATTGAATTTAATTGAATAGTGTTGTGTAATTGTATTATTTATTGTTGTGTTTACCGACTATATATATTTTTGACTGTTTTATTTATTAATTTTATATTTGTGACTGTGCTGTGTAATTTTTGTGATATGGATTAAGTTGTCCGAAATAAATAATAATAATTATTATTAAATCTCCATGCAACTAATGCTGAAAGTAAAACTATGGGTTCAGGAGACAAACATAAATACCCATCATACTTACATTTCCAGTAAGTCGGTGAAGCTTTTGTAAATGTTGGTTAAAGAAATACAAGATCTATGATGTTATATTTTCCTAAAAAGGATATCGATATTCAGTTATGCGAAATGCTAAAAACGCCAAGTTTGATCAACGATACCTGCCGTTTTGAGCTATGGATAAACATAAATATTTGTAAAGGCAATGTGAAAAGCAATTGGTTTGAACTGCTCAGGCATCAAAAAATTTGAAAAAAGTTATTAAAACCGCGGTAAGGTTGAGTAATGTTATCGATAGTTTAGTTAAATAAAATTAATTTACTAACATGTGGTTATATAATTTACTAACACCTTGGCCTTGGACTTTAACATGAGTAATTTAAGCAAATTTTTTAGTATACTCCTGGGGCGATGGTGTTATAGTTCTGAAAAATGCGGGTTTCCGTGTTTGTCACGATTTAGAATTAGGTGATTCGTAAGATAGAACATTCTTTGATACTATAATATTTTTTACCAAAAGTAATTTGAATAAATATAAGCATTTTCGATAACTACCTTGCAAAATTTCAAACTCGTATCGTCTAGTAGAAGTTTTTAACATTTTAAAATGAATGTTTGTGTATTTTCTCCTAAATCTAATTAAATCATTAAATTAGGGAAACGAGAGAAATTTCTAAGGTGGGTCAAAAGCGAACTTATTGTCAGTACCTCATTGCTAAGAACAATCGGTGCAGTCAAACGACAAAAAAACAATAGTTAAATTATAATGCACTGGTATCTAAATAGTTTGTTTAAAAGCGCTGAGATTCTTCATTTTGACAGCCGAGTTGTGTAGTGGCCCCGCTTCATACGCCGGAGGTTCCAGGTTCGAGTTCTGGCCGGAGCATATATTTATGTGATGAACAGAGATGTTTGTTTTCGGGTGATTTTTGTTGATAATTATGAATATGTTTTTATTAGGATCTCTCCCAGTTCACTGTCTGGTCATCCATAATACAAGCTCTGCTTACCTTGGGGCCAAACAATTGGTGTGTTTGTCTGGGCATTTATTATTATTATTACTAGGTTTACTGTCAAGCAAATACACGACGTGCTTTAAGAGGCGCATCCAGATATTTGGATCAGCATTTTCATTTACTCCCAGTTCAGTTGAATGAATGAATGAATGAATATACGTTGATTTGCACATACAAACATTTACAATAAAACCAATATATACAAAACACACACAAAAAAGTAAAGACACAAGTATTAATTACAGAAACATAAAATAACAACAAAAAAAAAAGCAAAAATAGAATAAGTTTTACAAAAATGCTGACATGGTATATGTGCAAAATGGCCATAGCTCAACGGTTATCATTTGCCCATTTGAGCAAATCGTTGATTTTCTGCCATCGCCATGTTCTATTCCAATTCTATTCTAATCTGAAGATGGGGTGGTACTACAGTCCTTCATATTTTAACAGTCATAATAGCCACGTTTCCGAAGTTTTGATACGTAAAGAAGGAAGAAACAGTCAGCGTTATGACTGAAACACAGGCGATTCCAATTTAAAAGCCCTCGGTCGGCATAATTAATCAATAATCAAAAACATCTATGATTAATTATGTCTATACGCACGGATGCCATTTACAATCACGTGGTTAGAGTACTTGTTTGACAGCTTGGACAATGTTGAAAAAAATCATATTTGGGGTATTTGAAGGTATATTCGGCTCACGTCGCCAAAACCCAAACAACACAAGGCGAGTGGCTTTTTTCTCGGGCCTTCATAGATACACATATTCCATTTGGCCACTCGGGAACGTCGTTTGCCGAACGTGTGGGACTCGGTCACTTAAAAATTAAAGTTACCTTTTTTATTTTATTATATCAGGAAGAAAGTCGACGTAGTTTTTTATTTTGGTAGGTTAATAAAAAAAAAAGCTAATTAGTAGTTAACAACGAGTACAGGTTTATTTAAATTAATAATTATGGATTACGAAAATTGTTAAAACTTAAAAAGCATAACTGACTTTGTCCATGCTTTTCAAACCCGTTACATTCATTGAACTACCATACTATGTATACGATCAAAATCCTATTCAATTATCAAAATATCACCATAATTCGTGGTGATAAAACCTTAACTGGTTTTTGTTACACTGTTAAAAATGGGAACCCATCACTTTATCGCAATTTAATTTAATGATTTGTAATCCCCATAAAGCTGTTATTTTACAATTTCTAGAATAAGGTTATATCGCAATTTCATTTCATCGGGTATTTATTATGTGCAAATTCAGTCCATCGTTATTTCTTATGTTTTTTTATCAAAATAACAATGTAGCAAAATATTGTTACCCATAATTTTGTTTCAGTTTGCAAAAAAGTTGAAACATCCAATTTTATTCCAATAAAGTAAGAATACATCAAAAATACGATTATGTGTAATCATTTATTTCTGTGCGTAATATCTTCCTATGCAGTGTATTATTTGAAAACAAGGTTTCAACTATAACAAGGTATATGTCGGAGATACTCCATCACTACACTCACTTGGTTCCATGATATAACCAATTATAATTATATGGATACAAAATAAAAGGAGCGTGTTACCAGAACGGTGTATTTTAATAGACTGCCAATGCTTATCGGATACTCGGATTACAATAATTTCCCCTTCCCTACGATCACGCCACTTAGTCCAAGCAAAACAAATGATGTCATCGTTCATAGAAAGCCAGCTGATAACCATAAAGACCAATTAAGTCGTTACGTAAACAAGTGACGTCATCGCCATGGAAAGTTACAATAGATAAATTGCATAACCACAAATATTTATTAAACTTATTCCTGAATCCCTTATCTATTTACTATTTTAAAACAATAGTTCAATTATACATACAATGATTCATTTAAACTAATCTATTTCTTGCCCCAATACAATGGATCGCCGCCCATACGGCCATTCTGATCCAGCGCGCTCTCTGCGCTGCATCATTTATGTTACATAACTATATAATTGATAACTAAAAAAATAATAACTAAAACATAATGAATAACAAACATTATTAATAACTAAAACATAATGAATAACAAACATTATTAATAACTAAAATATAATTAATAACAAACATTATTAATGCATACTAAAAGGCATCATCAAAAAAAAACAGGCATCACCGCTCCGGGGTCTAGCCTCTCAAAATCAGGCATCACCACTCCGGGGTCTAGCCTCTCAAAATCAGGCATCACCACTCCGGGGTCTAGCCTCTCAGACCATGAAAGGAAACGCATGGTGGCCAGCCAGCGTCAGGAGGGGGGGGGGAAAGGGTATAAATAAATGAACTCCAGGACACTTTTTTTTTTTTTTTTTTTTTATATTCACTTAATCAAATAATATCAACCATATGTCAGTTTTTTTTTTTTTTTTACTTATCATCTGCTAAATCACTCGCCCATACGGGAGATTCATCGACATCATCGAATGGGTCTGCCTGGCCAATAGGGGCAGGTCTTAAAGAGTCGTGACTGGCGATCTTTTCAGAACATCCACGTAAATTAACATGTTTTAGTTTATAGCGGTCATTAGGTAAAATTTCCAAAATTTCCATGGGGCCTTCGAATTTTGGTCCTAATTTTGTTGTATGACGTTCATGAATGCGCATCAAAACAAAATCTCCAACCCGAAAATGCTTTATTTGAGCTTTGCCTTTATCAAATCTAATTTTGTCCTGAATAGATCGCTCGTCCATCCTTTGTTTAGAATCATTCCTAAGAGCTACGACATTATCGACAGGTTCATCGTCATCAACTTGGAGGAGCTTGATGGCCGGGGGTGAACATTTTTTACCAAATAATAACTCCATTGGACTTTTGCCAGTACTTTTTGAAATTGTGCAATTTATAGCTAATTGTAAATTTTGAATAGATTGGTGCCAAGGTTTATCAAGCTCCACCACGGACATATTATCTTTAATGACCTTCATAATCCGTTCTACCTGACCATTAGCCCTGCTGGCACCTTTTGCTACGACATGATGTTCAATACCGAAATTTTGGCAAAAAATTTTAAAATCTAAGGAGGTCAAGCTTTTGTCTTGGTCTGTTATAAGTCTGGTGGGGGTACCGAAAATAGTAATTAGTTCGCGAAAACATTTAATTGCGGAGTTTGATGTACGGTCTGTTGAAAAAACTAAATGGACGTACTTGGTAAACGCATCTATGAAAACGAAGGCGTATTCGGACTGATCGCGTTTTCCGTTCATTTGGCCGGTAATATCTGCATGAACAGTATGAAAAGGTACTGAAATTTTGTCAATAGGGTGCAGGGAAACTTGTTTAGCGCCCGATGGTCCTTTCCTAACTCTACAGCTAACACAGTTATCGATGAATTTCCTGACTAGTTTAGACATGTTTGGAAACCAATATTGTTCGCGGATCTTTGCCAATACCTTTTCCCAGCCAAAATGTTCAAGTGAATTATGATAATGAGATATAAGATTCCAGCGGAAGCTATGAGGAACTATAATAAGTTTCCGCGTTTTATTATCTATTTGTACTTTACGTCTCAGTAATTTATCTTTTAAAATAACATAAGTGTCTGCAAGGTTTTTAGGGATGGAATCGGATTGTAATTGAGTTACTATGTTTTTGAGTACTGGATCGCGTTTTTGTTCGATGAGTAGCCAATTATGATCAAATGTTGAGGTTTTAACGAAAATATTCAGCTTTTGGTTAGAGCTAGATAAATTCACATGATTAATAGCTGCCTTTGCTGTACTGGAGACATCGATCGGATTTCTACTAAAATAGTCCGCGTGAGCCAGTCTTTCCCCTTTTCGATACTCTATCTCAAATTGAAACGATTGCAAAAACGACCACCATCGGTGCACTCTAGGCGTTAGTTCTTTTTTATGCCTAGAAGCCTTAAGCGAGTTACAGTCAGTGACGACCTTAAATGAACGACCGTATAAGAAATGACGAAAATGTTTGATGGCTTTGACAACTGCCAGTGTTTCGAGTTCATATGAGTGATATTTACTCTCTGCACTGGTTGTTCTCATACTGTAATAACCTATAACGTGAGGAGTCTGGTCTCGTCTCTGTATCAACACTGCGCCATAGCCAACTGCGCTTGCGTCGGTATGTATTTCTGTAGGTAAATCAGGATCAAATATTGTCAACAGCGGAGATGATGTTAAACAGTTAATTATTTCTGCTCTTGCTCTCTCTTGAGATTCAGTCCATCTCCATGGCATATTACATTTCGTAAGCTCATATAGGGGTGCCATAATCCTAGAGAAATTTGGAACAAATTTCCTGAAGTAGCTAGCTAATCCATTAAACTGACGAAGTTCTTTAATATTTTTGGGAATTGGCGATTTAGACAGCGCTTGTATTTTTAATGGACTTGGCTTAACAGTTCCATTTTCAACAACATTGCCCAAAAATTGAACAGAAGTTTTTAAAAATGAACATTTAGAGATATTTAATGAAAATCCTGCATCTGTCAGACGTTTAAGAACAAGATCTAAATTGTGCAAGCCTTCTTCTGGCGTTGTGGACATAACTAATATATCATCTATGTAAACAAGAGCGATTGAATCTTTATAATCACCTAACCCTTTATTGATAGCTCGCTGGTAGACTGAGGGAGCGTTACAAATACCAAAAGGCATGCGCAAAAACTCATATTGGCCATCAGGCGTCACGAATCCAGTTTTCTCTATTGAATTCTCTGCGATGGGTATTTGATGAAACCCTGCAGCCATGTCAAGACATGTAAAGAAACGGGCCCTGCCTAATTTATCTATTTGGTCCGAAATCAAGGGTAACGGATAATGATCTCTAAGCGTATTGGCATTAAGTTCTCGAAAGTCTACACATAGTCTGTCAGACCCATCTTTTTTCTTTACAAGCAGAATTGGGCTGCTAAAAGGAGAAAAACTATCTCGAATTATGCCATTACTCTTAAGGTCATTAATGATATCTTTTACTTTTTCGCGTTCTACAGGGGATAATCTATAAGGTCTACGCTGTACGATTTTATCAGGGTTTTTTAACCTGATCTCCAATTCACCCGTACTTACTTTAGAAACATGATTTCCGGTTGTAAAATTCAGTTTGTAGCTATTGATAATATTTTTTAACTGTTCAAGTAAGTTCGGATCTTTAACGTCAGTATCTATTTCAAAAGGGAGATTGAAAGCAAGACATTCATTTACATACCTCACAGGAGTAATATTTTGTTTTACCGAAATTCCAGTATTGGTTAACGTAACGGTAAGACCGGGTATTTTTAAAAGATCATAACCTATTAAAATATCAAACTGTGTCTCTGTATCTCCAACTACGTAAAATTCTAGCTCTACGCTCACTTCGTCAATTTCAACAATAGTTGTAATTGTTTGTGTTGAACGTACTGGACACCGACCGATACCCAAAAATACGATATCGACAGTCTTTCTTTTTCCTGGAATTGAACCAGAGAAACGTTGTCGCAACAATGAGCAATCAGCGCCAGTATCGAATAAGCAATCGTACAATTTAGACCCGATTCTGACAGATGTCATGCTACGGTTAAATGAATTACAAAAATTTATAGATTTACTTTTAGAAGCTACATTATTTTCATGTTTTTGTTTTAAGAAACAATTCCTTTCTATATGACCCATTTTGTGACAATATTTACACTCTACCGTCTTTAGAGAATTATTATGGCTGACAGAGTTCTGGGGAGGATTGAATTTAAAATTAGTCGTGGATGCAGTAGCAGTGTTTTCGTTGCAATCACGAAAACGATGGCCTGGTTTTTTACATTTGTAGCAGAATACAGAATTATCACTCTTTACAAGATGTTCAGACACTCGATGTTTTTTATTGTGAATATTGTTAGGATTTTCATTATAATCGAATTTCCGCTTGCGATAAGTTTTTAAAACAGAAATCAGTACGGGCAAAGAATTGGGTGTATTTCTAAGTAACTCGGACCTAATTTGTTCGGGATAAATACCTGTGATCAAAGCTTCAATGACCTCAGCCTCCGAAGCCTCGGGCCGAACCCGCTTGAAGAGGGTCCAACCAGTAGTAGCATACTCTGCGTAGTTGATGGCTTGATC